>CM038356.1:13471997-14837622 GCA_021464625.1 Proterorhinus semilunaris | reverse complement strand
TTATGTGGTGACTCAACCTTTCTGTGTCATGGGTAATGAATGGATCTTACCAGAGACCATACACTTTTATGAATGTTCACTTACAGAATTGATAAAAGTAATGGAACGGGTCAAACTCAGTGCTCTTTTCATCTCAAATATCTGATTTTATAATACACATGACACTGTAGACTTCCACAATATTTACATTTTGACTTCTTTGCTTCTCTGCAGGTTTGGGGTATGCTTTATCTTGGATACCCACAATGACCATGATGGGCGTGTACTTTGACCGAAGGCTTTCCCTGGCCAACGCTCTGTCCAGTGCAGGAGAGAGCATATTCACGTTTGTCTTGTCGCTCTTGTCCCAGTGGCTGATTGACAGTTACTCTTGGAGAGGCGCTATGCTAATCCTGGGCGGGCTGCAGCTTAACCTGTGTGTGTGTGCGGGGCACTCCTGCGACCTTTGGAAACAGGCAAAGACTTAAAGCATGCAAAAGAAGTCGAGGCTGTGGAAGAGCGTATGCTACAAAATGATTCTCCATGTTTGCACCAAGCGGACAAAGGGGCATTTAAATCCCAAATCCTCCCCTATCTAGACTTTACCTTGATTGCTAACGCAGATTTCATTATGTACTCGATGTTCGGGTTGTTCACTGCGCTGGGTTTCTTTGCCCCAGCCTTGTTTCTAGTGCCATTCGCCCGCAGCCGAGGTGTCGAGGAGTACCAGTCAACAGCACTCATGTCCATATTGTCCGTCCTGGACCTCATTGGACGAGTGGTCTTCGGATGGTTGGCAAACAGGAGAATCATAAAAACAGTATGAAAGCCTATAGCTGAAGCTCAGTTCAATTAACCATGATTGAAGCTATGCATGGAGCTCGAATCTCTTTTCCTTGTTATCTGTTTGCCATCGACTTCAACATCAAAATCATGACAAATGTTTCCTAATTAGGAGTTAGTTCAGAGATCAGTGGTCACCATTAGATTTAGCCTTTGCACAATTAGACAACATTGGAAAAATATTACATAGATCAATATTCGTGTACACTGAAGCTTAATTTTAATAATTGTAACCAAACTACTAATGGGACCAGAGATCTGCTTTGGACAGTCTAAGCAAAGGCAACATGGGCGCTATGGGGCGGGCCTGATTTGGTTCTGGGGCTTCCCGATTGGTGATCACTGTCAAAGCCAATGGGCCTCTGTATAACTCTTTAGTTGATTTTTAAGAAATATGATTTATGATTTATGATCTCCAAAAAAAAGGGGGTGATATCAGGAATAAAAAATGTGCTCCCAAACCACCAGATGGCACCAAAATAGAACACACGAACAAGTTGACAAAACTTGCTTGTCAACCATAAATTGGAGATTTACTTTTGGCAAATGCTTTTCATATGATATAGTATTTGCCAAAATGTAATCTAGGATCAAAATAACTCCACTCTCTTCACCTGTGAAATTAATATTATGCCATTAGGTTTTGTTTTTTTTGTTACTTGTAAATAGCATGAAGTGGTAACTTTAGTCTTTTCTTTATACAGGTACACCTGTTGGTAGTAATAGTCATTCTTCTTGGTGTAGTCCTCCTCCTTTTCCCACTGGCCTCCTCCTATGTCGAACTAGCCGCCTGCAGTGCTGCCTTCGGTCTGGCGTTTGGTGGCACCATGGCCATCTACTTCACCGTACTTGCTGAAGTGGTGGGAGCGCACAGGCTGGGCAGCGCACTGGGGTTCTTCATGCTAATTCGCAGCATCGGAGGCCTGCTGGGACCGCCCATAGCTGGTGAGAGAAACATGCTTTGATTTTTAAGTCAGCCTTATGTATAATAGACTATGCTGTAAAAATCCTTTCAAGCGTTACACCAGGGCAGTACGATTTTGTCAAGGTTGCAGTGTCAAATGTGGTGTAATCTAGTTCTCTGATGGGATTAGGCTTTCTGCATGATCACCACTGCCGACTGAGCCTTTTTACTCCACAATGCACCTTTATAACGCCTTGACATCCAGTTGTATTAATCCTGGATTTTGTCAATCTATTACACTGAATTCTGGGTTAATATATTCAGCAAGCAATTTATATAGTGATGCTTGGACTGTGTTCATTTCATGGACTGTTGCGTGTGAATGATGAGTCATTTTGTACATTTTTACCAGCAAAAATATCTGCATGTCGGTGAATGCACAATGAATGATGCAGGACTCAAAATGACAGATCAAATTATAGGAGAGGAAGAAATGAGGCTACCTGTCTTTCTTTTCTATCTCAAACCATACAGATTGCCATATTGATTTTTTTTCTTCATATTTTTTACACAGACTTTTATGTTTGATTAGAATCCTGCTTTTGATTATCAACATAAGACCAAGGGCCTGACCAAATCTGTAAAAAGGTTCTCACTGCCCAAAGCAGCAGTTTATCATGTGTGAAGTTTGACTAAAGCTTACACATCTCTGTAATGTTTCTTCTTTTCTGTGTGAGGCAACACCAGGTCAGAGCATTTGAAACTGGAGGACTATTCCATTATTGAGGTTATGACCCATTTTCACACAGCTCTGGTCGACAGAAGTACGATCAGCAGCGTGACTTTGGCAGCCAGGCATTGCACCTCTGCCAAAAGGTCTGCTGGCTCTGAGCACGGCCACCTGTATATCAGCTGGGCAGGGAAACCTCCACAAAACTCATCAACAGTTTCTGTTGTGCTGTCCTTTTTGTGTTAACTGTATATTAAGGCAGTAGAATTATTTGTAATTTACAAAATCACATATTAAATGACTGCAGTTAGTATTTAGGTCATATGTTCTGAAAGAAACATTTAACAGGCTATATGATAAAGATGTGTAGATGAATGTGTATTCAGTGACAAGTTAAAGTCATGTCCAGTGCCCAGTGCAATTATCTTGAGACACATTTCTTTGCACTATTTATAGCAGAACATGGCCGCTCCGATGTGCAAACTTATTTACTGGTCCTCACTGCTTTGAGCTGGTCCACACTTTGAAGACCACAGGCCTGACTGATGTAGAGGATGCATCAAAGTGTGCTAATTATGTTTCCTTGCAGGGGGGCAGGCTTCACCAGTAAACCCTTTGGGTAAAATGAATCTTTGTACAATCTTCTCTTCCGCAGCCTTTACTTCCAGAATTAATACATTTGATCTCGCTAAGTGGTGCATGTAGTCTAGACACTTACCCTGTTCTCTTTAGGGTTCTTTATAGACAAGATGGACGACTACGGAGCGGGGTTCTTCGTGGCAGGAGCAGCTTTACTCTTCTCTGTCTTCTTTTTGATTCTCCTGGAGGTCAAAAGTAAAAGATCAAGCTCTAACAAACCTAAAACCAAGACTGCATCAAGTCACGAAGCTGAGGAAGAAGCAGAGGTGGCAAGAAGATGAATGAACCAAAGAGTACTGAAGTGTAGGAGTTTGGGCATTGACATCACTATGAAACAAATGTGGATAATAGTTTAACATATACAACAATTTGTTTATGTTTGGAAGTTTGGAAATGAAAACGAATGATAACTGTAAAAAGAGAAATTGGTCTAAATGGTTGTTTAGATCGGTTTCAGATTACAATAACAGAATCCTATGACTTTAGCTCCCTCCAGTGGTTACACTACATTATTGCATCCTAGATAATCGCCATATACACATAATTACCTCTTAACCCCTACCTGAACCGAGCACATTTTCTCCAGTTTGGCTTTACCCAAATCTGAAAGCTTCTTGAAAAAAAAAAAATAGCGCCATAATAGCAACAATAATGAGACAAAAACGAGGATGAAAACGCAACAAAAAAGTGACAAAAAAGGAACCAAAGAATAACAGTAAAGTGACAACAAAGCGATGAAAAAGTGACAAAAATGTGACGGAAAAGGAAAAAAAAGACTACAAATGCGACAAAAAGGCAAGCAAAAATCTCAGTTTAAATTAGTTTCGTAGGTCTTTCAACTGTGGCGTTACACTGGCCAATAGGCTGTTAACGTTTAGATTTGGGTAATGCTTAACTGGAGAACTTGGTTAGGGCGAGGGTTAAGAGGTTAAAAAAACTGTCCTCAGGTTGAATGTTGAATGTGTCCTTAAATGTGCACAGTGTAAATATACAAAGTCACACAAAGTTTCGTATAGTGTACAACAATACAATGGTGAAAAAAAATAACAAAAAGGGGGGAAAAAGGCCCCATGATCCCACTGAGCTTTGATTTGGCTGACAAAGCCAAAGGCCAAATCCATGAAAAGTCCGCCCAAAACCCACAGCCAAGAAAAAGAGTAGAGGCAGTATAACAGTAAATCATGTGGGATATGGGGCCTGCTGTCGGGTAAAACAGCGTTGCAGTTCAGAGAGCATTTCACTCTCTAACACAACTAATGCTCCAATGCAGTATTCATAACGCAAAGCATAGCCCAGTCACCTTGTATTGCATGCACAGGCGAGGGAGTAAACATTCTGGACTTTCTGGAAGATTAATAAAGATTGTATTTTTTTTAAAGAAAGCTTACAACATACAACAACATACTTACATATTTACATTAACTTTTTAAACAGTTCAATACAGAATTAGTCTATTTTTGTTCTTCAAAGATGTTGGGGACAGTGATTCTCCACAGTTCAGAATTGCTAAATGGTGTAGAGTCTATAACCACTTCTAAGGGTTCAATTGTTTGGAAATAACCCATAGTTTATTTCGGACTTTGCTACTTCCCAGGCCTTTTCCCCCCAAGCATATCTCACGTACTTTTACTTCAGCAGCTACATGCCATATGCACCTTTGCCCTCTGTCTGCCCTCTGTGTGGGGAAGTGCGCAGCAGGGAGATAACTCTTCTTTTGCAAACCTATCATCTCGGGATCTCCCATGAGTGCTCCTGTATGAGCTTTGAAGTCCACAGCCATCACTGCAGCTACACCTCCAGGCATCACTGATCCCATACTGGAAAGGGATGGGTCAGGGTCACCATGGAAACAGCTGAAATAGTATTTAAATCTTTTTTTCTTTCTTCTGAGCTGACCCTGCACTTGAGGGGGTCATGTAGTGGAATGCAGCGCGACTGAGCACTGACTGAAAAACAGAGATGAAGTAGTACATAGTAAAAGTACGACTGTTACTCTGACTGCTATAGCTACTCTGCTCCTAGCACCACTGCACCATAGAGGCCTATATCTACACATCTAAAGGCATCATGCCACCAATTATCCTACAACCAATAAGTACTATTACATCAGACTCATGAACTAAAACAAAACACCCAAACAAAACTCAGTTACAAACTCGTGAATGTAATCTGCTCTATTGCACTATGTGGTATGTCCACACTCCTGCACCTGTACATCTGTAAATACACTCACGCTGTTGTTCTATGTCTTGTTGTCTTTATCATAGTGTAAATTTAATCTTTTTACGCATGCCCTTAAAGTTTTCACTGTTCATTATGTATCTAAAGTTATATGTTTTATGTTTCTTGTTGCACGATTGAACCTGTTCATAACCATGGCAATAAAAAACAATTCTGATTCTACCAATGTATCCCAATACTGACAACTACCACATCTTAAAAAACAATCAATTTCAGTTGTGTATTGTAGGCTGGAACGGTGGCACAGCGGTTATGGCTTTTGCCTCACAGCAACAAGGTTGTGGGTTTGAGTCCCAGGTCGGGTGGTTCATGTTGTTAATGGTTACGTTTATGTCTGCAAAAAACATGTACAATGAGCTCCCGTCTGGGATCAGGACTGCCCTGAAAAACAGATTCTAAATCTCAGTGAGGCTTCTTCTCTGCTTTACCGGTTTTAAAGTTAGTTTTTTGCACTTCTGGCCAGAAGTCGTTTTAAAGGCTATTATATTTTCTATTATATTACGGTTCTTTTTTCTTCCAAGGCGAGTGCACTAACTACTTTGCCACTAAAGTGAAACAAAATTATGCTAAAGTTAAAGGACCTGAAGTTTCTCTTGCCCAAGACAGTCAAAGTCTTGCAACAAGATACTCCACAGTGGCAAAGGTGGAATCCCAAATTACAGTTTGCAGTCAAAAAGAGAGGAAAAGTGGAGTGAAATACTTTGGCGTGTAAAAAGTGCAGAGTGGTGGTTAGACCCACTTAAGACGTAGGCAAATTCAGAGGCGGTCTTTGTGCTGTTCAGGATTGTTAGCAATGGGAGGATAATGACGGCTGTGGTGAAGGAGAAACAGTTGTGGTTTAGGCCCGGTTCAAATCCTCACATCAGAGGCGCGGGGAAGGCACAGGGGGTATTGGGAATGCTTGAGAGTGCTGTGGGGTTTTTTGGCCCGGTGAGCTAATGAGGAGACCAGACCAGAGCCACAGCTTTCACAGATGGCAACAGGTCACAGTCGTAAAACCAAGAGAAAGGTTTACTCACGAATAAAAAAGTGTTAGCAGGTGAACATTACTCTGGGGTTCATGTTTGCAACGTAACTATTTATTGGAGTATATTTTTAGACAGTACTTTATCTATTATCTACTAACAAGAATCACTTTTTTTCCACTACTGTGGGTGTCGGGGGGCACACATGCTAGTGTTTTGATCATATTTCTGAGGCATGGAGTTTGCCCCCGCTCTCTTTAAAACTAGCACTGGGCGAGACCCTTCAATATAAATCGGGACCTGGACAGTGTTTAACTCGCAGTGGGAGTAATTGTTTGTAGTTTGTCCTTAAGAAGATGCATAATGCTGACGTTAATGTAGAGAAGAGGAAGCGCACCGTTGGGCGGAGATCGGGCCCATACATTATTTTTGCTGCTGCTGCTGATCTTTTTCAGATGACTGTGTTTGAATAGAGGACCTGTAGTAGCCAAAACTCAAGTAAGAGTAACATAAAGTAATTGTTAAAAATATATCTTGTCTATATACAAGAATATATAGCATGCTGAGCAACTCTTAAGACAGCAAAAGTTGATTTATGTTTTAGTATCATAATTTGAGAAAAAGAGAACACAACACAATATTTGTATCTGTCAAAATGAAGCTTTGTCAGGTTTACTCGCATTATTATTATTATTTTGTCAAAGTATTCTTTTCAATTTGACTTCAACTCAATGTAAGGGGTCAGTAAATGAACAAATGATTCAGTTATACCAATACTGTTGCCAAAATAAGGTCAAGGTCACTCAGCAGCTAAATGTATTGTATTTGGATTATAGTTTATTATAGTTCTCAACCTTTTAATTTGAATGAGAGCTGCCTCTTCATTTAGCATTGCATAAACGTGTAAACCATAATTCAGATGGAGGTATGTAAGCCCAGTGATTGTTTAGTCTACTGTATGGTCAATCATCTCTTGTATCAACACTCTGTCATCTAGCCCGCTGTTTGTTCCTCTAATCTCGCTGCCGTCGTTCCCTGCAGCCCACACACACAATATGGCGACTGTTCAAAGGCTCAATATGTTACTTTGAAAAGCTACTTGTAGACACAGAGGCATAGTGTGAGGTAGTATTACAGACTTCTGCTGATATCCAGTTGAAATGAATGGCGCCAGTCACGGACCCATTCGTCCATTGCAGTGAGAGAGAATGTATGGGAGCTGTCCTCAACAATGTCCCCGCAGTACATTAGTTGGGCCGGTGTGTACTCGGGACTCTCAGGTTCTTCAAACACTTCTATAGTGCTGCTCGTGAAACAGTCATCAAGCGAGTCCTCATTTGCCCCAGGCCTAAGACTGAAGACAAGCTAAAATAGAAGGTTTTGATACTTTGAAGCCCATAAAGTTACCCTAATTGTATCCAATCCACTTTATTCGATATTCATGGAGGTCAAAGTACTAGTGGATGCCATAGTAACACTTGCATGGAGGGCGGGCAGATAACACTAAAGATAAACCAAAAACTTTATATATTATCATTATGTCTGCAGGTCTCCATGGTTACTGACCGCACAGGCTTGATGTACTGTATACAATAAAATATATTTTGCTCTTTCTAGCTCCACCAATCCTTACTGAAGGAATAGAAAACAGTACAACTAAGTGAAATACAAGTAAAGACACATGAAAACAGTAGCAAAAAAAGTAAAACTATACAACAGAAATAAAACATAATCAATAAACTAAAAAATATATATTAATCTACAAGAATGAAATCAATTCACAATAATAAAAGACATGTGGGTATACCATACGACTCATGTGTTGTTAAAATCCAGAGAATAAAAGTGGGTTTTAATTGTAGACTTGTAGAAATAATGTAATAAATATTGAAGTGTGTTATATTGGTGAACAAAATATTGTGATCAATTATAATACTGAAGACCATTTATATTATATCATTGTAACATTAACAATCAAGTTTTTTGCTTACCCGAAATATGTATTAAATTAATTACTTAAAAAAAAAATCTGAAGCACAATAAAACACATGTTCTTCACTGAATTAGCACTTAGCGATAATCATTCCCAAGTCCCTTTAATATATTGAACAAATGCTGCTTTTTACATTTATGTTTTCCAACTGGGTTCTTAGGGAAACCTTGTTTGCAGTATTTATTAGTATCATACTTAGTGCATAGTAAATCCAGCTGCCTTTTCTTACAGCTATAAATTACAGCTGAACTGTGACCCAAACGGCTTAAACCAAATGCCAGATCATCTCCTTATTCAGAAAGTTAAAACCTGCCTGGCCTTTACAAACATGAAGCACATGTGGTTCCATTGTTAAAGCTTTGGAAAATGTGTCTTGATTCTTACATATTATTTGCTAATCTAATCACAATCACAACTGTTTCAAAATATTGGATGCAACTGACTCCACATTAGGCCTATTGTTAGTCCATTACCCGTTTACTTTAAGTCGCCCTTATACAGTTGATCACAGTATGTTGGTTAGTGTACAAAATAAAATACCATGCTATGTCTTTGTTCGCTTCTTGCTGAGCCCATATTCTGTCCAGATGGCCCAGACTCCATTATCAAACTCACATGTGTTTTCATTTGATGATGCAATTCATATAACCATGCTTGTATAATTGTCACACTGAAGCGTGTATTCAATCAGGAAGAGTGTATTTTATACCTCATTATGTCTTGTCACATGTCTGTCAGCCAATTACCGTTTTGATAAAACAATAAATGACTTCTAAATTAAATTATTCTCTCCCTTTCTTCATCCTGTAGTTGCATAACCCTATTCCGCCCCATGTCCACCACAGCAGCAGAACCATAAGCCCTCTCAACCTCTCCATCCTCTTGCGTCACTGACTTCTCTGCCAGGGTCTATGTGGCAAAGTTTCTTTGAGGAAAACACTCTTTGCATCTATTGCCATGGATGTGCGGTCGAAAAACAGATTGCGATTTTGTTCGGACAAGTATTGCTTGCAATTAGATTTGCACGTTAAAGAACTACAAAAGCTCAACAAAAAAGAAAAACATGCCACTATATCAATTCAGATGTACATAATAGATTTCTTGCTATTTGTCTGTATTCATTGCTTATAGGCAAGTACCTGTATTTGTTCTGATGTCCATGTGGAAGGGAGGGGGGGCATTATAGCCATTATTTGCATTATTTGATTGTAATCTATTGTGCAGCCATATTTGAGCCTAAAAGTGTCTCAACAAGCAACTTTCTCATCTTACTGTGAAGCTGGAATGTTTTTGTTTCATATCAAACGGGGGAAAAAACAAGTCCCAGAGACACTTCCACACACTCCACCCAACAGAAAGAAAGAAAGAAAAAACTCTGGCGCATCTGTGGCTCTGAGTGGCTCAAGATGAAAGGGATTTCAATCTTTAGAGCGTAGTCCGTCTCTGATCGCTTGAATATTCTTTATCTCAGCACTTTCCTTCCTCTTTCACCCATCAAGATCGTGTTTGTCTATGAGAACACTGTTTACATGCATCCGTAAGCGTTTGTCATTTCCTGTTTGGTCTCAGTAACAATCCTGAGCCTGCTTGGATTTACAGTACATGTGCTGCACTGTCTCAATGTGTTTAGCTTAGTGTGTGTTTGTGTACGTTCCACATTTAACAACTCAGGGCATATGAATGATCTGTGTGGGAACGTGTGTGGGAATACTGTGGGTCAGTGCTGCAAGACGTCCAGCTGGAATTTCACACGAGGAAAATGAATAACGGCACAGACTGATAATAAAGTCCAGATCCAAATATTATTATTCACGCTGGACTCATTTTTTAGACGGAGAATGACATTCCATGTGTTGGATGTCACCTGAGCATGCCTGTTATTTGCATTACACACACATTAATATATGGGGGGTAAGCCCAAGGTGTATGACCTTAAAACGTATTTCTTATTTGTTGAAATTCATGTTTGGTACACAGCCAAAAAAAAAAAGGTTGCCGCACCAAAAAAGGTCACATGCTCTAATATTTCATTTAGCTTTGATTACAGCACACATTCGCCGTGGCATTGTTTCAATAAGCTTCTGCAATGTAAAAAAATCCAGCATTGCATTAATTAATTGCAATAATATGATCTATAGCGGGGTCTCCAGGTAAATTTCCCCGGGGGCCAAAATATATCGGGAGTATACATAAACAAAAGCTCCAGTACAATATGTTTTGATTGGAAATATACTATTGAGGAAACCTTTTTCAATAAATGAATAATAATGGGCCTGACTAATACAGAATATCAGAGGTTTCTTCACTGAATGGGAATGTTTTGAACCAATCAGTAACGGACAAATAGAGTGAAGCAGATCCCTGGAGAAGCTGAGGAGGCCCCTTCTAATCCTGCAGTGAAGATGGAAGCGAGGGAGATCAGCTAAAACATACTGACATATTGTTTTAGTATTACGGTCATTTTTTAGCTTGAAGGTTAATGCCAGACATTACAATTTCACAGCACCGAATTGACGGGATAAGCTTTTTAAGACTTTTTGGTCTGTGGTTTTCAGATTAAAACCTCACTTATAGTTCAATCCTGTTTGAGTCAGACTTCCGGTGCATTCCGGTCCAGCTTTAGACCTGACTTCACATTTTGTCACCGTCAGATCCTGGCTCTTGGAATAAGATGTTGGAATGATGACAATTATATGAGCTGATACTTAGAGTGAAAAGTTGAGCTCCACTTCCTCAGGTGCTAATGACATGAGAGTAGCATATACCACATCTGCACAATGCTAATGCTAACTAGGCTCATCGCTCCTATTCATGTTGGCCTTGCTTGTCGTCCACCCTCACCCACTATCTCCCCCTGTATCTTCTGCCTTTGTGCTTGCTCGTTTTTGGGCCATTCTTTCTGCACGCTCTGCCCTTTGTGTAAGTCAAGCTGGGGGCCTCTCAGTCGTTTGAGCCCTCTTCCTGTAAAACTACTAATGACCGAGATTTGTGCTGGCGTAGCATTCTTTCACCGCCATATCATTTTGGGGGTGTCCGAGTTTGTTGTGAGAGGGACCAACTTGGAAGATGAACATTATGGAAAGAGAAACAAAAGGGCAGTGGAGCAGGGAATATGCGGGAAGCCCCCCTGTTTCCAGCACCACATGCTTTTTATGGGTCAGTGCCACCAAAATCACAACTCGTCTTCTAAAAACATTATGGACAAACACAAGTTCATCTGCAGCTGTCCGTGCATTCCACCGTTCACTTTTGCACCAGGAAGAGCCGAGAACGCCAGTGTTTCGGACACAACAGTCAGCGAGTTCGTCAAAGCCTGCACTTAGGCGAGCCATTTGTTTTAGCATAATAACAGATGCAAGTGACAGTGATTTAACATGAACACAAACACAGAGATGTTCCCAGCACCGAATTACATTTACCGTAGGCAAAAACACTTTAAAGCCTGCACCATTTGTTTATTTATTGTTTTTGTTTAACGGATTAAAATACATTCTGTGTAATCTTAGTTAAACTTGAACTCAAGAGCCACAAACTTTACAGCCGAGTGAAAACAGGGCAATAGGATGGTAACAGGACACACATGTCATATAGCCCTAACCCACTATAGAGACGGTGTTTTCTTGATATTAACATGGAAACTGTGCTGCAAATTGCATTATTATTACTTATTTTTATTTTTTATTTGTAGATCCTGCTCTGTTTGTGTGAATGTGAGCAAGAGACTAATGAATAATTTCCTTCGGGATCAATAACGTATTTATCTATCTATCTATCTATCTATTACCCCTGCAATAATGAATAGTTGCCATGCTGTTTCCATCTTATTACTGGACTGTAACGTAAAGTGGATCCTAATGACCCCACTAATTGACAATTGAAAGAAAGAGAGAGCCTCGATGGGAGCTTCTGGTCACTACTTGTAAACTGGTTGCCAATAAATGTCATCCATCCTCGAACGACTGGCAAACCACGCCAGAAATCACAACCGCTGTACAATCTTACAATCTGACTGAATTTCACACACTCCCACCCAATAATGTTCAGGGCAGACATCTTTTGTTTGTGTTTTAACGTGTTGCTTTGACCATTCTCGGAACGCACTGTGTGGAAATGGTCGGTTCCCACGTGAGACTGTGTGTGCCAGCAGACACTCCCAGCTCTGCTCCCTCCGCTACTGATGTCTCGGGAGCTGCACTTCTTCCCTTCCCCTCCCTAACCCTTTCATTCCTTACCCCCACTCCATTCAGTCGCTCTCGACACACTCACTGTCACTCTTTGCCCCACGCGTCCCCCCGGCGGACAAGAGAGCCGAGTCTGTTTGGACGGGAGGGAGGGGGGGACAGAGCGCGCGCGCGAGAGAGGGGGCTTGTGTAATCTGCGGGGCACACGAGCACATGAGAACCGGCGGCAGCAGCAGGAGTGGAGTTTTAAGCACTGCACCGGACGAACTGAACAAGGATTGTAAAAGAAGAGACGACAGAGGGGCTGTAGGGCTTTGGCGCGGGACACACCATGGCGCACTGCTTGGTGCTGTTGGTGTCCCTGTTAGTGCTGACCACGGGGAGTGATGGCCGGAGGATCAGGAAAAGAGCACTCAATCATAAGGTGAGACTGCGACTTGAACTTGTGCTTTCAAGTACTGCCATTCCACACGTAGTAACCGCGGTGGCCCTGGTGGAGGAGAACCCCATCCGCGGATGGGGTGTGGATGTTCGCGCTGTAGGGAAGCTTTTGTGGCTGGTGTGAGAGGCAGCTGAAGTAACCCGAAACGGCAGTGTGAATCTGACTGGACGTTAATGTGGATTAAAAACAAGTCTGCGTACCTGCAAATGTGTTCTGCGGAAATCCTATATCAGTGACAGATACTGAAGGGGATCAGTAAAGCGCGGGACAGGTTGCCAAATCAAACTACCTGATGCATTATTTATTTTTTTAATGGTGTGCCCTTTCAGAGTCGCTTCTCCCTGAAATGGACAGCAGAGTTTATGGACTGTATCAAAGTATTTCCCAGCCCAACCCTACCCTATCTACTCGCACTAATAGTTGAAAAAATGCACTGACATGCCTCGCACAGATAACGCTCGTCTTCTGAAGCGTGGCGAATGTCCATTGGCAGGTGAGCTTTCCCATTTCGTGTCAGAGATGTAAAACTATGCGAAATGCAGCCGGTGCGTAAGTTACGAGCCACTGGTTTCCTAATTGGTGCGCAGTGAGGGTTTGGCTGAGAAACGTGGGTTATAGCGATTTTGATCTGCGGGGCCTCGCTAACTAATTCAGTTTTGATCGGCTGATTTAACAAGCCGAATAGCAATTCACTGAACCATGGAGCCCTCTTAAAACCATTATGCGTTCGATTACTGAAGGACTTTCCTAACTAGTTTGCCAGAGCGTTACCATATACCCCTTACCCAGGTTTTCCCACAAATTCCTATGCTGCTCTTGTCCCAATCCCGAACACTGCAGCGCAAAAGAGTTCTTCAAAGCCTGTGTAATGAAGCAGTGCTGAGGCGCTGTGAACGCTATACATTTGTCCCTTTACTTTCAATCCTTCTCATCTCTGCAGCTTTTGTTCGTTTTTTTATTTTTTATTTTTTAATTCTGCATCCTCATTCGTACACACACAATGTGCACTCGTATCATCCCGCCCGTGCAGGGAGACACATTATAGTCACCGGGGACCAGAAATGTAAATTGCTTGCTTACAGTATCAAGGCAAACGGCGTTCTTCTTTGGTCTTGTGCTATTTGCAGTGTACACAAGGTTTCATCAGAACAATTCTCGGAGCCATTCCTTGTGGTTAGAAAGAAGTTTATTGCAAAGTCTGGCTGTGTGAAATGGCTGTAGGAAACGTGTATACCTCAAATGACTGCCAGAATTAATATTAAGATCTGAGCATGAGAAATGGCCAAGTGGCAAGTCCCTGGAACCGTTTTCTCCCAAAAGCGGATTTTTCACTTGGTAGATTTGCTTTTTTTTTAATGTATAACTGACAATAGAAGCACATGCAATCGCAAAGTCACGAATCAGAAGCGTAAAGTGTATGTTTTTAGCTGTGAAAAGGTTTTGAGGAGAATTGTGTTGCACCCAGACAAACAAGATACCGGCTAAAGTGCAAATCCCATGAGCCAATGGTTTTTTTCAGTACAACCATAGCCCAAAAATACCAGTCAGATTTGAACAGAACATGGCTATCATTATACTGTTGTTATACATTAAAAAAGAGGAAAGCTGCATTTTCTGATACTTTCCTAACTATGCCCCAAATTGTCAGCACACAGGGCACACATGCGCACACAAAAACAGTACTTAGGACACCTGCCTAGGCCTGCCAGAGCGCTATCATAAATCTGCTTCGTTCATTCAGTGAGATGTGGGCGCCTCACAGAGCACCTGATGATGAGGGCCGGTGCACACACTTCCTGGGCTGGGGCTGGTGCTCGACTTGGCCTGGGGCTTCAAAGTCGAACATAACAGACTTCAAAGTGAGACCTTTGAAGAAAGAAGGCAATATAAATCAAATTGCTCAACGAATTAGTAGAGGACGCGCGCATGCATGTAGTCTGCGTCTGACCATTTTCAGTACAGTATTGTGTCTATGTATATAACTAAAATGTCTCTCTGATCCACAAAATGAAAAATAAAAAATAAATCCCAGCTTTTTGTCCACAACAGAGGCCTAGAAACACCCCTTCACTTGAGAGAGTTGGGAAAAGTCACTGTGGCTGAACTGGTGCCATATCCTGATTTAGATAACAAATGAATAAATAAAACTAAAGCCGAAATAAACAATGACCGAATTGTTAATGTGGGTGTTCCTCGTAATGCCTCAGTTCCCTGAGTTCACATGTGCTTCAAAGCAGGAATAATCCTCGTCAGATGATCTAAAGTCTACAGTTTTGAACTCACTTGGCCCAATTTTGTGTACTACTTGGGGCTTTGTGTACTTCAGCTGGTATAGTTAAACCAAATCCTACTCCAAAGAAACGTAATGGTGCACACAATGACCGGCACTCTCACTTCAGGCAATACATGCTTTCGCTCAACATTTACTGGTTTCTGTCTGAGTGATTTGCGCCAAATATTCCTGCCTTTTTGCATGCACGTCAGGACTGCTTTGATGTGGATGATTCCGCAGCCGGAGATTACTGCCTACATTCCTATCATTCATGCAAACCTTTTTTTTTTGGCGCAGTGTCCTAAAGGTGCTGCGCGTGAGAGTGGCTCTTTTCTGTCAATCCGCAATTCCTGCTATTAACAGGAAATTGGCATTGACAAACCGAAGGCTAACCAGATGTGTGCTGTGTGCTACTTGCGTGCGACGCAGACCCGGCAGCTGTGAGGCAAAGCAGTGTTTGCTGTTTGCGCGTCGTGGCCCTACATACACGCACGTCTAATAGTACGTGTGCAAGTAACTGAAAATGACGGTATCTGTCTAGGATCGGCAGGACAGATTTTTGAGCCTGTTGTGCGGCTTCTTTCCTGAAATTCCCCATAAACCGCAGGGTAGGAACACTTAGAAGAGCCAAATAGAGGAGGGGGAGACATCAATCCGGACAACTTTCTCATCGTGTCATCGCTTGTCAACCCTTAAAAGTGACGTGATCTGGGAGGATCAGACGAATGCATTAAAGGAAATTGCCAGACAGACAACACGAGCCTGAAAGATGTCAAGTGGATAGTGCGGCAGATGTTGAAAAAAAGAATGCGGTAGGGCAGGTATGAACCAACACAGAAGGCGCAGCAGGATAACATGAGTCCACAGACAAGGCTTTGTCCAAGAGACCGACACACTTGACCTTCTTTGTGGACATAAGTAGATCGGATGTGAGACATTAAGCAATTATCTAATCGCCCGTTCCTATGTCATTAGCAGATAAGGATCATCGACTGAAGCAGCCTGGCTGTCTATGGCTGTCTGTGTTTTGTGGTTTGTTTTTTCTCCCATCTCAGTTTGTAAGTGCAGTAAATGTTCATCTAATAAGACAATTAAATTCATATGATCAACTGTAATTCAAGCGGCGGTGCCTATACTATACATTTGAACTCACTAAAGCACAGCAAACACCCAAAGGGGTATTCATTTTTATATAGATAGTTGAATATTTAAACAATATACATACATACATATAAAATTTTATTATTAAGGCCTGACTGACTTGAGAGGTAGTGATTGGCAAGTAACTAGTAATGGGATATGAAATCTGTGAATAGAAGTAATGTGCAAGTTACTCATTTTTCCACACTCCCTTGCTTTAAAGGGAATGTCCGTAATCATTATTATCGCAGAACAGTGATATCAATTTTGCCCTCTTGCCGGATTTTCTGTTGACTGATAAGCAATCGTAAACCTGGATGCGCTGCTGAAGATCATTGGCCTGGTGAAGACAAAAAAGAAAAAAACTAAACATTACCAATCACTTGTCCCCCGAAGGCTGAGAAACACACATGCACTTATATTCCCGTGAAGAATCAGGAACAAGGAGTGCACTCGACAAGTTATGAATGAGTTTGGACAACACAAACAGTTTAAACCCTCCTTTGTTTTGGTAACCGGAACATTTAAGCACAGGGCCTTTAATCAATGACAATCATTTGTAACTGCCAAATTGCAAAAGGGTTACATAGCCCTCACTTTTGTTTTCCCGGTCGTGTGAGCGTGTGGTTAGCCTGCCAAATAAACAGTGCGGCTTAACGATTGTGTGCAGACCGCAAGCTCATTACCTAATTACTAATTTGCTCTAAATCAAACCCACCCATTTGTTACACAGACAAAGCGCCGTGGATTGCACAAGGAGCTGGCTTACACTGACATTCACCCATAACGAGTTCAAGGACATCAATCTTTTGAGTACAACGTTTTTGGACTTGAGGTCTCCGAGCAAAGAAGATAACCACGATTGTTTAAAATAACACGTCTGAATTAATTTTCCATTGTGTCTTCTCTTACTGTGGTCATTTGGCGAGTAACTCTATCACAAATCACAAAGCAGCAGAAAACATTTTGGAGACACAAAGCATTGTGTTAATTTTTTGTACAAACCGGACAATGTGAACCAGGTGAAGACAACATCACACATGCGGTTTACATGAATACAGTGGTTTCTCTCTAGTTTTTGGACTTACTCCAAACATTGGAGAACATCAGATTCGCTCTGCTTTTGGTGAACATTATGCAATCTGTTACGTTGATTTTACGGTCGCCCTTTACATGCTAAGGCTCATTTTGTATCTATCGAGCAACGAATGAAAAACCCTAACCCTAAACACATGGCTTTACAATGCACTGTGCAGTGAAACCCAGAGCAGCTGTGGGATCCTCTGCCAAAGTGATACTTAATACCAAACATCCAGTTCAGCAGCAAACATCCAATAAACTATAAAAACATGAACGTGTCATACACATAACATTAGCAAAGCCTTCCAAAGCACGGCCAGACTGCAGCGTGTAGGAAAGGTAATGTGTCTGTATTGTGAAAGGCTCAGCTCACAGTTCTTTGGCCCACTTTCCCTCTGAAACTCACTGGGAAGTGTCAGCTCCCACTGTGCCTCACCTTCTCAATTCAGGTCAAGATTTTATTTTTTTTTGCAGGGAACTCAGACCGACCTCTCCTGACCTCTGCCGGTAACGTGCCGCTATTGCGTTTGTGTCGTTCAGGATTACGAGTACCCCAACCATCCCCAGTCCACGCAGCAGAAGAGCGACCGGTGCCCCCCGCCCCCGCAGATGCTCCCGGACCGGGCCTGCGAGGTGCCCGGATGTCGCTCGGACTCGGAGTGTGAGAGGCACAAGCGCTGCTGCTACAACGGCTGCATCTACGCCTGTCTGGAGTCTGTGCAGCCCCCACCAGGTCCCAACATACTGAGTTTATGATTACATTTATCACCGTATTAACCTCTTAACCCCCACCTGAACCGAGCACATTTAGCTTTACCCAAATCTAAAATAAAAGCTTCTTGAAGAAAGTGTCAAAATAGCAACAAAGATTTGACGAAAACGAGTATAAAAATGCAAGAAAGACAAGACCAAATGGTGACCGAAAATGTGACAAAACATAGACCAAAAAGTAAAAAAAATGTGTGTCAAAAACACAAGTGACAACAACGTGAAAAAAAAGATCAGTTTAGCTGAGTTTTGTAGGTCTTAGCTTTCAAATGAGGCGTTACTCTGGCCTATAGGCTGTGAACAGTGCTTAATTTGTAAATTTGTATTTTCAGGAACACTTTTGGTCTTATGTTATGGATTCGGGGAACAGGCCAAAACATTTGCCGGAACACTCTCATTAAACACCATTATATCAGATCTAATCTTTGCCGGATCCTCCTAAATATTTCCCGGATCCTTTACCCTGAAAAACTGAGAATTGGGGGAATGCGCTCCCCCAAATGGGGGAACAAATTAAGCACTGGCTGTGAAATCTCCAGTGAAGAAGCTTTTAGATTAGGGTAAAGCGGAACTGGAGAAAGCGCACTTGGTTAACGCGGGGGTTAACCTCTTACCCCCCTGCCTTAACCGAGAGCACTTCTCCACTTCCGCTTTACCCAAATCTAAAAGCTTCTCCACTGGAGCTAACAGACATTTTTTCAGCGCTTTTTTTGTCACATTTTTGTAAAAAGAATGACACCAAAAAAACATAGTTTTGTTGTTGCTCTTTTGTCCCTATTTTGTATTTTTTGTGTCACTTTTTTGTGCTCGGTTCAGGCAGGGATTAAGAGGTTCAGGGATGCAATATCTATATCGCAAGAAGCTACAATAATATACCATAAAATCACTTGGGTCTGTCATCTGACAAAGATTTTCTATTTTATTTTTAGAAACATAAATTAAAACAAAACTTTAAAACGCAATATTAAGTCATTTATCCTCCTGATTTAGAATTTGTGTTTTTGTATGTCTTGACACAATGTGATTAAAAACAAAAATCAAAAATGCTTACAATTTCAGTTTAAATTTTGCAGCACATTGCAATTATATTGTCATTACAAAAGTCAAGTTCGTCAGTTATCAAATATTGTCATTTTTAAACCAATAACCAATACCTCTTTCTTTGTGTGCTGCAGTTCTGGACTGGTTAGTTCAGCCCAAACCCAGGTGGTTGGGAGGTAACGGCTGGCTGCTGGATGGCCCTGAAGAGGTTCTACAAGGTCAGTGGACACTCAGCAGGATTCACACCAGGCAAAAGACAGATTGATATTAAGGTTTTTTTATATTAAGTGTTAATGTTAAATGTAATGGATTGTGGGGTGAATAAAAACAAAAACATTCCTGTAGTACCCAGTTATTCCCCTTGCTGGTACATTCATGGTTGGGAAAGGCATAACTGGCATCCTTGATTATAGCGCTGCACGATGCATGGATTAAGGTACTTGGCTTTTTAAAAGGAGCAATCATAAAGATTTCTGTAAATACTTGAGGTAGAGAAACTAGACAAACCAGGATAAGGAAAGAATGAAGGACCAGGAAAATACCAAGCTAAAGCCGATAAATACTCTCATATGCTCTCTTGTTGTTCACGTGTGCTCTGTTTACCATAGCTGAGGCCTGCAGTACAACAGAGGACGGAGACGAGCCCCTTCATTGTCCCACCGGCTACGAGTGTCACATCATTAACCCAGGAAACCCAGCAGCCGGCATCCCAAACCGCGGACAGTGCATCAAGCAGCGCGGCAACTCGGGTAAGCAAGGCCTCGCTGTGGGGCAGTTATGGGCATTGACCAGGCACAAATCATCTCCTATTAAGTGTTGTGATGATCTTATGATTATTTGATCCAATTAAAGCTATCTTAGATATGTGTCTTATTATACGCACTAATGACAGACACAGGGTGTAGTGCCAAACCGTAGCAGCTGTTTGAAGCCTGGGCAGGCATCTCCTGGCACAGCAAACCCAGCACAGCGCCAAGTCCCTCCCTGTCAAATGAAAGAGCTTATTATTAGCAATGCGTATAGCTTTCATTATGAATTATACTCACACACTAAAAGACACTGTAATGAGTTGATAGGTGGGAGAATCTCAGCGTGATTCTTTGACTTATGGTTTGTGTTTTAATTTCAAGATTTAGGTCATAGAGAACATTTTAAACACCAGGTACATGAAAGTTGAGAGAAGAGTGAAACTGCAAAAAATACTTTTTTCACCTCCATAATAAGAAACCAAGGAGACAGGTTTTTTACCAGGGTAATCCCCAGATGAGACCGTTGTACATGTCTTTGTTTTAGTCATACTGCAGTGCCAGAATAATTGCAATCGTAATATGAAATTACAACCATTCAAACTGCGAAAGGTTCATTTGTGATTAATTGTGAGGTTCTGGAAATTAGGATGTTTTTAAATAAATTGGTTGCCCGATTGTTTTGTGACTATTTTCCACAATTACAGATGGACGAGGTCTGAGGCACAAATACTTCAAGGATTACAAGGATTACTTAGGCAAGACAAAATAAACATCATACATCACTGATGTATTTTGTACAATGTGTCTAATACTGATTTTCATTTCTTTAAGGAAGCAATACCAACAATGCAGTAGGCTATGAAAAACATCACCACAAACACCTGGGATAAAGTAAGGATTTCAATGTTTTAAATATAACATTATTGTATAATGGCACAAATGCAAGAATCTCCTAGGCCTAAATAGCAGTTTATACATGAGAACATTTAATAGAGAGAGATTAATAGAGAGGTTTATACTAATACAAAAAACATTGCAGTTGTTCTATGTACTTTAATTCTTGAAAAACACAAGAGTTGCTTTTGTTACACATGACCCATTGATATACTCTCATTGCATATCCTAAGTGAGATTATTTTGTTGCAGAGGACAATAGATTACCGTTTAAACAAATTGAAATTCAATGTGTCTTGCCTTTTGTATGTA
The DNA here is from genome assembly GCA_021464625.1 of Proterorhinus semilunaris. Lineage (NCBI taxonomy): Eukaryota > Metazoa > Chordata > Actinopteri > Gobiiformes > Gobiidae > Proterorhinus > Proterorhinus semilunaris. The sequence continues at coordinate 14,816,449 of CM038356.1, read as the reverse complement.
AAACAAATACTTTTTTTTACCCTTAGGTGATCCACTTTAGTCTAAATACCAACAATAACACAATCGCCATGGTCTACAACTGCGCTGAAAGCTATGCTGCTACCTCCATATCAGAAGATCCACACCACCAAACCAAAGACTTGTTACTAAGGGGCTGAGAAGACGTTTTTACCTAATCAAAACGTGTGTTTATTTGTTGAAGAATTCTCTTGAATTTTTTTAAGCAAAAAAACTTGTTAATTACATTTTTGTAAGTTCAAAATGGTGCTCATCTTTTATACTGTCTGACTATGATGGAATAAGCTCTTCGATACAAAGACACATAAAGCTATAATCTGAGTGTATAAGCTAACTGGTGCTTATCATTATAAATAAACAACTTTGGAGTCTGTGCTTTGCAATTAACATTAAAAATAAAAGGATATAATTTTAAATCTATTTCATGTGCAGAATAACTACTGTCAGAATATGATCCCTACTTGATAAATTAAGGATTTGTGTTACTTTAATGCCATGAGTAACATTAGGCTTTTCACTATTAGACCTAGACTCTGAGAACAAATGGAGCAAATAGAGTTAATTTGAGTCTAGTTACCTTTCCTCTCTCTGTGTTTACTACTTTAACTATAGCCTGGGTGACAATACACTGCCCAAGCTTAGTTGACCTTCTTTCAGGAATAAGTTACTAGATCAACACTATGGTTTGTGTAAGCACTTAGTGAGTGTACCGATATTGTAGCAAAACCATTGCATGACTATCTCTAAACTTTTACCATAATACACTGTTGCAGCAAATCTCAAACTTTTCGCAACACATAACACATCATATAACATTTGACCTTCTAATAACCACCAGGAACAGTTCAAGTGAAAATAAGTCTAAAATAGTCCAAAATGGCACTAAATCAATAGCTAAACCTAGTGTCATGTCAAAACCAGTAAAAAACACCTAATTAAAATGCATCATCAAAACATAAATGAATGGATCTCTAAATAGTCAGAATAAAGTACATCTGAAATTGCAGATCACACTTGAAACACCACCACAGTATGGGCACCACTGCACTATTGCTTGTAGTAGCTTTAGCCAAATGTTTCACTTACAGGCTGGACTAGGCTAGTATTAGTGATTTTCAGTTACATGTCTGGATACTAGAGCTCTAAGCTTACCTTGAGCACTGTGAGCAGTGTGTGGAAAATGTATAGCCCAGTGGGTGCCTGGCTGTGTACCTCGTGCCCTTTCTTTCCCCCTCTCTCATAGGCCCACGCTGTTGCGCGCTCATGCACGTGCCTATTGTGGCACCTGCCTCAAAACTGCGTCAGAAAAAAACTGCTTAATTGATGGCGAGTACTTACAGTGATGGCTGTTATTGTGTTGGGATTATGATCCGTGGCGGTCACGGTGCAGTAGCAGACTGTCAGCGTGAGCACTGAGCAGTGATGCTGTTAATGACCGCGTTACAACTGCCATCATCCTGTTGATCTGTCACCATGAGCGCGCCAAACAAAGCACCAGAGAGAAGGTTAGTGGGTTTACTGTCTAACTGGGCAGCAACGTTATTCCTGTGGACTAGACTGTATTCACTGCTAGAACTTTAAAGCCTTAAAACCTATACAAATATATATATTTTTTTAGGATATATTAATATATATCATATTATTGTTTTGTTCCTTTTAACTTTATTTTATTTTATTTTTTTATCATTGCCAAGGCTTCCTCTTTGTTTTCACTGACCAGCGTTTAATTAAGAGTATGTCCAGAAGATGTCACTGTAGATCACAGCTCTATATAGCAAATAGTTACAGACAGCTGACCTGAAGCTATGTGGCAAAATATATGTAGCCTCACATTATTTTTGTAATTTATTTAAACAGATTTCTTCCTAAAAGTAAATTGGAGAGATTACTAAAGGACAGAAAAAGAACGTTTCCTCTTCTAATCAAGGTAAACTCTTTTTATATTGTACTGTTATTCTGGTCATTCACACAGTATGTGCTTGTATTTTGATCACATAAGGTTCCAAGTAAGTATAGGCTAGTATGTTGACATTCAATAAATGTCATTTAAGTGATTTAGTACAGTCAGCAGAAGTGATTTGTTAGAGAACAGTCTGCTCTGTGCTATGAGCCGTACTTCTCAACCGACTGCAGACGCTCCTGTTTGTGAACGTAATAGACAGACCATCAAATATAAGACCAAAGTTAACCACTGAAAACTCCATAAATATATTTAAAGAGACTGAGATAACCCTGCGGCCCACGTTTACCTCTAAAGAGAGAAACGGTTTTGCAGCTGTGGACAGACCTAAACCACATACCAAAGTCCATCATGTTTGCTGGGTTTATTAAAAATCCTCAGAATCTGGGCAGGCTGTCCAGTCTATTTGGGGTTTATTAATAGCTTCCTTATTATTCCAAGACTAGTCACAATATCAATGGACATCATTTGCGTCATGGCAAACTGCAGACGTAAGCAACAGCTCTCCTCAGTGCATTTCAGGGGGGTCATCTCAGCAAATGTCATCTGTTCCTTCTAAATAATTTCTACCTCATTGTTTGGAACATATAAATTCTATGGTAATTATTTGCGACATATTGTAAACATACAAAATAATGCAGTGGTCCTTTACTCTAGTTTTCCGATGTGATGTTGGACTATAACCGACATGTGCCCATTGACCCCTGTGGAAGTGTGTGTATGCCCCATTATTGTGATGAACCCTGTCCCTGATAGAGTTTCTCATCACAGCTTTGTGCCTCGTTGACACCAGAGCCCTGAATTAAAGCCGACTATTTAGAAAGAAGGCTCTCGTCCAGTGAATTACTCAGTGATATCATTGTTACCGGGCACAGAGTCCACTGTGTCATTTAGCTCCTCCCCATAAGCATGGATCAGACCAGCGCCAGGAGAAATGTTCTACACTGTAAATTGTAACTCATTGTTTCAAATTAAAAAAAACGTTCCAAGGGCTGCCAATATATTTTACGTTAAACACATTACAAGTGTGCAGTATACCCAATTTGAAATTCGTAATTCACTACACTCACAGCAGTAACTATCCTAAAATTATAAACTTAATCAAGCTTAACTACAGCGCTCAGTTTAAAGGATTTATATTCTTAGATTAATACAATTGCTCAAGACATTTGTCTTAAACTGGAAATCTTACTCAACTCAATGTATTTTTATTAATTGATACAATTGCGTGGAGCAGCCGTTTAAACTCATACAGTTGTTTTGTCTTAACCATCCTCCTTATATTGAGTGAAATTGTATGCATTAATTGAGACAACTTTGCAATGTATTTTTTCTTAACCACCTCCAAGTTATACTTTATAATTGAGACAATTTCCCCACATTAGTTTAAAGTAACCTGACACTCTTAAATGGGAAAATGAACCCTCAGAAAATATAAACTTTAACAAGTATTTATTGTACTTTTGCCAAACAAATAAAAGCTGTACCATAAGTTGTGATATACAGTATTTTGATATGTTTTCATTGCAATGGGTACTGTATAAAGGACTGAGTGCTATATACTTCTATCAAAGTACAGTAACATACAGTATCTCAATAATGGAATCATGCACATTATATTCATTGAAAGTTGTGGAGCCTGATAAAGTCCAAAAGTGGCTTTGAATTCTTTCAGAAGAGTGCAACACTGAACATGTACAGATAAACCTACACACACACACAATACTTCTTAATGCGGACTCTTAATGAGCAAAATGAAATTAACTAATGGGTCCCGCCACAAAAAGTCTAACAACTAGGGCTGGGCGATATATCGATATTTTTGAAATTATATGGAATTAGAACATATTGCATATATCGATATAATTCAAATTTAATTTAATTTAAGTTTAATACAATACTTATTTTATAGGCTTTTATTTAAGATTTGTTATTTCATTTAAATGTGCACCATACGGAGCTTTGTTATACAGTGTTTATGTTTTCAATTAAACTACTCGTATTTGGCTTTGACTTAACATTTCACAGCTCCCACTTTGCGGAAAAAATATCGGGATACACATCGTATATCGATATTCAACCTAAATATATCGTTATATGACTTTTGGTCCATATTGCCCAACCCTATTAACAACTAATATGCCGACATGGTTTTGCAGGAATACAGATGGTGAAAAACAGTTTTACATCTTCTCACGCAGTAGTTTGTCCTTATACCTTGAACAACGGAGCGCTGCTCACCACCAACGTCCGGCTTTAGGTCCTTCAGAGTCAATGTTCAAACTGTAGAGCAGACCCAGAAGCTTTGCAACACTTGATGGAATGTCCTTCAGATCAGTCAGTGCATCGGCTTCCTCAAGGAGACAAAATCCTTTTACCATCACCCCGCCGACTCGCACGCCTTTGCAGAAGTTCTGCTCATCATCAGTGGCCTGCAAAACAAAGTATTTTTTAGATAAAAAAGATAAATGTAGAAATAGCCCATTTCAAACCTGGTAAAACGTGTAAAACAGTATTTTTGTGGATTAGTTTGTAATAGGTTTTTCAAATTCAAAGAGTAGCCTTATAGATATTGGTATAAAGTTGAAGCAAGAGAAGCAAATGAAAAACAGCAGATAAAATATACCAAAGAGAAACAGAAAAGTGACAAAAAATTAGTGACAAAAAACATGTTAAGAAAGTGACAATGCAAGGAAAAAAGATGAGTTTATGGTGGGGGTTAAGAGGTTACCCATGTGTGTTTTATGTCCATGAGTTAGCACATAGCCGATTAGCCATGCTTTTAAACTCTTAGGGAGTCATTTATCAAGGCAGGTGTTAATAGCAGGTGCAAGCTCAAAAATAAAATATGCTATTTTGTAGACATGTTGTACTTAATTTACCATTTGATGTTGCCTGAATAACAGTATTAATGTCCCAAATCTGGAGTGTAAATAAGAGTAAGTAAGAATAAGTTAAAAAAATGCACTAAGGAGTCTGCTGCTGATGCACTTTTGCACACGGTACTCGCTTTGCGCTTGAGCAAACGCTTAATAACTGACCACCCAAATATTTGATTTTTTTTTTAAATTGATGCTGAAAATGGGATATTTTACGTCCGGGCAACTGGACTGGAAGTGGGTGGAACTGCTGGGACTCCATTGTTAAATTTCAGTATGCAACGCAAAATGTAGGAAGAGTGATAAATTAGGTCTTACCTCAACAGTCTTTGCGAAGGAAACACAATATTCTTAGGAGTGTGAGAGGCCAAGGAGAAGAATCGTTCTTTTCTTATCGATGGAGTCCACTAAAAAAATAAAATAAAAAATAAAAAAGTTATCAATGACATTCCGTTGCAGTCTTACCAAGCAGCACACCTTGCTAGCTTCCCCATGTTTCTAGCGATGGATGCAGCTCATGTGGAGCTCCATCCATTAAGCTCTGCATTCTTCCCCATTTTGCATTTCTGTGCATCTGGAGTTATTTTTCAGAGGTTTTAAACTTGAGGGTTAATTTATCAATTCCTGAATTGCCATTTTAATACTATAAATTCTATTTCAATTCAATAAACTTACAGTAAAAGGTTATGAACAACGTCCTAATCTTCCAGTACAGTGACATTTAATGCCCGTTTGAATCCAATTCAATGCTTTTTAAAAACCCTGTAATTAGTCCCCAAGTGACAGCTGGAAATTAGGACTGCCATTGTACCAATTCATATAGTAAATCAATGAACCTCCCCCCCCCCCCAAAAAGGAATGAAACTTTAAAGTAAAACAATATATAATTAACATAAAGGTATAAAAAAAGCTACGCTTTGCCTTCAAGAGCTCAAGGAAGTGGTCCAGGTACTGGTCGAGTTCAGGTTAGCTGATGGTACACCAGAAAATTCCAATTCAATCTGATGAAGGGAGAAAAACAAAAACAAAAAATTAATCAAAATACATTTTAGTTGTTTACATGTTGAATTGCATTTAAGTATATTAGGTTTTATTCTCACCAATGTATTTCACATTTTGCGGCACGGTAGCACAGTGGTTAGCGCTTGTGCTTCACAGCTAGAAGGTCCCGGGTTTGATTCCCACCTGGACGGGGCCTTTCTGTGTGGAGTTTGCATGTTCTCCCCGTGTCTGTGTAGGCACTGCCGCTGCCCACTGCTCCTTACAGGTCGCTCCAGTAACAAAGGATGGGTTAAATTTCTCTACGGGGACAATATGCAAACAAACATACATTAGATTTTTAGCATTGTTCTACTCCAATTTTGTGACTGCAACAGTCACCCTCATTATGTCATGTTATACATTACATTATTTTACTGCCAAGGAAGCAAACAACTGTGAAGGAAGACAAGTTCACAATTTTCTGATAGAATCCATTTCCCCAGCATTTGATCACTTATCATGAGCCTGTGGTTTTTAAATGTGCTGCACTTCTGAATATATCATAACTTATTCTAATCAACCATTATGACTAGGGCTGAACGATTAATTGCATTTGCAATTTTATCGCGATATTACACAACGCGATTTCGTAATCGCAGGGCACGCGATTTGGGAAGTAAATGGAGCAACGAGATATGTCAGCAAAGTCCGCTCCGTCGCGTGCTTTTGTTTACGTCTCAGTCTAGTTAAGGTGCGCGGTAGATTGTGGATGTACAGTGAAAATATCAGCTTTTATCATGCAGCCACCGCGAAGGAATATTGCTTTTCTCCGTTAGCATTGCGTTAGCCGCAGCGCTAATCACGCCATTCCGTCGCCGCAACTACACGCTCTGACGATCACAGAAACTCCCTCACCTCCGGATTCACACGCCTCTGCCTCCACAGACATATATAGGTGAGTCTGTGCTGATTGTAAAAAGTAAAGAGTCGTTTGTGGCTCAGTTTAGGGGGCTTATGTTTGGGAATGTTGTGGACAAAGAACTTATCTCAAAAGCATAATGACGTTTCATGACCATTAAGTATCCGCGGAGGCGATGTGCCATGTGCCTTTATTTACCTTTGCGTCTACCGCATATCCGCTCCGTAGGTCGTACAGACGCTAGATATAAACACTAAACTGCAGTATGAAAAGGGTTGGTAACTAGGATCCGAGGCAGGAGTCCGTGTCATGTCTTATTTTGCTGAGGAAATGTGCTGTTTAAGCTGAAATGGCTGCGAGTCAAAGATACGCGTCTGTGTCTGGCACCTCATGTCGTCTCCTTGTGTCAGTGTTCTTTTCTTTCTTCATATTGTCCAAAGTTACATCCCAAAACCAAAATGCTGCTCTTAATTCCACTGTGATTTGGCGTGTGCTCCATCTGGCCTCTCCGTGTCCTTCAATAACGCGCATCTGAAGCAACTCAGACAGGGATTTGATTGGCCGAAATAATAAAGTACTATTTAATAAATTAAATAGCTTATTTTGTATTAATTGGGAGTTTGATTTCCTAAAACTTTTCCAACTAGTTAAAGCAGACGTTTGTTCTTACTTTCCTGCACTTTAGTCTGGGTGATGTTACTGACTGGATCAGTGAGTTATTTTTTTTCATATCTATATAATTTAGCATTTATTTATAGACTGTACTGTTAAGTTCAGACAGTTTAAGAAGTGCAGTCCACACACATTTTGAATAGGTCAAGCAACAATTTTGTTGCAATTTTCACTTCAAATATAGTTTATTATGAAACAGGCTGATTTATTGCTTGTGTTAGGTGAAAAATACATAAGAGGACCTTGCAACAATAATCGCATATTTAATCGCAATCGCAATATTGAAGAAAAAAAATCGCAATTAGATTATTTCTCAAAATCGTTCAGCCCTAATTATGACTATATAACTGCTTATTGGCAGTTATTACAGACAGGCCTAAATAAAATACAGTGATGCTGCTGCGGGTAACATTTTTATTTATTTATTTATTTATTTGAATTAGGACAGTGCACATTAACACGTCAGCCAAAAGTTAGCGTGAGAGCTAAATTGCATCCGTTGTCCTAAGGCAGGTAAAGAAACATTGACAGAAGGAAAATACAGACATAGTACAAAGAACAGAACAAAGTTAGTCACAGAGGTCAGTTACAAGGACAGACACAGGTAAGAGAACACAGCTGTAGCTGTTAGCTTTACGTTAGCTCTAGGCTAAAACAAGCTACTCTCTGACAGTGAGGCTATCCGAGCGAACTCGGGTAAGTAAACACACCGCTAAACTGTCCTCTACTTCTGCACCATGATCTGCACCTGTCCTCTGTCTGCGAGTTGCCCCTCCAACGCGCTCCTCGCGCACGCGCTCCTCCTCCCGCACGCGGGCCGCTCTGCGCTACAGCCGCGGAGGAGCCCAGCAAAAAGCGAACATCAGAGTCAAACATGGGGGCTTCACTGGGAGAACAGTCTGGAAGCGCGTATTGGTAGGAAATAATAGACGAAGCAAAAGCCACATCAGGGCGTACAGATGTAAACACCGCGGCTGTGACTCCTGTTCACTCCCCACAGCCCCCATTGAAACAGCACCTCTGCGGCCCGGGGCAGAGGAGCGCGGTGTCAGAGGAATAATATTTAAGTCGTTTTACCAAACCTTGACGGTGAATAACTGATCTATCATGTATGAGCATAGCATTCCGGATAAAAACACCAAGACAACTTGATGCCAAAAAATAAATAAATACGTTACCCGATTTAAATGAGGTAGACGGATCAAACGCGTTTCAACACAAGCGTGTTAGGGGGTTAACTTATTTCAAACAAAACTGTACTACCAATCATTATACTAGTGTTAACAACAAGTTAGTAAATCGTAAAAACTTACAGAAAAGATGAATTTCCTCAAAGTGCAGGTCCACAACGTAGAGAAGTCGATTTGAATTGTTCATGGGCGGGAAAAAAAACTGTACCCACAATGCACCTCGCAACAGACACGCAAACGTAATGACGTGGCTATTTCAAACAAGTTCACGCCCATAATTACACACTTGGGACAAAAAAAGTCAAGTCAATTAACATTTCAGATTTAATTGAAACTGTAGATGTGATTTCTTTAGTTTTTTGTAATTGAGAGGTTTTCAATTAATAAATACACATTATAACAATAGTTTAGGAAAACTGCAGCCAATTTGAATCAAGATTATATATTGAATTGAATTAAGGGCAATATGACAATTTACAGTGTATGTATATCCACGAATTATTCATGCATGTGTGCGTGCTCAGTTATCCACATAGTATTGTTGTAATTCATGCACGCAAACATCGCTGCATGTGACTGTGGTCACATGGTCCAAAAGTGTTTATGGTGTGTATGGCTGTTATTTCCGCCCAACAAACGTGTTAATGCAGGGCACGTTTCTGCACCACTCACTTTAGCTCCACAGTTTATTTCCATGGTGAGGTGGTTCTGGGTCCCTCTTTCTAGACCAGCTGGACCAAACCCTCCAACAAAAAGCTGTTTAAAATGGCTAAGAATGTGATGTAAACAGCCACCCGGGGAGTTTTGTTAATGAGTATCTGACTTGTTCACATTTGAGTCATGCAACACAAAGCTGCTAACCAGAGTGTGCCAACGGCCGCCCCCATCACACCCAGCCTCTCTGTCCAAACTAAGACTCTGCTGCATTGTTGTGTTGTAATGTATTCAGTTCAAATCTATTTTAAATAAAATACACATTATTAGGATTATTTCCCAATATTCACAATTAATTGTATATTACAACAATAAGCAGAATAGAGTAGGGATGTTGGTCTACTGTGTGTGTGTGTATATGGTAATTGTCAGCCCTCAAGTAGGGCTGAGCCACTGACTGTTAAACCCTTATATTGAAAAAACATTTGGCTAATTATCATTTGTTTTTAGCCCACAAAACAATGGCATTTCTTTTGTCAACACCTTTTGGACTAATTACCAAGTTAACCACAGCAATTGACTTTAATTGTTCCAGATCAAAGTCTTTTCATTGTCAGTGTCAATCAGACAAAGGGGTCTTTAGCCTGTGGTTGTGGTGTGTCACCTTGCAAAGCTTGTTGTGTGGACAGCTTAAAAGTGAGAACTGTAGACAGAACTAACTGACTGAAGGGACATCAGAGTTTCAAAGGGGTGTAAATCGAGATTCTCATCATCAAAGTTGTGGTGCCACTAAATGAGAGGGGAAACCTTTAATAATGAGCACAGTTTCACACCCCTGTAGAACCGTAGACTGGGCGAACGATACTAAGCTCAGTGGATAAACCAGAGTGATTTAAACCGTATGAGGGGCAGTATATGGTGGTCATGTGTTTGTAAGGTGCGTGGCCCCTAGGTGCCTGGGATGCCGACCCATCATCACTCAGCAGCGGCCTGGCCCGTGAGCTGGGCAGCTCCATCCTCAGGCTGTCAGAGCTGGCAGAGCCTGGTCTGGGGCAATCAGGTCAGCAGCGCTCACATGACAACACCTCTCACGCTGGTATATTTCCCGCGGCACCCCGTCATACATGCTTTTTAATCAGCGAGATGAACAGTTGATCTACGTACAGTCGTACATTGTAGCCGCACTAGCATCGGCAGTCACCAGTTAGACCAAAGTTTGCCGTTGAAATTCTATGTTCAGTGTCAGCATGGGGCCGTGGGTCAGGTCTCAGTCCAGGGATGTGAAGGAGCGGCAGGCCCGAGTCCGAGATGAAAGGAAGATTAATGAGGTAAGCCTTCCGTCATTTGGACACAAGTAGGTCTGGTGCTTATTGCTCAGCACATTACTTATTTCTTTGTTGACACAGATTCCGGGTTAGAGAAAATAGACATGCATATTATCAGTTCAGTGTGGTTTTACTGCTCAATACGGTGTAAATGTGCACAAGAATTTATTGCAAAACAATATCGCCCTTCAACTGGTAGACATGTTTATGATAATCATCAATTACATCTTTGTTTATATAATACCGTGCATATATAGTGCTTTACTGTTCTTCTTCTTTAGGGCTCAGAATTGATCCTCCACCGTGGCATTCCTCATCACACATTCCCTTGGCACCTGGTCAAGCAGAGAGTTAGAGCTTTTATTTGTCTTGCACATTTGCATAAAAAAATTGGTCTTCTATTTGCATTGGATATTTAGGTATTAAACCCCACTTCAGCAAACAAGGCCAGGGACGATTATGTGTGACCTAGATCTGAATATGGGTCTGATACAAAAGGCAGACAGCTTTGTTTGTTGCGATTATTAGTTTTATCAGATTTAAGACTGAAGGGATTACACTGGCCCAACAAGTAAAGTATGCCCGTATTAAATGAGCCGAACAAAATTATGAAAAGAAAAAACGACGGTTGAAAATGGCTATCATTGCAATTTCACATAATTATATAACATCTATTCTAAATGTGTCATATTCTGAACAGTCTGAGAGTGCTGGAGGGATTGATTCAAGATGCCTGTTTGATCTCAGGGTGCCTGGGAGAGTCAGCAGAAAGCAGTTCCAGTAAATGTCAGGGGCTGAAAGTGCAGAGCAGACTGTTTACCTCAGGGGCCTGGCTCACCCCGCCCCACCAGTGCTCCTTTTCTTCAAATAAAACGATGCATTTTATAAGCATTAGTCGTTGATGATGATGAGTATTATCTTGTTGGGAATTGGCTCTTTCATTAGGCTGGTAAAAGGATTTAGTGTGGCCTCAGTGAGTCTTCTGTAAACGTGTGAACTTGACCCATATCTAACACGGCGACCCGCTGTTACTGAGGACACCCGCAGTGCTGTGACTAAAGGTGCAGGAGCTTAAGTCCACCTGCCAGCTGCAGTCAAACTACCCAGAGTGTTCTTTGCCAAACAGCATTGGACACTGATACGGTCTGCTACAGCACCTCTCTGCTCCTTCATCTGGCACATGTAGCATTAGGGCAATGGCTCAACTAAATGCACAGTGATGGATTATAGTCGCCTGAGAGGAGGTAATGAGTGTCAGAGCGGCTGCTGTGGCCTGCACAGCCACCTGCTGTTCTCTCTCTTCACAATGATAGGCTTTTGAGCAGGTTTAACCTAAGCTCCGCCCTATGTCTGTGAACTTTGTCTGTGAGACAATAGCATCTACTTGGATATCCCAATATATTCGTGTTGGACATTGCTTGAATAACAAATAACACATAGTCTCCTGTTTCCTTGGGGGTCAAGGCAGCGAGACAAGCTGACAGTGCAGTAATAAAATACAGTAGCATAGCACTCCACGCTGCAAAAATAGACGCATTTTTCTGTCACCAAAACCTTGTGATTTACTGGTTTTATTTTTGGTGGAGGGAACTTGTGCTAGTACTTTCCCCAGATGACATGTGTTAGGGAAACAGTAGTTAAACTTAATTACTTACTTACTTACAGCAAACACATGTTGAACATGATTTCTATGGCACAACAATTACAGGAATGTGTACTATGAAGATTGTAATTGCAACATTTATTAGCTGACTTTTACAGCTATAATAGTGTGGCTGAAACTAACTATAACAAACAAATTCTTCTTAATGCACTGTATTTAGTATTACATTTTCATGCACAACTACATGTATGTGAATTTGCATGTAGATATTAAAACCCAGTTAATAAGCAAAATAATTAATTCAATGTGTTATGCTATCATTTCAAAACTATTGTGTATTGATTGCTACAAGAACTAGGTTGGAGGTGTTCATGTGACAGAGGCAGCCAAATGACTGATGTTTCCCCATGGGGTGCTGGTGACCTAGAATTGAGTAGCTTGCCTTTTAACGTTTCATGAAAACATTCTAAATATATTGTATTTAATTACGGTGGCAAGTTTGGATTCACAGTATTGATACTAATCAAACTGTCTTTTACAAAACATGGCCAACATTTTCTCTTTAATTGTTCCTTTATTGAGCTGCTGCTGCTGCTGCATTTTATTTTTATCTTTATTTGACCTCTTTTTAACCATGAAAGTCCCACTGAGATTAGGAATCTAATTTCTGGAAAAGTCCTGGCACCAGAGAGAAACCTTTTGTACATATTTTTAGTGGTAGGGGAAACCGGAGTACCCGAACTTATGCAGACACGGGGAGAACATGCAAACTCCACACAGAAAGGCCCCGTCCAGGTGGGAATTGAACCCGGGACATTTTTTCTGTGAGGCACGAGCGCTAACCGCTGCAACACCGTGCCGCATGCAGCAGGCAAAAGGCCAGGGGCTGCATCCGCAAGGATAATCTTTCACCTATGCACACTGCAGCAACACTGTAGCATCCACAGGATTTGTGGAAGCAGCGAGGCGGGTGCAGAGCAGCGATGAAGGAGGTTATAGCAAGTAGCGATGAGCTGTTGAATATAACCCCAAAAGCATAGTCTCCAGGATACAGTGGCAGGTCGGGTGCTCAGGGGAGGCCTATCAGATTTGCTCTCTCGTCTGACTCCTCTCACCCGGGAATCAGCTGTGCCTGCTTTACAGTGCTTCCCTACCTCATGCTCCCTGTGGCCGGCACAGCGTTAAGTAGCTGCCCTTACTGATGCATCTCCGGCTCAGGATGGGTCCCTTGTTGGGCCCTTTGCACGTCACCAACACAGTGAGCGCTGCCTCACTGAGAATGACAATGGAATCAGCAGCTTTGTGTGCTGGCAGTATGCATCCTACAGGAAAACTGAGGAGTAAGACAACTCAAGGCAGGACTTAAAAGATGCTGCAAGCAGCAGGGTTTAGAAAACCAGCGGCAAGAACACTGGATCCACAAAAGACACATGCTTTTTTTTACGAGGAGTTGTATGTTTTCAAACTCAATAGTTCCTGATGAGTGGCTGAGGACTGTGTTCAGTGCTTGTGGGAGAATGGGGCAACTCCACCATGTGGCAGGATAGAAGCTCATTGGTCTGCTGTGGCCATAGCCTTGTGGGCTGCTGTTGCTGGGGCAGAAACAGGGTACAACCAGAGGTAAGTCTGTTGCATGGCTTAATGGTAAGGAGAGGTCACCTGTATTGGGAAATGTGTCCATCCTTCACATCTGTCGTAGTGAGCAGTGTAGCACTCCATCCTTTAACTAAAACTTCAGATAACTTTGTGAGAAAGGCCTCGATAAACCTGAGATTGATGGTTGATCTAGAATGCATCAGTTGCTCACCACCTTTCTTTTGTCCGATTTGAGGCAAAAAGCCATTTGCATGGTTGTCTTTTCAATTGATTGTAATGATTATCTGCATCCCATCATGATTGTGATGCTCTGTTACCTAGGTAACGAAATCCACAGAAGTTTCCCGTTTGTAATGTGCCAAGTTTTACTGCTCCTACACAGGAAAGGACTGTGGACTATAGGGTTTCAGGTGTTGGTTTGTTTCTAGGTTATGGAGCTAACAGGGTGTGGCAGCTTTCAGTTTACTATTAGCTTAGCCTAAATACTGCTAAATACTATTTCTTTCGAGCTTTGTATGAGAGGCAATGTCAGAGGTTGCATATTGATCCTTTTGTGTTTGTGTCAAATTTTATTGAGACTGAATGATGGGAACATTGATTCAGGAATGGAAACTCTTTCTGGAATAGCAAAATAGAGAAATGTGGTATTAGTTTTATGTATCTAGAAGACGCTGAGTATTAACTTTGGCTAAAATGTTGTATCATAAAACATAGGCCACATGTCTCTATTCCATTAAACATAAAGAAAAAATAAATAAGAAAGACACGAACATATTAACGATAATATTCCTAAAAATGTTACTAATTCAAAGTATTGAAAACATATCTTTTTAACTGAATCGATTGTCAGTTGAGCCCATAAACTAATACAGTATCGTGACAATACTGGTTCCATATACCCTCCTCAATAGGCTGTGCTATTCTCAGAGTCATCTTATGTTATGTAAGATAAAAGCCTTGCATCTCCTTATGCTTATTAATCAGGCCAGTGAAAAGTCTCTTCACTTTGTTTTGCTCCTCCAACAGCTGGAGTCAGCCACACTCAGTCAATGTTAATTTATTCTTGCCCTATTACTTTATCACAGTTATATTTGCTTCTCACTGGAGAACAGAAATACATGGCTGGTTTATTTTTAATAGAGGGCAGGGCATAAGCTTTCCTTGTTTGAGAGCCTGGGGCCTGATTTCTCAAGTAGCCAACGAGGTTGCATAAGGGTTATTAATCATCATAACCCCATCTCGTCGTCTCCTGGAGCAAACGACTTGTATGACCCCTGTGGTGAGGGCGTCTTATTAGACGCCACATCATACGGACTAAATATGCTCCAAGCACGTGTTGCAAACCCGTAAAAATCCTATATTTATTTATGTTCCTGTGGACTCTGGTTGCGTCCAATTAGGCTTTTCGAAGTGCTATTCCAGGAAGTGAAGCTGCTCAATCTTCAATGGTCACACTTTCTCCTCAACAACGCGCTTCTGCCGCTTCCGACTTGTGAGCTGGAGAGCAGTGCGCTACGTGCGTGCGTCGGTGTTCAGCGTCGGCGGTGCAGGGAGCATCATTCTCACCGCGCTGTGGAGGTGGACGAGAGCATACGATTAAAAAAACAAATCTATATCGGGAAAGCCCCAGCTGTCAGCAGCATAAACCTGAACAGGTGGCTGTTCAGTATCTTAACGGCGCGCGTCAAGGCGCATGGACCCTCAACAGCTTGTGGCGCTCACTAATCTTCCCTCTGACGACAGCGCATTTACTCTGCCCGTGCAAAACCGGAGGCTCGGCAGGTTTGGGAATTACCCCCTTCTCTCTCTCTCTCATTTGCTGTTCATATGTAAGTTGGACTCAAGGGAAGTCTTGGATTTGGGGCGGACTTGCATACAATGCTTCTCCTGTGGATTGTATAATAATCTCTTGGGTGTCCAGCAGCTGCACAAACTGACTAAAAACTCAGCATGTTGCCAGAAATAAACAAGGTGAGATTGACTTTTATTGTTGGATTAGTAATTCGTTAACTTGTAGCCTATTGTGCCCGTCTGATGTGTTAGGGTTAGTGTTTTATAAAATGGAACTGCTGATCGTTTAGCCCTATTCTCTAATTTCAAATGTTTTTGTTCTGGTAGACACTGATGACGATGAAGTGTCACAGTTTTTACATGAGCCAAGACTGTACCTATAGTCAATTTGGTCTGACCTGGTTGACAGTTGGAGACAAAAGTTATTTTGTCCAAAACTCTTTTCTTCTGACAGTTTCCTTGGTGCTAGGCAAACATATGATCCATTTCTATTTCAGTCGGTCTGTTCAGCCACTTTCAAAAGTGTTCTTGTGTTGACACATTCTGTAAGTCTATACGGATTCGGATTTTTTTTTCACACTTTACACGGTCGCCAATAAAAATAGCCTCTGTGTACTGAAAAAGCACATTTTACATTGACGTTGAAATGTGTTTGTATGCACGTTATGGAATAGACGCCTACATGCATGAACAATAACAGGTCCGTCCGACCGCTATGCTGTAAGTGAACACACTTTAACAGTCTGTTTATGTTTACCTTACGATGGCTTTTATTGCTTTGACCAAGTGACCCTGAACTTCCTTAATGAGCTCACATTTTTCACACTGTCGCTGAGAGGATAATAAACAATGAAATAAAGCACTAAGGCAGGGGTACCACCGAAGAAAAAAGTGTCTTTTGAAGTAATATCGCATTCAAAAGGGCTAAGACAGGCTGATTGGGCTGAACCAGTTCTTAAATAGGAATAAACCTTGACTAAAAAAGTGACAAACTAAGCGGAGGACAAAAACATTCATAAAATACTAATACCAGAAATTGTATTGCATTATGCAGTGGATTCCATACGACTATTTATTTCTATGTTACGCTGAAGTTTGTTACAATGGCTCATATGGTCGAGCGGATCGTCTCATGACCAGAAGGTTGGCGGCTCAAATCCTGGCTCCCTCAAGCGCACAGTGTTGTTGTGTACTTTGGCAAGACACTTCACTCATCTTGTCCGTGTGCAGTGGTGGTCAAAAGTATCTGTACTTTTAGATGAGTAAAAGTACAGATACTACTGGTCAAATATAACTCCAACAAAAGTCAATGTTGCTCAGTAAAATACTTAAGTGAGAGTACTGAAGTATTTGCAGTGGAACATGCTTAAGTGTTCAAAGTTGAAAGTACCAATTGGGTTATATAAAATAACTCTCCATAACGGCTTCAAAAACAAAAAAAATCGGGCCCAAAATCACTACCCGTACGGTTGTGAGTCATTTCTCTTTCAAAGGTAGTGAAGTAAAAATAGTACGTTTTCAACAAAAACACTGCTCGACTCAAGTACAGATCCTCAAAAACCAGGACTGCTGTGGCTACAATAGTGACTTACTACCACCGCCGAGTGTGAAGTGAATGAATATTGACTGCAGCTTGTCAAGCTTGTAAATCGCAATTCAAGTTATTAATACTATAAATTAAGTAAGTGGCTATGGGATTCACCCCAGACTTAATTTTAGAAATGTTAAAGAAAAAACACTTTTTTTTATTTTTGTGTGTGTATTTTTTCAGAACTTTTTACATCTCTATTTCTATTGTTCACTTTAGTTTTGTTAGTGTCAGATTACTTTCAGACTGCCACGTAAGAAACCCCCCCCCCCAAAAAAACAAATGCAATTGAATGGATCTAAAAACTGTAAGTCCAAGGTGTGATGTCAAAGGTGTCCAGTGGCTCAGCGCTCATTAGCCAGGCTTACAGCAGCTGATGTTTGGTTGAAGCCAAGCTGCCATGCCGTCACTGACCTACATGCCTTGTTCTCACACCCTGATACTGAAACGTGACTACATTATTTTACTGTTCCTCCTCTCAACCCTGTACTGTTACTGTGTTACCGAGGCCCAAAGTCAACATAAAGGCCAAAGACAGGGAGTGGTCTTTTGAACCACTGGCCCAGGGAACCCAACTGTTTCTTGTTAGGAAAGGGTTGGGTCTTTTTTAGAAATGGGTGCAGTATTCCCGTAGAATGACTTTTACAGGTAAGTAATAGCCATATACTATAAATCACCACATGAGTAATAAATGCCACACAGGATACAAAAGCCAACCCAGATTTCCCCTTTACTGCGGATCTAGCCAAACATCTATGTGTAAGATAGAGTTATAAATATACTGTTAAAGAAATAAAGTGCTCATATTGTCATTGACCAGTCGATCCAAATGTGACTGTCCCGTTTTTTTTTTATCCCCATTCGCAGCTCAGCTTTGTTTCCCATATGTTCTCACTGATTAAACCGGCACGTGTCAGCCGCTCCCTGCACAATCCTCCCAAATGCTACTGTGTGTTTTTTTTAGAACATCCCTCCGCTGTGAGGCTTTGTACAATTTCCCCTCTAACCCATTCAGTCAAGTGATAAAGAGAATCAGTCGCACGTGTGCACATGCCCCTGTGTCACAGCTGCACAGGTATAAAGCCACAACAATGGAAGCATTCCGGGTGATCATAAGACAAATGTGAAAAATGCCAATACAAGCAGTGTAAGAAGTTTCCTTATTTTCTCTCCACAGGCATCAAGACCAGAGGCTTTCCCTCATCCACACAGAATTCTAACAGACGGATCCCGCCTTGGATTGACCCGGCCATGTTCACAGGTCAGCACTATTTTATCTTAGCAAGTTCTCTTGTGGTCCATGTTAAACACGTTTATAACTGTGAACATCTGTCAGTTTCTTGTGCGTGGTATTGTGGTCTAGCGCATCAGACTTCTTCATAGTGTGAGAAGAACGATACAAGCATATCTTATTCAGGCAGCATGCCCCCAGTCATGTACCGGCATGGAGCTGCTTTTACTTCCTTTCCTGTTGTGGCAGGTGCACACAACTATATTTAGCCCTATCTCTAAGCATCATAACCAAGTTGGAGAATCCTGAGCAGATCGCAACACATACAGAAAAGGTGTTGTTTTTTTTTGGGTTGTCATTAATAATGAAATGAATGCATCATTATATTGTTGACATGTCAGCTGCATCGAACTGATGTGACAAGCCACAAATACACACTATGATAGTCGCATCTTCGGGTATTTTTTTTCCAGAGCACTTGGCTTCACGAGGAAATCTAATTTTGCTGTCTTTAATGGGCCTTGCAAGGCTTTGACACATGTAATCTTGCTCCAAGAGCTAGTAGGGTGGCAGCTTGAGAAAGACAGTCTCTGCTCATCACCTCCCCCACAGAGAGGCCGCAGACAGGCTTTGTGCCTCTCTCTCTCACCAGGGTCAGTAATTCCAGCGGCTGCCTGTGGGGGGTCCAGGTCACCTGAGCCTTCACATACTGTGGACGTTGATACGCTTGGGCTGGTTCCAAATGCAAATAAATCAAAATGCCTCTCTTCATAAAAAGCTCAAACAAAATGACCTTGAATTAGTGCATGGCTAATTTAACTGAACTGCTTATGTGTTTCTTGCAGAAGTTTGGCCCCAGCATTGGGACACTGCCTCAGCTCGATCCCCCAGTGGTCCAAGTCGTGGTCAGTAATGCCAAAAACCAACATCAGCAGACAGACAGCATCCTGCCCCAAATTCCCACCAAAGGGGCTCTCAACAACATGACACACATGGTTAGCATTTGCATTGCCACAGTATTCTATATACATGTTATTATTAGATTACTCTATTATGTAGATAAGGTAAAATATTGTATGTCAAACTGTCGAGTGAAAGAGAATTTATAACATTGCTTCTTTATTCATGTTTTTGTCAAATATTTTGACAGGATGAAAGGCCAAAACCAGCACAGCAGTTTGCCATGCGATTTGGAGCGACACTGGACAAGGTGCCTGTTTCACGCAACAAGATGTTCAGCAACAAACTAGAGAAAGAGAAGGCGTATGAAGGGCTAAGGCTCCCAATGACACCCACCGGTATGTGCGTATGGAGCATTGGATTATTTTAGAGATAAACTAAATATATCCCACGGATTCACAGTCCTTAGTCTTTGGCATGCTTTATGAGTATGAGTTCGATCAAAGTGACTCATGCCGTCCTCCTCTTCATCCGCCCTGTTGCAGAGGCACTAAAGAACTTCCAAGACCGCCTGACGGAGTTTGAGCAGGAGGAGATCATGGACTACGCTGAGATCTGGTACCTGGGTCTGGGTGCGCAAAAGATTGAGGGGTCGCAAGGGACACCACAGAACTCCGGATATGACGATGAACACGGCAGCTACATAAGGGTACGCTATCTCTACTGAAGCTAAATGAAGCATATCTATTTTTCTGTAAAGCTGTAGATGTTACGTAACGCTATGAGTCTACTTTTGGATGAACGAAATTACATAATTCTCCTAATCGATAGACTAGTTTCTGGTTTGACTCATCGTCTCATGGATTATCTGGGTGTAAATTTCCCACAAGTGGCATAAGAATGCTCTGTACACTGAAATATACATGAAGTTCATGAACAGATGCCTTCATCTGACCCTAATCCCTCAAGAGCCAACTTAATTGTCCAATATGTTGCTCTAAGGTTAATAGTTCAACGCTATAAGGACATGTACCAGTGCAATTTATAAAGGATCAGGGCTTAAATCCAGTCCACATTTATTATTTATACTAACAACGTTTTAAACAGCTTTTATGAAAGTAAAAAAGTTGCTATGGTTTATTTATCTGTGATCTGTAGACAAAATTCTACTGATGAAATACTCTTAGGTACATGTTTTAAGTGCAGGGTTTCCGCAGGGCGTTAAAAGTTGTGAAATTAATAGTGCCAAAATAAAGACCCTAAATGTCATTAAAAAGCATTCAATTGGACTAAAACTGGCATTTAATCAAAATCTCTTGGAAGATTATGACATTGCTCAACAATTTTTACTGTTTAAGTTAAATTATGATCTAAAACAAATTCAGCTGCAGTTTTGGAAACAAATTTACCACTTTTTTTTTTTTGCTTTCCTCTGTTTGATGAAATATTTGCCAATCCTAAATGAAATCTGCACAGATTTTTTTTCTGCGCTTTTGGCATTGAAATACAGTATTTGGGCATTAAAAATTGCATTAAAACATTAAATTTTACTTGCCTCTGCCTGTATAAACCCTGAAGTTGTACGGGAAACGGATAAACTAGGTGGAATTGTACACAGATGGCGCATATCCTGGGATCGAGCTTCTTCTTCGCGAACACTGACCACTGTGCCACCACGTCATGGATTATCAAAAAACTACCAGAATCCCGTGAACATCCTTCCTTTTTTACGACTGTGTGCTTATATAACAAGAAAAATATGTACCGGATTTTCTACCTGAGCATGGACCGGTTACCAGCCTCTCCCGGCAGCACGTTGTTCAAGCACACATTTGTGAACTCGTTCCTCTGTGGCCATCTAGGTTTCAGCCCGCGATTAGCTTTTTTTGTTTTCTTCATTGCAGTAAGAGTAGCCTCCGCTTTTCACCAGTCCCTCACAAGTTTCTCACTCACTCAACACTTTTTTTCTGCTGCTTGATGATCGTTTTTATATCTTCAGTGGTACTGGTACACAAGCCTAGAGCTCCCTCTAGCGGTTGTCAGTATGAAAACAAACATGATTTTGATATATAACCTGAGTATAAGTCGCACCCCCAGCCAAACTATGAAAAAAAGTGCAACTTATAGTCCGGAAAATGCGGTTTAAACAAACAAAAGGGTAAACAAAAGGTTTAATAATATATTCTTTATGATAGTCTTGTCTTAATCTCAAAATTTTGTCATAGAACTTTGTAAGAAATGGCTAATGTCCATGCTTAATTTTTTTGATGCTTTTGTAGGTGCTGCATGACCACATCGGATACAGATTTGAGGTGCTTGAAGTCATCGGGAAGGGATCGTTCGGGCAGGTCTTAAAATGCCTCGACCACAAGAACAACGAGCTGGTAGCCATCAAGATGATCCGCAACAAGAAAAGGTACAGAAACTATGGAAATCATTTTTTTTTCGATTTCTGACGTAACCTTTCGTGTAAATCCTCCGTGGGCGAGGTCAGCTTTTACACATCATAAGGTCAAGTACTCGTGAGATCCAACGCCGAACGTGTTATTTGTCACATTCGGTCAGCTCCGCCCTTTCATTTGAGATTAAATATCCTGTTACGTTTGCGTCGGCTGCCAAATGTTTGCGATCCTTTTTTAGCATGATAAAAGTCGGCCCCCTGGGGTGTTACATTACCTGTCTGTCCTCAGTTTGTGTCACTGTGGATTCTTGCTAGTTAAATGCGGCACCCACTTAGTTTTACCGCTCCTTGAATTATGCAGCAAACAAAATGGGTGCAAACTACCACAGTCTCTTGCCTCCACATCCTCGTGTTAGCCTGATCTGGTTTCCCTGCCAGCACGTATGGCCTAGTATTTATAGACTCTATTTAATGTACAGGGAACGGATATTGCTTTTAGGGTACATGACAGTCAACACCTAGAAGTAAACCGATACACATATTTTTAATCCAGCCACGCCTGTTATATGTTCTGTGTGTCTTGTGACTGCAGTTATACATTTACACACGCCATCGACTTCAGTCACATTTTGAAGTAACTCTAAATTTTTAGCACAGTCCTGAGAGAAAACGCAGGGTTACTGTTTCCAGCGTAACCAAATCTTCATGTGGGCAGACAAGTCCTTTTTCTTGTGTCTTACCTGAAACAATAAATAAAATCCAATGAGAAGAATCACAGACGCTGAAAAGACAATGAAATGAATAAAATCACTAAGATTGTTCTCTTGTCCGCCTGAATGTTTTAAATGTTTCTTCTTTTGGCTTTCGGCAGGTTTCACCACCAGGCTTTGGTCGAGCTCAAGATCCTGGATGTGCTCAAGAAGAAAGACAAAGACAACCTCCACAACGTCATCCACATGAAGGAGTACTTTTACTTCAGAAACCATCTGTGCATCTCCTTCGAGCTCCTCGGGTCAGTACCACAGAGAAGATTGAGGGACATCTTTACCCACACGAAACAGAGTTCATCTTATTGTATTTTGTGTCCATATATTTGGGGATATTTTGCATATTAAGTATCATTTGGGCAGAATGACCTTTAGAGGACATCTTGGACTGCTGTCTAACATTACAGTCACTGAATCCTTTAGTTAAAGCCTTGATTAGGGCCCTATCTTTTACTCCTTCTTGCTTCATGGTGTGAAGGCTCATGTTACACAGGCTAAAGACGTTTATGCTTATCACAAGCAGCAAGAAATAGCAGGAGCAGCGGGTCTGTCTCTGTCTTCCTCTGGAGATGAGTGCTATATTAAGTACATGTATGTGGAGACAGTGGGGCGTTTATAAAGGGGTTTTGCTATAGGCTGCTCTAGCAACTGAAGGTAATGTAATAGTATGCATAAAATCTCTAATCTCTGTGAAGATTATGACTCAGGGTATTACCGGAGCAGTAACAAAATATATTTTGAGAAAGTACCTAAAGAAAGATTATCTGAGGATTCTTTAAGGTATCTGTAAGGGGTGAGCACTATTTTATTTACTCTATTGTAGGAGTGCTCTTTTAGTTTAAAGTTGTACAGCTTAAAACATTAGCTTTACCTGTAAATACGTATTAATAAAACATGCATTAGTCTTATGTAGCGCTTTTTCAGACGCTCAATATATTTTACGTGCGTTATTCATTCATTGCTATTTAAAAAAAAAAACATCTTGTTTATCTTTCTCCTCAGGGTGAACTTGTATGAACTCATCAAAAAGAACAACTTCCAGGGCTTCAGTCTAGCTCTGATTCGCCGCTTCGCTCATGCGCTGCTCAGGTGTTTGCAAATGCTTCACCGGGAGAAGATAATCCACTGTGACCTCAAACCGGTACGGAGCCTCTGCCTCTGCTCTGTATATACAGCCCAATCAATAACGGTCGCAGACGTTTCCTTCATTCTCTTCATTATTCATAATATTTACATATAAAATCAACAAAATAATGTTTTTAATGTTTTAAATATAGGCAGTTGGCCTGTTTTGACTATTCTCCTTAGTTTTACACTTTGCCTGTGCTTTCGTCTTCTTAGGAGAACATTCTTCTGTCTCAGCGAGGTCCAGGGAACATCAAAGTGGTTGACTTTGGATCAAGTTGTTATGAGCAGCAAAGAGGTGGGTCAATACTACAGCACATTTGATCACGTCTTTGTCTGATTTACGAACACAGCTCCTCACTCTGTCCACCTCTCCATCCGGTGTTTAGCGCTTTGTGACCATATCTGTGAAAGGCGCTATATAAATAAAGATCTTCTTCTTCTTCTTCTTAGTTTACACGTACATCCAAAGCCGTTTCTACCGCTCTCCGGAGGTCATCCTCGGACACCCCTACAGCATGGCCATCGACATGTGGAGCCTGGGCTGCATTCTGGCTGAGCTGTACACAGGCTACCCACTGTTCCCCGGAGAGAGTGAAGTGGAACAAATCGCCTGCATGATGGAGGTACACAGCCACGCTTCAGCCGTAAACAAATGCTCTGATGACGAGTTACTGAGGTGTGCTGAAGGCGTTCTGATTTTTGCAGGTTCTGGGAATGCCTCCGAATGATTTTGTTCAATCTGCGTCAAGAAGGCGGTTATTTTTTGGTATGTTTGATATTTATGTCTGGGTGCCAAATAGAAACTGACCACTGACTTTAATTTCAGATTCAAAAGGGAATCCCAGGAACATCACGAACAGCAAAGGAAAGAAACGGAGACCCGGTTCAAGGGAGCTGCCAGAAGTCCTGAAGACAAATGACGCCGTGTTCCTGGATTTTATTCAACGCTGCCTCACGTAAGTTAACCATCTATCTAGTTCATTCACTTTGTCGATGATTGCAGCGTAAGTCAAATGCTCTTTATTTCTGTTCAGTTGGGATCCCACCAAACGGATGACTCCAGATGAGGGGCTGCAGCATCAGTGGATCCTCGAGGGAAATTTTAACAAAGTACGGCCCAGAGCCAGGCCAACTGTGAAGAAGGCAACAGACATTTCAGCCAACAATGAAAGCAGCAATGACAACGGTTACAGAAAGCACAACAGCAACAAGCCAGGTACAAATATTTATTATATAATATTTATATCAGTGTTCATTTTATTAGTCTTTGTTTTAGCCATTTGTCTTTTGAGTCTTTTTGTTAGGGTCTAGTTTTATTTGCCACATTTAGTCAATCTAATGGTATTATTCAATTGCATTTCAAAGATCAGACTTGTTCCTGTGGGCGCGTCTTGATTAAGAAGGAAGAAATCAAATGCAGTTAGCTAATCAGATTTTAATTAGATCTTTAGTGGGACAATGTGCGTTAATAAACACTGTTTATTGAAATAGCTAAGGGGCTAGTTTTCAACAACAGCTGTCAGATCATTTCTCAGATCATTTCTAGTCATTTGTTATGGTTCATATGGGGAAAACTCCCAAATAACAATACAATAATTATCATTACATAACAGCTCATTCACACATACTCATTTTCACTGGAAAAAATTAATGTTTTAAAGGTCACCGTTTTGGGATTATTTTTTATTTTTAAGACTGAAACTGTGGGACTTTGCTCATTAGTTGGGACTGTGTTTCGGTGCTTGGAGACGTTATTGTAGCTTTAAACACAGCATGAATGAATGATATTCTCCCGAGGGAAATAGTCCAAATCCATAGTTCCATCGAGTTTAAAGTCTTGTTTTTTGTTTGTTTTTTCTGATAATTTTTTGTTTCTGAGATATAATCTTAGTTTTAGTCTTTAATAGCTATTGGCTCATATAGTTAAGCATGATGCTGACAAAAACTACGGCATACATATTAGACGACCAAAGTAACACTGTAGCTAATCCCTGTTTTCTTCTATTAACCTCAGCCACCACTGCTAACGACAAACTCAAACAAGAAGGTTCGGCAGCAGGATCAAAGATGGCTCCTGCTGAACGTCTGCGACCAATTGGGGCTTCAGCAGAGGAGGAAGTTTGTGAGCACAATGCAAGTGACAAGCAGCAAGAAGGAGAGAGGCCTGTCCATATCGTCATCAGGTCTCAGGAGGACGTGAGCAGCAGGGAAGACAGTGAAGAACCAGCTCAGTGTTTACCCCCGATCATGTAATTGTCCCCAGGAGTGGAGTGCACATGAGAGAATGAACGTGAGCGATGCTCCTCAGACTGCTGTGGATGCTAAGATTATGGAAATTAGTTATCAAAAGATCATAACCCTCACATTTGCCAGTGTACTTGAATAATGTATATTGGGCACAATCAACAAATAAATGATGCATGCTCAAAGTTATGAATAATTATTCAGACAATGGCATAATGAAGTGAAGGCGTTTAATTGAAACTGAAGTTTACAACAAAAACTACTGCTGTTATTTCTCTGGGTATAAGTATACACACTCCAGATTAAGACCAGTTTAACTTTATACCATTGAAATTAAGGATTTTAATGATGTTTATGTTGAATAATGAATTTCATAAAGACAAGAAGGAAGCACAAGGCTGGTACGTTAATGTTCATTTTCTTCAATTATGTTGTAATGTAATTGTGTACTTTTGGAACCCAGTCCTTGCTGTGCTTTGAACTATTTTATAAATAGTTTAAACTTTCATTGTCATTTTGATAAAGTAGGTAAAAAGAAAGCGCATGTATGTAGAAGTCACCGTCTTGTTTTAATATGCTTTATTTATATGTGCAAAACGGCTGAGCCAAAAAAAGTTTTTTTTAAACATATAATGTATAGCTGTAATGCACCTGTATAATGCTTCTGTGGATCTTTAGTTTTTCCTTGTTAAGTGTTGTGAACTTTTAATTTGTCTTAAGTTTTAGAGTCAAACTTTATTTAATATATTTGTATAAATGTAAATAGATCATCTGTAAAGTTTTGCCTATATATGTGAAAGGCAGAAGATGTTATAGAGGAGAAAAACTTTCAGAGCATCATTGAGGAAATTAGACAAGGTTTTACTTGTTGTGCTTATGATATGTGGACACCTTTTGTATGTCTTTGAGACATTCATCTTTTTATACACAAGTTAATAGCCGACAAAAGACAATCTCATATCAATAGTTTGTGCCTTGCAGTATTAGAAAATCTTGCACTTCACTCTAGTGTATGAGAATTAGATTAGAAAAGAAAACAGCAAATGGTTCTACAATACAGCTATTCCCAAACTAAACAAGAGGTTTTTATATTAAAATACAATCTTAGATGATCTTTGTAGATTTCTGGGCCCTGGAAAATATATACTGGAAGGCTGCTTTGTAGCAATTAAAATGTCATTTGTATTTCTGTTATTATATATATATATATATGTGTATGTATATAATTTTATAAATAAAATGTTTTTAAACATTAATTTATTGTTATTATTATTGTTATTTATAATATGATGCTGATTATCATTTTTATTATTATTGTTATTATTATTAATAATAATATTAATAACAATCTATTTTCTCAGTTTATATATTGTATTTGTTATATTTCGGGTTTCTATGTCTAGATCACAAAATAATAGGTTACTGTATTTTTATTAATTGCTGTGGTACAAAGACAAATAGCCGGAACACCCGTGTAGCTTGTGGGATCAACACACAAGTGTAGTAGAACTATCCAGTCCAATACTGCCACCTTCTGTTTGATTAGTGAAGTAACAGCTCTAGGTCACATCATAAAGCAGGGGTTCTCAAACGGCCCGTCACGCCCCTTTGACCGGCTCCCAGTCCCTCGGCCCCCCACCACTTGAACCGCCCGATGAGGCAATTCCCAAAAGTGGTCATGGTCTATTTTTAATGCTATTTGGCAAATAACATGTCTGTTCGTGATGCGTGGGTTGCGGGTTCCACCGCGGTCCACGTGGGCTGCCCGCGCCCGCGGATCGGGTCGGGTCATGAAATCCTTGGGTTGGAGCAGGTCAAAAAATTCCGGTCGCGGCCACTCTTTGCCGCGCGTTCATTGAATTCAGTCACAACTTATTTCATCATCTTTAGAGCGGGGTTTTGACGTAAATATGCGGCGAATTTTCATAAAACAAGCAGCGTTTTGCTGCCCCTGACATGCGGCGGTGACAGACAAGGCAGGTGCAGAGACCTGTGTGTTAAGGAAAGCAAAATGGCTAGCAAACGAAAAGTTGACAGAGAATGCAGGGTGTTTAAAGAACAGTGGACAGTGGATTATTGTTTTGTTCAGTGCAAGGACAGTGCCATTTTGGGACCACCAAGCCGTGGATGCATAGACAAATAAAAAGACAGTCGCCCAGCCTTCTCTGCGCGTAAAACTGTCGAAGCTGCAGCTGCGCGTGCTCGTCTCCGCCTGGTTGCGGGGCGCGTCTGCCTTCTTGACCCTGATCCAGCACACATAGCTGCACTTTGTATGTAAAGTGCTTTATAAACAAAGATGAAATAAATAAATAATAAATAATTTTGTTCCATTTTTGTTGCAGTTCACATGAGTTAATGCTGCATTTGCACAAATTCAGTCCAGCAGAGTCCAAAATATGTTTTGCGCGCAAAGAAAGGTTTGTGTGGCATCGGCTACACTCGGGACACTACAGATCATATCGTCCACGTACTCACAACATTCAAAAGAGTTGTTACTTCAGGATATGTTTGATTATAATTTTTGTGATGAGATAGTGACGTATTGTAGCTGCCAACAGAAACCGCCTAGGGGACGTACCAAAAGGAACTCTGGTCACATTACGCAATTATGTTTTATTTGAAAATAAAAATAAATGGAATACCTGGTATTTCAAATTAAAACAAAGTGTGAAGACTTGATTACTTTGTTTGCAAACCACCAGCTAAACAAATATGCTCCTGGAATCAAGTGTTGATCTTGTGGACGTAGTGGGGATGACTGTGCCAGGCTATAATGAGGCCTGATGCTTTTTGTTCGGGGTCATACAATTCTATGTTATAGCCAACCCGGCCCGACCCCCATCACAGTCAGGAACGATAATGTGGCCCCCAGAGAAAAACGTTTGAGGACCCCGTCATAAAGGGTCACATGCACATCTTAAATATACAATTAGTAGGTTAGATTATTGACTTTAAATCACATACTCGAATCATAACCAGTTTGGTGAGACGGTTGATGCCGTCTCTCAATCACGCCCACCGGGCCATTGTTGAGATCATGCTCCCAGACTATATGTCTTTGAAATATCTATGAAAAGGCATGTCGTTTGGCAGGCCAGGCCTTTGTTCTTTGTGAAATTAAGCCCAATGTTTTCACAACACCAACACAAAAATGTAACACAGTGACTTTGCATCAGATGCATACATTCATTTAATGTGGGGCTGTAACACCAATTACGAATTTCAATCAATTGTCCCTTTTTCTTAAGTATTTCAATGTCATTCCTGAACAAAGGAGGTGTATCGCAGTAAAGTTGTATAGTTTTAGCTATGCACCAGTTTTTTTCCTCAGAGAAATTCTACTAACTGATGCAAACAGCGTAACACCAATAACATTTCAAAATGACCCACAATATAAAGTCACATTTTAAAGTTACTTTTTTGTTCTAGTGAGGAAAATATGGCCTTCTTGATATTTCCCAGGATTAGGCTTTTAACTTGGTCTCATCAGACCAGAAAAAATATTTCTTCACATCTTTTTTTAACCTTACAAATCCTGGAAAGTAATGCAGATAACACCAATGACACATATCTAAAATATCTTAAATAACAATAATCCACATGGGCTGTCCATGTTCCCATGCTCCTCCCACAGTCCTCCTCACCCTTCTCTGTCCTCCTCACCCTTCTCTCTCCCTTAGCTCAGCTCACACTGCTCTGGCCCTGGTCTTACGCCCAGCCATCTGAGTAATAGAGTTCATTTTAAGACCATTTTA
The DNA here is from genome assembly GCA_021464625.1 of Proterorhinus semilunaris. Taxonomy (NCBI): domain Eukaryota; kingdom Metazoa; phylum Chordata; class Actinopteri; order Gobiiformes; family Gobiidae; genus Proterorhinus; species Proterorhinus semilunaris. The sequence goes on along the minus strand of CM038356.1, from coordinate 14,786,847 downwards.
TAGCGCGACCAACAGTTCCTGACTTACCACTGACTTTGTCCGGACGGCGCTGACATCCTCGCCCTGTCGGCCCTTTCGTTCTTCTTCGTGTGGGCTAAGCCCACCTACGGGCTTCGCTATGGGTAATCTCTCCTGGCGCAGCCAGGGCACTGAGACAGATAAAAAGACTAGCCGCGCCAATCCAGCCTAAGGCATGGCACATGCTCGCGAAACCTATGGCCTATAAAAGGCCCATGGCCCCAACATACTCCCTTCTTCTCTCTCAGCACTGAGATAGTTCTACTCACCGCTTTTGAAGAATCTTCGAAGATGGATCCAGCCCGAGAACTGTCGCCCTCCGGCGTCGGGCTCTACCCTTGCCGTTCCTGCCGGACCCCGCTGCTCCCGGAGGATAAGCACGATCGCTGCTTTATCTGCCTGGGCTGGCAGCATCAAGAAGAAATTATAGTTACTTTCGTAACTGCAGTTCTTCGAGTGTGGGCGTGCCCACCTACCGGCAGGCCCAGCTGGACCGCCTCCCTCTGTGAGCTGGTTCGAAGAAGGGAGTATGTTGGGGCCATGGGCCTTTTATAGGCCATAGGTTTCGTGGGCATGTGCCATGCCATAGGATGGATTGGCGCGGCTGGTCTTTTTATCTGTCTCAGTGCCCTGGCTGCGCCAGGAGAGATTACCCATAGCGAAGCCCGTAGGTGGGCACGCCCACACTCGAAGAACTGCAGTTACGAAAGTAACTATAACTTTCCATTCCCCTTAATTATCCAATCATGTCACGCTGGTTCGTACATAAAAGTTATAAAATTTACTTTACTCCCGCGTCTTAGATGGGCTTCTCACACGGGGGAAACACAGTGCAGTTGCCCTTCTGTGATCAGGAGCTCATCAGCGCTGCTGTGGCTTGAGAGGCAGAGGAGGAATAAAGCGCGATGTTAAGTTGTTGAGCATTAAAACGGTATTTTCAGCACATGTTGGCTTAGTTGGGCAAATAACTAAGAACAATAAAACAAATAAGAGTTATTTTTTGGTAGAAAAAAAAAACTGGTTGTGAGAAGGGCACTTAAAGGGCAAAGGGGCAGGTGCTTGAAAACCACCTGGGCTCTATCTGTGCACGTGCCTGATCATAACCATACTCTACTCGAAGAGTATGGTTATGATAAAACCAAGGAAGATAAGAACATGACATTTCCAAACTTTTGTGTGTGTAATTATGTTTCGCATCATGTTGTCAACACAATCAAGTACCTCGGGCACATCATCACTGTGGACATGTCTGATGATGATGACAATGCAGAGTGTTGTGCCCTGGCACGGAAATTTGGCTGTTGTACAGAGAGAATAAAGCTGACTTTACTCCCTTGTACACAGCTCAACTCTGGACTCATTATAAGAAAGCCAGCATGCGTTGGCTGCAGGTGTCCTATCATGATGCTTTGCGTGTGCTTTTGAAGAAGCCGAGATGGTCAAGTGCCACCATGTTTGTCAATGCCAGAGTGAACACTTTACAGGCCGTACTACGAACGTTGATGTAAAGCTTTGTGTCGACTGAACATGTCTGAAATGATTAATAGTGTCCCTTACACATATAAAATGGAGTGCAACACGTTATAAATCTGACTTGTGGAGATATTGGCATGATTTGTGAAAATGCAATCTTAATTGTTTGTCTTGTCCCTTTATTTTAACTTTAATGGACTACAAGTACGTAATCAAGTTAAATTGAATATATATATATATATATATATATATATATTAACATCAACATTTCAAATGTTTTGAACGCTGTTTCGCTTCACGATAATGTAGTTTGACCCCACATGCGTACCGTAGCAGTAAAGATGGCTGCGGTGTCGCTGATCTGCCGTCCTGCGAGTGTCCTCTCAAAGATTTCCAGTGAGTAGACACAATGGAGGTCACAATTGACTGTGTAATAAATGTTTGGAATGTAAAGTATAATTGCGGATATTTCAGATGCGTTCAGGCAATACATCATTTACGTGAATCGCGATGTATTATTGACCTTGCTACCAAACTCTGCTAGCAGCATGCTAACTGCAGCTCGAAAACAATTTGTTGTTACTCACGGTAGCGTTATTTTCTTTTATTGTCATTGTAGCTGGCAGCAGCAACCCTGCTGTATGGACTCTTGCATATGCCGGCTCGGGGCAGCGGAGGAAACTGCATCATGCAGTCATCCCTAAAGGCAAAGGAGGACGATCATCCTCCAGCGGCATCGCGGCGACCGTCTTTGGTGCTACGGGTTTCCTGGGTCGATATGTGGTCAGCAGGCTCGGTGAGATTAAAGAGTCATATTTAACGTTAGCAGATAGTAAGTTACGTTTGGTTTCCCCCTCCCAGATCTGATTGATGCTACTTACATTATGATTCGGTCCAACAAAAGACCTACCAGCATATTATCAACAACAAATGAGTGTCAACTTTACGTTATTATCTGTTTTGACACTCAATCGTGAGTGTTCTTGTAAGAATGACAAAAACACAATTGCATCCCCTCTATTGCACACAAAGATTATATCTATTCCACATAGAGATTTATTTTTTGTTTGTTTTTTTGTTTACTTTTATAAAATATTTTAAGGGACAATACATTTACAAATAGTAGACATAATTGTAGTACTAATACTAACTGTTAAATGCAGGCTCTAATTTCCATCCTCTGTCCCCTGTTGGGCCTGGCCCAGCCACCAATCACACACCACTCACTCATCCAAATATCAGTCAATTATACTTTATTCTGATCTTCAGGCCAAATGGGTTCTCAGATTGTCATCCCTCACCGCTGTGACCAGTATGACTTGATGTACTTGAGGCCCATGGGGGACCTAGGACAAATTATTTTTATGGTTTGTATTCGATCGATCACTCTGGAGGAACCATGGTATTATAAAATGGTTTGATGTATTCTGTTAAAGGAGTGGGATGCTCGAGACAAAGACTCCATTAAACGTGCTTTAGAGCATTCAAATGTTGTCATCAATCTGGTGGGTGAAGAGTGGGAAACGAGGTATTATTAAATATTTATTTTTAAATCTACAGTGCCCATCAAACTTTGGAAACACTTTTAATGTATCAGCTTTTCTTTATTTTCAACACATCGTGTGATTCTCATTGAAGACATTAAACTGTGAATGAACATATGGGATTATGTAGGAAACTCAAAATATGGTTTATATTTTAAATTCCTCCCTTTATTCTTGGCATTTTCTCTATGGGCGTTGTGAGGCAATCTCCTGAAAATGTTTTCAACTGTCCGGTGAGGTCAAAACCATTTCTGGTTACTATATCGCGAAGCCCATTGCGAAAATGTCAAAAGTGTTTAAGGTAATAATCAAAGCAAAAGGCAGCTATTTAGAAGAATTCATTGAAACTTTTTTTTTTTGTTTAAAACATAATTCTGTTTATTCATAAAGAATTCCTTCAGTGAGAATTTGCAATGTAAATAGTCTTGAAATAAAATAAAAAGCAATACATAAAAAAGCCTATCCAAACTTTTGATGGATACTGTATTTGTTTTTCAATATATGATTATGAAAACATATATTATTTCCTTTCACAGAAACTATGGCTTTGAGGATGTCTTTGTGACAATTCCTCAGCAAATAGCTCGAGCCACTAGAGAGGCTGGCATTACCAAGTTTGTGCATATGTCTCACCTCAATGCTGACATACGCAGTCCATCTAAGTACCTTAGAAACAAGGTAATGTGCTTCGTCTTTATTGAACTTGCCTTTGTGTGCTACATTTTGATACAATTTATGATTGTGTAATTTAGGCTGTTGGAGAGACTGCTGTGAGAGATGAGTTTCCTGAAGCCATCATTATGAAGCCTGCTGAGATATTTGGGAGGGAGGACAAATTCTTCAACTATTACGCTAGTAAGATTCAAGAGGAATATTTATTGATTTATTTTTTTATTATTATTATTTTAGAGGCATTTTTACACAACCAGTTGTAGCAATTTTTTCATCCTTTAAATTAGATAAACAGATTAATTCTTTATTTATAATTTCAGACATGCGTTGGTTTGGTAATGCCATTCCCTTGATGGGTCTTGGAAAGAAGACAGTGAAGCAGCCTGTTTATGTGAGTAAAGTTAAAGTGTTAAACGCTTGGCTATTTTATTTATGTATATTATATATGTTTTATTATAACTGATTGCATCAAATTGCATATCAATCAAACTTTATTTATATAGCGCTTTTCATACCGAAAGGTATCACAAAGTGCTTTACAGATTACAACATTTAAAACAATACGCCCCGCATCATACATCCATATATATATATATATACATATATATATATATATATATACACACACATACAAACACACAATATACAATATATCATTAGGACTAAATAAATAGATGTCAGGTAAAAGCTAAGCTAAAAAGGTGGGTCTTGAGCCTGAACGTTCTCTGCAGTCCTGAGCTCCTCCGGCAGGTCGTTCCAGAGGCGAGGGCCATAATATTGGAAAGACGCCTCGCCGTGAGTCTTTCTGTTGACTTTAGGAATAACTAGGAAATGCCTACCGGAGGAGCGAAGGGGCCGTGAAGGTTCATAAGGTAAAAGCAATTCTGAAAGATAAGAAGGACCAAGACCATTAAGACATTTAAAAACCATTAAAAGAACTTTAAAATCGATCCTGAACCACACGGAGAAGCAAACTCAGCGACTCTAAAACCAGTGTAATGTGGTCCCTCCTCCTGGTCTTCGTCAGGACACGAGCTGCTGAATTTTGTAAAAGTTGTAAACCTGAGGAGAGGACCAGAAAGCAGGGCATTACAGTAGTCGATACGACTGGTGATAAAGCATGCATGAGCGTCTCCGTGTTGGCTCGAGAGAGAATGGGGCGGACTCTGGCTATGTTCTTTAGATGTAAAAACCTATCTTTGTGATATTCTTAATGTGTGGGATAGGGATGGGTACCGTTAAACGGTGCCTACTTGGAACCGACCGAAAAGCTCCGGTCGGGGGTGGTATCGAAAAACTAAAATTCTTTCGGTGCCAACTTTCGGTTCTTTTTCTCTCCAGAAGTCAATATATGACCCGCAGCGAGTCTAAAAAAAACATGAACGTGTGCGCAGATAATGAGCCGCTTCAGCGCAAATGGAGCGAAGCAAAACTATAACTTAAAACTATAACTTAAAGAGAAGCAAAGCTATAACGTACTAAACATTTGTAATAGAGACGGCTCAGCCGCGGTCTGCGCCAGGACTAAACCAGGTCCAGGACTTACACCGGTTGTAAAACCCAGAGTCAAACTAAACCAGTTATTATAAACCAGGACTGAATAAGAAATTTGAGTTTTTAGGCAAATTGAAAAACAAAACAGAGCAGTGACAACAAGAAAGACGTGTTTACCTTTAGCGACAGACCCGGAGGCTGAGTTTACGGGCTGTTGTTTACAACTTTACAAGCAGCTGCAGCGAGAGGAATATCAAAGATTGTTTGTGGAAAAGTGAGCGCTCACTCTGGATTAGACATTTTTTGTACAGTTGTTGTACATTATTAGTGGCAGAGTGAGCGCTCACACCATGTAAGGATCTTTGGCGGGAAAGTGCTTCGTCAAAGCGCAGTGTGTTTAGAAAAGTTTATCCGAAAGAAACCCGTGTCCTGATGTGGATCTGTCTCTGCAGCTCAGGAGGTAATAACGTCCTTTATTTCTTTTTATCACTGCTTAAGTGGAAATTGTGCTCAAAATATGAAGTTACAGGTGACGCTGCTGCGACCTGTGGAGCTTCTGTTTTGCGGTTTTAGGACTTTTTCCTTTTATACACGTTATTTTAATTGAATTAAAATGACATAGGTACCGAAAAAAGTACCGTTAAGGAACCGGCACCGAAAAGCAGGTACCGTTAAAGTAGTGGTATCGAAAAAAAACGAACGGTACCCATCCCTAGTGTGGGATTAAAGTCAGCTCAGAGTCAAAAATCACACCCAGGTTCTTCACCTGTGAGGAAGGACTAAAAGACAATGACTGTAGTTTGGGTAAAAGTTTCTCTCTCTGGGCCTCAGGACCGATGACTAAAGTTTTGTCCTGGTTAAGCTGGAGAAGGTTTTCTGCCATCCAGGATCTAAAATGCAGTTAAAAAGTGCCTATTAGACAACATTTTCTCAAGAACATAGTTTACACTATTATACTTGATTTGCTTAGACATTTTACTAGTTTTCCCTTTTTTGTGATTAATTATTTAACTTCCTTATTGGACATGGGCACAGGAATTGTCTTACGTAGAGGTAGAATTTCTTTCACATAATATACCGATAATTAATACAATAATAGTAATTAATACAAATGAGTGCGACCAAATTGGAACTTTCCCTCGGTCACTAAAATCAAAATGATTATATATATATATATTTTCTTCTATAATTTGTCTTTATAAATTTGTCATTTCACTGATGTAAAATAATGATTTAAGATTAACACACATATTATCCATCAAACTGTCAAAATTGCAAAAGAATTAAAACCGGTCATATTCACTGTAACTGACCCTGGGAGTCAGAGCAGTAGAGTGAACTCGGATCTTGTCACATGTCTAGTTTGTACAATAGTGCTGGTTTAACTAAGCTTAACTACAGCAATGCATGTATTGAAGTTACTTGTATTTTTTTTTTATTCTGTCTAATGCACTGGTTCTCAAACAAAGGTACTGGGGTTTTCTCGGGTGTGTTAAGCATAAGTGAAATTACCCCTGTAGTTGAGGGAGGTGAGTGAGGTATTTTTTTTCCTTTTGGTTTTGGCATGGTTCACACCCAGTTATATCCCTGATTTAGTTTAAATCTATTTAAGTCCCTGCCAAACAGGTTTGTGCTTTGCCCATGTGGAGAACAAACGTAGAGAACCTTAATTAAATATGATTATAATAAAGGTTATGAAAACAAAGTAGACTAATTTAATTTTGCATTTAGTCAACAAAATGTACATTTTAGTTGACAAACTACACTAAAATTGTAGAGAATTATTTGACTAAATGAAACAATATTGTCAAAATTAACGCTGGTAAGATGTAGTACGTACTTGGTGTAAAAAGAGCCCCTGGTCTAATGGAAGACAAACATTCTGTTTTCCAGGTGGTGGATGTGGCGAAAGCAATTGTAAATGCGATCAGGGATCCAGATGCTAATGGCAAGACTTATGCGCTTGTTGGGTAAGCATGTTATAGATGTTTAAATTAGCCTAACAAATTGCTTTCATTTATGTACTTTTTTTGTTTTCAGTCCCAACCGTTACCTGCTCCATGACTTGGTGGAGTATATCTACGCTGTGGCCCACAGACCTTTTGTACCCTATCCACTCCCTGCATCGCTTTATCAGTGAGCTAATATTTAGTTGCCATAAAATGTCGACTTGAATCCTTGCGTAAACAATAGATGTGTGTTTTGAACCATTGAGTCGATTATAGAAAAAACATTTTCATTGTACAATTAGTGTGAATTATGTGTTAATTTTTTTTTTTCCATTTTAGTCTTGCAGCTAGGATCTTCTCCATGAGCCCATTTGATCCCTGGACAACCCCAGACAAAGTTGACAGAGTAAGGAAATCCTCTCTGGAACCTGTGGTTTGTGTGTTTTCACTTATAAACATGTCTGTATTTGTGATTTTTGTTTTCAGTTTCACTTAACGGACATGAAGTACCCCGGTCTTCCAGGCCTGGAGGATCTTGGAATTACTCCCGCCACTGTTGATCAAAAAGCAATCGAGATCCTTCGTCGCCATCGCCGCTACCGTTATTTTGAAGCCGATTTAGATGTGACAAAGCCAGCAAAGACGGTCAACTTTTAAATAAGATAATACATTTCTCATCATTAACTGTGCAGCAGAAAGACTGACCCTGGTCAATGCTTTGTCTTTAAATGTATTGTGTACATAAATAAAGATTTATCACCTAATGTTAACTCTCCTTGTCTTTGTGGTGCCAGTTGTGGTTATGCCAATCTATCTTGGATACAGAGCCGTGGGAAGACATTTTAGTTAGGGGGTGCTGAGGGACAAAATGTACCCAAAAAAAGCTTTTTCTGTGCATATTTACTATTTATTAATATTGCATGCAGGTCGCAAACTATCCACCAGACATGACTGTAACTTTACTGGGAGTGGGCTCGTCTCCATGGAGATGTGACTAAAGTCAATACAATTTGAGATTTAAATATGTTGTTAGGTTTTCATCCAGATCCACTCTTTGATCCCCCACTGCAGTAAGAGCATTTTCTGTGTCGAGTTGTTCATTAGGAGCATTTTTTGTACTGACGGCAACAGTATACTCCAATGTGCCTTTCAAAGCAACAACATGACTTGATAAAGTGGTTAGAACGTAACAATCAGATAAACTGTGATTTACTATATGCTGTAAATGACTGGGAGTGACTGTCGGTGGGCAGAACTCTGCGCAGAAGAGTAACTAAAATGAGGGCACACTTGAAGAAAGTTGGACTTGTTGGAGCTCTTTTTATTTGTACATATTGGTTTTACTATTTTACCACCGTAAGCCATTCTACAGATTACCATAGTGTGGCAGATCACGACAATCTGAAGGGTCAACTGGACTTGATTCAAAATGCGCTCCAGAAGTTAAGTATGTTCATTGTATTTATTCTGAGCTAAATCGAACTGCTTTTGTTTCTGGTGCAAACTATTATGGAGTTGGCCTGCACCTTTATTAAATGCATGGCAGTACAATGAGGTAACCAACATGTCCACTGCAACTATAACTTTTACCTTATTTTACAATCAATGAGTTTTTTTTTCTCTCCTTTATTCTCTTCAAGCAAAATTGATTGAGGCCCAAGGAATCACTCAGAAGAAAGCCCCCCCTACGGTCTCCAAACCCAAAGAGAAAACGGTGAAGTTATATCCAAATTCTTGGCTTTTTGCCAAATGGGGTGACGAACTGTCGGAGAAGGAGCAGAGAGAGGCTCAGGGGCTTTATGAAATATATGGTTACAATGCTTTCCTCAGCAACCGGCTTCCACTGGACAGAGAGCTGCCCGACACAAGAGACAGCAGGTACTATTTAAATCAGATCAGTGGTTCCAAACTGGTGTAGTTTCGGGACCCTATTTTCAACTCAAATATAATATTAAAGGTGCATTATGCAAACTTTTATGGGAACAAAAAGTTGATGTTGGTGCATTTTTCAGTGACCCAGCGCAGAGATGGGGACTCGCGAGTCGGACTCGAGTCGGACTTAAGTCGCTATTTTTAGAGACTTGCGACTCGACTCGGACTCGTCCCCTAAAGACTCGAGACTTGACTCGGACTCGTTGGTATGGGACTCGTGAACATTGCGAGTCTCTATGGAATGGCCTGCTCTCGCTCCTCCAAATAAAATCTGTTGCGCTGCTTTCCTTCTCTGTCTCTCTCCCTCCCTGCCCTTCCCGTGCGTTCAAGCAACGTCCAGTGTAAATGACGTGTTTGGAACAACGTTATTTTTTCAGTAACGGAGTAATCTAATTCATTACTCTCCCCGTCGTTACAACGTTACTGGGTCAACAAAGTGGCTCGTTACAATTGGACTGAATGAGCGCCGCGGTGTCAGCACGGGGAGGGCAGCGGAGAGGGTGGGCGGAGTCTCACGGAGTACTCACGCCGCCTGTGTGCGCAGAGCTCGTGCTCTCTGCTCCAAAAACTACGTGTGTCCCCGACCCGCGGCTCGTCATCCCCACAGCGCGGGGCGGCCGCGGGGGACAATCGAGTTGATCATTGATCTAGTGTTGGAACTTATTTTTAACCCAAAGACGCGTCTTCTGATTAGACAAAGTAACAGAATATGTTACAAAATACATTTTAAGACAAGTATTCAGTAACTAAATACAATTTCAAAGTATTCTCTCCAACACTGTTGATGTGCACCATACGTGAAGTAAAACAAACATGTTTTTATTTCTATCTGCAGGTTCAGGGAATATCAAAATAAAAAACGCTCCCTAAATGCAGCTGAGGGCCAGAGCAGCAGCATTGAGTTCTGAGCTCTTTTATTTGTCTAATTTTTTTCAAATCATCTGTTAATCCTTTGTTCTATTGTGCCGTAATTTGAATCAGTATAAAACAAGATATGAGACTTGGACTTGACCTGGACTTGCAGCTCTAGAGACTTGGACCTCACTTGGGACTCCTGTCCAGAGACTTGGACTTGACTTGGACTCCTGGGCCAGAGACTTGGACTTGACTTGGACTCCTGGGCCAGAGACTTGGACTTGACTTGGACTTGCGGGTCAGGGACTTATGTGCATCTCTGACCCAGCGGCTGCATGGGTTTAGCCTTGCCTCATTACTTTCCATCCCGGTGGCCTCTAGGACGCTCCAGGATCAATTGTTTTTTAGGGTCTCTAGCATGGGCGCCGATTTATGTTTTTCCCAGTGGGTGCCCAGTAAAAAAAAAAAAGTCGAGGTCGAAATCAAACCGGCGGTACCGTGGTTGGGATATGAGCCCTGCGCTCTACCTATGGAGCTAAACGAGCAGAACGAACAGCCGCAAATGCACGTATATAATTTTTATGAACCGCCCCACGCTCGTGTATTTGGGGGACACCGAGTAGCGGCTTTACAGGTTAGGCGTTATTTATTCAATCATTTTGTAATCAGGGCAAATTCGCCTGGGTGCCCAAAGATCTGAGTGGGTGCTCCAGCCCCGCAGCACCCACGGGATCAGTGCCTATGGTCTCTAGTAGGATTTCAGGATGGAACCTATGGAGATGATTCTGCATAAAAAGTTACATAATGCACCTTTAATTTAAATTTATAAGATGAACAGCTTCTCGGATAAAAGCTGAAATGGCTTAAACTCAACAATCCACTCCAAATTACTCTTATAAGATCAAGTTCTGTTAATTTCAGCAGAGGTAGTAATAAGCCATCCAAAACTCATTGTCACATCTCGCAAAGAGCCACTGAAACGTGAATCCGATCCACCAGATGAGAATCAATCCTTTTATAAGGTAGACATGACATGACATGTCTACCTTATAAAAGGTAAAAACCTTAGAAACATTGTTTTTAAACAATGGCATAAAGTGTGACATACATACTGTGTTATTTAGATGCTTTGCCAAAAAATATCCAAAAGATTTGCCAACCGTCAGTGTGATCCTCATCTACCTGAATGAAGCTCTATCTATCATCAAAAGAGCGATTCGAAGCATCATTGACCGCACTCCCGAGCATCTGCTGAAGGAAATCATTTTGGTGGACGACTACAGCAGTAACCGTATGTCAACAAACACTGTAATGTATGTAATAAATCACAGACCCTTCATTTTAGTCATTGTTTTTCAGATGACCTCAGGGGTATGTTACAAGAATATATCGATGAAATAGACACACAGCGGCCCGGTCTCATAAAGAAGGTGCGCCATCATAAACAAATGGGACTGTCCCAGGCCAGAATCACAGGCTGGAAGGAAGCAACAGCTGACGTTGTGGCTGTTTTGGATGCCCATGTTGAGGCCACACACGGATGGTAGGCCAAAGTCTAAGTTTGCAACCCAGTAGTGGGAAATCTTTTACAATTTTCTTTTTGTTCTTATTAAAGGGCGGAGCCTTTGCTGGCCAGAATCAAAGCCGACAGGACAGTAGTAGTGTCCCCTGTGTTTGATAAAGTTCATTTTGATGACTTGCATGTGGAAAAGTACTACTCATTTTCTCATGGATTTGACTGGGCTTTGTGGTGCATTTATGAATCTTTTACCCCAGAGTGGAATAAGCAGCAGGATGAGTCACAACCCGGAAAGTATGTCAGACAACAGTTTGTGCTCCAACAAAAAGTGTGAATTTGACTTTGCCCGGTGTCCTTTATGACAGGAGTCCGTCACTCATGGGGATCTTTGCAGCCGACAGAGTTTTCCTGGGGGAGATTGGAGCCCTTGATGGTGGGATGACTGTATATGGAGGTGAAAACGTGGAACTTGGGGTCCATGTGAGTGGCTAGATGTTTAACACGCATTACGGTTTAGACTTTTTACTTCTACCGTATATATGTGATTAACTTAAAACAAATATTTGAGAAGTGACCGTAGTATTATAGTAGTAGTACACATGTGACTAGAAGCAGATCCAGTTGTTCTTGTTCTGATATCGCTCACTAAATAGGCGGAAACAGCGGAAAGGGTTATCTTGTAAGGGAAGGCTGGCTGGCTCTCACTGGTGCAGACTGTTATTGTGTCCTTCCTCGGGCAAGAGGCTAACCACTCAACTACCGCCAACTAATTACGTACTAACTTGTATTTATTGTGTATGTTGGTTCTTTCTACTTAAGTAATCCACACTTTCACATAAGTATCTTTTCTATCCTGCGTTTGATGCTCAGGTGTGGCTGTGTGGAGGCAGTGTAGAGGTGGTTCCCTGCTCCAGAATCGCTCACATCGAACGCACCCATAAACCCTACGCCTTGGACCTGGATATTCACATGAGGAGAAACGCTCTGAGGGTGGCAGAAACCTGGTTCGACCAATACTCGAGGAATGTGCTGATCGCATGGAACCTACCACTTCAGGTTAGAAAGTCGAGAAAACCCAAAGTGCTCAGTTTTATTGTCCTCGTCTGTGCGCCTCGTTAACCCAAACTTTTTTTGTTTTGTTTTATTTCCTGATTGATTACGCAAGCTGCAGTTAGTCTTTTATCCCACACACTGCAGCCACAACTTTGTATCGTGCAACACATCATATCGCTAAGGCGGTAGTAGTTACATAATAAGGCATAATATCGCATCGGTTTATTAAGTGATGCAATACCCGTAGCGCAAGAAGTCACAATACATCACTAAAGTCTTCAAACAATGCATTGAACTTTTAAATGTGTAAAAGGTCAGTTTTAGTTAGCCTCTTAACCCCCACCTTAACCATGCACATTTTCTCCAGTTCGACATTACCCAACTCTAAAACCTTCTTGAAAAAAGCGAGGATGAAAACGCAACAAAAACGTACAAAGAATAAAAATAAAAAGCTACAAAAACACAACTAAAAAGTGATTTACAAAAAAAAATCCACAAAAACACTTCAAATATGTGACATAAACGCGGCGACAACGCGACACAAAGGTTACGATCAGTTTTGTATGCCTGAGCTTTCAAATGAGCCGTTACACATAGGCTGTCAGCTCCAGTCGAGAAGCATTTTTCTTGCTATTCCTCCATGTTTTTTTGTCGCTCTCTTATCACATATTTTTGTCGATTTTCATTGTTTTTTGTTACTTTTCCGGCACACTGTTTGTCGCACTCAGGGCCATGGGATTGATGTTGGCGACATAAGTGAGAGGAAGCAGCTCAAGAAGAAGCTGAAATGCAAGCCTTTCAAGTGGTATGTGGAAAATGTGTACCCCAGCCTGGAGAAATGGAGTAACATCTTAGGATATGGTACAGTAAGTGGGAATATGTTTTTTAAAAATCCACAAAAGTAGGGCTGGTTACCGTTAAATGATACCAGTCTAGTATCGAAAAAAAAAAGTTGAAAGCAGGCACCGAAAAGAAATATACATTTTTATATTCAAGTTGTATGCTGTTGGTCAAAATTTGGGACAAAAAATGAACAAATTGTGTGTGGGGGGGGGGGGGGGGGGATCAAAAACCAAGTATTGTTAAAGTACCGGTATCAGGGAAAAAAATGTAATGGTACCCAGCCCTGCACAAAAGAAAAATCAAATCAAAGGGGCATATTATTTCTATACTGCATTATGACTTCACAGTTGAAAAATCAGCTTTTTGAGAGCTACTGTCTGGATCAGGGACCTGTTCCAGGAACCATTCCTGTATTGTATGAATGTAACTATTTCCAGCCACAGGTAAGTAAGAAAACAGACTGTTTCGTAATCATTACCCACACAAGAGTTGTTCACCGTGTTTGTTTTTTAAGCACTGCTACTACAACACAGAAGGAGAAGTCATAGTTGGAGGGCTTAAATCCCACAATTACAACAACAACCGATGTCTGGTGGATTCAGGAGTTGGGAGCACGCCTTCACTGCAGGACTGCAAAGTGGCCGGGGCCAACAAACTGCACATGCATTGGGATTTCAAGCAAGTAAGAACCTAGACTAGAAAGAAATGATAATGCCTAAACTATTGTCCCATTAAAAAGGCACACACATCAAGTCTGTTTTTGTAGCTGGGATAGTAAAACTGTTTTGAAAGCGTTCCTCTTTAGCATGAAAACAAGTGCATCATTATTGAGAATAAAGTATAAAAATGTAGAAGCAGGTAAGCAGATAAATGTTAGTGTAACTAGAAGTTCTAGAACTGTGAAGTTATTTATGAGCTGCAAGTTAACACATCTGTGACCCCATATCCTTTTCAAACGTGACAAACTGTAAATTAAACTAAGTCAAAGGTAATTAATTCCACCTAGTTTGTTTCTCTTTTTTTCAGAACCAGTAGGGACCCCGTGAAGTTTTAGAAACCCCAATTAGGCAAGGCAAGAGGATTGATGAAGAATAGGCAGCAGTCAGGATGTCTTATACAGGAGAAGTTTATTTACCATCGTTAAGGGACCCGGAGACATGAACTCAAGACATTGCGCTAGTCCTACCATTCAAGTCTGTCCATGCTTCCACGGAAGAGGGATAAATACCATCTAAGAGCATCATACTGATACGCAAACAAAACATTCAGTGGCGCCTGAGCGCCACAGTCAAGGCTGTGACAGAGATAGTGCGACTGTACAGCTTGACCCACAGATGATCCCAGTATGACCCAGTATGATAAATATTGATTTAATGTTATCTCCAACATACTGTAAAGACTCACAACAAAATTATTCTTAATCTTATACGGGAAAGTAGATTGTTATTTATTTTAAAATGTTTAGGGGTCCTGTTTTTGAGGGTTTTTTTAGGGGTCCTGACACCCAGGTTGAGAAATCACTGTTCGTGGGGGGAACCAAGGCCGACATAAATCTTGAAGGCTTGATATAAAATTTGAAGTGGGAAGTGAGCGCTTAAATTACATTTAAAGTAAATTACACACAAGTTTGTGATATAATGTATCACCAAACATATATTTATATGTTAGTGAGTGAGTTAGTGAGTTAGTATATGTCACCAAACATATATTTATATGTTAGTGAGTTAGTATATGTCACCAAACATATATTTATATGTTTGGTGACATATACTAACAATTATTAAAGTGGTCCGGGGTGGCCTTCTCAGCCATACCTTTATTGACGCCTCACCAAGCGTTCATAAACAAGGAGACTTAAAGAATTATGGTTATGAATGATTATCTTACAAAAAATATAACATTACTTTTTGTGTTTGTCTTTAAGGGTGGAGCCATAATAAACAGAGGCACAAAGCGGTGTCTGGAAATTGCTCAAGGAGAGAACTTCTTTTACCAGCTCATCATTCAGCAGTGCAGTGGGCAGAGCTGGAACATACAGCACATTCTTTCAGGCCTTTAGAAAAACGGCACAAAGCCACACCTGCCTTTATTTACAGTGCCTTACTAAAGTACTAATCCACCTTGAACTTTTGCACATTTTGTCATGCTTACAACCCTAAACATAAAGATTTATTTTGAATGTTTTACAGAAAGTTTACACACAAGTAACAGACAACTGTGAAGTGAAAGCAAAATGATACATGATTCTGTTATTTTTCAAAAAATAGAAAAGTCAAAAGTGGAGCGTGCATAAGTATTCATACAGCATGAAATAATACTTTGTGGAACCCCCTTTTGCTGCAATAACAGCAGCAAGTCTTTGGGGGTATGAATCTACAAGATTTGCTCATCTAGAGACTGACATTTTAGCCCATCCCTCTTTACAAAACAACTCAAGCTCTGTCAAATTAGAAGGAGAGCGTTTGTGAACAGCAGTTTTCAGGTCTTTCCACAGATTTTCAATAGGATTTAGGTCAGGACTTTGACTGGGCCATTCTAACACATTAATATGTTGTTGTTCTCCACAACTTTATCCCTGACCTCTCTGGTGAGCTCCTTGGCCTTCATGATGTTGTTTAGTGACCAATACACTCTGACCATAGCTCTGAGGCCCTCACAGAACAGCTGGAATTCCTCTATTTAATGGTTAGGGCAAGGTGGGAACATTCTGTGTAAAGATTCCTAAAGTCATTAGGAATGTTATAAAGGCAATTTAATGCACTCAGAAAATGCTGTATGAATACTTATGCACGCCCCACTTTCCACTTTTCTATTTCTGGAAAAATAACAGAACCATGTATCATTTTGCTTTCACTTCACAGTTGTCTGTTACTGTTATGTGTGAACTTTCAATAAAAAATTCCAAATAAAATCTTTACGTTTAGGGTAGTAAACATGACAAAATGTGCAAAAGTTCAAGGTGTATTAGTACTTTCGCAAGGCACTGTAACTGTATGCATAGGCGCCGATCCTGTGGGTGCTGCGGGGCTGGAGCACCCACTAAAATCTTTGGGCACCCAGGCGAATTTGCCCCGATTACAAAATAATTAAATAAATAACGCCTAACCTGTAAAGCCACTACTCGGTGTTCCCCAAATACACGAGCGTGGGGCTGATGTTCCTTCTGCACGTTTAGCTCTATAGGAAGAACGCAGGGCTCATATGGCCGGGTCCCAACCACGGGACCGCCGGTTCAATTTTAACCTTGACTCTTTTTTTTTTTTTGACTGGGCACCCACTGGGAAGAACATAAATCGGCGCCTATGACTGTATGTGACTTCTATTGAAATGCGGCAGGTTAAGGCAGGTTAAGGCAGGTTAAGGCAGGTAACATAACATGCCGTTTATAAGTCTGAGCAAACAGGTTTATTAACATTACACTGCATTCATGCGTGAGACAATTATGTCTCTGATTGTAGGTGTGGTAGAATGACTCACAACAAAATTATTCTTAATCTTACGGGGAATTAAATTTTTTAAAGCAATCAAGTGGCAACCACCCACCTGAGAAATCCATAGGGAAGGAAAGGCAACTTTATTTATACCGTGCATTTCGTACACAAGGCAACTCAATGTGCCTCAGGTAATAAGAAAGGGGAACAAATACAAAACCTCCACTCATAGACTTTCTCTGACTGACAACAGTTTACCAAAGTCAAGTGATTGTTAGTGTTACCTAGGTTATTCTTTGTCACCTGAAAAAAAAAATATATATGCTTCCTTATTCATGAAATATGTGTAGTAAAATTCTTTATACAGTAACTTGTATAACCCAAACCCAGAGATTGTGAAAAGGGGATTTGGAGTTTTAGGATATATGGCAACAACCCAAGATTCAAGGGAAATGCTGATAAGATAGAATATCCTGTTACAGATCAAGTGTTTAAACATTTTTTTCATTTGTGCCCCTGTACTGCAACGTACAGCCGCAGGGCACATGGTTCCAACACCTTTTATTTTCACTCCGAGCTCTATTGGGAAAATGTCTCTGCTTGTGCTCTACTAAACATATTTTGTATGCCACTGTATTTTCAAATAAAGCGAATGACCATGTACAAAAAAAAACAAATTCGTACACAAGGCAACTCAATGCGCCTAGTAGCACAAAGTCTGATTCTTTATGTCACTAGCCCTCATAATAGTGTTCATGAGCATTCACTTTTGTTATGAGCACATCAGGTTTGTCAACATTTTCAACAGGAGACCGCTGGTTGTTGCTTGCCACTGTTCAACTGCTTAAAGTGCAGGCTAAATACTGTATAAGGAAGGAATGAGACAGCGATTTGATCACAATCAACGATGTCAATCACATCATCATAGAGACACTTTGAAGAACCTACCCTATAGCCAGCTATCTCTGCGAAGAAAATCAAAACGATCAAAATAAAAATTATATGTTTTTTATTATTTTTTTCTGTTATTTTCATTTGAGACTTTTGTTTGTGACGCTCGTGTGCACAGTGAATGTCCCAGCATGTGATTCATCTCTGAAATCCTCCGGGAGTCCTCTTTCTTTATGTACACATTTTAACTTTGTGTGATGTCTTTACAAAATGTGACTCACAATTTGTTGGGGTTAAGAGAGAACAAGGCAAGGCAACTTTATTTATACCGCGCATTTCTTACACAAGGCAACTCAATGAATTACCTGAATTCATATGTACGTTTAGTGGTGACATTAGCATTAAACTACCAGCAATTAAATAGGCTAATGAGTAGATCAGGAGTTGTACTTTTGTTTTTTGGGTGTGTGAGTTTCTAATGTGACAGTTCTAATCCATTAGGTTAATACTCACTGTTGAAAACCACATGGTAGGCTGTTATGGAAAGAAACACAAGTTTTTGTAAAATGTGTTGATTTGATGAAACAGATAGCCTATATAAAAATGGGGATATAAAGATATCAAAGGAACGTTTTAGTCCCTTGTATCAATAGAGAGTAGCCAAAGGACAACACAAGAACATGTAATATGAGAAAGAGTCAAACAGGGAGTTACCAACCGCGAGGACAACAAAGACGGACTATCTTATCTGAGGTTATGGATGTGTGTGATGTCAAATGTTCGTGCAACCTGAACCTCCCCTCGTGTTGCCATGTTAAGCTACAATGAATGAAGCGAGCACCGGCTGAGGCTACAGTTTTAGACAAGTAGGGTGAGGTCCTCTCCTCCACCATCCTTTCATTAGAAGTTGTGTCACGCTGATATGTTTTGTGTGATTCATGTTCCCAAACTTGTTGGGCCAGTCGGGGCCAGTTCATTTCATCGCTGCATCGCTGCCTCGTCTCCTGCACTTGTGAAGCTGTCGCCGAAGGGCACACAGCGCCCGGCGAGATGAGAGCCGCGTGGTTGAAGAAGGGCGCGCTTCTCTTGGGAGGAATTGGGCTCGTTTGGTACATGGGCACGTCTCTGCGGACAAGTGTGGAGAGTTTCTCGTTCAGTTCCAGAGATCTGGACTCGCCACTCCTGAAGAGCTTTTCTAACTTGGATGCAAGCATCAACAACCTGAGTAAGTTTTTAAATCAGCCCATGAGTAGATACTACCCCGAAGTTTGAAACAGCAACATTGTTAATTATTGTCGTGTTCTTGGCTGTCACAATACATCAGACAGAGAAACTACTTTGCAGTACTACCATTTACCCAGAGTTGTGCAGAATAAGGGAGAGCAGACAGAACAATAAATAAAGGAGACGGTAAGATTACAGGCCTCAATCAGAATTTGGACGGGAAAAATCTGGATAACATCCGAATTTGGAGAGAGGGCGAGATCCTAAATCGGTATCTGGCACCTGCCAGTGGTTTCTGTAGCGGCCACCGGGTTTCTGTAGCGGCCACCGGTTTCTGCAGCGGCCACCGGTTTCTGTAGGTGGTTTCTGTAGCGGCCACCGGGTTTCTGTAGGTGGTTTCTGTAGCGGCCACCGGTTTTTCAGAAGCGTTCACTGGTTTCTGGGCTCGAGGGCTCCCCTGGTGCTGGTATATGCTGGTACATGCGTGTTTTCTGTGTAATATGATTGATACCTTGACCGAAACCTTGCATTTACGTTTGTCAACTGCAAAATCTAATGCGTATAAAAATTACTTAACTCATTACAGCACTGGGCTCCCGTTGCTTTATAATTATGCCATAATTGTCGTTTTATACTTATACCCATATAGTGTGTTAATGTATTGTAATTCTGACACTGAGGAGGACCACACCACAAATGCGGATTTTACTAATGTAAATAAAGATTTATGCCCATTTGTGAACTGTATTGTGCCTTTTGTTACCACAAAATCTGGTATTTCTATTAGAAATCACTATAACGCCAACTCCCAGGTCGCCCCATTAGATCAAAATAAGCACAGCCGCACTGACATCTCATTGTCCGGCTAGCTCACTATGTTAAGGAGGTAAGCTCATAGGCAGGAGGTCCCGAGTTCGAGCCGGAGCTACGCCGTTATCTTTTTCTTAGTGGGTCATTTAACGGGGCGGGGGTTTCCAACGTTTTTTTGCCTTGCGTACTCCATGAGCCTGTTATTTATTCTACGAGTACCCCCTGCGTCGATGGTTCTGTGTAGTTAGAAAGTGAATGGCTAAAACTCCTAATCACCATAAAAAAAAGAGAGAACTAAATACACTGAAACTCTCGCTCTTTACATTTACATGTTTTTTAAGCTTTTCTTTGACTCTAATAATCAACAATACAATTTGTTTTACCTTATCTTTTCTATCTGAAATGCATCCAAGAACCCCCTGCTAACCTCTCACGTACTCCTGGGGTCCCTGTACCCCTGGTTGGGAAACACTGGCCTAATGCAAGCTCCAATACTAAGTCAATTAAAAAGCATAAAGTATGTATCCACCAGGGGGTGCTGCAGCGCCCTCAGCACCCTGGGTTCCCACGACCTTGTGGTCAACTGTCTGAGAAGTTTTTGGGTGCGATCTCGTGGGTTTATCGGGTCATTCTTTAAATGCGGTGACTTTTGGATGTCATAAAATTCCCCCAAAAAAATTGAAAAAAAAAAAAGATTTACTCCTAAAAACAAGACTGTATACTTTATGAAAAACGTAATGGTCACGCTCAATATGCAACATTGTATATTTTGTAGAACTTGTCACAGTGTCGCTAGGAAGTTGTCCACTGTGTTAACCACAGAAGTATGTGACATTCCTTTGAAAAAGACAAGAATGACTAAAATGTGTTCGTATATGGATTGTTTTCATATTTATGTACATTATTAATTACACAAACTTAAATAATCAATTCATTAATCAGTCCATTGATTGTATACATATGTCCACTATGTTAAATAGGACTCCACTATGTTATTCAAATAAGGTCAACATAGTGGACACTAACACGGTGGACATTTTACAATAAAAATAGCTATTATTCTAGCTTGTATTAGCATTATAGCTAACACGATTTTGATAGTTGATGAGAAATGTACATTTTTACCCATGAACATTTAAAATATATATAATTTTATTGTTTTCTGAACAAAACAGGGTCAACACAGTGGACGCCATATGATTGACCACACTACATTTACTTCATAAAACGGCTAAAATGACATTTTTAAACACATAAAAAGTAAGAACCTTTACCACAATCGAATTTCCCTCCACTGGTGTGACATCACATCAGAAGCTAGAGTCAAGGAGAAGTGGGTGGAGCTTACTTGAAGGGACATTCACTTAGGTTAACACTGTGGACAGTGAACCCAGGGACAAACATTAAACCAACAATTAAAACAAAAATAACAATTCAGTGTTTAAAATATTGTTTTGTTTCGATACAAGTGTATATATATATAATTTTTTTTTTTTTTGCAAATGAAATAGTGTACACTGGGGACAAGGCAAAATCACAAAAAACATAAAAACAAAACATTAAAAAAAATAATATACAGAAAAAAAGGGGTCATATCCTTGATTATATAATAAACCATAGTTTGTATTTCACAATAAATATATATAAAGAAAAAAATCTTTATATTTACAGAAAATACAGCTTGTTTCAGACTGGGGACGCAAAAGGCACCGCATTTAAAGAATGACCCTATCGCGAAACCTTGAGTTTTTGGTCCAAAATTGATAATCCGTCACGTTAATTGGCATGAGCGATATCTCCAACATGACGGCACATCCGGGTCTGAACCAGATTTGTGACGTCCGTGAAAACACCCTATAAAGTGCCACTGTGCCTCTTTTGGTTCAAAACATATTCAAAGGTGTGATCACAATTGGATAAATAATCCTTTTATTGCTAACCGATGGGGAATCTTTTCAAGGCACATAGGCAATCTCTTAATTGGCTCTCATGCATTGGTACTGTGGCTCTCAAAGTGCCACCTCATAAAAGGGCCATTTGTCCTTCCAATTTGGCCTCGAACGAGGTCTAATTTAATCCAGATCTAAAAGAACTCAGGGTCGACTGTACTGTTCTAGCCTAATTTAATTCTTCCCTTATCTTCCTGGTGTGAAGACGGTGCCATTAAGGTCATGCATAAAATGCTGGAAGAAGACCAGGCGCTGCATAAAAACGCACACAATCAACCACCTCCAGCTGAGAGACAACCGGAAAAGCCCAAGGTAGAGGAGCAGAAGGAGCCTGAGAAGCCCAAGAAATCCTCAAAACTGTTCCCACAATCCCCCCTGTTTAAAGAGTGGGGCACAAATCTGTCTGAGGAGGAGCAGAAGGAAGCAGAGGCCTTATTTCAACTGTATGGGTATAACGTGTTCCTAAGTGACCGTCTCCCTCTGGATCGAGCTCTTCCTGACACCAGAGAGAAGGGGTAAGGTGTTTTCTATTTACAGCAGATGTGGCACCAAATAGTCTAATTTTCTCACCAATAGTCTCAAACTGGCTGAATAGCAAATGGTATGGCCATATTAAAATAACTATAATGTTGAAAATGATTACGTTGCAATAACTTGGAATCAAAAAAGAAAAATATATTTAAAAAAAAGTACTATCACAGTTTCTGCAGAAAATGATGTGAGGCACTATTAGGTCTCAAATACTGTAGTTGATGTCCATTTTCAAGCTTGGAACAATTAGGCAGCGGTTGACAGTAGGACAGCCGGATCAACCGTTTTTTCCTGATGTGTGTGTATATATATATATATATATATATACACACACACACACACACACACAGTAGTTCTGGTGGTAAAAACATGTCTGTTTTTGTAGGTGTCTAACAAAGACCTACCCTAAAGACCTGCCCACTATCGGGGTGGTGTTGATCTACCTGAACGAAGCCCTGTCTGTCCTAAAGAGGGCCATCCGCAGCATTGTGAACCGAACGCCTAAACATCTGCTTAAGGAGATCATCATGGTGGATGACAATAGCTCCAATGGTGGGTTGACAACACAAAAACAAAATGTTATGGAACATTACATAACCTATATATTAGCAGCCACAGCAATTTAAAGCATTTCTCCTCTAATGGTATGGCTCTTTATCAGCATGTTGGTATTAGAAACAGGTTTAACTGGATTCTGTGAGTGATTATATCAAGTTGACAGACTTTGTTCTTACACCTTGTATCACCCTTTCAGATGACTTAAAGGAGCCACTTGACCAGTATATAAAGACCATTGAGAAGGAAAACCCATCACTTAAATTTATAAGAGTGAGGCACAACGAACAGCAAGGCCTTGCGTTTGCCCGAGCGTCAGGCTGGCGGGCTGCTACTGCGGATGTGGTGGCAATCCTGGACGCTCACATAGAAGTCCATGAGCTGTGGTAAGGACGACACACAAGCATACCCCAATCTTAACACCTATAATCACTTTTGGTTCCTGGACTCGGAGTGCATCGCATTTTCAGAGGGTGCAAAGAGATGTTCGTCATTAAAGCGACAATGCAGAACTTTCCAGGAAGTGCAAACTGTAGCTTATGATAATGATATTCGCTTATATCAGCAACCGGTAGAAAGGACCTCCTGTGACGCTCTGTACTGCAGCATGGCATCTTTAGTCTCCCAGTCAGCGGACACTGACTATTTTGTTGTTGTACGTTAACCAAATAAGTACATTGTAATGAGTAACTGAGAAATTAAATTCCATGAGGTACGTTTACTCACCAAAAAAAGGTCAGTGAGCTATTTCTGCTTTCAGAATACTGGGGTAACGTGTTTTTCCACATGCAGGCGCGTGTCAGTCGAATGGCTCTTTCATCCGCTTTGTCGAGCTTTTCCATATCAAAGGCCAGTGCCAAACCGGTCTGACCAGGTATATCCCATATCTGATGTGACGTGAACAGACTGCTGGCCTCTGATTGGCAACGAGAGAGTGGACAGCCCTCACTATTGACACGCAGGTCATACGGATTTAATATTTCACAACATCCTACCGCTGTGCTAAAAGGGGATTTGCCGATAATAGCATTTAGCCGCTGTGAACACAGCTTTAGCTGGTGTTAGCATAACATTTGCATGTAACTTACCTTCATAGTTCGTAGTTTAGCAGTTTCTTTTATGTTTTAATACAGCTTGGTACCTCTGAATAACTCCCACCAGATTACAGCATTTGTCCACATTTGTTCTCATCGCGGCTTGCAAAACGTTTAATGGCGATTTGTACAGCGGGCTCCTCTGTATGGGTGTCGCCCATGACAACTGCGTGTGTGTCTGTGGTGGAAACGGAAAGGTCTGCGGGGTAGTGTCGATACGTGCACGTAGATCGGGGCGTGCGCAGCCGGGTCGCGCCAAGTGGAATGACGGCTATAGGACTGAGTGGAGTACATCCTGAACTGTGTGATGTTTTACGGATTATGTATAATTTTATGGGTTCATATTAAATATATCAACTACATTGGATTTGCTGTGGACGTTTGCATAATACAGAGAGACAAAAAGAAAAATGTGTTGACCTGTATTTTTTTTGTGCATTGGTGATGCAGTGAAACCATTGAGGTAATTTTCCGTTCCCTAGTAGTGTTGGCTCTGGGGCAGAAAGTGTGTTGGATGATTATGGAGGTGCGAGGTTGCTACTTCCACTCTCTTTAAGACCAAGGTTTGGCTTTAGGTTCTGGGCTTTCAAATGAGGCAGGCTGTGGTATGTCCATGTTAAGATAAAGGTTATGCTGTACCAAAGTCTTCAGACAATAACTGATAAAAAAGCAACAGTTTTTCTATTATGTCTTTTATGGCCTTTGATCTGGTCATATGTTTGATTTTGTTCCAGTCCTCAAACACTTACGGTGCAAATGGTGATTTTTGTGTGGCAAAAATGTATCACACAAAGATTCACAGTAAAAATTTATGTTGAAGTAAGTAAATTTGTCCTTGGTTTTAGTATCACATTTTTACAAGTAAAAAAAAAAAGATTTCTTTGCTCTCACAATTGGATATATAATATTTAATTTAATAGTTATTACTTAATTTAAGTGTGAATATCTTGCCCCATGGACAGATTTCTTGAAATTAGTTACTCAAATAAAGGACAAATTTACTTTGAAGAAGAATAGTTGACCCATAGCCCATGTCAGACAAAACCTAGAAGAGGAAGTGCAGTATACAAACAGTGCAGTCTTACGACAGCCTCGGGCGTTTCCATGGATTTGTTTTTATTACATATTTTCATATTAATTTCACCACATGCAAAGTATGCACTGCATACAGTATAAACTGAAATTATGACAATACTAAACAATTTCTCGGTCATCCAGGTGGTTGATTTAAAAAGAACTAAGAATAGACATCTGAGACAATTACTATGGGAAAAGTGTTGTACAGAACAGAAGAACATTTCCTATTACAGCCTGTTGAGGTGCACCTGCAGCCTACAAATATATTGCGGCCTTGAAACAACAGGACACTCAACTGGATGCTGTTGCTGATAACGAGTCATCCGTGGACAAGCAAATGGCTAATGGTGCAAATATTATTGTATGTTGAAGAAGCTGTCAATAAACTCTATCTCTCCTTCGTGCAGGGCAGAACCCTTGTTAACCCAAATCAAGAAGGACCGCACTGTCATAACATCACCTGTATTTGATCGGGTCAATTTCGATGACCTCAGTGTCATCCAGTACCTACCCTCCTCCCATGCATTTGACTGGGCCCTGTGGTGCATGTACGAGAGCTTTTATCCAGAATATTACGAGCTCAAAGACAGCTCATTGCCTGGAAAGTAAGATTTAAACACTGTTAATACGTTTTACTGTGTTTTAAGGCCAGTTGGGTAAAAATGTAGTTGAGCATTTACTTTATTTTCTTTCAGGAGCCCCTCGGTCATGGGAATCTTAGTTGCTGACAGGAAGTTTCTTGGGGAAATTGGAGTTCTTGATGAAGGAATGAAAGTGTACGGTGGTGAAAACGTTGAGCTTGGAATACGTGTGAGTAATCCAGACTAATGAAAAATTTTGTTCTTGATGTACTTTACTTATCATAGCTGTTTTAGTGGAATATTATTTATAGAAAGACGTTATTTGTTTTGAGCAACAGTCTGCGACGCTCAGTGGCCATTCACTTGCATTCATTCATTTATTTACTTTAGTTGTTAGTTTTACATTGTTCAACACTGGTAAGATTGAGAATAATATTAGCAAGAAGCAAGAAGCGTATTAACACACACACTTACACGCTTAGTGAGGATGTTCCTGTGCCGGTTTATGAATTAATTTTAGAGTAGTTGCGTTTGTGTCATCCAGGCCCAGGTTTATACACATATTCAACTCACTAGCAATGCTATTAACTCGCCTTACATGTCTGTGTACTATGCAGTGGGTGTGATTGTTGGAGAGACCATAGACTGAGCATAGCAGTACTCTAAATGTTTTGTCTCTGCCCTAGGTGTGGACGTGTGGCGGTAGCATTGAAGTCGTCCCGTGTTCTAAGATTGCTCATATTGAGCGGAACCACAAACCCTACATGCCAGATCTCAGCGGGGCCATGAAGAGAAATGCTCTGAGAGTGGCGGAAGTCTGGATGGACGAATACAAACACAATGTTAACCTTGCATGGAACATTCCGTTTAAGGTAATTGATTATAGTACATATAATAGACCCCTCCTGGAACCGCCACCTTAACGTGGTGGAGGGGTTTGAGCGCCCGAATGATCCTGGGAGCTCTGTTGTCGGGGGCTTCGTGCCGCTGGTAGGGTCCCCCATGGCAAACAGATCCTAGGTGACGGGTCATACAAAGAGCGGTTCAGACGCCCCTTATGAGAGACCAACAGGCCCGGGTAGAATCGTGAGGCCGTCCTTCTGTGGACCCACCACCTGCAGGAGGAGCGATAGGGGCTGATGCAATGGAATTTACGACCCGGCATCGGACAAGTGGAAGAAAATGGATGGACATATAATAGACTTCACAATTATGTAAAAATGAAGACTGTTATGATAGCCATTAAGAATTCAACACAAAATAGTCTATCTTTCGAATGAGGAAAAGTAGAGGTTGACCGATATCTATGGCCGATGCCGATTTTGTTGGGGGGGGGGGGGGGGGGGGATTTTAAAGTATTTTTAACCGATATTCCAAATGTCTGGTCTATAATCCTGTAAAAACATAAATACTTGGCCACTCCAGCAATGGAAATATGTTATTACTTTATGTGATGCCATCATAGTTTTTGTCCCAGCTTTGATTAGTTGCTGTTAGCATTAGCATGCTGCTGTTAGCTTCAGCATACAGTTGCTAGCTGTGATCAAAAATACAATTGCACATTCAGAGTAAACCTAGAGTTGCTGTGATGTTCATCTCTACTCTAAAGTAACAATTTGAAAATTCACTAGATGATTCTGTTTGTACAGTGGCTTGCAAAAGTATATGCCCTCCTTTTAACTTTTTGATATTTTGCCATGCTATGGACCATAAACATAGAGATATTTAATTAAAGTTTTATGTGAAAGACACACACACACATTTGTGAGGTGAAATTCATACATAATTTAGAATTTGGTTTTTATAAAAAAAAAAGTGGGATGTGCATAAGTATCTACCCACTTTCTTTTTAGTGCAACGAATTGCCTTGAGAAGTTGCCTGGTGATTTCTGAATGATCATATGTTGAACTAATGACTACATAGAGTCTACCTGTATGTAATCTAATCTCAGTTCAAATACAGCTGCTCTGTGATGGTCTCAGAGGTCTGTTAAGAGACTATTGGGGAGCAGACAGCATCATGAAGTCCAAGAACACACTAGACGGGTCCGGGATAAAGTTATTGAGAAGTATAAAGCTAGGTTATAAAAATATTTCCAACCTGGATGAATTGCAGAGAGCTACAGCTCAGGTAGGGGAAACGGTACACCAAACAACTATTAGTTGTACACTGGCAGAGTGGCTAGAAGAAGCCATTTTGAAAAGAAAACCATAAGACGTCCCTTTTGCTGTTTACCAGAAGCCACAGCAAACGGGATTTCTTATGGTTTTCTTTTAAAAATGCCACTCGGCCATAAAGGCCATATTTGAGCAGTGTACAGGTTCGGTCAGTAAGTTTAGGAGGACGGCCGGGTCTTGGTAGGTTTGCAGTGATGCCATACTCTTTCCATTCCCGGATGGTGTATTTAGCTGTACTGAGAGATGTTCAAAGCTATGGAAATAGTTTTATAACCTAACCCAGCTTTATGGTTCTTCACAACTTTATCTGCTCAGTAGTCTCTTAACAGACCTCTGAGACCATCCTTCCATCCATCCATTTTCTTCCGCTTTATCAGCAGTCTCAGCAGAGATGCCCAGACTGATGCCCGATCCACGCACACCTCCTCCGGCTATTCTGGGGAGACCGCGAGGCGACACCAGGCCAGCTCGGAGACATAGTCCCAAATGATCCTAGGAGCTATGTTGTCTGGGGGCTCTGGTAGGGTCTCCCATGGCAAACAGGTCTTAGGTGACGGGTCAGACAAAGAGCAGTTCGAAGACGTCTATGAACAGTTTAAGAACAAGGTCGCCCGGTATGGCGCAACCGGGGCCCCACCCTGGAGCCAGGCCTGGGGTTGGGGCTCAAATGCGAGCGTCTGGTGGTCGGGCCTCTGCCCACGGGCCCCGGCCAGGCACAGCCGAAAGGCTCCTGTGGACCCACCACCCGCAGAGGGATCCGTAGGGGTCGGGTGCAGAGAGGACTGGGTGGCAGTCAAAGGCAGGTGCCTCGACGACCTGGTCCCTGTGCGCAACCTCTGAGACCATCATAGCTATATTCTAAATGAGATTAGGTTACACACAGGTAGACTCTATTTAGTCATTAGGTCAACATCAATAAAGTATACCAGACCAAACAAATTTAGTTAGGCAACCAGACAGTACTGCTATCTTCTATGGGACTCCCTCTCTTCAGTACGAGATACTCAATCCACAGCTGCTTTAGAGAATGAGGAAATATGAAAAGCCTGTTTGCAATGTAAACAGATGAGTCTTCAAATCCGTATTTTGAGCCATTCCTTGATTAAGAAGATACGTCTTTGAAGAGCATGACAAATATCAACTGAACTGTTGACAATTACAGGATCATGGAATTGATATAGGAGATGTTAGTGAGCGTAAAAAGTTACGGGAGAGGCTGAAGTGCAAACCTTTCAAGTGGTATCTGGAGAATGTGTATCCTAAACTGGACCCCTTGGATGACTTGGTGGGATATGGAGGGGTAAGTAAAAAAAAGAATCTTGCAATCTTAAACCTTTGTGTAGGGCTGGGTACCGTTTAGGGCTGAACGATTTTGAGAAATAATCTAATTGCGATTTTTTTTCTTCAATATTGCGATTGCGATTAAATATGCGATTATTGTTGCAAGGTCCTCTTCTCATGTATTTTTCACCTAACACAAGCAATAAATCAGCCTGTTTCATAATAAACAATATTTGAAGTGAAAATTGCAACAAAATTGTTGCTTGACCTATTCAAAATGTGTGTGGACTGCACTTCTTAAACTGTCTGAACTTAACAGTACAGTCTATAAATAAATGCTAAATTATATAGATATGAAAAAAAAATAACTCACTGATCCAGTCAGTAACATCACCCAGACTAAAGTGCAGGAAAGTAAGAACAAACGTCTGCTTTAACTAGTTGGAAAAGTTTTAGGAAATCAAACTCCCAATTAATACAAAATAAGCTATTTAATTTATTAAATAGTACTTTATTATTTCGGCCAATCAAATCCCAGTCTGAGCTGCGACTCGTAGTACTTCAGATGCGCGTTATTGAAGGACACGGAGAGGCCAGATGGAGCACACGCCAAATCACAGTGGAATTAAGAGCAGCATTTTGGTTTTGGGACGTAACTTTGGACAATATGAAGAAAGAAAAGAACACTGACACAAGGAGACGACATGAGGTGCCAAACACAGACACGTATCTTTGACTCGCAGCCATTTAGTGACATTTCAGCTTAAACAGCACATTTCCTCAGCAAAATAAGACATGACACGGACTCCTGCCTCGGATCCTAGTTACCAACCCTTTTCATACTGCAGTTTAGTGTTTATATCTAGCGTCTGTACGACCTACGGAGCGGATATGCGGTAGACGCAAAGGTAAATAAAGGCACATGGCACTTCGCCTCCGCGGATACTTAATGGTCATGAAACGTCATTATGCTTTTGAGATAAGTTCTTTATCCACAACATTCCCAAACATAAGCCCCCTAAACTGAGCCACAAACGACTCTTTACTTTTTACAATCAGCACAGACTCACCTATATATGTCTGTGGAGGCAGAGACGTGTGAATCCGGAGGTGAGGGAGTTTCTGTGATCATCAGAGCGTGTAGTAGCGGCGACGGAATGGCGTGATTAGCGCTGCGGCTAACGCAATGCTAACGGAGAAAAGCAATATTCCTTCGCGGTGGCTGCATGATAAAAGCTGATATTTTCACTGTACATCCACAATCTACCGCGCACCTTAACTAGACTGAGACGTAAACAAAAGCACGCGACGGAGCGGACTTTGCTGCCATATCTCGTTGCTCTATTTACTTCCCAAATCGCGTGCCCTGCGATTACAAAATCGCGTTGTGTAATATCGCGATAAAATTGCAAATGCAATTAATCGTTCAGCCCTAGTACCGTTATTTTTTTTCCATACCGGCGATACTTGAACAATACTTTTTCCAATACCTATATTAAAATATTTGTCATATAGAACCATAAAACGGATAAATCATGTTAATTTATTCTTTTTCCTTCCAAATAATGTTTTCTTTTACATTTGTATCATTTGTTTGAGGTGAAATAACCGGGAAACATCCATTAAACATATTTATGTGTTTTTTCTCCAATTTACCCAGCATTTTTATTCCCCCCACCCCCCAATTTTGTCTTTTTTTGTGTGTTTCCCCCAAAATTATCCTCCCCCCCCCTCGTTTAGTATCGTTTAACGGTACTCAGCCCTACTCATGTGTCTGTTATTTAAGTACTAAAAATCCCTACATTGCAGTTAACAAATCTTGATGCTGAAGGGGACATGAAGTGCATAGACCAAGGACCTCAGCCTGGTCACACGCCTATTGCTTATCATTGTTACTACTATGCTCCACAGGTAATTCAAGCATTAATATAGAGCTATTTACACCTAAAATAAACTTTAATTCTCATTTTTTCCACCAGCATGTATATTATCGTACAAATGGTGAGTTCTATATTGGCGGCATCAAGTCCCACAAGTACAACGACAACCGCTGCTTAACCGACCAGGGCAACAAGGAAACCGAGCCAGGCCTATTCTTCTGCAAAGAAGCCATGCAGAAAGGAATGAGCATTCACTGGGACTTTTCACAGGTATGATCTCTAGACATTTGAACCAAAGGATAGACTTTGCAGTGTTTCCATTAAATATTGATTTATTTATTCATGGCTGTTTTTTCCCTCAGGGCAAGGAAATGAAAAACAGAGAAACAAAAAGATGTTTAGAAATTCACAAGAACAAGCTTGTAATTCAAGAATGCACTGGCCAGAGGTGGAAGATACAAAACGTCATCAAAGACTTTTAGATGCGGTTTTCAGTCAAATTTGGGACTCTGTGCAAACTGTGTAAATCAAATTCATAGTTTACCATTTTGAAAGCGAGAATCTTAACAACATGCACTGTAGAAATAGTTTTACACAAACCTCTGAAATGTTTCTTTAATACCTCAGGGCAAATTAAATGGTGTTAGTTTCATTTCATCGTTCATCAAAATTTTTTTTCTCCTCTTCGATTATTCCGCCACTATTCTATTGCCAGTAACGACACACAAATATAACAATAACTCGGTTTGTGTTTTTCAGTGGGCAAAATTATTTGGTTGCAGCTTTACAATGACCTTTAAACAGACAGATAAAAAAAAGCCTTATTTGCAGAATCCATATAATAATCCACCATTGCTTGTATTTGTGACATCTTTAAAGTTATTTTTTTATGATTATGCTGGTAAATTGTATTGTGTATAGAAAATCTAAAGTCTTGCTATTGGCGTTTACACTTTGCACTTCATGTGTTTTAAATTAAAATTTGCTTCTCATAAACATATTGCATTGATTGTATTGGTGTTTCAAATTGATCATATTTTATATGTTGGACCTTTTAATCTCTTAAAGCTAAGCGGAGCACATTTTCTCCATTTTGGCATTACTCAAATCTAAAAGGTTCTTAACAAAAAAGCATCAAAATACCAACGAAAACGAGGATAAAAACATAGTGACACAAAAAACCCAACAAAGAAGCAACAAAACGTGACAAATATACAACATAAATGGCAAAAACGTGACGAAAACAAAAAAACAGAAAAGGCGACACAAGAGACCAAAATGCGACATGAATGCGTCGACAGTGTGACCAAAAAAGATTTAGATTTGGGTAAAGCTGAACTGGCGAAAATGCACTGGGTAAGAGGTTAATGGAGTCCTCTGTGCTTAACTGTGTTATATGTTTTGTCCATGAATTAAAAAGTTCTTGCCTACAGAAGTTAAATATGTTTTATACACACATCCTCACCAGAGGCCGCTGGTCAATTATGGGCGGTGGGGCGCCGCCCCTCATCAATTTTTGCTTCATCGTGTGCCTTAACAGCGTCATAAATGTGTAGTTTTATGCCGCAATCTAACCAATGGCGCTCTGATATGGTATAAAAACGTCACTACATATCATTAATTCAACCAATCAGAGACGCGCAATGTTAAATCTCCCATGGGCGCTGAGGCCACGCGCCCATGGGAGATTTAACATTGCGCGTCTCTGACATGTGAAAACCATGGATCTATTATAATAACGAAAACCGAGGACGCGTCTACTGTAAACAAAACGCGAGTAGCAGCTCTGAGCTCACGACGACCAGAGGAAAAACTTCTCATTTGAGAGACCGGAGAATCTTCGTGTTGTTTCCTGAGAAGAGGTGAAAGGATTTTTTCCAACTTATGGACTTTGACAACTTTCTTCAGTCAGAAGTGACGTCTAAACGGACTTTACTGGAGGTAGCATTACGATGCTAACTGATAGAGAAGATGGCGGCGAGGCGGTAAACACTGTGGCAGAGCAGCTCCCGACTTTTGTGAGAAAAAAAGCATCTTTTATTTCAACTAAAGACAAGCATTTATAATGAGTAACCCCTCGACCAAGCGCAAACGTGAAAACAAACCACCTGTGACTCCGACCAAATCTCCTAACAACAAAAAAGGTAAAATGGAGCAAGAAACCGCAGAGATAGTGGAGGCGCTAAAGCTAGCTATCAAAGAGCAATGATCCACCATCGGAAAGGCCATTGATGAGCTGAAACGATCTGTTGATTTTCTCTCTGCAGAGGTACAAGACATAAAAGGGACAGTAAGGAAAACTGGACAAAGAGTAGACAAAGCTGAAGAAATGATCCAACAGCTGGAAAGCAAAGTGGTTGAATTGGCGCGTTACAAGCGTCGATGGAACTTACGTTTGCGCGGGCTACAAGAACGAGAGGATGAAGAAGTGAGGCGCGCTGTGATTGAGTTTTGTCAAAACGTAGCCCCAGGCTATAAGGACAAATTTGAAGATGTGATCGACTCTGTGCATAGGCTTGGTAGACCCAATTCAACCAGGTCCCAACCCAGTGATATTATCATCCAGTTCTCTATGAGGCACAACCATGATTATCTGAAACAACGACTTCTGCGCTTCAAGGAGGACCTGACGCCGGAGGACCGCGAAAAACGAAATCGTCTGTGGCCCCTCATCCAGAAGGCTCGGGAGGAAAGGAAGATTGCCTACTTCGTCGGGGGGAGAGCCTTTATCGACAACAAAGAAATTATATTCTGACATTAAGATGCTGATTTCAACTTTATAAGGGAATAAGCTCTGCCTTCTCATGTTACTTTATTACACGTTAAAGAAGGTACTGTTCTGACTGTTTTGTTTCTTCGGTTATTTAAACATTTCACTGTTGAAATTTATTTCTGTTAATGCTCGAGGCTTAAGGGACATTTCTAAACGCAAGGCAATTTTTCTCTATGCTAAAAACTTTGATGCAGACTTTTGTTTAATCCAGGAATCCCACTCATCTGATGAAGATTATAATTTTTGGAAGTTGCAATGGGGAGAGGACATTTGGATGTCACAAGACAATCACCACTCAGCAGGAACTCTCACTTTGAAACATAAATTCAACGGAAAGGTTATTTCTACTTGTAGCCCACCTATACCCAATGTTTTGGTAAGGGCTCCTGAGTTCCTTCACTTAACTCAAAAGTGGTAAACTTGTATAAGAAATAATATAACCCACTGATCTAAAGTCACTCATCACCTGGAAATAACATAAAATTACCCAACCATGTAAAAATTACAACAATATGAATGTAACGTTGGAATTTACTGGTTTAGCAAATTGTTGCAAAAGTCACAGTTGGGTTTTCATGGTATAAACTTGCTCATTAAATTGTCCATTAATACCTCATGTAAGTGGGCCCACTCACCAATCACACACACACACACTCACAAGCCGGCTTGTTACCACGGTAACAGTTACTGTTGCAGGCCTGAGCGTTGCTTGGGAGCGTTGAGACCCAAAACGGTCTGTCGCTTCACTCTGGTTTGAGCCAAACAAAATAGTTAAAGTGGTACCTGGTTCATTTTTAGTTCAAAGTCAACTTCACTGATCCAAACGGTTATCATGAAGGGGGAAGGCCTCGACACGTCTCAAGATGGCGAAGCGGTTGCATTCCAACATGGCGAAACGGTCACGTCCACGCTGGCCCAAGCTCTGAGACTCCTCACGCACTCACGGTAAATACTTGCTGCTGGACGATCTTCCGTGGTGGAAAAGGGACCATCTGCACTCATAACACACGGTGTTCTTATTCTTTTCGTCTTTTTTTCTCTTGCGGTCAAGTTAACATTCTGCCTCAATACTGTTTCCGGTTACACAGAACGCAAAATGAATACAAAGCTAAGTGGCATACACACTTGGCACTTCCTGTTTACCCTTCAAAATAAAAGGAAATAAAATAGATTGGCTTACTTATATCCAGGTACTTTTAAACGTTTTTAACACATTAGTCCATACATAAAATATGCTTTTAGCTATTTATAAGAATGAACAGATGAAACTAATTTATGCTTTTTAACTGTTTGTTTCTTCAACTATAACTAGTATTATGAACTACGATTTTACTTAAACTTGTGTATTTATATTTTACCCTCGTTACATACTCAAACAGACTTAAAGGGTCATTATACTCTTCTGGTATTTACTCATAATAATCAGATATTTCTCTTGGGGAATGTGTATGGCTATACTAATGTAAAGGAAAACAAAGAACTAATTCTAGATTTAAATGACAAAATAGAAAGTATTATTGAACGGTTTCCAGAGGTAAAGATAATTTTTGGAGGCGATTTCAACTGTACATTTAATGATGAAATCGACAGGTATCCTAACAGACAAAAAGTTAATGATTATATGAATGAGTTTATCAATGAAAGAGGCCTAGTGGATATATGGAGAATCAACAATCCTAACTGCAGAGAATTTACTTGGAAAAATAAAGTTGGTTCGCTACAATCCAGAATAGATTTCTGGTTAGTCTCCGAATGCTTAACTCAATTAAAATGCAAAAGCGAAATTATTCCAACTCCTTTAACGGACCATAAAGCTATCTTACTTACCTTACAGATTTCACCAAATGGTGAGCCCAAAAGATGTCCAGCCTATGGGAAACTTAACAACTCTCTTTTACTAAATGATGCACTTTGTGAATTGGTAAAGAATAAAATTTCTCAATTCTTTAAAATTGCAGAGACTGCAGGTGAATATCAAAAATACTGGGAGCTGCTAAAATTTGAACTGAGGACGTTATTTATGAAAACTGGAGCAAAACTTAAAAAAGAGAAGAAACAAGAAGAAAATGACCTTATCAATAAACTAGTCTCTTTATCTTCTATCTTACCAGAAAATATGTCTGATTCTCAACAAGCTCAGGCTTCAACACTCCAGTTAAATTTAGATAAACTTTACATCAATAGAGCTAAAGGAGCCTTTATTCGATCCAAAGCAAAATGGTTAGAAGAAGGTGAACAAAATTCAAGTTACTTTTTTAAACTAGAAGAACAAAGGCAAACAAAAAATAACATAAACAGACTTTCCATTAATGGTGCTGTCATAGAAAATCCCCAAATTATTTCTAAATTTTGTGAAACATTTTTCAAAGATCTATACAAATCCAACTTCTCACTAATACATATGAATGAATTCTTTAAGCATGTAGATCAGGTGAAATGTATTGGGGAATCAAACCAAGCAATTTGTGACTCGCCAATTACAGCCTTGGAGATATCTGATGCTATTAAAAAGCTTAAACTGATCAAATCTCCAGGTACAGACAGGTTAACCTCTGAGTTTTATAAAGCCTTCTCTCCTCAGCTTGCTCCATTTCTTTTAAAAGTATTTTCAGAAAGTATAAACAAAGAACAACTTCCACCTTCACTATGCCAAGGCTTGATTACCTTAATTCCCAAACCTCATAAAGATGTTGCACTATTAGACAATTGGCGGCCCATAACTCTTCTCAATAATGATTACAAAATTTTAGCTCTTTCTCTTGCAGCTAGGCTAAAAAAGGTGCTTCATTGTGTAATAGAGGAATCCCAGAATGGTTTTACGACTGGCCGATACATTATTGACAATATAAGACTCATTTTAGACTTGTTAGATTACTCTGATTTCATCTCAGAAGATAGCTTTATTTTATTCTTGGACTTTCAGAAAGCATTCGATTCAGTGGAGCATCAATTTTTGTTTAAAACGTTAGATCTTTTTGGCTTTGGTGAATTCTTTAAGAAATCTGTTCGAACCTTGTACGCTGCCTCAAATAGTTCAATTAAATTATCTCATGGAACTACTGGTAGATTCAATGTTGAACGCGGTATCCGCCAAGGATGTCCCCTAAGTGCCTACTTATTCCGTTTACCTATGCAAATTTTAGCATATTCAATTCAAAATAGTTGTCTTAAAGGTATTACTATTGCTGGAAGAGAAATAAGGTTAAGCCAACTAGCTGATGACACCACGCTTTTTTTAAGAGATGCCTCTCAAATTGATTGTGTTACAAAGCTATTAGATATTTTTTCATTAGCCTTAGGTCTCAAACTCAACCTTTCTAAATGCAAACTATTTCCTGTCAAAGACTGTTGTCAGTCAGAAATATTAGGAATCCCTGTGAAACAAAAAGTGAGATATTTGGGAATTACTATTATGAAAGATGAAAACCTAAGACCAAGAGAAAACTTCAATCCCCTTACTTTACTAATACAAAAGAAATGTAATATGTGGCTATGGAGAGACCTGTCTATTTCTGGTAGAATATTACTTTCCAAAGCTGAAGGTCTTTCAGGTTTAGTTTATGCCTGCTCAGCACTTGACGTCTCTAATGACATAAATAAAAAGGTAGACAAAATGTTATTTGACTTTATCTGGAAAAAAAAGGCACACCTGATCAAAAAGGATGTAATGATTAACAAGCTATCCTCTGGTGGGTTCAATGTTCTAGATTTTAAAACTTTACATTCCTCTTTCAAAATTAAATGGATAAAAAGGTATTTACAGAATCCAAATTCTTTATGGAATTTCATTTCTACACATGTATTTGAAGCCTTAGGAGGGTTACATTTTCTATTAAGGTGCAATTATAAGATTGAAAAACTCCCTGTTAAACTTTCTAATTTTCACAAACAGTTATTGTTATCCTGGTCTCTAGTTTATAAACACAATTTTTCACCTCACAAGTACTGTATTTGGAATAATATGGATATATGCTTTAAGCACAAATCACTTTTCTTACAAAACTGGGTTAACAATGGTATAATTTATGTACATCACTTGTTTAACAAAAGAGGCATAACGTATTCCTACGATGAATTTTTGCATGTGTATAATTTCCCAGTGTTGCCAAAGGAATTTGCAATTGTTTTTGATGCTATTCCGTCAGGTGTCAAAATACTGATGTCAACCTATGTTCACAACCCTACCATAGATTTATCCCGAGAGTTATATATTGGTAATTCTGACCCTTTTTTAAGTGTCAAAACAAATAACAAATGTATTAGAGAGCTCATCATAAGAGATTCCGTTAGGAAACCAGCATCTGTATTTGTGTGGGACAATTTATTTAATGATATTGAATGGAACTCTGTGTGGCTATTACCCAAAACCTTTTTTGTTACCAATAAGATTCGTGAAGTATGCCTCAAGATTTTGCATAGATGTTACCCGGTTAACAGTGTGATATCGAAATATCGTGTAAATGTTGACCCTGTTTGCTCATTTTGTCATGTTACTGTAGAATCGATTAGTCATCTTTCCTGGGAATGTTCTTGCACACAAGTATTTTGGAAAGACATTAATCTGTTTGTGAATAGAAAACTTACCATAGATTTACAACTAAACCTTAAAGATATTTTGTTTGGTATTTATTTAAAGAATCTCCCTCCAAAGAAACTTTTTATTTTGAATTTAATATTAATAACGGCCAAGTATCATATCCATAGCTGTAAGTACCTCAACCAAAAACCCAAACTTGTTGTTTTTGAATCACTAATGTCCTCTTATTTGACCTCACTGAATTATTGCACCAATGCTAAAGCCTTGAAGACCAAAGACGTATGTAACAAATTTGCACTGTAAAGCTTTATTTTTTTTTAATGTATTTTTATTTACACTGAAAGCTGAAGCCTTGCATATCTGAGCCTCGAGCCTTGTCATGTTTGTATATTTTTCAATTAAAAAAAAAGTCAAATTTAAATTTAATTAAAGTCAAAATGCTTAACGGAGAATTTCTGCTAGACCGTGCGACTTCGGGAAAACTTCAGAACCGTCGAATCAGAGAGAGTGAAAGGCGCGAGAGGATTTTTAACCACAAAGAGCGGACCATCGGGGTAAGTTTGCTCATTATGACACAGTTATATGGATGTGTGTGACTGTCGACTCTGCAGGTTGACAAAGAAGCGTTAGACTTGCAGCTGAAGGAAAAGAAGTTAAAAGAAGTCGAAAAGGAAATGGAAAAGGCAAGCGGTAAGTGCAGACACAATCAATTAGACTATCGCACAATATCACCATTTGTATCATATTTAATACAAATGGTATGTTTTTTTTTATCTAACATTTTCTTAAGTAAGAAAAAATATAACTCTTACAGAAAGTTCAAAAGGAATGTTATTGATGCAATGTAAAAATTCAAATTTTATAGGTCATAACATTTGATATAGGTCTTCTATTTGAAAATGTGTCTATTGGAATGTATTGTATTTAAAGGCATATGCAGAAACATACGTCTAATTCATGTAAATAAATTAACGGATTAAATTACACAATTTATTTAAACTAAAATTATGTTTTTATATCATATTCATATAAAAAGAATGTTTCATATGCCTTTTCTATACAGTTTCTATGCATTGTGCATGCAGAAATGCCCTGGCAAAATGTATACAAATTAAAACTCCTAAGCAAACTGATATTTCTTTTTTCTTTTTTTGTCAGAAGGTTCAATAAACACTCAGTTTTTAGCATATTTCATGATTTGGGATTTACAGAGTAAAAGCTACATTGCTGATGTAACAGAGTGTAAAGGTTAGGTTAAACTCTGATAATAGGATTAGAGCGCCACTGCGTGGCGCAGCATGAGATGGCACGCAGAGTATGGCAGCAGTCGGGACTATATGTGTGTTGTCTCTATTTGATGCCCAGAAATAGTATGAGCCAGGTCTGATGAGAGGGCCATTGACAGATTTGTCACAGAGCATACGTTCTTTTCATTCTAAACAGAACTCATAACATTCTGGACTGAGTGGCAAAATCAAATAACTTAATCATAACCCAATATTGGCACTCAAACATTGTGTCACTCACTGCGGAACTTTATGATATCACATGCATCCGTCTATAGCCTATATAACAAAAAGAAACCTCTGAGATGTTAAGTAACTCTGAAGGTATTTCATACTATTTCCATGTAAGAAAAAATAGACCAACTTGACCCATAGCCTATCCTAATATAACTGTTATAACGGTTACAAAAGGTGGGCCACCATCATGACGGTGCCTTGTAGCCTCTCTGCATGTTCACAGAAATAAACTTGTAGGAGCTATTTGTCCGTTTTTTGTTTTAAGAAATGTAATTAAAAAAAAAATTCAAATTAGGTTCACTTTTTGTTTATTAGTTACACATTTTGAGTTGTGTAGTTTCTTATAATATATTCTTCAATATGCTATATTGATTTTAATTTGTTTACTTTTTTGTTTTATTTTGGGGATATCGGGGAGTAACGCACACAGTCCAGCACGCACCTGGGTGGGCTAATGGTTTTTTACCAGTAGACTAGGAGAGGCAGCAAGTAGGCCTTGCATATGTTACCTTGCTGTTTGCCCTCTTATCTGGAAATAAACTCTTTTGAATGCTGCTGCGTAAAACCAAAATCCATGGTGCGTCTGTTTATTTGAGTTAAGTCCTAAGTTTGCTTATGTCGCAGTTTTGAGTTTCCTTTTTGTTGACAAATAATCACTAAAAAACGTGTGTTTGAATTTTCCACAGATGCAGAAAGGCTTTATTTCAGTAAGGTCGCCAGTAGGGCTGAACGATTAGTTGCATTTGCAATTTTATCGCGATATTACACAACGCGATTTCGTAATCGCAGGGCACCCGATTTTGTAAGTTAATGGAGCAGTGAGATATGGCAGCAAAGTCCGCTCCGCCTCGTGCTTTTGTTTACGTCTCAGTCTAGTTAAGGTGCGCAGCAGATCGTGGATGTACAGTGGAAATATCAGCGTTTATCGTGCAGCCACCTCGAAGGACTATTGCTTTCTTCTCCGTTAGCTTTGCGTTAGCCACAGCGCTCATCACGCCATTCCCTCACTGCTACTACACGCTCTGATGATCACAGAAACTCCCTCACCTCCGGATTCACACGCCTCTGCCTCCACATATATAGGTGAGCCTGTGCTGCTTTAAAAGAGTAAAGCGTTGTTTGTGGCTCAGTTTAGGAGGCTTATGTTTGGGAATGTTGTGGATAAAGAACTTATCTCAAAAGCATAATGACGGTTCATGAACGTATCCGCGGAGGGGATGTGCCTTTATTTACCTTTGCGTCTACCGCATATCCGCTCCGTAGGTCGTACAGACGCAAGATATAAACACTAAACTGCAGTATGAAAAGGGTTGGTAACTAGGATCCGAGGCAGGAGTCCGTGTCATGTCTTATTTTGCTGAGGAAATGTGTCGTTTAGACTGGGATTTGATTGGCCGAAATAATTAATAATAAATAGTTTATTTTGGGAGTTTGATTTCCTAAAACTCTTCCAACTAGTTAAAGCAGACGTTTGTTTCCTGGGTGATGTTACTGACTGGATCAGTGAGTTTTATCTTTTACTTATAGACTGTACTGTTGAGTTCAGACAGTTTTTTGGCGGCACGGTAGCGCAGCGGTTAGCGCCTCCGCTTCACAGCTAGAAGGTCCGGGTTCGATTCCCACCAGGACGCGGCTTTTCTGTGTGGAGTTTGCATGTTCTCCCCGTGTCTGGCTAGGTTCCCTTTGGGTACTCCGGTTTCCCCTACCACTAAAAACATGTACAATAGGTTCCCCTCTGGGGCCAGGACTCCCCCGAAAAAAGAGATTCTTAATCTCAGTGGGACCTGAGGTCCTGGTTAAATAAAGGTCATATAAAATAAAAAGAAGTGCAGTGCAAGTCAAATTCATCTAATATTGTTTATTATGAAACAGACTGATTTATTGCTTGTGTTAGGTGAAAAATACGTGAGAAGAGGACTTGCAACAATAATCGTTCAGCCCTAGTCTCCAGTATTCTGACCAATCGCCAACATAAGCAGCAGCGGGAAACAGCTCAGGACATTGTCAGGTTCAGGCAGCAGTACCAACAGCCGCCAGATCGGAGAGAGTTTGACCTGAACGACTCTGAACGCTATAAAAATATGAGTCCTGAGGAGGCCCAGATGATGATTCCTGGACTTGCGGGAGAAGATCCAAACAGTAAGGACCGGCAGCAGAGACAGAGGGAGCAGCTGCGAGACTGGCTCATACAACAACAAGCAGAACGTGATGGAGAAAGACACAGGCAGAAGATGGAAGGTACAACTGTTAAAGGATAACATTAAATAGTTGTTAATCATACTGGGTCAAGCTGTACAGTCATACTATCTCTGTCATAGTCTTGACTGTGGCGCTCAGGCGCTTGTGTTTTGCTTGTGTATCAGTATGACGCTCGTAGATGGTATTTATCCCTCTTCTGTGGAAGCATAGACCGACTTGAATGGTAGGACTAGCGCAATGTCTCGAGTTCATGTCTCCGGGTCCCGTAACGATGGTAAATAAACTTCTCCTGTATAAAACATCCTGACTGCTGCCTATTTTTCATCAATCCTCTCGAGCACCATTGTTATTTCTCTAACAACAACAAAGCCTTTTTATTGTCAATATTGTCACTTTACATTCATTAGAAAATATTTTCAGATCGGAATGATCACAAATTGATGGTGGAAGTCAGCAATAGAGCTCTGGAGCTGCAAAACCTTGAGATGGAGAACAGAAAGTGACTGTCATTGCAATGAAAGATTACAATCTTGCCATGGTAAGATACAAGAGCTGATTTTGATATTTGGTGGAATAACAAAAGTCAAATCAAACTTTATTTATAAAGGGCTTTTCATACAAAATGTAACACAAAGTGCTTTACAGTGCTTAAAAATCATCCCCACCAGCAAATATACCCCCCCCCCATCCCGCACAGACACGTATACAGACAGCCCAGCAGTTAAAATTCTTAAATAAAAATGGACATAGAGTTGAGTATGTAAGGCTGAGTACAGATGGACCGAAAGAGGAAACACCATCCAAGGAGCCGTCTGCACCAGGAGCAGCCCATCGGCCACAGCCACAGAGCGCCAACTCAGGGTGCCCGGAGGAGGTGTAGGAGAGACGTCCCATCTCCATCCAGGCACCCCCAGGAGAGCGCCCGCACGGCCACAGCCAACCAGCACTCCGGGGGCAGAGGGCTCCCTCAAAGACTCACGGCGAGGCGTCTTTCCAATATTATGGCCCTCGCCTCTGGAACGACCTGCCGGAGGAGCTCAGGACCGCAGAGAACGTTCATGTTTTTAAGAGCAGGCTCAAGACCCACCTTTTTAGTTTAGCTTTTAACTAATATTAACCTTATTTACCAGTTTTAGTTCTAATATTTCTTTAGTTTCCCTCTTTTTATCCTGTGCTATTTCACGCACAGTTTTAGCTGTTTTTAATGTATCTCTTATTAAATATTTATTTATTTATTTTTTATTTTTTATGTTCTCCTAGTGGTTCCTCTGAGGGAGCCCTCTGCCCCAGGAGTGCTGGTTGGCTGTGGCCGTGCGGGCGCTCTCCTGGGGGTGCCTGGATGGAAGTAGGACGTCTCTCCTACACCTCCTCCGGGCACCCTGAGTTGGCGCTCTGTGGCTGTGGCCGATGGGCTGCTCCTGGTGCTCCTCTTTCGGTCCATCTGTACTCAGCCTTACGTACTCAACTCTATGTCCATTTTTATTTAAGAATTTTAACTGCTGGGCTGTCTGTATACGTGTCTGTGCGGGATGGGGGGGTATATTTGCTGGTGGGGATGATTTTTAAGCACTGTAAAGCACTTTGTGTTACATTTTGTATGAAAAGCGCTCTATAAATAAAGTTTGATTGATTGAGAGGAACCACTAGGAGAACATAAAAAAAAAAAGAAATAAATAACTTAAAAAATAAATAAATAAAAGATCAATTAAAAACAGCTAAAATTCAGCTAAAAATTTGAAATGGCATTGGATAAAAAAGAGTGAAACTTAAGAAATAATTGTATAGAACTAAAACAGGTAAATATTAGTTAAAAGGTGGGTCTTGAGCCTACTTTTAAAAACATGAATGTTCTCTGAGCTCCTCCGGCAGGTCGTTCCAGAGGCGAGGGCCATAATATTGGAAAGACGCCTCGCCGTGATTCTTTCTGTTAACTTGAGGAATAACTAAGAGACGCCTACAGGAGGAGCGCAGGGACCGCGAAGGCTCATATGGTAAAAGCAATTCTGAAGGATAAGAAGGACCAAGACCATTAAGACATTTAAAAAACATTAAAAGAACTTTAAAATCGATCCTGAAACACACGGGGAGCCAATGCAGCGACTCTAAAACCGGTGTGATGTGGTCCCGCCTCCTGGTCTTCGACAGGACACGAGCTGCTGAATTTTGTAACTGTTGTAAACCTGAGATACTCTTTTTGGGAAGACCAGAAAGCAGGGCATTAGTCGATACGACTGGTGACAAAAGCATTCATTAAGTTGTTAAGTGCTTTATTGTCATTGTACAAGCGAAATAGTGTTCAGGTGTTAGTCCTGAGCTGCTGCGACTGAGCCGCGCTGCCACTGTGTCAACCTGACCCGCATGACCTTGGAGGTCGGGGAAACTGTAGTACTTGGAAGAAACCTGGCTGGCTGTCCTTAGTCTCCTCTGAAATGGTGCTGTGCCTCCTGGGTTTGTTTCAGAGCGTGGTGACCTGCACTGGTCAGCTCCACCTCCTCCTTCCTCCTCCTTCCGCTTCACAGTCTTTCACCATCTCTCGTTTGTCCTTTTTTGTTTCCTGTAGCTCCTCTTGTGACGCCTCCACAGTGCTGCAGCTGTGGGGGCTCTTGGTGCCTCTTCAGTGTCTCAGAAGAAGAAATGTGTAGGTCTCAAATGGGTTTAGCTGATAAGCTAGCATTTTGTTTACCTTTAAAAGCTGCTTTCTTCAGGACCATTTTAGACTCTCAAAGTAAACAAATCCACCAAAC
Source organism: Proterorhinus semilunaris (assembly GCA_021464625.1). Taxonomy (NCBI): domain Eukaryota; kingdom Metazoa; phylum Chordata; class Actinopteri; order Gobiiformes; family Gobiidae; genus Proterorhinus; species Proterorhinus semilunaris. The sequence continues at coordinate 14,742,237 of CM038356.1, read as the reverse complement.
CTCCACAAAAACATGGCAAAGACAAACAAAAGTATCCAGAAAAACAATTTGGAACACAGAAACCACAAATGCAGTCCGCAGAAAAAGGCAAAAAACTCAGCTGCACAAGGAGAGAGTGAGGTCGCATCCATCACCATTAGCATCTCCGTGTTGGCTCGAGAGAGAAAGGGGCGGACTCTGGCTATGTTCTTTAGATAGTAAAAACCTATCTTTGTGATATTCTTAATGTGTGGAAATAAAGTCAGCTCAGAGTCAAAAATCACACCCAGGTTCTTCACCTGTGAGGAAGGATTAAAAGACAATGACTGTAGTTTGGGTAAAAGTTTCTCCCTCTGGGCCTTAGGACCGATGACTAAAACTTCAGTACTTCTGCAGTTATTCACAGCAACATTGAATTTGCCATCAAACTATCCTTAAAGTCAGGCAGCGTTTACAGATTAAATATATGGCTAAAAATTTACTTTTGCTTTCCTTTTGATTGCTGAAGCGAGTATTAATTATTTTCTCAGATAAACTTGTCCCAACTTTTTTGCCACATAGCCAAGGCTTTTCCTTGATCCCGTGCTGTTAATGAGCTATACCTGGAAGACAAAACATGGATAATGTCCGAAGTTAAGTACAATAAAATATTAGAAATATCACGATAACGATATACAGTGGTATGCAAACGCACCCCAGTACATTTTCATGATTTTCCTTTATAAATCATTGGTTGTCTTAATAAGAAATTTCAGTTAAATATATCATATAGGAGACAAACACAGTGATATTTGAGAAGTGAAATAAAGTTTATGATTTATGGAAAGTGTGCAAGAATTATTTAAACAAAATTAGGCATGTGCATACATTTAAGCACCACAAAAGGAAAACTAACTCAATAGTTTGTGCATCCTCCTTTTGCAGAAAAAACAGCCTGTAAAACGCTTTCTATAGCTTCCAATTAGAGTCTGGATTCTGGTGGAAGGTATTTTGGACCATTCTTCTGTACAAAACATCTCCAGAAGAATAGCCAACGGACAACACAAGAACATGTAATATGAGAAAGTGTCAAACAGGGAAGTTACCAACCGCGAGGGCAACAAAGACGGACTATCTTATCTGAGGTTATGGATGTGTGTGATGTCAAATGTTCGTGCAACCTGAACCTCCCCTCGTGTTGCCATGTTAAGCTACAATGAATGAAGCGAGCACCGGCTGAGGCTACAGTTTTAGACAGGTAGGGTGAGGTCCTCTCCTCCACCATCCTTTCATTAGAAGTTGTGCCACGCTGATATTTCATTTCATTTTTTATTTATTTCAATCGTTCTGAATATTCTTTCATGTTTACATAAAATAATGCTAGTGGTCAGACAATTGAAAAGGAGCACAAAGAAGATAAACTTATATTATGAGCCCATTTCTCCAAAAAAACAAAACAAACTTTTTCAAGATGGTCTGATGTAACAACACATCAGTCACAAAGAAATAACAAATACACAACCTTGCCTCAAGTGGAGGAGTTCAAGTATCTCGGGGTCGTGTTCACGAGTGAGGGACGGATGGAGCGTGAGATCGATAGACGGATTGGTGCGGCGTCAGCAGTGATGCGGTCGCTGTATTGGACCGTTGTGGTGAAGAGGGAGCTGAGCCAAGCGGCAAAACTCTCGATTTACCGATCGATCTACGTTCCCACCCTCACCTATGGTCATGAGATTTGGGTAATGACCGAAAGGACAAGATCGCGAATACAAGCGGCCGAAATGAGTTTCCTTCGCAGGGTGGCTGGGCGCACCCTCCGAGATCGGGTGAGGAGCTCAGTTACCCGGGAGGAGCTCGGACTCGAGTCGCTACTCCTCCACGTCGAAAGGAGCCAGCTGAGGTGGCTAGGGCATCTGTACCGGATGCCTCCTGGTCGCCTCCCTCGGGAGGTGTTCCAGGCATGTCCTATTGGGAGGAGGCCTCGTGGAAGGCCCAGGACACGGTGGTGGGACTATGTCTCCGAGCTGGCCTGGTGTCGCCTCGGGGTCCCCCCAGAACAGCTGGAGGAGGTGTGCGTGGATCGGGAAGTCTGGGCATCTCTGCTGAGACTGCTGCCCCCGCGACCCGGCCCCGGATAAAGCGGAAGAAAATGGACGGATGGATGGACAACTAGCAACAAGTGGTCGCAAGTGTACAAAACATGCCACAAGCAGGGTTTGCTCATCAAAACAAAAAATCCTCTTTCATTTAATTTCTAGTTCATATGATTTTTTAATTATTGTTTCTTTAAATATTCGTTTAAACTGAAAAACATTTGTGGAGTTTTTTAAGTGTCTTTCATGGAGTTCCACGTATTTCCCCAAACTTCCAAACATTAAGAAAGACAAGGCAATATTAATGTAAAATATAATATCCTCAGAGCTGTATGAGTTAAAAAAGATTTCACTTTGTGAAGGATAGAGAGGTTTTTACATAATTTCTTTCGTGTATTTTCAACATGTGATTTCCAATTTAAATTCTCGTCGAGGGTCACACCCAAGAATCGAATTTCTTTTACCCTTTCAATGTTTATTCCATCTAAACACAACTCAATATTTCTATTTTGAAATATTTTGATAGCACTTAGTAAATAACATAAATTTAGTTTTGTTCACATTTAGAGATAAACCATTTACTTATTTTTATCATTTCTTTTCCTACATTATTAATCACATCCTTTATATCGTCACCTGACAAAAGAAAGTTGGTGTCGTCGGCAAACAGCACAGATTGTAAAACGTCTGATGCTTCACACAAATCATTGATGTATAAAATAAAAAGTTTTGGTCCAATAGTGGAACCATGGGGAATTCTGCATTTAATCTTTAATTTTCCTGATGTGTTGCCAGCAAATTGTACAAATTGTTGTCTGTTCTGTAAATAACTTATAATCCAGGGGGCGGCACGGTAGCGCAGCGGTTAGTGCTCTCGCTTCACAGCTAGAAGGTCCCAGGTTCGATTCCCACCTGGACGAGGCCTTTCTGTGTGGAGTTTGCATGTTCTCCCCGTGTCTGCGTAGGTTTCCTCCGGGTACTCCGGTTTCCCCTACCACCAAAAACATGTACAATAGGCCAGGATGAATGGTGTGTGTGAATGTATGGTGGTGGTCAGAGGGACCGTTGGCGCAGACGTGTGTAGTCGCGACGCGCTTCTGTCAGTCTCCCCCAGGGGAAACTGAAGCTACTAACGTAGTTTACCACCACCGAGTGTGGAGTGAATGCAATTGCTCTCATGTAAAGCGCTTTGTGACCATGTCTGTGAAAGGCGCTATATAAATAAAGATCTTCTTCTTCTAACACCCCCGCCTCTAATTCCATAATGCTGTAGTTTCTGAAATAAAATACTGTGGTCTATGGTGTCAAACGCCTTTTTGAGATCGATAAATACCCCAATAGTACTTTTTTTGTTTTCTATTGCCGTACTAATGTGTTCTGTAAGCTTCATTAAGGCTAAGGCTGTCGATCGATTTGTTCGGAACCCAAACTGACTCATGTAACAAATGATTTTTTTCTATAAATGCATCTAATCTGAAAACAAAAAGTTTTTCAATAATTTTGGCAAACTGTGAAATCAATGAGATTGGTCTATAATTTGTAAGACAATGCTTGTCGCCTAATTTATGCATTGGAATAACCTTTGATATTTTCAATCTATTTGGAAAAATACCAGATGTAAAAGACAGATTAAAGATCTGACATAGAGGCTTACATATACAGTCTATTGTCATTTTTATGATCGTCATATCAAACCCATCGCAATCTGTGGACGTTTTATTTTTTAGTTGAGCTATGGTCGATCTAATTTCTGTTTCAGTGACTCCATCTAAAAACATGGAATTCATAATTTTGCTTTCTCCTTTCCAAACGTCCGGTTGGTCGGGGTTGTCAATTTTACTTGCAAGATTTGGGCCTATATTTACAAAATATGAGTTAAATTCATTAGCCATTTCATTTTTTTCAATTTCATAATTTTCTTCACTTAGTAAGTTTGGCACACTCATTGTACCACTTCTATTCTCCATCACTTGGTGTAGTACTTTCCATGTCCCTTTAATACTGTTCTTATTTACGATTAAAATGTTAGAGTAATGATCTTTTGTAGCTTGTCTCATAATACTAGTCAACTTGTTTTTATATATTTTATATTTACATTCTGCAATTTGGTTTCTAAACTTTATAAATTCCCTATATAATTTGTTTTTCTTTTTACAAGCATTTTGCAAACCTCTTGTTAGCCATGGCTTTTTGTTACTTCTTCTCTTCTTGGTTATTATTGGACAGTTTTTATTATATAGTAATTGATATCGATTTAAGAAAGTATCAAATGCTAAGTTGACATCTTCAACATAAATACCATTCCATTCCTCTGATAGCAGATCATTTCTAAACTTATCAACTGATTCTTCCGATCGTAATATTACAGTTTTCAAGCATGTCTCTTTTTCTGAACTCATATGACTATGATGGAAATTAATAGATATCGGTAAATGGTCTGATATATCATTTAAAAGAATGCCACTTTTAACTGTATCCTCTCTAATATTCGTAAATATATTATCGATGAGTGTTGCAGAGTCTATGGTTATTCGTGTGGGCCTAGTTATAAGTGGACGGAGTCTCTACATTACATCAAGAAAATCTGATGTTGATTTGTGTTTGGACAAACTTAAAAGGTCAATGTTATAGTCTCCACACATGATGTAAATTTTGCTATCGTTTAAATGCTCTAGAAATGTATCTACTCTCTCTGTGAAGGTCGGTCTCCACATTAACACCAGGGGCTCGATACGCATGACACAATATTTTTACTTTTTTTGTTTTCTATTTCCACAGTTATGCACTCCATTATGTTATTAACAACAGTTGTCATTGTTTTCACTGATCGACACTTAAAATCAAGACTTACATACAGAGCCACTCCCCCTCCTCTTATTATTCCTTGTTATATGATGCAACTCATATCCTTCTAAATTAAATTCCGACACATTTTCATTGCATAACCATGACAACGCGATGATTTTAACGTCCATTTAAGACTTGCAAAAGATGCCAGATTATATAGAAATTTGCCTTTTAAACTACTACAATTGAATACATTGAATGTATTTACTTCAGTGTTTTTTTAGTAAACTCTTCATCAGAGTAATATGTGTGTAGAAGCCAGTGGCCCTGTGCCACTAAGCCACTAGGATGCACCAGTTTGGTAGAAGATTTGGACGCATGTTTCCTTGACAGATGAGCCCAATACTCAAAATATACGGTTCAAAAATGTCCTTTATTTTGTAAAACGGTCAAAAGACTGTTTCTCCTCACAGGTGCAACAAAACACACCCTGATCACCTCTCTTAAATAGGCAAAGGCCACACCCTTAACACAGCAGCGACACCTAGAGGCCAGATGGTACATTTTGGCCACTACAATGTGCATGTATCATTTAGTTGATTTTCTGGATAATCTTCTGATTACAGTTCGTATCCCTGATCGTACACTTTATACTCTTCATAGTCAAATCTCCGATAGAATTGACCATCCGTGATTTGTGTGATTCATGTTCCCAAACCTGTTGGGCCAGTTCATTTCATCGCTGCATCGCTGCCTCGTCTCCTGCACTTGTGAAGCTGTCGCCGAAGGGCACACAGCGCCCGGCGAGATGAGAGCCGCGTGGTTGAAGAAGGGCGCTCTTCTCTTGGGAGGAATTGGGCTCGTTTGGTACATGGGCACGTCTCTGCGGACAAGTGTGGAGAGTTTCTCGTTCAGTTCCAGAGATCTGGACTCGCCACTCCTGAAGAGCTTTTCTAACTTGGAGGCAAGCATCAACAACCTGAGTAAGTTTTTAAATCAGCCCATGAGTAGATACTTAGTTGCCCCGTGGCGTGCGGTGTTTCTCAACCTTTTTTGAGTAGCTGACAACGTTACGCACCATGTCGTGGCACCTCACGTTACACCGGGTAAAGGTGTGATCACATTCAGGGCACACAGTGTTTGTATTGCTAACCGATGGGGAATCTTTCAAGGCACATAGGCAATCTCTTAATTAGGCTCTCATGCATTGGTACTGTGGCTCTCAAAGTGCCACCTCATAAAAGGGCTATTTGTCCTTCCAACTTGGCCTCAAACGTGATCTAATCTAATCCAGATCTAAAAGAACTCAGGGTCGACTGTACTGTTCTAGCCTAATTTAATTCTTCCTTTATCTTCCTGGTGTGAAGACGGTGCCATTAAAACATTTGAAAAAAAGCAGGATGTCATGAATAAAATGCTGGAAGAGGACCAGGCGCTGCATAAAAACGCACACAATCAACCACCTCCAGCTGAGAGACAACAGGAGAAGCCCAAGGTAGAGGAGCAGAAGGAGCCTGAGAAGCCCAAGAAATCCTCAAAACTGTTCCCACAATCCCCCCTGTTTGAAGTGTGGGGCTCAGATCTGTCTGAGGAGGAGCAGAAGGAAGCAGAAGCCTTATTTATACTGTATGGGTATAACGTGTTCCTAAGTGACCGTCTCCCTCTGGATCGAGCTCTCCCTGACACCAGAGAGAAGGGGTAAGGTGTTTTCTATTTATAGCAGATGGTGGCCCCAAATAGTCAAATTTTCTCACCAATAGTCTCAAACTGGCTGAATAGCAAATGGTATGGCCATATTAAATTAAATAATGTTGAAAATTATTATGTTGCAATAACTTTGAATCAAAAAAGAAAAATTTATGAAAAAAAAAATATCACAGTCTCTGCAGAAAATGATGTGAGGCACTATCAGGTCTTAAATACTGTAGTTGAAGTCTAACTTTATTTTCAAGCTTGGAACAATTAGGCAGCGGTTGACAGTAGGACAGCCGGATCAACCGGTTTTTGCTGACAGTAGTTCTGGTGGTGAAAGCATGTCTGTTTTTGTAGGTGTCTAACAAAGACCTACCCTAAAGACCTGCCCACTATCGGGGTGGTGTTGATCTACCTGAACGAAGCCCTGTCTGTCCTAAAGAGGGCCATCCGCAGCATTGTGAACCGAACGCCTAAACATCTGCTTAAGGAGATCATCATGGTGGATGACAATAGCTCCATTGGTGGGTTGACAACACAAAAACAAAATGTTATGGAACTTTACATAACCTATATATTAGCAGCCACAGCAACTTAAAGCATTCTCCTCTAATGGCATGGCCCTTTATCAGCATGCTGGTATTAGAAACAGGTTTAACTGGATTCTGTGAGTGATTATATCAAGTTGACAGACTTTGTTATTACACCTTGTATCACGTGCAAACACTCTTTCAGATGACTTAAAGGAGCCACTTGACCAGTATATAAAGACCATTGAGAAGGAAAACCCATCACTTAAATTTATAAGAGTGAGGCACAACGAACAGCAAGGCCTTGCGTCTGCCCGAGTGTCAGGCTGGCGGGTTGCTACTGCGGATGTGGTGGCGATCCTGGACGCTCACATAGAAGTCCATGAGCTGTGGTAAGGACGACACACAAGCCCACCCCAATCTTAACACCTATAATCACTTTTGGTTCCTGGACTCGGAGTGCATCGCATTTTCAAAGGGTGCAAAGAGATGTTTGTCATTAAAGCGACAATGCAGAACTTTCCAGGAAGTGCAAACTGTAGCTTATGATAATGATATTCGCTTATATCAGCAACCGGTAGAAAGGACCTCCTGTGACGCTCTGTACTGCAGCATGGCATCTTTAGTCTCCCAGTCAGCGGACACTGACTATTTTGTTGTTGTACGTTGTCAAAATAAGTAGATTGTAATGAGTAACTGAGAAATTAAATTCCACGAGGTACGTTTACACACCAAAAAAAGGTCAGTGAGCTACTTATGCTTTCAGAAAACTTGGGTAACGTGTTTTTCCACATGCAGGCGCATGTCAGTCGAATGGCTCTTTCATCCGCTTTGTCGAGCATTTCCATATCAAAGGCCAGTGCCAAACTGGTCTGACCAGGTATAACCCATGTCTGATGTGACGTGAACAGACTGCTGGCCTCTGATTGGCAACGAGAGAGTGGACAGCCCTCACTATTGACACGCAGGTCATACGGATTTAATATTTCACAACATCCTACCGCTGTGCTAAAAGGGGATTTGCCGATAATAGCATTTAGCCGCTGTGAACACAGCTTTAGCTGGTGTTAGCATAACATTTGCATGTAGCTTACCTTCATAGTTCGTAGTTTAGCAGTTTATTTTCTGTTTTAATACAGCTTGGCACGTCTGAATAACTCCCACCAGATTACAGCATTTGTCCACATTTGTTCTCATCGCGGCTTACAAAACTTTTAATGGCGATTTGTACAGCGTGCTCCTCTGTATGTGCGTCGCCCACGACAACTGCGGGTGTGTCTGTGGTGGAAACGGAAAGGTCTGTGGGGTAGTGTCGATACGTGCACGTAGATCGGGGCGTGCGCGGCCGGGTCGCACCAAGTGGAACGACGGCTATAGGACTGAGAGGAGTACATCCTGAACTGTGTGATGTTTTACGGATTATGTATAATTTTATGGGTTCATATTAAATATATCAACTACATTGGATTTGCTGTGCACGTTTGCATAATACAGAGAGACAAAAAGAAAAATGTGTTGACCTGTATTTTTTTAGTGCACTGGTGATGCAGTGAAACCATTGAGGTAATTTTCCGTTCCCTAGTAGTGTTGGCCCTGGGGCAGAAAGTGTGTTGGATGATTATGGAGGTGCGAGGTTGCTACTGCCACTCTCTTTAAGACCAAGGTTTGGCTTTAGGTTCTGGGCTTTCAAATTAGGCAGGCTGTGGTATGTCCATGTGTAGCCTACTCTGATTAAGCCGGTAAAGGTAAAGACGGTAGAGGCTTATTTGTCATATGTTTGATTTTGTTCCAGTCCTCAAACACTTACGGTGCAAATGGTGATTTTTGTGTGGCAAAAATGTATCACACAAAGATTCACTGTAAAAATGTATGTTGAAGTAAGTAAATTTGTCCTTGGTTTTAGTATAAAATTTTTACACGTAAAAAAATTAATTACTCAAATAAAGGACAAATTTACCTTGAAGAAGAATAGTTGACCCATAGCCCATGTCACTCAAAACCTAGAAGAGGAAGTGCAGTATACAAACAGCGCAGTCTTACGACAGCCTCGGGCATTTCCATGGATTTGTTTTAGTACTTTGCATATTTTTTACAATACTTAACAATTTCTCGGTCATCCAGGTGGTTGATTTAAAAAGAACTAAGAATAGACGTCTGAGACGATTACTATGGGAAAAGTGTTGTACAGAACAGAAGAACATTTCCTATTACAGCCTGTTGAGGTGCACCTGCAGCCTATAAATATATTGCGGCCTTGAAACAACAGGACACTCAACTGGATGCTGTTGCTGATAACGAGTCATCCGTGGACAAGCAAATGGCTAATAGTACAAATGTTATTGTATGTTGAAGAAGCTGTCAGTAAACTCTACCTCTCCTTCGTGCAGGGCAGAACCCTTGTTAACCCAAATCAAGAAGGACCGCACTGTCATAACATCACCTGTATTTGATGTGGTCAATTTCAATGACCTCAGTGTCGGCCACTACATACCATTCTCCCAGGGATTTGACTGGGCCCTGTGGTGCATATACGAGAACTTTCATCCAGAATATTACGAGCTCAAAGACAGCTCATTGCCTGGAAAGTAAGATCTAAACACTGTTAATACGTTTTACTGTGTTTTAAGGCCAGTTGGGTAAAAATGTAGTTGAGCATTTACTTTATTTTCTTTCAGGAGCCCCTCGGTCATGGGAATCATAGTTGCTGACAGGAAGTTTCTTGGGGAAATTGGAGTTCTTGATGAAGGAATGAAAGTGTACGGTGGTGAAAACGTTGAGCTTGGAATACGTGTGAGTAATCCAGACTAATGAAAAATGTTGTTCTTCATGTATTTACTTATCATAGCTGTTTTAGTGGAATATTATTTATAGGAAGACGTTATTTGTTTTGAGCAACAGTCTGCGACGCTCAGTGGCCATTCACTTGCATTCATTCATCTATTTACTTTAGTTGTTAGTTTTACATTGTTCAACACTGGTAAGATTGAGAATAATGTAACACCTACGAGGGGTAGTACAGGGAAAGGGCTGTATAGTATGTACTAGCATACAACACAGTAGTAGGGTTATCTTCTATGGACCAGATCAGAAACCTAGACCCGGCTACAGGAGGAGTGAAATAAACCTTAAATAAATAAGAGACCACAGACCAGGGAGTAAAGTTAACTGCCGGCTTCTTATTATTTAGACAAATGGACAAAGGACAGGACATACATTAACATTAAACATTGAAAAGTCCCTTTTTGTTAAACCTTTTAGTTTACCTTTAAAAGATTTAGTTTCTTTTAAGTTCTATCTAAATAGGTTTATTGTAGTAGTAGGTTGCAACCTTTAGTTCTTTTAAATTTCAGTTCAAGTTATTTCTTTACTTGAGTTGACTCTTCGTTTGAAGTTTAGTTCTATTCTGTTCAAGTTCTTTTATAATAATAATTGGTACCTTTTAAGTTTAACCATACCCATTTGTTTTGTTGTTTACAACCAAACAGAAACAATAATACTGTTGTGATACAATACTCGTGTATGGTCTATAAAATAAAATATTCAAAACTTTACAAAACTCAAAATATTCAGCAAAAGACTGAACGATCTGTATACCACAGAAAAGTCTTTTGATTCAGAGTGTACTAATCCTTTGCTCTTCTGATTTAGCAGTCCAATGGTGTTATCCTGAATCCACTAGTTTTGGTGGAAAGTAGATAGATCCTACCAGTTCAGATGTAAACCATGCAACGTCCAGTAGATGGCAAATCCTGGCTCACGCACAGTTCACACAAGGTCCAATGGGTGGCTCGCCATCATGGATCCAGCACGAGTCAAATCTTCAAATCCAGCGTCTGTCTAATCGACAATTCTTCATCCCAACCTAAGTTGGCCTAACGTAAACAACATAAAATAAGTAAAGATACTTAAAATAAAACGCTAGGTAAGTCTAAAACTAAGAAAATGTACATTTCCGGTCCTAGTTGTCCTAGCTTGTTAAAATGGCGCCGACATGGCGGACAAGAAAAACAAGATGGAGCATTGACCTACAAAGCCAACGCTTGGATAGGCTTAAAATGTACCAAACATTTACCCTTTTCGCATAAAACAACTTAAATTAAATACCTTAGCTTTCAGCTTTCATAAAATAGCAATTACTTTATACAAATATAGTTTACAGAAAAGGAAATACATGGTTTCCACTCACCAAGTCCCGTTAATCCAAGTACACAAACCTCCGAGACCACGACTTGGTTGGAAAACCATCAATACCTTTGTACAAGTGTGAAAATAACTCTTAGACAACTGTACACTCGTTGCTTTACAAAAAATAAATATATTTCTTAAAACTCACCGAGTCCTGTTGCTTGGCAAGACACTAGGACAGGTCGGAAAACAAAAATACCTTCTTCGAAGTAAAAAATGACTTTTAGATCGGTTTAGACTAGTTTTCAGCGCTTGTTCCTCTACTATTTTCACTGCAGTACTTTTGCGTGTATTGCTCGTTGTTTGGTGCAGGGGCGTCACACAACGTGCCCTTCAAAATAAAAGTCTACATGGATTTTAACCATTTTAAAACGTAAATAATAATGATTTTGCATATTTAGCACGTTTTTAACTCAAATAATATACAATAGAATGAAATATAGCTTTTTAGATGTTTTTAGATACATTTCATCATATGAACTTATTTATTGGCTTTTTACATTCATAGTATTTATTGCTGTTTTTATTAACATGCTTTTAATCTGGTAGCTCTGTTAACCTCTGGGTTACAATAACATTAGCAAGAAGCAAGAAGCGTATTAACACACACACTTACACGCTTAGTGAGGATGTTCCTGTGCCGGTTTATGAATTAATTTTAGAGTAGTTACGTCTGTGTCATCCATGCCCAGGTTTATACACATATTCAACTCACTAGCAATGCTATTAACTCGCCTTACATGTCTGTGTACTATGCCGTGGGTGTGATTGTTGGAGAGACCATAGACTGAGCATAGCAGTACTCTAAATGTTTTGTCTCTGCCCTAGGTGTGGACGTGTGGCGGTAGCATTGAAGTCGTCCCGTGTTCTAAGATTGCTCATATTGCGCGGATGCACAAACCCTACATGCTAGATTACGGCGTGGCCATGAAGAGAAATGCTCTGAGAGTGGCGGAAGTCTGGATGGACGAATACAAACACAATGTTAACCTTGCATGGAGCATTCCTTTTAAGGTAATTGATTATAGTACATATAATAGACCCCTCCTGGAACCACCACCTTAACGTGGTGGAGGGGTTTGAGCGCCCGAATGAACCTGGGAGCTCTGATGTTGGGGGATTCGTGCCCCTGGTAGGGTCCCCCATGGCAAACAGGTCCTAGGTGACGGGTCAGGCAAAGAGCGGTTCAGAAGCCCCTTATGAGAGACCAACAGGCCCAGGTAGAATCGTGAGGCCGTCCTTCTGTGGACCGATCACCTGCAGGAGGAGTGATAGGGGCTGATGCAATGGGAGTTACGACCCGGCAACGGACAAGTGGAAGAAAATGGATGGATGGATGGATGGATGGACATATAATAGACTTTACAATTATGTAAAATGAAGACTGTTATGATAGCCAATAATAATTTTTTTTTGGGGGGGGGGATTTTTTAATATTTTTAACCGATATTTTATGTCTGGTCTATAATCCTGTAAAAACATAAATTCTTGGCCACTCCAGCAATGGCCGATTTTATTTTATTACTATGTGATTCCATCATAGTTTTTGTCCCAGCTTTGATTAGTTGCTGTTAGCATTAGCATGCTGCTGTTAGCTTCAGCATACAGTTGCTAGCTGTGATCAAAAATACAATTGCACATTCAGAGTAAACCTAGAGTTGCTGTGATGTTCATCTCTACTCTAAAGTAACAATTTGAAAATTCACTAGATGATTCTGTTTGGACAGTGGTTTGCAAAAGTATCCGCCCTCCTTTAACTTTTCGATATTTTGCCATGCTATGGACCATAAACATAGATATATTTAATTAAAGTTTTATATGAAGGACACACACTAAGTGACACACGATTGTGAAGTGAAATTCATACATGATTTTGAATTTTGTTTTTATTAAAAAACTCAAAAGTGGGATGTGCATAAGTATCTACCCACTTTCTTTTTAGTGCAACTAATTGCCTTGAGAAGTTGCCTGGTGATTTCTGAATGATCATATGTTGAACTAATGACTACATAGAGTCTACCTGTATGTAATCTAATCTCAGTTCAAATACAGCTGCTCTGTGATGGTCTCAGAGGTCTGTTAAGAGACTATTGGGGAGCAGACAGCATCATGAAGTCCAAGAACACACTAGACGGGTCCGGGATAAAGTTATTGAGAAGTATAAAGCTAGGTTATAAATGATTTCCAACCTGGATGAACTGCAGAGAGCTACAGCTCAGGTAGGGGAAACTGCCTTTGTACAACTAATAGTTGTTCTGTGTACAGAGTGGCTAGAAGAAGCCATTTTTAAAAGAAAACCATAAGACGTCTCTTTTGCTGTTTGCCAGAAGCCACAGCAAACGAGATTTCTTATGGTTTTCTTTTAAAAAGGCCATATTTGGGGCAGTGTACAGGTTCGGTCAGTAAGTTTGGGAGAACGGCCGGGTCTTGGTAGGTTTGCAGTGATGCCATACTCTTTCCATTCCCGGATGGTGTATTTAGCTGTACTGAGAGATGTTCAAAGCTCAGTAGTCTCCTAACAGACCTCTGAGACCATCATAGCTATATTTGAAATGAGATTAGGTTACACACAGGTAGACTCTATTTAGTCATTAGGTCACTATGTGATCATTCAGAAATCATCAGCAAACTTCTCAAGGCAGTTGGTTGCACTAAAAGGAAAGAGGGTAGACACTTATGCACATCCCACTCTTCAGTTTTTTATTCATAGAAACAATTCTAAATCATGTATGAATTTCATTTCACTTCACAATTGTGTGTCACTTAGTGTGTGTCTTTCACATAACATTTTAATTAAATATATGTATGTTTATGGTCCATAGCATGGCAAAATGTCAAAGTTAAAGCAGGGCGGATACTTTTGCAAGCTACTGTACATGTACTGGAAATATTCAAATGTAAAGTTGGTTCTACATCCACAGTCGCTTTTGTGAACGGCGTTGAGTCAAAACGCAGACTGAGATAAACTTGTGACAACTTATGTCCCTGAAGAGCTTTGATCTGTTCTGTCAAATTAATAAATTAGAAACAATTAACTCTTCATTAATAAATTAACACATGAAACGCATAGGAGGAGTTGGTTCAAAGAAGTCATTACAGGTGAAAAGTTATAAAGTTTGTTCTCAAAGAACTCAAGTATCAGCAGTAAACATACCATTAATCTCGCATATTGAAGGATGGGTCAAATGCAGAGCGGACAATAAAGTATACCGGACCAAACACATTTAGTGGGTTGTGCAACCAGACAGTACTGCTATCTTCTATGGGACTCCCTCTCTTCAGTACGAGATACTCAATCCACAGCTGCTTTAGAGAATGAGGAAATATGAAAAGCCTGTTTGCAATGTAAACAGATGAGTCTTCAAATCCGTATTTTGAGCCATTCCTTGATTAAGAAGATACGTCTTTGAAGAGCATAACAAATATCAACTGAACTGTTGACAATTACAGGATCATGGAATTGATATAGGAGATGTTAGTGAGCGTAAAAAGTTACGGGAGAGGCTGAAGTGCAAACCTTTCAAGTGGTATCTGGAGAATGTGTATCCTAAACTGGACCCCTTGGATGACTTGCTGGGATATGGAGGGGTAAGTAAAAAAAAGAATCTTGAAATCTTAAACCTTTGTGTAGGGCTGGGTACCATTAATTTTTTTCCGATACCGATATTAAAATATTTGTCATATCGAACCATAAAACAGATAAATAATGTTAAGTTATTCTTTTTCCTTCCAAATAATGTTTTCTTTTACATTTGTATCATTTGTTTGAGGTGAATTAACCAGGACACATCCTTTAACTACAAGAGGGTTTTTTCTTATTTCTCCCCCATTCTTGTAATTTTTTAAAAGAAATGTCCCCCAAATGTTTTCCCTACATTTCCCCGAATATTTCTGTGTTTTTTCTCCAATTTACCCACCATTTTTATTCCCCCCACCCCCCAATTTTGTCTTCTTTTTGTGTGTTTCCCCCAAAATTATTTTTCCCCCCAATTCTGATGAACAGCATCAAAATTTGAATATAAAGATTTTACATTTCTTTTCGGTACCTGCTTTCGATACTTGTATTTTTAGAAGAGAAAACTTTGCACATCAATTACTTGAGGCAGGTGCGTACTTAAGACTGGTCACCTGGAGCTCTTCAGCAATTTGCCTGATGAAGGTCTCAGGACCGAAATGTTGACCATATCCTAATAAACCACTTTTGCAAGGTTGGTAGTGTGCGGGAAGTAATTTTTATTATGATACTTGTATTTTTAAAATACCAGTAGGACCCCCGCCCCAATACCAGACTAGTATCGTTTAACGGTACTCAGCCCTACTCATGTGTCTGTTATTTAAGTACTAAAAATCCCTACATTGCAGTTAAAAAATCTTGATGCTGAAGGAGACATGAAGTGCATAGACCAAGGACCTCAGCCTGGTCGCACGCCTATTGCTTATCAGTGTCACTACTCTTCTCCACAGGTAATTCAAGCATTAATACAGAGCTATTTACACCTAAAATAAACTCTAATTCTCATTTTTTCCCCCAGCATGTATATTATCGTACAAATGGTGAGTTCTATATTGGCGGCATCAAGTCCCACAGGGACAGCGACAACCGCTGCTTAACCGACCAGGGCAACAAGGAAACCGAGCCAGGGCTATTCTCCTGCAAAGAAGCCATGCAGAAAGGAATGAGCATTCACTGGGACTTTTCACAGGTATGATCTCTAGACATTTGAACCAAAGGGTAGACTTTGCAGTGTTTCCATTAAATATTGATTTATTTATTCATGGCTGTTTTTTCCCTCAGGGCAAGGAAATGAAAAACAGAGAAACAAAAAGATGTTTAGAAATTCACAAGAACAAGCTTGTAATTCAAGAATGCACTGGCCAGAGGTGGGAGATACACAACGTCATCAAAGACTTTTAGATGATGTTTTCAGTCAAATTTGGGACTCTGTGCAAACTGTGTAAATCAAATTCATAGTTTACCATTTTGAAAGCGAGAATCTTAACATGCACTGTAGAAATAGTTTTACACAAACCTCTGAAATGTTTCTTTGATAATACCTCAGGGCAAATTAAATGGTGTTAGTTTCATTTCACCGTTCATCAAATTTTTTTTCCTCCTCTTCGATTATTCCGCCACTATTCTATTGCCAGTAACGACACACAAATATAACAATAACTCGGTTTGTGTTTTTCAGTGGGCAAAATTGTTTGGTTAAAGCTTTACAATGACTTTTAAACAGACTTTTAAACAGACAGATAAAAAAAGCCTTATTTGCAGAATCCATATAATAATCCACCATTGCTTGTATTTGTGAAAGTAATTTTTTTATGATTATGCTGGTAAATTGTATTGTGTATAGAAAATCTAAAGTCTTGCTATTGGTGTTTGCACTTCATGTGTTTTAAATTAAACTTTGCTTCTCATAAACATATTGCATTGATTGTATTGGTGTTTCAAATTGATCATATTTTATATGTTGGACCTTTTAATCTCTTAAAGCTAAGCGGAGCACATTTTCTCCATTTTGGCATTACTCAAATCTAAAAGGTTCTTAACAAAAAAGCATCAAAATACCAACGAAAACAAGGATAAAAACATAGTGACACAAAAAACCCAACAAAGAAGCAACAAAACGTGACAAATATACAACATAAATGGCAAAAAACAGAAAAGGCGACACAAGAGACCAAAATGTGACATGAATGCGTCGACAGTGTGACCAAAAAAGATTTAGATTTGGGAAAAAAGCTGAACTGGCGAAAATGCACTGGGTAAGAGGTTAATGGAGTCCTCTGTGCTCAACTGTGTTATATGTTTTGGCCATGAATAAAAAGTTCTTGCCTACAGGAGTTAAATATACATCCTCACCAAATTGTTTCGGTCTGTGATCCTGAAAAAGGCTTACCATAATAGGTTTTTAGTAGGCCTAAAAATAAGATAAAACTAATACTATTTCCATTTTTAGACCATAGAAATAGGCTACAAAAGACTAAAACAAGCCTGACGGGTGTAAAATAAGTTCTCAAACACCCACGTGGAAAATGGAACTTCAGTTTGTAGTGTAATTATTCATTCACTATTAAACTATAGGCTGTTTCTAATTTGACTAGATTAAAAAGATGGTTTATTAGAAAGCGTGCTTTATTATAATAGATCCTTGGGCACCACCTACTGGAAAAGAAGAGCTTGCGTTAGTAGCATTTAGTGGTGCGTTTGAAAAGAACTAGAAAATTAGGGGATCTTTTGAAATACATTTGGATTCGTTTCCAGTAGGTCTACAAGTGGATTGGCACCGTCAACACGCATAATATCTGTTGCCTTGGGGAACGGGATAGTAAAACACAGATCTTCTTGAATGAACTTGTTTGCGACTTGAAAAGAAAATGGTTCTTAAAATGTTTAGTTCTGACGTAAAGCGTCCGTCACCTAGCAACCATTTGTTTGGTTTGCCGGAACAAACCAAACAAATGCAATCCCGAGAGAGAAGAATAGTAGCTATTTTAAGATCATATTGATACCGGGAACTTAATTAAAGTCAAAATGCTTAACGGAGAATTTCTGCTAGACCGTGCGACTTCGGTAAAACTTCAGAACCGTCGGATCAGAGAGAGTGAAAGGCGCGAGAGGATTTTTAACCACAAAGAGCGGACCATCGGGGTAAGTTTGCTCATTATGACACAGTTATATGGACGTGTGTGACTGTCGACTCTGCAGGTTGACAAAGAAGCGTTAGACTTGCAGCTGAAGGAAAAGAAGTTAAAAGAAGAAGTCGAAAAGGAAATGGAAAAGGAAAGCGGTAAGTGCAGACACAATCAATTAGACTATCGCACAATATCACCATTTGTATCATTTAATACAAATGGTATGTTTTTTTAAATCATTTTCTTAAGTAAGAAAAATATAACTCTTACAGAAAGTACAAAAGGAATGTTATTGATGCAATGTAAAAATTCAAATTTTATAGATCAGGTCATAACATTTGATATAGGTCTTCTATTTGAAAATGTGTCTATTGGAATGTATTGTATTTAAAGGCATGCATTCAATAAAGAAACACGTCTAATTCATGTAAATAAATTAACGGATTCAATTACACAATTTATTTAAACTAAAATTATGTTTTTATATCATATTCATATAAAAAGAATGTTTCATATGCCTTTTCTATACATTTCTATGCATTGTGCATGCAGAAATGCCCTGGCAAAATGTATACAAATTAAAACTCCTAAGCAAACTGATATTTCTTTTTTCTTTTTTTGTCAGAAGGTTCAATAAACACTCAGTTTTTAGCATATTTCATGATTTGGGCTTTACAGAGTAAAAGCTACACTGCTGAGAGACCCCTTGCAATAAAATGTCTGCATTCAAGAAGGCCTAATGTTTTCTTAATAGCCTATATAACAAAAAGAAACCTCTGAGATGTTAAGTAACTCTGAAGGTACTTCATACTATTTTCATGTAAGAAAAAATAGACCAACTTGACCCATAGCCTATCCTAATATAACTGTTATAACTGTTACAAAAGGTGGGCCACCATCATGACGGTGCCTTGTAGCCTCTCTGCATGTTCATAGAAATAAACTTGTAGGAGCTATTTGTCCGTTTTTTGTTTTAAGAAATTAAATAAAAAAAAAAATTCAAATTAGGTTCACTTTTTGTTTATTAGTTACACATTTTGAGTTGTGTAGTTTCTTATAATATATTCTTCAATACTTTTAATTTGTTTGGTTATTCTATCATTGTGCAACTAGGGGATATAGGGGAGTAACGCACACAGTCCAGCACGCACCTGGGTGGGCTAATGTTTTTTACCAGTAGATTAGGAGAGGCTGCACAGCAAGCTTTTACTACTACACAGCCTACCTTCACACAGCCAGGCGGACATACCCGAGCAAGGGGATCCAGCGTTGGGCGAGCTCGACAGAGGCACTAAAGAAAAATAGATTAAATCTAATTCCTAAATTACAATAATAAAGCGGAGGTAAATGCTATAGTTATTTATGTATATTTGCTGTTGGGGACGATTTTAATGATTTTTAAGCACTGTAAAGCACTTTGTGTTACATTTTGTATGAAAAGCGCTTTATAAATAAAGTTTGATTTGATTTGATTTAGCAATTTGGATGTTATGAATAATTGGTTAGTGTGCTCTCTCCCATGAACTTTATGAATGGCTCTTATTGCTTTCTTTTGTAACGTTATCAAAGGCTTCAGTGTGGTTACATACGTATTTCCCCAAACTTCCAAACATTAAGAAAGACAAGGCAATATTAATGTAAAATATCCTCAGAGCTGTATAAGTTAAAAAAGATTTCACTTTGTGAAGGATAGAGAGGTTTTTACATAATTTCTTTCGTGTATTTTAAATTGTACAAATTGTTGTCTGTTCTGTAAACTTATAATCCAGTCTAACACCCCCGCCTCTAATTCCATAATGCTGTAGTTTCTGAAATAAAATACTGTGGTCTATGGTGTCAAACGCCTTTTTGAGATCGATAAATACCCCAATAGTACTTTTTTTGTTTTCTATTGCCGTACTAATGTGTTCTGTAAGCTTCATTAAGGCTAAGGCTGTCGATCGATTTGTTCGGAACCCAAACTGACTCATGTAACAAATGATTTTTTTCTATAAATGCATCTAATCTGAAAACAAAAAGTTTTTCAATAATTTTGTCAAACTGTGAAATCAATGAGATTGGTCTATAATTTGTAAGACAATGCTTGTCGCCTAATTTATGCATTGGAATAACCTTTGATATTTTCAATCTATTTGGAAAAATACCAGATGTAAAAGACAGATTAAAGATCTGACATAGAGGCTTACATATACAGTCTATTGTCATTTTTATGATCGTCATATCAAACCCATCGCAATCTGTGGACGTTTTATTTTTTAGTTGAGCTATGGTCGATCTAATTTCTGTTTCAGTGACTCCATCTAAAAACATGGAATTCATAATTTTGCTTTCCCCTTTCCAAACGTCCGGTTGGTCGGGGTTGTCAATTTTACTTGCAAGATTTGGGCCTATATTTACAAAATATGAGTTAAATTCATTAGCCATTTCATTTTTTTCAATTTCATAATTTTCTTCACTTAGTAAGTTTGGCACACTCATTGTACCACTTCTATTCTCCATCACTTGGTGTAGTACTTTCCATGTCCCTTTAATACTGTTCTTATTTACGATTAAAATGTTAGAGTAATGATCTTTTGTAGCTTGTCTCATAATACTAGTCAACTTGTTTTTATATATTTTATATTTACATTCTGCAATTTGGTTTCTAAACTTTATAAATTCCCTATATAATTAGTTTTTCTTTTTACAAGCATTTTGCAAACCTCTTGTTAGCCATGGCTTTTTGTTACTTCTTCTCTTCTTGGTTATTATTGGACAGTTTTTATTATATAGTAATTGATATCGATTTAAGAAAGTATCAAATGCTAAGTTGACATCTTCAACATAAATACCATTCCATTCCTCTGATAGCAGATCATTTCTAAACTTATCAACTGATTCTTCCGATCGTAATATTACAGTTTTCAAGCATGTCTCTTTTTCTGAACTCATATGACTATGATGGAAATTAATAGATATCGGTAAATGGTCTGATATATCATTTAAAAGAATGCCACTTTTAACTGTATCCTCTCTAATATTCGTAAATATATTATCGATGAGTGTTGCAGAGTCTATGGTTATTCGTGTGGGCCTAGTTATAAGTGGACGGAGTCTCTACATTACATCAAGAAAATCTGATGTTGATTTGTGTTTGGACAAACTTAAAAGGTCAATGTTATAGTCTCCACACATGATGTAAATTTTGCTATCGTTTAAATGCTCTAGAATTGTATCTACTCTCTCTGTGAAGGTCGGTCTCCACATTAACACCAGGGGTTCGATACACACATGACACAATATTTTTACTTTTTTCGTTTTCTATTTCCACAGTTATGCACTCCATTATGTTATTAACAACAGTTGTCATTGTTTTCACTGATCGACACTTCAAATCAAGACTTGCATACAGAGCCACTCCCTCTCCTCTTATTATTCCTTGTTATTGTAATATTCTGACATTGCTCCACCGGACTCTTACTTTGAAAACCGGAAGTCTTTACAAAAACTTAATCTAGCTTGCTAACTGGAAAATGTGTACCTACGAGGCACTGGTAAAAGGTTGAAATAAAAGAAACACGGACGTTCTGTTTCGTATGGGCTACGCCCTCTACGGGCTTCGCTATTGGTTATAACCCGAGGCATCGCCTCGCGCCTGAGAGATAAAAACATCTACCCGCTCCAATCATGTCAAGGTGATGGTATATCCATCTGGGGTATAAAAACCCCATCTGCCCACCGCTCATCTCCTTTTTTAACTCAGCGTTTGAGAGAGCAAGTTCTTTTCAGAACTCACTTCTACGAGCACGTTCTTCTCAGAACGATACTTCTAACTTACCTTCAGGATCTTCTCGCCGCTTCTCTGCTCGAAGATGACTTCACCTGCCGGTGTCGAGCTCCGCAGATGCGGCAAATGTCCCTCCATTCTCCTCCCTGAGGATCAGCACGAGCTGTGCTTCCGCTGCCTCGGTTGGCACCATGCAGCGGGTGATGCTGACTGCCAGGCGTGCTTAGCGCTCTCCCGGGAAGAGCGCGAGCGTCGCCGGGGTTTTATGGGTCCGGATTCACCAGAACGGCCAGCTCAGGACGCTGTGCCCCTGATTCAGGACCCAGCCCCTTCAGCAAGCCCCAGGAGGAAGGAATGGAGTGAATATGATGAGGAGGATGATCGTCGCTGCTACGACGAAGACGCTGCCTCCATCTTCTCCGAGACGCCGTCCGGGTTACAGGGGGATCGTTATCCTCTCGACTATCTCCCCGCGTTGTTTGCGTCTGCCGCAGACCGAATGGAGATTCCTCTGCCCCCGTCTCAACCTGCTGCTCCGGTGGAGGACTTCACCGAAGGCTTAGCTAGCCGTTCCCGCCGAAAGCCGCGCCCTGTCGTGATGTGCCCGGCTATGACACCGATCATGCACTTTGCTCAGCGTGAATGGGCTCATCCTCTCGCGGCAAAACATCCTGCACTGGGGTACGGGCCGTATTCCACGGTGCAGGACTGGACGTGGCGGTCCGGGGTTCCGCCGATTGAGGACGGAGTCAGGATGTCCCTCCTTCCGTCCTCATCCCCTTGGCCAGGCGATAAAACGTTGCTTCCCTCTGACAAGGATAAGCTGACGATGGCCGTTTTAGACCGCTGCTATGCTAACGCCGCTCAGGTAGTGGCGTTAGCTAGCAACATGGCTTTTCTGGCGGGCTCGCTGGATAAGCTCATCCACGGACGCTCCGAGCTGGCCCTGGAGGAGCTCGAGGAGGTCCGGACTACGGTGGCGTCTTTTCTCCGTATGTCCCAGGCTTTCGCCATTGACGGTGGCCGTTCAATGGCGGCGGCTCAGGTGGGATCTCGCCATTTGTGGCTGGGGCTTTCCTCGTTGAAGGAACAGGAGAAGCGTCAACTACTCGATCTCCCGGTTTCCACATCATCATTGTTTGGCCCTGACATCCAGGCAATGGTCGAGCGCCTCGATGCTGCCTCCAAAGCCTCCCAGCAGCTGGGACCGCATCTCCGTCCCCAGTGGGACCGTCAGCGCTCTGAACGGCGGGGAGGGGCTCAGCGGCGCGAGCGCCGTTTTCATCCCCCATCTCCTCCGCGGAGACGCGACACTCCGGGTTCATCCCAGACGGATCCAGCGCGTTCTCCGAGACGGGACCAGCGGAGGGACCGTGGATCTGGATCAGCGCATCGACGTCCGGGCGCTGACACCAGAGGGGGGAAACGGGGGCATTTTGTTTACAATAAAGGCCGTGCTTCGGCCCGTTACATTGTAAAAGAGCATGCTTCGTCTCTTATTTGCAGCGGAGACGCGCTGAGAGCGTCTGCCGTTCATGAGTCTTCTACTCCTCCCGCTGCTTTCCGCAGCACGCCACGGCTTCGTATTCTCCTACCGGAACGTACGGGGGATACGTCACGGCGGCCGGTACCTTTGACCCATCCGCGGAGCGGCAGTGCGCACTCGGATCATGTCACTCCGCGGGCTGGGGCTGCCTCTAAACCTCCGCTTGGCAGGAGGCGGGGCAGCCCTTGGAGCGTGCAGGGGAGTGAGACTGTTCAGTCTAAGAAGCGTAAGTCCTCTCTTGACGGCGCGCCGTCCTCGGCCGCGGCGGCGCCGCTGTCCGAGGGTGGGGAATCCCCGCAGCCCTTTTCATCAGGGCCCCCCACGTCCTACCCCGCAGGCCGGGGTGGAGGTGGGCGGGCCTTCTCCGTTTCTACCGGTGAGGCCCGTGACAGAATTTTATCAGGAGTGGAAGAGCCTGGGGCTTCTTTCTTCTCACTGGTTAGACAGGACGCTCCGCAGGGGATACGCGTTGCAGTTCGCTCGGAGACCGCCGCCTTTCAGCGGGATCCTCAGGACGAGGCCCCGAGGTCAGGCGGAGGCCGCGGTCATCCAGGAGGAAGTAGCCTCTCTGCTGCGGCGCGGGGCTGTGGCAGAGGTGGCTTCGGACGCGGTGGAAAAAGGGCTGTACTCCCCATATTTCCTAGTCCCCAAGAAAAGCGGGGGTGTACGTCCAATTTTGGACCTGCGCGTCCTGAACCACTGCATCGCGGAAAGGCTTTTTCGCATGCTGACGGTCAGGCAGCTTTTGGAGTGCGTCAGACCAGGAGACTGGATGACGTCCGTGGATCTCACAGATGCATACTTCCACGTTCCTATTGTGTCGGAACACAGGAAGTTTCTGCGCTTTGCAGTGGGGGAGAAGTGCTACGAATATCACCGCCTCCCCTTCGGTTATTCGCTGGCCCCGCGCACGTTCTCCAAGTGCGTGGAGGCGGCGCTGGAGCCGCTTCGTCGTCGTGGCATCCGAGTTCTGACTTACATCGACGACTGGCTCATCCTGGCCTCGTCTCGGCAGGAGGCGCAGGCTCACACGACGGCCCTGTTGGAACACATCTCCCGATTGGGATTTGTGGTCAACTTGGAGAAAAGCGCGTTGTACCCCATTCAGCGTGTAACGTATCTGGGTCTGCAGCTAGACTCCGGGGACATGCGCGCCTCCCTCTCGGCCGAGAGGATAGAGGCGCTGCTGACGCTGGGGAGAATGGTACTGGACAAGCCGCAGGTGCCGTCCCAGTCCATTCGTTCCCTATTGGGCATGATGGCAGCCGCTCACCCTGTGGTTCATCTGGGTCTGCACTTCTCAAGTCAGCTGGCGGGTCACCATGTCATGGTGCGGTCGGACAACACCACAGTGGTGGCCTACTTAAACAGGCAGGGGGGGACCAGGTCTCCCACTCTGCACAGGAAAGCGACGGAAATTCTCTTGTGGGCAGGCTCCCACCTGTCCTCCCTGAGAGCCCGTCACATTCCCGGCCTGCTCAACGTGGGCGCGGACGTTATGTCCAGGGGAGGCCCACTCCGCGACGAGTGGAGCCTAGCCCCATGGGTCGCAATGGAGGTTTGGCGCCGGTTCGGGGATCCAGTGGCCGACCTTTTCGCCAGTGCAGAAAACGCACAGTGCCCACTTTGGTTCTCGCTCAGGTGGGCAGACGCCCCTCCGCTCGGGGTGGACGCCTTGGCCCAGCGGCCGTGGCCTCAGGGTCTCCTGTATGCATTTCCGCCAGTTCACCTCATGCCTCCTCTGCTGCACAGGGTGAGGACGGAGGGGTTGGTGATTCTGATAGTGGCCCCAGACAGTCCGAACGCCAGGTGGTACCCGGACCTGGTGGGGATGGTGGTGGAGGGCCCCTGGCCCCTGCCGGACCGGTCGGACACGTTGGTCCAAGCAGGGGGGACTCTGCACTCCCGCCCGGTGTTGGGACGCAGCCTTTTGGCTTGGAAGCTGAGAGGGGGAAGTTGTTGCGTTTAGGCCTTCCCTCTCCAGTGGTGGCCACTATTCAGGGTGCCCGTGCACCATCCACTACGCGAGCGTACAGTGCTCGTTGGCGGTTTTTCGAGGACTGGTGTTCAGAAAGGGTGCTTGATCCCACTTCCTGCTCGATAGGGGGAGTGTTGGAGTTCCTACAGTTCCTCCTAGATAGAGGGCGGGCTGCCGCCACTCTGGGGGTGTTCGCGGCAGCCATTACGACCGGACACGTGGGGTTTGGCCATCTCACGGCGAGGAACCATCCCCTGGTTAAACGCTTTTTGCGTGGAGCACGGAGGCTGAGACCGCCCGTGCGGTGCTCTTTGCCCTCGTGGGACCTTCAGGTGGTGTTGGAGGGTCTGTCGGGCCCTCCTTTTGAGCCCCTGGACAGGTCAGACCTTAGTTGCCTGTCATATAAGACTGCGCTCCTTTTGGCTCTGGTCTCTGCCAAGAGGGCGGGGGACCTGACTGCGCTGTCTGTGCATCCATCCTGTACGTCCTTCGGTGAGGATGGGGGTCTGCTTGAGATGTGGCCTAATCCGGCTTTTCAGCCCAAGATTGTCACTTCTTCTTTCAGGTCTAGGGTTATCAGAGTTAGACCCTTCTTTCCTCCACCACATGCTTCTGTGGAGGATAAGAGGCGAAACCTGCTGTGTCCGATTCGGGCCCTGCGTTGTTATCTGGACCGTACAGCGACGTTCAGGCGGTCGGACCAACTGTTTGTGGGGCTTGGGGCCGGGCGCAAAGGTGCCCCACTCTCTACCCAACGGCTGGCTCATTGGGTCTGTCATGCCATTCGTATGGCATACGAGGCTCGGGGTCTTCCTGCTCCTAGGGTCGTCAGGGCCCACTCTACTCGAGGGGTGGCTGCCTCTACTGCTTTGTTTAGAGGGGTGTCGATAGAGGATGTGTGCTTGGCGGCTTCCTGGTCATCCTCGTCGACCTTCGCCCGCTCGTACTTGATGGACGTTGCTTCTGGGTCTGTCGCTCATTCGGTTTTGAGCGGCGGGCGGGTTTAATTTGATCTTGACTGCCCAGTGCAGGTGCTCTTGGGAGAGGCGACCTGTCTGGGCGTGGGGGTGCGGGCGCTCTTGGGAGAGGCGGCCTATGCACCTTCACTCCTCCTTTTCGGTTGTGGGTGCGTGTGTGCTCTTGGGAGAGGCGACACGCGTGCTCTGTGTTTTGTTTTGGTTGCATGTGCGCTCTTGGGAGAGGCGGCCGCTATGCTTCCTTCTGTATATGGTGCTAGGTGCCTTGGTGCTCTGGTGGAGCAGCCCGTGGCCCTGCTCTGACTGCCCATGGGTGCGTCTGGTTGGTGACACTGACTGCATGACGTTGTCCTGGGTGCGCTCCAATCGTGGTCATTTGTGCCTGCTGGGAGTACATTCTTCCCTACGGTCTTCGCGCAGGGTTTTAACCAATAGCGAAGCCCGTAGAGGGCGTAGCCCATACGAAACAGAAATGACAGTTACTTGACGTAACTATAGTTCTGTGAGTATGGGCGTAGCCCTCTACCTGCATGCCCAGCAGGCCCATCCTGTCTTCTATGGCTGAGTTCAAAGGAGATGAGCGGTGGGCAGATGGGGTTTTTATACCCCAGATGGATATACCATCACCTTGACATGATTGGAGCGGGTAGATGTTTTTATCTCTCAGGCGCGAGGCGATGCCTCGGGTTATAACCAATAGCGAAGCCCGTAGAGGGCTACGCCCATACTCACAGAACTATAGTTACGTCAAGTAACTGTCATTTCCTTGTTAGCCAGGCACAACAGTTATATGATGCAACTCATATCCTTCTAAATTAAATTCCGACACATTTTCATTGCATAACCATGTCTCAGACAACGCGATGATTTTAAAACGTCCATTTAAGACTTGCAAAAGATAACAGATTTTATAGAAATTTACAATTAAAATGAATTAAAGAAAATGTATTTACTTCAATGTTTTTTAGTAAACTCTTCATCAGAGTAATATGTGCATGCATAGGCGCCGATCCCGTGGGTGCTCCGGTGCTCGAGCACCCAGCCAAATCTTTGAGCACCCAGGCGAATTTACCTTGAATTCACAAAATGTCCCATTGAATAAAACAAGTGAATAATTAAAACTGTACTTCTCTCTCGCAACAGTCAGGCGCGGGTCCTACCCTCATATACAAATGTGAATGTGACACTAAGTATGTGTAGCGTGGTCGAACGGTAACCTCGCCTGACTTTCATGCCAAAGGTCCCTGGATCGAGATACCCCTGTGACAATTTTACTTTCTTACAAAGTATATTGCTAATACTTTATAGAAATATAATTCAATCGGGCATATTGTTTTTCTATAATTCCAATTCATACGTCTAGGGAAAATATAATTTGGGCACGCGGGCAGTGTGTTGCTAGGTAAAAATCCTCACTGTCAATCAAATCCTTGATCTCATTATCAACATGATGCTCCGACGCCGTGTACGTAACTTCGGCCAAAAACAAAGCTCGTTTGCCGCCAATGGGCTAATGACCAAGAAGCTAATAAAACGCACTAAGATAACAATGGATAGATTTGTAATTAGAAAGAAATTGCATTTATCAGAAGATTCCACCAGCGAGGAGACTGTCTCCATTCATTATGAGACGGCCTCTACAACTACTTCTAGTGCCAACAATGGTGAGTTGCGCGCAGCGCACCAATGCATGTTTATTGCTTTCTCAAAAAATAGCCTCAGTGTATAATATGATAGTAGACATTGCCAAGTAGCTTGCATTTCTGTTTAGGTAAATGTGAGGCGGTGTGCGTCACACGACAGTACCGGCTGACTGAGCACCCACGGGGGAAAACATAAATCGGCGCCTATGTGTGCATGTATCATTTAGTTGATTTTCTGGATAATCTTCTGATTGCAGTTCGTATCCCTGATCGTACACTTTATACTCTTCATAGTCAAATCTCCGATAGAATTGACCATCCGTGATTTGTGTGCAGGGCCGGCCCGTGGCATAGGCAGTATAGGCAAATGCTAAGGGCGCCGTACATCCAGGGGGCGCCAGAGCCGCGTAATGAACTTTCTGCTTTTATTGTATTTCATTGACACTGCAACGAATGGTTTAAAAAATAGTATTTACATGTCTTTGACTTTGTCTTACAAACTCTAAACAATATCGTGACCAGGGGGACTTGAGGGGATCACACATACACTTAGCTCACGGCAGAGTCCTGCACTGCGTCGGGTACCCGTAAAAGTTGCTGAAACGGGCGGGTTTTACGTCCTGGAATTTTACCCGCGGGTATGCGGGTGGGTAGTGATACGCACGGGTCGGCGGGTAGCTGCTACACGCACAATATTTACTTGATATCATTATGGTGTCTACAGACCTAACCACACAGCTCGTGCTGTTGCTTCTTTGGTGACTGTATAGTTTTACGAGCCTACATTTCTCTGACACTTCAGGCAAATAGAGAGGGAGAGAGGAAAGAGGCGAGCCGCTTTCCTCTCTCCCTCTTCTGGATATTATTTCAATATGTGTGGGTTTGGAGTGTGTAGTACCTACCTGTCTGTCCAGCGATCATGTCATGATAAAATCCACTGAAATTTTTTTTTGTAATCCAGTGCATCTTTTATTTTGATCGCGCACGTGTTTCCATATGATTCCTCTGATCCGAATGCCTGGGCTCGGGAAAGGCATTTCAAACCGCCGCTGCTGCTTGACATGAATATTGCCTCTTTCCAGACAGAGTCTCCGTTTCACTTGTGTCAGATATGATGTAGTAGGAGTGGTTATGATGTTCCAAATTCAATACATTTTTCGTGAATCTGTGTTTTTACTCCTCCGGCCTCCCCACGCGCTCTGAAAAGCGGGTGCGCATTGCCGCTGATCCCCACAGCTCCAAGGCACCGGCCGCCACGCGCACTCATTACCCGCACATGTGCGTGCAGGCTCACGGTGCAAAACAAAACATGAGGCGCCACAAAGCAAAAAATATGACAAATATGGAACTTTTGACCTTCCTGCATGTGAAGAAGCTGGCAGAAATGTACCCCAACATGTGGGTCGCTTTGAGGATCTCTGCCACTCTTCCTGTCACAGCGGCTGCTGCTCAAAGAAGCTTTTCAAAGCTCAAACTGATTCAAACTTACCTGAGATCTACTATGATTCAAGAACGTCTCAGTGGACTTGCCATCATAAGCATAAACCATGTGGTCTCTAATCAGTCATATGATCATGATGTAGATGACTTTGCCTCAAGAAAATCCAGGAAAGTTAAGCTGTAGCAAGTCATGTGAGATTAAGGAGGTGGTGGTGTAGTTTCTGTAGTAATTTAAGGCAGGACCTACACCAATAGAGCTCTTTTTAAGATCTTTTCATTTTTTGTATTCACATCCTTGTAGTATTTTTGTGCCTAAAGATACTAATAGATACGATATATAAGATAGATAGGTAAGATAGATAAGATAAGATATTATATTATAATAAGTATTTTGAATGTGCAATTGTTTTTGTAATTGTAAGATAGATAAGATACTAATGTCTTATTTTGCACAGTGCCGTATTTCTATTGTATTTAAGTCACTTGTTTACACTTTTCATTTCGGGAGTATTTAAATGTAATACTTTATGTAAGCTATCTATATTGTATTTCATATGTTATTTTTTTAGTTGTTTCTTTAATTATTATAATTAGTTTTTTGAATGTGCAATTGTTTTATTTAAGTAAAAGAATGTCTAAAACAAAGCTATTAAGTTTCTTGTGAGTATATGTACACTAGCAGTGCAAGTACTGTACTGCGATGGGGCGTCACTTAAAATCTTGCCTAGGGCACCAAATTGGTTAGGGCCGGGCCTGTTTGTGTGATTTATGTTCCCAAACCTGTTGGGCCAGTTCATTTCATCGCTGCATCGCTGCCTCGTCTCCTGCACTTGTGAAGCTGTCGCCGAAGGGCACACAGCGCCCGGCGAGATGAGAGCCGCGTGGTTGAAGAAGGGCGCTCTTCTCTTGGGAGGAATTGGGCTCGTTTGGTACATGGGCACGTCTCTGCGGACACGTGTGGAGAGTTTCTCGTTCAGTTCCAGAGATCTGGACTCGCCACTCCTGAAGAGCTTTTCTAACTTGGAGGCAAGCATCAACAACCTGAGTAAGTTTTTAAATCAGTCCATGAGTAGATACTTAGTTGCCCCGTGGCGTGCGGTGTTTCTCAACCTTTTTTGAGTAGCTGACACAACGTTACGCACTATGTCACCGAGTAAAAAATAAGGTGCCATGCCATTAGTCCGAAAATGTACCATTGAGCAGAGGTGCCATTAGTCCTGAAAACTCTCTAACCCAGTTGTGTTGTGGATTAGAGAGCCCCATACAACCACTGGCCCTAACCTTAAGGCCAGTGGACTCTTGCCTAAACCTAATTTTATTTTTCAACACCCACTTAATGGGACATTTTCGGACTAATGAGACGTAAGACTAATGGACCGACCTCGAAAATGGTTGGCTAGGCTATAAAGTGCCACTGTGCCTGTTTTTGTTCAAAACATGTTCAAAGGTGTAATCACATTCAGGGCACACAGTGTTTGTATTGCTAACCGATGGGGAATCTTTCAAGGCACATAGGCAATCTCTTAATTAGGCTCTCATGCATTGGTACTGTGGCTCTCAAAGTGCCACCTCATAAAAGGGCTATTTGTCCTTCCAACTTGGCCTCGAACGTGATCTAATCTAATCCAGATCTAAAAGAACTCAGGGTCGACTGTACTGTTCTAGCCTAATTTAATTCTTCCTTTATCTTCTTGGTGTGAAGACGGTGCCATTAAAACATTTGAAAAAAAGCAGGATGTCATGCATAAAATGCTGGAAGAGGACCAGGCGCTGCATAAAAACGCACACAATCAACCACCTCCAGCTGAGAGACAACAGGAGAAGCCCAAGGTAGAGGAGCAGAAGGAGCCTGAGAAGCCCAAGAAATCCTCAAAACTGTTCCCACAATCCCCCCTGTTTGAAGTGTGGGGCTCAGATCTGTCTGAGGAGGAGCAGAAGGAAGCAGAAGCCTTATTTATACTGTATGGGTATAACGTGTTCCTAAGTGACCGACTCCCTCTGGATCGAGCTCTCCCTGACACCAGAGAGAAGGGGTAAGGTGTTTTCTATTTATAGCAGATGGTGGCCCCAAATAGTCAAATTTTCTCACCAATAGTCTCAAACTGGCTGAATAGCAAATGGTATGGCCATATTAAATTAAATAATGTTGAAAATTATTATGTTGCAATAACTTTGAATCAAAAACGAAAAATATATGGAAAAAAAAATATCACAGTCTCTGCAGAAAATGATGTGAGGCACTATCAGGTCTTAAATACTGTAGTTGATGTCTAACTTGATTTTCAAGCTCGGAACAATTAGGCAGCGGTTGACAGTAGGACAGCCGGATCAACCGGTTTTTGCTGACAGTAGTTCTGGTGGTGAAAGCATGTCTGTTTTTGTAGGTGTCTAACAAAGACCTACCCTAAAGACCTGCCCACTATCGGGGTGGTGTTGATCTACCTGAACGAAGCCCTGTCTGTCCTAAAGAGGGCCATCCGCAGCATTGTGAACCGAACGCCTAAACATCTGCTTAAGGAGATCATCATGGTGGATGACAATAGCTCCAATGGTGGGTTGACAACACAAAAACAAAATGTTATGGAACATTACATAACCTATATATTAGCAGCCACAGCAACTTAAAGCATTTCTCCTCTAATGGTATGGCCCTTTATCAGCATGCTGGTATTAGAAACATGTTTAACTGGATTCTGTGATTGATTATATCAAGTTGACGGACTTTGTTATTACACTTTGTATGACGTGCAAACACTCTTTCAGATGACTTAAAGGAGCCACTTGACCAGTATATAAAGACCATTGAGAAGGAAAACCCATCACTTAAATTTATAAGAGTGAGGCACAACGAACAGCAAGGCCTTGCGTCTGCCCGAGTGTCAGGCTGGCGGGTTGCTACTGCGGATGTGGTGGCGATCCTGGACGCTCACATAGAAGTCCATGAGCTGTGGTAAGGACGCCACACAAGCCCACCCCAATCTTAACACCTATAATCACTTTTGGTTCCTGGATTCGGAGTGCATCGCATTTTCAGAGGGTGCAAAGAGATATTCGTCATTAAAGCGACAATGCAGAACTTTCCAGGAAGTGCAAACTGTAGCTTATGATAATGATATTCGCTTATATCAGCAACCGGTAGAAAGGCCCTCCTGTGACGCTCTGTACTGCAGCATGGCATCTTTAGTCTCCCAGTCAGCGGACACTGACTATTTTGTTGTTGTACGTTATCAAAATAAGTACATTGTAATGAGTAACTGAGAAATTCAATTCCATGAGGTACGTTTACTCACCAAAAAAAGGTCAGTGAGCTACTTATGCTTTCAGAAAACATTTTTTTTTTTAGTGCATTGGTGATGCAGTGAAACCATTGAGGTAATTTTCCGTTCCCTAGTAGTGTTGGCCCTGGGGCAGAAAGTGTGTTGGATGATTATGGAGGTGCGAGGTTGCTACTGCCACTCTCTTTAAGACCAAGGTTTGGCTTTAGGTTCTGGGCTTTCAAATTAGGCAGGCTGTGGTATGTCCATGTGTAGCCTACTCTGATTAAGCCGGTAAAGGTAAAGACGGTAGAGGCTTATTTGTCATATGTTTGATTTTGTTCCAGTCCTCAAACACTTACGGTGCAAATGGTGATTTTTGTGTGGCAAAAATGTATCACACAAAGATTCACTGTAAAAATTTATGTTGAAGTAAGTAAATTTGTCCTTGTTTTTTTTTACATGTAAAAAAAAAAAAAAGATTTCTTTGCTCTCACAATTGGATAAATAATCTTTAAGTTTTTATTTAATTTAAGTGTGAATATCTTGCCCCATGGACAGATTTTTTTAAATTAGTTACTCAAATAAAGGACAAATTTACCTTGAAGAAGAATAGTTGACCCATAGCCCATGTCAGACAAAACCTAGAAGAGGAAGTGCAGTATACTAACAGTGCAGTCTTACGACAGCCTTGGGCGGTTTTTTTTAGTACCATTTCCTATTACAGCCTGTTAAGGTGCACCTGCAGCCACGAAATATATTGCGGCCTTGAAACAACAGGACACTCAACTGGATGCTGTTGCTGATAACGAGTCATCCGTGAACAAGCAAATGGCTAATAGTACAAATGTTATTGTATGTTGAAGAAGCTGTCAGTAAACTCTACCTCTCCTTCGTGCAGGGCAGAACCCTTGTTAACCCAAATCAAGAAGGACCGCACTGTCATAACATCACCTGTATTTGATGTGGTCAATTTCAATGACCTCAGTGTCGGCCACTACATACCATTCTCCCAGGGATTTGACTGGGCCCTGTGGTGCATGTACGAGAGCTTTTATCCAGAATACTACGAGCTCAAAGACAGCTCATTGCCTGGAAAGTAAGATTTAAACACTGTTAATACGTTTTACTGTGTTTTAAGGCCAGTTGGGTAAAAATGTAGTTGAGCATTTACTTTATTTTCTTTCAGGAGCCCCTCGGTCATGGGAATCATAGTTGCTGACAGGAAGTTTCTTGGGGAAATTGGACTTCTTGATGAAGGAATGAAAGTGTACGGTGGAGAAAATGTTGAACTTGGAATACGTGTGAGTAATCCAGACTAATGAAAAATGTTGTTCTTCATGTATTTACTTATCATAGCTGTTTTAGTGGAATATTATTTATAGGAAGAGGTTATTTGTTTTGAGCATCAGTCTGCGACGCTCAGTGGCCATTCACTTGCATTCATTAATTTATTTACTTTAGTTGTTAGTTTTACATTGTTCAACACTGGTAAGATTGAGAATAACATTAGCAAGAAGCGTATTAACACACACACTTACACGCTTAGTGAGGATGTTCCTGTGCCGGTTTATGAATTAATTTTAGAGTAGTTGCGTCTGTGTCATCCATGCCCAGGTTTATACACATATTCAACTCACTAGCAATGCTATTAACTCGCCTTACCTGTCTGTGTACTATGCCGTGGGTGTGACTGTTGGAGAGACCATAGACTGAGCATAGCAGTACTCTAAATGTTTTGTCTCTGCCCTAGGTGTGGACGTGTGGCGGTAGCATTGAAGTCGTCCCGTGTTCTAAGATTGCTCATATTGCACGGTACCACAAACCCTACATGCTAGATTACGGCGTGGCCATGAAGAGAAATGCTCTGAGAGTGGCGGAAGTCTGGATGGACGAATACAAACACAATGTTAACCTTGCATGGAGCATTCCTTTTAAGGTAATTGATTATAGTACATATAATAGACCCCTCCTGGAACCGCCACCTTAACGTGGTGGAAGGGTTTGAGCGCCCGAATGATCCTGGGAGCTCTGATGTCGGGGGATTCGTGCCCCTGGTAGGGTCCCCCATGGCAAACAGGTCCGAGGTGACGGGTCAGGCAAAGAGCGGTTCAGAAGCTTCTTATGAGAGACCAACAGGCCCAGGTAGAATCGTGAGGCCGTCCTTCTGTGGACCCACCACCTGCAGGAGGAGCCGTAGGGGCTGGTGCAATGGGAGTTACGACCCGGCAACGGACAAGTGGAAGAAAATGGATGGATGGATGGATGGACATATAATAGACTTCACAATGATGTAAAATGAAGACTGTTACAGCGCCTTAAGAAAGTATTCGGCCCCCTTGAACCTTTCGACCTTTTGCCACATTTCAGGCTATAAACATAAAGATATAAAACTGTAATTTTTTTGTGAAGAACCAACAACAAGTGGGACACAATCATGAAGTGAAATGAAATTTATTGGATATTTCAAACATTTTTAACAAATAAACCACTGAAAAATTGGGCGTGCAAAATTATTCAGCCCCCTTAAGTTAATACTTTGTAGCGCCACCTTTTGCTGTGATTACTGCTGTAAGTCGCTTGGGGTATGTCTCTATCAGTTTTGCACATTGAAAGACTGAAATATTTGCCCATTCCTCCTTGCAAAACAGCTCGAGCTCAGTGAAGGTGGATGGACTGCGTTTGTGAACAGCAGTTTTCAGTTCTTTCCACAGATTCTCGATTGGATTCAGGTCTGGGCTTTGACTTGGCCATTCTAACACCTGGATATGTTTATTTGTGAACCACTCTATTGTAGATTTTGCTTTATGTTTTGGATCATTGTCTTGTTGGAAGACACATCTCCGTCCCAGTCTCAGGTCTTTTGCAGACGCCATCAGGTTTTCTTCCAGAATGGTCCTGTATTTGGCTCCATCCATCTTCCCATCAATTTTAACCATCTTCCCTGTCCCTGCTGAAGAAAAGCAGGCCCAAACCATGATGCTGCCACCACCATG
Source organism: Proterorhinus semilunaris (assembly GCA_021464625.1). Classification (NCBI taxonomy): domain Eukaryota; kingdom Metazoa; phylum Chordata; class Actinopteri; order Gobiiformes; family Gobiidae; genus Proterorhinus; species Proterorhinus semilunaris. Next base: position 14,706,753 of record CM038356.1, on the reverse strand, counting down.
TTTGACAGTGGGGATGGTGTGTTCAGGGTGATGAGCAAGTGTTGCTTTTACGCCAAACATAACGTTTTGCATTGTTGCCAAAAAGTTAGATTTTGGTTTCATCTGACCAGAGCACCTTCTTCCACATGTTTGGTGTGTCTCCCAGGTGGCTTGTGGCAAACTTTAAAAGACACTTTTTATGGATATCTTTAAGAAATGGCTTTCTTCTTGCCACTCTTCCATAAAGGCCAGAGTTGTGCAGTATACGAATGATTGTTGTCCTATGGACAGAGTCTCCCACCTCAGCTGTACATTTCTGCAGTTCATCCAGAGTGATCATGGGCCTCTTGGCAGCATCTCTGATCAGTTTTCTCCTTGTATGAGCTGAAAGTTTAGAGGGATGGCCGGGTCTTTGTAGATTTGCAGTGGTCTGATACTCCTTCCATTTCAATATTATCGCTTGCACAGTGCTCCTTGGGATGTTTAAAGCTTGGGAAATCTTTTTGTATCCAAATCCGGCTTTAAACTTCTCCACAACAGTATCTCGGACCTGCCTGGTGTGTTCCTTGTTCTTCATGATGCTCTCTGCGCTTTAAACTGACCTCTGAGACTATCACAGAGCAGGTGCATTTATACGGAGACTTGTTTACACACCGGTGGATTCTATTTATCATCATTAGTCATTTAGGTCAACATTGGATCATTCAGAGATCCTCACTGAACTTCTGGAGAGAGTTTGCTGCACGGAAAGTAAAGGGGCTGAATAATTTTGCACGCCCAATTTTTCAGTTGTTTATTTGTTAAAATGTTTTGAAATATCCAATACATTTCATTTCACTTCATGATTGTGTCCCACTTGTTGTTGGTTCTTCACAAAAAATTACAGTTTTATATCTTTATGTTTGAAGCCTGAAATGTGGCAAAAGGTCGAAAAGTTCAAGGGGGCCGAATACTTTCGCAAGGCACTGTATGATGGCCAATAAGAATTTATTTGGGGGGGGATTTTTAAATATTTACCATAAACATAGATATATTTAATTAAAGTTTTATGTGAAAGACACACACTAACACACGATTGTGAAGTGAAATTCATACATGAATTTTATTTTTATTAAAAAACTCAAAAGTGGGATGTGCATAAGTATCTACCCACTTTCTTTTTAGTGCAACGAATTGCCTTGAGAAGTTGCCTGGTGATTTCTGAATGATCATATGTTGAACTAATGACTACATAGAGTCTACCTGTATGTAATCTAATCTCAGTTCAAATACAGCTGCTCTGTGATGGTCTCAGAGGTCTGTTAAGAGACTATTGGGGAGCAGACAGCATCATGAAGTCCAAGAACACACTAGACGGGTTCGGGATAAAGTTATTGAGAAGTATAAAGCTAGGTTATAAATGATTTCCAACCTGGATGAACTGCAGAGAGCTACAGCTCAGGTGGGGGAAACTGCCTTTGTACAACTAATAGTTGTTCTGTGTACAGAGTGGCTAGAAGAAGCCATTTTTAAAAGAAAACCATAAGACGTCTCTTTTGCTGTTTGCCAGAAGCCACAGCAAACGGGATTTCTTATGGTTTTCTTTTAAAAAGGCCATATTTGGGGCAGTGTACAGGTTCGGTCAGTAAGTTTGGGAGAACGGCCGGGTCTTGGTAGGTTTGCAGTGATGCCATACTCTTTCCATTCCCGGATGGTGTATTTAGCTGTACTGAGAGATGTTCAAAGCTCAGTAGTCTCCTAACAGACCTCTGAGACCATCATAGCTATATTTGAAATGAGATTAGGTTACACACCGGTAGACTCTATTTAGTCATTAGGTCAACATGTGATCATTCAGAAATCATCAGCAAACTTCTCAAGGCAGTTGGTTTCACTAAAAGGAAAGAGGGTAGACACTTATGCACATCCCACTCTTCAGTTTTGTATTCATAGAAACAATTCTAAATCATGTATGAATTTCATTTCACTTCACAATTGTGTGTCACTTAGTGTGTGTCTTTCACATAACATTTTAATTAAATATATGTATGTTTATGGTCCATAGCATGGCAAAATGTCAAAGTTAAAGCGGGGCGGATACTTTTGCAAGCCACTGTACATGTACTGGAAATATTCAAATGTAAAGTTGGTTCTACATCCACAGTCGCTTTTGTGAACGGCGTTGAGTCAAAACGCAGACTGAGATAAACTTGTAACAACTTATGTCCCTGAAGAGTTTTGATCTGTTCTGTCAAATTAATAAATTAGCACATGAAACGCATAGGAGGAGTTGGTTCAAAGAAGTCATTACAAGTGAAAAGTTATAAAGTTTGTTCTCAAAGAACTCAAGTATCAGCAGTAAACATACCATTAATCTCGCATATTGAAGGATGGGTCAAATGCAGAGCGGACAATAAAGTATACCGGACCAAACACATTTAGTGGGTTGTGCAACCAGACAGTACTGCTATCTTCTATGGGACTCCCTCTCTTCAGTACGAGATACTCAATCCACAGCTGCTTTAGACAATGAGGCAATATGAAAAGCCTGTTAGCAATGTAAACAGATCAGTCTTCAAATCCGTATTTTGAGCCATTCCTTGATTAAGAAGATACGTCTTTGAAGAGCATAACAAATATCAACTGAACTGTTGACAATTACAGGATCATGGAATTGATATAGGAGATGTTAGTGAGCGTAAAAAGTTACGGGAGAGGCTGAAGTGCAAACCTTTCAAGTGGTATCTGGAGAATGTGTATCCTAAACTGGACCCCTTGGATGACTTGGTGGGATATGGAGGGGTAAGTAAAAAAAAGAATCTTGCAATCTTAAACCTTTGTGTAGGGCTGGGTACCGTTAATTTTTTTCCGATACCAATACTTGAACAATACTTTTTCCAATACCTATATTAAAATATTTGTCATATCGAACCATAAAACAGATAAATAATGTAAATTTATTCTTTTTCCTTCCAAATAATGTTTTTTTTTACATTTGTATCATTTGTTTGAGGTGAAATAACCGGGAAAAAATCCTTTAACTACAAGAGGGTTTTTTCTTATTTTTCCCCCATTTTTAATAAAAAAAAAAAGAAATGTCCCCCAAATGTTTTCCCTAATTTTCCCCGAATATTTCTGTGTTTTTTCTCCAATTTACCTACCATTTTTATTCCCCCTCACCCCCAATTTTGTCTATTTTGTGTGTGTGTGTGTGTGTGTGTGTGTGTGTGTCCCCCCCCCCCCCCCCCAATACCAGACTAGTATCGTTTAACGGTACTCAGCCCTACTCATGTGTCTGTTATTTAAGTACTAAAAATCCCTACATTGCAGTTAAAAAATCTTGATGCTGAAGGGGACATGAAGTGCATAGACCAAGGACCTCAGCCTGGTCACACGCCTATTGCTTATCAGTGTCACTACTCTTCTCCACAGGTAATTCAAGCATTAATATAGAGCTATTTACACCTAAAGTAAACTTTAATTCTCATTTTTTCCCCAGCATGTATATTATCGTACAAATGGTGAGTTCTATATTGGCGGCATCAAGTCCCACAAGTACAACGACAACCGCTGCTTAACCGACCAGGGCAACAAGGAAACCGAGCCAGGCCTATTCTCCTGCAAAGAAGCCATGCAGAAAGGAATGAGCATTCACTGGGACTTTTCACAGGTATGATCTCTAGACATTTGAACCAAAGGATAGACTTTGCAGTGTTTCCATTAAATGTTGATTTATTTATTCATGGCTGTTTTTTCCCTCAGGGCAAGGAAATGAAAAACAGAGAAACAAAAAGATGTTTAGAAATTCACAAGAACAAGCTTGTAATTCAAGAATGCACTGGCCAGAGGTGGAAGATACAAAACGTCATCAAAGACTTTTAGATGATGTTTTCAGTCAAATTTGGGACTCTGTGCAAACTGTGTAAATCAAATTCATAGTTTACCATTTTGAAAGCGAGAATCTTAACCAACATGCACTGTAGAAATAGTTTTACACAAACCTCTGAAATGTTTCTTTGATAATACCTCAGGGCAAATTAAATGGTGTTTCATTTCATCGTTCATCAAATTTTTTTTTCTCCTCTTCGATTATTCCGCCACTATTCTATTGCTAGTAACGACACACAAATATAACAATAACTCGGTTTGTGTTTTTCAGTGGGCAAAATTATTTGGTTAAAGCTTTACAATTACTTTTAAACAGACTTTTAAACAGACAGATAAAAAAAAGCCTTATTTGCAGAATCCATATAATAATCCACCATTGCTTGTATTTGTGACATCTTGAAAGATATTTTTTTATGATTATGCTGGTAAATTGTATTGTGTATAGAAAATCTAAAGTCTTGCTATTGGTGTTTACACTTTGCACTTCATGTGTTTTAAATTAAACTTTGCATTTATTGTATTGGTGTTTCAAATTGATCATATTATATGTTGTACCCCTAAGCTAAGCGGAGCACATTTTCTCCATTTTGGCATTACTCAAATCTAAAAGGTTCTTAACAAAAAAGCGTCGAAATAGCAACGAAAACGAGGATAAAAACATAAAGTGACACAAAAAACCCAACAAAGAAGCAACAAAACGTGACAAATATACAACATAAATGGCAAAAACGTGAAAAAAGACTAAAACAAGCCTGACGGGTGTAAAATAAGTTCTCAAACACCCACGTGGAAAATGGAACTTCAGTTTGTAGTGTAATTATTCATTCACTATTAAACTGAATATATGAAGAAATAAATATCACGATAACGATATATTTGACGATATAATTGACAATGGACGAATTACTTCAAAATCCCAGCCTTACGCCTACGGGAAGATTCATCCAGTGATATTTTATTCTTTTTTTTTTTTGACTAGATGGTTTATTAGAAAGCGTGCTTTATTATAATAGATCCTTGGGCACCACCTACTGGAAAAGAAGAGCTTGCGTGGTGCGTTGGAAAAGAACTAGAAAATTAGGGGATCTTTTGAAATACATTTGGATTCGTTTCCAGTAGGTCTACAAGTGGATTGGCACCGTCAACACGCATAATATCTGTTGCCTTGGGGAACGGGATAGTAAAACACAAATCTTCTTGAATGAACTTGTTTGCGACTTGAAAAGAAAATGGTTCTTGAAACATTTAGTTCTGACCGTACGTAAAGCGTCCGTCACCTAGCAACCAGTTGTTTGGTTTGCCGGAACATTCTCTACATGCAATCCCGAGAGAGAAGAATAGTAGCTATTTTAAGATCCTATTGATACCGGGAACTTAATTAAAGTCAAAATGCTTAACGGAGAATTTCTGCTAGACCGTGCGACTTCGGTAAAACTTCAGAACCGTCGAATCAGAGAGAGTGAAAGGCGCGAGAGGATTTTTAACCACAAAGAGCGGACCATCGGGGTAAGTTTGCTCATTATGACACAGTTATATGGATGTGTGTGACCTAGGGCTGGGCGATATGGCCTAAAATCTATATCATGATATGAAGAAATAAATATCACGATAACGATATATTTGACGATATAATTGACAATGGACGAATTACTTCAAAATCCCAGCCTTACGCCTACGGGAAGATTCATTCAGTGATATTTTATTCTTTTTTTTTTTTTTACGCCATAATTGTCTCGCAAATATGATCTACTCGAGCAGTTTACATCCTTCATTGCATTTTCATTTTTCAGCACGTGTTCCCGTGTTCTACAGTCACCGTTTATGCTGCTCTGATGGAGCAGAGCGTAACATACATTATATTGTGTCCACAACGATATAAAAAATTACAACGATATCAAAGCATTATATCACGATAACGATATGTGATACGATATGGCCCAACCCTAGTGTGACCAGTGGCGCATAAAGGGCATACGCAATATATGCCTTGCATATGGGCGCTGAAAGGACGGGGCGAGAGAGAAAAATATATTTAAATATAGTCGAACTCGGCGCGCAAGGGACAGCGGCGCCCATAGGCCATTTCCTCATAGCATTTGACAATGGCGCCCCATAGCGTCAACGTGCTTATTTTGCGTAACAAAAGTCACTGCTGGAGTGGGGCAGAGAGAGGAGTGTAGGATTGACAGAGACAGTTTGTGAATGCATGACCGCGGGACGTGAGCGCGGCCTGCGGGCAAATGGTTTCAGAGCGCGGCTCTGGGGAAACACTCCCAGCGCCAGCGCTGTCCCGGGCCATAGGAGAGGAAAAGGCGCGCGGGGTCCGTGAGTGACGAGGCGGCTACAGGAGCCCCGTCACTCACATCTTCCACCTGTTCGCTCTGCTCCGCTCTTGGCCGCCTCCGAACGGCAGCGACATCACCGCACACAGTCTCCTCCTCAGTCCGCCCCGGTCATCTTCACCGCTGCTACTGCTGCTCGAGGAGCTCAAAGTGAGCATTACAGAGGAGATTGCGTTGAAGCAAAACACCTCTTTCACTTGCCTTTTTTCTCCCCTATTGCTGGGTTGCAGGTGACATCACAGCATTCTAAAGGCCAATACTATTATATGGAGGAAAAATAAATTTGTTTTTGAGGAAATGTTTGGTCGTGTACAGAGAGATCATGGACCCAGTGACTGATATTAATGATCATTTTTGTAATTCATACTCTTTCTTTTGAGCTACGACTTGTGAAAGTGTAATGTTGTTAATAGGAAAAACTGGGCCTGCCCCCCGCTGGGTCCGGTGACATCATCAAATTCTAGAACCTGCAACCCAGCAATTGCGCGCGCGAGAGAGAGAGAGAGGGCAGAGCAAAAGTTACGTGAATGACAGCCGGTTGTGTGTCTGCATACCCCCCAGAAAGTGGGTAGTTGCGCCCCTGTGTGTGACTGTCGACTCTGCAGGTTGACAAAGAAGCGTTAGACTTGCAGCTGAAGGAAAAGAAGTTAAAAGAAGAAGTCGAAAAGGAAATGGAAAAGGAAAGCGGTAAGTGCAGACACAATCAATTAGACTATCGCACAATATCACCATTTGTATCATATTTAATACAAATGGTATGTTTTTTTTAAATCATTTTCTTAAGTAAGAAAAATATAACTCTTACAGAAAGTACAAAAGGAATGTTATTGATGCAATGTAAAAATTCAAATTTTATAGATCAGGTCATAACATTTGATATAGGTCTTCTATTTGAAAATGTGTCTATTGGAATGTATTGTATTTAAAGGCATGCATTCAATAAAGAAACATACGTCTAATTCATGTAAATAAATTAACGGATTCAATTACACAATTTATTTCAACTAAAATTATGTTTTTTATATCGTATTCATATAAAAAGAATGTTTCATATGCCTTTTCTATACATTTGATATGCATTGTGCATGCAGAAATGCCCTGGCAAAATGTATACAAATTAAAACTCCTAAGCAAACTGTTTTTTCTTTTTTCTTTTTTTGTCAGAAGGTTCAATAAACACTCAGTTTTTAGCATATTTCATGATTTGGGCTTTACAGAGTAAAAGCTACACTGCTGAGAGACCCCTTGCGATAAACTGTCTGCATTCAAGAAGGCCTAATGTTTTCTCAATAGCCTATATAACAAAAAGAAACCTCTGAGATGTTAAGTAACTCTGAAGGTACTTCATACTATTTTCATGTAAGAAAAAATAGACCAACTTGACCCATAGCCTATCCTAATATAACTGTTATAACTGTTACAAAAGGTGGGCCACCATCATGACGGTGCCTTGTAGCCTCTCTGCATGTTCATAGAAATAAACTTGTAGGAGCTATTTGTCCGTTTTTTGTTTTAAGAAATTAAATTAAAAAAAAAATTCGGTTCACTTTTTGTTTATTAGTTACACATTTTGAGTTGTGTAGTTTCTTATAATATATTCTTCAATACTTTTATTTTGTTTGGTTATTCTATCATTGTGCAACTAGGGGATATAGGGGAGTAACGCACACAGTCCAGCACGCACCTGGGTGGGCTAATGTTTTTTACCAGTAGATTAGGAGAGGCAGCACAGCAAGCTTTTACTACTATACAGCCTACCTTCACACAGCCAGGCGGACATACCCGAGCAAGGGGATCCAGCGTTGGGCGAGCTCGACAGAGGCACTAAAGAAAAATAGATTAAATCTAATTCCTAAATTACAATAATAAAGCGGAGGTAAATGCTATAGTTATTTATGTATATTTGCTGTTGGGGACGATTTTAATGATTTTTAAGCACTGTGTGTGTGCCATATATTGTTTGTGGGTACCTGAATATGTACCACTAGATGGCACCCGGGGTCACGGGATTTGGGACCACAGGATTTGCGTACCTGTGAGATTTAAATGGCCATAGGTATTTTGTTAGAGGGTTGTTGGAGTGGCGAGAGCAAATGGTTTTTGACCGTGCAATGTATGCCGGAATTTTGTACATTTCACATGTGAAATATTATGAGCTCAAATACGTCATCGATTTTCTTTATGTTTTGATTACAACCGGTTATGAACACTTTAAGTTTAATATATATATAAGTTTCAACTTTGAACGAACGGACCAGTGGATTAAGGACACGCGTCAGCCAAGCTGCCCAACCACCCCAACCAAGAAGGTCAGTGGAACACTCTGTTGGACCTAACACACTGTAAAGCACTTTGTGTTACATTTTGTATGAAAAGCGCTTTATAAATAAAGTTTGATTTGATTTGATTTAGCAATTTGGATGTTATGAATAATTGGTTAGTGTGCTCTCTCCCATGAACTTTATGAATGGCTCTTATTGCTTTCTTTTGTAACGTTATCAAAGGCTTCAGTGTGGTTACATACGTATTTCCCCAAACTTCCAAACATTAAGAAAGACAAGGCAATATTAATGTAAAATATCCTCAGAGCTGTATAAGTTAAAAAAGATTTCACTTTGTGAAGGATAGAGAGGTTTTTACATAATTTCTTTCGTGTATTTTAAATTGTACAAATTGTTGTCTGTTCTGTAAACTTATAATCCAGTCTAACAATAGTACTTTTTTTGTTTTCTATTGCCGTACTAATGTGTTCTGTAAGCTTCATTAAGGCTAAGGCTGTCGATCGATTTGTTCGGAACCCAAACTGACTCATGTAACAAATGATTTTTTTCTATAAATGCATCTAATCTGAAAACAAAAAGTTTTTCAATAATTTTGGCAAACTGTGAAATCAATGAGATTGGTCTATAATTTGTAAGACAATGCTTGTCGCCTAATTTATGCATTGGAATAACCTTTGATATTTTCAATCTATTTGGAAAAAATAGATTGTTTTCACTGATCGACACTTCAAATCAAGACTTACATACAGAGCCACTCCCTCTCCTCTTATTATTCCTTGCTATTGTAATATTCTGACATTGCTCCACCGGACTCTTACTTTGAAAACCGGAAGTCTTTACAAAAACGGTTGTACTTAATCTAGCTTGCTAACTGGAAAATGTGTACCTACGAGGCACTGGTAAAAGGTTGAAATAAAAGAAACACGGCGTCCGCCAACTTAGAAAGTCATTAAAACCAATGTAGCACACTCACACCGCTCCGCGAAGTCCGGCTCCGGCTACCGAGGCCATCCGGCGGCCTTCCGGCGGCAACGGAAAGAATCCGCAAGAAGTCTATCCTTGTTAGCCAGGCAGAACAGTTATATGATGCAACTCATATCCTTCTAAATTAAATTCCGACACATTTTCATTGCATAACCATGTCTCAGACAACGCGATGATTTTAAAACGTCCATTTAAGACTTGCAAAAGATCAGATTTTATAGAAATTTGCCTTTTAAACTTCTACAATTAAAATGAATTAAAGAAAATGTATTTACTTCAATGTTTTTTAGTAAACTCTTCATCAGAGTAATATGTGCATGTATCATTTAGTTGATTTTCTGGATAATCTTCTGATTACAGTTCGTATCCCTGATCGTACACTTCATAGGCGCCGATTTATGTTTTCCCCCGTGGGTGCTCAGTCAGCCGGTACTGTCGTGTGACGCACACCGCCTCACATTTACCTAAACAGAAATGCAAGCTACTTGGCAATGTCTACTATCATATTATACACTGAGGCTATTTTTTGAGAAAGCAATAAACATGCATTGGTGCGCTGCGCGCAACTCACCATTGTTGGCACTAGAAGTAGTTGTAGAGGCCGTCTCATAATGAATGGAGACAGTCTCCTCGCTGGTGGAATCTTCTGATAAATGCAATTTCTTTCTAATTACAAATCTGTCCATTGTTATCTTAGTGCGTTTTATTAGCTTCTTGGTCATTAGCCCATTGGCGGCAAACGAGCTTTGTTTTTGGCCGAAGTTACGTACACGGCGTCGGAGCATCATGTTGATAATGAGATCAAGGATTTGATTGACAGTGAGGATTTTTACCTAGCAACACACTGCCCGCGTGCCCAAATTATATTTTCCCTAGACGTATGAATTGGAATTATAGAAAAACAATATGCCCGATTGAATTCTATTTCTATAAAGTATTAGCAATATACTTTGTAAGAAAGTAAAATTGTCACAGGGGTATCTCGATCCAGGGACCTTTGGCATGAAAGTCAGGCGAGGTTACCGTTCGACCACGCTACACATACTTAGTGCTTAGTGTCACATTCACATTTGTATATGAGGGTAGGACCCGCGCCTGACTGTTACGAGAGAGAAGTACAGTTTTAATTATTCACTTGTTTTATTCAATGGGACATTTTGTGAATTCAAGGTAAATTCGCCTGGGTGCTCAAAGATTTGGCTGGGTGCTCGAGCACCGGAGCACCCACGGGATCGGCGCCTATGGTACACTTTATACTCTTCGTAGTCAAATCTCCGATAGAATTGACCATCCGTGATTTGTGTGATTCATGTTCCCAAACCTGTTGGGCCAGTTCATTTCATCGCTGCATCGCTGCCTCGTCTCCTGCACTTGTGAAGCTGTCGCCGAAGGGCACACAGCGCCCGGCGAGATGAGAGCCGCGTGGTTGAAGAAGGGCGCTCTTCTCTTGGGAGGAATTGGGCTCGTTTGGTACATGGGCACGTCTCTGCGGACACGTGTGGAGAGTGACTCGATCAGTTCCAGAGCTCTGGACTCGCCACTCCTGAAGAGCTTTTCTAACTTGGAGGCAAGCATCAACAACCTGAGTAAGTTTTTAAATCAGCCCATGAGTAGATGCGTGCCCCGTGGCGTGCGGTGTTTCTCAACCTTTTTTGAGTAGCTGACACAACGTTACGCACCATGTCGTGGCACCTCACGTTACACCGGGTAAAAAATAAGGTGCCATGCCATTAGTCCGAAAATGTACCATTGAGCAGAGGTGCCATTAGTCCTGAAAACTCTCTAACCCAGTTGTGTTGTGGATTAGAGAGCCCCATACAACCACTGGCCCTAACCTTAAGGTCAGTGGACTCTTGCCTAAACCTAATTTTATTTTTCAACACCCACTTAATGGGACATTTTCGGACTAATGAGACGTAAGACTAATGGACCGACCTCGAAAATGGTTGGCTAGGCTATAAAGTGCCACTGTGCCTGTTTTGGTTCAAAACATGTTCAAAGGTGTGATCACATTCAGGGCACACAGTGTTTGTATTGCTAACCGATGGGGAATCTTTCAAGGCACATAGGCAATCTCTTAATTAGGCTCTCATGCATTGGTACTGTGGCTCTCAAAGTGCCACCTCATAAAAGGGCTATTTGTCCTTCCAACTTGGCCTCAAACGTGATCTAATCTAATCCAGATCTAAAAGAACTCAGGGTCGACTATACTGTTCTAGCCTAATTTAATTCTTCCTTTATCTTCCTGGTGTGAAGACGGTGCCATTAAAACATTTGAAAAAAAGCAGGATGTCATGCATAAAATGCTGGAAGAGGACCAGGCGCTGCATAAAAACGCACACAATCAACCACCTCCAGCTGAGAGACAACAGGAGAAGCCCAAGGTAGAGGAGCAGAAGGAGCCTGAGAAGCCCAAGAAATCCTCAAAACTGTTCCCACAATCCGCCCTGTTTGAAGTGTGGGGCTCAGATCTGTCTGAGGAGGAGCAGAAGGAAGCAGAAGCCTTATATCTACTGTATGGGTATAACGTGTTCCTAAGTGACCGTCTCCCTCTGGATCGAGCTCTTCCTGACACCAGAGAGAAGGGGTAAGGTGTTTTCTATTTACAGCAGATGTGGCACCAAATAGTCAAATTTTCTCACCACTAGTCTCAAACTGGCTGAATAGCAAATGGTATGGCCATATTAAAATAAATAATGTTGAAAATGATTACGTTGCAATAACTTTGAATCAAAAAAGAAAAATGTATGAAAAAAAAAATATCACAGTCTCTGCAGAAAATGATGTGAGGCACTATCAGGTCTTAAATACTGTAGTTGATGTCTAACTTTATTTTCAAGCTCGGAACAATTAGGCAGCGGTTGACAGTAGGACAGCCGGATCAACCGGTTTTTCCTGACAGTAGTTCTGGTGGTAAAAGCATGTCTGTTTTTGTAGGTGTCTAACAAAGACCTACCCTAAAGACCTGCCCACTATCGGGGTGGTGTTGATCTACCTGAACGAAGCCCTGTCTGTCCTAAAGAGGGCCATCCGCAGCATTGTGAACCGAACGCCTAAACATCTGCTTAAGGAGATCATCATGGTGGATGACAATAGCTCCAATGGTGGGTTGACAACACAAAAACAAAATGTTATGGAACTTTACATAACCTATATATTAGCAGCCACAACAACTTAAAGCATTTCTCCTCTAATGGTATGGCCCTTTATCAGCATGCTGGTATTAGAAACAGGTTTAACTGGATTCTGTGATTGATTATATCAAGTTGACGGACTTTGTTATTACACTTTGTATGACGTGCAAACACTCTTTCAGATGACTTAAAGGAGCCACTTGACCAGTATATAAAGACCATTGAGAAGGAAAACCCATCACTTAAATTTATAAGAGTGAGGCACAACGAACAGCAAGGCCTTGCGTCTGCCCGAGTGTCAGGCTGGCAGGTTGCTACTGCGGATGTGGTGGCGATCCTGGACGCTCACATAGAAGTCCATGAGCTGTGGTAAGGACGACACACAAGCATACCCCAATCTTAACACCTATAATCACTTTTGGTTCCTGGACTCGGAGTGGATCGCATTTTCAGAGGGTGCAAAGAGATATTCGTCATTAAAGCGACAATGCAGAACTTTCCAGGAAGTGCAAACTGTAGCTTATGATAATAATATTCGCTTATATCAGCAACCGGTAGAAAGGACCTCCTGTGACGCTCTGTACTGCAGCATGGCACTGACTATTTTGTTGTTGTACGTTATCAAAATAAGTCAATTGTAATGAGTAACTGAGAAATTCAATTCCATGAGGTACGTTTACACACCAAAAAAGGTCAGTGAGCTACTTCTGCTTTCAGAATACTTGGGTAACGTGTTTTTCCACATGCAGGCGCGTGTCAGTCGAATGGCTCTTCTTTCTTTTATTTATTTATTCATCCATGTTCATATTTTTCTTTACAGGGTCATACATTAATACGAACAGTACATGGTGAAAAGGAGCATGAGGAAGACATTGTCTTATTGTCCATGCCCCTTTGTTATTATTATAGGAAAATCGATGACCAAAACGGCAGGTGATCCATTCAACAGATTTGTGACATGGTTTTTGGTTTTACAAAAATCAAAAATTTTAACAATCAAAAATGTTTTCATTCATTCATTTCAGGATATAAGTTATGTTTTTTGTATATATTTTTCCATCTGCATCTCCTTGAATATATTTTTAAATGTATCTATTGTTTGAGAACATTTTAATGTGTTCTTTAATGAAGTCCATAATCTTACCCCAGCAACCAAGAAACCCCTCTGTCTTAATGAGGTTCGGGAGAACGGTACACAAAAATGTCCTTTTCGCCTTGTGTCGTCTGTGATAAAAGTCAGTTTCTTATAAATATGTTCAGGTACCAACTTGTGTTTAATTTTCCACATGGTCTGTAAATGTTTTAAATTTGCGAGATCTTTAAATTTTAATAGTTTCAGCTTCACAAAAAGGTCGTTAGTGTGTTCTCTAGAGCCTTTATGACTTAAAATTCTTACAGCCTTTTTTTGTAGCAAAGACATTCGAGCTATTACACTTTTGCATGCGTTTCCCCAGACCTCGACACAATAAGTAAAATAAGGGACAATTAATGAAGAATATAAAAGAAATAAGGAAACCTTATCAAAAACATATTTTACTTTATGCAAAATACCTATGCATTTACTCACTTTAGTTCGAATATATTCAATATGTGGCTTCCAGCTGAATTTAGTATCCAACATGACTCCCAGAAATGTTATCTTGGTACCTCTCTCAATCCTTGAATTTTCAATAGTGATGTTACCATTCCCCCCAGTTTTCCTTGTCCCAAAAATCATATATTTGTTTTTTCCCAATTTAATAATAATTTGTTTTGGTCGAACCATGTTTTTAAATATGCCATTTCAGTGCTCACACAAGATAATAATGTATCGAGGTCACTTCCTGATTTATAAACGGTTGTGTTATCTGCAAACAATAGAAAGCCCATTTTCTTTGTTACTTCATGGATGTCATTTATAAATAAAATAAAAAGTTTTGGGCCGATTATGGAACCCTGTGGGATTCCACATACCACCGTTTCATGTTTTGAGTTTAGTTGATCGAATTGAACATACTGTTGTATGTTTTGCAGGTAGCTTTCCAGCCATTTAAAAACATGTCCTCTTATGCCATAGTCCTGCAGCTTAGACAACAGAAGTTCATGGTTCACTGAGTGGAACGCTTTCTTTAAATCCAGAAAGACGCTCACCATGTACTGTGAATGGTCAATAGCAGCGAGGACTTCTTCAGTAAAATGTATCAGTGCAGCAGAGGTGGATCTGTTGGCTCTAAACCCATATTGATAATCAAATAATATATTTTTTTCTTCTAGAAAGGAATCTAGTTTTATTGTGAACCATTTCTCAATAATTTTAGAAAACTGTGAAAGTATGGATATGGGTCTATAATTATGTGCTTGTCCCCATTTTTAAATATTTGTATTACCTTTGCGGTTTTCAGTTTTTGAGGAAAGACCCCAGAGATAAAGGAGAGATTAAAAATATAGGAAAGTGGCTTAAGAATACAATCAACTGTCTTTTTTACAATAACATATCTATTCCATCACAGTCTATTGAGGTTTTGGTTTTGAGTTTCCGCACAATGTCCAGAATGTCATATTCTGTTATTTCACTAAGAAATAATGATTGAAGAGTTTTACTTCCACCTGCTGTTGCCATGTTACATCTTGTTTCTTTGTGATTTGGGTTTACAATTTGTTTAGCTTTCTTTTCCATTATGGATAAAACATTTGGGTAGGTTATTACACTGGGCATTTGGCTTGATTACCTTATTTAGGGTTTTCCACGTTTCCTTCATATTATTTTTGTTATCATTTAATTTATTTTGAAAATAATCTCTTTTCGCTTTCCTCATTATCATCGTCAACTTATTCTTATCTTTATATTTTATCTCGTACCTTTTTGTTCAATATTTCATGTAATCCCTATATAGTTTATTTTTCTTTTTGCATGCGTTCTGTAGCCCACTTATTATCCACGGCTTTTTCAAAAACGTGTGCTTTTTAAATATTTTTACAGGACAATTGCGCTCTATACACACATATTATAATTATATTCCGATTAGTTTCCAGCTCTAGTTCCACCGCCACACATTCCATGAGTCCCTCAATTGCAACAGACATACTCTCCACAGTTTTACAGGTACAGGTTTCCTTTACACACAAAGCCACGCCTCCTCCTCTTTTTTCTAGACGATCAACGTGATACATATTATACCCATTTATTCCCAAGTGAACACCTTTTTCAGGATTTAACCATGTCTCAGAAAATGCAATAACATTAAACTGAGATTTCAATGAGTTCACAAAATCTGTAATTTTATTTAAATTCGAATAAAGGCTTCTGCAATTAAAATGAATTAGTGAGAAGTTATTTTCTAGCTCAATATTTAAATCAAAATCTTCTTGGCAGTAATAGTTACATGAAATCCAACTAGAATTAAATACATGCTCATCAGGGTCTATATCGTCTTCAAAATCAAATAATCTAGAATATGCGTCTCTATTCGTCTCCATAGTTGTGTTTGGTTGTTAGTCTTTTCCATCTGCTCTTTCATCCGCTTTGTCGAGCATTTCCTTATCAAAGGCCAGTGGCAAACCGGTCTGACCAGGTATAACCCGTGTCTGATGTGACGTGAACAGACTGCTGGCCTCTGATTGGCAACGAGAGAGTGGACAGCCCTCACTATTGACACGCAGGTCATACGGATTTAATATTTCACAACATCCTCCCGCTGTGTCTGTGTAAGTTCTCAGTCGTACAGGAGTTTTCCATCTTCAATGAAGGTACTTAATTCATCTTCTGTACTCAGTAGTTGAAGTCCTCGAACGTTTCGCCTCTCATCCAAAAGGCTTCGTCAGCGACAAAGGTCCAACTATGGACGTAGCTGAAAATATAGATCAACAGGGAGGAGTTGGGGTTGGCCCGGCTCCTCCCCTCTAATCACAGCTACTCTCACCTGTGGGTAAACCCCTTTGAAGTAGAGTGTCTCTAACGATCTGCTCACCTCAGTATCGGTCAGTCCTGTCCTATTCATAGAGGATCACAGTGATCCTCTATGATCACTGCCCACGGGTGAGAGTAGCTGTGATTAGAGAGGAGGAGACGGGCCTACCCTAAGTCCTCCCCGTTGGTCTATATATTCAGCTGCGTCCATAGTGGGACCTTTGTCGCTGACGATGCCTTTTGGATGAGAGGCGAAACGTTCGAGGACTTCAACTACTGAGTACAGAAGATGAATTAAGTACCTTCATTGAAGATCCTACCGCTGTGCTAAAAGGGGATTTGCCGATAATAGCATGTTGCCGCTGTTAGTGCAGGTAACAGTGGCTAACTGGTGTTAGCATAACATTTGCATGTAGCTTACCTTCATAGTTCGTAGTTTAGCAGTTTCTTTTCTGTTTTAATACAGCTTGGCACGTCTGAATAACTCCCACCAGATTACAGCATTTGTCCACATTTGTTCTCATCGCGGCTTGCAAAACGTTTAATGGCGATTTGTACAGCGTGCTCCTCTGTATGTGCGTCGCCCACGACAACTGCGGGTGTGTCTGTGGTGGAAACGGAAAGGTCTGCGGGGTAGTGTCGATACGTGCACGTAGATCGGGGATCTACGTGTGGAACGACGGCTATAGGACTGAGTGGAGTACATCCTGAACTGTGTGATGTTTTAGGGATTATGTATAATTTCATGGGTTCATATTAAATATATCAACTACATTGGATTTGCTGTGGACGTTTGCATAATACAGAGAGACAAAAAGAAAAAATGTGTTGACCTGTATTTTGTGAGTGCATTGGTGATGCAGTGAAACCATTGAGGTAATTTTCCGTTCCCTAGTAGTGTTGGCCCTGGGGCAGAAAGTGTGTTGGATGATTATGGAGGTGCGAGGTTGCTACTGCCACTCTCTTTAGGTTTGGCTTTAGGTTCTGGGCTTTCAAATTAGGCAGGCATGTGTAGCCTACTCTGATTAAGACGGTAAAGGTAAAGACAGTAGAGGCTTATTTTAAACCAGTAATAGCGCATGACACACACACCTTCCATTAATCAATGTAGACTAGGCTATCCCAGTTTTTTTTTTGGGTTAAGATAAAGGTTATGCTGTACCAAAGTCTTCAGACAATAACTGATAAAAAAGCAACAGTTTTTCTATTATGTCTTTTATGGCCTTTGATCTGGTCATATGTTTGATTTTGTTCCAGTCCTCAAACACTTACGGTGCAAATGGTGATTTTGTCCTCAGTTTCAGTATCACATTTTTACACACACACAAAAATAAAGATTTCTTTGCTCTCAAAATTGGACAAATAATTTTAATTTACTTTAAAAAAATTATAATTTAATTTAAGTGTGAATATCTTGCCCCATGGACAGATTTCTTGAAATTAGTTACTCAAATAAAGGACAAATTTACCTTGAAGAAGAATATTTGACCCATAGCCCATGTCATTCAAAACCTAGAAAAGGAAGTGCAGTATACTAACAGTGCAGTCTTACAACAGCCTCGGGCATTTCCATGGATGTGTCCTTAGTACTTTGCATATTTGCATATTAGTTCATTTTATTTTGCTTAGTTTCCCACTCTTAATCCAACCTGTGTGCATACAGTATAAACTGAAATTATGACAATACTAAACAATTTCTCGGTCATCCAGGTGGTTGATTTAAAAAGAACTAAGAATAGACGTCTGAGACGATTACTATGGGAAAAGTGTTGTACAGAACAGAAGAACATTTCCTATTACAGCCTGTTGAGGTGCACCTGCAGCCTATAAATATATTGCGGCCTTGAAACAACAGGACACTCAACTGGATGCTGTTGCTGATAACGAGTCATCCGTGGACAAGCAAATGGCTAATGGTACAAATGTTATTGTATGTTGAAGAAGCTGTCAGTAAACTCTACCTCTCCTTCGTGCAGGGCAGAACCCTTGTTAACCCAAATCAAGAAGGACCGCACTGTCATAACATCACCTGTATTTGATGTGGTCAGTTTCAATGACCTCAGTGTCATCTTTGTACCACCCATGGCCCAGGCATTTGACTGGAACCTGTGGTGCATGTACGAGAACTTTTATCCAGAATACTACGAGCTCAAAGACAGCTCATTGCCTGGAAAGTAAGATTTAAACACTGTTAATACGTTTTACTGTGTTTTAAGGCCAGTTGGGTAAAAATGTAGTTGAGCATTTACTTTATTTTCTTTCAGGAGCCCCTCGGTCATGGGAATCATAGTTGCTGACAGGAAGTTTCTTGGGGAAATTGGAGTTCTTGATGAAGGAATGAAAGTGTACGGTGGTGAAAACGTTGAGCTTGGAATACGTGTGAGTAATCCAGACTAATGAAAAATGTTGTTCTTCATGTATTTACTTATCATAGCTGTTTTAGTGGAATATTATTTATAGGAAGAGGTTATTTGTTTTGAGCAACAGGCTGCGACGCTCAGTGGCCATTCACTTGCATTCATTCATCTATTTACTTTAGTTGTTAGTTTTACATTGTTCAACACTGGTAAGATTGAGAATAACATTAGCAAGAAGCAAGAAGCGTATTAACACACACACTTACACGCTTAGTGAGGATGTTCCTGTGCCGGTTTATGAATTAATTTTAGAGTAGTTGCGTCTGTGTCATCCATGCCCAGATTTATACACATATTCAACTCACTAGCAATGCTATTAACTCGCCTTACATGTCTGTGTACTATGCCGTGGGTGTGACTGTTGGAGAGACCATAGACTGAGCATAGCAGTACTCTAAATGTTTTGTCTCTGCCCTAGGTGTGGACGTGTGGCGGTAGCATTGAAGTCGTCCCGTGTTCTAAGATTGCTCATATTGCGCGGATGCATAAACCCTACATGCTAGATTACGGCGTGGCCATGAAGAGAAATGCTCTGAGAGTGGCGGAAGTCTGGATGGACGAATACAAACACAATGTTAACCTTGCATGGAACATTCCGTTTAAGGTAATTGATTATAGTACATATAATAGACCCCTCCTGGAACCACCACCTTAACGTGGTGGAGGGGTTTGAGCGCCCGAATGATCCTGGGAGCTCTGATGTCGGGGGATTCGTGCCCCTGGTAGGGTCCCCCATGGCAAACAGGTCCTAGGTGACGGGCCAGACAAAGAGCGGTTCAGACGCCCCTTATGAGAGACCAACAGGCCCGGGTAGAATCGTGAGGCCGTCCTTCTGTGGACCCACCACCTGCAGGAGGAGCCGTAGGGGCTGGTGCAATGGGAGTTACGACCCGGCAACGGACAAGTGGAAGAAAATGGATGGACATATAATAGACTTGATGTAAAATTAAGACTGTTATGATGGCCAATAAGAATTTATTTGGGGGGGTGGCCATGTAGTAAATACATGTACATGCAGTAAATACATGGCCACCGCAGCAATGGCCGATTTTATTTTATTACTATGTGATTCCATCATAGTTTTTGTCCCAGCTTTGATTAGTTGCTGTTAGCATTAGCATGCTGCTGTTAGCTTCAGCATACAGTTGCTAGCTGTGATCAAAAATACAATTGCACATTCAGAGTAAACCTAGAGTTGCTGTGATGTTCATCTCTACTCTAAAGTAACAATTTGAAAATTCACTAGATGATTCTGTTTGGACAGTGGTTTGCAAAAGTATCCGCCCTCCTTTAACTTTTCGATATTTTGCCATGCTATGGACCATAAACATAGATATATTTACTTAAAGTTTTATGTGAAGGACACACACTAAGTGACACACGATTGTGAAGTGAAATTCATACATGATTTTGAATTTTGTTTTTATTAAAAAACTCAAAAGTGGGATGTGCATAAGTATCTACCCACTTTCTTTTTAGTGCAACTAATTGCCTTGAGAAGTTGCCTGGTGATTTCTGAATGATCATATGTTGAACTAATGACTACATAGAGTCTACCTGTGTGTAATCTAATCTCAGTTCAAATACAGCTGCTCTGTGATGGTCTCAGAGGTCTGTTAAGAGACTATTGGGGAGCAGACAGCATCATGAAGTCCAAGAACACACTAGACGGGTCCGGGATAAAGTTATTGAGAAGTATAAAGCTAGGTTATAAAAAGATTTCCAACCTGGATGAACTGCAGAGAGCTACAGCTCAGGTGGGGGAAACTGTACACTGAACCACTATTAGTTGTACACTGGCAGAGTGGCTAGAAGAATCCATTTTTAAAAGAAAACCATAAGACGTCTCTTTTGCTGTTTGCCAGAAGCCATGGCGCAACCGGGGGCCCCACCCTGGAGCCAGGCCTGGGGTTGGGGCTCGAATGCGAGCGTCTGGTGGTCAGGCCTCTGCCCACGGGCCCCGGCCGGGCACAGCCCGAAAGGACAACGTGGGCCCGCCCTCCTGAGGACCCACCACTCCCAGAGGGATCCGTAGGGGTCGGGTGCAGAGAGGACTGGGTGGCAGTCAAAGGCAGGTGCCTCGACCTGGTCCCTGTGCGCAACCTCTGAGACCATCATAGCTATATTTGAAATGAGATTAGGTTACACACGGGTAGACTCTATTTAGTCATTAGGTCAACATGTGATCATTCAGAAATCATCAGGAAACTTCTCAAGGCAGTTGGTTGCACTAAAAGGAAAGAGGGTAGACACTTATGCACATCCCACTCTTCAGTTTTTTATTCATAGAAACAATTCAAAATCATGTATGAATTTCATTTAACTTCACAATTGTGTGTCACTTAGTGTGTGTCTTTCACATAACATTTTAATTAAATATATGTATGTTTATGGTCCATAGCATGGCAAAATGTCAAAGTTAAAGCGGGGCGGATACTTTTGCAAGCCACTGTACATGTACTGGAAATATTCAAATGTAAAGTTGGTTCTACATCCACAGTCGCTTTTGTGAACGGCGTTGAGTCAAAACGCAGACTGAGATAAACTTGTAACAACTTATGTCCCTGAAGAGTTTTGATCTGTTCTGTCAAATTAATAAATTAGCACATAAAACGCATAGGAGGAGTTTGTTCAAAGAAGTCATTACAGGTGAAAAGTTATAAAGTTTGTTCTCAAAGAACTCAAGTATCAGCAGTAAACATACCATTAATCTCGCATATTGAAGGATGGGTCAAATGCAGAGCGGACAATAAAGTATACCGGACCAAACACATTTAGTGGGTTGTGCAACCAGACAGTACTGCTATCTTCTATGGGACTCCCTCTCTTCAGTACGAGATACTCAATCCACAGCTGCTTTAGACAATGAGGCAATATGAAAAGCCTGTTTGCAATGTAAACAGATCAGTCTTCAAATCCGTATTTTGAGCCATTCCTTGATTAAGAAGATACGTCTTTGAAGAGCATAACAAATATCAACTGAACTGTTGACAATTACAGGATCATGGAATTGATATAGGAGATGTTAGTGAGCGTAAAAAGTTACGGGAGAGGCTGAAGTGCAAACCTTTCAAGTGGTATCTGGAGAATGTGTATCCTAAACTGGACCCCTTGGATGACTTGGTGGGATATGGAGGGGTAAGTAAAAAAAAGAATCTTGCAATCTTAAACCTTTGTGTAGGGCTGGGTACCGTTAATTTTTTTCCGATACCGATACTTGAACAATACTTTTTCCAATACCTATATTTGTCATATAGAACCATAAACCCCCCCCAAAATTCCAGACTAGTATCGTTTAACGGTACTCAGCCCTACTCATGTGTCTGTTATTTAAGTACTAAAAATCCCTACATTGCAGTTAAAAAATCTTGATGCTGAAGGGGACATGAAGTGCATAGACCAAGGACCTCAGCCTGGTCACACGCCTATTGCTTATCAGTGTCACTACTATGCTCCACAGGTAATTCAAGCATTAATACAGAGCTATTTACACCTAAAATAAACTCTAATTCTCTTTTTTTCCCCAGTATGTATATTATCGTACACGTGGTGAGTTCTATATTGGCGGCATCAAGTCCCACAAGTACAGCGACAACCGCTGCTTAACCGACCAGGGCAACAAGGAAACCGAGCCAGGCCTATTCTCCTGCAAAGAAGCCATGCAGAAAGGAATGAGCATTCACTGGGACTTTTCACAGGTATGATCTCTAGACATTTGAACCAAAGGGTAGACTTTGCAGTGTTACCATTAAATATTGATTTATTTATTTATTTATGGTTGTTTTTTTCCCTCAGGGCAAGGAAATGAAAAACAGAGAAACAAAAAGATGTTTAGAAATTCACAAGAACAAGCTTGTAATTCAAGAATGCACTGGCCAGAGGTGGGAGATACAAAAAGTCATCAAAGACTTTTAGATGATGTTTTCAGTCAAATTTGGGACTCTGTGCAAACTGTGTAAATCAAAGTCATAGTTTACAATTTTGAAAGCGAGAATCTTAACAACATGCACTGTAGAAATAGTTTTACACAAACCTCTGAAATGTTTCTTTGATAATACCTCAGGGCAAATTAAATGGTGTTTCATTTCATCGTTCATCAAATTTTTTTTCCTCCTTCGATTATTCCGCCACTATTCTATTGCCAGTAACGACACACAAATATAACAATAACTCGGTTTGTGTTTTTCAGTGGGCAAAATTATTTGGTTGCAGCTTTACAATGACTTTTAAACAGACTTTTAAACAGACAGATACAAAAAAAAGCCTTATTTGCAGAATCCATATAATAATCCACCATTGCTTGTATTTGTGACATCTTGAAAGTTATTTTTTTATGATTATGCTGGTAAATTGTATTGTGTATAGAAAATCTAAAGTCTTGCTATTGGCGTTTACACTTTGCACTTCATGTGTTTTAAATTAAACTTTGCTTCTCATAAACCTATTGCATTGACTGTATTGGTGTTTCAAATTGATCATATTTTAACCTCTTAAAGCTAAGCGGAGCACATTTTCTCCATTTTGGCATTACTCAAATCTAAAAGGTTCTTAACAAAAAAGCATCAAAATACCAACGAAAACAAGGATAAAAACATAGTGACACAAAAAACCCAACAAAGAAGCAACAAAACGTGACAAATATACAACATTAATGGCAAAAAACAGAAAAGGCGACACAAGAGACCAAAATGTGACATGAATGCGTCGACAGTGTGACCAAAAAAGATTTAGATTTGGGTAAAGCTGAACTGGCGAAAATGCACTGGGTAAGAGGTTAATGGAGTCCTCTGTGCTCAACTGTGTTATATGTTTTGGCCATGAATAAAAAGTTCTTGCCTACAGGAGTTAAATATGTTTTATACACACATCCTCACCAAATTGTTTCGGTCTGTGATCCTGAAAAAGGCTTACCATAATAGGTTTTTAGTAGGCCTAAAAATAAGATAAAACTAATACTATTTCCATTTTTAGACCATAGAAATAGGCTACAAAAGACTAAAACAAGCCTGACGGGTGTAAAATAAGTTCTCAAACACCCACGTGGAAAATGGAACTTCAGTTTGTAGTGTAATTATTCATTCACTATTAAACTAATTTGACTAGATTAAAAAGATGGTTTATTAGAAAGCGTGCTTTATTATAATAGATCCTTGGGCACCACCTACTGGAAAAGAAGAGCTTGCGTTAGTGTAACCGAGCTTTTTGGTGGGGAAGGCTTGATGCAAAGGCAAAGAAGGCGACAGCATTAACTTTCAAGGGACGTAACTTTTTTATTCACTCCGGCCACGCTACCTCAGACCCGTCAAAACAAAAAAACTCTTTTCCTTCTCACCACACCAACTCACTTCCTGTTTCACAATAAGAGCACATTAGGGTCGTGGCTACAAAAACACAGAAAAGTGGCTTACATGCTTCCCCCCCAACAACAAAAACAAACGTCCTCGTTTGCAACTAAAACATAACACAAAAAACATTCTGTGGAACAGCATACATACTACAAAAACACAGACATAGTGTATCCTAACAAAACAAAACACCAAAATATGGAAATACAACACTCAACGGTAGGTGACAAAATCCCTAAAGCGTGTAGGCATTTTCACCGCCCTGCCCGCTCTAGACCAAGCCTGTGGTGAAACATCCATGCATGACGCCCCTCCCAACTCATCCCGAGGATCCGGTGTGAGCAAACCTTCTTGAGATGTTTGTGAACCTGGGGTCACCCTAGGGCAGGTATCGGCGGGTTGTCTGGGGAGTAGACCCAATGTATACGGCTTCAACCTGTCATAATGTACCACCTGTTCTAGACTCTCCTCCACAAGGGAATCTTTGATACGATAAGTGAGCCCCCTAACACTGTCAGAACTCAGAACACCAGTGATTTTAAAGGGGCCCCTCCAATGCGGAGCAAGCTTCATGCGATCTTCCCTAGGGTTATGAAGCCACACTAAATCCCCAACAGAGTATGGCACATGGCGCGCATGAGAATCATGATAAAGCTTTTGGTTGTCATGGGCAACAGCAGCACTCTGCCTAGTGTTGGCAAAGGCCACCTCCAAACGACCCACCAAAGCAGAGACAAATTCAGTATGTGAGAAAGCCACTTCAGGAGTAGTGTGCGTTGACAACAGCACATTTACCGGCACCCGGGCTTCCCGGCCGTGTGTAAGATAATACGGGGTATAACCAGTAGACGCATGAACAGACGTGTTGTAAGCAAAGGCCACATGTTGTAAGTAGTCATCCCATTCACCTCCACAGGACAAGAGTGACTTCGCTAGCTGATCAATCAGAGTACGATTAAAACGCTCAACCATACCGTCAGATTTAGGATTATATGGAGCAGTACGTGTTTTCTTAATATTAAGCAGCTCACACAACCTTTGTACAATGTCGGCCTCAAACTGTCTGCCCTGATCACTATGCATAGACTCAGGGATGCCGTGCAACAGAACAAAATCATTAAACAGACATTGGGCGACTGACTGAGCAGTCTGATTAGGCAGAGCATATAGATTGACAAACTTTGAAAAATAGTCCTCCACCACAAACACATATCTGTTGCCTCTGGAAGTCACCGGAAGTTCCAAAATGTCCATGGCAACTCTCTGAAAGGGGCGTACAGTCTGTAACCCCCCCATAGGAGCACGGTGTTTCGGAATAGGAGCCTTGCGAGTTTGACATGCAACACATTGTTCACACCACTGACGAATGTCCTTAAGCATGGAAGGCCAATAACACATCTCTCTGGCGCGCTCCCACACACGTTCGGCCGAGAAATGGGATGAAACAGGGCCACCGTGCAGATGATATAGTACATCCGGGACCAGAGCAGCAGGCACCACCACCTGATGCTGTGTCTCCCCCACTAGAGAAGAGTGAACAGTCCGGCAAAGAAGCCCATCCGATAGAGAAAGTCTGGGGAATTCCGACCATAATTTCCTAAGTCTCCGGGAGGCACCTCTCAAATGCCCTCTAGGAGGACGAGAGCCCCCAGGTCGGATCCACCCCAAAACAACAGCAATATCTGGGTCATTCTGCTGTTGTAAGGCCAGAGACTCACTGTCATTGAAAAGGAGAAGCAAGTGCTGCCCCCTAGTGTCCAGAACAGTAGGCTGAGGGACAATACTCTGCTCGGGGATGTCACCAGGGGAAACGGGGTGCACAGGGGGAGTGTCCATCACATTAACCAGGGCGGCCGTAGCTCCTTGGGGGCGCCTCGAGAGGGCATCTGCGTTGGTGTGGTGACGTCCCTCCTTATGCTGCATAATCCAGTTATACGGGTCCAGCTCCAATATCCACCTGGCTCTCTTCCCAGATGGATCCTTGTCAATAGCCATGCCCCGTAGACCTAGCAGAGGCTTATGGTCAGTAATTACAGTAAACGAAGACAACCCGATATAATGTCTGAACTGACGCACTGCCCACACTACAGCCCATAGTTCCTTATCAAAGGTTGACCAGCGTTTTTGGGTGTTGGTAAGAGACTGACTGGCATAAACCACCACCCGTTCCAGCCCATCCTTATCTTGAGCCAAGACCGCCCCCACAGCCTCCATGGAGGCATCCGTATACACTTTAAAGGGCACAGTATAGTCAGGCATGGTAACTACTGGGGCGGAGGAGAGCACAGATTTCAAGTAGCAAAAAGCAGTATCACAGTCACTAGTCCAAACAAAAGGAACATCCTTGCATGTAAGGTGATGTAGTGGGGCAGCACAATGGGCAAAGTCTTTAACAAATCGTCTATAGTAAGAACATAGGCCCAGAAAAGCTCTCACCTCTGACGGTGATTGAGGCGTGGGCCAGGTCTTGACCTTGTCCGTGTTCCTGGGATCCGGCTGCAGGCCCTGGCTGGAAACCACATGACCCAAGAAAACCACATGATCCCGAGCCAGGTGGCACTTTCTTGGGTTAAGTTTGAGGCCAGCCGCCTGGATACGAGAAAACACTTCACGCAGGCTGGCCATGTGTTCCTCGAATGTAGGACTAAATATTAATACATCATCCAAGTACACCATACACACCTGCCATGGGAGCCCGCGCAGCACCAGCTCCATCATGCGCTGAAATGTCGCAGGTGAGTTAGTCAGGCCCATGGGCATAGACCTCCACTGGTACAGGCCCCTACCCGTGGTGAAAGCCGTCTTCTGTCTGTCCTCCTCAGTCACTTCGACTTGCCAATAGCCATTAGAGAAATCGAGTGTACTGAACCAGCAGGACCCGGACAACGCATCCAGAGTGTCGTCGACCCGGGGCAGAGGATGACAGTCCCTCACTGTAACACTGTTTAAACGTCTATAGTCAATACAAAATCTCCATTCACCATTCTTCTTCCTTACCAGGACCACGGGTGAGGCCCAAGGGCTGCAGCTCTCCTCGATCACCCCATCCGCGAGCAGGGCCGCCACCTGTCGGTCAATTTCGACCCTCTTCTCAGGGGAGGTCCTATAGGCACGCTGTCGCAGGGGCGGATGGTTACCCGTGTTAATGCCATGTTTGATCAGAGAACACTTGCCAGTCACTGCCTTAGATGAACTGAATATGTCCACGTACTCTACCAATAGGGCTTTTAACTGTCCCATCTGGGATGAGCTGACAGGGGAGTCGGACAGTGACAACGAAGGCTCTTCAGTAGAAACGGTCTTATCCGTGGGTGTTGGAAGGGCCACCAGGTCCCCCACACCTACAGCAAAAAACTCTCCAAGGTGCGTCCCCTCTCGTATAGTAAGGTCATGATTGGTGGGGTTTAACAGCCGAGCTGTGGTCTTACCCTGCCTAACTGAGGTCAGCGTGTGAGCTATCACACACTCGCTCTTACCCTGAAGGTTGGGCTCAAGGTAACCGACAAACTCGGGAAGAAGGTCCGCTGGCCCAGAAGGGGAAACACTCACAGGTACTAACATCTCGCTCAGCGGGGGCAACGTTAGAGAAGCAGTAGTGGATACATTACAACATTCCGGGACCAAATCTGCACTACTCAGCAACGCAATATCAAGGCCCCATAGCAGCAGCCTACCGCGGGAGAAATCCAACAGAGCGTGCTGTGCGGCGAGGAAGTCCAAGCCCAGTATAGCTGTCTGGGTGGACTTTCTAAGTACGTGGAAAACATGCTGCATTAACCGATCGCCCAAGCGCAATGTAACCGAAATAGTCCCTAATGTGTCTAATAGCTGGCCATTCACCGCACGGGCCGCTATAATGTCTGTGCTCAGAGGTCGCTGGCGCAGAGCAGGGGTGGACTGACGAAAATCTGCACTAATGAATGATTCAGTGGAACCAGAGTCAATTAAAATATTAAGCTCAGTACCTTCAATACATCCCCGTACATACGAAGTGCGCTGCAACACTGACAGGGGCCCAGCAGTAACATGAATGGGGAGAGGCTGGGCAAGCTCATCTTTGAAAAGCCCTAAAGAAGTAGTAGTCGTAGCTGGGGTCTGGGCCTCAACCCCAGCTACTTCTCGTTTCCCTGCAGGTGAGGGGGGTCCTCTCGGCTCGGGGAAAGAAACCTCACACCTCCACGTTTTGCCGAGTCACGATTAAATCCACCGTTGTTCGATCTCCAGTTCTGCTCCCTTGGAGAAGCAGAGCGATTGTTGTAGGGTGACGGTGAACGGCGGTCAGGTCCAGAATAGGTATCCCCGCGACGTCCCCGCCAGCCAGGTTCAGACGACATCCCTCTCGGCTGGGTCCATGAACGCAGAGAATGGCAACCTCTTCCTCCACACTGACACCGACACTGCTCTTGCCTGGGAGAAAAATCTTCTCTGCCACGGCCACTGGCTTTAAGACTTTCATTTTCGTTTGACAGTCGCTTAATGTCTTTCCTCATCTCCTTCATATCTTCTGCCAATCTGTCCATGGTGCGCTGCCAGCCTGTCTGCTCCGAGATGGACTGCACTAGGGTCGTGGTCGTTTTACCAGTAGTAGTAGGAGGGCAAACATAGTCACTGCTGAAGGTCTCACGAGCAATGTCACACCGGCCGGCAATGGTAAGGGCCTCATCCAAATCCGTAGC
This sequence comes from Proterorhinus semilunaris, assembly GCA_021464625.1. Lineage (NCBI taxonomy): Eukaryota > Metazoa > Chordata > Actinopteri > Gobiiformes > Gobiidae > Proterorhinus > Proterorhinus semilunaris. The sequence continues at coordinate 14,677,841 of CM038356.1, read as the reverse complement.
TCCTTGTTCCTGACACTTGGCTCTGAGGAAGGAGTCAAGTCCCGCTAAGAATCTACGAAACTTCTCTTCACTCTGGGCAGCCTCACCGTAGTTTGGAAAAGCTTCCTGCACTAATTTCCCTATGTCTGCAGCATAAACGTCAAGGCTTTCACCTGGAGCCCGGCGCCGCGCTGCTAGATTGGCCTTAAAACAGTCCAGAAAATGCCGTTGTCTAAAGGCTTCCTGTAGTTTCTCTTTTACTGAAGAGTAATGCGCCTTAACTGCCGCGGGAAGACTGTCCCACAGCAGGAACGCAGCCTTAGACAGTCTTGTTGGAAGAATTCTGGCCAGTTCATATTCATAGTCATCACCGGTACCTGCCACCAGTGCTCTCACAGCCACTTCATATTGGCGCGACCAACAGGAGAAGCTCTCACTGTCCGCCCCGGAGAAATGCGTCGGGAGCTCTATTTTCACATTGCTGCTGAATGGCCTCTGGCGCTGGACTCTGTAATCCAGTGGGTCTTCGTCGGACTTCCACATGGTTTGTTGTCTTTGTCTGAATATTCGTCACGCAGCGTTAAGCGGGGTGTGCTTATTCGCCTTACCACAGCTAATCAAAACACGAGTTAGCAATGGCTAACTGTAGCCAGCTGAACTTTACTGTTTCTGAAAAAAAACTGACGGGTTCAGCACTGGAGCAATCCCACCGCTGCCACCAATGTAACCGAGCTTTTTGGTGGGGAAGGCTTGATGCAAAGGCAAAGAAGGCGACAGCATTAACTTTCAAGGGACGTAACTTTTTTATTCACTCCGGCCACGCTACCTCAGACCCGTCAAAACAAAAAAACTCTTTTCCTTCTCACCACACCAACTCACTTCCTGTTTCACAATAAGAGCACATTAGGGTCGTGGCTACAAAAACACAGAAAAGTGGCTTACATTAGCATTTAGTGGTGCGTTTAAAAAGAACTAGAAAATTAGGGGATCTTTTGAAATACATTTGGATTCGTTTACAGTAGGTCTACAAGTGGATTGGCACCGTCAACACGCATAATATCTGTTGCCTTGGGGAACGGGATAGTAAAACAAATCTTCTTGAATGAACTTGTTTGCGACTTGAAAAGAAAATGGTTCTTGAAATGTTTAGTTCTGACCGTGCGTAAAGCGTCCGTCACCTAGCAACCATTTGTTTGGTTTGCCGGAACATTCTCTACATGTGTAACAGGGTTAAATGTATTTGTATTCCACTTGTCATGGACACTGGTGTTATTGTGGGGCAGCGCCCTCTTGTGGTGACAAATTCCATAAGTCTTGGGGACGAAATGTGGCGCCATTTTGACTATGAGCAAGCCGAGGTAAGGCATTGAAGTAAATTAAATGGAAGAGGCATGATGTCTCAGCTCCTATCTCTTCTGTTGTTCTCAGTAGCGCATGACCATTGCGCATGACTCCTGTTTCGTCCACCATTACGGCCCATGGTACCCGTATGACGCGTCACCTGTATCTTTGAAGGCAACGTGAACCAACGCGCACAGCTGTCGAGGAAGCCCAATGACGAGGTCTCAGAGCGGAGCGGGCGCCATTAAGCCGTATCAAATCTCTTAATATCATCGTTCTTTAAATACAAAATGAATGTTTAAGGCCATTTCAGGCGAATAAGCTACTATGTTAAGATGACCTGGGGGGTCAGTTTGTCAGTGCGGGGCCAAATAAGCTAAGTTTCTCCGATCTTGTACAACAACCGGAGCTTACAGCGGCCCTTCGAACGTACTAACCGCGCTAATGTACTCACGCTCGGCCACTTTTCCGAGAAGTTCCGTAAGTGTTGGTAGCCTGGTTATTGTGATAAAAATGATAGAAATCGAGTTTTTACTTCAATTTGTTTGCTAATATAAACTCACTACTAGAATTGTTTGGCTGAATACAAAGAAGGAGCACTACAAAAGTGTTCTATAAGTTAATGTATGTAAGTAGCCATGTTCATAAGTTAAGAAGTGAAAAATTGAGTTACAAGTGCGTTTGTCAACATGAACAATGATTCTGTTGTCAGCCATGTATATTGTGCCGTTTCTGTTTCCGATCAAACTTTACTAAAGGTTATGATTCACGAACTGTCATCATAAAGAGGTCACCTTACCTTAGCTTAAAACCGATTTATTTTGTCCTTTTCATTACGTTGCTTTCCGTCAAACATTTAAGCTATTTTCAAAAGCGTGCAGCCTAATCAGGAAACTATCACGTCTTCATTAGGTTATTGTTGTTGTTGTTCATGTTAGCTATAAGCCTAATTTTTAACATTAAAACACACGCCCGCCATGTGTAGGTTCGCAATACATTTTAGTACTGAGTAAAGAAAAACATTTACTTGAGGTGCTTCTTAGCGTTTATCTTAGTACAGTCCCGTAGATTCCCGTTCATTATTTGTTTGAATCAATGGTTTGGCTCTCAGACCATCAGAGATTAACGTGAACCTGGCCCCCCATCATACTCAAAATTTTATAAAAAATATGTCAATCGTTTGTGCTACGCTTGTGCTGTTTTGTGCTGTAAACATTTTTGTTTGTGCTGTTATCGTTTTTGAGATATTAATGATTGTTTTATTGGTCAGATCTAAGGTCACCCTGCTCGTTATAAAGCTCCAAAACGGGTAAAAATGGTGTCAACCGCTTCCTCTACATATGTGCTGTTTTGTGCTGTAAAGATTTCCGTTTGTGCTGGTTCGGTTTTTAAACTATTACAAACTTTAGAGCATTCAGGCGTCCATGCTCGTCCTCATCTGAAGCGTGCACACGTGTCGGGAGTGCACGACAACACACACTGCATGCAAAAAACAATCATTAATATCTCAAAAACGATAACAGCACAAACAAAAACTTTTACAGCACAAAACAGCACAAACGATTAACATATTTTTTATATAATTTTGAGTATGATGGGGGGCCAGGTTCACGCTAATCCAGCAGAGACTACACAGAGAAGACCTGTGCTCGTTCATGAGTCATGGCGCACGAGCACGTCCACAGGCCTGGTGACGTCACACGATTGGAAAACTTTAAAAAAAAAAAATGGGGGAAAAAAAAGTATATGTCCTAAAAATAGTAATTTTTAAGAAATATATTAGCCTTAGTCTGAAACTCCAGATGCCCTGTGGACCATTTTACAGGCCGCTCCTTTTACATGAGTGTCTATGACAAAAAGTGCTTTTTGGGCTTCAGGGCTGCAATACCACGGCCTGCCACTAGCACGAACTGAAATTGGGTGAAAAGGGGCGTATCCCCCCGAGGTAAGGTCATGATTGTTGGGGTGTCTGATGATGTTATATTTTTACGTAATTTTACAATTGTATGGCTGTGGTATGCGTGTAGAATTAATAAGGACCATTTTTAGTTATATACTTTTTATCGTTTTATAACGTGTACCCCCACTAGCCGCTGTTTGCTTGTTGGTGTCCCAGATCCAAGGCTGACCAGCTATTTTGTGTGTTGCACAGATAAAGAACCACTTTTCGAAACAACCCCGTCTTCTGGCCGTTAGTGTTTCCACTACACAACACAACGCAGAGTCGACCACGTTACACATGCAATCCCAAGAGAGAAGAATAGTAGCTATTTTAAGATCATATTGATACCGGGAACTTAATTAGGCCTTAGGACCATGACTAAAACTTCAGTTTTGTCCTGGTTAAGCTGGAGAAAGTGTTTTGCCATCCAGGATTTAATATCTAAAATGCAGTTAAAAAGTGCATCCAGTGGCCTGGCGTCATCAGGACACATTGAGATGTACAACTGTACATCAGCGTAACTATGAAAGTTGACTCCATGTCTCCTGATGCAAGAACTTGAGGCTTTAAAAGGCTTCAAACACACCAGTCTTCATATCTGCATCATCTCTCGCCTGTTAACCACAGTTCTTGGACCAAATTTAATATAGTCTGCAAGAGCTGCAGTTTTGGCAAAGCTTCGACGGTCATTAAAATGAACCAACCAACCAGTCAAAGGCAGAAGAAAAACAGTGTCAAGAATTCAGTAAGACCACAGAGGTTTTAGATTTCATGGATGGTCCGGTGACTAAAGTCGACTCTCCTCAAAGCCTTGTGGATATAGAGAGGAGAGAGACCTTAAAGAATTTCAGCAAGCACAAATAGAAGAGAAAGAGGTAAAGGAATAAAGACATTCACCAGTTGCACATAAGCTGAATTAACCACCACAGACAATGTTTTTAACTAGAGTCAAAAACTGAGTGAGAGAAATGAGGAGCATTACTACGACCGCATTTGCATAGACTCCGCTCGTGCTGCAACGCTCATCGAGAGGCAACAGGCAAAACTCAACAAGCAAATGAGGAAACACCTGGACAGCGCCAACCTAATGTTGGCAGAGACAAGGAGACAACTGTAAGTGACAAAATGTATTATTGTTTACATTGTCTGTACATTCACTTTAAAGCGTTTCTTTTTTGCATTGTTAGGAAACCAGATATAGCAAGAGGCGCAGTCTCTGAAAGCTTTTTTTTGCACAAGAAGAAACAATACAAAATATCCTAATAGTATTTCACGTGTGAAATTTCCCACAACATCCACAAGTTACTCAAGCATAAATAAAACAAAAAAACATCCAGTGTACACACAGTCTTTTAAACATACCTGAAGCAAAGTGTAAATTCAGTTATCCACAGCAACATTGAATTTTCCATCAAACTATCTTTGAAGTCAGGCAGCGTTTACAGATTAAATATATGGCTCAAAATTTACTTTACATATAATGCAAAATTTACTTTTTTTTTATTACCTATAATGTTGTTCCCTCATTAAAAACAGCAGTACAGGTGAAGTATTTCGCTTCATTCCTGCAGTTTTGAGTAATCTTGTTTACTCAGGTTGTGTCTTTTTCTAGTGCTCCATTCTCTTACAAGATTATTTGGCATTGTAGATTTTTTTTAAACATCACCGGAGCCCTTCAGCATAGCACCATGAATTTGTTAGCATGGCACTGGGTAAAAATGAAGGCTTGCGTGCCATTTTTAGCTTGTTTAATTCCCTCTGCTGCCTCAGGTGGACAATCCAACCAGACATTCAGACGCAAACCAACATAGCCCTGGGTGATTTGCCTGTGGCTCCAATCCTGTGGGTGCTGCGGGGCTTGAGCACCCACTCAAATGTTTGGGCACACCGGCGAATTTGCCCCAATTACAAAATGATTCAACGGATATAACCTGTAATTCACGAGCCGTCACTTCCTTTTCTGTGAACATGCGCGTGCGGGGCAGTCCATTACATTAGGATTAGGGCAGGGCGACATGGCCTATAATCTCTATCACGATATAAAACAAGAAATATCACGATAACGATATACAGTGGTATGCAAAGGTTTGGGCACCCCAGTACATTTTCATGATGTTCCTTTATAAATCATTGGTTGTCTCGATAAGAAATTTCTGTTAAATATATCATATAGGAGACAAACACAGTCTGGATTCTGGTGGAAGGTATTTTGGACCATTCTTCTTTACAAAACATCTCCAGAAGAGTAGCCAAAGGACAACACAAGAACATGTAATATGAGAAAGTGTCAAACAGGGAGTTACCAACCGCGAGGACAACAAAGACGGACTATCTTATCTGAGGTTATGGATGTGTGTGATGTCAAATGTTCGTGCAACCTGAACCTCCCCTCGTGTTGCCATGTTAAGCTACAATGAATGAAGCGAGCACCGGCTGAGGCTACAGTTTTAGACAAGTAGGGTGAGGTCCTCTCCTCCACCATCCTTTCATTAGAAGTTGTGCCACGCTGATATGATTTGTGTGATTCATGTTCCCAAACTTGTTGGGCCAGTCGGGGGCAGTTCATTTCATCGCGGCATCGCTGCCTCGTCTCCTGCACTTGTGAAGCTGTCACCGAAGGGCACACAGCGCTCGGCGAGATGAGAGCCGCGTGGTTGAAGAAGGGCGCGCTTCTCTTGGGAGGAATTGGGCTCGTTTGGTACATGGGCACGTCTCTGCGGACACGTGTGGAGAGTTTCTCGTTCAGTTCCAGAGATCTGGACTCGCCACTCCTGAAGAGCTTTTCTAACTTGGAGGCAAGCATCAACAACCTGAGTAAGTTTTTAAATCAGTCCATGAGTAGATGCGTAGTTGCCCCGTGGCGTGCGGTGTTTCTCAACCTTTTTTTGAGTAGCTGACACAACGTTACGCACCATGTCGTGGCACCTCACGTTACACCGGGTAAAAAAAAAGGTGCCATGCCATTAGTCCGAAAATGTACCATTGAGCAGAGGTGCCATTAGTCCTGAAAACTCTCTAACCCAGTTGTGTTGTGGATTAGAGAGCCCCATACAACCACTGGCCCTAACCTTAAGGCCAGTGGACTCTTGCCTAAACCTAATTTTATTTTTTAACCCCTACTCAATGGGACATTTTCAGACTAATGAGACGTCAGACTAATAGGCCGACCTCTAAAATGTTTGGCTAGGCTATAAAGTGCCACTGTGCCTGTTTTAGTTCAAAACATGTTCAAAGGTGTGATCACATTCAGGGCACACAATGTTTTTGTATTGCTAACCGATGGGGAATTTCAGTATGGATATTTTTCCGGATTTGTCGCGGATAGTCATATCTCACAGATCCGGAGAGATGCACATCTCTGGATATGTATACAGTAATATTACAAAGATCACAAAGTGAGGCTTTATGTTGTCTAAATATCTCCAAATCGCTGCCCGTACATCTGTAAAGATTATTTAATGAAATGTTGCCAAATAAAAAATACTGGCATTGTAAATTCTCAGATCCGGAAAGATAAATTATATGCATATGTCAGGATATGTGACAGATCAGATTCTCCCGGATTTGCCAGGATACTTTCCGGATATCTGACAGATCCATGAATTATAGGATCTTATTATATCTTCCCGGATTTTAAGGCTTTTTGTCTTCTTTCAAGGCACATAGGCAATCTCTTAATTGGCTCTCATGCATTGGTACTGTGGCTCTCAAAGTGCCACCTCATAAAAGGGCCATTTGTCCTTCCAATTTGGCCTCGAACGGGATCTAATGTAATCCAGATCTAAAAGAACTCAGGGTCGACTGTACTGTTCTAGCCTAATTTAATTCTTCCCTTATCTTCCTGGTGTGAAGACGGTGCCATTAAGGTCATGCATAAAATGCTGGAAGAAGACCAGGCGCTGCATAAAAACGCACACAATCAACCACCTCCAGCTGAGAGACAACCGGAAAAGCCCAAGGTAGAGGAGCAGAAGGAGCCTGAGAAGCCCAAGAAATCCTCAAAACTGTTCCCACAATCCCCCCTGTTTAAAGAGTGGGGCACAAATCTGTCTGAGGAGGAGCAGAAGGAAGCAGAGGCCTTATTTCAACTGTATGGGTATAACGTGTTCCTAAGTGACCGACTCCCTCTGGATCGAGCTCTTCCTGACACCAGAGAGAAGGGGTGAGGTGTTTTCTATTTACAGCAGATGTGGCACCAAATAGTCTCTATTTTCTCACCAATAGTCTCAAACTGGCTGAATAGCAAATGGTATGGCCATATTAAAATATATAATGTTGAAAATTATTATGTTGCAATAACTTTGAATCAAACAAGAAAAATATATTTAAAAAAAGCCCTATTACAGTCTCTGCAGAAAATGATGTGAGGCACTATTAGGTCTCAAATACTGTAGTTGATGTCTAACTTTATTTTCAAGCTTGGAACAATTAGGCAGCGGTTGACAGTAGGAAAGCCGGATTAACAAGCCTGATACATACAGTGCCTTGCAAAAGTACTAATACACCTTGAACTTTTGCACATTTTGTCATGTTTACAACCCTACTGTCATGTCCAGTAGTAATGCGTAAATATACGCAAACAAATAAATGTGTCCCATGGATGACAAGGGGGCTATTGAACGCATGTAAAAAGACAAACTCCTTATATAAAACATTTATAAAAAAGAGAACATTGGAAACGGAAACTAAATATAAAAAATATAAGAACAAACTAACAAGTATAATAAAAAAATGTAAAAGAAGTTACTACAGAAATATGATTCTGGCAAATAAAAACAATATGAAAGTCTTAAATCATGCAATGTCTAAAGACTCGAAAGCTGCAAGTTACCCAGACTACATGATTTAATAATGATGAGAAAATTACAGAAGGGAAGAGTGTAGGTAATGTGTTCAATTACTATTTTGTCAATATTGGGCCTCACCTGGCATCGTAAATAGCCAAAACAAACAGTGACGTCTCTCAACATAAAAATACGAATGTACACTCCTTCTTTCTCACGGCAACGAATGAAAATGAAATAATTAAAATAGTTCAAGCTTTCAAGAATAAAAAATCTACTGATTAGAACGACTTTGACATGAACATGATTAAAAAAAAGTAATACAAAACATATCTATGCCTTTAACACATATATGCAACCTATCCTTTTCAACTGGTGACTTCCCTGACCTTATGAAGATTGCCACGGTCGTTCCAATTTATAAAAGTGGGGATAATCATCAATTTACAAATTATAGACTGATCTCTATACTCCCTCAACCATCCAAGATTCTGTGAAAAACGTTTTGCTGCCCGCTTGGACAGTTTTGTGAATAAACACAACTCAGTGACTGTCAGTATGGGTTCAGAAGCAACAGGTCAACTGCACATTCATTAATCAATCTAAGCGAAGAAGTCACCAACAATATTGACAATAAGCTGTATTCTTTGGGTATATTCATAGACCTCCAGAAAGCCTTTGACACTATAGATCATGAAATGCTCTTAAATAAACTAAATAATAACGGGTTCAGAGGGATTACTAACAATTGGTTGAAGTCATACTTGCCTGAAAGAAAGCAGTACGTACAAATAAATGAATATGTATCAGGTCGGAGGAACATGTATGCGGAGTTCCCTAGGGGTCAATATTAGGACCTAAATTGTTTTTGTTAAAGTTTACAAAAACTTAGTTAAAATACGTTTTTTAACAAAGTTAAAATGTATATTATTTGCGGACGACACAACAATTCCCGCGTTCTGGCAAAGATCTACAACTGCTTGTCTCAGCGGTCTCAACAGAATTATACAAATTCAAAGAATGGTTTAATAGAAATAAATTATCACTGAACATATTGAAAGAAGATGATTTTATTTGGTGAACGTAATAGTGACGTTCAGATTCAAATCAACATTGACAATACTCGAATAGAACAAGTAAAGGAATATACATTTCTGGGTGTGATCTTCAGTCATAAGGTCAGCTGGAGACCACAAATAGATAACATTTGTCGGAAAATGTGGCCATAATGGGCAAGTGTATATTTTTTTGGACCACAAGGCTCTCTTTACCCTGTACTGTTCCTTAATCCAACCGTACATAAATTATTGCTCAGAGGTCTGGGGAAATACCTTCAATAGTCATGTACAGGTTTTATATAGGCTCCAAAAGAAGGCTATTAGAATTGTTCCCAATGTCGGATATAGGGACCATACAAATACTGTACTGTTCTTCAAATCTAACACCATGAAACTTGACGACCTTATAAAATATGATACTTTGTTTACTGCTTTATATATCTGTAACAATCAGCTCCCTAGCAATATACAACACATGTTTGGTAAAAGAGAGGGAAGACAGGATCTACGAGGTACTCATAATCTGAAAGTACAATGTATTCATTCTACCCTGACAAGTCATTGTATCACCCAGAGAGGTGTAAATCTGTGGAATAATCTAGAGGAACCCTTTAAGGTGCTGATAGTCTACAGCAATTAAAAAAACAGTACAAGAGAAGTGTGTTTGAAAAATATGCTAAAGACATGTGACCTTGTTCTTATTATCTACAAGTCATTTTGTATTACTGTGAATCTGTTTAACCACATCATTGCTGATAGAACCAAGGTCACCAACCCCTAAGTTTACGTTGTTATGAATTAAAGGAACTTGAGAGAAATGAACAAGCAAAAGATAACAACAATGTTGTAACAGCCTGTTTCCACTGGTCACTATTAAACAAAATAGAACGAGGGCCGGCGAGAGATGGACCTGTTGGAGGGCCCCCCCTTTCAACAGGTTCATAAATCTTGTCTTTTTAAATACACCACCCAGCATAGGTCTCAGAACTGTCTCACAACAACTAGTTAGGGCAGCAGGGTGAGGGCTTGCTGATGGGGGACTACTGCCCTCTACCAACTGGCCATATTACACCCTGGCTTTTTAAGGCATCTCACTAAACAAGGCAAACAACAAAAACAAAACAATCCCAACCAATATTTTACGGTGGAAATGGGAATGACAATAATAATCGGCCACGTTGATTATGTAATACTTAATAATAACTAAATCAATTATCAATTAATAGAATGGTGACTGGTGTTTATAAGTAATGATTGGATATGGTTATTAAGCGAATGGGAAAGAGGAAAAGAAAGAAAAAGTACAAATTGTAAATTATATATATTGGTAAACTGCATACATTTCTATCTTCGTGTTATGTCTTACTTTGGAAATCTTGTAAACATGAATGCTTTTCTTTAGCAATGCTGCTATACGTAAAGTTAATGTGGACAATTGTAATCGTGTAATTCAGGAATTTGTAATGTAACGTGTTATATTACAACTTAATTTTAACTTAATTTTGAATATGGGGGTAGGCACTCAAGCTTTCTTGCTTCGGCCTACTCCTTTTGAGTTTTTGTTACGTATTTATTTTCTTGCACTGCAACAATGTTAATGTAAATAATATAAATAATCACTAAAATAAATCCAATCAATCAATGATAAGTAATAAAATTCCCAACAGTCGTCTAAAAAAAAACATACACATTTTATTTTGAATTTTTTACTGAAAGTTCACACACAACAGACAACTGTGAAGTGAAAGCAAAATGATACATGATACTGTTATTTTTCAAAAAATAGAAAAGTGAAAAGTGGGGTGAGCATAAGTCATGAAGTATGAATACTTGTTCCAGCCCCACTTTTCTATTTTTTGAAAAATAACATAATCATGTATCATTTTGCTTTCACTTCACAGTTGTCTGTTACTTGTGTGTGAACCTTCAGTAAGAAATTCTAAATAAAATCTTTGTTTAGGGTTGTAAACATGACAAAATATGAAAAAGTTCAAGGTGTATTAGTACTTTCGCAAGGCACTGTATATATACAGTAGTTCTGGTGGTAAAAGCATGTCTGTTTTTGTAGGTGTCTAACAAAGACCTACCCTAAAGACCTGCCCACTATCGGGGTGGTGTTGATCTACCTGAACGAAGCCCTGTCTGTCCTAAAGAGGGCCATCCGCAGCATTGTGAACCGAACGCCTAAACATCTGCTTAAGGAGATCATCATGGTGGATGACAATAGCTCCAATGGTGGGTTGACAACACAAAAACAAAATGTTATGGAACATTACATAACCTATATATTTGCAGCCACAGCAACTTAAAGCATTTCTCCTCTAATGGCATGGCTCTTTATCAGCATGTTGGTATTAGAAACAGGTTTAACTGGATTCCTGTGAGTGATTATATCAAGTTGACGGACTTTGTTATTACACCTTGTATCACGTGTAAACACTCTTTCAGATGACTTAAAGGAGCCACTTGACCAGTATATAAAGACCATTGAGAAGGAAAACCCATCACTTAAATTTATAAGAGTGAGGCACAACGAACAGCAAGGCCTTGCGTCTGCCCGAGCGTCAGGCTGGCGGGCTGCTACTGCGGATGTGGTGGCGATCCTGGACGCTCACATAGAAGTCCATGAGCTGTGGTAAGGACGACACACAAGCATACCCCAAACTTAACACCTATAATCACTTTTGGTTCCTGGACTCGGAGTGGATCGCATTTTCAGAGGGTGCAAAGAGATGTTCGTCATTAAAGCGACAATGCAGAACTTTCCAGGAAGTGCAAACTGTAGCTTATGATAATGATATTCGCTTATATCAGCAACCGGTAGAAAGGACCTCCTGTGACGCTCTGTACTGCAGCATGGCATCTTTAGTCTCCCAGTCAGCGGACACTGACTATTTTGTTGTTGTACGTTATCAAAATAAGTAGATTGTAATGAGTAACTGAGAAATTAAATTCCACGAGGTACGTTTACTCACCAAAAAAAGGTCAGTGAGCTACTTCTGCTTTCAGAATACTTGGGTAACCGGGGGCCAAACCGGTCTGACCAGGTATAGGTTTTGGGACCGACCTCTGGCTGTGGCCCAAGCGGGCTAACCTGTGTCTGATGTGACGTGAACAGACTGCTGGCCTCTGATTGGCAACGAGAGAGTGGACAGCCCTCACTATTGACACGCAGGTCATACGGATTTAATATTTCACAACATCCTACCGCTGTGCTAAAAGGGGATTTGCCGATAATAGCATGTTGCCGCTGTTAGTGCAGGTAACAGTGGCTAACTGGTGTTAGCATAACATTTGCATGTAGCTTACCTTCATAGTTCGTAGTTTAGCAGTTTCTTTTCTGTTTTAATACAGCTTGGCACCTCTGAATAACTCCCACCAGATTACAGCATTTGTCCACATTTGTTCTCATCGCGGCTTGCAAAACTTTTAATGACGATTTGTACAGCGGGCTCCTCTGTATGGGTGTCGCCCATGACAACTGCGTGTGTGTCTGTGGTGGAAACGGAAAGGTCTGCGGGGTAGTGTCGATACGTGCACGTAGATCGGGACGTGCGCGTTCGGGTCGCGCCAAGTGGAATGACGGCTATAGGACTGAGTGGAGTACATCCTGAACTGTGTGATGTTTTAGGGATTATGTATAATTTTATGGGTTCATATTAAATATATCAACTACATTGGATTTGCTGTGCACGTTTGCATAATACAGAGAGACAAAAAGAAAAATGTGTTGACCTGTATTTTTTTAGTGCATTGGTGATGCAGTGAAACCATTGAGGTAATTTTCCTTTCCCTAGTAGTGTTGGCCCTGGGGCAGAAAGTGTGTTGGATGATTATGGAGGTGCGAGGTTGCTACTTCCACTCTCTTTAAGACCAAGGTTTGGCTTTAGGTTCTGGGCTTTCAAATGAGGCAGGCAATGAGGTATGGCCATGTGTAGCCTACTCTGATTAAGGCGGTAAAGGTAAAGACGGTAGAGGCTTATTTTAAACCAGTAATAGCGCATGACACACAAACCTACCATTAAGCAATGTAGACTAGGCTATCCCAGTTTTCCTTTTGGGTTAAGATAAAGGTTATGCTGTACCAAAGTCCTCAGACAATAACTGATAAAAAAGCAACAGTTTTTCTATTATGTCTTTTATGGCCTTTGATCTGGTCATATGTTTGATTTTGTTCCAGTCCTCAAACACTTACGGTGCAAATGGTGATTTTTGTGTGGCAAAAATGTATCACACAAAGATTCACAGTAAAAATTTATGTTGAAGTAAGTAAATTTGTCCTTGGTTTTAGTATAAAATTTTTACACGTAAAAAAAAAAAAAATATTTGCTCTCAGATTTCTTGAAATTAGTTACTCAAATAAAGGACAAATTTACTTTGAAGAATAGTTGACCCATAGCCCATGTCAGACAAAACCTAGAAGAGGAAGTGCAGTATACAAACAGTGCAGTCTTACGACAGCCTCGGGCATTTCCATGGATTTGTTTTAGTACTTTGCATATTTTTTACAATACTAAACAATTTCTCGGTCATCCAGGTGGTTGATTTAAAAAGAACTAAGAATAGACATCTGAGACGATTACTATGGGAAAAGTGTTGTACAGAACAGAAGAACATTTTTTATTACAGCCTGTTGAGGTGCACCTGCAGCCTACAAATATATTGCGGCCTTGAAACAACAGGACACTCAACTGGATGCTGTTGCTGATAACGAGTCATCCGTGGACAAGCAAATGGCTAATAGTACAAATGTTATTGTATGTTGAAGAAGCTGTCAGTAAACTCTACCTCTCCTTCGTGCAGGGCAGAACCCTTGTTAACCCAAATCAAGAAGGACCGCACTGTCATAACATCACCTGTATTTGATCGGGTCAATTTCGATGACCTCAGTGTCATCCAGTACCTACCCTCCTCCCATGCATTTGACTGGGCCCTGTGGTGCATGTACAAGAGCTTTTATCCAGAATATTACGAGCTCAAAGACAGCTCATTGCCTGGAAAGTAAGATTTAAACACTGTTAATACGTTTTACTGTGTTTTTTTAAGGCCAGTTGGGTAAAAATGTAGTTGAGCATTTACTTTATTTTCTTTCAGGAGCCCCTCGGTCATGGGAATCTTAGTTGCTGACAGGAAGTTTCTTGGGGAAATTGGAGTTCTTGATGAAGGAATGAAAGTGTACGGTGGAGAAAACGTTGAGCTTGGAATACGTGTGAGTAATCCAGACTAATGAAAAATGTTGTTCTTGATGTACTTTACTTATCATAGCTGTTTTAGTGGAATATAATTTATAGGAAGAGGTTATTTGTTTTGAGCAACAGTCTGCGACGCTCAGTGGCCATTTACTTGCATTCATTCATCTATTTACTTTAGTTGTCTGTGTAAGTGTAAGTTCTCAGTTGTACAGGAGTTGTCCATCTTCAATGAAGGTACTTGATTTATCTTCTGTACTCAGTAGTTGAAGTCTTCGAACGTTTCGCCTCTCATCCAAAAGGCTTCGTCAGCGACAAAGGTCACAATCTGCACGCAGCTGAATATATAGACCAATAGGGAGGAGTTAGGGTTGGCCAGTCTCCTCCCCTCTAATAAACAACCTTTGAAGTAGAGTGTCTCTAACGATATGCTCACCTCAGTATCGATCAGTCATGTGCTATTCATAGATGATCACTACCCAGTATCTGTCCGATTCATGGCTGATCACTGCTAATTTTCTGCCTATTGTTCTTTTGTTGGCTGAGGTGCCGTCTCCTTGGACTGGCCAAGCCCTTTTGTTTTCTCCCGAAGGAGATTGGAGTACAGTGACCGAAGATTAAATCTGAGACCGCCATTTCGATTCATGGCGGGGTTTTCTTTCCTGACAAAAATAGCTTCTTTAACTCCTCTTTCAAACCAACGTTCTTCTTTAGCTAAAATTTTGACCTCCCCGTCCTCAAAGGAGTGGTTGGAGGCTTTGAGGTGAAGGTGCACCGCCGACTGAGGGCCACTTGTGCTTTCTCTTCGGTGTTGAGGAACTGTAAAATTTGTTTAGTTTCTCCAACAACTTTAGTTTTACATTGTTCAACACTGGTAAGATTGAGAATAATATTAGCAAGAAGCAAGAAGCGTATTAACACACACACTTACACGCTTAGTGAGGATGTTCCTGTGCCGGTTTATGAATTAATTTTAGAGTAGTTGCGTTTGTGTCATCCATGCCCAGGTTTATACACATATTCAACTCACTAGCAATGCTATTAACTCGCCTTACATGTCTGTGTACTATGCCGTGGGTGTGACTGTTGGAGAGACCATAGACTGAGCATAGCAGTACTCTAAATGTTTTGTCTCTGCCCTAGGTGTGGACGTGTGGCGGTAGCATTGAAGTTGTCCCGTGTTCTAAGATTGCTCATATTGAGCGGAACCACAAACCCTACATGCCAGATCTCAGCGGGGCCATGAAGAGAAATGCTCTGAGAGTGGCGGAAGTCTGGATGGACGAATACAAACACAATGTTAACCTTGCATGGAACATTCCGTTTAAGGTAATTGATTATAGTACATATAATAGACCCCTCCTGGAACCGCCACCTTAACGTGGTGGAGGGGTTTGAGCGCCCGAATGATCCTGGGAGCTCTGATGTCGGGGGCTTCGTGCCGCTGGTAGGGTCCCCCATGGCAAACAGGTCCTAGGTGACGGGTCAGACAAAGAGCGGTTCAGAAGCCCCTTATGAGAGACCAACAGGCCCGGGTAGAATCGTGAGGCCGTCCTTCTGTGGACCCACCACTTGCAAGAGGAGCCATAGGGGCTGGAGCAATGGAATTTACGACCCGGCATCGGACAAGTGGAAGAAAATGGATGGACATATAATAGACGTCACAGTGATGTAAGACTGTTATGATAGCAATTAAGAATTCAACACAAAATAGTCTATCTTTCGAATGAGGAAAAGTAGAGGTTCTATGCCCGATGCCGATTTTTATTTTTTATTTTATTTTTTTGGGGGGGGTTAAAGTATTTTTAACCGATATTCCAAATGTCTGGTCTATAATCCTGTAAAAACATAAATACTTGGCCACTCCAGCAATGGAAATATGTTATTACTTTATGTGATGCCATCATAGTTTTTGTCCCAGCTTTGATTAGTTGCTGTTAGCATTAGCATGCTGCTGTTAGCTTCAGCATACAGTTGCTAGCTGTGATAAAAAATACAATTGCACATTCAGGGTAAACCTAGAGTTGCTGTGATGTTCATCTCTACTCTAAAGTAACAATTTGAAAATTCACTAGATGATTCTGTTTGGACAGTGGCTTGCAAAAGTATACGCCCTCCTTTTAACTTTTTGATATTTTGCCATGCTATGGACCATAAACATAGATATATTTAATTAAAGTTTTATGTGAAAGACACACACTAAGTGACACACAATCGTGAGGTGAAATTCATACATAATTTTGAATTTTGTTATTATAAAAAAACTCAAAAGTGGGATGTGCATAAGTATCTACCCACTTTCTTTTTAGTGCAACTAATTGCCTTGAGAAGTTGCCTGGTGATTTCTGAATGATCATATTTTGAACTAATGACTACATAGAGTCTACCTGTATGTAATCTAATCTCAGTTCAAATACAGCTGCTCTGTGATGGTCTCAGAGGTCTGTTAAGAGACTATTGGGGAGCAGACAGCATCATGAAGTCCAAGAACACACTAGACGGGTCCGGGATAAAGTTATTGAGAAGTATAAAGCTAGGTTATAAAAAGATTTCCAACCTGGATGAATTGCAGAGAGCTACAGATCAGGTGGGGGAAACTGTACACCGAACCACTATTAGTTGTACACTGGCAGAGTGGCTAGAAGAAGCCATTTTGAAAAGAAAACCATAAGACGTCCCTTTTGCTGTTTACCAGAAGCCACAGCAAACGGGATTTCTTATGGTTTTCTTTTCAAAATACCACTCGGCCATAAAGGCCATATTTGAGCAGTGTACAGGTTCGGTCAGTAAGTTTAGGAGGACGGCCGGGTCTTGGTAGGTTTGCAGTGATGCCATACTCTTTCCATTCCCGGATGGTGTATTTAGCTGTACTGAGAGATGTTCAAAGCTATGGAAATAGTTTTAAAACCTAACCCAGCTTTATGGTTCTCCACAACTTTATCAGCTCAGTAGTCTCTTAACAGACCTTTGAGACCATCCATCCATCCATCCATTTTCTTCCGCTTTATCAGCAGTCTCAGCAGAGATGCCCAGACTGATGCCCGATCCACGCACACCTCCTCCGGCTATTCTGGGGAGACCGCGAGGCGACACCAGGCCAGCTCGGAGACATAGTCCCGAATGATCCTAGGAGCTATGTTGTCTGGGGGCTTTATGCCCCTGGTAGGGTCTCCCATGGCAAACAGGTCTTTGGTGACGGGTCAGACAAAGAGCAGTTCGAAGACGTCTATGAACAGTTAAAGAACAAGGACCATGACGTCGCCCGGTATGGCGCAACCGGGGCCCCACCCTGGAGCCAGGCCTGGGGTTGGGGCTCGAATGCGAGCGTCTGGTGGTCGGGCCTCTGCCCACGGGCCCCGGCCAGGCATAGCCCGAAAGGCTCCTGTGGACCCACCACCCGCAGAGGGATCCGTAGGGGTCGGGTGCAGAGAGGACTGGGTGGCAGTCAAAGGCAGGTGCCTCGACGACCTGGTCCCTGTGCGCAACCTCTGAGACCATCATAGCTATATTTGAAACAGCAAACAGGATTTCTTATGGTTTTCTTTTAAAAATGCCACTCGGCCATAATGGCCATATTTGAGCAGTGTACAGGTTCGGTCAGTACGTTTAGGAGGACGGCCGGGTCTTGGTAGGTTTGCAGTGATGCCATACTCCTTCCATTCCCGGATGGTGTATTTAGCTGTACTGAGAGATGTTCAAAGCTCAATAGTCAGACCTCTGAGACCATCATAGCTATATTTGAAATTAGATTAGGTTACACACAGGTAGACTCTATTTAGTCATTAGGTCAACATGTGATCATTCAGAAATCATCAGCAAACTTCTCAAGGCAGTTGGTTGCACTAAAAGGAAAGATATGCACATCCCACTCTTCAGTTTTTTATTTATAGAAACAATTCTAAATCATGTATGAATTTCATTTCACTTCACAATTGTGTGTCACTTAGTGTGTGTCTTTCACATAAGAAAGCCACTGTACATGTACTGGAAATATTCTAATGTAAAGTTGGTTCTACATCCACAGTCGCTTTTGTGAACGGCGTTGAGTCAAAACGCAGATTGAGATAAACTTGTGACAATTTATGTCCCTGAAGAGTTTTGATCTGTTCTGTCAAATTAATAAATTAGCACATGAAACGCATAGGAGGAGTTTGTTCAAAGAAATGTGTCAAAGTGATTGACAAAAACTTGCATTACAAGTGAAAAGTTATAAAGTTTGTTCTCAAAGAACTCAAGTATCAGCAGTACACATACCATTAATCTAGTATATTGTCAAATGCAGAGCGGACAATAAAGTATACCGGACCAAACAAATTTAGTTGGTTGGGCAACCAGACAGTACTGCTATCTTCTATGGGACTCCCTCTCTTCAGTACGAGATACTCAATCCACAGCTGCTTAAGAGAATGAGTCAATATGAGAAGCCTGTTTGCAATGTAAACAGATCAGTCTTCAAATCCGTATTTTGAGCCATTCCTTGATTAAGAAGATACGTCTTTGAAGAGCATAACAAATATCAACTGAATTGTTGACAATTACAGGATCATGGAATTGATATAGGAGATGTTAGTGAGCGTAAAAAGTTACGGGAGAGGCTGAAGTGCAAACCTTTCAAGTGGTATCTGGAGAATGTGTATCCTAAACTGGACCCCTTGGATGACTTGCTGGGATATGGAGGGGTAAGTAAAAAAAAGAATCTTGCAATCTTAAACCTTTGTGTAGGGCTGGGTACCGTTAATTTTTTTCGATACCGATACTTGAACAATACTTTTTCCAATACCTATATTAAAATATTTGTCATATAGAACCATAAAACGGATAAATGATGTTAATGTATTCTTTTTCCTTCCAAATAATGTTTTCTTTTACATTTGTATCATTTGTTTGAGGTGAAATAACCGGGAAACATCCATTAACTACAAGAGGGTTTTTTCTTATTTTTCCCCCATTTTTAATAAAAAAAAAAAAAGAAATGTGCCCCAAATGTTCCATATATTTTCTTGATTTTTTTCCGAATTTTTCTGTGTTTTTTCTCCAATTTTCCCACCATTTTTATTCCCCCCACCCCCCAATTTTTTTCTTTTTGTGTGTGTTTCCCCTAAAATAGCCCCTCAGGCAGGAGGCTACAGTCTATCCAGACCCATACCTCCCGCCACTTGAACAGTTTTTTCCCCCCGCCATCAGACTCATGAACAATAAAAAGTCTCTGTAGCTTAGTTACAAACTCATGGATGTTTCTGCTCTGTTGCTCTGTGTGGTGTGTCCACACTTGCTATCACTCATCACTTTATAACACTTAATATCAGTTTATATGCCTACACATCTGTAAATACAATCCTGCTGTTGTTCATTGTCAAATTGTTGTTGTCTTACCACACGTCACTTTATTTTATCTTATTTATTTAAGATTTTTTATGCATGCCCTTATAGCCTTATAGTTTAAAGTTCTTATCTTATTTTTTATCTTAATTCTGTGTTATATGTTTTATGTCGCACGTTTGCACTGAGAAAAATTCCTAGTTTTGTGAACCCTGTTCTGAAACAATGGCAATAAAACCTAATCTGATTCTGATTCTGAAATTATTTTTCAGAATCCCCCCACGTTTTCCCCCCAATTTTGATGAACAGCATCAAAACTTGAATATAAAAATTTTACATTTCTTTTCGGTACCTGCTTTCGATACTTTTATTTTTTAAATACCAGTGGTACCTAACCCCCCCCATTCCAGACTAGTATCGTTTAACGGTACTCAGCCCTACTCATGTGTCTGTTATTTAAGTACTAAAAATCCCTACATTGCAGTTAACAAATCTTGATGCTGAAGGGGACATGAAGTGCATAGACCAAGGACCTCAGCCTGGTCACACGCCTATTGCTTATCATTGTTACTACTATGCTCCACAGGTAATTCAAGCATTAATATAGAGCTATTTACACCTAAAATAAACTTTAATTCTAATTTTTTCCCCAGCATGTGTATTATCGTACAAATGGTGAGTTCTATATTGGCGGCATCAAGTCCCACAAGTACAACGACAACCGCTGCTTAACCGACCAGGGCAACAAGGAAACCGAGCCAGGCCTATTCTCCTGCAAAGAAGCCATGCAGAAAGGAATGAGCATTCACTGGGACTTTTCACAGGTATGATCTCTAGACATTTGAACCAAAGGATAGACTTTGCAGTGTTTCCATTAAATATTGATTTATTTATTCATGGTTGTTTTTTTCCCCTCAGGGCAAGGAAATGAAAAACAGAGAAACAAAAAGATGTTTAGAAATTCACAAGAACAAGCTTGTAATTCAAGAATGCACTGGCCAGAGGTGGGAGATACAAAACGTCATCAAAGACTTTTAGATGATGTTTTCAGTCAAATTTGGGACTCTGTGCAAACTGTGTAAATCAAATTCATAGTTTACAATTTTGAAAGCGAGAATCTTAACCAACATGCACTGTAGAAATAGTTTTACACAAACCTCTAAAATGTTTCTTTGATAATACCTCAGGGCAAATTAAATGGTGTTAGTTTCATTTTATTGTTCATAAAAAATGTTTTACTCCTCTTCGATTATTCCGCCACTATTCTATTGCCAGTAACGACACACAAATATAACAATAACTCGGTTTGTGTTTTTCAGTGGGCAAAATTATTTGGTTGCAGCTTTACAATGACTTTTAAACAGACAGATAAAAAAAAGCCTTATTTGCAGAATTCATATAATAATCCACCATTGCTTGTATTTGTGACATCTTGAAAGATATTTTTTTTTTCATGATTATGCTGGTAAATTGTATTGTGTATAGAAAATCTAAAGTCAGTGGCGCAAAAAGGGCATATGCAATGTATGCCTTGCATATGGGCGCCGAAAGGAAGGGGGGGCGCCGAAAGGACGGGGCGAGAGAGAAAAAAATATTTAAATATAGTCGGACTCGGCGCGAAAGGAACAGCGGCGCCCCATAGGCCATTTCCTCATAGCATTTGACATTGGCGCCCCATAGCGTCAACATGCTTATTTTGCGTCACACAAGTCACTGCTGGAGGGGGGCGAAGGGAGGCGTGTAGGATTGACAGAGGGACAGTTTGTGAATGCATGACCGCGGGACGTGAGCGCGGCCAGCGGGTAAACTGTTTCAGAGCGCGGCTCTGGGAAAACGCTCCCAGCGCCAGCGCTGTCCCGGGCCATAGGAGAGTAAAACGCGCGCGGGGTCCGTGAGTGACGAGGCGGCTACAGGAGCCCCGTCACTCACGTCTTCCACCTGGTCGCTCAGCTCCGCTCTGGGCCGCCTCCGAACGGCAGCGACATCACCGCACACAGTCTCCTCCTCAGCCCGCCCCAGTCATCTCCGCCGCTGCTGCTGCTCCACGAGGAGCTCAAAGTGCAAGCAAAACACCTTGCGCGTGTTTTTGTCTCCCCTCTTGCGCGCGAGCGAGAGAGAGAGAGAGGGGCAGAGCAGAAGTTACGTGAATGAGAGCAACAGAAGCTTAATCGGCCCGTGAAAAGTTTTTTTTTTTTTTTTGTGATATACTCCATAGACCAGTGGTCGGCAACGTCCGGCCCGGGGGACAATTTTTGCCCGTTGCCAATATTTGTTGGCCCGCCAGAGCCAAAAAAAAAAGCCTAACAGAGACTTAATTGTTCTTTATCCGCAAATGTTTTGCCCCTGATATTTGCTTGTGTTTAGCACAACACCATTCCACTGTCTAACTTCTAGGTTAAATTGTGGTTTGTCCCGATCCTCATACTTTACCTCTGACACACGCATTTGAGTGCCTTCACACGCTCTCACGCCACACTCCTCATATCAAAAAATATCCCTGACTTTTAAAGACGTTTAAAAAAACGATCTCTTCTGGTTAGATGAGCTATGGTTAGTCAGTCTTACATAAATAAATACACACATGGCTGTAATTGTTAAGACAGTCCTAGAAACCTTCCTGCCGTTGTTTCATCTGTGCGCAGTAAGAGGGGGTATTTAAAAAAAAAAATATTGGCCCGAAGCCAACCCAATTTGGGGGGGGGGGGGGGGGGGGGGCGCCGGCTGTGTGTCTGCATACCCCCCAGAAAGTGGGTAGTTGCGCCCCTGTCTAAAGTCTTGCTATTGGCGTTTACACTTTGCACTTCATGTGTTTTAAATTAAACTTTGCTTCTCATAAACATATTGCATTGATTGTATTGGTGTTTCAAATTTATCATATTATATGTTATACCTTTTTTTTTAAAAACGCGTCAAAATAGCAACGAAAACGAGGATAAAAACATAACAAAGTGACACAAAAAACCCAACAAAGAAGCAACAAAACGTGACAAATATACAACATAAATGGCAAAAACGTGACGAAAACAAAAAACAGAAAAGGCGACACAAGAGACCAAAATGTGACATGAACGCGGCGACAGTGTGGCCAAAATAGCACTGGAGTTCTCTGTGCTCAATTGTGTTATATGTTTTGTCCATGAATAAAAAGTTCTTGCCTACAGGAGTTAAATATACATCCTCACCAAATTGTTTCGGTCTGTGATCCTGAAAAAGGCTTACCATAATAGGTTTTTAGTAGGCCTAAAAATAAGATCAAACTAATACTATTTCCATTTTTAGACCATAGAAATAGGCTACAAAAGACTAAAACAAGCCTGACGGGTGTAAAATAAGTTCTCAAACACCCACGTGGAAAAGGGAACTTTTGTAGTGTAATTATTCATTCACTATTAAACTATAGGCTGTTTCTAATTTGACTAGATTAAAACGATGGTTTATTAGAAAGCGTGCTTTATTGTAATAGATCCTTGGGCACCACCTACTGGAAAAGAAGAGCTTGCGTTAGTAGCATTTAGTGGTGCGTTTAAAAAGAACTAGAAAATTAGGGGATCTTTTGAAATACATTTGGATTCGTTTCCAGTAGGTCTACAAGTGGATTGGCACCGTCAACACGCATAATATCTGTTGCCTTGGGGAACGGGCTTTTTCTCCCAGTTCAACACTTGCAGCCAGTGACGGACTGGCCATTGGGCAATGTGGGCAAATGCCACTGCGGCCGCCTGGTCTCATCACTTGTTGTGGCCGCATCACAAACAAATAAATAGGCTAAATAAAGCGAGGAAGTGCAATGGCTGCAAGCGGCAGCACCACCAGCGGCTCGCTCGCCGCTCATCACAACTTGTGGCGCACAACCATATAAAAAGGCTAAATAAATAAATAAAGCGGAGATGCGGCCGCCTTTTGACAAATGTGGCCTCTCTGCTAAAATTGCCAGGGCCTCTTTTTGGTGCCAGTCCGCCACTGCTTGCAGCCGATAAAGACACCACAAAGACAAATAGAAAATAAACCAAGAAAATCTCTATCTGCATTTTTTATTAAATTGTTGTTTGTACAGCATTAAGCTGATAGCTTCTCAGAATATACGATTATTCCACACAGCTTTTTATGGCACAAGAAGAAATTATTAAAAATATCCTAATAGTATTTCAAGTGTGCAATTTCCAAAAACATCCACAAGTTACTCAAGCATAAATAAAACATCCAGTGTACAGACAGTCTTTAAAACATACCTGAAGCAAAGTGTAAAGTGCAGTTATTCACAGCAACATTGAATTTGCCATAAAACTATCCTTGAAGTCAGGCAGCGTTTACAGATTAAATATATGGCTCAAAATTTACTTTACATATAATGCAAAATTTACTTTTTTTTATTACCTATAATGTTGTTCCCCCATTAAAAACAGCAGTACAGGTGAAGTATTTCGCTTCATTCATGCAGTTTTGAGTAATTCTGTTTACTCAGGTTGTGTCTTTTACCAGTGCTCCATTCTCTTACAAGATTATTTGGCATTGTAGATTTTTTGTTTAAACATCACCGGAGCCCTTCTGCATAGCACCATGAATTTGTTAGCATGGCACTGGGTAAAAATGAAGGCTTGCGTACCATTTTTAGCTTGTTTAATTCCCTGTGCTGCCTCAGGTGGACAATCCAACCAAACATTCAGACGCAAACCAAAATAGCCCTAGGTGATTTGCCTGTGGCTCCAATCCTGTGGGTGCTGCGGGGCTTGAGCACCCACTCAAATGTTTGGGCACACCGGCGAATTTGCCCCAATTACAAAATGATTCAACGGATATAACCTGTAATTCACGAGCCGTCACTTCCTTTTCTGTGAACATGCGCGTGCGGGGCAGTCCATTACATTAGGATTAGGGCAGGGCGACATGGCCTATAATCTCTATCACGATATAAAACAAGAAATATCACGATAACGATATACAGTGGTATGCAAAGGTTTGGGCACCCCAGTACATTTTCATGATGTTCCTTTATAAATCATTGGTTGTCTCGATAAGAAATTTCTGTTAAATATATCATATAGGAGACAAACACAGTCTGGATTCTGGTGGAAGGTATTTTGGACCATTCTTCTTTACAAAACATCTCCAGAAGAATAGCCAAAGGACAACACAAGAACATGTAATATGAGAAAGTGTCAAACAGGGAGTTACCAACCGCGAGGACAACAAAGACGGACTATCTTATCTGAGGTTATGGATGTGTGTGATGTCAAATGTTCGTGCAACCTGAACCTCCCCTCGTGTTGCCATGTTAAGCTACAATGAATGAAGCGAGCACCGGCTGTGGCTACAGTTTTAGACAAGTAGGGTGAGGTCCTCTCCTCCACCATCCTTTCATTAGAAGTTGTGCCACGCTGATATGATTTGTGTGATTCATGTTCCCAAACTTGTTGGGCCAGTCGGGGCCAGTTCATTTCATCGCTGCATCGCTGCCTCGTCTCCTGCACTTGTGAAGCTGTCGCCGAAGGGCACACAGCGCTCGGCGAGATGAGAGCCGCGTGGTTGAAGAAGGGCGCGCTTCTCTTGGGAGGAATTGGGCTCGTTTGGTACATGGGCACGTCTCTGCGGACACGTGTGGAGAGTTTCTCGTTCAGTTCTAGAGATCTGGACTCGCCACTCCTGAAGAGCTTTTCTAACTTGGAGGCAAGCATCAACAACCTGAGTAAGTTTTTAAATCAGTCCATGAGTAGATACTTAGTTGCCCCGTGGCGTGCGGTGTTTCTCAACCTTTTTTTGAGTAGCTGACACAACGTTACGCACCATGTCGTGGCACCTCACGTTACACCGGGTAAAAAAAGGTGCCATGCCATTAGTCCGAAAATGTACCATTGAGCAGAGGTGCCATTAGTCCTGAAAACTCTCTAACCCAGTTGTGTTGTGGATTAGAGAGCCCCATACAACCACTGGCCCTAACCTTAAGGCCAGTGGACTCTTGCCTAAACCTAATTTTATTTTTTAACCCCTACTCAATGGGACATTTTCAGACTAATGACACGTCAGACTAATAGGCCGACCTCGAAAATGGTTATAAAGTGCCACTGTGCCTGTTTTGGTTCAAAACATGTTCAAAGGTGTGATCACATTCAGGGCACACAATGTTTGTATTGCTAACCGATGGGGAATTTCAGTATGTATCTCTGGATCTGTATACAGTAATATTACAAAGATCACAAAGTGAGGCTTTATGTTGTCTAAATATCTCCAAATCGCTGCCCGTACATCTGTAAAGATTATTTAATGAAATGTTGCCAAATAAAAAATACTGGCATTGTAAATTCTCAGATCCGGAAAGATAAATTATATGCATATGTCAGGATATGTGACAGATCAGATTCTCACGGATTTGCCAGGATACTTTCCGGATATCTGACAGATCCATAAACTATAGGATCTTATTATATCTTCCCGGATTTTAAGGCTTTTTGTCTTCTTTCAAGGCACATAGGCAATCTCTTAATTAGGCTCTCATGCATTGGTACTGTGGCTCTCAAAGTGCCACCTCATAAAAGGGCCATTTGTCCTTCCAATTTGGCCTCGAACGAGATCTAATGTAATCCAGATCTAAAAGAACTCAGGGTCGACTATACTGTTCTAGCCTAATTTAATTCTTCCTTTATCTTCCTGGTGTGAAGACGGTGCCATTAAAACATTTGAAAAAAAGCAGGATGTCATGCATAAAATGCTGGAAGAGGACCAGGCGCTGCATAAAAACGCAAACATTCAACCACCTCCAGCTGAGAGACAACAGGAGAAGCCCAAGGTAGAGGAGCAGAAGGAGCCTGAGAAGCCCAAGAAATCCTCAAAACTGTTCCCACAATCCCCCCTGTTTAAAGAGTGGGGCACAAATCTGTCTGAGGAGGAGCAGAAGGAAGCAGAAGCCTTATTTCAACTGTATGGGTATAACGTGTTCCTAAGTGACCGACTCCCTCTGGATCGAGCTCTCCCTGACACCAGAGAGAAGGGGTAAGGTGTTTTCAAATTTAGAAAAAAAAATAGAAAAGTGAAAAGTGGGGCGTGCATAAGTCATGCTGTATGAATACTTGTTCCAGCCCCACTTTTCTATTTTTTGAAAAATAACAGAATCATGTATCATTTTGCTTTCACTTCACAGTTGTCTGTTACTTGTGTGTGAACTTTCAGTAAGAAATTCTAAATAAAATCTTTGTTTAGGGTTGTAAACATGACAAAATATGAAAAAGTTCAAGGTGTATTAGTACTTTCGCAAGGCACTGTATATATACAGTAGTTCTGGTGGTAAAAGCATGTCTGTTTTTGTAGGTGTCTAACAAAGACCTACCCTAAAGACCTGCCCAATATCGGGGTGGTGTTGATCTACCTGAACGAAGCCCTGTCTATCCTAAAGAGGGCCATCCGCAGCATTGTGAACCGAACGCCTAAACATCTGCTTAAGGAGATCATCATGGTGGATGACAATAGCTCCAATGGTGGGTTGACAACACAAAAACAAAATGTTATGGAACATTACATAACCTATATATTAGCAGCCACAGCATTTTAAAGCATTTCTCCTCTAATGGCATGGCTCTTTATCAGCATGCTGGTATTAGAAACAGGTTTAACTGGATTCTGTGAGTGATTATATCAAGTTGACAGACTTTGTTCTTACACCTTGTATCACGTGTAAACACTCTTTCAGATGACTTAAAGGAGCCACTTGACCAGTATATAAAGACCATTGAGAAGGAAAACCCATCACTTAAATTTATAAGAGTGAGGCACAACAAACAGCAAGGCCTTGCGTTTGCCCGAGCGTCAGGCTGGCGGGCTGCTACTGCGGATGTGGTGGCGATCCTGGACGCTCACATAGAAGTCCATGAGCTGTGGTAAGGACACCACACAAGCATACCCCAAACTTAACACCTATAATCACTTTTGGTTCCTGGACTCGGAGTGCATCGCATTTTCAGAGGGTGCAAAGAGATGTTCGTCCTTAAAGCGAAAATGCAGAACTTTCCAGGAAGTGCAAACTGTAGCTTATGATAATGATATTCGCTTATATCAGCAACCGGTAGGAAGGACCTCCTGTGACGCTCTGTGCTGCAGCATGGCATCTTTAGTCTCCCAGTCAGCGGACACTGACTATTTTGTTGTTGTACGTTATCAAAATAAGTAGATTGTAATGAGTAACTGAGAAATTCAATTCCATGAGGTACGTTTACACACCAAAAAAAGGTCAGTGAGCTACTTCTGCTTTCAGAATACTTGGGTAACCGGTGCCAAACCGGTCTGACCAGGTATAGGTTTTGGGACCGACCTCTGGCTGTGGCCCAAGCGGGCTAACCTGTGTCAGATGTGACGTGAACAGACTGCTGGCCTCTGATTGGCAACGAGAGAATGGACAGCCCTCACTATTGACACGCAGGTCATACGGATTTAATATTTCACAACATCCTACCGCTGTGCTAAAAGGGGATTTGCCGATAATAGCATTTAGCCGCTGTGAACACAGCTTTAGCTTGTGTTAGCATAACATTTGCTTGTGGCTTACCTTCATAGTTCGTAGTTTAGCAGTTTCTTTTCTGTTTTAATACAGCTTGGCACGTCTGAATAACTCCCACCAGATTACAGCATTTGTCCACATTTGTTCTCATCGCGGCTTGCAAAACTTTTAATGGCGATTTGTACAGCGTGCTCCTCTTTATGTGCGCCGCCCACGACAACTGCGGGTGTGTCTGTGGTGGAAACGGAAAGGTCTGCGGGGTAGTGTCGATACGTGCACGTAGATCGGGGCGTGCGCGGCCGGGTCGCGCCAAGTGGAACGACGGCTATAGGACTGAGTGGAGTACATCCTGAACTATGTGATGTTTTACGGATTATGTATAATTTCATGGGTTCGTTCATATTAAATATATCAACTACATTGGATTTGCTGTTTACGTTTGCATAATACAAAGAGACAAAAAGAAAAATGTGTTGACCTGTATTTTTTTAGTGCATTGGTGATGCAGTGAAACCATTGAGGTAATTTTCCTTTCCCTAGTAGTGTTGGCCCTGGGGCAGAAAGTGTGTTGGATGATTATGGAGGTGCGAGGTTGCTACTTCCACTCTCTTTAAGACCAAGGTTTGGCTTTAGGTTCTGGGCTTTCAAATGAGGCAGGCAATGAGGTATGGCCATGTGTAGCCTACTCTGATTAAGGCGGTAAAGGTAAAGACGGTAGAGGCTTATTTTAAACCAGTAATAGCGCATGACACACAAACCTACCATTAAGCAATGTAGACTAGGCTATCCCAGTTTTCCTTTTGGGTTAAGATAAAGGTTATGCTGTACCAAAGTCCTCAGACAATAACTGATAAAAAAGCAACAGTTTTTCTATTATGTCTTTTATGGCCTTTGATCTGGTCATATGTTTGATTTTGTTCCAGTCCTCAAACACTTACGGTGCAAATGGTGATTTTTGTGTGGCAAAAATGTATCACACAAAGATTCACAGTAAAAATTTATGTTGAAGTAAGTAAATTTGTCCTTGGTTTTAGTATCACATTTTTACACATAAAAAAAAAAAAATCTTTGCTCTCAGATTTCTTGAAATTAGTTACTCAAATAAAGGACAAATTTACTTTGAAGAAGAATAGTTGACCCATAGCCCATGTCAGACAAAACCTAGAAGAGGAAGTGCAGAATACAAACAGTGCAGTCTTACGACAGCCTCGGGCATTTCCATGGATTTGTTTTAGTACTTTGCATATTTTTTACAATACTTAACAATTTCTCGGTCATCCAGGTGGTTGATTTAAAAAGAACTAAGAATAGACGTCTGAGACGATTACTATGGGAAAAGTGTTGTACAGAACAGAAGAACATTTCCTATTACAGCCTGTTGAGGTGCACCTGCAGCCTACAAATATATTGCGGCCTTGAAACAACAGGACACTCAACTGGATGCTGTTGCTGATAACGAGTCATCCGTGGACAAGCAAATGGCTAATGGTACAAATGTTATTGTATGTTGAAGAAGCTGTCAGTAAACTCTACCTCTCCTTCGTGCAGGGCAGAACCCTTGTTAACCCAAATCAAGAAGGACCGCACTGTCATAACATCACCTGTATTTGATCGGGTCAATTTCGATGACCTCAGTGTCATCCAGTACCTACCCTCCTCCCATGCATTTGACTGGGCCCTGTGGTGCATGTACGAGAGCTTTTATCCAGAATATTACGAGCTCAAAGACAGCTCATTGCCTGGAAAGTAAGATTTAAACACTGTTAATACGTTTTACTGTGTTTTAAGGCCAGTTGGGTAAAAATGTAGTTGAGCATTTACTTTATTTTCTTTCAGGAGCCCCTCGGTCATGGGAATCTTAGTTGCTGACAGGAAGTTTCTTGGGGAAATTGGAGTTCTTGATGAAGGAATGAAAGTGTACGGTGGAGAAAACGTTGAGCTTGGAATACGTGTGAGTAATCCAGACTAATGAAAAATGTTGTTCTTGATGTACTTTACTTATCATAGCTGTTTTAGTGGAATATAATTTATAGGAAGACGTTATTTGTTTTGAGCAACAGTCTGTGACGCTCAGTGGCCATTCACTTGCATTCATTCATCTATTTACTTTAGTTGTCTGTGTAAGTGTAAGTTCTCAGTCGTACAGGAGTTGTCCATCTTCAATGAAGGTACTTGACTCATCTTCTGTACTCAGTAGTTGAAGTCTTCGAACGTTTCGCCTCTCATCCAAAAGGCTTCGTCAGCGACAAAGGTCACAATCTGCACGCAGCTGAATATATAGACCAATAGGGAGGAGTTAGGGTTGGCCCGGCTCCTCCCCTCTAATCACAGCTACTCTCACCCGTGGGTAAACAACCTTTGAAGTAGAGCGTCTCTAACGATATGCTCACCTCAGTATCGATCAGTCATGTGCTATTCATAGATAATCACTACCCAGTATCGGTCCGATTCATGGCTGATCACTGCTAATTTTCTGCCTATTGTTCTTTTGTTGGCTGAGGTGCCGTCTCCTTGGACTGGCCAAGCCCTTTTGTTTTCTCCCGAAGGAGATTGGAGTACAGTGACCGAAGATTAAATCTGAGACCGCCATTTCGATTCATGGCGGG
This sequence comes from Proterorhinus semilunaris, assembly GCA_021464625.1. Classification (NCBI taxonomy): domain Eukaryota; kingdom Metazoa; phylum Chordata; class Actinopteri; order Gobiiformes; family Gobiidae; genus Proterorhinus; species Proterorhinus semilunaris. The sequence continues at coordinate 14,647,141 of CM038356.1, read as the reverse complement.
GTTTTCTTTCCTGACAAAAATAGCTTCTTTAACTCCTCTTTCAAACCAACGTTCTTCTTTAGCTAAAATGTTGACCTCCCCGTCCTCAAAGGAGTGGTTGGAGGCTTTGAGGTGAAGGTGCACAGCCGACTGAGGGCCACTTGTGCTTTCTCTTCGGTGTTGAGGAACTGTAAAATTTGTTTTACTTTAGTTTTACATTGTTCAACACTAGTAAGATTGAGAATAATATTAGCAAGAAGCGTATTAACATACACACTTACACGCTTAGTGAGGATGTTCCTTTGCCGGTTTATGAATTAATTTTAGAGTAGTTGCGTTTGTGTCATCCAGGCCCAGATTTATACACATATTCAACTCACTAGCAATGCTATTAACTCGCCTTACATGTCTGTGTACTATGCAGTGTGTGTGATTGTTGGAGAGACCATAGACTGAGCATAGCAGTACTCTAAATGTTTTGTCTCTGCCCTAGGTGTGGACGTGTGGCGGTAGCATTGAAGTTGTCCCGTGTGCTAAGATTGCTCATATTGAGCGGAACCACAAACCCTACATGCCAGATCTCAGCGGGGCCATGAAGAGAAATGCTCTGAGAGTGGCGGAAGTCTGGATGGACGAATACAAACACAATGTTAACCTTGCATGGAACATTCCATTTAAGGTAATTGATTATAGTACATATAATAGGCCCCTCCTGGAACCGCCACTTTAACGTGGTGGAAGGGTTTGAGCGCCCGAATGATCCTGGGAGCTCTGTTGTCGGGGGATTTGTGCCCCTGGTAGGGTCCCCCATGGCAAACAGGTCCTAGGTGACGGGTCAGACAAAAAGCGGTTCAGAAGCTTCTTATGAGAGACCAACAGGCCCGGGTAGAATCAGCCGTCCGACACACGCATTTGAGTGCCTTCACACGCTCTCACGCCACACTCCTCATATCACACGCTCAACCAAAAAATATCCCTGACTTTTTGCAGCGAGCGGCTGCAGACGCTTCATTTTGTCTGCGTGCCCGTCCACGGCTCCTCTGGCGTGTATGTGTGTCTGAGAAACAGGAGAGACTTGACTAAAAACACTCAAATAGAAGCCAAACCATGCCTTGCATAACTGTTTTTAAAAGGGATGCCAGGGTACGTTTAAGTTTACAGGGCCTTGCGAAAGTATTCGGCCCCCTTGAACTTTTCGACCTTTTGCCACATTTCAGGCTTCAAACATAAAGATATAAAACTGTAATTTTTGTGAAGAACCAACAACAAGTGGGACACAATCATGAAGTGAAACAAAATGTAGTGGATATTGTTCACAAATAAAAAACTGAAAAATTAGGCGTGCAAAATTATTCAGCCCCCTTAATACTTTGTAGCGCCACCTTTTGCTGCGATTACTGCTGTAAGTCGCTTGGGGTATGTCTCTATCAGTTTTGCACATTGAGAGACTGAAATATTTGCCCATTCCTCCTTGCAAAACAGCTCGAGCTCAGTGAAGTTGGATGGACAGCGTTTGTGAACAGCAGTTTTCAGTTCTTTCCACAGATTCTCGATTGGATTCAGGTCTGGACTTTGACTTGGCCATTCTAACACCTGGATATGTTTATTTGTGAACCACTCTATCTAGATTTTGCTTTATGTTTTGGATCATTGTCTTGTTGGAAGACAAATCTCCGTCCCAGTCTCAGGTCTTTTGCAGACTCCATCAGGTTTTCTTCCAGAATGGTCCTGTATTTGGCTCCATCCATCTTCCCATCAATTTTAACCATCTTCCCTGTCCCTGCTGAAGAAAAGCAGGCCCAAACCACGATGCTGCCACCACCATGTTTGACAGTGGGGATGGTGTGTTCAGGGTGATGAGCTGTGTTGCTTTTACGCCAAACATAACGTTTTGCATTGTTGCCAAAAAGTTTGATTTTGGTTTCATCTGACCAGAGCACCTTCTTCCACATGTTTGGTGTGTCTCCCAGGTGGCTTGTGGCAAACTTCAAACGACACTTTTTATGGATATCTTTAAGAAATGGCTTTCTTCTTGCCACTCTTCCATAAAGGCCAGAGTTGTGCAGTATACGAATGATTGTTGTCCTATGAACAGAGTCTCCCACCTCAGCTGTACATTTCTGCAGTTCATCCAGAGTGATCATGGGCCTCTTGGCAGCATCTCTGATCAGTTTTCTCCTTGTATGAGCTGAAAGTTTAGAGGGACGACCGGGTCTTTGTAGATTTGCAGTGGTCTGATACTCCTTCCATTTCAATATTATCGCTTGCACAGTGCTCCTTGGGATGTTTAAAGCTTGGGAGATCTGCCTGGTGTGTTCCTTGTTCTTCATGATGCTCTCTGCGCTTTAACCTGACCTCTGAGACTATCACAGAGCAGGTGCATTTATACGGAGACTTGTTTACACACAGGTGGATTCTATTTATCATCATTAGTCATTTAGGTCAACGTTGGATCATTCAGAGATCCTCACTGAACTTCTGGAGAGAGTTTGCTGCACTGAAAGTAAAGGGGCTGAATAATTTTGCACGCCCAATTTTTCAGTTATTTGTTAAAAATGTTTGAAATATCCAATAAATTTCGTTTCACTTCATGATTGTGTCCCACTTGTTGTTGGTTCTTCACAAAAAATTACAGTTTTATATCTTTATGTTTGAAGCCTGAAATGTGGCAAAAGGTCAAAGTTCAAGGGGGCCGAATACTTTCGCAAGGGACTAATATAAAATGAATTATGGACAGGAAACATAAGTCAAACTTTATCACTGACTTTAATGCGGGGGATGTTTAAATGTGTTTCTGAGCTGCATGTGACTGACTGTCCTCAACTATGCACAATGCTTTGTGTCATTGTACCTTTTGGCAAGGCTGTAACGATGAAGGGGACTAACTGGGCATTTGCTGAGGAAATTGGGGCCCAGAAAATGCACCAGATTGCAGGAAATCATATCTGAATTATACAAAATCTCCAAACCCCCCCCTTTGAAGTGCCCTGCCACACATTAAACCGGTTCTGATGGTCATGTAGGGTGGTGCCGGACTCCCCTCTGACAGATCGATTATGCAGCTCCTGATGTGCTCATCCATGTAAATCATATACTTGTTTTTGGCTTATATTTTTATACGATAACGAAACACTATCGCTATGAGAAAGGCCACCCAGCTCAGGACCGACCGATGTCTCACTCCAAAGTTTGGTGAAAAGTTTGCAGCCCTGCATATAATAGGCTTCACAATGATGTAAAATTAAGACTGTTATGATAGCTATTAAGAATTCAACACAAAGTAGTCTATCTTTCGAATGAGGAAAAGGTTGACCGATATCTATGGCCGATGCCGATTTTGTTGGGGGGGGGGGGGGATTTTAAAGTATTTTTAACCGATATTCCAAATGTCTGGTCTATAATCCTGTAAAAACATAAATACTTGGCCACTCCAGCAATGGAAATATGTTATTACTTTATGTGATGCCATCATAGTTTTTGTCCCAGCTTTGATTAGTTGCTGTTAGCATTAGCATGCTGCTGTTAGCTTCAGCATACAGTTGCTAGCTGTGATCAAAAATACAATTGCACATTCAGAGTAAACCTAGAGTTGCTGTGATGTTCATCTCTACTCTAAAGTAACAATTTGAAAATTCACTAGATGATTCTGTTTGGACAGTGGTTTGCAAAAGTATCCGCCCTCCTTTTAACTTTTTGTTATTTTGCCTTGCTATGGACCATAAACAGATATATTTAATTAAAGTTTTATGTGAAAGACACACACTAAGTGACACACAATTGTGAGGTGAAATTCATACATGATTTTGAATTTTGTTTTTATTAAAAAACTCAAAAGTGGGATGTGCATAAGTATCTACCCACTTTCTTTTTAGTGCAACTAATTGCCTTGAGAAGTTGCCTGGTGATTTCTGAATGATCATATTTTGAACTAATGACTACATAGAGTCTACCTGTATGTAATCTAATCTCAGTTCAAATACAGCTGCTCTGTGATGGTCTCAGAGGTCTGTTAAGAGACTATTGGGGAGCAGACAGCATCATGAAGTCCAAGAACACACTAGACGGGTCCGGGATAAAGTTATTGAGAAGTATAAAGCTAGGTTATAAAAAGATTTCCAACCTGGATGAACTGCAGAGAGCTACAGCTCAGGTGGGGGAAACTGTACACTGAACCACTATTAGTTGTACACTGGCAGAGTGGCTAGAAGAAGCCATTTTGAAAGAAAACCATAAGACGTCCCTTTTGCTGTTTGCCAGAAGCCACAGCAAACGGGATTTCTTATGGTTTTCTTTTAAAAATGCCACTCGGCCATAATGGCCATATTTGAGCAGTGTACAGGTTCGGTCAGTAAGTTTAGGAGGACGGCCGGGTCTTGGTAGGTTTACAGTGATGCCATACTCTTTCCATTCCCGGATGGTGTATTTAGCTGTACTGAGAGATGTTCAAAGCTCAATAGTCTCTTAACAGACCTCTGAGACCATCATAGCTATATTTGAAATGAGATTAGGTTACACACGGGTAGACTCTATTCAGTCATTAGGTCAACATGTGATCATTCAGAAATCATCAGGAAACTTCTCAAGGCAGTTGGTTGCACTAAAAGGAAAGAGGGTAGACAATTATGCACATCCCACTCTTCAGTTTTTTATTTATAGAAACAATTCTAAATCATGTATGAATTTCACTTCACAATTGTGTGTCACTTAGTGTGTGTCTTTCACATAACATTTGAATTAAATATATTTATGTTTATAGTCCATAGCATGGCAAAATGTCAAAGTTAAAGCAGGGCGGATACTTTTGCAAGCCACTGTACATGTACTGGAAATATTCAAATGTAAAGTTGGTTCTACATCCACAGTCGCTTTTGTGAACGGCGTTGAGTCAAAACGCAGACTGAGATAAACTTGTAACAACTTATGTCCCTGAAGAGCTTTGATCTGTTCTGTCAAATTAATTAATTATGCTCAAAGAAAATTTCTTTTTTGAATCACTTTGACACATTTAATGTGTCAAAGTGATTGACAAAAACTTGCATTACAAGTGAAAAGTTATAACGTTTGTTCTCAAAGAACTCAAGTATCAGCAGTACACATACCATTAATCTCGTATATTGAAGGATGGGTCAAATGCAGAGGGGCCAATAAAGTATACCGGACCAAACAAATTTAGTGGGTTGGGCAACCAGACAGTACTGCTATCTTCTATGGGTCTCCCTCTCTTCAGTACGAGATACTCAATCCACAGCTGCTTTAGACAATGAGGCAATATGAGAAGCCTGTTAGCAATGTAAACAGATCAGTCTTCAAATCCGTATTTTGAGCCATTCCTTGATTAAGAAGATACGTCTTTGAAGAGCATAACAAATATCAACTGAATTGTTGACAATTACAGGATCATGGAATTGATATAGGAGATGTTAGTGAGCGTAAAAAGTTACGGGAGAGGCTGAAGTGCAAACCTTTCAAGTGGTATCTGGAGAATGTGTATCCTAAACTGGACCCCTTGGATGACTTGGTGGGATATGGAGGGGTAAGTAAAAAAAAGAATCTTGCAATCTTAAACCTTTGTGTAGGGCTGGGTACCGTTAATTTTTTTCCGATACCAATACTTGAACAATACTTTTTCCAATACCTATATTAAAATATTTGTCATATGGAACCATAAAACAGATAAATAATGTTAATTTATTCTTTTTCCTTCCAAATAATGTTTTCTTTTACATTTGTATCATTTGTGTGAGGTGAAATAACCGGGAAACATCCTTTAACTACAAGAGGATTTTTTTCTTATTTTTCCCCCATTTTTAATTAAAAAAAAAAGAAATGTCCCCCAAATGTTCCATATGTTTTCCTGATTTTTTTTCCGAATCTTTCTGTGTTTTTTCTCCAATTTTCCCACCATTTTTATTCCCCCCCACCCCCCAATTTTTGTCTTTTTTTGTGTGTTTCCCCTTAAATAGCCCCTCAGGCAGGAGGCTACGGTCTATCCAGACCCATAAATCCCACCACTTGAACAGTTTTTTCCCCTCCGCCATCAGACTCATGAACAATAAAAAGTCTCTGTAGCTTAGTTACAAACTCATGGATGTTTCTGCTCTGTTGCTCTGTGCGGTGTGTCCACACTTGCTATCACTCATCACTTTATAACACTTAATATCACTTTATATGCTACACATCTGTAAATACAATCCTGCTGTTGTTCATTGTCAAATTGTTGTTGTCTTACCACACGTCACTTTATTTTATCTTATTTATTTAAGATTTTTTATGCATGCCCTTATAGCCTTATAGTTTAAAGTTCTTATCTTATTTTTTATCTGTGTTATATGTTTTATATCGCACGTTTGCACCGAGAAAAATTCCTAGTTTTGTGAACCCTGTTCTGAAACAATGGCAATAAAACCTAATCTGATTCTGATTCTGAAATTATTTTTCAGAATCCCCCCACGTTTTCCCCCCAATTTTGATGAACAGCATCAAAACTTGAATATAAAAATTTTACATTTCTTTTCGGTACCTGCTTTCGATACTTGTATTTTTTAAATACCAGTGGTACCTAACCCCCCCCCCCCCCCCCCCCATTCCAGACTAGTATCGTTTAACGGTACTCAGCCCTACTCATGTGTCTGTTATTTAAGTACTAAAAATCCCTACATTGCAGATAAAAAATCTTGATGCTGAAGGGGACATGAAGTGCATAGACCAAGGACCTCAGCCTGGTCACACGCCTATTGCTTATCATTGTTACTACTATGCTCCACAGGTAATTCAAGCATTAATATAGAGCTATTTACACCTAAAATAAACTTTAATTCTCATTTTTTCCCCCAGCATGTATATTATCGTACAAATGGTGAGTTCTATATTGGCGGCATCAAGTCCCACAAGTACAACGACAACCGCTGCTTAACCGACCAGGGCAACAAGGAAACCGAGCCAGGGCTATTCTTCTGCAAAGAAGCCATGCAGAAAGGAATGAGCATTCACTGGGACTTTTCACAGGTATGATCTCTAGACATTTGAACCAAAGGATAGACTTTGCAGTGTTTCCATTAAATATTGATTTATTTATTCATGGCTGTTTTTTTCCCTCAGGGCAAGGAAATGAAAAACAGAGAAACAAAAAGATGTTTAGAAATTCACAAGAACAAGCTTGTAATTCAAGAATGCACTGGCCAGAGGTGGGAGATACAAAACGTCATCAAAGACTTTTAGATGATGTTTTCAGTCAAATTTGGGACTCTGTGCAAACTGTGTAAGTCAAAGTCAATTTTGAAAGCGAGAATCTTAACATGCACTGTAGAATTTTTTTTTACACAAACCTCTGAAATGTTTCTTTGATAATACCTCAGGGCAGTTTCATTTCATCGTTTATCAAAAAAAAAATTCTCCTCTTCGATTATTCCGCCACTATTCTATTGCTAGTAACGACACACAAATATAACAATAACTCGGTGCCCAATCTCTTGTTTGTGTTTTTAAGTGGGCAAAATTATTTGGTTGCAGATTTACAATGACCTTTAAACGGACAGATAAAAAAAAAAGCCTTATTTGTAATAATAATAATCCACCATTGCTTGTACACATCTTGAAAGTAATTTTTTTTATGATTATGCTGGTAAATATTATTGTGTCTAGAAAATCTAAAGTCTTGCTATTGGCGTTTACACTTTGCACTTCATGTGTTTTAAATTAAACTTTGCTTCTCATAAACATATTGCATTTATTATATTGGTGTTTCAAATTGATCATATTTTATATGTTGTAGCTTTTAATCTCTTAAAGCTAAGCGGAGCACATTTTCTCCATTTTGGCATTACTCAAATCTAAAAGGTTCTTAACAAAAAAGCGTCAAAATAGCAACGAAAACAAGGATAAAAACATAACAAAGTGACACAAAAAACCCAACAAAGAAGCAACAAAACGTGACAAATATACAACATAAAAGTGACTAAAGAGTGACAGAAAAATGGCAAAAACGTGACGAAAACAAAAAACAGAAAAGGCGACACAAGAGACCAAAATGTGACATGAACGCGGCGACAGTGTGACCAAAAAAAGTTACGAACGGTTCTGTAGGCCTTAGCTTTCAAATGAGTGGCCTATACACTGTTGCTCTCCACACCAGAAACCTTTTAGATTTGGGTAAAGCCGAACTGGCGAAAATGCACTGGGTAAGAGGTTAATGGAGTCCTCTGTGCTCAACAGTGTTATATGTTTTGGCCATGAATAAAAATAAGATCAAACTAATACTATTTCCATTTTTAGACCATAGAAATAGGCTACAAAAGACTAAAACAAGCCTGACGGGTGTAAAATAAGTTCTCAAACACCCACGTGGAAAAGGGAACTTCAGTTTGTAGTGTAATTATTCATTCACTATTAAACTATAGGCTGTTTCTAATTTGACTAAATTAAAAAGATGGTTTATTAGAAAGCGTGCTTTATTATAATAGATCCTTGGGCACCACCTACTGGAAAAGAAGAGCTTGCGTGGTGCGTTTGCAAAGAACTAGAAAATTAGGGGATCTTTTGAAATACATTTGGATTCGTTTCCAGTAGGTCTACAAGTGGATTGGCGCCGTCAACACGCATAATATCTGTTGCCTTGGGGAACGGGATAGTAAAACACAAATCTTCTTGAATGAACTTGTTTGCGACTTGAAAAGAAAATGGTTCTTGAAACGTTTAGTTCTGACCGTACGTAAAGCGTCCGTCACCTAGCAACCAGTTGTTTGGTTTGCCGGAACATTCTCTACATGCAATCCCGAGAGAGAAGAATAGTAGCTATTTTAAGATCATATTGATACCGGGAACTTAATTAAAGTCAAAATGCTTAACGGAGAATTTCTGCTAGACCGTGCGACTTCGGTAACACTTCAGAACCGTCGAATCAGAGAGAGTGAAAGGCGCGAGAGGATTTTTAACCACAAAGAGCGGACCATCGGGGTAAGTTTGCTCATTATGACACAGTTATATGGACGTGTGTGACTGTCGACTCTGCAGGTTGACAAAGAAGCGTTAGACTTGCAGCTGAAGGAAAAGAAGTTAAAAGAAGAAGTCGAACAGGAAATGGAAAAGGAAAGCGGTAAGTGCAGACAAAATCAATTAGACTATCGCACAACTGAACCCTTTTAGTTTTAACCCTGTTTTTTTTTTAATCTAACATTTTCTTAAGTAAGAAAAAATATAACTCTTACAGAAAGTACAAAAGGAATGTTATTGATGCAATGTAAAACAATATTTCACAACTAAAATGAAATGCTGAACATGTAACTATCAAATTTCATAGATCAGGTCATAAAATGTGATATTTATGGGAGGCCGTTTAGGAAAAAACACATTACAAATGTGGAAAAACACAACAAAAACCGCAGGTTTACACATTAGATTGCGCACTTGTACATTGATCGTGTTTGAAACACATTAAAATACACTGCGTACACAATAATGAAGAGCAAATGTACATAAAATTTGCCATTCAAATTAAAAATGCATTTTTAATTTTTTTTTATTTACATCAAAAATCTTGAAAATGCTGGTCTGATTTTTTCACATAAAAAAGTGTTTTTTTCTTCTTCTTTTTTTCAAAGTTCACCTCAGGTCTTTATTTTTCATTGTTAATTATGTATTTAGTTGGTTTTTTTTACATTGGAAAAAAAAAAACTATATATATATATATATATATATATATATATATATATATATAAAAAGAGGGGTGCAGCCGGAAGTTGATTGTTGTGACCGAAAGGTACTTGCTGTTGCCGGTGTTGAGTTATTATAATAGATCCATGTGTTGAGGATCAACGTGGGCGGGGTTAATTCGGGTTTGTTTATTGGCGTGTCGCAGGACAGTCCTGTAAAGACTTAAGGACACCTCCTTATAAGTCCTTTAGATGGCGCCAAACACCTCAATAGGCTCACCTCAAGTAGATACACTCTCACGTACGCTATGATAAATGACATTCATATAAAAAGAATGTTTCATATGCATTTTATATACATTTTCTATGCATTGTGCATGCAGAAATGTCCTTATACCAAATAAAACTCATAAGCAAACTGATATTTATTTTTCTTTTTTTGTCAGAAGGTTCAATAAACACTCCAGTTTTTAGCATATTTCATGATTTGGGCTTTACAGAGTAAAAGCTACACTGCTGAGAGACCCCTTGCGATAAAATGTCTGCATTCAAGAAGGCCTAATGTTTTCTTAATGTAGACGAACTGATGATGCCCAGAAATAGTATGAGCCAGGTCTGATGAGAGGGCCATTGACAGATTTGTCACAGAGCATACGTTCTTTTCATTCTAAACAGAACTCGTAACATTCTGGGCAAAATCAAATAACTTAATCATAACCCAATATTGGCACTCAAACATTGTGTCACTCACTGCGGAACTTTATGATATCACATGCATCCGTCTATAGCCTATATAACAAAAAGAAACCTCTGAGATGTTAAGTAACTCTGAAGGTACTTCATACTATTTCCATGTAAGAAAAAATAGACCAACTTGACCCATAGCCTATCCTAATATAACTGTTATAACGGTTACAAAAGGTGGGCCACCATCATGACGGTGCCTTGTAGCCTCTCTGCATGTTCACAGAAATAAACTTGTAGGAGCTATTTGTCCGTTTTTTGTTTTAAGAAATGTAATTAAAAAAAAAATAATAATTAGTTACACATTTTGAGTTGTGTAGTTTCTTATAATATATTCTTCAATATGCTATATTGATTTTAATTTGTTTACTTGTTTTATTTTGTTTGGTTATTCTATCATTGCGCACCTAGGGGATATAGGGGAGTAACGCACACAGTCCAGCACGCACCTGGGTGGGCTAATGGTTTTTTACCAGTAGATTAGGAGATGCAGCAAGTAGGCCTTGCATATGTTACCTTGCTATTTGCCTTATCTGGAAATAAACCCTTTTGAATGCTGCTGCGTAAAACCAAAATCCATGGTGCGTCTAAGTGTTTATTTGAGTTAAGTCCTAAGTTTGCTTATGTCGCAGTTTTGAGTTTCCTTTTTGTTGACAAATAATCACTACGAAACTTGTGTTTGAATTTTCCACAGATGCAGAAAGGCTTTATTTCAGTAAGGTCGCCAGTATTCTGACCAATCGCCAACATAAGCAGCAGCGGGAAACAGCTCAGGACATTGTCAGGTTCAGGCAGCAGTACCAACAGCCGCCAGATCGGAGAGAGTTTGACCTGAACGACTCTGAACGCTATAGAAATATGAGTCCTGAGGAGGCCCAGATGATGATTCCTGGACTTGCGGGAGAAGATCCAAACAGTAAGGACCGGCAGCAGAGACAGAGGGAGCAGCTGCGAGACTGGCTCATACAACAACAAGCAGAACGTGATGGAGAAAGACACAGGCAGAAGATGGAAGGTAACAAAGCCTTTTTATTGTCAATATTGTCACTTTACATTCATTAGAAAATATGTTCAGATCAGAATTATCACAAATTGATGGTGGAAGTCAACAATACAGCTCTGGAGCTGCAAAACCTTGAGATGGAGAACAGAAAAGCGACTCTCATTGCAACAAAAGAATACAATCTTGCCATGGTAAGATACAATTGATTTTGATATAAATTTGGTGGAATAACAAAGCAAGAACATGAGGCTTTAAAAGGCTTCAAACACACAATTTTGGCAAAGCTTCGACGGTCATTAAAATTCAACCAACCTTGTCTTTTGCTTCTTTACTTTTCTTGTATGAATGAAATTATACATTTGTAAATAACTTTTACTCTTTACCCGCGTCAAAGGCAGAAGAAAAACAGCGTCAAGAATTCAGTAAGACCACAGAGGTTCTAGAGTTCATGGATGGTCCGGTGACTAAAGACGACTCTCCTCAAAGCCTTGTGGATATAGAGAGGAGAGAGACCTTAAAGATTAAAGAATTTCAGCAAGCACAAATAGAAGAGAAAGAGGTAAAGGAATAAAGACATTCACCAGTTGCACATAAGCTGAATTAACCACCACAGACAATGTTTTTAACTAGAGTCAAAAACTGAGTGAGAGAAATGAGGAGCATTACTACGACCGCATTTGCATAGACTCCGCTCGTGCTGCAACGCTCATCGAGAGGCAACAGGCAAAACTCAACAAGCAAATGAGGAAACACCTGGACAGCACCAACCTAATGTTAGCAGAGACAAGGATACAACTGTAAGTGACAAAATGTATTATTGTTTACATTGTCTGTACATTCACTTTAAAGCGTTTCTTTTTTGCATTGTTAGGAAACCAGATATAGCAAGAGGCGCAGTCTCTGAAAGCTTTTTCTCCCAGTTCAACACTTGCAGCCGATAAAGACAAATAGAAAATAAACCAAGAAAATCTCCATCTGTATTTTTTATTAAAAAATGTTGTTTGTACAGCATTAAGCTGATGGCTTCTCAGAATATAAGATTATTCCACACAGCTTTTTATGGCACAAGAAGAAATTATTAAAAATATCCTAATAGTATTTCACGTGTGCAATTTCCAAAAACATCCACAAGTTAATCAAGACTAACATGTTTTACAAAGCATAAATAAATAAAAAACATCCAGTGTACACACAGTCTTTAAAACATACCTGAAGCAAAGTGTAAAGTGCAGTTATTCACAGCAACATTCAATTTGCCATCAAACTATCCTTGAAGTCAGGCAGCGTTTACAGATTAAATATATGGCTCAAAATTGACTTTTGCTTTCCTTTTGCTGAAACAAGTATTAATTATTTTCTGAGATAAACTTGTCCCAACTTTTTTGCCACATAGCCAAGGCTTTTTCTTGATCCTGTCCTGTTAATGAGCTATACCTGGAAGACAAAACATGGATAATGTCAGAAGTTAAGTACAATCAAATATTGGAAATTGCTTTTTGAGCGGACATATAATGCAAAATTGACTTTTTTTTATTACCGATAATGTTGTTCCCTCATCAAAAACAGCAGGACAGGTGAACTACAGTGCCTTGCAAAAGTACTAATACACCTCGAACCTTTGCACATTTTGTCATGTTTACGACCGTAAACGTAAAGATTTTAGAATTTTTTACTGAAAGTTCACACACAAGTAACAGACAACTGTGAAGTGAAAGCAAAATGATACATGATTCTGTTATTTTTTTAAATAGAAAAGTGAAAAATGGGTCGTGCATAAGTATTCATACAGCATGACGTAATACTTTGTGGAACCCCCTTTTGCTGCAATAACAGCTGCATGACTCTACAAGGTTGGCTTTCAGTAAAAAAATTCAAAATAAAATCTTTGTTTAGGGTTGTAAACATGACAAAATGTGCAAAAGTTCAAGGTGTATTAGTACTTTCGAGAGGCACTGTGTGTATGATGCATCCACTTTATATTAATCTCAATCTCACCTAATGGAGTTCATTGCCAGTTTTTTGAGTGTGCCAATGTTAGACCTCAAGCCCCCAAATCCCACAAAGGCTTGGTAAAAGTCATAGGATAGACCGGAGGAACCAAACATGGCTGGATCATCGGAGCTAATGACCAGAGGGTGGTCTTCTGCCATCAGTACAGCGCCAGGGTGGTTTCTTAAGTCATCTACCAGCTTCATAACCTAGACAGCAAGACATACAGCACTCTCACGTTATTCAGAAGCAAATCAGGTTATGATTAGGCTTGCACTTTTAAAATGATGTACCTGGTTGGAGATAGGGCAGATTTCCAAAGCGACTCCTCTTTTCTTGGATAACTCCTTAGCCACGGGATGACGTAGCAGAGCAAAGCCATGCCCAAGGCGCGACGTGTTGAAGAGAAGAGCATCCAGTAAGTTCTGATCCACCTCTGAGCCCTCCAAATCTGTACAAGAGGAGAGGGTAGAACTGTACATAAGGCATGTCTTTTTCTGTTGTCCTTTATTATGTAAAAGATATAAAGACATACTAGTTTCTCCAGCGTGGAAATAGAAAGGAAGCTGCAGCCCTCTGTCTGATGGGAGAGACAGTTCATTTCGAAAATACCACAGAGGTCTTCCCTGGTCCTCCCGACCCACCTGTAAGTAACACATCATAGTATTTACATAAACAATACATGAACGCAAACTGAACAACAAACGACTGATTCTCACCAGGTCAAAGCCTGCCATAAAATCTGGAAACTCTCTCTTCAACTTCATGGCCTCCTCTACAATGCTGGCCATCACGGTTGTGTTCACTCCCCTATTAAATAATACAGTATAAGCTTTAACAAGGCGGTCAGTGCAGGAACAAACCATCAGTTAATCACCTGTGAACGGTGAAAATGAGTCTAGCTCCAAAAAAGTCAGGATGATCTGCAGTGAACCGTTTCGTGACTTCCTGGTAGGTTTTTAGAGCCCAAGTCTTGTCACGCGTACTGCCATCCAGCTCATAAACCTAAAAGGAACATGTTTAGATAATCATTAGTACATAATGCACATGACAAGTCGGAATCATTTTCACCACACCACCAACATATTTCAGATTTTGCACGAATGCAGTTTAACACCAACAGAATTTGTACCTCTGGGAGTAGCGCCCGCACTTCCAAGTACATGACATTGTCTGTGTAAAACTCGCGGAGGCCTTGGTAATAGTAATCCGTAAAGACTGGAGCGTATGAGACCAAACCCAACACTGCAAGGAAGGCCTGCTCAAATCGGCCCCAAATTACATCCTGGGTCGGGTACAGCACATCTGGGTCCAAGTCAGTGAAGATGGTTAAGTTCCTCTTAATACTGTAACAAACGAATTTAAGAAAGAAAATTATTGATTTGTCAACAAAGAACTAATTTTGAACACATTACTGTATGTTGATGAGGACTTGTATGGTCATCTGTCTTTTTGGTGGCATTTGTTTTGTCTTTTATTTATTATTATCGGCCTAAATTTCTTCCCATTATTAAACAAGAGATGCACTTCTCTGACACCTTTAAATGTGAAATTAATGATATCATATTTCCCACAGTACTTTACTTGAGTACTATAATTTTGTATAGGTATTCTTACTTCAAAAAATTTGGCAACTCATTCCACTGTGAGTAAATCTGTAACTGAGAAAAGCTTACATGAAGTCAATACATGAAAATAACGTTTAATTAATAAAAGTGTTAATTAACTGTATATTACCACACACATTATTTTGTTATTTTAAGCTGTCATCTTTGGAAATCAGTGTCATATTATCTTGTTTTTTTATGATTTGTCTGTTGATTTGTATTTTGTAGTATCTCGACACTAAAACATAAATTGGACTTTTTCACCCTGTACTCATGTAATTTCACAGATTCGTTTTTTACCATTATCTGAATAGCTATTTGGGCCACATTTATTCTTGTTCTTGAGTAAAACTCCACCTCGAACACATCAAAAATAAGCAACAACTTGTGAGCCCCACCATTCGAGCCATGATAGGGAGATAATCGATGCTACTGCCCCCAATGAGAGGATTTTCACCCACATGTTTCTTGCACAGTTATACGTGAAACCTCATATTCCTGGAAAACATGAGTAAAATTACCTGTCATCTAGCTCAGTCGAGTTGATCGTCGTGGCTCTGAGCTTTTCCAGCAGAACCCAGGGGGAACAGTACGGCAATAGTTTGGGCCATTGAGAAGAGAAGATGAAGCGTATGGATTGACTGTTAGTAAAACACATGTAGAGGTAAGGCCTGTATGTCACATTCTTCACCAGCCACTCCACATCCACCATTGCGAGGTCGTGCACGTGAAGGGCTGCACCTAAGAGCACACTATTCAGACAAATGTATAGCTCCATTCAATATACTGTTGTAGGAAAACACATTAAAACTTGTGTAACTCCAATTACATCCCACCATTTTCCCCATTTGTGGAATTAGGCAGTGATTAGCATAGTTTTGAGGCTTTGAAGTGTGTATTTTATAGAACAGCGGCAATTTCACGTTTTTTTTCCCCAACCAAATACCCCACTAGCAGGTGCAGTGACAGTTAAAGCCAATGCAAAGCCACGGCGAGTAATTTTTATGGCACAGACCTAAAATGAGAACATGAAAGTTGCACTTCCCTTTGAAAACTGAGCATACCTTTAGGCACTTTTTGCAGCAGACTGAAGAGGGGACTTTCCTTGATAAGGTGCCTGGCCTTGAAGAAGTGCATCGCTGGTGGGAAGTCGGCTCTCATCACCTCTTTCTGTTTCAGTTGCAAGAGTCGGGAGTTAAGGCGTTTCTCGTCCTCGCCCAACACCGCCTGACCCCCTGTCTGCATGGAGGCCTCAATCCGTATGAGGGCATCTCTGTATTTGGGGTCTGGCATTGACAGAGCTCCCCACAGGCAGCACAGGGACATGCACAGGGTAACCACTAGATGGCGCTGCGACAAGACCTCCATGTCAGACATTCGGGAGTTGGTAGAGTCTGCAAAAAGCACACATTATGACAAACCACTCGTTATGTGTGCATGGCATGGCGCGGATTAGAACAGTACTAGCGATAAAGCGTCAGAAACATGCATTAAATCATCAATAACTGTCATGGTCAAAGCTTACAGCGCTGTAGCACAAGTCAACGAGTCCTGACAAAGAAAGATCCGTGAAGCGTCCGTCACAAAACACGGACCGAATAAAAACGAATGACGTCAAAACAAAAGCTTTAACTTTGACAGTAAATACAATTGTTTGGACATGATTTCTGCCAGCTAGATAAGATACATACTTGTGGCTAGGTTTGAGTCGTCGGAGGAAGCGAATCCTGTGTCAATATACTTCAATGCAGCTGCACAAGGGGACTCTGGTACCGCCCTGGTGCTGTGATTGGTGGAGCTCAGAAGTAAACAAACGCTCGCGATCCCTTTATTTTGTTTTATTGCTAGTTCAAAGAAAAATCGAGTAGTAATCAGCAACATTGGCTGATAACAAACCTTCTCAGATGGCCTATAATGTAGATAACCAACGTGAATAGATATGAAGTGGCCCCCCAAACATAAGTTAGACACACTTTTAAGAAAATATTTATTTAAAAAAACAAAAACAAAAAAAGAAAGAAAGAAAAAAACAAATCACCAGTCAGATATGAACTTAATTACTTGAAGTCTGGGCTACACGTATTTTTGCCATACCAATCAGATGTAAGACGCAGAATCCAGGATGACAGCACATATTAACACAAGTTCAAAATGCAAAACAAACAAAAAACGAAAATCTTAAAAAGAATAAATATGATTCACATTTTCTCACATCTACATGTTTCCCCTAGTGCAGAAAAGACAGCAGAAAACCAGAGCTGGATGGACCCATGTGTCATGTGACGCCAATTACGCACAAAACATACAAAACTACTGCAGACAGTAGCTACCGCCTCAACTCAACTTTGTTTTTATATCGTTCAAAAAAACTGCTGATAATGTGACCTGAACGGGCCAACTAATTACAGACAATTCCTAAATTAACATAGTCTCTAGAGTGTCCTTCAAAGCATCTGTTTACACTGTATATATACACACGTTCTAACAGCATAATCTGGCAAAAGGCAGACAATTGGTGAAAGTGACCACAAGTATGTTATGTAATTATCTTCTAATAAAACATCTCTACTATTATAAGTTACATTAAATAGCAACTTTTATAACTCCGTGACACTGGCCAATTAACAGAATACATATACCCAGCTAAATAATTTAACAATATGGTGCTACAATCCTATTCATGTCATAAATGTCAAAGTAGTAAGAGAGTCTGGCTAAACGGTAGAGAAGTGGCTATTCACTGGTTCATTGAGGTAGACTTGTTATAATTACAGAACTGCACAAGTGGGCTTCGCATGTGCTTCATAGCCATGATGGGGAAAGGGAAGGCACAACGTGTCCAAGAAGACAAGCCCAGAAGACAGAGAAAGCAAATCACTGCCACTAAATTAGGGCCAGTTTTGAACTGAGAAAGTAGTAATGTGAAGTACATCATTAGATTGATTTAATAAACTTCACAGGTTTTCATTACCCATGTTAAATCATTTAGTGATAGTGTTTACTGTAATCAGACATCAAACTCGAATAGCGATTAAAAAATATACCCGTATAGAAATTGTGCACCCTGAGCAGAAGTTCAATAAAAGTTGGAAAAGGAAGCACTGACATTTAGAGGTCAAGATCAAAACAAGCATGTGAATGAAATTCATTTCACTGTTCAAAATGTCACCACATTTGTGCATATGTCAGCAAGCAAGGCTCATTACAGAAATCCCCTTTTGGGTGTATAAGAAAAAATAAAAAACTTTGGGACTGTGGAAGAACGAATAACATGTTTTTGTAATTGGCTTCCATCATGTAAGGTCAAACCACGAATGAAAAAGGTATGCTCCAGAACAGTCGATTTTTTAATATAATTTATCAAGGCCACTTGTTTCCAGTACGTCCAAACTAATAAATAGTTCATTATAATCTGGTTTGGTGGATAGTGCGTCATTCTTGACTAAGCAGTCAGTTGATGCAAAATGGTTCTCTTGAGGGTGCGTGTCTGTTTCATATTTGTATCTACTATGTTGCACTTTCCTTGTCTGCTAAACATTCATACATGCATACATACATACATACATACATACATTCATTTATTTATTACGTAAAACAACGCATTTACAAGGGGGCCTTCAAGTCGGCTGGATTTGTCAAATAGTACCTCCTTTTTCAACCTGAGATAAGTGTGGACTAAAGTAGTATTATAAACAGTGTTGCTGTCTTCATTAAAGCACTCCAAAGTTCTCAAAATCCTACAGAAAAGGACAAAAGATGCCATTCATTTGGCAAGATGTGTTCACTATATCAAACATTGAGAAAGACATGTCCAGTGTTGTTTAAGGCACAACAGCCTAGTAGTTACAAATAGCAATATTCCTGGAAAATGCAACACCTGAGGAAGTCAACGAGTATATCCACAGAAAACAAAAGTCATGGCTCATAATCACATTTTTATCCATTAGTGGCAATGTCCAGTGTCGGAGTTTCTCTGTAGAAGATCGTTAATAGTCTTTAACAAGTCTGTCAAAACAAGATTAAACAAGTTTAAAACGTCACAAATAAAAATAATCTTTTTAATTTATAAAATTACAACTTACACTGCCTCTAAGGCCGTTTTAAACATGTTCACCAATAGAGCCACCAGGCAAGGTCATCTGTTGGCTGCAAAATAAAAGCATACAAAGCTACTACTTTTATCTGTCCCTTTTATCACAGTGGCGTATGATCCATCTACACTAAAAATGTTACATAATAAAAAAGCAATAAAGCATGTTACCTGGGTGGCATAAAGTGTTGTGGTGGCTGTCCTCTCTGGATCATCATGCCCTGGTAGTGCGCACCCGGCTGTGGGGGTGTGTACATGCGGTTTTGCCCCGGAGAATAGGGTAGCTGCTGTGGCCGCTGCAGCGCCTCCATCAGGTGTGGGTGAGGTCTTTGAGAATAGCGTCCTTGATCTGGGTGTGGCTGGCTGGGATATTGTCCCATCCCTCGAACTTGTGACATCATGTTATGTGGAAGGGCCCTGTTGTGCTGTAACGCTGAGTGCATGGAATGAAGGTTGTACATGAATCCGGGCCCCTTGTGTGCTGCAGATGGGTGATGTGGAGGAAATGGAGGAGCACAATGTGAAGTTGCATTGTGACTGTCCAGATCCAAGATTTCTTTTGGGCTTTCAGGCCCGTCAGATTTCTCGTCCGAGTGTGTCGGCTCAGCTACACTGCCTCTGCTGCCATTTGCTCTGGATCGCTCCTCTAGCCCTTCACCAACAGGGCAAGGGGACATTAAGCCAGCTCTACTAGAGCCTTCAGAGCCCATTGGGGACATACTGCTCTCCTTAGCCTGAATACTGCCTTTGGCACTGATTCCGGGAAGGTAAGCATTAGTAACCATTGGTTGGTGAGGCAGGTAGGGTGGATGATTCCAGTCCTCTCGAGGATAGCCACCTCTGCCATTGGCCTGACTCTGTGCAGGGTAATTGTACTGCGGACCATACGCAGTGGGGTGTGGTTGCCCAGAAGCCATGTGATAGGGGTAAGTGGTGTTCTGCTGGGCGTAGCTGGTGTGGAGAGGGTTGTAAGGCTGACTCTGGTAAGCCGGTTGAGGTCGATTTGCTGGGTTAAATGGAGGGTTGCCCATGTTATATTGACCTATGGTTCCATTCATGTGGCCTTGAGAATGAGAGGTTATTGGCATATGTGGACTAAATGATGGACCCCTAGGAACACAGTTAGCTCCCATGGATTGCACCTGATGGCTGTTGGGGCTAAAGGGCTGGTGCTTATTCTGACCATTTACAGGGGAAGATTTCACATCTTGCTCTGTGTCTGGTCTAGTGCTATGCTCAGTAATCCTCTGTGTTCCTTGCCCCGCAATGCCTGGCTGGGACGAGGGGGTGGCACTCCTGGGCAGGAGGCCGTTCTGTGCCATTGGCCTTTGAGGGGACCTGTGAGGGAAGGGATGAGGCTGTGGACTCAGATGTGGCTGCAAGTTCTGAGGAGATGAAAGGACTCTTCCCAGTGGCGGCTGTTTTACAAAAAGGTGCTGGTGTTCTTGGTGATTGAGTGCAATATCAAAGTTATTGTCTTGTGTTTGGTATATGGGGTTGGGGGGTGAAGAAGTCTGTGGTAGAACTGCTGGACTTGAGACTTTCTGTGGAGAAGTATGGAGTAAGTGTTGATGGGACTTGGCAATTTGATTTTGGGAGTTTAAGGGAGTTGGATTATTTTCAATGCTCCCCTGTCCTTGTGCATCCCCTTCAAGTTTTTGTCTCCCAGATAAGCCAAGGCCTGTTCCTATCACATTATCACATCCATGTCTGGGACTGCGCATTTCATCAGAATGACTAGTTTGGTTTATGTTAGTGGCTGAGAGTTTTTCCTGGTCCTCCATAACAACATCCCTGTGTGCTTTGTCAAAACAACTACTGGGGGCCACTTTCCCCTTCAACATTGAACCTAGAAAGAACATATAAAACACGTTGAGAATTATTTTTAGCAAAATATTTTGTTCCCCAAATGTAGATGTACAGCCATACTAAAATGTGGATAACATCTATACAATTCCATTTAGGCAAAGAATTACAAAGATTCAGCAAGCAAACAATGGTATCAGTCAAACATTTAGTCATGGTCACCATAAAACGTGTGTGTGTGTGTGTAATTTATATATATATATATATATATATATATATATATATATATATATATATATATATATATATATACACGTACCTTTGGGCCGTGTGTCTGTCTGCTGACAAGGCTGTCTGTCTGGCCCATTGTCTGAAGCCGGATGTGGCAGCTGACGCTCCTGACCAGGGGGAAGTGTTTGAGAGGGCTGAGCTGGGCTACAGCCAACTGGTTCTGGGGGCCTAGACTGCCCAGAGTGTCCCATATGTGGATGAGGAGCAGCAGAGGGGGGTCCAGAGGAGGCTGACAGCTGCTGTAATGCCAGCATTTCTGGGCTTTCCAGCATCGAGGCCAAGCTGCTTCTTCCTGACAACTCTGGACGGGGCCCAGGAAGACGGGAGGGCATGTGTCCTGGGATGCTGCCTGTGGCAGACATTTGAAACTGGGCATTGGGAGGAGGATGGGGGTATCCAGCAGCTTCTGGCCAGGGTTTGTGCACCACTGGAGGGGGCATTCCGCCGTAGCTGAAATTGCATTGGTTCATTGTACTGGAGTCCTGTATACGCATCCCAGCTGGTGTCTCCTGTCCACGCTGGGTCATACTATTCCACAGGTGGGGCGGAACAGGAGGCCTCATCCCGGGGTAGTTGTGCTGTGGTGGCCCCTCCTGCCCAGGGTATCGGTTTGCCAGGGGGGGCATGATGTGGCTCTCGGGATGGTTATGGGACGGATACATGCTGGCCTCAGGAGGAGGACAAGGCTGAAGGGCCGAAGGACGTGGACCAAGAGAAGGACCGTGAGTGGGACCCATGTAGGGATGATGGTGCCCCGGCTGCACATGGTTAGGATTAGGGCCCGTTGGATATCTGACACCCATGTGATGTCCCTCAGCCATCCGCTGCTGATGATTAAAACAAAACAAAGTGAAGTTTAGTATTACATTTAGAATAAATTAATAACTTGGATTTCATATTGAGATAACATTTCAATGCATAATGTAACCCGTAATGAGTAAAAATATAAAAGATAACGCGTCAGGCCGACAGATATATCGGCCGGCTTTGGCTTATAATTTCGGAACTATTAGAAATAGAAACTTACTTTTTTTGTTTGGAATCTGCTGATTAATTTATTTAAAACAAACTGGCCCAAAATATAAGCCAAAAATATCAGCGGTGCATATTAACATCGGCCAATCGAAATCCCCACCAAAAATCGGCATAAGAAAAACCCATATTGCTCTAGTTAACACTGTCGGCTCTACTAAATTTCATCAAAAGCTTCAAACTAAAAAGCTTAAATCCTGAGCCCTATAATGCACACCTCAGAACAGTAGGCGCTATTGTACTGTCAATGCCAATGACTCACAACAAGTAAGATTTGTCCCTGCTCTGCCGCCATACATATGATCAACTTGGGCACGATAATTTTTTTTTAAGACGCAAAGTTGTTTTTCACAAAACGTATAATTTTCTTTTTTTTACTTTTAATACTGAAATATTTTCAACGACAAATATTTCAGTAATTTCACCAAGTAAATATGTGAAAAATTCTTACTTTCATCAGAGTAATATTTTACCAGTAGTAGCTAGTCCCCTAGCAATACTTATTAACTTTTCCTTTTATAACTATAATCTTAGGTAATTACCTGAACCCATTACAAGTTCTTCTTTTTTCAGCCCAGTTTTGTCTCAGATCGCCCAAAACCTATTTTTAGAACCTTCAGTTTGGAAGTATACATTAGGCCATACACACATGCTTTAGTGGTGGGATTACAAATACCGAAGATAACAAGCGCAATAACTTTATCTGCACAAAAAGACAATTCATTTTATCATCAAATGATAAATTAGCTTAGTCAACTTTACTTAAACCATAACAATATGTACCTGCATGTTAAAGCTGTGAGGTAGCCGGTTCATGTTGGGGTCTCCATTTCTTGGGATGTGCTGTGGATAGTTGAAGTTAGGGTTCATATGCATTCTTTGGCCATACATGTGTGGACCATGAGGTCTCTGAAGCTGTTGATGGAACAAAACATTCAGTATAACGTTTTCCGTATTTAATTTGGTACAAACGATCTGGTAAGAGTGTAAGAAATACCTGTTGCCCTGGGTGGTACATGCCGCTCATGTTGCCCCGATGGATGTGCTGCTGATTGGGAGGAAAGCCGAAGGGTGCATTGGTCCATGGTGGTCGAGTTGATTTAACACTGTGCTCCTCCATAGGTGTGTTGCCGATACCAATGTTACGTTTTCGTTGCGCTTGCTCCGTAGCCTTAATCAGACTTTCTGGACCTGCATTTTTATTTCCACGACTGCGTTTTTTGTCCTTTCGCTCTTTTTCATCTTTATGAATTTGAAATTCTTCATCTGTGTCTCCATCTTCTAATGGGAAATGTTTAGTCAAAGCCCGGTTAAAGCATCTCTCTAGGGATTCTGCCATGACAGTGTACTCTGGAGAAAACAACATTGCCATTAGCCACTCATTATACTTTCGTACATTCTACTAAAACAGATGCAAAACAGTCACATGTCACTGTGTAAAATATTATATCAGTAGGATTTTCAGAAAAAGCTAACAGCCCCAGACCCTCTCCAACTAAGGCTGGGACGATAATGAAATTTAGGGTCACGATTATTTTACAAAATAATTGCGATTAACGATACTTTCACGATATTTGCCTATGGTTTAAACATTTCACTGAAGCTGCAGAAATTACAGAAATTATGGGGATTGAGTAACAAAATATTCCTCTTCATGGTCTCCTATAAATGTTATATTGAGTGAGACCAAATAATAATAATAATAATAATAATAATAATAATAATAATAATAATGTTTAAACAAATTCAACTCAAAACTTATCAAAAGGCAAACAAAATTACAATAAATTATAACGATAGAACCAAAACCAGCTGATCTTTTCATAGCCATAATTGAGAGAAAGTCATTGTTGCTGGTTTTACAACGTAGCACTATATGTTGGTATTAGCAATCATCTTCTAGCGCGATAATCACGATTATTAATAAATGTGGTGATCGACTAATTGCTGCATTTTTTATCGCGATAAACAATATTATTGTTTATTGTCCCATCCCTATCTCCAACACAGGAGTCCCCAACTGGTGGACCAAGGTCCAGATCCAGAAGCTTTAACATGTCTTGCCCATAAGTATTTTCATTCTCTCAATAAACTGAATATCCAAGGCTGATTTAAACAATTAACAATTAAATAAACAAAATTATTGATTCATTGATCAACTATGTTAGGAAAATAAACAGCCTGTGCTCTTAACTTAAGAGTAATGGTTACAAAGGTAAATGTGTCGACTTTGCGCAGATTTAGTTGGGGACCACTGCTCCAACATGTCTTGTCCCACCCTGGGCCTCAAAACCTCTCCTTCCCAGACCAATGGGAGACTGTTCATATGGATAGATGGCTGTAGACAGCAGGCTTAGTGGCTGGAATGTTTCTCTGGCACTAAGGGTTGGGATCCCTGTGAGAAGCAGAGCACGGCTCAATCACTCTCCATTAATCACTGTCAAAGTGCCGCCTGCCCTGGCCCCCACACACCCCTGCCGTTTCCTCACAAATACCCAGATACACAATTCTCACAAACCTGTTGTTCAGAATGATAATATGCTTTGTTGATAAAAGGTTATACAGTATATACATTTATTATTGTAGGTGCATTTACCACTGTCTTCTCCGTTGTATTCAATACAATTTTCAAACATGAGCTTCACATCTGCAACAAAGTCTTCTTTGCCAACATACTCTCCATCACCAAGCTTCTTTTCAATTGTAGAGAGATCCATGGGTGTCTAAAATTACAATGCATGATACAGAACGTTGGACTTTATGTGTAACAAGATTGCGATCTCTCGATTAATACCTCAATTATCTCGTGATAATTGGGGGCATAAGATTCATCCACGGGTTCCAGAAATGGCCAGGAATCTTTATGGGCTTTTAGTGCACCAAGAACTAAAAAAAAAAAAGAAGTAAATACAACTCCTGTTTTATATTGAGCTATACATTAAATATGAAATTATCTACCTTTGTATAATGCAGTGTAGTCATCATCAATATCATAGCTGCTATAAAGGAGAAACATAGGGCAAGTTATACTCTGACATACCTTGGTTCAGTCTGGTTTAATGTAACTTACATTTCTTTATTCTTGCGTTTCCTCTGCACAGGAGAAGAAGGATCTAAGTTTAAGAGCTCAGGCGGCAAGTCCTTTCCTTCAGAGAGTAACCAGGCACGCTCTTCTCGCATCTTCCTTCTGTTTGCACGCTCTATAACGGAAGAGGAAAAAGTTGCATACAGGAAATCAGTGCACACTCTTCTGAGATTTGGCAAAAAACTAAGTTGCAAGAAGCCCATGATTCAGTTTACAAGCGTGTTGTCAGAATGTCAATTAAGGCTAGACTATTCTTTAGAGACAGAATCCACTAACAAACTAGAAAGGGAACGATTCATCAGGCATCTTTCCTTAGGATCACATGGATCAAAAAAGCAGAGCAGAGTGGGTATTGCTTTATCTTTGGACATAAAAGGCTGAGGCCTGCCAGCTCCCTGCCGGGTGGATTAAAGATGTTTGAGGACGGACTCCACATATGCAATCCACACAGTGAGCCGCCCAGGTCCTGCTGTTCATCTATAATACATTAATGAGGCTCCTCCACTGAAGCACAATCAGCAGTTCATTAACCTCTGACAGATGACATCAGAGGGGGAGAGAAAAGGCAAAGTGATTCTGTGATTAAAGGCCCCTACATTCTCTTTCTTGGTGTACTGCTCATAAATCACTGGATCCACTGATGCTATGGCCCTACAGATTCTCCAGCCGTTATGGTTCATAGCAAAGCAATGGAAAAGCCTTTGGTCACTGCCTTTAAGTAAGTAAGTGCATTATTGTCATTGTATAAGCGTACAACGAAATAGTGTTCAGGTGTTAGTCCTGAGCTGCTGCGGCTGAGCCGCGCTGCCACTGTGTGTCAACCTGACCCGCATGACCTTGGAGGTCGGGGAAACTGTAGCACTCGGAAGAAACCTGGCTGGCTGCCCTCAGTCTCCTCTGATCCTCTGAAATGGTGCAGCGGGTTTGTCCCGGTTTCAGAGCGTGGTGTCCTGCATGGGTCAGCTCCAATTCCTCCTCCTTCCTCCTCAACCCTCCGCTTCACAGTCTTTCACCATCTCTCGTTTGTCCTTTTTTGTTTCCTGTAGCTCCTCTTGTGATGCCTCGACTGTGCTGCAGCTGTGGGGACTCTTGGTGCCTCTTCAGTGTCTCAGAAGAAGAAATTTGTAGGTCTCAAATGGGTTTAGCTGATAAGCTAGCATTTTGTTTACCTTTAAATAGCTGCTTTCTTCAGGACCATTTTAGACTCTCAAAGTAAACAAATCCACCAAACCTCCACAAAAACATGGCAAAGACGTACAAAAGTATCCAGAAAAACAATTTGGAACACAAAAACCACAAATGCAGTTTGCAGAGAGAGGCAAAAAACTCAGCTGCACAAGGAGTGAGCGAGGTTGCTTCCTGTTTTCACGTCACCATGACAACCACTTTAACAAGTCAAAGGCAGTGATATGAAAAGAAATGTGACCTGGACAACATTACTATGAAGAAACAGATTCTTGATAGTGACGTTGCTTAGTGTGTTTTATACTCACCCTCCACTGCTTTGATTTTCTCGAACTTCTCTCGTTGGAGTTCCTCTTGGAGATGTCTTTCCTCTTCTCGCCTCTGTTCTGCCAGCAGGACCTGTCTATCAAGATCGTCATCTTTCCTCTCATCGTCAGCCAAATGATCCTGTATATGCAAGTAATTGTCAGCACAGTGCAGGGTCCTCACTGTTTTGCCACATAAAATCGAATGAACGGTTGTTTCAGAATTGACTGGTTGGTTACACACCTCCTCCTCTTGTTTCATGTGCTTTTGAAAGAACCTTTCAGACATTAGAACTGGGTTTGGATTAAGTTGCTTCTGTTTCTGTTCTCGCTCCTAAAAAAACATATTAATCATGTGTTACAGTAATCACCATTGAGCAGTAACATTAGTGGTCAGTTCCCCACAAAGATACAATGAGGAAGAGCATCTTTCCCTCTTATATTATATCTTAATACTCTATACGTGCTACTCCTTTGTAAGTTGTGTGAAGACTTGGTGTGGATGATATAATAATTTGAGGCATTACCTTGTGCTCAATCATGTTGCTGATCTCAGGGAGGAAGTTCTGCGTGATGATGCGGTACAGGTGGCGGTCTCGTGAGCTGCCCTTGTCCTTTAGGCTTTCTGCCAGACTGAGCCACTGCCCCTCCGTCTCACATGCAAGAGACCAGGCACCGCGCACACTCTCTGCTGATTAGAAGAATTCATTGATACATTGATTATTATTTTAGTGCAACAGATTTTGACAAGAGAAAGGATAATCCCAGTAACACACTTACTGTTGTATTCAAATCTCACGAGGGGGGAATCCAGTGGTCCGTGGTCATTTTTCCCGTCACTTTCAGAATCACTTCAGGAGAAAACAAAACGATTACACCAAAAACAACATATAGTAAAAAGTGTAAAAGATAATAGCATAATCTGTAGATCACGATCAAGGCAAGTTTATTTGTAGAGCACAATTCATACACAAGGCAATTAAAAGTGCTTCACAGCTGCATAAAATTACAGGAAAAGAGATAAAATCAATCAATAAACCATCAACATAAAGTTAATCAATTACAGTAAAAGGCAAGAGTGCAGATAAAATACTTTCAGTTTTCATATGCTCGGGTAAAAAGAGCTGTTTTCAGCCTGGATTTGAACATTATCAGAGTTGAGGCCTGTCTCACATCCTCATGAAGACTGTTCCAGATTGTAGCTGCATGAAACTGAAACGCAGCCTCACCGTGTTTATTATTGACTCTGGGAACCACCAGGAGACCCCTCCCTGAAGTTCTCAGGGCCCGAGATGGTTCATACGGCTCTAACATGT
This sequence comes from Proterorhinus semilunaris, assembly GCA_021464625.1. NCBI lineage: Eukaryota > Metazoa > Chordata > Actinopteri > Gobiiformes > Gobiidae > Proterorhinus > Proterorhinus semilunaris. Next base: position 14,619,062 of record CM038356.1, on the reverse strand, counting down.
CAGAGATGTACTTTGGTGCTAAACCATGAAAAGACTTGTACACAAGCAGAGCTGTTTTAAATTCTATTCTCTGAGTGACAGGAAGCCAGTGCAGAGACCGGCGCACTGGACTAATATGGTCGTATTTTCTGGTTCTTGTCAGGACTCGAGCAGCAATGTTCTGGATGTACTGCAGCTCTAACAGCTCGTTTAGAAAGGCCGGTGAGCAGCCGTTACAGTAGTCTAACCTTCGGGCGGCACGGTAGCACAGCGGTTAGTGCTTTGGCTTCACAGCTAGAAGGTCTCGGGTTCGATTCCCACCTGGACGGGGCCTTTCTGTGTGGAGTTTGCATGTTCTCCCCGTGTCTGCGTAGGTTTCCTCCGGGTACTCCGGTTTCCCCTACCACTAAAAACATGTACAATAGGCCGGGATGAATGATGTGAGTGGTTGGTGATGAATGATGTGAGTGGTTGGTGGTGGTCGGAGGGGCCGACGGCGCAGATTGGCTGCCTCGCTTCCGTCAGTCTACCCCAGGGCAGCTGTGGCTACAACAGTAGCTTACCACCACCGAGTATGGAGTGAATGATTAATGAAGACAATGTGGCGCTTTGAGAAAAACTTGGTAATACAGACTTGTAAAGCGCAATACAAGTGTAAGGCATTATTATTATTATTATTATTATAACCTGCTGGAGACAAATGCATGGATGAGTCTCTCCAAGTCTGGTTTTGACACTATTCCTCTGATCTTAGCAATGTTTTTCAGATGGTATAAAGCTGATGATGTTATTGCTTTGATATGGCTGTTTAAGTTCAGGTCTGAGTCCATGATTACCCCTAGATTTCTAACCAGATTTTTTGGTTTTAGAGAGAGAGAGACTCAAGGTGACTGATAACACTTTGTCTTTGTGTCTGTGGGCCAAAAACAATGATCTCAGTTTGTTTAGTTGGAGAAAGTTGTTTTGCATCCACAAACTGATCTGTTCGATGCATTGACAGAGAGTATCTACAGGCCCCTGTTCACCTGCCGTCAGTGACACGTAGATTTGAGTGTCATCTGCGTTGTTGTGGTACGACACATTGTTGCTGTTTATTAGCTGACCCAATGGAAGCATGTACAAGTTGAATAAGAGGGGTCCCATGATTGACCCCTGGGGGACTCCACAGGTCATGGAAATTTTGTTTGAGACACAGTTGCCATTTTTGACAAAGTACGTCCTATCCCCGAGATAGGACTTGAACCAGTTTAGAGCATTAATCATTTAGCATTAATGCACTGGCAATTAGGAAATCAGCTACGACACATAGCGGCACTTAGAAATGAACTTGAAGCTTCAGTAAAATAGTTCTTAAACCTTTGCTGAAAGCCGTCGAATAGCCTCTTCTTTGATGGCCTTCCTCTCCTCTTTTTTTCTGATGATGTAGAGGCTGACGACGTGGATGAAGATGACATAGATGCAGGGCTATCACTGTGCCAAAAACAAATGCCATTAAACTGAAGGAACTACTAGGAAAAAAACTACAGCCTTTATAGTATTAAGTTGCTAATAAAGGGCAGAACAAATGTGTCATTTGTGTCAAAACACAAATGACCACCACATACGCACAAGTTAAAAAGATGATACATTAAACTGTGAGTGGCAATTACCTGCCCCTCTCTGACTTTCTCCTAAGAGGCTCTTCTTTGTACATTCGTGTGCCGTAAAAATACCAGTAGAGGGCTCCATTTCCATCCTGCCCCAGTGGTTCTACCCTCAGACTGTCAGCGTCCAGTCCCTTAATAAGAGTGAGCACAAACAGTAGTCATCATCTGTGCATCACAGTAGTAGCTTCTGCTACTACTGCTGCGGCTAAATGTTTCTGATTTGACTTCCAAGTGAATACAGCAAATAAAGACAAAAATCACAGTCATGGTTCTTCGAGAAAACACTAACTCCATTAGTAAAACCGTTATTTAAATTTTACTCAAGCTACCCATTTCACATTGCTTCAAACTGTACTATAAGTGCATGTTTTAACAGATTTTTGTATTTTTGTACTTTAAAAATCTATATAGAGTGAGATGCATGGCTCAAACAATGTGCTTAAAGTCTCTCACTGCTCTTCACCCGTTTTCACTTATTTACAAATGGTGGAATAGGTGGCCCATAAAATTTGAAATTGCTAGTTGTGACTGACTAACCATTTTTCTGGTTGTCCGATAGTTAACGTGCGCCTGATGAGATGCATCTTTCATGGTCAGCACACATGCAAAATATGTGACAGTTCTCTATGTGCTTGTACCTTCAGCAGGTCAAAAACATCAGCTGCATCCAGTCTGTAATCGCAGAGGCGGTGCAGCAGTTCCACCTGAGTGCGAGCAGGGAGATCCTCAAAGGGACTGTCTCTGAGTGGGTTGGGCTTTCCTTCTTCTAGCTCCCACCTATAGCTTATGATGTCATTCAGGTAACTGCTATATCCATGGCACCTGAGAAGGACAAGAGACTCTGCTTCACACTGTTGTACTCATGTCGTGCTTTATATAGGGAGTACGTCTCCCTTGAAAGAATGACAGGTAATTTCCATGTACCCATCACACACTGTTCAGTGCGCTGCCTTCTTTGAGTCTTTGGGTCAGGTCAAACTGACCCAAAGACTCAAAGTGGTCCACTCCAGCCCCTTGAAGACACTGAACTCAGACACCCTCCCCACCTGGGTGTACATGAGCATCGTATAATGCATCAATCCATCCATCCATCCATCCATTTTCTTCCACTTTTCCGTTGCTGGGTCAGCTGCCCAAATCACATTGCACCAGCCCCTATGGCTCCTCCTGCAGGTGGTGGGTCCACAGAAGGACGACCTCATGATTCTAACCAGGCCTGTTGGTCTCTCATAAGGGGCTTCTGAATGCATCAATAGTACAAGTAATTCATAATTTCAGTTGTCTGTATGTACTCTACTCTACATGGGGTGGAATAGACAACAAAGCTGACTTGGATCTCTGAGACGATGGTGATAACATGTTGGGTCATCACACTGTGAGTATCAAACATTTCAAACTACAATGTTGACGCTACAAATGGAGCATGACAAGAGAGACAGTATCTAAGCCACAACCAAGACGAGAAACAAATGTTGGTTCCGGTTCAGGCCTCACTGATTAATCTGTACCTTTCAGTTCCAACCCAGCTGAACAGAACAAGGGCTTGGGGCAAGGGTGAGCATCTATGCAACCGTACAAAAAGGAGGAACAGAAAAAATGGCTTATCTTGAAAGAGCAGTGAGCACTTTTCACACAGACAGCTGCAGGCTCCCCTCCTCTGCTCCTTTCTGTGCCTGTGTTCCTCAACCGCGGCCCTCCCTTTTGGGCCTGCTCCGGCAGAGCGTTAACGCGTGTGGATGAAAAGGGCAGGTCTGTGAAAGGCCAGTGCTGAGCAGCCACCCCCAGGATGCCAGTGCCTGTCCAGTCCAATAAAGCAGCTTGTGCTTCTGTTAGCTACAGCAAGTCGAGTGGGACAAGTGGATCCTCCTCCCTGACTCTGCCACTGCTCTACTCTTGCAGGGCGACGGTGTCCTGAGCATGGTTTATGCGAACAAAGAAAACTCACTATGTGCAGTTCTTCGATCATTATTGTGGAAAGACTGTAAAACAGACACTTGTGATGATGTCAACCAGTACTCATGTTGGTGATGACTAAGCGAGCCACTGGACTTCTGACTCACTCTTCCCATTCAAATACGGTGGCAAATTATGGTTCCGGCCATGTTTAGATACTGTCACCTTGTTAGTCAAAACTTAAATATGTATAACTATAATTTTCTTTCTGTAACGGATTGATTATAGAGCACTGTAAGCTCATAGATTCATTGGAAGATATTTACGACTGACCAATTTGGACAGAACTACCTAAAACTATTTTCTTTAAAATGAAGTACGCAATTACACAGTTTTGAGAAGAAGTCTTTTTCTTACGTGATATCTCGCCGCTGGTAACATCCCTGCAGTAGACAAGCGATGAGATCTCCAAGGAAGTCCAGATCCTGCTCAGAGAGGGCCTTCTCCAGCTCCTGAACAACACACAAGAGATATGCCGCATTATAATCCAGCTCAGTAGCAGACTCACCTTGCTTAATCATAATAGGCTAAAGCTAAGTATGAGCAGTGATTTTGGCTGGAGAAGAAGTTCAGCCGTGACCAGAGGCGAGTAGCTCAGTTACATTTACTCAAGTACATGTACATTTTTGAAGTAATTCTTAAGAGTAGTTTTACCATGGTACTTTTTTTTAAAGTTACTCTTTCCACAGTGAGTAAATCTTTAAGTGACAAAAGCTTCATGTTGACACATAAAATAGATGTAGTTTGTGTTTTATGTACTTTATTCTTCCGAAAAAAGATTGTTGTATATTTTTTTTTTCATAATTTGTTGTTTTGTTTCTCATAATTTATGTCACTACTGAATCATAAATAAGACTTTTACACTCGAACCGTTACACAGTAGGGGAGACCGGGGTGGGTTGGGTCACTTTAGTGCCACTTAAGGATAGACACTAACATTTATCTATTTTATAGAATTTGTATTGCCGATTGGCTAAAGGTTAGAATATTGAAACATGAAACAGGTACTTCACATAGAAAACAGTAAACCGTAGTGTTTGTCATTACTGAACTTGACTCCTGCAGATACGGGGTATCTAGCATGAGAACAACAGTCTCATTAGAAGTTCTAATAAGGTCTTCCTTGTCTGGGTTTGCAAACAAAACAGAAGATCCACAATAACTTAACTAGAACTTCACCCAGGTGTCTTGGGTCAACAATGTCTGCAGTGTGACCCAATGCGCCCCAGTCGGTCATTTTCAATTTTTTCTCCTCCAGCCAAAAAACACATGGCATTTAGTCATAGATTAAGATACCTAATTGGTCTTTATATTATTATTAATCATCCTGGAAAACTATAAGAAGTGAAAATCAAGTTCTTCAGTGTGAAAGCTGACTCACAGTTTAGAACTACAAGTTTAGAAAAGCTAGTATGTTTTTTGCTCTGTGTGACCATGACCACTCAGCTTATCACGCTGCGATAGCCAACTCACCCTAAATAAATTCATTTTTTAGTTACTGACATTGTGTTCTTGAGTTTGGAGTTCTAGTGGAGGTACCCAGAGCCAGAGGGTGCCATTTAGACATTTTTGTTTTAAGATGTTTAAATTCAGTTTACTGTACACAGTAAACAGTAAATATCACAGAATTTAACATTGCATTTTTTGTGAACTGATATATTTGGAATATACCTTAAAGTCGCGGTTCTTAAACTTTACGCATCAAGCGCCATCTCATAGAATAACTTCCTGGCACTTTTTCAATTCACTTGCACGTCAACCTGCCTCAGCACTGTCCTAGCTCTACAAAAACTCATCTCAACCTTACTCCTCTTCAACCCACAAGCTCTTGGGGTCATCAGAGTCAACAAGTTAGCAGCAGTGTTCGAACATGAGAGGGGGGAGGCACAGACCGAGGCCTGGAAAGTTGAAAAACAGGATGAGAAGGATGTTTTGTGCATGTGGTTGGAAAGGAGCGCGTGCTGAAAACAGTTCGTGCTAGGGCGCGTGTAGGAGAGCAAGTTTGGCAAGTGCCGATACAAATCAGCCGCATGACTCAAAGGAAGTCTTGGTTTGTTGTGTTTAATCAGTTTGCTGGTATTACCGTGTAGGCACTAACTAGTTCATATGTGGCAGGAATGGAATTTGAGAATGCAATTAATTATCCAGCGGCAAATTATATAAGCTAAACGTGATTAAACAAGGTAATGATAATGCCAATGCTAAAGTAGCTATCAAATGAGATAGCACTGAAAAATTCAGTTTTCACTTCATTCTACTTTTAATGTCACTTGTCTTCATTGGATTAGTTGGCTCACAAATTCTGTACTGATGAATAGTAAACTGATCACAAGTAAAGCACTTGCCAAAGCATGGAGGTCAACAAACGAGAGTTTGTTTCAACAAAAAGCCATGCCGAGTTAAACATAGTAGGGTCCCACTTGACCTCATCTTCTGGTCACCTATCAGTGGCTTGTGTGTGACAAACGCTCACTGTACTTTGATCAGTGTAGGACCGCCGAAGGCCGAGGCCAGCAGAAAGCAGCGGAAAGAACTGAAGAGAAAACGCTCCACACAGGCGAAAGGAGAAAGTCTCCTTCTCTAGTGCAGAGCAGATTGACAGCACACTGGTAAACCATAGGGCTGGGCGATATGGACCAAAAGGGATATCCCGATATATTTAGGTCAAATATCGATATATATCCCGATATGGTCTAATTCCATATCTCATTTAAAAATATATCGATATATCGCCCAGCCCTAGTAAACCTTATGACCAGCCTCTCAAGATGGGAAAATGGCTAAAGTGCTCCGTGTGCTTTTCTACAGCCAGCCATTTGGACAGTCAATTCCAGAGGGCCGGGGATCACAACCAATGTCGGGGGAGTGTTCCTCAATGTAGAAAAGTGTACCAAAGCTTCACAAATGTTCTGAGGGAAAAACAAGGCACAGAGTGGAACTTTGGCTGCTTTCATTAATGATCAATGGGCCAAACTGATAAGGAAAGAAGATAAGTGATACGCTTCAGAGTACAGCGTATAAATCAGAATAGGCTGTCAAATCCACCAGAGAACACTACTGCTGAGTGTTTCTTATACACAAGGGTGTAGTGTGGGTGAGGCAATGCTTAGTCAAAGGGTCTGTCATGGTCACAACCTGTGTGTGTTGCAAGCCTCTCGGACCAACAATCTTTGAGGGTCCACAATCTTTGTGGGACGAGCATAATCCGCACAAGTATTGGCTTCAACTGCACACTTCACATTTTTACCACATTTTGTCCCTCATTTGTGCATTATACCAGCACTTTTTTTCTTTCACCTTCCAGAGACACGGCAGCCTAACCACTACTTCCTAATCCTAATGTTAAATCCCATATTCATATCTACTGCCACTGCTTTTTCCATGAATGTGCCAGAAAGTGTATTAATTAGGGCTGAACGATATTGAAGTAACTTGCAATATTTCACTAAACTATTTCAACACGATATGTTCCATTCAAATTAAACACACATATCGTCCTTCAGCAAATGGTGTCAAAACAAACTCAAATATTTCTTGTTCTCAGACTCCAAAAGGTCCAGCTATAAAGAGTTGCTTGCATTAGTTATTTTATTGCAATAAAACATACAATAGTAAACGTAAAGCTAAATCGCTATCAAAACAAACAAACAAAACACCCTGAAAGACATCACTTAAAAAAAAAAAACCAGCAAAGAGCAGCATTAGTCTTTTGTGGAAGCAACAGCTGTATTTGAAGATAAAAGCTCAATGTGTCATTTACAGTGTGCAGTGAGGGCAGCCCATTGACACAAGAAAGAGCCGTCAGTTGTGTGTTCAAGGTTGTGGCATATCCAGTCAGAGCACGGTTTCCTCTGGGCAGAGACACTTCCCACTCTCCTGGTGCTAACACCTCCTCAGGGCTCCATCTCGGCAGCAGTTGGAATATGTGTGAGGCACTTTGACGGGGGAGGGGACGCCTGCTGTTTGTTGTGTAAAAGGCTCTTCTTTCTTTATTTCTCACTCCCCGCCCCCACTTTCATCTCACACATGGTTCCTCCTGGAACTGTCATCTGACAACAGCCTCTGCCCCCATGCGGAATCACATGACAAGCCACAGGAAGACGCCTGCATCCTCGTCAAATCACCACAGACAGAAGTCAACATCTCTGACTAAATGTGTATTCTTTGGACTGCAGACAGAAGACTGCAGCCTCACGCCTGCCCTAAAACAAGCCGGCACAGATCATCAGTTAAAGCCTACAGGCGTGGACACCATTTGCTCAACAAACTATGACATCAGGAAGAGTGGCAGTTTGTGTCAGTTAGAAAACTCTTGGCTACTGAGACGAGGGCTGGGTACACGTATGTAGCACTTGTTTTGTACTCAAAGAAGGTTTACATTACATTATTCATTCACTCCACACTTGGTGGTTGTAAACTACCCTTGAAGCCACAGCTGCCCTGGGGAAGACTGATGGAAGCAAGGCTGAAGTGCCAATCTGATCTCCTCTCCACCAACCACACACTTCAGCAGAAGGGGTTGCCCAAGGACACCTGGACCCCGGCTTGAGCAGTTTAAGGGTGACCGCTGTCGTCCCCAAATATAAAATACGTTTGGATGCCTGGTGGGTCCTGTGGCAGAACTAAAAAAAGATTGAACTGTAAAGTAAACAAATGCCTAGTTTTGCTCAAAGAGAGCTTTCTGACGTCCGATTCTAGTTTGTTGCTATGAGCCCAGTAAAAAGCATGGTCCAGGTTGGGTGGCACGATGGTGCAACAGTTGGTAACAGCAAGTCTCCAGTCCACTATGTTTTTTAATAAGGTTCAAGAACATAGACAAGACAGACTTCTTACTGTAAATAACCTCAGCTATGCCCACTTCAGTGCCACTTCACGCAACAAAAAAATAAAATTAAATAAAAAACAGATTTATTCCTCCAAGGTTCAAACTTCAGAAAAAAACTTGCTTTTACTACCACAGTTGGTAGATATGTTGATTAAACCGGCATGTCAAATCCAATATGTCATGTTCATGTTACAGGTACTGTTGATGTGACATACACAGGCCTAAACTGGGTAGAATGGGCTTATAACTGTCAAAAATATAATAAACTTAATCACATTGTTTGTGATTAAGTTTGATTAATTATTGTTTTAAGTTATACAAGGTGTTCAAGATCCCCAAGCCACAATATGCAAAGCAGGAGCCAGGACCATCTTCAACATCATCATAAACATTTTCATCATTAACAACAAGAAAAACATTGGTCTCTGGGCCTTTTGTTCTATCCACATGGATGTTCTAAAGTCATGGAAACACAATTCATGTCAAAGCCTTTTGCTTTAAGTGAAGTAAAAACCAGTTTACCTTTACTTCAAATCTCCACACTATGATTCTTACATCTTGTTGCAAGATGTATGTAGATGAGTTACTTTTTAAACAGTCTATTTGCATTTGAAGTTTTCATTGTTTAGCTTCAGCGTACGGGACCTCCAGACTGGAGACAGTGAGGAAGAACCATGGGGAGCATCAACAATGGAGCAGCCTACAAGAAAGTGCCCCTGGGCCTCCCCGTGAAGTGCACTCGTTCCTCGTGCAAAACCATCTGATGCCACGGCTGCTCCTACCTGTCAATCACTAAAGGGGGAGGGGCCACACTTTATGGCAAAGCACCTTTCAACCCTTCAGTGCCAGGAGGAAAAGTAATTGAAAAAAAACAAGCAAAGATGTCTTGATCTCCCAGCTTTAGCTAGTTGGAAAGAAGGCGTCAGAGAGGTTGTTGTGTTGGCTGCAGTAAGAAACTCCGGATGTGTTTGCAGGTGGGACATTAGGGAAGGAAAATGAACAGGCAAGAGCTGAATGAGCTAGACCAAAATGCTTTGGAAACAGGAAGTCAAGGTGATGGCATCGACCTGCAAATGTGCGTGTGACAGCAGAGAGGTGGATTAATGAGAGCCGCTGGTCATTTTGTTATGGGGACATTATGCAAACAACTTCCTTTGTGTAATATTTACACAGAAAATGTATTTGTTATTAAAGCAATGCAAAAATAAAACAATGCCAAACATAGCACCAACAACACATTTTGAAATGTAACAAAAAGCACTAACATCACAACACTTGGATTGGTTAGATGGTGGAAATATTTAAGTGTAAGAGGTGAGAAACAATGTCAACAGTGTTACAATCTGAAATGACCTTCATTTAAATTATGTCAAGAGGTCAGAGCAGAGTGAATGAAGCTTGATTATTGTATTTCTCTTTAAAATAGATAAACAGACTTCTGACTAGTGTAACCATTACCTATTTTTGCAATGATCAAACCAACTGCGTAGAGTAGATTACATTACTGCGAAACTAAAACTAAAATGTAGTGCCAAACGCGTTACTTGACTACGTATTACTAGAGCCGTGGAATTGTAGCTAAGGCACACTTTTTAATAAACACTAAGAAACAGAGAAACACAGTACGAAGAAACAAGTTACACTCCTCACTTTTAATCCAAGCGCTTTGTAGACAAGAGAAACAGGGACATGCTCTGAGGCAGGTTGCCCTCTTATTTAGCTGATCTAATAGGGCTAAATCCTTTGACAAGCACACTGGGTGCCTGACAAAAAGAGAGTGCAGAAGCACCCAGCATCAGGCGGGGCAAAGAAACAACTGCCATCTGGGCTTTAGTCATGGTGATGCCAGGGACCGCTGCTGTGGGACCAGAGCGGGGGGTGAGAGGTGCTACCCATGAGCCAATGAGGATCACACTGTTGTCTGCTGCTGCGAGCATCTCAGTCAGGGCTCTGGTCCATTTATGCACGAGCATCACCCTAAACCTTAAAAGTCGGTATGAAGCATGCACGTTTGTTTCGCAAAGGTAAGCAGAGGAGGCTATGCCTGTCATAATGTGTAGGTTCTATAAGTTCTGACACTGGCTTGTTTCAAGTTAAACGCCAATTCATTAATTTATTGTATATTTGACCCACTGTGTGATGTGCACTGAGGGAAAACCACTGGCTCAAACTAGGCTCTGCTGTGCTGCTCTAAGTGCGGATGCAGTTGTGTAGTTATAGGTTTAATAATAGCTTACACTTGTATTGCGCTTTACAAGCCTGTGTCACCAAGTTTCTCAAAGTGCTACGCTGTCGTCATTACTCATTCATGCCACCATACAGAGTGGTGGTAAGCTAGCATTGTGCCACAGCTGGCCCTTGGGGTAGACTGACAGAAGCAAGGCTACCAGTCTGTGCCATCGGCCCTTACGGCCATGATCAACCACTCACTCACGCACTACATTCATTCTGGCCTATTGTACATGTTTTTAAAAGGTAGGGGAAACCGGAATACCCAGACCAAACCTATGCAAACACGGGTAGAACATGCAAACTCCACACAAAAAAGGCCCCATACAGGGGACCCTACCGGGACCTTCTAGCTGTGAAGCACGAGCATAACTGCTGTACCACCGTGCTGCTGTTAAGGTGCGTACACACCAAACGCCACCACACCTCCAACTTCCATGTTCTATGTAGATGCGACCGGATGAGGAAAAACGCACGTGAAAGCCAGGGAGAACAGCGCGGTACACGGGCAGGGATGCCGCGCCCAGCCTGCTTCATGCACTCAAGTAATCCAATCTACACTTGCGTTCCTTTACGCCTTGTTAAACAATCAGGGACTGGGCTCAAATAGTGAGCACAAGCGTCACCTGTTACCTGCAGCATGGAGGACAAGTTGATCATCGCGCTTTATGACACGTCTCCTAATTATGACGCTTGCAAAACTTCACTCGTTTCTCGCGAGTGAAGCGGCAATGTTTGGCGTCCAACTAGAGGCGGATGGGGCGTGGACGCACGTTTGGTCTGTACGCACCTTTACTGTGTGTCACTACTATTACTGCCCTCATCTAATAACTTACTTAACTTTAAGCCCTATTGATGCAGATTTTTAATGTAGTTTCAAATGTAGTTTCCTTGTTGTTGGTATACAAGAATAGTGCATTAAGTAGTACATTTGAGTGTTTTACCCTCGACTTTAAATATAATCTGAAGCATAGTCTACTCCTAGAATCAGTCTAAAAGTATGAGCACTAATGCTAGACAATACAAGCCAGGCCTTACAGATATCTTTCGACACCTCCCACTGTCATGACCACTGACAGTCACTTCCTACCCTCCTCCTTCTCTACCGAATTCTTGAGTAATTTAACCATTACCCAAGTCATATAGCATATAGATAGCAGCAGAGAAGCAACCTTCATCATGCCAACAATTACCCATACACATCAAAGAGTCCATTCGGTTTTATTCTTCTATTCACTCACCTTATGCCTCTCCATGGTTGGTGGTGTGCTCTCCTCAGTACCAGTACACATTGTTTCAATCAATTTTAGGTGCAATGAGATGAGTCATTTACACATCAGTATTGATCAATACAGTATTAGGAGGAAAAAGGAACTAAGTGGGAGGCTACAGTCCTCTGTGGACTCGAAAAAGAAGTGCATGAAAAAAGTTAATTTTGTTGCCCCTGCACTTTTTCTGTCGTTTTACACGAAACAAGCAAGAAAGCTACCCGAATATGGGGAAGAGAGAGTAGATTCATAAGAGAAGTCGGTCAGGAAGGAGTGCTCGATCAATTCATGATGCAGAGTAGCACCATTAACACAAACAGCAAGATACCTCTGATGTCTTGCTTTAATGCAATGAAGACGTTTTAGTTGAAACAAATTCATTCATCAACTAGACACAGCTAAGCTTGTCGAATGGTAAAACTGGCTTAACTTTCTCAGAGAAGTGGGTGCTACTACAGGAGCCCCCCATCTGTCTTGCACGTCGCACAACAACAAAGCCATGGCTGAGAGTGTGTGTGACCCGAGGGGGTGGGGATTCAGTGACGGAGACTGTTGATACGTGATGTTGTGCTGACTATACCAATTGTGCCTGTCTGGTTTGATTAATTGAATAATGTACAAACTTAGTGCTCTGTCCGAGAAAGAATAGTTCCAGAGCAGGTAGAGTGCGCCTACATATCACCTAGACAAATAATGAAGACACATAATAACAAAGTGCCCGCTGTAAGAAGAAAAAAACGACATTGTTAGCGCTTTTAGAAGGTGTAGATTACCAATGATCAAATCAAAACAACAAAACGGTGTTTCTTTTTCCGATAAAATAGGGATTGGACGAGCAAACAATACCCCAAGAGCATCTGCGTCCCCGGGCCAGATGGCGTTTACACCGCAAGACAATAACTACCACCACCTCACGCCATGAACTTCACTTTATCTGACTGTAACGTACCCAAAATAAGCTACAACAAAGTAACACAACATGTTGGAGTAAAACAACACACACACACACACGAGATCTGACAGCAAAACACACACGTAGTTTGTAGATTTAGCTAGGTTAGTTAACTTTGACGAGCAGTAGTTTTGAAACTCCCACGGCTAACACTAGTCAGTCCTTCAGCAAGCGGCCGTTTCCTCCGGTAAAAACAAACGAGTAGCAAGCACATGGTTTTACGTCTCGCTACGTTTTATAAACAACCGGAGCTCGTCGTGTTTCTAAGACGCCTTTTGGTGGCACTGGTATCCATGAATGAAACTATTTACAAGTGATCGGAACACAACGAGAGGATAAATAATGCTCTTATCTAACAGCGCTAACACGGTGGCTAGTTACCCAACAGGATTGCCCTAACGAGACATTTGACAAAAGACGGGAAGTTAAGGCTAAGCTATTTGTACAACGCACTAGGGTAAAACAAAAGTAGATTACAGGGGAAAAAGCTGACACAAACAACTTTTCATTTCGGTTGTGTGTGCCACTTGTGCGTACACATTTAACATCACTTGTCATTTACCTCTATTTCAAAGTCAGGGAGGTTGAAGGCTGCCCTGAAGAGTGAGCAGAAGTGGGCTATGGCGGGGACTTCCCACCACGACTGGATCTCTTCCACAGAAATTGTACATCCCTGTGACATTTTCGGACCGAAGAAATGCCCTGGCGTTTATTTTTCACATCAGAAAGTAGTTCCGTTAACGTCCGTCTCCGTGGATTCAACATTAACAACGCGACAAAAGTTCCTTCTTCCGTCCTCTGTGCGCGGTTGCCATTGCGACCCGTGTAGTGCCACAATCTGTTTCGATCAGTTTCACCGGGGGCCGAGCAGATGGGAAGGGCTGTACCATTACAGGACAACCGGGGGTGACACTCACTTTTTAGAAGTTTACTTTCCCAGATTTAGCACTTTTTCAACCACATGCTATTATTATATGCGCCTTTAATAAACCATACATATCAATACTAAACTACAGTTATTTGCATACATCCCTCTGTATTACAAATATACATGTAAACAACCTCATGATCACCCCCGATTAAACAGAGCAATTAGAGTTTAAAGGGAATACTGTATTTATATATTTTTTTGCTTTATTAAAAGTTACTTTAAAGAGTCCACACATGCTTCTGTAAATGTTATGCAAGACCTTAAAAGAAAAAAAAGAAAAGAATCTGCCGAGCCCTGATTCAAACCCATTTAAGACCTGACGAGAAGCAATAGAATTTGTCTCACCCATTCCAAACACACGAGCTCCCCCTGGGGGAAAATGGTGCATAGAAACCTGCAAAATAGCATTCAACAGGTGCATTCAACAAACGTGAGCCATCAATAATAGACATAGGTGTGTCTCAAAATAGGCTACTAGAGGGAATTACTGCCTACGTGAGTTCATAAAATAAATCCACGACGTGTTCTACACCGATTATTAGAAAGTGAATTTAGTATAGACTGCGGCAAGTTTTTGCCAAAAGGTGGTGCAAGAAGACTAGCGAATGGGCACGGACCACTGATGCCTGGGCAAACCATGACCTTTTGAGTCATTATAGATTAATTCAAAATTAGTGAGTGCTATTACGTGTAGTAACGTTCCAAATACCTTTTTTGGTGTATATTAAGACATAAAAAATAAATAAAAATCTCGATCACCGCTGTGGTACAATACAGAAAGTCCATTGTCTAATAAGCATTCAAACTACCAAGCTTCAGACTTTCGTAAACCTTTCCCGCAGTATGTTCCATTAAATTGTGACAACATTGTAAGCTATTTGTTTTGTCATCAAGCTGTGTCAAAACAAGACTAAAATACTTTTTTTTTTTTTTTTACGAACCCCAGGCTAATGGGGTTCCTAATAAATAAACATAAACTACTAATAAGAATGCATTGGTTTTATATAGCGCTTTTCTGGACACTCAAAGATGCTCTACAGTGAATTATTCATTCGCTCCATACTTGGTGGTGGTGGTAAGCTACTATTGTAGCCACAGCGGCCCTGGTGACTGACAGAAGCGAGCCTTCCAGTCTATGCCATCGGCCCCTCCAACCACCACCAACCGCTCACTCACACACTACATTCACCCCAGGCTTCCTGGTGTTCCACATAGCACGACACGGCCGCGCACGCCACGATCTACGTTCACGTATCGACACCAGTCCCGGCGTCAAGAGGGGGCGTGAGGGGGCGTCGCCCCCTCACGCGGACTCACCCGCCCCCTCAGTCAAAATCAGTCATTTTTTTTATATATTGTTTTCAGTCTATGATGTGTCAAAACAACCCAAATCTTGGAAGAAACTGCACTGACTCTAATGAACAGTTTTGGAAATTAAAATTCAGAGTTTCCAGTGGTCCTTGAACCCATCACGCACCTCCTTACTATGTCACCAGTGCATCATCCCGCCATAAGGAGTAGCCTGTGGCCAGCAGCTATATTTTCTGTTCAAAAGGGACATTCGCGTCCCTGCAGCCTGTGTGCAGCTTTCTCATACAATGCACACACTACACAAACAGCTGATGTTTATAACACAGCACGTCTGTGTCTCTACCACTTCATTTCTCCTCCGGTTTCAAAACCTGACTCCAAATCCGCAAAGATAGGCCGTGTGTGTGAGCGTGCGAAAACATGTGCGTGTCCCTTATTGGTCAGGGGTGTCAACAGTGTCACAACATCGCAGTGCAAGGCTGCTACGAAGCCTTCAACTTGGCTATAGTTCTATCAAATGGAGATAAAAGTCGGCGACACGAAGAAGCGGGACGTATTTCAGTGGATTTAATAAGAAAAGGAGACGCGCTCCAAGATGGAGGAGACAGCGGAGGAGAAAGCGGAGAGAGGCGAGCCGCTAGTGGCGAGGTGACGCTGAACAGTTCGTCTCCAAACTCAGTAAGTGCCGCTAAACTCTGTTCGCGGTTGAAATGTTGCTTGAAAAGGTGATTCTCGTGAACTTTTGGTAATATAAAGTTGTGCTTTTTTGTGTGGGACTCGCTGTGGCCATGAAATGAGCCGTTTGTGCCGCTGTTTTGACAGAAATGACGAGGGAGGCGCGGCGGTGTTTTTCCGTCTTTATTTCACTTTATTTCGCTTTCTGTGTGTTCACTTTGGGGACAGTGAAATCACCCACGTTTCTCCTGTGCGTCCAAAATCGGGCTTATAAAATCAAACCTGTTTGATTTCCTTCGACTGTAGTCCAGTTGCGTCTGACTGCTGCCCACACGACACGATTCAAACGCGAGTCCAGTCGTGACGCCCCCACACTAAAAGACACGACTCTGTGTGACTATAAACACGACTCGGGAAGACTCGGCGCGACTGAGAATTGTATCAAAATCGGGCATAAAAATCGTGTAGGGTGTGCTGACCTTAACGTCGTCGCCCCCCCTTGGTTTTCAGCCGCCCCCCCTTCTGTACTGAGCTGGCGCCGGGACTGATCGACACTACCCGATATTATAATAGGTCCATGACACTACCCCGCAGACCTTTCTGTTTCCACCACACACACACCCGTATTTGTTGTGGGCGGTGCTCATACAGAGGCGCACGCTGTACAGATTAGTGTACAATTAGCAGACATTGTCATTCATGGCTCGTTAAATGGGCCTTTTGAGTACTCCGTGCACACAACAACAACTATAATCAAGAAAGAAATTAAAAAGAAAATAGATTTATTTATTTTTCATTGCTATTATATGGCTTATATTTGTCTGTGTCCACACTTTAAAAGCTGGTATTAGTTTCACACACGTACTTTTTTATTTACTGTTTCTCCCCAGTCCCTCAGCTGCCTGCAGCCCCGCCCTTGGTCCTGCTCCGTCTGTAGCTGCTGCAGCCTCGCACTGAGGGATACAGACTCCAGACATCACTGAAGTCCAAACTTTAGCAGGACTTCTCTTGCACTGCTTTTGTTGCTGTTTTAATGAGCTCATACACATAAGGAAAAGGCCAACAACCGCCCACCGCGGTGTGTGACCGCATGTTTACTTTTCATTCCACAAACCTAGCGTAACTATAAATATGAGTCGGATTGTTCTCAAATAAAAAAATGACTTAAGCTAGAGATGCGCTGATTATATTCATGGTTGAGTATGTTTGTAGAGTTCTTAATTGTGTGTAAATTATCTTTCCTTTTCTCTCTGTCTCTCTCTTTTCTCACTGCGGTGAGTGCAGCGCAGACCGGTCCACGTGGATCTTGATAAACATGTAAACGTAAAAAAAAAAAAAAACAAGAGCTCGGCTTTCATCGTTCACTTAAAAGAGCCGGCTCTTTGTACCGACTCGTTCGCGACCGACCCATCACTAGTACAGATCGTCATTAAAAGTTTTTTAAGCCGCGATAAGAACAAATGTGGACAAATGCTGTAATCTGGTGGGAGTTATTGAATCATTCAGAGGTGCCAAGCTGTATTAAACGAGAAAATATACTGCTGAACTACGATCTATGAAGGTAAGCTACATGCACATGTTATGCTAACACCAGCTAAAGCTCCGTTCACAGCGGCTAAATGCTATTATCGGCAAAACCACCTTCTAGCACAGCGGTAGGATGTTGTGAAATATCAAATCCGTATGACCTGATTATTATAATATATTATAATAACTTACTTTTAAATAATTTACGTACAAGTAAAAAGTAATGACCCAAACAATTACTCAAGTAAATGTAAAAAAGTACTTGCAGAAAATGTTACTTGAGTACTGAATAACTGCTTGAGCAAAAACGTCTGATTTATTCTCAATGATGCCATAAATTGTTTGAAATAAAAATAAAATAATGTGGAAATTGAGATATTTCCAAAGAAAATTCCAAGAAAATGGGATGAAAATACAGAAAAACGAAATAATTCTACAGAATTATTTATATTATTTTAAAAACAATATTTTTTACTCAAGTAAGAGTACAGATACTTACTCAAGTAGAAGTAAAACGTACTGTATGAAAAAAAACTACTCTAAGAAGTACAATTTCTTCAAAAAGTTACTTAAGTACATGTACTTGTAAATGTAACTGCCTCTGGATAGCAATAATCTAACAACAATAATACTACTACAAGTGGAAATCACAAGGTCCTGAGGTCACTATTGCAGCAAAGAAATCTATGCATTAATCAATGTTTGGGCAGAGGTCATGAGAGGTCAACACATACTCGGAATGCTCAGATTTTCACTCTTAAAACTCTAAAGAGTTTGTACACATGAGTGATTAGCTTGTGGGATAGCTATTATGTAATAATGAACAGGGGACTTATCGGGGAATTCTGCAAAGATTCTGCGTGTGGTGTGAAAATATGTTCAGAAATCCACACTACTGCAATGGTGTGTGATGGCGTGTGTTCCATGAGATTTGGCAGCACCACCATAGGCATAAGTTTGCGTCGAGTTGAGTTAGTGCAGAGCGTTGCTGCTAGGACTGTGTCACACTGGGAATCACGAGAGGGAGGGATTTAGGCACCAAGGACAATGCTTGTGTTTGTGCAACGGCCCCTGAGTGGCGGCTGGTTCAGTCCGATCCCTCTCGCTTGACTACCATTACTCCACACATTGTTGAAGTGAAAGCAGTGGACGGCTTGATCCTGCCTGTGGGATGCTCTGAGAGGTAAGTCTTTATTTCCCACTGTGATATTTTATTGAAAGGACAAAATCTGGTATTTTAGAGCCCGTCATGAAGTAGTGCTGTGGTGGAGTTGACTGGGAGAAGCAGGGACCTGGGAGGCAGAGGCTGGCTTTGGGGTGTTCTCTCATCTGTGATTTGGCAGGATTTTCAATGCCTGTGAATAGAGCAGGCTGAAAGAGTTTCCCAGAAAGAGGCTCACAAAAAGGCAAGGGTATACCAGAAAAGTAAGATACAAAACTAGCATTGTATCTTAAATAAATAAATAGAATACATTTTGCCCATTAAGCCGCAAAACGGGACAGGATGTGGGGGTTATTGAACAGCTCAAAAGGAGAGGTACTGTTTAAGAGAGGGAAGAAAATGGGAAGCTGAGAAGAAAAGGAAGGTAGGGAAATTGAGAATATAGCCCCCTGAGAAATACTGTAAGAAACATAGCCAGACAGATTAATATGTTCATAAATCCTCTTAATTATAGCTCTTACAACATGATGTCAATGTAAAATGGTGGTACTCTGAATACAGAATAATATTGTGAAGCTCTTCATTGTCCGTTCTGCCTTCCTCGCCAGATCAAACACTCTTATCCCTTTTAGCTAGCAGATTAGAGGAACTCAAGATGTTCAGTCTGCTCATGGTAGTGATTGCATATGCAGCAATCTATGTTGATTTGAATGTTCTACAGTAGATGGAGTTAGTGTTGAACATATACTGTACCATCAAAACTAACAATTTAGAATATTTTTTTCCTCTGAGTAGCAGCTGATTATGGTACCAAGAATTGGCTCTCCTCAGTGCTTTTTGTTGTTACAGATTTTGGAAGAAGGATTGCTGGTAAACTCCTCAATATTTCAAGTCCTTCATACAAAACTAGCATCCAGTAGGGCTCTGATAAAGGTGGTTGTGGTGGAAAGCAGTGGGCCTTAGAGCCCAAGCATAGGCAGTATGACGGACAAGAAAATAAGGTGTGTGGCACTTTCAAATGTTTTTGGGATGAGAAAACAAATAGAAAGCATTTATGTTCAAATATGTCCTCTCTTGTCTGTCTGTATGACTGGAATATGACCCCCTTCTTTTGCATCTGTGAACATGAATGGATCCTATTTGCATGGCTCCGGCCTGTATAAACGAATAAATGGTCTGTACATGCATGTGTGCGTGTGTCTATGTTGATCCTGTTTGCAGCCTCCCTGCTAAGCTGATTAATGGAGGCGTGGCCGGCCTGGTCGGTGTGACATGTGTATTTCCTATTGACTTGGCCAAGACGCGCCTCCAGAACCAGCAGGGTGTCCAGGTCTACAAAGGAATGTGAGTGGGACTCTCTCTTAATTCATATTTGATCAGTACTATTTGAAGATTCACCATCTCCCCCGCACCCAAAGGCATTTTACAGTCAGGTTCCCAACCTTTTTGGTCTCGTGTACCCCTTGAGTCTTTCATTTCTACTCAAAGTACTCCTTAACTCAAAGGTGCGAATCATTTAGAAAATGATTCGCTAAACTCAGAATTCTTGATATTTAGTTGTGTATTGTGTTCAAAATAAAGCTAAAAAAAAAGCCGAACCTTTTACAGCAAAACATAATTTAGAATAACTTTTGTTTTAAAATAATATTTAGTTTCACCTTGAAATAGTTACAAGTACCCCCTGTTAAGTCCTCGTGTAGCCCCTGGGGTCCCCGTACCCCGGTTGGGAAACATTGCCTTAAAGGCCCTATAGCTGATTTTTTTTATTACAAAGAATAAAAGAGGAAATCGCTCAATTAAAATGTTAATTGTTGTCCAAACTCATTCCTAACTTTCCTAGCGTATTTGTAGCATACAAAGCATGTGTCTTCACGGGAAATACTTTATCGGCACATTGCACTACTTGCAGGGTCACTTTTCAGGGTCACTTTCAGATGAATGCTCGTCTGCAAGTTCATGAAATTGATACACATTCTTTATAATTAAATGCACAGTGTTTTTCTCACAAATACTAAAAAAAAGGAAGAAAAAAAAGTTATTCTACTACTAGAAAAAAATCAGGTGTAGTGGCTTTAAGGCACTGTCACTAAAAGATGGACAGTGGATTTTTAAATTGTTAAAATCTCAGTTGTCTAACTAAACACTAGACTCAGAAAGTCATTTCCCTCTCTGGGTGTGGCAACATAGCTATTTTCAGGATGTGGGTTTTCCACTGTGACTCATAGTACTTGGAAAACATCTGGTATAATCCAAAACACATTTTGCACATGATTTTCAAACCAATTTCTAGTAAGATGGTAGACATGGGAAGGTGATTAGGGATAACAATGATTTTGTTTTTATGTTTTCTAGGTTAGACTGTCTTGCAAAGACGATACACTCCGAAGGCTATTTTGGATGCTACAGAGGTATAATTTAAGTTTCTAATCCCTGTGACAAACAACCCTTTACTATAGGTGATTACTCCGCCTAAGCTGTTGTTTCCCCTTCTAATCCCCCAATCGCTTTACCATAATAACTACCATAGCAGTTAGGGCTCGTGCTTCACCGCTAGAAGGTCCTGGGTTCAATCCCCGGGCCGGACGAAGCCTTTCTGTGTGGAGTTTGCATGTTCTCCTTGTGTCTGCGTAGGTTTCCTCCGGGTACTGTGGCTTCCCTAACCACTAAAAACATGTACAATAGGATACTACTCCAGCCAGGTGTTTCTGGTGCCTGCTTACTGCGGCTGCCATTAAAATTGAGTGTCTTGTGTTTGTTGAAACATTTTCTCTAACTTAGGTGCAGCAGTAAACCTCACTCTAGTAACACCAGAAAAGGCCATAAAATTGGCAGCCAATGATGTCTTTAGGCAAAAGCTCTCAAAGGATGGGTAATTATCATGCTTTTCTTCTTTCTTTTTCTTTTTATAAATATAAATATAAATATATTGTATATATCGATATCTATATATTTTTAATATAAATATATTACACAGCGAACAAAATAATCTAAATCTGCCACATTTTAAACATACCAAACCATTATTTCAGTATTTATATATAAAACAAAAAATCAACACCATTTTTGATTTGTATTACCAGAAAATTACCTCTGTGGGGAGAAGTACTTGCTGGCTGTGGGGCTGGGACTTGTCAAGTTGTGGTGACCACTCCAATGGAGATGCTCAAAATACAGCTGCAAGATGCAGGCAGGATAGGTGGGTTAAAATGTCACTCTTCAATCTTTTGCAAAATACATGTATAGTATTGTTCTTACCTTAATCACAGCTGCTCAGAGGACCCAGGGACCCGCTCGGACTGCCACTGCTACGGCTCCATCACTTGTGGCCCCGTCCTCAACACAGCAGAGCCCTCCTCAGAGGCCCTCTGCCACTGGCATCACAGTGCAGCTGCTGAAGACTCGTGGACTAGCTGGCCTCTACAGGGGAGCAGGCGCCACATTAATGAGGTTGAACACTTCACAACACCGCATGCTTCTAAATATCTGCTAAAACACTTATTTGCATTCACTGCACTCCTGTCCTGTCATGAATTCCTGAAGAACTTGAATTACTGAAGCACTTGCATTGCATTCAATTGCATTTCTGCATTCATGAACACACTGTGGAAGTTTTATGAGGCCACAACTGTTGATGGTTACTAAAAGAAAAAGAAAAAGGGAAAAAAATCCCCACTAAAATACAGTTACCGCAAATCATTGTTATCATTTTAGGGATGTACCCTTCTCAATGATCTACTTCCCACTCTTTGCCAATCTGAATGCTCTTGGCCGAGAGAGCAACAGTAACATGCAAGGTCGAGCACCCTTCTGGCAGTCCTTTATGGCAGGCTGCACAGCTGGTTCCATAGCTGCTATAGCTGTGACACCACTAGACGGTGAGTAAAAAATTGGAATATGAAAAACAGGATATTTTACCATGATTAGAACACATGTCTTTTTTTCCCAGTCATCAAAACTAGAATTCAGACCTTACAAAAGGGGGAAGGAGAGGACACATACAAAGGAATAATTGACTGCACAAGGTAGGAATGACCAATTATAATTGTACATGGTCAGATGTCAAGTTATAACCTCATTATACCTACCCTCTTTGTCAACCTTTGTAGGCGCATCATGAAGAGAGAGGGCCCGTCAGCGTTCCTGAAAGGGGCAACGTGTCGAGCTCTAGTCATTGCTCCACTTTTTGGCATTGCACAAGGCGTATATTTCCTTGGTGTAGGAGAAGCAGCCCTAGGGCTGCTGGGATAGCCATGCTGGGTGCTGGCAGTATGTTGAATGGTTTGCTCAGCCTTGAAGTCACACAGACCAGATTAGCACAAGGACCGAACTCTCTAACCAAATAAAGAATGCGATATAAGAAGGCTCTATACACAACAATGGACGGGACCTTTTACTTGCATCACAAATCTTTCTTCATTGCTGGAATGCACGTAGGTCAAACACGAGTTCTTGACTCTGCTCATATGAAAAGGATTAAGCAATATGTTGCTATGTGTTTAAGATTGTTAACTAAATGCCTATCAGTTGAACATTTATGTGGCTATGTCAAACTAGTTGCATATGTGCAACGTTTTTGTAAATAGATGTAATATTTACATAACATTGCTTTTCATTAAGGCATATTGCTTTGCAAGGACCTGTGTGGTTACTTGATTCAGTATGTTTTCAAAGTCTAATCTCCAGCCTCCCTGTTATACACACCTCCCACTCCATCCGTGAGTTGTAATTTGAGATTCCTTCTTTCCTCTGGATTGGGAAGTGCTGTCTGCCGGTGTCTCTAAAGTCAAATGTTAATCTTACAGTAATGCTTTAATCCCAGTATTAGTGTACAATATACTCTAGCACAGCTCACTTTCTGCCTAAGGACCACATGGCACACTGTTGGGATGCCATGTCTGAACCTCAAGTGAATTTCAATGTGTGGAAAATATTATATAATAACAACTTCCAACTATGAAGTGCTTCACGCGCTTACGCGTATAGGCTTCCTCTTTTTGTGATCATTTTGTGTTTGTTTCACCATTAGCAAGAACAATATCATTAGCAGCCAGTGCGTCTCTTTTTCTTTGCCTAAAACAATAACTACATGATTCTTGTGAAATAGTATTAGTTATTTTTTCATCAAACTAATGAAGGCAGATATAATATTTCTTATGTTTAACCTTGGACTCTGAGGCACCATGCTCTGCAAACCACTTGCCATTATCAAAGCCCATTGGGTGATACTACTTTTGTAAATTTTATAATGTTTAGATACTATGTACTTGCTGAGCTAATAGACTCTGAAAATTGTAAAAACACAAAAAGGAAGAAAAACAGTAAATAAAAACAATATACAAAATATGTCTTTGTCTAATGAACATTTATTATTACAGGCTGTGGTCTGCTAACATTAGTCAACATGTAGTGTAGACTATTGACCTGGACCAACCACACAATTGCATTTTTGTCTAAAAAAAGAATCCTGAAATAAAAAAAATTCAATACAATTTTAAATAATAAGTACGAGTCTTTTTTATTTTATTATTGTAACAGGATAAAAAATGAAAGCACAACTTGCTTACTATGCTGACAACTGATCGTCTGCTGTCACCATCCACTCAAATCCTCCATTAATCCAAGAACTTGCGATTGGGGTTAGCGCCAAACAGGGCCACTCTGATTTCAGGTATCATCTAAAAATGTTAGAAAATAAACCATTTTGATGACATATTTTCTTAAACACTGACAGTAACCTGATGTGTTAAAGTAACAATTTACTTGTGTGTTAAAACTAAGTGATATTGTCACTTTCACTTAAACTCTAACTTGCTTTGTTTTTTTCCCTACAAAGTGTCTTGTATCATATATTGTTACCACGGTGCCACAAAGTAATCTTAAAGAAAAATATTTGGACATACTTTATGAACTTTCAATGGCATAGATCCTTTGTAATAGAGTGTGTTTAGAGAGAAGCAATGTCTGACAAGTAGTGTTGGGGTCGAGAATACTTTGAAATTGTATTTAGTTACAAAATACAGAATTCTCGCCGTAAAATGTATTTCGTAACGTATCCCGTGACTTTGTCAAATCAGAGTACTTTATTCTGAAAACTTAGAATACTTTCACATTGATTTTCATGATATTAATGCATAAAAGCGGCGTAAGATTAAGAAAATGTTTAGGCTACACTTGTTACACGACTGTTGCAAACTTTTAAACTTATTTGCTTATCCCTGGCGGTCTTTCTAATTAATATTATGAATAATAAACTGAAATTTAATGATTGAGTACTGTGATGTATTTCTTTGATTTTAGGAAATCTGTAATCTGTAACTGTATTCTAAATACTCTCAAATGAAAAAGTAACTGTGCCTGAATACAGCTGTTCAAAGTGAGTATCCAACACTGATGACAAGACGGGCAATGCACTAAGATGTAAAATCTTGCAGTGACGGACAATGCAATGGCGCCATCTATAGGCAAACCGGGGTAGATTCTTTATAGACAAATGTACCTGGTGTGTTACAAGTTCGAGTCTTCTTTCTAATGTATTGGTGACCTTTATCTTCCCATTATCATTGTATAGTTCAACACCCCCACAGCTACAACAGAACCAAATGAAAACATTAGGCAATATAGTTTATAAACACAAGAGGAATTAGGTTTTCACTAAAAGTTATAATTCTTACACAGTGGGAGGAAGAAAGCGTTGCGGATCAATCTCCACTACTAAGTTCATTTTCACTGATTCTTTGTAGATTGGAATAACTTTGTTGACTGCAGCCTGTTGGAGATCATTTAGAAAACAAGTTAAAAATTCCATTGCAAAGTATAAAAATATCTAGTACCTGAACCATCTCCACATCCTGTTGCCGACAGCGAACAGTCACTTTAGATTCCAGAAGTTGGTAGAATCCCTTGAAAGGCGACAGGAGTTTAGACCATGTAAGACTCTGTTTTGACCACATTTGACTGTACATAGATAAGTATAACAAATGTAATGTTTCTAAGTGAACCTGGAGCAGAAGGCCTTGCAGAAGTATAGAGTAGTTATCAGGATCCATGGCGATGTCTGCAAGTCTTTGTTGGGCTTCTTTCATCAACTCCTAAAAATTGTATATTTTAGTAAATTGCTGGATTTATTTCTTATTGGCAAAAATAACTTCTTTTTTTTATTTTACCATGATCATATCATCACGGGTCACCAGAACTTTAAGCCTGGCTTGGTTTAGCAGATGGGACATTTGGCTATTGGGAAATAGAACAAAAATAAAATTTTGTAGATGAGTGATTGATATGACGTGCACATTTTTGTGTCCGAGTGTTCTATTTCTTTTAAAAATAATTTGATCTTTTCATTACATGTATCACTTTATTCTACAAAACCTATTTAGTTTAAACACATTTTCATCACATTTCAATAATAAATATTTGTTTATGTTTTCACACCTCAAACCCCTAAAATGTCAGGTGGTGCAACCGTCCGAGCAAATGATTAGACTAATAAAGCTTCTGAAAATGTTATTTTCAGGGTAACAAATAAAAAATAAAAGATCATGGCATAATTGTATGTTAAATATCTTTCAAATAAGCCATCATTTGTGAATATTAATACTTTTGAAAGCTTCTGAGATCACTAAAAAACTTTTGTCCGACACTTTGTAATCTTAAAATATCAGGGTGGCACAACCGTAAGAAAAGGGCTGGTATTTTGAAATAAAGAATAGTAACAGCAAACAGGATATAACATCAGCCAGAAGAACAAGTTGTCTTTATGGCTGAGTGAAAAGGTTTGAAAATCTCTATCAAGAATTGAGAAAAAATTGCTTTTTTCCGACTCATAGGTAAACTATTACACTTTTGGTGTCAGGTGGTACAACCGATGTAAATATTGGAAAATATTATTTTATTACAAAAGTCTTAATTTGTCCATCCATCCATCCATTTTCTTCTTCTAGGGCAGTGCAACTAATTGGAAATTAATTGAAATTGAAGATTGAAATACAATTTTAACTAGTCAATAAAATTGTTGTCATGTCACTGTAAACTTACGGGGATGATTTTCATTAAGCAGATCTCACTATGTCAGTCTTTGATGATGGGCAATGAAAATGCACCATATCGTGTTTGTTTGTTTGTATACTTTATTGTCCCCTTAGGAAAATTTGTCCTCTGCATTTAACCTATCCTTCGATGCCGCTGGGGCAACCCGTAAAGAGCAGTGGTCGACGGCAGTGCCGTGCCCGGGGGCCCATCTCCATGTTGTGGAGCCAGGCTGATGGACAGAATCACCCAGAAAGGTGGGAATCGAACCCGGACCTTCTAGCTGTGAAGCGGAGGCGCTAACCGCTGCGCTACCGTGCTACCATGTTACTTGATCGGCTTATTCCGATCATGCAGAAGAATTTTTTTTAGATCAGTTTAGATCAGAAAACTGAAACTGAAAAAAACAAATTAAATCTGAAAAACATCAATATAGCCTATCTCTAAAATAATATTCCACGCACTGTTTTGTTAATTTAATGGTGACTACACCTTTGTTCCCATTGTTGTCACGTACAAATTGTATGATTATGACATGGGAGCAGAGGATACTCACATTTTCTTATGCTGTTCAATCTGTTTTTCTTTCTTCTCATAGTATTCCATTATTTTGACTCTCTGTGTCTGCACAAGACGCCCCTTCTCTATGTTGAACTCTTCCTCAGCCTGTAAACAACATGGGAATGACAAGGGCCATTAGCAGTCACTTATGTAGAAGTCACAAGACTGTGTGACAGCTTAAGTGACCTTAGCATCAATTTCTTCCACTTTTTCTGTGGCTTCTTGTTCAATGAAGGCCATCATGTGCTTGATCTGTCACGAAACAAATGAAAGAGTTCAATGCAAAAGTGTGTATTAATTAAAAAGTGAAGTTGGTAACATACAAATAATAATAGCAACAAATGTGTTTGGGTTCAAACTGCCAGTGCCAACTGTCACTACTTACTTACTAAATTTCTAACATAACACAACACAACAGCAACAGGCCAATAACAAGCACCAAATAAACTAAAGGGCAAAAATACACGCATTTGTAAAACGTAAATGAAATATAATGTACAAAGTAGTGGTTATAACAGAGTTAGCAAAAGGCTATAACTGAACTTTGTTTATCTTTGGGCGGCACGGTAGCACAGCGGTTAGCGCTCGTGCTTCACAGCTAGAAGGTCCTGGGTTCGATTCCCACCTGGACGGGGCCTTTCTGTGTGGAGTTTGCATGTTCTCCCCGTGTCTGCGTAGGTTTCCTCCGGGTACTCCGGTTTCCCCTACCACTAAAAAACATGTACAATAGGCCCAGGGACTGCAGGTGGAAATTAGCACAAGTGCTATAACCTGGTACAATGCATCTCTCCTTTCTGAGGCTAATGTATATTGTACACTGTCCCAGTTCAAAAAATAAATAAATACAAATACATCTTCCAATCAGCTGCTATAAAGTTACCTGTTTCTGGACGTCTGCGTCTGTGAGTGCCATTTCTACAGGAAAATGTCAACACAAAATTGTGTGAACTTCTGTCGTGGTGCAAACTTTTGCAAACTGGCAACAGGTAAGTAACTTATGTGAAAACAGAAAATGTAGTTGTCCAAACACGCTTCTCCTCTGCCTTACGTCAAGTTACTTTCATCCTTCACAAACAACTCTATTTACATCCTTTCAAGGTAAACTTTATGAAGTAGACTCCAACTTAATCCATCCAGTTTTAAATGAGGTTTTCTGATAACATTGTTCACATATTATCGCACAGTATTTCGCCGTGGCAACTTTTAGAAGCGCAACCTATAAAAAATAAAAACTAACAAAACGTGTCTCTTTTATTGTGGAGGAACAGCCCGGATATCCAATGCTGTGTCCTTTCTCCACTCTTCTAGCTTAGAGCACACCGTGTACTTCTCTTTAGGTGGTGTTTCCAGCAGTGGTCTGTAGCTTTTGTGGAAGGGTATTGTGTTGTAGATTAACTTCTGATCACTCATTTGTGTACACCTTATTGCCTTTGCACAAGGACGGTAAGAGCAGACTCAAAGCAAACTGAATTCGCGTGTACTGCATGTTTTTACCTTTGTAAAATAGCATATGCCTGACAAATTCCATGTGGG
The DNA here is from genome assembly GCA_021464625.1 of Proterorhinus semilunaris. NCBI lineage: Eukaryota > Metazoa > Chordata > Actinopteri > Gobiiformes > Gobiidae > Proterorhinus > Proterorhinus semilunaris. The sequence goes on along the minus strand of CM038356.1, from coordinate 14,590,485 downwards.
GAAGCTAAAGGGCGCCTGGTGGCATGACTACTGTCATGGCTTGTCACAGAGGTCATTTGTTCGATTTTAACATAAAGAAGCATTAGGTTGTAATTATATATTTTACTTCTTATTGTGCTAAGTGTTGTCCATAAAACAATACTGCAGTGTAGCCAAGAGACTACACAGTTATAAATGCGTTGTATTACTACTAGATGTTATGCTTGCACACAATGGCTATGACAGGTGTGTACACTGCTTTTAATTTTAAGCACAGGACATCCATAAAAAATTCAGTGGCAGCCAAAAAGGGTTACACGCCCACTTTCTTCACCTCCACGTGGCTACATATTTTACTCTGTGCACCTTGGATGTCTTCAGTCATTTTCTTGTCCCGTCGATTGTGTGTGCCAATGCTTGCTTGGCTCATTGGTTTTGTTACAACATTCTCAACTTATTTTGCGGTGCAGTGGTGTACTATTTAACACAAATGAACAATTATTTTCCCCCACAGGTCTGCGTCCAGTTTGGTATTTTTAAACATATGTGCCTGGAAGCATAAAGTGTCTGTTCAATGGCTACCTCTGGCTCCACTTCCACTGGGACGTCTGTGTCTGAGGGGTTCCATTATGAAACCAAATACATTGTGCTCAGCTACCTGCAACTGCCCCCTGCCAGGTTACATGCCCTGGTCCGTGCTCAAGGTGAGAGAGCAGTCTGTGAATGTGGTTCTCTACAATACAGCAGATTTTTTGCAGTAAATGTGACCATTTTTACAGATGCTAAGCAAGTTACCACTTGTTTATGTACTGCGTAGCATCAATACTGTAAATACAATTGTGCACAGATATACATTATGTGTATAATTGATTGAAATTACTCATATGTAAAGTGTGACTTAACAGTAACAAGGAAATAACTCGATAATGATCTTGTGTCAAAACTATTGACAACTGTACAGTATTAAAATTTGTCTTGAGTTTGCAATACTACAAAAAAATGTATAACTTTGATTACAGTTTGACATTTTTCCTCTTCAAATTGTAAAATAAGCTTGGTGCTTGCTGTGATATTATCACTGGAAGTTATGACAACAAAAAGTAAAGAGAACATATTGAGGTGCGAAAGGGGTGGAGACGAGTAGCTGATCCTTGTTTTCCGCTTGACCCAGTCCAATTTCTGACAGGCTGTCATGTGTAATTACCATAGGATTACTCACGAGTCAATGGACCAAAGTGAAATAGTTGGCTAGCTAGTTGTCTGGCTAAATGCTGCTGAAGCAGCAACAAAACCAGGAAAAAACAACAATCCTTGGGGGGTGGATGTAAGAGCTGGCAGCACTGTGCGAGAATAAAAAAACCCACAGTATCAGGGATGAGTATTGTAATGTTAAAAAAAGACAAAAAAAAACAAAGTTTAACTATTTAGATCCAAAGTAAAGCCACTCAATACAGTATACTGTAACTGACAGCTAAATTGTACCTGGACAAGAATACAATCATGCTATTTATTTTGCAGGAGATGGCCAAATGGAAAGACGGAGAACAGAGGAGGTTAAAGAACAAATAGAGGAAGAGTTGAAAAAACTAGAGGATGAGATTAACGTCTGTAAGTATACATATTTTAATACGTGCCCAGGCTCTGGGTCTGACTCCCTGCCCGAGAGGAGTGTAGGCTTTTTTGTGTGGGGTAAAAGTGTACATTTTTTACGCCCTCACAAAGATATTCTGAATAAAATACATAAAGGTCAAATGAACATGCATGCAACAACCAACTAATTACATATTGTTTGATGTTATTCTGTTTATGCAGCTTCCTCCAGCTCAGGTTTCGACCGTCACTCATCATTAGTCTTCAATCCTACAAATCCAGAGAATTCAGTTGAAGACTGTTTGGCTGTACTTGGAGATCAAGTAGTTATCGAGCTGGATACACATCTGACAACTGCTGTGGACGCACTCCTCACAGGGTTAGTTCATTCAGATTTTTAGTTGAGTTTTTCTTACATAATGTAATTACATTTGTACTAAACCTTGAAATGATATTACTCAATGATGTTACGCAGAACAAGTCAGTTCACCACAGGGCGGCACTAACTTCTGTGCGGTCCCTGGTTCAATTTCCAGGCCAGGCGGAGACTTTCTGTGTGGAGTTTGCATGTTCTCCCAATGCCTGCATAGGTTTCCTTTGTTTGTCCCGGTTTGCGTCTATCTGTAAAAACTTGTACAATAGCCAGAATGAATGAAAGTCTGTCTGTAAGTCAGAGTGCTGACTAAACTGCGGCACGGCCTGTTTACATCATGTAAACAGTCAGTATTCATTAACATGGACTGTCCCGACTAGAATAAAATGACTACATTTTTGGAGGGCCAATGGGTGAAAGACAATGAGACAAGCTTTCCAGTGAACTGGCCTATTAGATTCAATCAGGAGAGAAGGGGTGGAGCTTCATTGTTAACCTTTTAAGGTTTGTTCTCCCTCTCCTCATTTTGACAACTAGTAGTGGCTTTCTGGCCCAATTAGGAGGAGAGGGGAGGAACTTGATACGTTCAAATTTCACTCTCACTCTCTTTTATACAGTACATTGATGCTTCATTCAGGGGTAGACAAGTCTGTGCAACACCTGAATGAGCAATGAAATATCTTTTGACTTTGTGCATTGTGTAACCATTTATCAGAAACAGAACTGGAATATTGAACCTATAGTATTTGTAAAGATAAGGGGCATTAAAGAGAAAACTACCTTGTTTCTATACAAGGTCTTAAGTACATTAATATGTCTTATTTTTTGTGTATTTGTCCAGGCCTCTTGACTATGAGACCTTCAAAGAAACAATTTTGTATCTTTCTGTGCACACTCAAGGAGGCTGGAATAAGGTTTGCAAAACATTTTTCGCTACTTTAAGGTTTGGAAATGTTCTTTGGTAATATTCTTATAGGAGTTTGTTTCAGTGCACTTCTTTATCTCTTCCTTTAATAGGTTCTAGTGCCTTTAGTGCTACTTCATGCTTTACAAGCTAAAGGCCAGTCTGTGTCAAGTTTGCTGTCTCTCGGTGTACACTTCCTCAAAGAGAATGAGGCTGACTATATCATCCAGCAAGGGGGATGGGTGAGTTCCTGCTTGCAGTCATTACAAGGGGAATATGTTGTGTAGTCCAAGAGAAAATCTCCAACACACTATTTATAGTGGTGCAGTACTGCATACAGCCACACGGGGGCGACAGCTGTGTTATCAGTTTTAGTCATCATTCATATTTAAAGTATTTAAACATAAATGTAGGTATTAAGGTTAATCATTAGTGGCACTATTAAGTTACACAATTTATTGTTTGATTTTGCCTCTCAGTTGCGAATAATAATGTATGCAATGTATGTTCTACATGGACCACACAGAAAAATATATTGACGTGGGGATTTTATTTTTTAACGCTATAAGCCAAGTTAAGTATGATCAAAATGCTAAACACACAGCTGCATTCTTATTCGGCATTATGTCATAGAGCTTGAACAGATGACATGGCAGGATCAGCACAGGGGAGGAGGGACAGGCGCAAGGCAAGCACACTGGAGAGTGGCTACAGAGGCGAGGGAGGGCTCAGGACTCAGAGATGAGGGACTAACCGCTCGGGCACGCAAGCCAGAAGTGAAATCTCCATTAGTTTGACAGCTGGCTGCATGCACACTCGCATCAGTTAAACTGAGGTGCTTCTCACCGCTTCTGTTGTTGAAACGCTCAGGTATTTACCAATTTTTTATTTATTTAAACGGTAGGGCATTTAGTAGCTTTTTATCTGTTTGTTGGTGACTTCGTCACATTTTTGCATTCTGAACTATATTTATGCATGTATTACGAAAAAGGCAGTACAAAGGAGTCTTGGTACAGGCTAGACATTACTTCAGGTTCTAATATTAGTTAATTGTTATTTGTTTTTCAGTTCAGGCGTATACAGTAAGGATTGTGAACATAATTCGCTTGTGTTCACTTGACTAGACGGAAACAAAAGCTGTCCCAAATAGTCAAGGGCAAATGGGTGAAAGACAGTAGGGGGTTCTGCACAGCAAATGGCTAACATAGTTTTATGGGTGATTTCTCAAATGAATCCAGACAATATAGTTGTGTGCATGTAATTTTTTTTCCCTTCATACGTTCAGGAGTAGATAATACTACGCAACATCTGAATGAGCACTGAAATATTTTTCTATTTTAGTCATTACCAGCAAAACTATCTTATTAAACCAGTTTATATAGATAAAGGACTCCGTTGTATACTGAGTCAAAATAAAGACTGTAGCTGTTATGCCGATTAAATCAAGACTGTGTAGATTTTAAGCTACTTGTTTTGCACGTTACTCTCAGACTTTTGCCTTAAATGGACATGTATGGTATTTTGCATATTGTTTGCACTGATATTTGAGGGGCAAAGTGCTTTAAGTACTGAGTCAGTCAAATCACACTGCACCATGACGTACTGTGTCAACACTAGCTTCATATTATGTAATCTTTCTCTTATCTGTGTCGTGATGAAATGTGCACGTCATAGTGCCCTTGGCTTTGGTTACAAAATTTGGAATATAGCACAATGTTTGCTCAAAATCATAAATATAACCAACTATTCCATAAAACAGGTTTGAGTGGCCCATTGTAGTTATAAACTCTAAACAGCACAAGTCCATACTGGCTGATTTTCAGAGCTGTAACACAATATCTGTTGGTCTACGCTCGCAGCCATGTCTCCACGCTAAAGGCAAAGACATAACAAATAGAGATTTAGATTTATTTTGTTTAAGAACCTGGTCAGATTGTGGATTATTTCAGTATTTCGACACTCCTTTGCCTGCATACACTGTGCTGCTAAAATAAAAATGCTAAGGAAACTGCACAGACCTAACTGCACAGAATACTATTTATCTAGAGATTAGTCACGACTGCCCGCTGCTCCTTATGGGTTTCCCCAGTGGCATTGAAGGACGGGTCCAATGCAGATGGATCAATACCACATGTATATTGCACTGTGAGATTTGACATTGTTACATCCTTATATTGCTGCTACATATGCTACATGCCACCAATGATGACGCATCTTATTTTGATGATTGTAGAGATAATTTGTAGTAAGCAGTACATTGGAAAGACGGCAAAGACAGAAAACAGATTAAATTATAATGGTCTTGTTTGACAGTTTGTTGGTGCATTAGATAATGAAGACTTTAGCTCTGTTGTGGTATTTGGGGCCTTCTGTGGACCCTCCACCTGCAAGAGGAGCCATAGGGGCTGGTGCAGTGGGATTTGGGCAGCTCCGACAGCTGCCCCCATGACCCGGCAAGAAAATGGATGGATGGATGGATGGATGGATGGATGGTATTTGGGGGTGCTGCCACTTCTGGTGCTTTATCTCCTTGTATGGCTAACGGTCTGGTATGAAACTCGAAATAAAATATTCAAATCAAATAAAAACTTTACAGCTGAACATTTACATGTGAAATAGGCTTCTAAAGTTTATGGTGTTCACATTCACATTCAAATTATAAACAATGATATAGAGACAATTTGACTCTAAATGTGGAATAGCTGAAGGTCGGTGTTTCTCAAACTGTGGTAGCAGCGTACAGTTAAATAGTAAATAGAGGTCTTTTTATAGAATGAATAAAAAAGCTTTAAGGGGCAAAACGTATAAAAATAAAATTGGAACAGAATACAGTATAAAATGTAGAATATCAAAATGTCAGCATTGGCAGTGCAAAGTTTACAGTCCTAGTGCAGGTGGTTGATGAAGTGATGCTGATACAGAGATTATTGCATGTAGTTTTGCATAGGAGTTATTGCACATGATTTACTTGTCGCAACCTTTTTTGGCATTTCTTTTCCGTTACTCTTTTGTGGCTTTTTTGTTGCATAGTTGTCGCTTTTTTGCCACTTTTTGTTGTGTTTGTGTGAAATCTTCGTCACACATTTGTGTTAGTTTTCTGTTATTCGTTCATTGCTTTTCTGTCACTTTGTCGCCACACTTTTGTTGCATTTTTCACCCTTGTTCTCGGCTAATTTTTGTTGCTATTTTGATACTTTTTTTCAAGAAGCTTTTAGATTTGGGTAAAGCCAAACTAGAGAAAATGTGCTCTGTTCGGGTTGGGGTTAAAAGGTTAAAGCAGTTAAAATGGTGACTCAAGTATTTTAGTTGCTGATAAATGTTCTCAGACAGTATCAATTTGCATTGTGCTCTTGAACTTGCACTTCCAAACATTTCAGCAAATGACAGTAAACAAATCTATTTGTTTTTTATTTTACTTCATTTTTTGCAATGTGTTTAAAACGCACTCTCACAAGCTCCTCTGCCCCTTTCAAGGCAAACACTAGGCAGTTCATTATCATTGTAGGGCACAGCATTTGCTTACAATAGTGAACAGTGTTTTTGGGGGGATTTCGTGTGACCGAAATTATTTCTATTTTATGCCCTAACTTGAGATTGGCCTTGCTCTTTTCTTCTATAAAATACATACATGTGTATATATATATATATATATATATATATATATATATATATATATATATATATTATATAAAGGCTTTGCTCTCTGATGCTATGATTTGATCATTCCACAAGGGGGAGTTAAAGGCTAAACTAATACATCTACTTATTCCTAAAACAGTATTTGACTTGATGTCGTTGTGCCTGTTCCAGGGTAAGGTCTTTCACCTTGTATCTGAGGAGGAGCAGGGTGTGACCATCGCTGAAGACAGTAACGACATTTACATTCTCTTGGGGGAGCAGCATCCAGACCAGCTCAGCCCACCCTCCTCCCTGCTCGGCGCAGAAGGCAACAGCAGTGGCCATAGCTCCTGGCAAACCGAAAGCTTACCTGTGTCACTAGCTGCTCACGAGTCCTGGACGCAGGTTGCTGACATGGACCCCGAAGACGTCAAGAGCCTGGACAGTAATGAGGGTGTAGCGCTGGCTGAAGAGCGGAGTGAAAACAACTCTTCAAACTCAGACATTGTTCATGTGGAGCGAGAAGACGCAGAGTTGCTGGAGGAGGCAGGTGAAGGTGGGGCTATAGAGGAGAGCTTGATGAGTGTGTTGGGCACAGAGAGCGATCTGGCTGCACTCAGGGAGGAGTATAGGGAGGAACCACTTCCATTATCATCAGAGGCCGAGTCTGCAGCATCAGCCTCACTCATGTCACTGGAAGAACCTGTTGTAATAGACACTCCTGTAAGTTTGTCCGCAGAGCCTTCCCTCATCTCCTTAGAAGCAGAGCTGACTGAAGTGGCTCCAGAAGCTGCTGTTCCCCTTGAGGAGCTACAGTCGGTTCCTGCTTTAGAACCTGAGTTTGAGCAAACCCCAGTGCCTGTTGCTGTATCCAGTCTACCCGTGATTGAAAGTACCCCTGGTCCAGAAGAGGCTAAGAGTAGATCTGAAATGGCTGTTAAAGTTGAGCTAGAGCCTACTGTAGTGCCTCCACCATCAGATGAATCTCTTCCCCTGGCAGAACAAGAGACTAAAGCGCCGGTCCTGGAGGTGGCAGCGCCCCCTGTGGAAGCTCCTGTTCAGGAAACACCTGAACAACCTATAGTAGAGCCAGAGCCCACATCTGATTTCCCAGTTTTTCTTTACGGGGGTGCAGCCCTGGCCCTTATTACAGCCGTCGCGGCATATGGTATCATGTCATATCGGCGAAAGTAGAGAAAAAGGACTTTCCAAAGGGCCTTTTGTTTAACTCAATGTATTGTTTAGTACCAAAAATGGAACAGTTCTTACAAGAGATAAAAATCAAGTGTGTTTTACTGTTCTTCTTTTAAACAGAATAAATCTCACCAGCAACCCAAATCTTCCCTTTTATATTTCACCCTATATCTGAAATGGAAATAAGGCACTCCAGTATTTATTATTATTTATTATTCGAACCTTGTATTTGGCTACTTGTGGTCAAAGCAAAAATGGCAACTTCTTTAATGGAGCCGATCACTCCCTGCAATGTCACAAGTCTTTTCTCAGGTCAGGCCCACTCAGTTATTTTTTTTTTTATATATTTGTCACCAATTACACCATAATGAGATTTATGCCTGAATTTCATTCCATTTATGGGGTGAAATATTACATAATGTGATGTCAAGTTCGTTTTATGGATAACACATGCAGTACATACTCCACCCTTCACCAATCAAGACAGACAAATAAACATTTATGCCATTTTAATGTCTTGTGTGAAAAAAAAAAAAACAATCATTCAAGTTTTATGCATGGACAAAGTCGGTGTACTACTATGCAAAAGGAAATGTAATTGAAACCAACATTGTGGCCAATACCTCCTAAACTGGAATAACCTTGTCAAATAGATGAATCACAATCCGGAATTTGAGAAGTTGCTGTAACTGTGAAATCCTCAAACAGCTGTTGGATGTAAACAAAAAAATGCCCTTTTCTTGAATTTCCTACGTTACATAATTGAAATAAACTGTTCATGTCTGATATTTAACTCATTTGTGTAATATTTGATAGTGGTCACAAACAAAACATTCTCATCGTTGTGGCTTGAAATCTGACAACACTTTTTTTCCACTTTATCCGCCAAAAATATCGGTCAAGTAATGTATTCAAATATGTAGATTATATTTGGAAATCGTGGTCAAAAACAAATGAAATTGAATGTCAAAATGTAACCTGACATTCACAGGCGACTACTCAAGCTGAAATTGTTTTTTTTCCTCCCCTTAAGCACAGATCTTAGTTCCTCTGTGCAGTTACATGCCTCCCTCCTGATTGAGGTACTGCAGCGCAATGTCAAAAAGGCTTCTTAGCAGTCTGGGAGCCTGCAGACACACTTCCTTGACCAGGGTGAAAGTGAGCGCTACTATCACACGCTCCTGTTGTAGATTATGCAGTTCCACTCTATGTGCACGTATGTTCTGGACTTCCCGATGAAGATATTCTTTCCAACGCTTAAGAATAGAAACACATTGTTTAGAAATTAAGTTAAAAACAGCTGGTTTGTTAAATCTGACCACATTCAAACCACATCACTTACCTCTGTGGAAGATCCAGATATGTTTCTAGTGAGGTTTTGTGTTGCTCGAGTTACAAAGCTATGTTCCAGTCGAGCTGCTATATCACGCAACTCTGCTGCAATTTGATGATGTAGGATTGCTGAAAGAAAGGAGGGAACAAGATAAAACTTACAATGTAAAAATGGAGAAATCGTTTTGTCACATTTCATTGTAGTAGACCACTGGTAGCTCACCAGGCCCGGGTACATCTACCAAAGGTTCAATGCCTTCAAGGGCGATGGTGAGGTTGGAGGATATATGGCCATCCGTTTCAAGATCTCCATCAGTCTGTGGGGCGTTGAAGTCTTTGGCCAGAGACTGCACCTCTTTGCAGAAATCAGGACTTTTTTCGCAGTCCGCCTGAAGAAAAGCCCACAAGAGCACCGCATGCTGTGCTCTGGTCAAACTCATTGTCCCCCATCCGAAACAACCGCTTTAATAATTCAACCAAAAAAATAAGTTAAAAAAGTACACGGGTGGTTTATACAAATGTATGACAATATGTCTATGATGCCAACACACAGAAAAGTTAATGTCTTCCTCAGACCGCAGCTTAGCTTTCAGAAAACTGATAGCAGCGTAGCAGTTTTCCGGAAACCTTTTTCCAAGTCTCATTCATTTACGTTTTCGTACTTACATTTAACTTCGAAGTGTTTTGTAGAAGCCAGAATCAATTTAGCTTCGATGTGCTTTACAATCAACTCGATCGACCTCGTCCTCCTCTGCGCGCACCGACTTGTTTGTGATCAGTTCATGCAGGAGGTGGAGCCTGGTTTTCCCTCGAAAACTCCTGCGTAAACGCGATAAGCACGTTTCTGTTTCTCTCTATACTCTCGTATGTCATTTGACACAACCAGGATAATAATAATAATAATAATAATAATTTTAGCATTTTCACATGGACTTATTAGATCATAGGCCTGCAGCCTGTGCCGTTGCCACGCAATAATGGAAAGCTGCAGAGCCGGAGCCGAGGCAGATCTACCGTGATAGTGCGCCCTCTGCTGGTAAAGACAGATATACGACGGTATTTATTTCACGTTTTACAGTTATGTTTTACTCCAATATTTCATTGTATTTTGTAGGACAGTGCCTTCATTTGTTCATAATAATAAGGAACAAGGGACAGAGACAATATTTTGGAACAAATTAACATTTTATTGTGGTAACCAGCCATTGCTGTAATCAGTACAGAAAAGAAGAGAAATCATTGGGTTAATAATGTTAGCTTGCAGAAGAAAAAAAAAGCAAATCTGAAATAAAATAAAATAACCTTTGTTCATAAATGGCTCCCTGGAGGTACGCCTCTTTTGCCTCCTTCCAGGGTATGTTCTTCAGTTGGCAAATTCCATGAATGATTGCCTGTACAAGTAACAATAAATTAAACATCAAAACTAAAACAGTAACATTGTCACACTTTTATCAAGTAATTCGTATGTTGTTTAAAGTGTTAGCTTTAGTGTTCATAAGAAATTAAAAATGAAATAACTCGATTAAAGTCTCCTCACCTTCGTTGACTTGATCCAAATCAATCTTCCCAAGAGCTAATTCTGTCGTATATCTGTCTTTACCAGTAGAGGGCGCACTATGACGGTGGATTTGCTTCACGGTAGATCTGTCTCGGCTCCGGGTCTGCAGCTTTCCCCTACTCTTGCCACGACTGCGGTTTTGTCACGGTTGTCAGAGATAATGGGGCTTTCCGGACTTCCTTACATTATTTTGTCTTTACTGCGTTTCACCCATAACAAATACACATGATCGAAGTACTTAAAAAGGGTTAAAATGTTTATTTAAAATAAAAAACAAGCATGCGTTACAGTGAGATTACTTCTCATGTTAGCAATAAAACTATAATACAAATGCAAGTGGGCTAAATAAAATTATAATACAGAGCACAATTCTTACTGAGGTCCATAATTTGGACATGTCCCTTTAGATTCCATACCCTGGACAACCAAAGCTTATAGAGCGTGCCGATTTCCTTCCAACAAGCCTTCTGCCTAGTTTGTGAAAAGAAACCAATTTATCACCAGGTTTCAACTTGGGATCAGAGATCCGTTTGGGTGAAAATGCAGCAAGGCGCGCCTCCTCAAGTTCTCTGTGTGCGGAAATAAAATGGTTAAACATAATAAATGTGAACACATTATGTAAATTGTGCAATTTTTCACACTGTGACATCACCACAGCATCAGCAGTTGGCTTCAACATGTAAATGCAATAAAATCTTTAGTTATGAACTTGAAGAATGAGAGCCCTTACTTTTCCAACATAGCGGACCTAAACTTCTCAACATTAAGTTCTTTCCGCAGCTGAGCAGCTAGTTTTCCAGGCCCTTCATCCTTCAGAACTGGATGCTTGCAGAGCTCCTTTGCAGATGGACGCTTTGCTGGATCAGTGTCTAGCAATAACTATAAAACACAACCACCAAATAAAATGTTACATTTGAAAAAAAGTATAATTTTTTGGCGTATTTGAGAAAAATACCTGAAGGAGAGCTCTAAAGAGCGAAGAGAGATTCTGTGGGAGCTTCGGCAGCTGGCCCTCTCGGAGACCATGCCACTCAGCTCCATTTTGCGGAAGAGGGTTTGCTCCAGCTGCCAATAACACCGTAAGGCCCAAAGCAAAGATGTCAGCTTTAGGAAGGTAGGTGTAGTCCTAGAAATGTTCCATTTAGAATATTTTTGTAACACTTTTACTATTAACAGTAAATATACATTCAATAAGTTAAAACTTTACCTCATGCAATATTTCAAGGGCCAGAAAGCGACTATCCCCCTCTTCAACTTGAGGATTGTTAGTTGATGTAACATGCCCAAGATCCCCTAAATAAATGTCAACATGAACAGTAATATGCAAATCCATGTTTTAAACTCAGCCATTCACTCACATCAAATCTTACCGATTTTATAAATTATACCCGTAGATGTGTTTGCTTCATCTTCCCCTTCACTTTCTCCTTCACCTGCTGTGGCACTTTTGCGCTGACAAATAAAAATATTACCTGAAAACGAAAATAAAATAAATGTAACATACATCTATGTGATAGAGGAGAGGCTAATCTAGCGAATCACTTTGTGCATGTTTCCAGTCAATAAATAAGGCATCCATCTACTGTATATAAATTCCAATACAATTCTTTACGGTCGCAAACTTTACATTTGCAATAGTTTCATGTTGACTCTTGTCTGAAGTCATTTAGTTTTGGTTATTACGACCTGCTTCTCCAGGGTGATGGGAATTAATATAAAACCCGGAGATGTAAATGGGTAAAAGAAAGTTTACAAAAGCAAGTTACTTACTTGGCTTGATGTCAAGGTGTACAAGCCCTGAACTGTGGATATACTTCAGACCCATGGATACTTGCAAGAGCAAATCTTTCAATTCAGCTTCTAAAAAAAGTTCCCCTTGAACCTCCTTTTTGACAATGGCATCATTAAGACTTCCACCTAAGCCCCCTCCCCCCAAAAAAGCATTAGACATAATCAACCACATTTAAGTCCATTAAAGCTTACCATCACAGTATTCATTCTGAATGATCATGTGATCATCTTCTGCCCAAGCTGAATAATATCGGACAACATGTGGGTGGTGTCCAAGTACAGCATGTGCATACACCTCCTTTAGAGCCAGCTGTCTAAAGGGACAAGATCCTTCAGGCCACTTTAAAAAAGACAATGACATCATCAATTTGACAGTTTTGCTGACTCACTCGTTGGCAGAGCCTGCAAGGGGTCGACGAGAGCGTTTGATGGCATACAGGCACCCATCCAGCCTTTTAACACATTTATAGACTGCCCCAAACTCGCCCACACCAATGCACTCCAGCTCCAAGAACTCACTCTCGTATCGTGACAGCATGAAGGCCTGGACAGCTCGCCTCTGCCAGATTAACACATGGGAAATCTTGTGTTACAGAAAATGTCTAGAGAGAAGAAACGTCATAGGAGATTGGGCTGGCGTTAGTTTACAAACAAGAGTTATTGCGGGCATGATACCACATATGGAACCATTTCTACAAGAAAAAAAAAAAAAAGGTGTGGTGAAGGCAGAGCTTTTTATGGAGATTCCTCAGAAATGCCGGAAGATGACACTCAGCATGTCATTTTCGACAACACAGAAAAATGCGGAGGCAGAATGAGACAAAAACCGTCAGTAAACAGAAGCCGGCGCAGCTATGTGGGAGGACATAACCAAATACTACCTTTGGTGGGAGAAACGCTTCATCCTCCTCCTCAGATGATGCAAGACCGTGTTTGATTCTGAAAAAACATTTATAATAACTTAGTCTTGTAATGAATGCATTTGCCAGTTTAATGTGACTTGGGTGTACCTGCGACCATAATCATAATGGTCAGTCCCCCAGTGGGTTTCACACTGCTGCTCGCTCATCCGGCGCACTGTGTCAGGAGTAAACGGATTGACATTGACAGATGGGGCCTGAATATGGTTTATGGGTAATGAACCTAAACGACGGGACCTCTGACGGCAACTTGGGTTTGTGCTGGAGCAAAACTGTGAAGATTTTGACAGAAGGCTCTACAAAACAACAGTTTGATTCAGTCCAAGTTGGATAATGCACATAACGGTAAATGACAGTGCCCACCTTAGGAGTGCTTGGAGAGTCACACAGTTTCAACTTTCTCCAGGATGCATATGGTATGGGGCTGGTGCATTGGAGGGGTGAAGATGCCGAGTTGCTTCTTTTGCGGTGGACTACAGGTGTTCTGCAAGCGGGGCTTTTGTTCTGGATCCTAAAACTGTACTCATCGAGGCTGTTGTCACTGTTGCTGCTGCTGTCCTCATCACAACTTGAGAAGTCCAACTGCTGGCTGATGCACTTTACAGCCTCCATATGTTGACCTGGGACAGAGGCAGTATAAACATTTGGTTGATATAATTTTAACAATACAACAACCCCTAAAGATATATATTTGTCATGGTCCAGTAGACTGAATTTCATTTATCTATTGCTTTACTTAAGTAAATAAAAATTAAAAAAAACAATACAAGGAGTAACTTGAAAGTAGACTACCTCAAGTATTGAGTAGGCCAACTATACTCTGATCAACATCACACAATACTTACGAACTAAGAGCCCTTTTTTGGCAACTCCACCGAGGACAAACTTTAATTTGAGTGCCACATATGTAAATCACTTCCTGATTATAAAAAAAACTTGCCAGCTTTTAATTGGCTGACCTGAGCATGCACGCGCACCTGTCTTAAACGAGGCTTACTTTATGCCACGCGTGTTTTTAATGCTATTAAATTCATCAAGCGACATAATTCATACACACGGGGCACTTTTCAACCTATATGCATGCAAACAGTCGTTTTGAGGGGTGAGGTTAGGGATGGTAGGTAAGTAAGTAAGTAGGTAAGTAAATAAATAAATAAAGATATACACCATGAGGTTCAAATTGAATGTATTGTATGTGTAATAAATACATGGGGTGGGAGTGGGGGGTTCAAAAGCCTCTGCGATGGGATGTCACGTGGGCGGAAGTATGACGTAATGACAACAGAGGAGGAGGGGAGGCTGTCAGTGTATGTGACACGCTTACAAATAGATGGAAAACAAGTCAAGGAGCAGCAAGATACTATGTTCGGACAGCAGGACTACATTTAAGACGTTTCTATTTGTTTTTGACTCGTATCTTTCCTCTTGTACAGTGTTCCTCGGATAAAACATGGTGGAGCAGTCAGATCGAGCCCCGTTGCTAGACTGGGAGGAGATCCCACGTCCAGATCCGAACAAGGCGGCATCCCCAGCTCAGGATAAACCGGACGCAGTAGCGGAAAAAAGTTCGCAGGAGGCAGGACGGTCACATCGGAGCACTGCGGCGGACTCTGGGTGGAGCAGCCGCGCGGCCGACTCCACCGTCACTTGTACCGCGAAGGGGGGCACAGTGGTTCGTATCGTGGAGCAAAACCCGGCCCGACCGCTTGTTCAGTCCCGTGGGTTCAGGAGGGAGTACCCAGGCTATCGTAGCACTGATCGGAAAGATGCTGTGTTCCCTGTTCTGACACTGAGAGATCAGTGGGAAGAGAAGGATCAGATTGTGGCTGTTTTTGTGGTAACCTTTAACACGAGATCAGGTGAGCATAAACATGTATTGACACATATTGAGCCATAATCATCACAAAGGGCTGTCAAAATGAAACCCTGCATTAACATCACACTGCACTGTAAAATCCGTCTGCAGCATCATATACAATGGTGACATGATCCGTCCACAATGAGTGCTGCCATATGTAAAGGAAGGATTCTACTACAGCAAGCCTGGCTGGGTTTAGTACCACGTAAGATAAGGTCCTCCTGGTTTAGTTAGCTGGACATGGCTTTAATCCTTGTCTAAAGTTGGCTGGTTGAGACTTCCACTTCAACATACTAAGTAAAGGTTGTAGCTTTTTTTCATAGAAGAATTCAGTTGATGTTATTTGCAAGAAATCAGCTCTTCAGATCCAAAACATTGAAGACCTCTCTTTGTTAAAACTTGCATTCAAGTGTTTTTTTTGTCAGCCTACTTTTATTTTATATTTAAAACACAATGAAATAACCTTTCTATTTTCCACTGACTGTTGTCTTTCAGATCATTATGTTGCACCTTATCACCAAGCCATTATCTCATAGTCAAATCTCATAGTGTAATATAAATCAACTCTAACCCTTGTTTTTATATCCTCTTATGTCATGGTGCAATCAGCTAAAGTGCATGAGGAAATAACGGTTTGACTGTGTTATTCCTAAACAGATAAATGTAAAAGAACACGTCAATATTAGGTATAAATTACTAAAATGTGTGGGACAGTGTCAGGTGGTCTCGCTTGCTGAGTCAGTCTTTTCTCTGACCATGAACTCTTGATAAAAAGGCATTAACCAAACGTATGTGAGACAGGCTCAGAATGAAGAGGAAGTGGTCAAGATGAAAGTAAAGTTGAAGACATGACTGTAGTGGAAGTTACTCTTTCTAGTGACATGTTCCTCCTTCTGACTCACAGGGAACATGGTGGAGTGGTGTTTGCCTCATGACGTCAATTTGGATGGAGTAGAGTTCAAGTCGATGGCCAGTGGCTCCCACCGCATCGCTAATGATTTTATGTATGTACTTACATTTTTGTCATGACATGTTGAACCTGAAAGGCAAGTCATTGTTTTCTTTTGTTTTAGATATTTCCGCAAAGGTTGTTATTTTGGGTTGGCCTGTTTTGCCAATATGCCTGTGGAGAGCGAACTGGAGAGAGGAGCCAGGATGAAGTCTGTGGGAATACTGTCTCCTTCCTACACCCTGTTGTACCGTTACATGCAATTCCTTGAAAACCAAGTCAGGTGAGTGAGTGAAGAGTTTTAGTTATCATTGAGCCATTAGTTTGCACGTTTTAATTTAGTTACACGTTCACACAAAATTGTTTCTTTCTTTCTGTGTGCCTGCTGATGCCTATGCATTTTTGTTTCATGTTCTCCTCTGTTAAACATGAATCTCGTGACAGCCACAAGAGCCTGTTTACACAGATATGAAAACCTCTTAAATAATAGGGTATAGCAGTAACTAAGCAGAAGGAGCAATAATAACATGTTATTTTTTTATTAACTACCTATGCCAGTGTTATGTAAATTGGTGTCCCTAATTATCTATAAGAGCGCGGCTTTCTTTATGTCATCCCTGTAACTTACAGGGATTTAGGCAGTTGAATCAAACCCAAGGCCCATAGTTCCAGAGAATGGCTCCTTTCCCACACCATTAACGCAATACCGTAATCGAAGAAGATCTCTGTTTATATAGCGCCTTTCACAGACATGGTCACAAAGCGCTTTAAATGAGACGGTGGTAAGCTACCTTTGTAACTTCAGTTTCCCCTGGGGGAGACCGATAGAAGGGCTGTCGCGACTCACACATCTGCGCCAACGGTCCCTCTGACCACCACCATACATTCACTCACACATATCATCCTGGCCTATTGAACATGTTTTTAGTGGTAGGGGAAACCGGAGTACCCGGAGGAAACCCACGCAGACACGGGGAGAACATGCAAACTCCACACAGAAAGGCCCCGTCCAGGTGGGAATCGAACCCTGGACCTTCTAGCTGTGAAGCGAGAGCGCTAACCGCTGCGCTACCGGGCCGCCTGATAGTGCTTTTGTGAAGGATATTATTTTTGTCACAACAAACATTAGAAAGTGTTCTTTGTTCTGATGTTTCTTTTTAGACATCAGTTGAAGTGTCCGGGCCAGTACTCCCCACTGGAGGCATTTTATGAGGACAAGAAAGCTGTCCTACCTCAAACAGGAAATGGCATCGTCAATGCCTGTCCAACCTGGAGTGTTACCAACATCAACCGCTGCATGCATCCAGAAATGAAGGTCAAATCTTTATTTTATTTTCATTTAATCAATTGCAGTCTGAAAGCATGTGCCTTATTGCTCATGTAAAAAAAACACAACTGAATCTATTTGTTTGCCTGTTTAAACATAGATTACCCACCCAGCTGGCTGCATGTCCCAGTTCATCCAGTTTTTTGGAGAGCACATAATGGTGCTATGGAAGTTTGCTCTGCTAAGAAAGCGTCTCCTGATCTTTTCCCCACCACCTGTAGGTGTGGTCTGCTACAGAGGTGACGAGTTTAAACTAATTTACATTTGATTTGGGTCACTACCCCACTGTACGTATTTATTTGCATAGATATAACTAGACTGTTGTACTTCTACAGTGTACTGTCTTTGCTGCCTGGCTAATATCTCCATACCCGGGATCGGAGTATCTGTTCCTGAGCTGCGACCTTTCTTCTATGTCAACATAGCAGACATCCCTGCGCTGGAAACTGAACTGTCATATGTGGCCTGTGTGTATAAAGATTTACTTAAGAATTTATCTCGGACAACATTGATTTATTATAACTAACCAAACCATGTGCATGTGATTCAAGGCACAACAGAAAAAATATTTGAGGAGAAAAAGGAGCTGTATGATGTTTATATCGATAACCAGAATGTAAAAACACATCGAAGCCACCTTCAGCCACTGCTGCGGGTCAATGCAGCTGATAGAGAGAAGTACAGAAAACTCACTGAGCAAAGGTACCACATTCCTTTACGTATTGTATCCGTATTAGATTTTGTCTTCAATAAATGACCCTAGTATTATTTGGTTATCTTTATTCAGGCTATTATTAGTACATAAAATGTGCTTAAATTCTGCATATCATCTACTGCAATGTAAAAAAAAAACAGGCAGGGAAGAAAGAGGCAGGATTGTTCATTTGGTGATGCAATTGGCAGATTTTGTGTGAATGCTCTCTGGTTAGTACAATAAAAAAATAAAAAAATCTAATTGGCCACCAAATAAATCAGTATGACCAGAGTTCAATTTTCAACGGTTATATTGTGCATTTTATTGGCCGTGAAATGTTCAGTGTTTACTCAAAGTATATGTCTGTGACCTCATCATTGTCCACTGAAGGGGCAACAAGCTTTAGCTTCTGCATGTTCCATTTCAGACTTCTTTACATGTCTAAATGTCTGAGCAAATCGAATCTGAATCTGAATAAGAACAAAAGGTCTGGAATCTTGAGACTAAATGGGGTTGAGTTGGAACAAAAGATGATAAACATGGGCTGAGGTAAACTCTAACTAAAAACAAAAACATCATTATCTGGGTCTGACCCTCCCCTATTTACAGTATACAGTATGTATCAATGGAAATTCTCTTTGAACACGATGCCCATGTGAAATTTGAATGGGCTTTTCTAAAACAAAAGGTCCCAGGTAACATTTATGCCAGCGCTTGTATCACAGAGATTATTAACAAAATAAGAGATTATAATTACAATTTCAGTGTGTAACAACTGAACACATTGCACTGTAAAGCACCTTGTTACATTTTGTATGAAAAGCGTTTTATAAATAAAGTTTGATTTGATTTGAGATTAATGTAATTTTAATTTTTCCTCAGGCAATTGCTGCTGTACTCTCAGGAGGTAGATGGAGACTGCACCTCAAATGAAGAGGACCTTTTCATTCTGTGAGTTGGCGACAGCTCTTTCCAGCCAATAAAATAGTCTACCCCTCTGGGCTTATAGTGTCTTTTTCACACTCTTTCACCAGGTTCTTCATGGAGCTGAATAACCGCATTTTTCAGATGTTGTCGGAGGTTGCCGGGAGTGTTGACCCTACTCTCACCGCTGAGCATATGAGGGCTATGGGACTAGATCCTCAGGCAGACCATTCGTTTTTGATGGACCTGTTGGAGGTTTATGGGTTGGACATAACTCTGGTCGTAGACAATTTGTGCTGCACCTGATTCTCTTCTGACTTTTTAAAAAGCATTGGGATGCAACTGGATACTGGTGCCTTTTATGGCCAATGCACCGAGACCCTGACGACACTGCCAACACTGCCTCTGCCTCGTTATCTCGTGGGGCGCCTGTTGGGTGCTGTATTCCATTTTCTCTTTGTTAAATCTGACTTATGGACACTATTAGTGGCGAGTCTAAATGGTGAGTAGACACCAGTTACATCTGCAAGTAGCCACCAAATGAATTGATGTCCAGTGCTGGTTTGTTATCTCAAATTCTTATACAGTTATTGTTGGGAGTGTTTTTGTGTGTATGCACCTCTATAACTGGCAACTGAAGCACTGAAAACAAATATAAAGGACATACATGTTTTTTCGCCAATTCACTACTCACAAAAACACAAATCACAGACATGTAGCTCCAGGAATATATATTTTTGCAAACCGACTACGTCATGCTCTACCAGCCTTATCAAAATGCTAAAATAGACAAGTCTGTAACATATTTTATGTTTGCAATTAAGACGCACCATAATATTTACCTTGGACTCCAAGGCTTGGAGCGTTAGAGTAGTGATCAACTACTACTTACTTTTTGCTCACATTATTTTTAAAATTATGGTTTTGGTGTGATTTACAGTATGTCTCCAGATTAGGTTTCTTTAGAGAAGAGCAGACTGATATTTGGCTATTTACAGCACTTTATTAGAAAGTGTAATCTACGATAATGTCCTTTGTGTCAGGTGACCGAAGACCGCTACATTTTTAGATGGTTATATCGATAAATAGATCTGTATGTCTTTTACTTGAATGTGTGATGAATGTGAAGCTTTCACAGATGCTGCATTATGTCTGACACTGAACTGTTTCTTAATACACACAGTCATTGTGAGAATGTCATTGAGCCAACAAGATTTCCTTCTAAAGTTGGTTTAATATGTAGTCATTACTTCACTGGAGCCGTTTTCTCACTTATGTTTTAAGATAAGACTTTCCTTGTCTCACAGTTTAGAAATTCACAATGTTTTTGTCTTCTGCTCGTGACAAAAATGTCTTTGTGCGTTTGGGGATGGGATGATGTCACAGCGACAGCTGAGTAGAAGCTTCAAATCTTCCTCTTTTGGCAATTTCACAGGGAGACACAGGCTGCCCCCAGACGGGCTTTCTTTGTTTAGTGGTTTTTTTTTTATCATGTTTTTTTTATGAGCTCATCATCAAAGCGACTGTGTGATGCGTTTCCCTCATCGACTAAACATACATGTTAGTATCTGTAGTTCTGAGCCAGCTGTGGAGATTCTATAATTAGGAATTAGCTGTCTGACCTGTTTCTCCCGTGTGAATAACTAATTAACAGACAGGAGTAATATGTAATATTGTCAAGTAGGGAAGCGCAGAGTTTTATAAAGATTTATAGGATTGTTCTTGGAAGGTTAGTGAAAATGCACTAAAACTTGTAATAAGAAATGAGTGATAAAGCTTTACTTCAAATGGGGCCTTAAGGAAATTTGTTATTGTATGTGTTTACTAAATGCATTGACATTTTTTCTCACCACTATCTTTTGGAGAAAAGTCTGTTGAATGTGACTGGTCTGTTTGCAAGTCAGCTGATGCCGTCTCCCACTTTAGCGTATGCCTTTCAAGGTGAATGTACTTAAAAATATACTGTTTTTTATTAACACACGACCACACTTTAGGGAGGCATTCACACCGGTTTGTCTCGTCTGTTAATTGAATGAAAAAAGAAAGCAAAAATATTGCACAAAGTAAACAGTGGTTTCACGTTCCCTGTAAATCCACAATTAAATGCACATATTAATGAGCTGTCTGACTTGTCAGTAATGTACACTGCAGTAAAAGCATGAGCAGATGTTAATTTCACAGTACTGCCATTGTGAACCAATAAACCATTGTTTCAGTCAACACATACAGTGATTGCTTTACTGTACTTTACTATTGAGTGTGTATTTTAAGAATATGGTTTTCCATGTCCAATTCAAAATTTAAATTGCAAGTGTGAGCACACAGGAAGCAGAAAGACTGGATACATGTTTTATTATTATTAAAATGCTGTTTGTTTTTTTAATCATTACATTATGACACACTGTACACTGATTTCGATTTTAAACTAAATAAAAAAGTTACATTGTACTTTTTTTTTGCAATATTAATATAATTGAAATTTCCTTTTGATCACATTCTTCGGCTACATGGTTAGTTATCTCCCACGCTGTTTTTGCTACAGACATTATCTTCAGGCATGCACTGTAATGTACTGTACTGTATAACAAAAGTATTGAACATCATAAAACACAATAGCTTTTCTGTATTGTAGAATAGATTTAGTCCTTTGTCAGCTCAGACCTTACGGTATATGCTGTTATTGCCCTGCAGTTCTTTATCGCTTTCTTCCCATCACTGCATCTGTGTTTGGAGCTGGTCTCGGCGCTCAGCACTAATAAAAAAGTGTAGTTTCCTTGGCAACAGCCGTACTTCCACTGGCATGGCCTCGTACTCCTCATTATCAATGTTATAGAATCCACTGGTGCCCTGCAGAGATTCAGCATGAAGGAAACCATCAGGAAAATAACAGAGCGATTTAGTTTGCTCGAATGAGGTGTGAAGGTTTCTAACCTCAGGCAGCTGCAGCATGCATGCACTTGCTTCCAGTTCTGTACAAGCTTTTGTGAATATAGTTGGTTCTTCTTCCTTTTTAGATCTGTAATAAAGTATCAAACATTGAACTATTTGGTCTATGTGCAAAAATCCAAGGTTTGTCAAGTGCTTACTGACCCAACAGTGATGAACTCGCCCACAGTGAAGTCATCAGGCTCCGCAGAGATCATGAAGGAGTCATAGATGCGCTGCGAGAGAACATTTAAAATAGGAATTCAATTAAAACTTCTTGAGCAATTTTACAACTACAGTAGCAACTTACCCGTGTTACAGGATTTGTGTTGTGCGTATGAATGCATAATTCAAAGGTGGACAGCTTCTTCTCTTCCCACTTCTCGGTCTCTTCAGTTTTGGGGGGCTCTAGGGACAAAAACACAATTTTCATATTGGTTTAGTCAACACAATGTTTCCTATATTTTCTGCAAAGAACACCAACACCATAACATACCTTCAACAGGTGGATTCCAGTAGTTTTTTAACCTTCGTATGATGCGATACAGCAAATTAGGCCTCGGGGGTTTCTGACTGGGCAAGTCTGGGGGGCGAAGATCGGGGGGCAAAAATGATATTGTAACTTCTCGAACTAAAGGCCACTCCTAAGGGCAGGGAGAGGAGAAAAATCAAGGTTGGACTCATACGCTAAAGAATGTATCTATACTTTAAAATGAATAAACTTACTTGTAATGTTCTAAACCAGTGTGCTGCTTTTGTCTTCAGGGGTCCAAGATACCAATATCTAAATCAAGGTAAGTTATCAATAATTAGTTTTAGTTACTTAAACTAAGCTGTGAATCATTCATCTTACTTGCTAATACTTGAGGCTACATCTCTGAAAGCACCCCATCGGAGACTCATAAGAGCAAATACTGGCTGCTCCTTTTCTCCCTGCAATCAATCAATTGCAGTGAAAAAAAACCGTCTAGAAAACACTTTGAAGTTTGGTAGCATTTCTATATCCTTACCTTGATTTGCAGAACATCAAGTGGTACAGTTTCTCCTTTCAATATTGAAAGTGTTGCTGAAATAATATCGCTGTAAAAATTGCATTACATTTAATGGTTATAAATATGTTATTAATGTTGTGCGTCACATTGTACGACTATATTTACCTGACTCTGTTGTCACTTAGGAGGTGAAGACTTGGGCTCAGCGAGTTATGTGATCCAAGTGGAATGTACCCAATCGGTGTGTTGCTGAATTTGTCCTGTTGTCATAATAGGTAACGTTACATACATGTCACGAATACAGTTAAGGCTCATTCATACTTCACAAGACGCAATAACGTCTTGTTCTTGCGTCTTGTGAAGTATGAATGAGACTTTACTCTTTAAAAAGTTATACGTCGCCGTGTCACAAGAAGAACATCGTAACGGTCATAAAACACAAAACATAAACAAATGTTGAAATGATACCAAACTCCTAATGAGCAGCTAGACACAGACTTTTTTTGCAGTGGGTTACCAAAATAAAGCATTTAAAAAGGAGGACCTAATGCAATGAACTAATGCACATCGTTTGTCCATTTCGCACACAAAAGCATCAACATCTCCATGAAGATGAGCTGGTGATATCCCGCTTCCAGCAAGGTTACAAGTCAGGTGTGAGAAGAGAAAATCCCACTCACATTTTTCACCAACTACAACACCCTTAAGTAAGTGTGGTTTTGACAATAAAGTGAAATAAAAATGTTTTTAAACCTGGTCCGGTCTCCGTAGCAATCCTGTGATTACTTCCTGCAATGTTCCATCACCACCAGCAACAATTAACATGTCGGTCTGTTCCATCAGTTCAATCAGCTTTTTGGCTTGTCCTTCGTAGTCTGTCTGTAGATAAACAGGCAGGAAAGAGTGCTATAAGTGTTGCTTTTTAGCAGAGGTCATTGTTCTTGTTTTGCCTGTCCATGCCAAGTTCCACGTCTTAAGATAAGATAAGATAATCCTTTATTGATCTCACAACGCAGAAATTCACTTGTTACATTTGTCATTCAGTCAGATCACTCTGGGTGTGCAAAATAGAGAGGAAATGTGCAGACAGTTAAATAGTAAAAAGAGGTATCCTATGTACAATAAGTAAAAACAAAAATCTGAATTATAACAATTAGGAAATAAGCATAATAAAAGTTAGAACAGACTATAAAAAACTAGAATATCAAGGTGCAAAGTTTACAGTCCTAGTGCAGGTTGTTTTTGGCTTCACTACAAATCAAAGCAAAGCCCCAAGTCAGTGACTCAGAGGTGAATTTCAAGTCCTTTAAAGTATTTGTAGACTGTATGCATCAGATTTGTAAAATGTTTCCACCTGCTCAATATTTTTACTGTCTTGGAGATGCTACATTTTGATTGGTTTGAGCAGGTCACATGTGTTTGCAGTACAAAGAGGCCTTGTTAACGTGAATGTGAGTTAAATGTTAATATAATAGGATTTACTTTTGAGGAGAAGCATTAAACCTTCTCAAGTCACAGGGTCCCAAGTCTTGGTCCATTTAATCAAGTCCTCATAATTACACTCTAGTAATCTAACTGTAACAGAAGATCACAAACCAATACCTTCACAATGGTAACATCTACTCCAGCCAAGTGCAAAATAGGAGCTGCATTCTTCTCAAAGAGGTTGTTGGCTTTTCTGAGCAATTAAAGCAACAAAGATACAATTCAAATAATTGACAGAAAAATGTATATCTAAATGTTTTCAGATTATTCTTACCCTTTGGAAGCAGCTGGATTTAAGAGGACAGTGGCTTTCCTGAGTCGCTCTTGCGAACCTATAAGTTGACGACCAAACTCCTAAAATATAAAGATACTTAGAAAATGTGTAATCTTAATAAAACGATTATTATTATGATTATTATTATTATTATTATGCATTGGAGAAATAATTACCCTGGCTTCTAAACAGGCCTCTCGTCGCAGGAGATTATCACTACACAAGGAAACAAACAAATGACATAACAGATTTATATCTATTGGTTGTACATACTCTGCATTCGCAGACATGACCAAGAATAACAAAAGCCTGTATTGAATTTCATGATAATAAAGATAGGGAGGTTTGATAAAAATGTAAACACAATCCAATTTCAACACAAACACAGGTGCAAGATGAAAAGTAACATGGGATAAATTACTTTTCCGTAAATTAACCGCAATCTACAAAAATACAGTAGGATTTATATATTATATACCCATAAACACTCACCAGTGTTTCCCATAAAGCCAGTGCCCTCCATAAGACAGGACACAGACCGCAAATGTAGACTTCTTCCAATGATTCCGAAGAGTACGAAAAACTTTGACAACCCGGGCCATGATATCTACAATCAATAATTATTCTATAGAACCACTGCTATTGAGATCAAAATAATAAATAAACATCCCAAGATTATCTGCTGTGAGCCCAGGCGGTGCAACTCGTGAAAACACGGACGGAAATGAGACACATTCAATATTAGTTCCGGCTTGGCAGTCTTTTACTTGTGAGAAAATGCTTTTGTATTATAATACTATAATAACAGATTAGAGGACAACCATATATATATATATTTCAAATTTGCACAACTGAAGACACGTAAAATAGTGTTAAACATAAAGACAACAGTGAAACTACATTTCCCTATTTTCAGAACACATGGAGGTAAGGCGCCCAAGACCCCGCCTGAATAAATTAACAACTACAATAACAGCAAATAAACTGTCAAATAAAATCGAGCTTACGTTTTTCACTTGTATGTGTACAGCAATGTTGACCCAGACATTGTAAGTAATAAACACATATTTTAATTTTATTTCTGACAGGCTGTCCACGGTAGCTCTCGTCCAGCTCTCCTACAGGCTCATGATGGCGGTGCAGATGGCGGTAAATTCAGGTATGTGTTCTTTTTTCTTGCATTACTTGGTATTGGTGTGTCTTTTAACTACAATATCTATTTAGTATGTATTTAAATAATTCAAATTCTGTGTAGTTGGTATCTTTAACTTTCGCCGTGTGCTCAGTGTTCTCCCCACATGGTGGATCATTGACATCAGGGCTAACTTAGCTTAGCATGCAAGTTCATTAAACTGATTTGACTCATGTTATCATTTTTGGTGGATAGTCAATGGGCTGCTATTTTGATTTTGCAATATGTAAAGTCAAGTAAATGTCACAGCTGATCAGTTTGTCTACTGGGATGAACAAACTAAAGTGCAAGTTGATTTAGCTTACTTGGATCAAAACAGAAAGTTACTGTTGCCGGATTTGTTATTGTGCACTGAATACAACAAAGATCCACAGGTAATGCAAGGAGCAGCTAAATTTAGGCACAATATTTCTTAATTGTACATACATTTTGTATTTTGCTTTAATTTTACGTATTCATAGTATCTTTCTGCTTTCATCCTATAAATATCACTCCTTGTAAATTGCAAATACTTGTTTGCTCAACAATTACCAGTTTATTTTTTTTTAATGTACATTATATAACGATCTGCACTTCACTGTGTGTTTTAAAGAACTGCTACAATGTAACAAGTGATAAAGTCATAACTTATCTTTTCAGCTTGTGGGTCATTCTGCCGAATCGGTGCCTTTTCAGCTTAAAAAAAAACTCTGTCTCTCCTTTTATTTTTTGAATGGATTTTTCCTATTTTTCTTCCTCCTACCCGGAATGACGGTATCGGGACTAACACATTTAGACTAAGTTGCCAATTATAAGCTAATCCTAACTACCACAGAAGCTCATGCTGGACACATTGAAACTACATTTTTTGTAGATATTGATTAAATAAGTGTGAACAGAACTTGAATTTACACATTAAAAATTGGTTACAGGAGTGACGTGATTGGCCCAAAAATGGTCTCCAAAAATGTCCACAAACAAATCACAGTGTAAAATATAGAAGAGACAGAGAGTCACTGATTTGTTTAGATCATGGTAAAGTCTCTTCTGAATGCAACAACTTCTTGATGATAATGTCATTGGACTTTACCATTAATATGTTAAGAGTTTGTGTAGTTCGCAGGAATGACAAAAACTTAGGGACGCACATAAATCCTTTAAAAGTCTCATAGGAACTTAGGAGTACGTTTAAAAAAAAAAAACTTAAAAACAGTTGCTAAGGAAGACTCCACTTCAGAGCAGTTAATACAAAAACGAACAAAGATCCCACTTACCGTCTCAAACTGACCTTCGTCAGGCTCGAGGACAGCCCTGTATAGACTTGACTTTAGGAATTAACTTCTGTTTATAATATATTTGACACTGTATTATTTGCAACATGACAAGGTGCCAGCCTGTGGGGTCCGCTCAAAGAGCTCTGGGAGACTGTTGATGGGGCTGTGTTGAGGAAGCAGTCGGAGAGTGTCCACCTTCTTGACCTGCAGCTGAAAAAGCACAGGCCGCAATTTCTGTCACTCTTTAAAAATCCAGTAAGTTAATATTTTAGGCATGCAGTTCTGAAATGATCCATTTATAGGCACTATTAAACTGTTGAAACTTTTGTAGCCCAAGAGTGCTGAGCAGAGAGAGAAAGTGCGAAAGGCCAGTACTGAAGGCATTACCATCCAGGGTCAACAGGGTTCACGCCTCCTCCCAGAACAGCTGCTTACAGAGGCGTTCATCGTCAGTGATCTGTTTGATATTGGAGAGTTGTCTGCACTGGAACTTCTTTTGGCAGGTATTGTAAAGCGACGAGTTGTTGTTGTTTGTATTTCTGATTTAAGCTCTAAAAGATACTTGGACTTCTACAGGTGAACAACAGCAGCCTCACTTTCCTGGTCTAACACGGGGGCTAGTGGCTGTGCTGCTTTACTGGGATGGGAAGCTTTGTGTGGCCAATTCACTCCGAACACTTATTCAGTCACGACATGGAAAAACATTTACCCTTGATTTAAGGTCAGTTGTGTTAGAATATACTGTTCATTATATCATGTCTGTAAGGATTTTTGTGAATGAATTGTCCTTGTTGTTTAATCCCACAGTGAAGAACTTGTGGCCCTGACGACACGTTTCACAGATGAACTTATGAGTCACGGGCTGACCAAGCGAATTCTTACACTGGTCTCTGAGATAAGCGTAACGCGCGAGTTTGAGCGATTACAGAAGGAGCGTGGCTTGGGTAATGAGAAACACAGGAAAGAGGTAGGTGCCCTGACTAACACTGGGCAGTTGTTTATATTATTAAAAACTCTGACATTCTTAACAGGTTACAGACTTGATTAAAGAATGTAGGCAGGCCCTGGGAGACAGTCTGTTTTCATGGACATGCCAGTCCCCTTTGTCTAAAGATGACACTCTGGCACTCATTGGACATTTGGAGACCGTTACAGCACAAGCAGATGGCTCATTAGACAGCGTCAGCCTTGCTCTTGTTATGGCTTTGCTCTACTGCTTGGATGTCAGCTTTATAGAGCAGGGAACAGAAGATAGAGAAGGTAAACTGATTGTCAAGCAATTGATAATATACTGTCATGCAACGTTTACTGATGAAAGAGAGGTTAAAGGTTTTGTGTTCTCCAAGATTTACTGCAGGCTTTGCCATTGGTCACAGAGAGGCAGTATGTATCTGCGGTTCACAGCCGACTGATGGACAGTCAATCCTGGAAGATTCCGGGTCTGCAAGCTGTGTGTCGACTGGCATGGGCACTGTCTCTGAGAGTTCTTTCACAGCTCCCTCAAGGATCTGGTAAATATGGTTGTTGCATTCTAGTTGCATTTGGTGTCATTGTTAAATATCTGTTGTTGTTACATCTTTAGCCCTTGTTGAGTTCACCGAGGCAGATGAGGCTATTGCTGACCAGGCTTTACTTGGTGAGGTGTTCCTGTTTATGAAAGTTGGCATATTGGGATGTGAGAGCTTTACCCAGGAAGAGTTTTACATTCGCCGCCTTCATTCACTCATCACTGACTTTTTGGCACTGATGCCGATGAAGGTAAAATATACGTTTCATAGGTCTCAATATACCATGTAATATCAGAATCAAACATGCCCATGTTATACATATATACGCCTAGTTTGAGTCAATGTGAATATTATTACTTGTTTGCAGGTGAAACAGCTGCGTAATCGAGCTGATGAAGATGCAAGGTTGGTCCACATGTCTTTACAAATGGACAGTGAGCTTACGCCAGCATTACGCAAAGATCTCGAACACCTCATGAATCTCGTGAGTTTAGTGTATGCACAAACGTAGCATTCGATTTTAAACTTTTCTTGTTAAATTATTCCACTTTAACCTTCCCAGATTGGAGAGTTTTACAGTAAAGACCCGTTTGGGATGGAGCTTGGGATGGAGTTCTGGTGTCCCACAGAGTCCCTTCAGCACACGTCCCTGCATGGATCCTACTTAGGAATGGCACTTCAACGGCCTCCACATAAACAGGTTAATATCTGTCCTAACTTCAGTTTAGCACCTCTATTTTAAGGTACCCTAACTTTGTTTTCTTAATTTCAGGTTGTTCTGTCAAAGTTTGTGCGACAAATGGGAGACCTTCTGCCGTCCACCCTATATATTTCCTATCTCCGTATGCTTAAAGGCCTGTCAAATGGTCCACAGTGTGCCCACTATTGCTTCAGCCTGATGAAAACCAATGGCCCCACACATGGTAATTCTGCCCTGACTCAATGAAGAACATGTAAATCGTAGTTGTATAATCAACTTTGTGATAACGATTGTTATGTTACCAGGCGACAACATCCAGGGGGTGTCAGGGAGCCCAGTGTCATGGGAGCACTTTTTTCACTCCCTTATGTTGTACCATGAGAACCTAAGAAAAGACCTACCAAACCCGGATGCCGCTCACTATCGCCACCCACCAATAAGGGGAATCACACAGAGAGAACTGGAGGGACTCACTGCGTTTCTCCAGCTCCTCACAACTATAATAACATGGGTATGACCACCTGTGTTTTTATTTGCATGGCTTTTACACACATTTTACTCATGCCTTTGAGTGTTTTTGTTTTATATATATAGAGTGAAAACGCTCGACTGGCCTTATGTGAGCATCCGCAGTGGACACCCGTTGTGGTGATGTTGGGATTGCTACAGTGCAGTGTGCAACCAGTGCTGAAAGCAGAACTCCTCCATTGCTTGGCAGCCTTTGGAAAGTCTCCTGAAATAGCTGCATCACTGTGGCAGTCTCTTGAATACACACAGGCATGTTTATTTATGTATTTTTATTTCATCTTTTGTAGTTTGTAACAACCTTTTATATTTAAAAAATGTGATTGTTTTGTTTAGATTCTTCAGACTGTGAGAGCTCCTGGGCAGAGGCAGGCAGCTGGAATTGAGGTATTTTTTCTGAATGTTACCACAGTAAATACTGTTTTACGTCTTCTTGCATTTCATAGGTGGAACTCAATGAGATTGAATCGAGTTGTGAGGAGTATCCTCTCACACGAGGCTTCTGCCATTTGATCAGCACACTGGTCGAAAGCAGCCTCCCTGTCAATTTGGGTGCTGGCCTTCGGGTGCCTGGCTTTCAGCCATATTTAAACTTCTTGCGTGACGGTGTGTTCCTGCCTTTTCCGACCAGAGCGTACCGTCGCCCTGGTGAGAAGGTAATAATGATGTAGTAAGATGCAATGTATTTTGCTTTACAAAGCTTTTTTTTTCTAAAATTCACATTATTTTCTATTTAGTGGGAGGTAGCAGATGCTGTTCTGGAGGTCTTTCACAAACTGTTGTGTGACTATGAGCCACAGCCGTCAGACTTCATCGAGGAAATGGTGGAGCTCCAGGGAGAGCAGATCCCCACTTACAAACCTCCAGGTCACAGTATAATGTTCCACCTGCTCAATGACTCTCCCACGCTGGCCCTCTGTCTCAGCCTGCTGGAGGAGGGTGTGCGGCAGCTCGATGCCTATGCCACTTTACCCGGTGAGCAAACATATCGTCTTGTGTCTGAGAACAGTGCTTGGCTTGATTGATTGTTTACTTCACTCAGGGTCAGGGACAGTTTAAAGAGGCATTCAGCATATGGAGACCAATGCACTGCACCAGATTATGGAAACTAGCTATTTAGCTACAAGTGCAACTCTCTTAACTCTTTAATACTCCTCTTGTGCAGGGAAAAAGCACCTGGAGTCTGCAGTGCTGCACTGCTTGTGTCTGCTGGATCTTGCGCTGCAAAAGGAGGTGGTGTTCATGGATCTTCTTAGGGAAAGCCAGTCGTCTCTGCTCATCTTCCCACTGGAGCAGCTCCTGCAGGGGGTCAGCGCTCAGACGAAAAGAGCAGATCACATCGTTAATATTGCCAGGTACAAAACGGCCACAGCTGTTCATAGATATTATTATTGTTGTTGTTGTTTTTTCTGTATTTTTGCTTTTTTGTATTGCCTGCATATTTGAAATATTATTTATATTTATTTTACATTCAATTCTAATGCAATTCTTGGCAGGTATCTTTATCATAACAGCTCCAACCCTGAAGCTGCTTTTCAGAGTTCCAAGATCCTACGGCGTATAGCCAAATACTCTAACATTCAGACGCGACTTGTGGGAGATTTCACTCATGACAAGGTATGAATAAGAAAATGACATAGAACTAATGCTGGCCAAAAAACTCGGTGCCCCGGAGCTTGTATCGCTCTTCCTGAAGCGGATTGCTTCGAAACACTGTGTTGGAGTGTGTAGTATAAGTGTCTATTGTCTCAAAGTGCTTCACTGTGAGTTGCGCATCAGTGTCTCAAAGCGGGTCATTGGCTCAGAGCCTTTCACAAGGCGCTAAACAATTTATGTTTTCTGGTCCATATAGGGATGTAAATCATTAGTGATAAAAAATAGATGTGCTGTATTTACCCAATTTACCATTTTACCACGGTCATGTGGTGAAAGTGTCTGCGCCAGGCTGCAGGCCTCCCAGAATAAACGCTTTTCCAATTCTTTACAAAGTCCTGCTTTTGATTCAGGCGTGCATGGCTGACCAGGGAAACGTAAGGTTTGCCATCTACACCAAATAGTGTCTAAATTAGCTCTAACTGAATGAAATGAAAACATTGTGCATTGATGAGTCAGACCCGCCCACTGGAGCTCTGCGAAGCACAGAACTACATTGCAAAGAAAATTACTCTTATCGGCCTATGATTGATTTAATCATTCAAACATGAATATCAGGTTGGAAATAATAAAACCGCCACATGCTTGTTTGAAACTTCTTTTGCACACATGTGTTGGTGCTTCATTTGCGTTTAGGAGAAGTTTCAATAATAAAGTTTGTCCACAAGAGGTCAATGTTCTAATAGAATGAAACTTTCCAAGACTTTTTGTCAGGAAAGCCTTGAAGTGTTATAAGGCTTCACTTGCCCATTAGAACTCGACTTCAGTATTTAATGTTTTTAATGTAAATTGATTGATTTTATTCATTTTAGATTGTGAGCGACAAGTTGATGGCTGGTTTTGTGGAATGTCTGGACAGTGACGAGGCAGAAGAGGGAACAGAAAAGGCTGAAGGTAAGACATTTGTGTGACATTGTATTTTCATAAGCTTCTACTCAACACCACTAATTTTTTAGACTTGGAACCACAAAGGAAGATTTCGAGAATCCGCCATGAAACCCAGATTCATATTTTGAACCTCCTCATCACGTCCTTGGAGCTGAAGACTCCAAACATTGCCCTTTATCTTTTGGGATATGAAGTGAAGAAGCCAGTGTCCTCCACCAACCTTCAAGACCCAGGTCAGACTACTGACTAAGCTCTGTGAGTTATAGAATAATCGTTATTACTTAATTCCTATGCTGCTTTACAGGTGTTTTGGGATGTCAGAGGAGCTGCTTACATGCTATACTGAGTTTGCTGCAAAGGGGCACTGAAAGAAGGTCAGGTCCCATACTAACTCAGCAAGCCCCACACTTGGCAGAGCTCTGTTACCAGGTACAGCAGCTTATATGGGTTTTGTGACTTGAATGTATTGAATATAAATGTTTAATCTGCATAATAGGTGATCTACCAACTTTGCGCCTGCCCTGACACATCAGGGCCCACGATGCGCTATCTAAGAACCAGCCAGGACTTTCTCTTTTCACATTTGCAACACTTGCCCTTCATCCTGCCTAGTAAGTTATATAACAGTTTTTCTTTTCTTTTTTTTTTAACAAATCAGACCTCATAAATGATGAGATTAATGGTATTGTGTTTGTGCCCTCTACAGGCGACCAGATAGCTGCCCTCTTCCAGATGTCATGGCTGATGAAGACTGCAGCTATTGAGTTAAGAGTGACGTCACTAAATCGTCAGCGGTCACATACACAACGCTTGGTCAGCCTTCTGCTTGATGACCAGCCACACACTCAACATACAGGTTTGGAATCACTTGTTCAACCCCGAAAAACCTATAAACTAAGCCCTCAGAAAGAAGCATTACATTACCCTTTCAAACTGTGAAAGACGGTGATGGTTGTGTATAAACTATTAACCGTGCGCCCAACTCATTTTTATATTAATATACACATTTATGTTTTGTTGTAGTTGATGGGGAGTCGGGCATGGAGGAAGAGACGAGATCAGTCACTGGTTTTCTGCATTTTGACTCCGTCTCCAAAGGTCTGCTTTTCCGTTTAGATTTTGTGCTTCATAAAATTAGTTAAAAAATTCACTGTTTTGTCTTTCCAGTGCGTCGAAAATTACTCAGTGTCCTCGACGCCATTGATTTCAGTCAAGACATCCCTGAACTCCTGCAGTTGGACTTCTTTGAGCGCACTCAAATAGAGCAGGTCATCTCTAACTGTGAGCAGGTCAACGAGCAAGGGCACACTGTGTGCAACGTGAAGGTATGATTTATTTCACAAACCGCTCTCCTTTGCTTTGACTAAATGCAGTTCTCCTGATTGTGAAATGTTTTAACAGTTATTGCATCGAGTCCTAGTTGCTGAAGTCAATGCTCTCCAGGGAATGGCTGCCATTGGACAAAGACCACTGTTAATGGAGGTTCGTAAATGATTGGCCAAACTAAAAGCCATGGGGGGTTTTGTGCTTTTATTCTTCTTCTGCATTTGGTGATAATTTCATGGTCATCTTGATCACTGTCTTGCATTTTTTTTAATGCTTTAATAATTTAAAATGGCTTATTCAAAAATGTAAGGGTAGCATTCATGTCTACGTTCGGCAGAAGGGGTCATAGATGATCTGGGTGTCTGTGCACTAATAAATCAAGGCAAGCATCATTGCACCTAGTATAGTTGCCAAGAGTGTCAAAGATCACTCAAATGTGTGAAAGACTGTTTTTAGATGAGGGAACAACAACACTGAAAAGTTGATTTTGCATAATACCAACCTTAAAAACCTTTTTCAAGTAAATTCTTGAGTCCCTGTGAGATTTATGGATCAGACATTGGAGGAATTTATTTTGTAGTGTCCACGTTTATACTCCAGTTCCTAACTATATTTTTTTCTAACCCGTTTTGTTGCTAGGAGGTGAACTCTATCCTGCAGCAGGTAGTTGAGCGTAACCGAGTACGTCGGAGTCTGAATGCAAAGCGGTATGCTCTACGGTCCTGGAGGAGCCTGGTGGAGACGCTGCTGACTGCCTGTCCGTCTGATCTCATCCCAGCCGAGGACAGGCAGCTCATCATCCGAGACCTGCTACTGGACCTGCATGATAAAGTCAGAGCACCGCTTTTATTAAATGTTGCACAAATGTATCAAAATGTCTGACTGTCACTGATTATTAGGTCTTGTCAGAGGATGCTGCAGGAGAGCTTATGCCTATTGTTGCCGGCGCTGTGTTTACTCTAACAGCCCACCTCAGCCAGTCTGTGCTGTCGGACCAACAGAGCACAGGAGCCGAAGCGTCTTCTGGCTTTGCCTCCATTGCAAACTCCTCTCTTCACCTGATCCTTCGCAAACTGCTTGACTTTATTCTTTCTACGGGTTAGTGTGATATTTGTTGGACTACTTTTTATACCACAACAAAGTAACAAGTGAAGTTAATATGTTAAGCAGTAACCTGGTATGCCATTTAGTCATAAATCTATGTAAACACTATTTTAGGAGGTGGATACCAGCGGCTACGTGCACATCTCTACGGGTCCTTGCTGTACTACCTTCAAATCGCTCAGAAACCAGAAGAACCAGACACTTTGCAGTCAGGTACAAACTGTGCAGTGACATACTCATTTGGTATAAACTGTATTTTTCTGATGAACACTGTTGTATTCATCATAAATGTTGTTCTTCCTACAGCAGGGAAGGCAATGTGGGAGCGTCTCACTGCCCCTGAGGATACTTTCTCCAAGCTGCAGAGGGAAAACCTTACAATTATTGAGAATTACGGAAAGTCACTGATGGACGTTATTTGCCGAGATGCGTGTGATGGCCATGAAATTAGTAGGGTAAAGACAACAGCTTTCCTGTAATCTTCTGAACGTGGTCAACAAAGGTCAATAAGATACTAAAGATGTTTTGTCTCTCAGATGCTTGCCTTGGCTGTGCTCGACCGGATTCTCTCCATCGACCGTCAGAATCAGTGGCTCTTGTATATCTGCAACAGTGGCTACCTGCGCACTCTGGTGGAGAGTCTGAGGCAGGACGACGGTGCCCTACAGAGCCTGCTGACGCCACAGCCGCCCCTCCTCAAACCTCTCTATATTTATGAAAGCAAGATGGTGAGGTGGTCGCACTCTTTCGGGGCACCCTGTGACTGCTGCTGTATATTCTTTACCACTGATTGTGTGTCTCTTAGGCTGTACTTACTCGAGTGGCTAAGACAGGCCAGGGAGCTGTGGAGCTGCTGCGGTGTGGGCTGGTGGCTCACCTCATCGAGTGCCAAGTATTTGACATGGTCCCAGACAGTAATGCACACAGGTACAGGATGTCTAAGATAAATCAATAATATCTTTTGATTTATTCTGTTGTTTCATCTTCCCACATGTACAGAGTAATGAGGGACCCATCAGGCTTCATCCCAAGCCCTATGGACCGCTACAGACAGATCCTTTTGCCCGCGTTGAGACTTTTCCAGATCATCCTGACTTCTACCACTATGCATCACCAGCAGGGGGCGGCACAGGCAAGTGTTGTTGGTTTAAATCGCTGTAGTTTGATTTACAATGATCATTGATGTTTTGTTAATTTGTGCTGGTTTGCAGGTTCTTCAGTGGTTAATTGTCCATGCAGACACGATTCAGTCGCTGCTGTGCTGTCAAGAGCTCAGCATGGGAGCTTTGCAGCAGCTCTCTCTGCTCACAGGCATCATCAGTAAGACGGCCCTGCCAGGTACTGCCCACTTTCAAATACTTCTTTTCATCAAACAGGCTTTTCTTTCTTGTGGTTCTCTTTAATTACAACACTGTACTTGTCAACTCATATCTCAGGTGTTCTTGAAATGGGCGAGGTCAACAGTGCAGTGCTTATGGAAGTTCAAGGTCACATAACGAGATTCCAGGTACTGATGATTACCTTTTTATCTGGTACCTTTTCAGTGTTATAATTGTGTGTTCTGTTTATAGCGGCTGAGTCTGTCTCTGCTCATGCGACTCGCTGGAGGTGAACGAGAGCGTTTGTTAAAGCAGGCAGAGATAAATGCACCTGGAGAATTGGCAGAACAAAGAGAGGACATGGAAGTGGCCGTCCAGCAGGTTTGTATTAAGTTAATCACAGCATGCACAAAAATATTATACACTATTATGAACCTGCAACGTCCTTTGTCTCTGCAGGTTTGTGCCAACATCATGGAGTACTGCCAGACCCTGTTGCTCCAGAGCTCTTCCCAGGCCCAGTTCAGTATCTGCCTCTTTAGTTCGTCTGTCATCGAGCCGGCAGGCAGAGATGGGCCACGATCAGGTCCGTAGGACCCTTCACCACCGTCAGACTCCGATTGTCTTTGTATTTTAAAGTTGCATTGTTTTGTGCCACTAGACCTCTCCTCTTCGTACTCCCGAGCCCCCGGCCTAGGCTTGGTGCTGTACCTGCTGAAGAACACTGCTGCAGACTTTTTCCGCTTCCACCAAAGTCACAGACAGAGCCTGAGCAAACTAGAGAGCCTGGATCAGCTGCCTCCTGAGGAGCTCAAGGAGGTATTGAAGCACTTTCTTTTTATAATTCTGAAGTTGATATGCTTTAGAAATACTTCCACATTAACTGATGATGAACTAGACCAGCAGTGGTTATACTGGGGCTTGTGACTGAAAGGTTTAGAACCACTGAGCTAAACAATAGTATAACATCTGGTCTTTCTGTGCAGTTGTGCCAAGGCCTTGTGGCTGGTCCAGGAGCAGTTGAGAAAATCTCTTCTGTCCAGAGGAGCCTGCTGGCAAAGAAGCGTCTGGTCCAACTCATCAACAACAGAGCCAAGCTCCTGGCCCTTTGCTCATGTATCCTTCCTATTGATAAAAACCTTTCAATGCGTTAGTTAAAATAACAATTTAAATACCAACTCTAACATTATGCCAACACTCGCAGTCGTTTCAAAGTTTCAAATGCCATATCTGAAGTACTAGGAGGCCTTGACATACTGCCTAGATGTTATTGAAACCTGTTTGTTTGTGCTGTGGCGCCACCTGGAGTTCTACTTGTTGCATTGTACCCCCACTGACCCTAAAGACTCCCTGATGCCTGGGGCCAGTCTATACAGATCACGCCTTGGAGATGGTGAGAAAACCCTATAGTTATGTCATTGCTTCCTGCACCACAGTATACTCACAGAAATAAAATATCCCCCCCCTTCAGATTCATTTGGTGGGCTGCAGTCAAGCGGGGGCCGTGGTTTTTCCCGAGTGACCCAACAAGATCTTGACCTGGTAATTTGGCGTTTACACATTAGCCATCCTTTTATAGACCCCACGCCTCACACGTGTGTTTCCCTGCAGCTGAAAAGTGACATGGCGGCAGGATTTGGAGAAGCCCTTCAGAGGAAGCTGCTGGAGGTGGAGGGTCTGTACAGCCAAGTCCGTTCTCGCTACACTTTCATTCAGGCTCTGGTTCGCAGGATCCGAGGCCTCGTCCGACAGACCAAAAGCTGAACGTGATTAATGGACTGACTTGTACATTTTGACTGGCTGATTCCTTCTCAAGTTTATTGTACTTTAATAATGTCAATGTAATACCCCGAACTGATGGAAATACCTGCTTTTCATACATTGTGTATGACATTTTTTTACCTGAGACACATTTTGATATAATCGATTTCTCTGTGGGAGTTAAAACAAATATTTGTAAATTGAATAGACCTTACAATCTCATCTTTGTGTTGGGCATTTTATTTGTTACGCTTGAATCAAGAGTTCCAAACTGACCTGGTTTAATATTGTTTTTATTGAAAATACACTTAATGACTTTCAATCATTTGGGAAAAGTAGGATTTATAAACTTTACATTCAGATTTTTTTTAAACCAGGTACATCTTTGTGCTGTTTGAATACCGAGGAGGGTGGAGCCCCAGCGGTGTAATTACTTAACAGGGAAGTATAGGCACATATCCCTTCACTAGTATAACAGAGTGCGTCTAGGGGGGAAAAGAGACCACCTGCTCTTTTTAGCTGACAATAAGAACCAATGAGTGCTATGACATATCATGCTCCTCTATAAATTACTATACATAATAAATTTACTTACAGCCATATAACACATTTACAATTTCTTGCATCAGCCTGTTAAATATCACTGATTGTGCTATTTATATCTACAACAACAAAAAAAGACTCCCTCTGACATCCATGTAGCTTCCTTTCAGTTTAATATACTATGAACGTTATGACTTGCTGCATTATAAAACTATTTTTGACCATTTTGTTCTAACCTCATGATTGTAAAAGTTTGATTAGTTTGTCAGGTTAGCTACTTAATAGTGATCTTCAATACACTTAAAATTCCCCTCAGTCCTTGTCGCGCCATTTAAAAACATTGCATTGAAGGCTCAGTTGGCATAACAGCAGTGCTTTTGCGAAACAGGCACACGCATTCACTTTAACACAAATGAGGACAACGAAATCAAGACGTCTCCTCAGGCAAAGGACAAAGCAAATACTGTATTGTGTGTTATTATAAAAACGCTTACGAACTCCTTATGTACAGGCCATTTTGTACAAAGCTGAAATCCAGCATCTTGCATCAGTCTCATAGTCCAGGATTGAGAAAAGAAGTTGTTATAGATTAGAACAACCGCAGGTTTCTAGTGTTGATTGTACCAGATGCGTCCGTTAAAATCCAGCAGCAAGTCTCAACAAAAAAACAAGGATATCCCATTGGGTCCAGTTAGTGGCACAGACCAAAAGCAGCGTATCCGTTTTTAGTCAATTGCGTTTGGCTCCTATGTGCTGTCCGTGGCCACTTCCTGCGCTGTGTTATTGTTGTCCGTAATACTGCTGCCGTTCTGCGGAGGGCACTCTGACATCTCTCCGGTCACTGCCACTCGGATAACTCTGAGCCAACGCTGCTTTATGTCCTCGGTGTCGGCAGCAAAGTTGTGCACAGATTTGGACTGCGACAGGCGGAAATTGTGCGGCAAGTCCGAGGGTCGAGCGCTCTCCTCCACGGTGTAACCCAGCAGCGGGATCGTGCACAGGGCCTTCACATCCTGCAAGAATGGGTAAATAAAAGTATTAATATTGAAAGCATGAATTTACACGAGTAAGTTTGTATTTACACTTAAAATATATACTGTATACATTTGTGTTTTTTGTTTTTTTTTTACCTGTGGAGCTCCGTAGAGGTAGAGCACTAGATATTCCTTCTCAGGGATGACGCACCACAGCCTCTGCCATGGTTTATTGGGCTTTTCACAATATTGAAGGAAACCACACATGATGCTGTTGCGTGAAAACTGACCAGCTTCAATCTACAGAGGAAAAGGAAATGTTTGTATCGTCATAGTAGTTTCGGCACATTTCACCGTGTTGTCTGTCCTTGAAAATATAATTTGAATGTAACTCCTCATATGGCTCTTACCTCCAGGATTCCCTTCCTCTTGTTTTCCTCGGACACCGTTTCTCCTTTAAGGATTCGATAGCAGTCATTGCACACTTTGTTCATCTTGTTGCCGTCGTATTCCAGCTGCACTTTATTCTCAGAGCATTTCCAGCACACCACCTATACCGGTAACATTTGCGCCGTCATTTTGTGCAAACTGAGAATTTGGGTCTCGCTTTGACACTTCTATTGTAAATGTATGTAATATTGAAAAAGAGACGTCTCCATGACTTACACATCCACAGGCTCTGCAGTGGTGTCTGCGACGGGTTATGGCATTAAAAGTCTCTTTGCATCTCATGCACATGGTCACTTCATTGTCCCGGATCCAGCGAGGGGCGCGTTTCCCCAGTTCGTCTTTCTGCTCAACAGTGTTGGTACAATTAACAAACCGACTTAAACTTTTTGCACTAAGAGGTCACACAATATTTTTGCATAATAAAAGATCAATTACAAAATATCTTACTATATTAGACAATATATTATGCATTACCATCAATTAAGGCATAATATGAGAAACAATTGCAATGTTTTATGAAAATGTGTCAATTCAAACAAAAAATGTAATTGCTTATTTATCAAATTGTGTCAAAACAAGACTTAAAAAATTCTATATCAGAACCAAAACAAGGCTATAATGGAACTAAAAGGATAAAAATCATGACTAAAACCAATCATTAGCGCACTTTAAATGTGTCAGCTGTTGGCAAAAGACCTATGACCCTGTCAGATGGAAGAACTCAAATTTTGAAGTTCGAATATGGTCATCACCTAATATTGCGATAACCATAATTTAGCAGAAACCTTATATGGTGCAGACCTACTGTCAGTCATGTTTGAAACTAGGAGAACACACATAATTTGCAGCAAATCTATATGACCTATAAATCTTCAATAGTGCTTGATCTAAGAAAAATGTCAGGCTTGTCAAGTGAAGCTTTGCACAGGCTGCAGAGCACATGTCGGAGCTGGTGTTAGTGCAGTTTGAGAATCACTCAATAGCACTCATCCCACATATTATATATTGGACTTACCGATACTTCATCCCCGTCTTTTGAAGCATTCTTAAATGTCTCATTCTTCTGCTGAAATATCTCAATGGTCTGCCGCAGAGCCTGTAAAGATAAGTATATGAGTATGTATGCATGTTCTCCAAGAGTATAGGCACTACATTTAAAAAAAAAAGTGACTGTACCTTGATCCAACTGGTCTTGTCCTGCTCTGAGCTGCAAGGGAGAACAAGAAAAAAAGCTTTTATGTTTTGCTTTTTCTCATAATTGCCATGAGGTTAGGCTTTGTTTTTTTTTAAAGAGATTCATTACGAAAGCTGGGTGTGTACATTTGGTTGGCGTTCCTTATTAAGCCTAAATTACACTGTACAACTAACAATTACATGTAATTATAAGCTTGACTGCGGAATAGCTTTGTTTTGAAATCAAAATAAAACAAACTTGTAAAAAGGTGTTTGGACAAAAGGGCAGAGTATGTTATTTCCTTATAAGCAGTCATTATTCATAATATTGTGGAGAGCACATTTTCCATGGTGTGTGACATCAGCATACCTGGCCTGTAGGTCCAGAGCCCTCTCTTTGCCCGACACCTGGAAAGTATGTGGATGTTCGTCGTTGACGGTTTCTTCGACCTGCATACCGTCGAGGCCGATCCGTGTCCGCACTGTGTATTTGGGCCCTCCCAGGCTGAATTTAGGCACGCAGTACAGGAGCATGTTGTTGAACTAAACAAAAGAACACCATTAGTTTATGCAATGTGTGTTTTGCTAAAATTCTCAACCACCTCACAAAATGGTTTGTGTACTATTTATATTTGTCATTAAAAAGCTGCATAATCCTGGTTTTAACAAAGACTAAATTACATTCTTACGTTATTTACTGACCATTACATCAGACATCTCAAAATGTACACTTTACTACATCCAAAGAAAAAGAAAACCTAAGAACATTTGGATTTGTTTGATTAACACAGCAATATGAGGAAATAGTTAAAGAGTTTAATGATTATTTTGTAAATATAGGCTATAATTTAGCAAAGAAAATTGTACCCATTCCAAACAATGGAATGGAAATTGGGGTTACATATGAAAGTTCAAATTCATTCTTTTTAAACCCAACCAATAAAGATGAAATACTGAAAATAGTGAAAGACTGCAATAAAAAAGTCAACTGATAATGATGGGTTTGATATTTTTATAGTTAAAAATATTATTTAGCCATTTACATATATTTGTAATCAATCCTTTAAAACTGGCATTTTTCCAAATCAAATGAAAATATCAAAAGTTCTCCCATTGTACAAAGGTGGTGACATACATTTGTTTTGTAATTATCGACCTATTTCTCTGTTGTCACAATTTTCAAAAATATTAGAGAAATTATTTGTTAAAAGATTAGATAGTTATGTTGAAGTGGACAATGGTCCACAAATATGTTGATTTTGTGAAAAGATGTTTCCATTAACGTGCTGCATTTATGATTTAAAGGTTAAGGTCAGGCACAATAAGCTTTAGCTTCTGCCTCCACCTGGTCATTTATTGTGTTTCATGTTTTGAGTGATTTGTTTGAATGATCTGCAAATGACCAAACCGAAATAAATGAAATCTGTCGGTTTCACTGCCCAGTCTTATGGGAAGTCATCTGATATCGGATGCTACTTGGTTTGCCAGTATCAGTAACGATTACAGAACAAAAATCGTTGCAAGCTAGTCATCAAATTACTGACAAAAGCAGAAATAAAACTGTCCTTAAAGACTGAAACAAAATCGTGGGCCTAACCAGAAAAACCCTTATCCATTGTTCAACTTTTCTAGGTAGGCTACATTGTTAAACTTCTGATTTCAACCTGAAGACATTGATGGAAAGTACCACAGTTTAGGAATCGCTGTATTACAAACTCTGCATGTAGTAGTGGAAATGTTGCAAATGGGAGGCATTTATAAAACCTAATAAGCAGAAAGCTCGACTTAATTTCATCATCTCATCATATGTGTAATAATTGCAGGCGTTCATGACCCCCGCTTGTGTTTTAACTGCAGAATCCTGCTGTGTCCCCGCCACAGTATATTTCCCCACAGTCGTCTTACTCACCAGGAAGAGGTAGCGCTCCATGGTCGACGTGCTCCTGGGCGAGAGCTTCAGGATGTGGCCCTCTTTGATAAACTCATTTGATGGATTCACTATGTCCTCTTCCTCGCCCAGCATCTCGTAAATCTCCATCAGCTTCTTCAGATTTTCCTAAATGGACGATTCAGCGCTTAGATTACAATGTGATTATTACAAGTGAGAAAAGACAGCGATAAAAGGGGCACTTACAGACTTCCGGATGGCGCTGTTGGAATGAGTAGCTGCTGTGGCGATGATTTCGAGTGATTCTGAAAACATCATGTTAGCATTGTTAGGCGGGGGGAATAAATAAAAACATTTATTGAAAAGTTGTGCTTAT
The DNA here is from genome assembly GCA_021464625.1 of Proterorhinus semilunaris. Taxonomy (NCBI): domain Eukaryota; kingdom Metazoa; phylum Chordata; class Actinopteri; order Gobiiformes; family Gobiidae; genus Proterorhinus; species Proterorhinus semilunaris. Next base: position 14,547,165 of record CM038356.1, on the reverse strand, counting down.
ACTTTCTGCATCTCGCCGGTCCGGGTCGTCCGGTGGCAGCTTCTTTAGGTAATCCTTGAGCAGCATCTCGTATCGAGGGATTCTCTGCACAGGCTCCAACATGTGGTGCTGAAGGGTGAGGTTTCCACACGCGTCCTGACTCTGCAACACATGCAATCCCCAAAGTGAAAATAAATTACCGCATTAACTCCCACCTGAACTGAGCACATTTTCTCCAGTGTGGTTTGGCCCACACATCTAAAAGCTTGTTGAACAAAGCGTCAAAATAGCGACAAAAGAATGAAGTGAATGAAAAAACGGCCAAAAACAAGCGAGGAGCGACAAAAACACGATTAGAAAGTGATGGGAAAATGAAAAAGCCACTAAACAAAAACATGACAAGAAGGCATCAAAAAGCGAGAGGAAAAAAGCGATGGAGAAAGCAACACAAAATGACAAAAAAAAACACCAATAAAAACACCAGCTGCTCTGGCTACTAAGTATAAGCCTATAGATGTTAGTGTGTCAGAAAGCTGAACACAGGAAACGTACCACGCATACGAATAACCTTTAACTTCACTACTTTCAAAAGGTATACGACAAAAACTGCCCAATGAAGAAATACAGTAAAAACAGAAAGTGTAAAGAAACACCATGGATGTCTAAAGGTTTACTAAATGCTTGCAAGAAAAAAAAAAATCTTTACAAAAACTTTATAAGTAACCGAACAAAAGAAGCTGAGGATAAATATAAGAAATATAAAAATAAACTGACAGGTATCATTAGAAAATGTAAACAGGATTATTATAATAAGTTGTTGGATACTAATAAGAATAATATTAAAGGTTTATGGAACATCTTAAATAGTATAATTAGAAATAAACCAAGAACGATTAATTATCCAAAATATTTCAAAGATGAGGATAACACTTTAAATAATATGAATGAAGTAGTCGAAACATTTAATAAATTCTTTGTAGATGTTGGACCGAACCTTGCTGCAAAAATTGTAAACGTTGAGAACTATAATTGTGATCTGATAGAAGCAAATCCTATGTCCCTGTTCCTCAAACCTGTGGAGGAAAAGGAGATACTGGACATTGTTAAAGGGTGTAAAAATAAAACTTCGACCGATTACCATGACATGGACATGAAAACTTTAAAAACTGTTATTGAAAGTATCTCTAAGCCGTTAACTTACATCTGTAACTTATCGTTGCAAACTGGACAATTTCCTGATAGTATGAAAGTAGCAAAAGTGATTCCTCTGTTCAAAGCAGGAGATAAACATCTCTTTACAAACTATAGGCCTGTTTCCCTTTTACCGCAATTCTCTAAAATCTTAGAAAAGGTTTTTAACTCTAGACTCGACAGCTTTATTGAAAAGTGTAATTTACTCTCGGACAATCAGTTTGGGTTTAGGAACAATCACTCAACCTCACACGCGCTCTTTGATATAACTGAAGAAATAACTAATGCTGTAGATAACAAGAAATGTGCAATAGGGTTATTTATTGACCTGAGTAAAGCGTTTGATACAATAAACTATGATATATTAATTAATAAACTAGAACTTTATGGAATTAGGGGGGTAGCTCTACAGTGGGTTACCAGTTACTTAAAAAATAGAAAACAATGTGTGAAAATCGGTGATTATCAGTCGAGTTGTCGACAAATTGTCTGTGGTTTACCTCAAGGTTCTATTCTGGGCCCAAAATTGTTTAATATGTATATTAACGACATTTGTAAAACTTCTGAAATACTTAAATTTATCTTGTTTGCTGACGATACAAATATTTTTGCATCAGGAGACGACTTACAGCAGCTGTGTCGGATTGTTAACTTGGAACTCAAAAGTGTCAACAAGTGGTTCAAACAAAATAAATTATCTTTAAATCTGAGTAAAAGCAAAATGATGATATTTGGCAACTGTAACTCCAATGCTCAGGAAGCAATTCAGATAGAAGGTGTTGTTATCGAGCGAGTGCATGAAATCAAATTCCTTGGTGTGATTATTGATGACAGAATTACTTGGAAATCTCATATTAAATATATATCTACGAAAATTTCTAGAAGCATTTCAGTAATTGCAAAAGCAAAGCACATTTTAAACATCAAAGCTCTACATACCTTATACTGTTCTCTGATTTTGCCCTACTTATATTATTGTACTGTGGTTTGGGGTAGTACTTACAAAAACACAGTTAAACCAATAATATTGTTGCAAAAAAGAGCTATCCGAGTAATTCATAAAGTTGGGTTTTTGGACCACACAAACTCATTATTTTTAAAATCAAAGATCATGAAGTTTTGTGACATTGTTGAGTTCCAAACTGTTCAAATGTTATTCAAAGCAAGGTATAAATTGTTACCAAACCAATTACAAAGAAGGTTCCAAGAACGTACTGGTTGTTATGAATTACGTGATGAATTAAACTTTAGGATTCAGAAACATAGCACAACTTTGAAAAGTTTTAGTCCAACAGTTAATGGTGTTCAATTGTGGAATAAACTGGAGATGGATTTGAAACGATGTCCAAACATCAACCTGTTCAAATTTAAATACAAACAAAAGACTTTTGAAATATACAGACAAGAAGAAATGTGTTGCCACTAGGGGGAGCAGTAGGATGGATTATGTGTATTGTTCCTCTATAATCTGGAAGAGTGTTGCTGCTTGGAACGGTTGTCATTCTATTGCTCAAATTCACAAAAGGAGAATTAGGGCTGGCAGGTTATGGATCTGTTGAGAGGAATCCTCCCAACGGGCTCTAAACCTTGTCTTTTAATGCACCACTCAGCATAGGAACATATTCTACAAAATCAGCTGTTAGGGCAGCCATGTGGGGGTTTGTTGATTGGGAGTTACTGCCCTCTTCATCTGGCCCGCTCTACACTTTGGCTTTTTAATGCACCACACTATGCAGGGCTTGCAGCATACTTCACATATAACTCAATTAAATAAATATATAATAATAATGATTATGGAAATTACACCCAAATTAAAATTATACTGAGAATGGTAATGACAACTGGAAAGTATCAAGATCTCAGATTATAATATCTATTAATGTACCTTCATAACATAAAAGTAACTCTCGGTTATCAAGGGTAAAAATCTGGAAGAAATATATTAAGGATCACATTTTTTTTTTTTTTTTTTTGACTGCTTTGTTCTAGACATCGTACATGAAACGGGATTGTTGTTGTAGCTGTGCGTTGCTTCAATTAATTGTATAAACAGTTCATATATTATTATTTTTTTTGGTAAGTTTGTAAGTTGGTCTGTATGAATGTAGCTGCTTGAAATGTTCTTTTTTTATTTATTTTATTGCACTTGGGGGTGGGCAATCATAAGCTTTTGCTTCAGCCCACTCCTTTTGAGCACTATGTGTACTGCTCAAATAAACAAATAAACGTAAACAAGAAGTTCACATATTAAAGTTAATCAGCTGCAGGTCTTTGAGGTCATATATTGTTTATATGGAAACGGTGAGGCTGCGGCACGTGGCCAAAAGTAACCGGTCCACGGAAAACACAATTATTTGAATGTTTTTGTAGTATGTCATTAGCTGTACCGGGTTGTTTGAGTTGACTGATTTCTAGATGAGTGAGAAGAAACCTCTGAGAAGCGAAACTAAACGCCGTCGACTCAAACACAGTAGAACGTGATTTAACGGTTGCCGGACTATAGGTGAACACTTTTTAACCTGTACCCGCCAGCCAGTCAGAATCGAGTATTCACCCAGAACATGGTATAAATAATAGGAAGTCATGCACGCGTCATCCATGTCTGCACCTGTATTTCCATGATGATAGCTTTGAAGTGAGGAGAGCGGTCACTCCACTGTTTGAGCACATCCATGGCCTTCTCAAAATTCTTCACATATTCAGCGTACATTTTGAGGAAGGGTGTGAGCTTTTGCAGGATGTCCCCGATTCGAGGAGTGGAGGCCCTGGCGAAGGGAACACAATACATTATCATCATGAATCATCGCATTCAGACAATGTAACATATAGCAAATACACACCATTCTCCCATTCTTTTCTCTAAATCTGGAAGCAGGAACTGGCTGTGGAAGGCGTGAATAGAGGTGATGTTGGAAAAGATGTTTTTGACCACGTCGACAGGAAACGTCCCTTTGTTTGCCTCCTCCAGGAGTTTGGCACAGAACACCTGGGTTAGACACAAGAACCAGTCATTTACGGTAAAGTTCAAGTGATAAACTCAATTAAAATATATTGATTTTAATATAATTCGGACCTGATCCAGCAGGTTTAGCCGCGCCACGTACGCCTTCTCCGTTTGAAGGAGCTCACTGGCAATATTAAACAACTTCTGCTCATTGGTCTCCTGAAGAGAAGGCAAAGCATTTTAGTTAATATACAGTATTAGTTAATATATAATTTTTTTAATAATTTTTTACTGAAAGTTCACACACAAGTAACGGACAACTGTGAAGTGAAAGCAAAATGATACATGATTCTGTTATTTTTCAAAAAATAGAAAACTGAAAAGTGGGGCGTGCATAAGTATTCATACGCCATTTTTCTGAGTGCATTAAATTGCCTTTATAACATTCCTAATGACTGCAGAAAGTTCACACCTTGCCCTAACCATTAAATAGAGGCCACCTGTGTGTAATCTACTCTCAGTATAATTCCAGTTGTTCTGTGAGGGCCTCAGAGCTATGGTCGGAGTGTATTTGTCACTAAACAACATCATGAAGGCCAAGGAGCACACCAGAGAGGTCAGGGATAAAGCGGTGGAGAAGTTTAAAGCAGCGTTAATTTATACAAAGATTTCCCAAGATTTGAACATCTCACGGAGCACTGTTCAATCCATCATTTGGAAATGGAAAGAGTATAGCACCACTGCGAACTTACCAAGACACGGCCGTCCACCTAAACTAACAGACCGAACAAGGAGAGCACTGGTCAGAAAGCAACCAAGTGCCCCAAGATAACTCTGGAGGAGGGGAATCTGTACATGGGACAACTAGAAGTCGTACTCTACACAAATCTGGCCTTCATGGACGAGTGGCAAGAAGAAAGCCATTATTGAAAGGAGGCCATAAGAAATCCCGTTTGAAGTTTGCTAGAAGTCATATGGAGGACACAGCTACCATGTGGAAGAAGCTGCTTTGGTCAGATGAGACAAAAATTTAACTTTTTGGCCCAAATGCAAAACGTTATGTATGGAGCAAACCTAACACTGCTCATCGTCCTGAGTGCACCATCCCCAGTGTTTGACAGAGCTTGAGTTGTTTTGTAAAGAGGAATGGGCTTAAATGTCAGTCTCTAGATGTGCAAATCCTGTAGAGTCATACCCCAAAATACTTGCTGCTGTAATTGCAGAAAAGGGTGTTCCACAAAGTATGATTTCATGCTGTATGAATACTTGTGCACGCCCCACTTTTCAGTTCTCTATTTTTTGAAAAATAACAGAATCATGTATTATTTAGCTTTCACTTCACAGTTGTCTGTTACTTGTGTGTGAACTTTCAGTAAAAATTCAAAATAAAATATTTATGTTTATGGTTATAAACATGACAAAATGTACAAAAGTTAAAGGTGTATTAGTACTTTCGAGAGGCACTGTATTTGTCTACATTGCATTTCAATATACTAGAGTAAAAGAAAACTCAAAGGGTACGTGCCACTGGGATATATTAGCAAAGGACTGAAGCATTACTTGATAGATAGGTAGATTAATGAATAAACCAAGTTATTTATTTTGTTACCAAGTCAAGTCAAAACTGATTTCCATAACTTCCATAACAAGGAGAGATCTAAATAAAGAGTGAGATTATCTGCACCTGGATAACAGTTTGCACACTTTGGGTCAGTGCATAGACTAATTCGGGAAGCTTTACTGTTGGATCATTGTTTGTGCAATACGATACCACACCTGGACAAAAGTATCACATTGAGTGTTGCATTTTTGCTACTGGACCCAAAGCATAGATTACCTTTTAACAAATGAGTCGATAGTAAATTGCAAAGCAAACATTCCACGCTATTCTCATCACTAATTTATAACTAACCAAACTTTCTGTTCTTATTGATTTCACTGCCAGACCAAAGCACACAGAATGCCTTATGTGTAACGTCTTTTGTTCACACTATGGCGTGAATTCTTGAGCGCATAGCACTTGTTGTGCATGTGCAATTAATAGCAGCCTGATAAAGTGTGATCGCGGCTGCCTCTTGGAACGGGAAATGAAAACAGGGAAGAAGGAGAACAAGGCCAAAGTGAACAATTACACTGCTAACCAAACATGAACGACAATACGTACGTAACACATGTGATAACTCAAAAACAAAACCCTGCTTCAAATGACGGTGAGTGGTTTCTGAACACACAGATGATCTCACGTAATACTGTGCTGTTAGTATTACAACCTGATGTGTCAACCATGTTGTTACATACATTGTGTAGGCAAAGGCAGAATTACGATATGATAAAAATCCCCAGTATGGTGAATGGTGTAAAACAAGAATAAAGCTTTCATATATTAACACCGTACTATGTAAACTGCACTCAAGGAACAGCGTCAAATTTGTGCACTGCAAATTAGGTATCATCCCACCCCCAGTGGGTCTTGTTATGTCAAACCAATTCACCATTTAAGCGGCTCATGCTTCAGTCTTCTTGTCTTCTGGACAAGTTTGAAACGTGCCCTGTGAATTATTGTTTTAATCCATCCCATGGATCCTGGCCTATTGTACATGTTTTTAGTGGTAGGGGAAACCGGACTACCCGGGGGAAACCTACGCAGACACGGGGAAAACATGCAAACTCCACACAGAAAGGCCCCGTCCCTGGTGGGAATCGAACCCGGACCTTCTAGCTGTGAAGCACGAGCGCTAGCAACAGCCTTGTACAAATCTATGAACATTATACATTACTCAAGGTTTCCACTTTCCACTATAATAAACAATGCAATTTCTTTCAACTACACTGATGATGGCTTGGATTGATATTTACTTGGCGGTATGTATATTGTTGACACAGACAGACACGGGGGAGGGTCCCTGAACTCAGCTGCTCCCGTCTGTGACATGTGTTCAGCCTTTAGAAGAAAATACCTCCTTTGGGACAAATGACAGACACACTTGTACTCATGTAACTCAATACTACGGACACGTGATGCACCCACAGCTGAGGAGAAAGGAGCCCACACAGAGTTCAATATCTGCTTATGGAGAAGTGAGAAACTAAAGGGTGTAAGTGACATTTTGTAGCAAAGGAGAAGAAGAAAACCATACGTTGAAGCACATAGAGAGCACATCTTATTGTCCTGAAAATATAGTGCTTGAAAGTTGCAATCTAAGCATTTTAGACAAATATTTTTTGCACAATCCTATAGTCACACAGGTACATTAAGTAGTACCTGCTTAATCCCATTTTGTAAAGGCAGCCTCACTATGTATCACAGCTATCAAATGAATGATAGTATAAGATGGCACATTAACCTAGGACAAATTTAGCATGAGAATGATGCGTACATACCTTAGGCTGTGTGCTGACTTCTTCAATCCGAGAATCACCTTTGTCCTCATTGTCAGTCGTTTCAGTCCTCTTTAAGTGTGAGGGCGGGTGCTGCTCCGTGCGCTCCTCGCTGCCCATCTCCCCATTCACCATCCCCTTATTACTCTCAGTCCTCAAAGCCCCATCACCAACGTCCGTTCTGCCGTCTGCATTCACTTTATCCATGTGAGCTACGACCCCATTGGCTGCCGGTTGGGGGGCATCCTGTGGCTTCCTCTCCCCCTCCGAATGCTTGGACTTGTCGCCGTCCACACTGGTCTGTTTCGGAAGTCCGCGGAGGTGAACGGGGCTGCCGTTGGCCGACTTAAGGTGCTTAGTCTTGCTGCTGGCAATGCTGCGTACGAATAGGGGAAGTCCGTTAGAAAAAAAGGAAAGCTTGTAAAATAAGGAGGAAGCAGTTGCTGTACAGTTCTGGTCGCACAGATTGATGCGCTTGTAAGCAGAGCACGTTGGCATGCGAGTGTGAGAGTTAAAAATAAAACTTGCTGCTGCGATGATGGGAACCAATGAGGAGGTGGAAAGGTGGAAGAGTGGTCCCTTGAGAGAGATACTGCCCTAGTTCTACATGGCAAAGATGTGTTACAATGTGGAGTGCGATGGATGGAGTGATTGACATTATGGAAAACTAGTTCAGAGATATCAGTGGGCAGAAAGAAAATACACTAGGCTGACACCTTTTCGTAAGCAGTAAGAGTTTAGTATTGGGCTTGGGACATTTATTTAAAGTGGAGGTTTTCAAACTTTTCACATCAATCTCGTTCCATCGGGCCTAGATCAAGATCAAATCAGGACTAAACCAGGTCCAAGAAGGACACAGTTATGCCTGAGTGTAACCCCTTTAAAGTTTAAACCATGAAAACATCTTAACTTAAAGCAGAACTAAGTAACTCATGCCCCTAGGCCATAAGCACCTGCAGGTTTCGTAGCATGTTGCAGTTTTTTACTCATTAATTGTCCGTGAGAGTAGATACTACGCTGACAGAAAAGGCAAAGGGAGAGAGGGATATTGTACATCCAATTACACAATGGAGATATTTTTTTTTTAACTCAAACTTGGCTGTAAATACTGCTAAAGTGGTGCTAGCCCGCAGTTAGCTTTGCCCGTTAGCCTGTTAGCTTCTTCTTCGTGATTCCATTAGTGCGTGTTGGTGGCTCCGATCCGGAGGCGGGAAAGTTTTCTAGCCAGAGACACCAGGGGGAGATGAAATACCCCCCAGTCATCCCATTAACACTTGTATTACCCCTACGAAGAGGATTTATTAAGGTGAACAAGTTACTTAGTTTTTCTTTAAATGAACTACCAAATAATACATTAAATTATCTCTAATGAGCCTGACCCTGAGTACCAGCTGAAGACCCCAAGTGCAACCCGTGGTACAAGTACCACAGTTTGAAAACCATTGATTTAGTGCTTGATTCATCAAGTATTCAAACTGCTTCCCAGATAAGAGCACGGTATAAAAGTAAATCCAAATACAAGCAAAACTATATGTAAATAAATAAAAAGGAATCGTTAAAGTAAGATTAAAATCAAAGAGATGAGTGCAGTATGGGTATACTGTTATTAACGTCTACAAAACTAAATAAAAGCTAAAGTAAATGGAAAACAATCACAACAACAGCAACTACAGATGGCTGAACTGAAAATGCTGGTATTTCTCACTTGTGAACAAGCAATACACATTCACTTGACAAGATGCTATTAAATAAGCACACAAAAGGTGATTAAGTTTCTATCGACTTTGAATGAGACTTGTTATAATCCGAGTACCTCTTATCTCTTCAATGGAGCCTTTAGCTTCTTAGCAGCATCTCTAACTTCTTCAGTCCTTCAAATCACATTTAGATTTGTTCTGTCGCGGTCCAGTCGCAACAGGAAGTGCGTGTAAATAGAGGAACAACAAGAGGCTGGTGAAACCCTCAAGATGAGTCAGTTCTGGCAGCGGCGCCATTATTCTTACCTCTCTGACATAAAAACAAACAAGGTGCTACAGGTGCCTCTCGCGCGTGTGCCGAGCGAGTGTGTGTGTGGGTGTCTTCTTGCATAGAAAAGGCGTGTGAGCATGACCACAATGACAACTTCCCTTTAAGACAGCCCAGTAGCACGTGAGACAGATTAGTATTAGTAGGCTAATGCTGTTTTCAGACACCACAATGGCTTTCTCCTCTGTCTACTACAACCTAATCCTGACAGCAGTGCAGGCCTCAATCACGGCTATGTGTGCACATCAGAACTACAGCAATGAGCATCTTAAAAGGAGATTAAGAAAAAAAACCTTTGCAGTGGCTTAAGGGTTGAAAAATAATATTGCTCTAAATAAACAAAAACAAAAGTTAAAACATATACATTGTAAAATGAGCTATTTCTAGTGAGAGTACTGATATTCTCCCAAAACTAAATGTACCATCCATTATGCAGTTTTCCTTACCATTGTTTTTCGGAATCAATCAATTATGATTTTCGTCCTATTTCACTGTCACAGGGAGTTCTGTCACACCTGCTATTTTAATGTCTAAGCAAGGAAGGAAGGATGTACATCCCATAAACAGACCTGCTGTTCACTCATTAAAAATAACTATTATAAATATTTCCGTGAGCATTTCCTGCAATTATTTTTAGTAACAACAACCTGCATACATGATACTAAACCGGTAACTTTTGTATTATGTAATGTCATTGTCTTTTCTTGAGTTATGATATAAAAAAAGTTACTGCAACTACAAACTCATTATGCAACAGTAGATCTATCAGACATTTTTCTGACAAAGCAAAAGTAAAACAAAAATTGACCATGCACTTCCCTAAATGTGAAAAAAGTATCAGTATCAGTAGGTTCCCTATTACACTTTTCTACTCTAACAAGAATACCAGGAAGTAAGGGACAATTAAAGTGCACAGCAAGTTCAAACTCATATTTAGTAGCATATTTCAGTGCAAGTGTTCACAAAAAGCGATGTAAGCAAATAAATGTAAGCAAATGAAATATAATATACTATAAAACCTTCCACAACATCATAAGATTTCAAAGGTCCAGCTCACCTGCCGTCCTCGAAGCGGCTGATGAGATCTGAAACCTTGGAGGGTTTCTCTTTGACGCGGTCCTTGGTCACAGCCCCTCTCCCTCCTCCTCTGTCCTCCATGTTGGATTTTTGTGTTTGAAAGGCGGTTATTTTCAAGATCTGGTTGAGCGGACTGGGCGGGGCAATCGCCGGGCTCAGCAGGTGAGGGGGCTTCGGAAACACTAGGGAGGAAAAAATAAAATAAAATAGCCTTACATTATACATATTGAATTGAGTAAGTTGTACATTCAGAAATTGCTCTTTGGCTCTTCTCCTTTCTGTGTCAGTAAGTGTGTTTGTTTGTTGTTGCTGAAGGGGGCAGTGTCGACAAAGTGTATTAGAGAAAATGAGTTCCACTACATAGTTTCTTTCAACGTTCCTGTTTTTCTCATAAAGCATAAAGACAGAAAGAAAGAAAAGCAAAAAGAAGTGATCTAAATAACACTGGTTCAAAGACTACTTGAGTGTCCAGATACATCAAAAGGACACAACATGACATTTTCATCAAATTAATATTTTTAAACAACATACATTTTCCCTAAATATTAATGAAGGTTTGGTTCATTGTCATTATGTCAAATTAATCTATTGTCAGATTTACTTACAGTGGAAAGAGTAACCAATTGTTTTCTCAAATAACACTACTACATTACTCAAAATAATATTACTGAAGTAAAAACTACAGTGAACGCCAAGTCATGCGTGTACATGAGTTAATTATCCAAGTAAAATCTACCTTTGCACCAATTTCTATCACACATTTTAGTAAATAATATTAGGTTAGGTGATTTAATGCATTTTTTGTCCTAGATAGTAAGAAAACAAAGTTGCAAGATATTTGATACTCAGAAACACTTTATAACAGTTACAATGGGGTCATGCAAACAGAAAACGCAAGTTGACTTTGCAAAAGCAAAAAGAAGTTCCTTGTACTTGGTTAATAATTATTACATTAGGAGAAGTACAAAGGTCGTACAAGTGCAAAAGACTGATTATGTAAAACGCTGATTCCTGTTTTGGTCAGAGTTACCACGGCTACTGAATCTTGTGCAGAGGTTATCCTGACACACAGTCTGCTGAGGGGACAGAATAAGGACACACTATTCAATACTTTCTCCCTGACTTCACCGCGATTCACCATGTCTGTACCAGTGACAGTTTGTTTACTTCACCTCGCCGCCTGCTCTCATTGTACCTTTGGGTTTGGCGTCGAGACGTGGCTGGCTGCCCGATCCTCTTCCATTGGGGCCCGTCCTGCTCTTTCTATTGCCCCCAGCCTCAGCTCGATCGAGGCACTCCTGAACACTGGGGACTCTGTTGTTCTCAAGGGACGGGCTGCTGCCTAAAGCTGGGTGGACAGAAAGGATAAAGTTAATCAGAGTCTGCTGATATGCGTATATGTGGAAGTTTGTAAGGGTTACCTTTTAACCGATTCAAGATCGGAAAAATACAATGATATCTATAAGGTTTTATGGGCGATTTATTTGGTGGTGGGAGGCAAGAGACAGCAACCATTCCATTCTACCAGCCAAAAAGGACTGCACGATAATATTAGGTGACGGGCATCACAAGAAACCATGACATAAAATCGCTACGGTCTTCTGAGATTTATCATTTTTGCCAACACAGCCAAAACAGATCCACGTAACGTAACTTATTTTTTGTAGCTTAAAAAATCAGGGCTGCCTGCACAATATGAAATGAATACATGTAGGCTGATTCATGAACTTTTGTACAAACTTCAGCTCATATAAAAACAGACGCTTCCGTCCTTTGACACACAAAAATGTTCCTTCATCTCCTCCAAACTCCAAAACTGGGTGCTATTTTTGCCACAGACATGGCTGTAAACCTGACGATTGAAAGTCCCATGAAGATTATTGAGATTGACCAAAGAAGAGATCTCGATTTCCTATTTCCTATTAAAACCTAACAAGTTTAGTTATCCCAATGTAGCTCCATTTGATAACTTAACTTGCCCCTTGTTTAGTTCCTGATTTAGGTCTTTTTAGACAGATAAAAACATAAAATAAAACGAATTTGCTACTGTGTTGACATTGTTTATCGCAATGTTAACAACAGTTATCAACTATCGCATTTTTTGTCTCATAACATGTAGCCTAGTCCAACAAAATTTTTTTTTATAAATTGGTAAACAACGCAGTCTTTCTCAAACCAATCATGTATTAGACACAGACGACTCTGATGTCATATGAAACCCCAGAGAAGCGCCCACAGTGATTAGAACAGACACACCTGCAGTCTAAAGGTGACAGATAGTTCATTTGATTATCCGCAATATCCGGCTAATGATCTGATGAGATGAGGCATTATCCACTGGACAGAGATAGAACAGCACAGTGCAGTAGGCAGGTTAGATTAATGCATAATATGCTTCCAGTAGTACGTTTATAGTATCCCACATACACGGCTCTCTGACCCTGCATGCCAACAGCAGCAGGATAATGCCCAAATATGGATGCCTGTATGCTGGCATGCTACAGGCGGAAAACAGTCTCATTATGTTTCAGGCTTTTAGAACGCTTCCCATTTAAGGTTGTCATGTTAAGGCTGGTATGACTTTCCAATAATGAATGAGACTGTTCAAAAGTGAAACTGCATAGAGCTGATGTGAGTGTAGCAAGAACACACTGACATTCATTCACCCAATCTACAACTAAAAACTGTCAAATTAAATCCTTTTCTGGTTGAACTAGGAAGAATATCAATCAAGCTTTATCAATCAGATTTAACTTTTTGATAAGCTTTCTCTTCCAATATCAATGATCATGTGTATTTCGGGAAAAATAAACTGTATGCAATAGGATGATTTGCTAATATACAGTTAATGCTATATAGACTAATTGGAACCATTTTAATAATGTGTTCTTGCTCATAGCCAACTTTTATTATAAGCGCTACTCACTTACATAGACACACAGCACAAAACCCTCACAATATTGTTTCCAGCACTTACTGAAGCCTATAACAACATGGCCATAACATGCAGTGTGCGTGTCCTGTGCCCATCCATTATGTTTAAAACTTTTTCTGACTGGGTTCCAAATTGCTCGCTTGGGGTATAACTTTTCTCCCCAAAAGTGATCTTTATCTTACCAAACGCTGGACGAGAAACAGAAAAATACCACAGAATCATACGATTACGGTGCTATTTTTACTGCAGTTGCCGTAATTAAAGGCAACATTGTGTGACTGTCTGAGTGGAAGTGCTCCCACGCTGCGTTGGGTGCGTACACTTGCTAAACATGGAATCCCAAATTACCAATCAATTAAATGTGCAGCCTCAGGAATTTTCCAAGATTATGTGCTTGGGTACGCTTCAGGGCCACATTAAGAGAGTGCACCGTGGTATCCAGAGTATAAAGGAGGCTGTATATGGCCTAGTGTTGCCTAAACTTTATTTCGTAAACGGAGGGGTCACAGCTCTGCATTTCTACTCACAATTGTTATCAACGGTGAAACTCTAGGACCATATACAGTCGGCTATGTGCACACACTGTGTGGTTTTCATACAAGTCAATGCTAAACAATGACATCAACCTAACAACCTAACCTACGTGTACATGATAGACAACTATATTATACTATATTTACATTATCATTTTCATGGTTACCTGAAACTGTTTAAAATGACCACCTTGTAGTCTGCATTTAGATTTTTACAGTTAGCCAACCCGTCTCTGTACAATAACACAACATCCACATTTGAGCAAGAAGTAAATACTTGCTGAGGCTAAGGCTATAATGGAATAGTTGTTACAGAAAGCTGAACTCCACTTCCCGTCTTCAGAACTGTTTCTGGCATGTGCTCATTAAAGTGCTCTGGAAAAGTGACAGACTGCAACTTATTGAGTCAATTAGCAGGAGCCAGCCACCACCACTGCACTGCAGCGCTTTGGTCTCACTGTGCTCCATGTGTGCAGACTGCAGTCACATATGAGGCCACTTAAACAAGAAAACACAGGGGACCTTAAAGGTCCTATATCATGCAAAATCGACTTTTTGGAGCTTTTAACCATGTTGTTATGCTATTTCCTTATCAAAAACACCCCCAGAGTGGTTTTTGGATTCATTCACGCAGTTCTCAGTAATCCTCCTGAATCCTGCGCTCTGAGCAGCTGATCCGCCCTCTCCTGGTAAACGACTGGCATGTTCAGTTGTGTCGTCACAGCGGAACGGAAGTGCTCGACGTCTGTAAGCTAATGCCTGATTTTTCATTATTTCTGTCGTAAAAAAAAAAAAAAAAAAAGACAAAAAAAAAAAAAAAAAAAAAAGTTCCTGACGCGTCCGCGCTGCCCCTGCAGAGAAATCAAACGCACCCCCTGAGCGTCTGAGCAGATGTCGTGTTTGCACCGAAAGCTGTGAAGAAGGAGCTCTTTCTAACCTACTCTGGAGTCTGGACACCTGTTCCTTTTTCTAACGATAATGTCACGGAGAAAAGCGCGTTTGGCTACGAGGAAAGGACTTTATTCAACCTTCCTAAAGACGAGACCACTCGCCAGAAGTTGGATTTTCTCTCCGGGATTCAGCGACTAGCAGCCAAAATAGTGTTTGTCTGTGACCGTCTCTGATGGATGTTTGGTGAACCTTGGCCAGAATCAAAGTGGATTAACTTTTATAACCAACATAATGGAATCATCAGAGCGGTGAGTCAATCAAAATGCGTGTTAGCGTGTGTGTTAGCCATTATATATATTTCTACTACTGCTAAAGTTGTATGAGCGGAGAGAGGGGGCGGAGTTAACTGAATCCAAGCGTTTTGTCTTCCGGGTAGGAAAAATACCTCCAGAAAATACTTATATTTATCACAAAAATTAGTGCTCTGTAGTGGTAGAGGTACAATATATCATATAAATGCCTATACTTTACTTTGGAATGGCTAAAATAGCATGATACAGGTCCTTTAAGAAACGGCCAAGTCTTAATTTCAAAAGGTGTTAAAACTCTGAACTAAAAGTGTGCTGCCGCAATAAATCAGGAAATGCACAGTCAAAATGAGCCTTGCTTCGTTGACATTAAACAATGTATTACCGGGGCAACCAACGTAATTTCCTTAAAAATATAAAACATGTATTTGCCTCTCAAGCTTCAAACTTTAAACCGTCACTTCAGTGAATTTGTTAAAATATGTGAAAACCATTTGTCATGTATTTATTTATTTGACAGGGACATGTACAGGAGCCTTAATCAGCATATGTAAAGATGCTTTGTACCAGACTTTAGCTCTTGGAGCTAATTTCCATCTGCAGTCCCCAAGACATACAATTACAAAACACTACAAAAAGGATAAAACAATACAATTCATAATATTTACAGTATTTATTTACTTTTGATAAAACATTAAAATAAAAGTAAATTTTATCAAAGAGCAAACGTGTTTCTCTATAGTCTACACCCACCCACTACCCATCTCAGATGTAAACTGTAGTAGTTGTTTGTTTTCATGTGCATGTGATATATTTTTGTCTCAAACTATTCCAGATTTATCTGTCTGTTGTGGATTTGTAAATCAATGCGTGTACTTTGTACTTTGTAACAAGCCAAATTTAAGCCAGAAAAGTGTGGTTGTATTTTTGGCGGAAACTCCACAAGGTAAATGTGTTACCTATTGTCAACATTCCAGTTCAGGCCAACACTGTTAGAGGGATGCCATACAAGTAACACATTTGTAAGGATGCTAGAAACTTGAAACACAAAGAGGCAAAACACTGACTTGTTTTGAAGTGAACACATGTAGTTTATGAAAGATTTATAATTTCATAGATTTTAAGATTTAACACTATAAAGATAGTTAACTAAAATGTATGTCCTTGTTAAAAGGTCTGATCATGTGCAAAAGCAAACTGGGCCTAAATATGTTCAATGCAATCTTTAATTTAACTGTGAAATACCAAATCAGAATATGCCACAAATCAAATAAAACCAAAACAATACTAACATAGCAGCACTGTTGCTTCTTGTGGCATAAACCTCACTGCACACCTGCAGAGGCACAGGTGTGTCAAGCTCCTAATCCCCTTCAGTCCAACACAATTAGACCAGCTCTAATTCTGCTGAGAGCTGTGACCTCATGTTTAAACTCTACCCCTCAGCCCCACCTGCCCCCCGGCTGTGCTACCTGACACTAGGCACCGCCCCCACCTGTTCCCCGCGTGTCTGACTAATGTGTGTGCACAAAGGCTGCATCCAAAACCATTAAATTGTAGCCACTAAGTACTAATACTAGCAACTAATCCTTAACCTTTCATGGGGTCAACTGTTAGATCTCTATGCAGTTCGTGAACTAGAGCTTCAGCAGTGGTTGCGCATGAAGAATCACTCGAGGGTGGCGGCGAGGGGGGCAGACATGCGGCGTGGTGGCTTATGGGATGGCACATGGCTCCTAATTGCAAGTGAGGTAGCATCAGCAATCCCTATGCTAAAGTGACTATGATAGTTAGCATGGAGGCTCCTTTTCCTCACTCCTTCCTAACGGACAGCCTAATTCGGAGGCTTCTTGTCATGGCGGACGCTGACGCACATCCGGTTTGACGTAAGACCTCTTACCAATTTAACAGTTTCGGAATCAGCCATACTGATTTTTCAAGCTCTCCCGGTGAGAAAACAACCGAAGACACACCTGTGTTATGAGCAATGTGCCTCCCCGCCCTGTTTGTGCTATGAGGCACTCTTTGTTTTCCCCATGCTCTCAAATGTGACCTTGCATGGTCAATGAGGGTTTATTTATAGAGACCAAACTTGCAGATGTGCATATTAAAGCACTTTGTCATTCTCAAAATAGTAAAGGTACGGTGATAGAACAGTTCCAGAAATACCATAATAATTGAGCCAGCTCAATCGAACCTATAATAATCCAATACAGTGGGTCTCAACTGCTGTAACTTTAAGACCCACCTTCAACCTCATGACAAGCCACAACCCAATAAAAAATATCCATTTGTAATAAAAGCCTTTTGCTGTTGGACTCTGCAATCTCATTATGAAGTATTCCCTCTCGCAGCTGTTTAGTCAAGCTCTGACCATTTTTGCAAAGCCGACCCACCAAAGAATGGTCCTGCAACCCGCTTTGAGGTTCTGACACAATGTCTGAGAACCACTAGTCTAATACATTAAAATGATAATAAAATGAATCTATATAAGCACATGGAATCCACCCCATTTGAGCTTTTACTGACCCCTTGAGGCTGGATTTCTTAGTCTCGTGCCTTGAACGTGCACATTTATTCTTCTATTTCCTGGAGCCACAAAATGTTCCCTTCCTGGCATTGTATAACCAATTACTACAAACAAAGGTAAGCCATATCTAGCAATTACTTTATTATAATTGAATCCTCACAATTTAGCATACATATATACACTAACATCAGATGCCCGGTTAGAAACATGAGGCCGTCCTTCCATTGACCCACCACCTGCAGGAGGCGCCATGGGGGCTGGTGCAATGGCCATGGGGGCTGGTGCAATGGCAACGGACAAGTGGAAGAAAATGGATGGATGGATGGATATACACTAACATAGCCACCTTAACAGAGTACACAACACTCCCATGCTTTCCTGTTTTGTGTTCAATTAAAGTGTCCTACTCACCATGCACTTATACAGTATCAAGGTGACCGGCAAAGCTTCCCTAGACAGTGGGCACGTTTGGCTGTGAATCCCACTACAGCACTCGAGTTAGATCCCATGCGTTCTTCCAAGACGTGCAGCAGCATGAAGTGACTCAGTTGAGCCAAAGCACTGAGGGACAGGGACTGGCCCCGCCCCCTTTCTGCTGCCTTACACTACCCTCTATTTAAGTGGCTTTCATGAAACTTCCCAGATACGCTTACCCACAAGTATACAGCTACGAAACCAATCCAACATTTGTAATTTTGGAGCTGTGAGCTGACAATCCGCTGCTTCACGATGCCCAAGTGTTTTTGGTACCGATTATAGTATCATTCATGTCTTCGCGCTCTTTTTATTTTTATTTTTTTAAAGATAATAAATACGTTCATTTCAATTCAGTATTTTCCATGGAACCCAATTTTTTATTCTTTGTTCTAAGTTCAGAAACAACAATTAACAACACACCAATATCTGAACAATAGCAGAGTCAATAAAATGGCTACATGAAGTTATTAATTGACAGAACAGAAAATAGAAAGTATCTTTACACCCTTTAAAAGATGGAGCAACAGCCACAAAATACCCGTCCTTCTGCTTTTTCAAAACATTACTTGTGCAATAGGTCATGTCTTTATTGCCAATACTGTGAGAAAATGTCTTAAATTGTCTGAATAAAACAAGTATATAATATAGAACAATTCAAGAATAATAAAAAGGTAAATGCTAAATTGTTACACCTCCTAAAAAAACTAAACGTACAGCAACGCGTACCTTTTGCAGAAGTTTGCATGAGGAACTGTGGCGCTTCCATGCTTTGTTCTCAATGTACATGTCAGTGTGATGAATTATACATTAACAATCACATGGGTTGACAGGAAGTCGCTTTTATATTTAGTCATGCAGTAATCTCCCAGTTATATTTACACCTTTGGTTGCTTTTATATGCATGAGAAAGTTGCAAGCATTCGCGTGGCGTGTCAAACAGAAGAGAGGAGTTGCAGGCCTAGTCAGTCACCTCAGACACCTCGAGGCAAGTGTCAGCAAACGGGGCCATTGGTATGACAGGTACTGGGCGCAAACCAGCCGGACCGGTTTAGCACAGAGGAGATTGCCGTCTAGAAAATCTCAGAATTGTGTGCAAACCTGCTTTTGAATGTTTTGGAATTTGTCTGTCTTTAAAGGGCAGCACATCATTTTATCTTCCATTCCCATATTCACATTACACTATGTCTCAATTTATTTTTGGGGGGGGGTAATCGATCTGGGAAATCACAGTCACACTATCAGGCCAATCTATGTGTGAAAAAGACGCCCCGCGCTCCTCACAATTTGCACCCAATGAATCATGGCATTGTTTACGTGGTGCCATCGGTGGAATAACCTGGTAATTCAGCGTTCAGGTAGTCAGCGGGTCTCATTCTTTGGACGCAAAATGTTGCTGTTGTTTTGGGCTGGCAGGGTTTTGAGAAGAAATAAGGTCTAACGTGCATACCGATTAGTATTTTGGCCTGATCCCCCCCCTCCCCCGTTTGTGACACCAGTCCGAAGTGTTCTTTTAATTACAGTTTTGCAAATCAGGCACCGTCAAAGAGAAAGCAAGCTTCTAAGCAGAACAACATCACCGAGATGGTCATTGTATTCAGATATTCTAAACTTGATCATAGACACACAGCATGTCGAAAAAACAGGAGACATACAACAAACACCAAAACAATGGACACAGAGACAAAGTCAAATCACAAAATGTTCATGAATTCATCCCATTATCACCCTTCACTTATTCCAGTTTGGGGTTAGGGAACTGTATCCTATCCCACCAAGTTTGGATCAAAGTCAAACGGCTGAGAGAGCAGAACAGATGTGACTTTTCACATTCATTCACTTGGCCATTTAGGGTTTCCAATTAAATGCACTAACAATGACATAGTTAGTGCAGGCAAGCACTACAATCCACATTAGGGAAGCAAAAGCCAGTGATAAAAACACAATACAATGAGGAATTACTACATACATGTGACATTTTCATGGGATTCCGGCAACAAAGCTCTGTCTCTAACGTTCCCCAGACACTGCATGCCCAAGACATAAGACAATCGTTTTCTCTTTGAAGTCTCACATCAATGGCCGTAATACTGTCACTCTGGCACATGTGCTGGAGAACGGTTACAACCAGGCTCAGGATTAGCACTTTCTCTTCAACAACACAGATTTTCATCAGATTAACCCCTTGTAATCCCAAATCAGCAATGGATTACTGCTAACTATTGGAGACAAGCGCGTATCTCACTTATTGTTGCACGATTCAGTGATATTGAATCAAAATCTCAATTTGAATGATTGCAATTCTTTTACACAGTATATCATATTTCACCAACAACACTAGGGGGGCCTGAGATGTGTAAAATGTGCGTATTTCAATTTTCTAACACAACAATCAAGATTATAACTCGAATCTTCAAATTCTTCAAAATAATAGGGCTTTCACTTGACAGTCGAGAATCGAGAAGGAAAATACAAAATGGCAAGACAGACAGGTTGATGAAATGAGTGCAGTCAGATTCCAAAGAAGTGGGAGTCATATAGTGGTGAGGAAAATGAGGAAAAGTGAGAAACAGAACCGAGAGTGCAAACTGGAGGGGGCCAGTCATTCATCACCGTGACACACACAAAGGTACGATAAAAATAGAGCCGCAGCAGCTTCCTCAGAGTCTGCAAAGTGTAAGGTGCACACTTCGGACTGCCCTGTACATCCTGACCTTGATCACAGTTTGTAATCATGTATAATTGATCTTAAGATGTTTTTATTTTATACATTATTCAAGCTTTTGTAAATACTTTTGACCCCTTTATAATTGGCATTTGACATTTTATAGCCTAATACTGTATAACTAGCACATACTGTATGTCCTATGGAAAACAGATAACTCAGCCCTCATTTCTGAGCAAACAATTCACCTGCTTCATCCTCCTCTGGCAAAGTGGGAGGTGAAGAAAATAGCTAAAACAGTAGGAACACGCTATTAGCAGCAAAGGCTTTGTAGTGCAGGCAATATGAGTATGTTAATAGCAAGAACCAGTCCAATGATGTTGTCAGGATATAAAAACATAAAAGGGCACCTGCTTAAGACTTCAGCAGGTAGGCATATGTGGGGGAAGGGATTTGACTTTCTTAAGATTAAGATTGACTGAAAATGCAGGGCTGAATTAAACAAAATAAATACAAAAAAGCCAGTTATGGACACTTAAAATGTCCCAAGGCTCGGCTTCACATCTAGATTTTTTATGTCAGTTTGTGTGAGTTAGCAACACCCCCGACAAGCCATTACAATGGAGTCACAAAAAACGTCAAACAGGGCTGAGAAAAACGCATGCACATGGGCTGGTGTGATTCCAGTGTGTATCAGGTGCTGCCTCACCTCTGGAGTGTCCGAACTTCACTGCCACACATGCCTCCTCAGCGCTCTTATTCTGGAAACAGCCTGGGTCGCCTTTTTTATCTGCAAATACAACACGAGGCAACATTTAATTATATGGAAGTCAGCAGGCACACAGCAGGGGGCGACGGTGGCGCAGATGGTATAGTGGGTCGTCTCGTGATCGGAAGGTCGGGGGTTCGAACCCCACCTCCTGAAGGTGCATGCTGTCGTTGTGTCCTTGGGCAAGACACTTCACCCACCTTGCCTCCAGTGTCTGCGTACATTGGTGTATGAATGGGTGAGAGGTTCCTTGCTGTAAAGCGCTTTGAGTGCCTAATGTAGGTGGAAAAGCGCTATATAAGTTGAGACCATTTACCATTATTAATAATAATCCTTATAATTATTAATAATAAGGATTTATTATTAATAATAACCTCTCCTGGAACCGCCACCTTAACGTGGTGGAGGGGTTTGAGCGCCCGAATGATCCTGGGGGCTCTATTGTCGGGGGCTTCGTGCCCCTGGTAGGGTCTCCCATATGGCAAACAGGTCCTAGGTGACGGGTAAGACAAAGAGCGTTTCAGAAGCTCCTTATGAGAGACCAACAGGCCCGGGTAGAACCATGAGGCCGTCCTTCTGTGGACCCACCACCTGCAGGAGGAGCCGTAGGGGCTGGTGCAATGTGATTTGGGCAGCTCCAACAGCTGCCCCCACGACCCAGCAAAGGAAAAGTGGAAGAAGATGGATGGATGGATGGATATTAATAATAATAATACATCCATATTATTATTAGATATAATAAGGATTTTAAAGCAAATCCTTATTATATGTATGTTTTGCTGCAAATAAAGTGTTATAAAATGTTCCGAAATCCACCGCCTATGTGAATAAATGTGAAGGAATTTCCTGGGAGGCCCGTTTGACACAAAGAGGAGAACGAGCGTATTTCTTTTAAGTTTATTTTAGAATGAAGAAGAATAGAGCACCCTTTGGAGAGAGGATCCTTAATTAGTGTGTCTGCGATATGTAGGGCATCATCTGCAGGGAGAGCTCTCGGCAAACACATTTATTATGCACATAAAAGATTAAAGACATAATAAAAAGGATACAAGCGATATACCAGAGGAAACAGATATATCAGAGTGTGGGTTGAAAGCATTATTTAACAGTCAGTGTTACCAGCATCGATAATTTGCTGGTTGTAAATACCGGACTTCCTAGCTGGTGGATCTGCCTATTGAGCATGTTTTAGGTTAATTGGGTAAACTCAAGTATCCAGGGGAAACCCATCCAGACAGCGAGAACATGCTAAGGATGTGCCAGACAAGAGAATTTACCTGACAAAGCCACTGCTACTATTTCTATGCTTACTTAAATATTTATAGAGTATCCGTGTGGTCTCCCAGAGCCAGATAGTTTTATATCCCAGTGGGTTATGGGAGGCATCGTGTAAATGTATGTGGTGTTTAAGAGGCATGCAGCGTACAATGTCCTGGCTCAGGGATTAGACGAGGGCTTTCTCCTCCCACCATCTGGAGCCCTCCTGACAGACCTGCCG
This sequence comes from Proterorhinus semilunaris, assembly GCA_021464625.1. Taxonomy (NCBI): domain Eukaryota; kingdom Metazoa; phylum Chordata; class Actinopteri; order Gobiiformes; family Gobiidae; genus Proterorhinus; species Proterorhinus semilunaris. The sequence goes on along the minus strand of CM038356.1, from coordinate 14,523,968 downwards.
CTGTTCAACCACCACACACACTTTTTAAAGACCCCAGTCTGCCTTACGAGTTCACTACAGAGGGCTTAACACGTGTAAGCAGCTTACTGCACTCTTTATCACACACTTTGATATAAAGACACCCCGCAGAGTCAAATATGGCCCCGATCATGTGACCAGATTTCTTGATAGCTGTTGAATAATAAACAGGTCTGCTCATTGGACTTTCTTCCTCTTTTGGTTAAGATTTCCTGTTTTTCATTAGATTATATATGAGCCCCATCTATTACAGTAACAAGACAATGACACCAATGGTTATAAAAAAGGTTTAGGACAGGAAGTCAGAACATGTAGAAGATGTACTCTCAATGTATCACTATAAAGTCTTCACCATTTCTAAATACTGCAATTTAAAAAAAGTCCTCCCATATCCAAAATGATAACCGCATATTGCAGTGTAATGGCATGTATTCTTGCTCGTTAAAATGTCTACAATGTGATAAGCGCATAAAGATCTATGTTCACATTTAATGTCTGGTTTTACAAAATACTGAGGGACAAAGGGGCCTTTACAACTATACCACATCCTAAATATTTCTATATTTTCAGCAACAGTTGCATGGGTACTATCCAGGCGTAACAGGATGCCCAGCAAAATATGTCCACACAAATAACCAAGCGCTGCTGCTCCAATCCAACTTGAAGCATTCATCTCAGCTCGGACAATATGAGTGCAATAAACATGTCCACTATCTACAGCCACAATCTGCCCGCTGTTGACAGCAGCTTTGTCTCCGTTTACACTCACTGCCAAACACACAGGCACTACTGTGAAATATGACCTTTTCCTAAACTATGAGGTTTACACATGTCGGCGAGAGGAGAGAGCACAGTTACTGTCGGCTCTTATATTAAGGTTGGTGTACGCTCACTTTAGAGAACAAGTAGCTGCATTTATGAGACAAAAAGAGATGTAAGAAATTACAAAAATAACCTGTTAACTGTGTATACGTTGTTATACGTTTTGAAATGTATACAATTTATTCCTACTAGTTTCAAATATTAAAGTTATATCAGAAAACTAATGAAAAAAGTGACTAATTTGGTTGTTTTGTTGGATATTGTAATACTCCCTTATTCTTATTACAAAGATTATCTTTCACGCACAAGATACTGAAAGCACTGTATTAGGAATGAAATGACTGTACAAAGAGCACCGGGTATATGACACACATGCTATATAAATGCAGGAATACCAGTTCAACACTATAGGCCCTCTTCTGAACATACCACCGGAGCAAAGAAAACACAATACGCAATTAATTACAGTATAACTTACCATCTGATTTTGATTTTAGTTAAAAAGGTTATTCCATTGCTGACAATAACTAGCATGTGTACTACTGTCTGCCTCCAAACTTCCTTATGCGTTATCTGAACTTGAGCAGTCTGTCCCTAACCTTCAGCCAACACACAATCTTCCTTGTTCAACTTTACCTGGCAACACCTGCCTCCAGGTCAGCTGGGCTCTCCCCCTCCTCTCCACAGCACCATGTTTGTCCATGTCCAAAAATGTACCTTTAATTGGTCTTTATACAAATCCAATAGTAAAACAAGAAGTTTCTTCGACTGATTGGCAAGCTCATATCTGATCTTTGCTATTTACGCATCAAACACTCACAGCACGGAGCTTGTTTCGACAAACCGGTTTCCTAGAAACCTGCAGTCGCCAGGTAACATATGCGTGTACACAAGAGATTGAAAGTGAGGCTCAGGGAGGAGGGTGCCCGACCAGATCCACGGTCAACTGAACCATGTACATGATAATAATGTTCTGACGGTCGGTCAGTATCAAGGGCACAGAGCAAAGGTACATAGAGGTAGGCAGGGCAAGGAGAAACTAAATCACAGGTTAAAAGGTAAACTATACTTTAGGACAGTTTTTTTCCATAACCGCGTATGAGGGTTGATCTATAATTTTCCACACTATTTTTAACATGCATTGTAGGAAAACCACTGTCATCAATTTCAGGGCAGATACTTTCGGCATTCAGTGGCAACTTTCTTGAAAATGTGCCAGGGATAGGCAAGTTTTGTTCGATAGTAGATATAGGTGCAGTACTGGATCAGAATACCAAGGGCATCATTTACCAAGTGTTCATGTGCAAAGCGAGTACCACATGCAATTGTGGATCCGCGGCTGAGTCATTTGTACATTTTTTCTCATTCTCTTGTTTCCATATCAGATTTGGGGCCCTAAAACTGTATTACAGGCAACATCAAATGGGTGCAGGATGGTAACAAAATAGAATATTTTATTTTTCAGATTGCACCTACAGGTGCTAAGTGTATTTTAGTGAAGTTGTAAATAAGCCTCTTTGTATTGTGATATAATTGTATCATGACTAACGTATAATGTCCCAGTCTACAGGTTTCAGGATTACTGAAGCAGGCAAGAAACATAACACAACCCCAGATCTATTTCATAGGGGCAATCGTATCATAAGAAAAGCTCAAAAGCCACTTTTTGGTGTAAACGACAAGCTTTAATTGATTTGTTGTTAGGGGAGCACTAGTGTAATGTGACATTTCTGCAGGAGATATCTGAAATCTCCCTTTTCATCACAGGCTGCACCTACCTACTGGGCTAACCCACTGACACTTGACTTAATCCAAATCCTGATATGCAAAACTATAATCACAGAGGGGGATCAGCGTTAATCACTGAATAATGATGAGAAATGGCTAGACTTGAATATACAGGAGTCTCCACAAGGAATAGAGAATGCAGTACACCCCCCACATTCATTTGCATATCACAGGCCTAGATTGAGATAACTACCATTCAATTTTCACTCATACATAATGTAAAGTGGAGAAGGTTTTTAATATGCTAAGTCACGCCCCTCCAATCATATGGGATGTGGGTGATAAAAGGGGCTGTGTGAGTGAGGTTTTCATGGTTGACGCAGCAGAGTCGGGCCCATCCGCTCGGACCAGATGTGGCTATCCTTGTTCACTCCTGCCTTTCCATTATGGCCAATTACCGTCACAAATATAATAGAGGGAAAATTAAAAAGGCCTTGTAAAGCCCTAATGTGGTCACGGCAACCAGATGAGACCCCACTTTCCATTTATGGAGAAAACAAGAACGTACGGTTAAATTTGGCTTGGCAACACAATTCTGCCATTAAAAAAAACTTATAGAGACTGAATGAGCTAAATTAACCCCTGAGTGTGAGTGATCAGCTGGGGGGAACAGAGGAAACGGTGAGGACAAAGGAGGAATGAAAAATGCAATAGGACATTTTTTTTAAGGATCTGGCAACCTTATTTTGTAGTTACCAAGTCAACCATTCATAAGAAAGGAAGGCCCCAGTTCCTTCTGATAGTGTTCGAATTGAAAAAACACAATGTACAGTTGGCTCAATGACATGCTTAGCAAAACAACAAACTTTTAGAATCCTGCTTGAAAGTAGTCAGACTGCACTTCTCACCACAAAAAAAATGCATAATGGAGTGAGAAATGCAGCGTGCAATGAGCAGGCTGGTACTGAAACAGCTACAGGAACGATTAGAGGTCCCTGCAGTGAAATCACGCCCGATATGGATATGGTACAGTGAGTCTGATGAAAGCTATTGGTCTAATATGCTAAGGCAGAGATTCTCAAAGGACAAGGGGGACCCCCTTACTGAAAAAAAGAAAAAACACAAACCCACAAACAACTCTACTTCCAATGACATTACAATGATCAAAATTGCTATGGTCAAGTTTCGGGTTAGCTTCGGGGATGTGACAGCCCAATGTTCTAATCGAGATCCCCACAGTAATGGTAGATAACAGACTCAGTAATCGCTGCGGTGACTGTGAAGGGATCAATGGTCAGGTCGATAACATCAACAGGCTACAGTCACTCTCTTTTCTCTTCCTGTCACTTTTTTTTTAACCTTAGCTATTATTGCCACTATATACCAATGGTTTTGTGTTTTTCTGTATCATTTTGTCCCCTTTTCACACCATCCATCCCCCACAGTGACCGGCTACGTGCCTACCTTGTGTAACGGATCACAGCTGCCGGGCGGGTGCTCCCCAATGTGTCAATCAATACTCTGCCCATCCAATGGCCATGTCTGACTGGGCCTCAATAGACCATAATGTGCATTCAGCGACTGACAACAGCCTGTTCGTCCTGATAAGAGCCAAGTAAACCAATTGGAAATGTCTCGCAGATTAAGTACAGATATGTGAAACTGACCTATATCCGTTTGAGAGGAATGGACCAATGGGGGCGCGTCTATAAAAAGCAATAAAACCCAAATATCACAGCTGGGCTCTAAAGAGGCTCTGCAGGCGGGGTCTCCAGAGTATTTACGATGTCCAAATGCCACACAAAGCAAAAATAACCATTTCCATCAAAGTTTCCATCAACAACTTTCTATAGACTTCACATGCAGCCCAAAAATAGGCCCATGAGAATCTCTTCCCCATTTGCAAAAAGTCTGTGGCATTAACAAAAGGTCAAAATGTTTTTTTTTTTTTCCTCCTAGATTTGAAGATTAATAATACAAAAGGTTAAAATATGATGTCTGTTGCCACTTTTTGTAAACTAAAGTGATTTTACATGTTACATAGTCTTTTACTGACATTTTACTAATGAAAACATATTAAGGAAGAAGAAAGCAGCTTTTTAAAGGTAAACAAAATGCTAGCTTATCAGCTAAACTCATTTGAGACATACACATTTCTTCTTCTGAGACACTGAAGAGGCACCAAAAGCCCCCACAGCTGCAGCACTGTGGAGGCGTCACAAGAGGAGCTACAGGAAACAAAAAAGGACAAACGAGAGATGGTGAAAGACTGTGAAGCGGAGGGAGGAGGAGGAAGGAGGAGGTGGAGCTGACCTAGCCTGGTGGGACCAGAATGATTCCCCTCTGTATTTTTTTATCCAGCGGGGGATCAGTCTGGTCACCCCGTCCTCGTTCGCGGCTTCCGCAAAATCAATCCGTTCACGTGCAATCAGATTCGTTTATTTGCCGTGACGTGTTGTTAGCGAGCGACGTCACTCACGGGACGCGGAAGTCCCCTCAATAACAATCTACGAACGATACACGAAAGAGAGAGAGCGTGTCTCCAGTCGACGGTAAATGACCAAAAAACACATCGACAGTAGATGAGTTTCGTTATTCATAATCCTGCGCAAATATTAACGCAAAACCGCTAATAACACCACATCAACAGCAGACGCCCGCCCTTCGCTGATTGGTTTACTCCGCTTCCTGTTTGCTTGCGTATCTACCGCTGTGGGAAATGGATTCGACGCAGGGGTGACCAGACTCACCGGGTGGTACAGCGGTGAGTCTGGATTTTTCCAGGCTAGAGCTGACCCATGCAGGACACTACCCTCTGAAACAGGGACAAACTCAGGGACAAACCCGCGGCACCATTTCAGAGGATCAGAGGAGACAGAGGGCAGCCAGCCAGGTTTCTTCCGAGTCCTACAGTTTCCCCGACCTCCAAGGTCATGCGGGTCAGGTTGACACACAGTGGCAGCGCGGCTCAGCCGCAGCAGCTCAGGACTAACACCTGAAAACTATTTCGTTGTACGCTTGTACAATGACAATAAAGCACTTACTTATTTACTTACTTACTATATTAAGCCAGACTGATACAAAGTGTATTTTAAATAGGAGTTATAAGAAGAATGAAATCACAGCACACCTCTGCTGAACACTCACCTTATGGCATTGGCGTTCACCTCAACTTTAGATTCTTTGGGTTAATGTGTGTAAGAAAGTGTTTAAACGTTTGTAAGTGTGCCACCTGTGCCACCTGTGCCACCGAGCACGACTATGCTATATCCGTCATATAACAGCTGTAAATGCTACATGGTCACATTTATATAGCCCTTTTCTACCTATCTACATTAGGCACCCAAAGCGCTTTACACCAAGGAACCACTCACAACATTCACACACCAGCTGATACTAGAGGCAAGGAGTTGAAATGTCTTGCCCAAGGACACAACGACAGTGTGCACCTGCAGGATTCAAACCGCTGATCTTCCGGTCACAAAATGAGCCAATCTACTATCTGCACCAGCTGTATTTGTTTGTCTTCTGCCAACAAACGTATTATTAATAGAAAATAATGCGGCTCATAGTACTTTATAAATGATGTCAGTACCGTCAATGCCACTAAAAGAACTACGCGCTGCACAACCATACACTGTAATATTATGTAAGAGACAAACCCTTTTTCATAGTTTTTTCCTACTGCTGTTGTTCTTTTGGGTCACACTGAAGCATTATTGCCTATGTTTGATGGTATTAGAGCTGACGTTTGATATGCATCAACATAATCCTATTATAATTTAATTTAAACTTCTACTTTCAATCCCTTCCTTTCAATACAACTAAACGTCCTTCTTTGTACTCCTACATGGCATTAAGAAAACATTACCATCAGAAATTCATTAATGCGAGAGAGACCTAGCAGGATGCATTATGGATGAAGTCAATATAGGCTAATGCCAATCAAACAGTGTGGGCCTAAACTTGCATCTCAAACGGGTTCATTGTGCGCACTATGAATGAGCCTTAAGACTTGGGCCGGTCGGAACAACATACTCTCCACAGAGCGCTGGAATGCACTAAGAGACTAGAAACAAGTCTGCAGCCAAGCCTGGGCCCAAAGATGGAAGACCACAGAAAAAGAAAAAGTTTCATTTTCACTTTCATAGATAATAGACCATAAAAAACACTAAAACTCGACTTCACTTGTTTTAAATTTCTTCATACTACATATAGTCTATGGAGAGAAAGAGAGGAGGTCTTGCAAGGTGCCCTTACCATCAGCACTTTGTCACAAGCGGCTAAGCAGTAAGACAAACCGCCCAGCTCAGAGGTGACAGAGGACACGACGGACTGCCAAAAACTGAACGTGCAATGCCTTCAGAGAGCAATGACAGCGCACTTGACATAAGGAACAGCCTTTGTGGGTACTCAGACGCCCTGCAAGAGGAACAGCCTCTGTGGGTACTCAGACGCCCTGCAAGAATAAGCGTGGGTGAATGCAGCCTATAGTCGAAGCGATGACGTAATAGTCGACACTTCTGTCTTGAACTGGTGTTATTTTTGGATATGTTTCTCAGAAAAACGAATATTACCCACTAGACGTGTGTAAAAAATTATGCTACATGCAACTTATCTTTTAATAAATGGGCCATTGGTGTTGATCACTTTTAGAGCGACAACCTGCTACAGGACATGCACACAACATACTAAACCACAGTAAAATGTAACGCTCTAATAAACTTTGGTGTCCTTACTAATAATTATTCAGACACATTATGACTGGTCCAACTGGTCTCATTCTTGTCCAGACCTATCAATGCAGAATGAGTTGAGTGAAGCTCTTTAAAACCTGCTTCCGGTTTTTCAAAAGTCATTACTAACCTTGTTTTCCCTCAGCTCCCAGGTTTCTATCAGAGAGATCCCCCAGCGAGGATCTCTGTTAGAATAATGCTCTAGTGAACATATGCCTGCGTCTCAACACAAGCAGCATGATCTGATAGCGCTCCTAACATGCTGCTTCCTCCTTGGGATGCTGAGACGCACAGACACAGTGGAGGGCAATATATAATTGCAGATCAAGAGTTTCCAGTGCAGACATGAGAGGCTATACAGTGGACATTGTGGAGAGGAGATTGATGTGGAAAAAGAACCATAAACAGATGGTACTTTGGTTGTAAAAATTGTAAACCCGGGGCAGACAGTTATATCTCAGAATAAAATCCTTGATAATTGTCATAAATATTTCACATACTGCAATATTTTCCTAAAGAATTTCAACACAGCATTACTGAAATAAATTGTTGGCAAAAATGTCAGATAAAAAACCTCAGTGATTTTGCGATATATATGCGATATATATAAATTACTTCTTGCAATATGGTTATTTCGTCACCTATACCATACTAAAGATCATTTGACGATATATCGAGTCATCATAGAATCTCAGTTAATGTATTGAACTGGAATATGTAACTTCAGTTTTTGGTTCACATTTAGCTTTGGTCTACTGTGGTCTAAGCTGAGGTGCACCCTGGATACTAGTCTGTTTTAACAGCAGAGCTGACACTTAATTAAGACAGTAATTTTACCTCACACCCACATATTCTCCAGGAATGTTTGACTCAATCACTTTTCATATTTTTGTTTAGTAGGAGTACAACAGAACAAACAGTGCTGCATACTACATACAAGACTGGCAATTAGAATTACAAATAACTCTCACACATCATGAGCGGTTATCCATCATACCATAATTCAATAAAAAAGTAAATACAGAGTAATTCTATTCTACTGCCTACCGCTCCAGTCACCTTGAATGTGAAACTGGGTACACCCTGGATCACTGCATGTTATGACAGAGCTGGCACCTGCAATAGCATGCAGTGGACACACCAACTAAAATAAAAAGGATCCGACGACCTCCTCAGTGAGGGGAAAAAGTGTGTGTATATATATATATATATATATATATATATATATATATATATATATATATATATATATATATATATATATAAACAAAAGACTGTTCATAGGTTTCAAGCTACTAGAATCATACCAACCCTGCCCTGCACAGTAAAAGAGGAGGAAACAAGCGCTTTCCGCAACCGCAACCACAACATTCTGATCTACACCATTGTCCTTATTTACAGTATGCTTCAGTATCTACAAACAACTGGCATTTAGAAGTGTTTAAATAATGCACATGCAAGTTGGCTTTTAGCATCCCCTCCCACTTACAGCTCAGTCAGAGGCTCTCATACTTTACCCCCTCACACACAGTGGACATCATTTATCCCTAACTCCAATCAACTATGCATGTGTTCAGCTGAATTGATTGCACCCTTAAGCTGTCTCACATACACGCCTTCCGTTAAAACGCAGCGGCTGAACCTTCGGACACATTTTGTGGTGAGTTTTAGGTGATGCGGGCTCCACCCTTTGTTAACCTCGCAGCATGCATCTCTCTCGATGTATAGAACGTCTGAGTGGAACACCAAAACGGTGGTGGTCGCTATCCGCTAGCTGTCAACGCCTATTCTAGATGACAATACTAAAGTGACATATGTCGATGTGTGGCAGAATTGTCCGCACTTACCTGAATTATTTTGCACGCAGTTAACCTAAAATGAGTAGAAAAATCCATGTAAATGCTCCATGTGTCGGATGTCTCCGGCAAAGACACTAGAAGGTTCAGGCTGGTGTTAAAGTGCCGCCTCTCTGCACTGCTCGCATCCTCCCATTCCCTCCGCTTTCTAGCTCACTCTCTCACTTCCTTTGGGCTTCCTCACTGCTTTCCGACTGAGCATAATAGCATTCCGCTGGTGATGGGGTGGGGGGCGTATGTCTAAGGGGGGAGTGCCACTCGAGCCCCCTCTATATACGTGTGCGCCACATGGACAATCGGACCCATTGTGTCGGACAAGGGGAAGGGGCAGAGCAAAGGGAGAGAAGCCAATGGCCGCACACATGTCCCACCGCCAGAGCTGCATAGGGGGTGTAGTGATTGAGAGGCTGACTCAAAACGACCCCCCCAAGAGTAAAAGAGGACTGGGTGAAAGGGGGGGGGGGGGGGGGGGGGTATGGAAATGAAAGAGGGGATGGTGAAGAATTGATCTGCTTGTTATTGAGCTCTAGGGGTTAGCCCAATCTCAGTGTATGGTGCCTGTTGGGGTCTATATACAGTAGAGCCTGAGTGGGGGCCAAATCCGGGGCCCATGAGCATCCTCAGGCTTGCAAAATGATTTTGAGAAATATAATTATCATCTACAGCAATGCAAACCCCTCAATACTCCACAATACTGGAATATAATACATTTCCCAAGTAGATCTATGATGTAAAAATTAGTAGAGAGGTCCGTCATGCCGTGACAGCAATAACTTTAAAGACAAAGTTGCTTCTACTTTATGTATAATATTGGCTAACAATCAGACAGAACTAATCCCTTTACCCCGGCAAAATAAAAAGCAATACAAGGAATAAACCACATCAAGACCCCACTTAATTAATGCTAAGCCTATTATATAAATATATTAAATGTAGCAATTATTTATTCATACACACTTTGCTTGTTTATGGTTTCAGCTAAATACAAAGCTGTGTATAGATTTGGCACAGTTGCTTTAAACTCTATTCAAAACACACACAATACATTGTTGCCTAACAAATGATTGTTAATCCTGCGCTAATGCTGCAGAGAACTGACAAAGAATTAATTAAAACATAATCGACTATATTAAGAATACTACACACGGCGTATTAGCTGTACAACCACAGTGCTAATATAATGCAAACAGAATAAGAAGAAGTTAATTCAAAACTTTAATAAAAATATCCATCCATTTTCTTCCACTTTTCCGTTGCCGGGTCGTGGGGGCAGCTGTTGGAGCTGCCCAAATCACATTGCACCAGCCCCTATGGCTCCTCCTGCAGGTGGCGGGTCCACAGAAGGACGGCCTCATGGTTCTAACCGGGCCTGTTGGTCTCTCATAAGGGGCTTCTGAACCTCTCTTTGTCTGACCCCTCACCTAGGACCTGTTTGCCATGAGAGACCCTACAGGGGCACGAAGCCCCCGACAACAGAGCCCCTAGGATCATTCAGGTGCTCAAACCCCTCCACCACGTTAAGGTGGCGGTTCCAGGAGGGGATTCAATAAAAATAAATATTGCATAATTATTATAATTGAATTCATCAATATGGAGACAGGACTCGGGGCTTAGACTACTATTTGTACCATATCATTTATCATTGTGAAATTTATTTTCCTTTGTACTAAAATAGTGTTTAATTTATTTTTATATTGTAACAGCACTGCTAGCACTACACCACACTGGTATAGAGATAGGAATAAAGTGCATTTATTCAAAGAGTAGCACATAAAATCACAAGACATCGACTCATCCCCACCATGACATGTCTGTCAACTTGTCAAAAACGCGTGAAAACATCTACGGGCAGACTGGCACATTCGCCTCACAACTCATGAGCCACCCTTGCCCCCTCAGCTGTCTCTCTCTAATTCACAGTGGCAGCTCTGACCCCGATTTGGACTCCTCTACTGACCTGTTTTTAACCTGAAAGTCCAAGTTTCCTACTCCCATCTCTTCTTATCTATTTCCTTCCGTCCAGGCTTCCTCTCTATGGAGTTGCTCCTTTCATTTGAACAGCTGGAGATCCTGCTCCAGTCTCACACAAGTCTCTATTGTTGGTCCTCGTAACCAATACCGGATATGGGCAGCTATTACATTTTAAGTCTTACAGCTGCAACGCTGGAGTCCTCCAACCCTATACCACTCATTACACATTACACAGTCATTAGTGACCGGAAAGGCTATCAAGCAATAATGACATCCAGACACTAACTGGCCAGCATGGTACTAGCATGTTAGCCGCAAGCAGGAAATCAGGCCGTTAAAACGACCGTTAAAGAGATTTCTAAATGTGTGCTCTGCTACTGCCACTTCCTGTGTCATTTATAGGGCACACTCATGACCAGTATGGTCATTGTAAAATATTTATGTAAACTATAAACTATTTCTAAACTATAATTAACAATCCAAGTACATAAATTATAACAATTGTGGTGATTGTAATTAAATTGTCTAAAGTATTCTAAATTATGCATATCGTATGGTATATCGCAGGGGTAGGCAACGTCAGGCCCGGGGGCCAACTCCGGCCCTCCAACACAGAACCCCTGGCCCCCAAGATGATTTTATGCAAATAAGAGATAAAATACATGTTAAAGTTAAAGTTAAAATGCCAGAAATACAGTCAAATTGACTGGCAGAACATCCTACTCATATATAATGTAAAGCATTGGCATTTGCACAAAAAGGTTCTTTACTTTGGGCTACTTGCTAAGACTTTGGCAATGATGAATAGACGTCCATGACGCAAACTTGCCTAACCCGGTACAGTCGTAGTTAAAAATCGAAACTGACAAGTGTGGAGAGGGTGTGAAAATAGCTAGCAATCACGTGCTACACATGTCAGCCTTTGTCCCAATAGTTATTAAGGCTCTTAAAAAAAAATGCTGAATTGGTTACACCCATGGACGTATTATTTTATGGTCAGCGTGAAAACTAAGCGTTCTCGAAGAGTGGCGCTTCCCTTGACCAGAAGGGTAGGATCTAAAAATTTAATATTATTATATTTAAACTTTTGCAGTTTACCCTGTTTTAGCGAATGACATCCATATATTTCCTGACATAAGTATGTTTATTCAAGCATTGAATCATGTGGTGATACAGTTTATCAACAGTCATTTTTGGCAATGACCGCAACTCACTGAAAATGGTCCCGTAAACAATTTCAACTGAGGACCACAGCTTTAGAAGGACATAGAGCCAGTAATGTGTGTGTGATAAGGATTGACAACATCGCAGTATCGCCATCTAGAGGTTCAAAGGCTACTTGTATTGGAATAAGGAAAACTGGATGTGCATACAGACTGTATGCACATTAGTACTAGGCAAGATGGGACAAACAATATCATTCTAGTCACAACGGCTCAGTAATGAAGAAAAGTATGGCTTTAGCAGTTTAGTTGCCATACTGACTCTATGAAGACCAGTTATATACATTTAACATCTTTAAAAGCATTCGCCCGTGAATTTGGAAATCCCAGTCTTGCCCTAGTACGGAATGAAATGGATTATAAGAAAATAATTTCCAAAACCCAACTGGTATTTTTAATTTCACACAGCAGAGATGACAATTACATTTATTTAAAAACACCTTCGCTTAAACAAACCATTGATTTTTATCAGTGGGAAAGCCTTCTGTTTCCAGGGCAACTCTTCACACAAGTATTGGATTTTAGACAGTGAGTAATGGCTCTGTAGGAATTTCTACGATGGCTGGTTCCCGTATACAATAATAAACAGACTATACTGGCATTACTGTCATAATGTTGATACTATGCCCACGTCAAAATGCGACGGACTGATTCAATTTGGATGGGCTGCTATACAAACAGGAGGCCGGTTGTTAAAAATCCAATCAAACACGAAGGATAAAGTCCTCGAGCGGCTCCCTCACACCTAAATCCTCTATATCTCACAAACAAGAACACACCCGGGCTTATTTGCATGTGTGCTGCTGTGTTTTAATTAAAATGAACGCCATAATGAACTGTTGTGATTGACACTTCACACTGGCATCATATTACATTATCTTCACACATGGCTAGCTCACAGAGGAGGGATGTGTGGCTGCAGGCTACCTGTTTATTACTCGTTTGAAGCGTGATGGTTAAATCCAATGTACTCATCAACACTTTGCAACGGCACGGGTAACAACACGAGTGCAAAAGTAGAGCTACGTGTAAAACATCTAATTACGAGTATAGCGAATAGATTGGCCATATCTGTTTTGGACTTGATAATACATGTTTAGGGCTAGGTCGCAGGTGTTTTAGGTCAGTTTCTTTTCTTGGTGTAAACTTAGTGGGGGCTTTGGACGGACTCAAACCTTACCAATGTTGTCAGGAAATCAAACATAAGAGCACTCACTATAGATAAACAAGTCCACAGGAGCAAAAGCACAAAATAAATATAATTGGCACATTTCAACAGTCCACTGGCACATTTTCAGCGTGCGCACTATCCTTTGCGACATTTGAGCGCGCGCATATACTGTATATATTTGAGCCGGTGTTCGACAGGTTTCCTCCCACTCTCTGCCCACTGCCTCACACTTCTCCACTGCTACAGCTGCCATCTCCTCTGTCTCAGCCACTTACAACCTCATTCAGAGCCTCCTTTTTGACACGAGGTGTTTTTTTTTATAGCCATATATCCTACTCTTTACAAGGATGTGTAGCCAGTGAGTGGACCGGGGTGTTAAAAGCAGCTAATATTTTGGTCTTCTCTCACGTGTGTTTATGCGTCACGTTTTAAAATGGGCACTGAATGGCCGAAAATAAATGTGTGTTGCAATAGTAAAATTTCAAATTCGATTTTCGAAACAGGAGAAAAACACAATTCAATACCAACTTCGATACCACAATGCAAAACAAATCGACTTTTTAAATTAAGATTGTGTACATTGAGGTAGTGGTCCTATACAGTGTCAGTGTCTGTCTCTTTTCCCACCTCTATAGTATTCATTCATATCATTTGTTTCTTTCAAGATGAAGATCATGATAAATTATGCAGGAAATATCGAACTTTGTTAAATTTATTTTATGCCTAATTTTTGCCAGCATTTGGAGTTGTAACAAGCTGCAATATTCGTGCCTTATAAATTATCAATACCTGCTCAAATGAGGTTTAGTATAGATTTGTTGGCAGCCCTCCCTACTCCACACACACATCATTAATTTAACACACCCACATTTGACTGCACTCTGCTTCCATTGACTGGCTCTCATTATGAAGGTCAATGATGAATGATGGCTATTGTCCGTACATGTGTTCACTGGCCCCGACAAATGTACACTGGGTAATGTAGTGTCGGTACAACAGCTGCGGCACACATCTGTCAGGAGAGCAACAATGGGAGACATGGCACTCGACTGGATTTTTTTTAAATGGGTTCTTTGGCCTCTCTCACCCGCAATGAATCCTTAGTCGAGTTACTTTGCTGATTCTATTCTTTCTAAATTGAAATACTTCTATATGGGGCTGTTCAGCTTTTTTTTTTTGTCTTATTGATCAGCAACAGCGTTATAGACAATGTTTTCAAGTTCTGAGGCCATCAGTATTCTGCTCATGCCTTTATCGCTCCTGCTGCTTGACTAACAGGATTGACCGTTGCTCTTACATAACTTTACACAATACACAACATAGCCTTCTATCTTACTGAAGCTATGTGGCGACTCATGGTGATGACAGACACCATGGTAGAAATACACTAATGATAGTTTACAATTCATGTTTCTACATTTACAACCATTTACTGTGGCTCATTCTGTTCAGTGAATTACTATTATTAAGACATTGAAACAAATCCAACTCTCCCAATCTACAAAATTAGGACACAAAGCCCCCAGGTGGTGACAGATCAGAATACACGTAACGCACAAATGCAACAGGCGTATGAGAGAACCTATTACAGCCAATCCATCCATCAATCCATGCTTTTTCTTTCGCTTTATCCGGGAGATGCCCAGACTTCCCGATTCACGCACACCTCCTCCAGCTGTTCTGGGGGGACTCCAAGGCGACACCAGGCCAGCTCGGAGACATAGTCCCACCAGCGTGTCCTGGGCCTTCCACTGAGCCTTCCAGCCACCCTGCGAAGGAAACTCATTTCGGCCGCTCACGATCTTGTCCTTTTGGTCATTACCCAGATCTCATGACCATAGGTGAGGGTGGGAACGTAGATTGATCGGTAAATCGACTCAACTCCCCCCGACTATACTCAATGTCCCAAACGCCAGAAGCTGCGCACGCGGACCAGGTCGTTGAGGCACCTGCCTTTGACTGCCACCCAGTCCTCTCTGCACCCGACCCCTACGGCTCCCTCTGCGGGTGGTGGGTCCACAGGAGGGCGGGCCCACGTCATCCTTTTGGGCTGGGCCCGGCCGGGGCCCGTGGGCAGAGGCCCGACCACCAGACGCTCGCATTCGAGCCCTAACCCCAGGCCTGGCTTCAGGGTGGGGCCCCTGTTGCGCCATACTGGGCGACGTCACGGTCCTTGTTGTTGGACGTTAAACTGTCCATAGACGTCTTCGAACTGCTCTTCGTATGACCCGTCACCTAAGACCTGTTTGCCATGGGAGACTCTACCAGGGGCATAAAGCCCCCAGACAACATAGCTCCTCGGATCATTCGGGCACTCAAACAACCCCACCACGTTAAGGTAGCAGTTCACAGCCAATACAAAGTAATAATAACCTTGCTTGAACAAAATATGTCTTTGCCCTAATAATAACATTGTAGACATTTAGACTTTTTTTAATTTTTTATATCTATATAATAGTTTCTAATAGATTTGTTTCAGTATCTTCCATCCTTTCTTAAAATACATACATTACTTGAATGCGGCGGTGGTTGTTTGTGTCTTGTAGTCCTTGTTGATACAAATATGTAAATGTATGCAGCATATATGCAGTAGTAGTTCTCAGTATGTGTAGCAGAAGTACACCTGGGGGAGCAACAGAAGGAAAGGTGCATTGGTGTGTGGGACAAGTGCATCTCCAGTGCCACTGTGCAAATTATATCTGGCCAGAGGCGAGCCGTGAGAAATACTCACATGTGGAGGCGGTGTAACAAAAAATAAATACATTTAACCTGCGAGTCCTGATTTGTACTTTAAACATCCCTCAGTATTTAAATAAGCTTGTGTGTTTCCAGTCTTTCATTTAACAAACCTCTACTCAGTTGATACAAAACGGGTATTTCTTAGTCACCCGAGAGCCTTACCATTTTCTTGCTTTTTAAGTACACAATGCAGTCCGAGATTATTCAAAAGAAACGCATACAGAGTAGTAAACAGAGAGAGGTTTTCTATGATCTTCCAGTCAACAGGAGTTTTAATGATGAGGCAGTGACCACAGGAAGCCTTTGCTCTCAGCTGATGCTTGTTTGTGTGACATTTAATGAAGCTCAAAGCTGTCATAGCTGCACACATCGGGCACTGGTTTTAACGAGGACACAAGCTGACCATACACAGCCATTTCAGCAACAGTAAAAAGGGCAAAAACACAGCATGACAGACACAAACATTCAAATATAATAGTCATGTTATGAGATCGTTGGATTGGGTGTTCCGATGATTGAAACATTAGTCTAAACCTTTCAAGTAAAAAAACGTTTCATACTTTCCTTTCATCACTTTTTTGTTGCCGGGTTTGCTGCGTTTTTCGCACCTGCTTTGTTGCTTTTTCAGCACTTTGTGTCGCCGGTTTTGCTGTGGTCGTGTCGCCTGCTTTGTCGCTCTTTTGCTGCTTTTTTTTTGCTGTGCTTTCATCCTCATTTACGTCTTGGTTTTGTCGCCATTTTGACGCTTATTTCAAGAAGCTTTTAGGTAGAAGTCGAACTGAAGAAAATGTGCTCGGTTCAGGTGGGAGTTAAGAGGTTAATATCGCTCATGAAAAATAGACTTGATGACTGAATGACCATGAATAACTTATTTTAGAGACGTTCAAAAGACTAGCTCCAAAAAAAACAGCCTGATAAATCTGAGAACTAAACACTAAGAGATGTCAGCACACAGTGATCTGTATTTTTTTCCTAATGTGTTGTGTCACTAATTTATGTCACTAAGCTGCAGTACAGTACAGAAGTAGATGCACAAGTTCTGCTATTCTCGATTGTTCTGCAACTGTCAATATAATGTAAACATTAGATCATTAATATAATTAACCAACACACAAAAACAAATATACGGAACGAATGGAAACACTTATTGTTGAAGACACACAAAACATATATTTTTTTCAGTACATTTTTTTCTCTTTCTAACAAAAGCAAGGAACACAAAGTAGACCTTTCCCATCACTCCACAAGGGCCACAGTGAAAGGACAGACTGCCGCTCCAGCCTTTTCCTTCCTGCATGAACCAAAGCGGTCCACTTCCTCTGCCTCACTTTTAAACAAGGGTGACTCACCCTCCGACAATACACCACACACAGCTCAGCTGCTAAAGGAGTGCACAAACACACACATTTAGATAGTGTTGCCAAGAAAGTGGTTGGGAGAGGGTCTTCTTGAGTTAGTTCCCAGGACTCCGAAACAAACTGTCTTTCTTTAAGCTTTAAGCTCACCGGCTTCCATCCAAGGACACAGAGTAACTGTGAAGCTACACAACTAACAAATGCATAAAAAGAAGCCTAAAAATGACTTGAAACAAACATGACAATTTGATAAATTTGATATCATACACGCATCCTGGTAGACATACTGACTCAGTTATGATAAACAAGGGCTTTTAAGTATTACCCTTAAAAGGGTTACTCACTATATTTGCAGTACAATGGGCCGACCCACTGTATTAATAACATGTCAAGCAAGACACAGGTCCAATAGCACAATGGTAGATAAATATTCCAAATTTGAACTTCAGTTACCCAAATCTAACATTTATCCAATAAACAGACTAAAATACAGGCATAATTCTCCTTAGAGATGAAAAATGGTTCCGAAAACATGCATCTTTACTGTGAGCGGCCCAGGTTTGGTATAGCTATCTGTTTGTTTGTGTTTTAAGTTAAAAACGCTAAAACATTTGCACAACAGGTTAATGTAGTTCAAATAAAAAATGCCACATGTTTTGATCTTACCATAACAGCAGAGGAGCCCCATCTTTTTACCTGTCCGTCCCCAAAACCAGTACTTGCGTCGCCGTTTCATTGTCAATCCAGTCTTTTAGTATTTCCAAAGTACAAGCTCACAGTTGTTTATGTCCATATAAAAATCACCTACCGGAGTTCACTCGACGCAGAAAAGACCTCCTGTATAAAGCAGTCAGCCACTCCATCCCGTTGTCAATCACAGATAAGAATGATAAATAACAAGTTGTTCCTGAAATACAGTTTCTACTGCTCCAGACATCTATATGAAGATATGAAGAAATTTCAGTCAAGCGCCAACTCATCTCTGTAGTCAATATACCACATGTGGGATGTCCTCCATTTCGCAAACGTGTAAGAAGCAACAAAAAAATAAAAAAATTGCTTCATAGTTTGCCTGGGGATGGAGCAATTTGTTTGGGTAAGGTAACTTCTTCATAAGTGTTAGGCCAAGAATATAGTTCCTGAATCAGGTGAAGTTGAAGTGGTGAGTCTGATGAGAGAGTACATTAGCAGGAGAGGCGGACAATGCCCGTGAAGAAGGGAAATGACCGCACAGAGCAGCACAGAGAGCAGCAGAGCAGGCTACAGGAAGCCCTGGCTGGTGCTGGGAGGATAAACGAAGCGCCCTGACTGGAAGTAGCAAGTGAAAATACTGGATTTATGGTTAGCACATAATTAAAAAAAAAGGCTCAATGTTATGTACAGAGCCAATTAGACACACAGGCATGGGAAAGAAAATTTCACAACTGAGCTGGTTCTATGCCTGGGTAAGTTTTGGGAAAAACCACTAAGCCAGTGTGCTAATCTTTTGAAAATACTTTAAAGATAAAGTAAATTAGTACACATCTAATATAGCATTATCTCGCTATTCTTAATGCTTACCAAAACTCCTTTACCAGTAGAAAAATCACTTTAAACCTGGGAAGCCCAAAGTGCGACCCTCGGACCAATTTTTGGTGGCCCTCAGGGTTATTGCTGAATTGGCACACATCGCCAGAGATGTTCTTTTTACCACAATTTTTGGAATTCTACACTATTTTATCATCAAAAACTATTATTATTGTTGGAAAGAGGTGGTTTTAAGGTTCTAGGACAAAATAAAGGTGTGGAGCATGGGTTAAAACTCTGCTAAACACACTTGAAATTTCCACCACCGATTCGTGGCCCTCAACACCGTGTACACTTCAATATGTCGCCCTCAGTGAAGAAAGTTTGGACAGCCCTGCTTTAAACACCAAGCTAATATGGGTCATCAAAGTCTCATGCCACATTAAAATAGTTCATTAAGATCAATTATTAAAACTGTGTTACACAACTGTTGAAGCGTATTGATTTTGACTTCCATGGGCTGCAGCACTACTATTCTTATTCGCTTTGCTGTGTGGAGGGTGTGTTTTTATGGTTCTCATTTCTTATACTCACAGGCAACAGAGTGCAATGTTGTCTACTCTGTTTATAGTTTAACTGTTTACAAAACACAGCGTTAACCTATATCCACACCGCAAATGCACTTCAGTCTATGAGCAGGCAACATCTTTATCAATGTGTGTACTGCCACCTTCTGGAAAGCTACAAAACTACAACCAAAATTTCACCCAAAACTGACACGACTCAAATCACTGTATAGAATAGTTTTTCTTGTTTGCAGAATTGTCAAAAAATACCCATGCTCCACAAAGTGCAATACAAGCAGTAGCTATCTATATCAACCGTGATGCTGCAGGGCAATTATAAAAGTTAAACAATAAGGGGTATCGTCAGTGTGTTGCTATTGCAAGGAGGATAGGTTTACATTGGCGGAATCTGCGGTATCTTGATTTATAATAAATCTGAAAGATAATCTTGAATATTGAACAGTGAATAATACAAATACATTGCACCGCGAAAGCAAAGGAGAACATACAAAATGCAGCTGTAGCACTACGGAGATGTGGCTATGAATAGTGTTATGAATAGGGCTACTCAGTTACGAAAAAATAATAACAAAAAATATTTTTAGCAAAAAAATAGGATATGAAAAAAATCCATAAATTATGTAAAACAAAAGTAAAAAAAAAACACAATCAGCAATTACATCCACTCCTACATTAGGACATGTGTACACAACATAGTTGTGTGCACATGTTAAAAGTTAAATCTTTTTTTTTTTACATGATGGAATTTTAGTAATTGTTGGGTATAATATTGTCAATGAAAAATAATGATTAATCAAAACTCAACACATTTCATAGCTCTATTATCAAAACTAAAAACGAGTTTGTGACCAGCAGATAATAGTAAATCTAATTTCACTATCTCACAAACATTTCACATCAGAAGCTTTACCTCCCTTCTTGCCTTTGAAACGACATTAAAAGTGCCCGTCCAGTGACTCTACACTTTTTCATTGTTTCTAAAGTGATCTGTAAATGGCTGCAACACACAAAGGCCTCAGTTGTGGCACAGCGGGGCGTGTGGCACATAAACAGTAATTATGTGAGAGGCACAATTAACTCATGGTCCATCCCACAGAGACAGAGGGGAGCAGACTGAAGGGACATTAGTTCAGACTGGGACAAAAAGCATCAGAAAACACAGTGTGACTCAGACTGTCCCACTGCCTCTGTCCATGCGTACAGTTCACAGTGAGTAGTATTGTCAAAAAAACCTACAGCTGCCTTCAGTGCCACTAGTCTAACATTTACTGCAGACTCTATAGCTCTGAGTAGAGCAACTAAGGTCGTCATACCCAGGGCCTAATCCTTTTAAAAGACGCCTAATCCTTTTAAAAGACTTATATAATGACTGTTACATTATATAAGTCAGTATAATGTAACAGTCAAAGAACGATGTAAGTTAGATGACAAATTGCAGAAATGAAGGCTGACAAAAGGCTCAGTTTTGACAAATACAGTCCAAGGGCTACATTTGGGATCTACTTCCTTTTGCAGGGGAAAATGGGGACAGCTTTTGAAAGTGATGCTTCGTAGAAAGGGATTGTGTGTATTCACGTAAAATGGCTACTTTTACGTGACCGAAGACACTGCACAGTCACCACAAAAAAACTCTGCATTTTATAGGCTGTGGGCAAATATCAAAGTAGGTCCATTACGATAACAACATTTGAAATTCGATATATATTGAGGACCATTTTAAGCTGACACAACTGTGACTCTAAAGCCTTTGACCTTTCGGTGACCCAGCAGCTGTATGAGTGGTCAGCATGGAGCCTTTACTTCACCCAGTGGCCTCTAGGATGCTCCAGGATCTATTGTTTATTGTGGTTTCTGGTAGGTTTTCTGGATGGAATAATAATAAAAAATAATTGGTCATGGAGCAGTTCAGAGTCCACTGTGAAAGTAAAGGCGCCATGCCACCAGAATAATTACTCAAGTAAGAGTAAAAAGTGTAATTTACGCTTCAGTAGTGACATACATTTTAAGAAACAAAACATGACATACAGTAATGTAATAATCCTAGTCTTTTCAAAAGAAATGCCAGATTTAGTCACTGTGGAACGAGTACCTATTTCTTTTTACTCGAGTAAGAGTACAGATACTTCATTATACTATTACACAATTAGAGGTAAAAAGTAACACTGAGTACTACCCACTGAAAGGTCAAATATGCAATAACATGAACTTTTTCTTAGCACTTACTTACTTACAAAGTGCACTAAATAACAAACAGGAAGATAGACCATTGAGCCCAAAAATATATCGTTTATCCTACATTTACTGAATGATACGTCGATATTTATTGTGACAGGATATCAAAGTAGGCTATATGTTTTAAAAGCAATGTAAATGTCTATAATTCAATTTTCCTGCCACTGAGATACATAAGCATTCAAATCAGACTGGATAAAATAGAGCTCCACTGTTGCCCTGCAGTGAGTCAGTGGCACTGGGGTGATTTGCCCTTATTTCCTGACACAAGCCTGATCACCTGGCCGGACCCGCCTCCCGACTGTTACACTGCCACCGATCCAGTCCCTGGGCAAAGTGCACTAACCATTAAGAAGGATTTGCCCTCATGCGCCCGGCTGCATGTTTGCACAAGTGAAGTTGCAAAATAAGGATCTGGCATGTGCACTTGCCTGTTCACGTTCGTGTGTTGACTTGCATGTTTTGTGAAGTAGAAAGATGAGATAAAAACGTGGAATCTGTCTCGCTGTATGATCTGGGATACTGCATTGGTGCCAACTCCGCTTGTACAAAGGTGGAGCTACAGTGATCCATTCAAATCACCACCTCCAAAAATGAAAAAATGTGCCCTCCAGCTTAGTGAGAACATGCTTAGACGTGCCGCTGAGGGCTTCATGTAGTCTCTTACAGTAGTGTTATAAGCTATAGGCAGTGGAGTACAAGTGCTGCCAAATAGCAAATATGCAATAATATGATTATGAAACCAATAACAAGTTTGACTACATCAATGGAGAAATAATGCGCCATTAAAGTCAAAACCAAGACATGGGGTTCGTTTCAAATTGGCAAGAAGCAACTTCAAAACACAGAGATTTGGATGCAGATTCCGTAGTTTCTCTGACCCACCTGCCTCGTCGTCTGACTCCTCGTCCACACTGAGAGGTTTCCTCCGAATAGCGCCCCTGCGGAAGCCGTCCATTCTCTTGTGCACCACTGACCTCTCCAGCATGAAGGTATTTTACCTACAAGGGCGACAAAGCCCCAAACACAACAACATCGGAGGGGGGTGGAAACCGCGTCCAACAGGTAGAGCGCACACGTGCGGGAAAAGAAACGGCCTTAAAAGATGAGCTCAGATTTGAGAAGTCCGATGTACTCTCCCGCGAGTCTTACAAAAGCCTTAATGAGAGCTTGTGCCATTATGTTGAACTGCAATTAGTAAAGTTCCGCAGGAGCTTCACACCAAGGGAGAATGGCTGAAGCCCCGCCCTGTTGCCGTGCGCGCTCTGGGGACGCACATCAGGCGTGACAGCTCTTAGATGTTTTAAGGTATTTACATTTCTGTGTTAATAAAAGTTGTCCAAGCTTTCCATCAGTATTCAACTATGAAGTCCCATGTATTTAGTAGTAACACATATAGAAATATGGAAGATTATAAAGTCAAACAGAGGTTCAAGGAAATATCTTTTATTGGCTATGACACTGGCCACTGGGAAACTGAGGGGCAAACTATAAAACTCGCTGTTTAGAGTATTGTCTGCTCCCGTTTCTCTCCGTGGTTAAGTCTCTCTTCAAACAGTGCTCATTTGTGCAAACAGATCATAAAAGTCCCTGCGTGGGAACAAGAAATACTATCATTTAGAAATTGCAGGAAAAAAAAATCCATACATTTAATAGACACAGACGAGAGACAGTCACTAACACAGACCTTGCTATAACACTGCTCTGGCTTTCAGTTTTAGTTTAAATTTGGGTTTAAAAACAATGTATGTGCAACGAGGAAAGTATTTTACAGCATTAAACTGGTATGGGGAAGTAGGCTGCAACAGAATGATAATATGACAGACAATGAGGAGGTAACTTCCACTTCATAGTTCAAGAATCTTTGAAAGGCTCCAGAGCTATGCAATGCTATGTGTTTAATTTGGTCAAAATTATGAGTAAAACTGGATACTGGCATGATGTATTGCTGTCATAAAATATTGATTGTGCTTGGAAATATGTTCTGAAAAGAAAAGTCCACTTGTAATTATGTTAAATAAAGAAATTGACACATACACTTTGGTTCAAAGAAGAAAAAAGAAAGATCTGATGAAGGCTAATGCCGAAACGTAATAACTATCATAAAAATGTGGACATCGGCCTATGAGTGTGCGATGCTGTTTTTTGATTTATGATTTCTCTTTTCTCAAATAAAGAAATTGAGTCAAAGCGTATTGTGAATGAGTGTCTGTGAAAGCACGATGAAAGATCATGGTCTGCAGTTCACACAAGAGTAGCATACTCTCAAAGATCTATTTACTTGGCCACTTTAAACCTGTGCAAATCAAAAGGCGAAATCCAGCTAACTCAAAAAAGAGTTATGATAATAAATTATAAAAAACATACATTTCACTAATACAAAGTAGAAAATATGCAAAATGTGACATGCTGTAATGTCATAAAATAGTAATAAAACATCCACGTTTTGTCAAAGTGCTAACTTTCCTTAATTTGATGCAGTACATATAACCCACATCAGGATAATGCTATGGCTGTAATAGTTATGTAGACAGACTTTCATCGCTCTTTATTCAACTCTTTCAACCAAAGAAAAATCATCAACACTATTGTTTATTATTGTTGATTCAGTGATTTTTCACGTCTTCCATTATGATCTCAAGTAACCACCAAAACAATCAAATGATTTATATATTAAAATAAAATAAAATAACCCAAATAAATACATTAAAGTAATTGTCACAGGCATTTGCACTGTTCCTTCAGAAGACCCCAGTTGAAATAGTCCTACATCTCGTGTGTGTCCCCGGTAACTGGAAAGGGGCAGGGTGTCCGGTCCACAGCAGCGGGGCAGTGGTTCTAAGTGTGTCTCTGAGGCTCAGGTCCCGGGCGGCTCGTGGGGCTGATGGGACAGGCAGTTACGAGGGTCACACGTGGAGAGGGCACCGCTGCTGCTGGACCAGACTATGAGTTGCTCCTCGGAGACTGCTGCAGATCTACGACTGAAACAACAAACACAAGTAAAGAGTTAGCTGGGGGTTGTAAAAGTAACTGAAACTAAGAGATGACTCGTGCTCTGATTATATGGAATGGGCGCAGCAACAGAACAGTAGGGGAAAAAAACAAACACACATACAAACTCTGGAGTGACAGCCTCATAAGCCTCAATCAATAGAACAGAAAGCGGTAGTGTAGGAGGAAGAGCTGGTTGACAACTAATCCGAAGAAATAGCAAGTTTAATTCAGGCCCCCTTGTGCATGTGTGTCCTTGAGCACTCCAGTCTATAGTGACTGAATCTGCAGCTCAACAACAACAATACGTGACCGTTGAGAGGATGAATCACAAACAAGTGCGGTGCTATGAGTGCATGTTGTAGCCTTTTATACACCAATGTCTTTATTCATTTATATCATTATTGGACCAGCTCAACAGTCCACTTGAGGCAGAACCTACACCATGGCAGAAACTCATACATGGACCATTTTAGACAATGGATGTCTAAAAACGATGGTTTGGCTAACTAATGCACCATGCAAAGCTGTGCATGCAAAGGCTTAATTCATAAAGATTTTTACATCACTATAATTATAACTAACCATTGTTAGTGCAGACTGTGATAAAACATGCATGCGCCACAATATTCCTGATGTGTTACTACTGATTAAACAAGTCGCTGCAAGTTAGTGATTCATCTCAAGATAGAGTGCCACTACAGCTACCAGCAGGCCACATCTGGTTACCTGCGACCAAGAGAGGGCCTCCCTCGCCTTAGTGGTTGGGAGAGTGACGATACTGAGGCAGCAGGCTGCTGACAATCTACAAAAAACTGATAAATTAGACAGATATACAGTGGTGACACTCAGAGTTACACAGGGGGGTCACAAGAAACAAGGGCACAACAGGAACCGTGTGAGAAACAAACTGAGCAGATCTGGAGTTACACACTGTGGCACATCTCACCTCATCTAGGCCAGTGGTTTTCAAACTCTTCACTCCAAGTACCATAGACTGTACAATTGCAATGGACTAAGTGGACTGTGACTTCCCCCACAGTGTTCAGTGAAGGCTAGAAAAAGATGATTAAGTCTAGCAATTTAGCTGGGTTTTTGGAGCCAGCTCCTATATTTAGACTCAGCCATATGCAGACACACACTACAGGCTCCATATTGAGTGCCAAAAATATTCTTACCCCCACATGTTGCACATGTAAAGACAAAAATGTGGAGGCAAAACTTACAAGCCACATTTCAATAATGACTTAAAGAGGGGAACATTTCCTAGTGATGCTACATCTACGATTTTCATTGTCTAATATGGTACCACCTCATAAAATAGATGATCTTCCAAGTACCACCATTTGAGAAGCACTGATCTACTGTTCAAGTTCTCTTCTACACTGATGTTGTCAAATAAGGGTCACCAAGTAATTGGTGGTTGGATGGTTATGTCGAAGTTTGTGTGTGCATTGTGCAGGTAAACAGCTGTAAACAGCCTCTCACAGGTTCACAGTGAGACAATCAACATAAGAGTCAGCACAAAGACAACACAAAGCAACAGACACACACTGACACAAAGGCAAGGTCACCATTACAATGCTGTATTGTTTTTTACAACACAATATACAGGGTGCATGTTGGCAAACGATAATTAAAATCTTCTTCTATTCATCTATACTTTTTACTCCCAACATGATAAATCGGTTCTTAACATTTAAAAATATTAATAATTCATTATTATAATATAGTTTTCTAAAAAATAAGGTTTATTATTATTATTATTATTATTATTAATTATTGTTACAAAATAAACTACAGAAAAAGCATTCAACAGGGTATAGATAAAATGTTACAATAATATGATGTGCCATCTGGTGGTCATTTTTAGGACTGGTCTTTTTTATAAAGTTCCACTTCATAGTGGAAATGTGAGTTAAAGAGAGGATGCGAATAGGTTTTTAGTATGTATATTAAGTTTGATAGTAAAATGTTTGTTTACATAAGCATTTACCAACATATGTACTGCATCCTATTATGCAAGATTGGTAATAAAATATTGCTTTTATACAAATAAATCCATGTTTGTATTGTGTAAAAGGTATAATGTTTTTGCATGCCATTAGAAAAGAGAAAGACAGGCATTAGTATGTCAGCCACTAGGAACTAGTGTTCATATGTGGAAAACTGCACATTCAATTTCTATTCTTTCTCACTTCAGCTCTCATTTCTCAGATTCAGCTCATCAATTATTGAAAAGTACCTGCTTCATGTTCAAACTAACCCTCACCCTCCTCGTTTCCCATATTTCACTGGAGCAAGGAGGTAGTTCTCACTGGCAACTTTGCCCATTATTCACCTCTTGCGGGGAAGGCGGGGAGACGCAGAGGTGGAGTTACAGGGGCTACATCTTGGTGATGGGGATCGCTGCCCTACGCCCTGTCTTGAGGAAACCTGATGTCTAATTTCCACTGAGAGCCAATCTGGGTTTATCACTACAGGCTCTATGTCAGCACATAAAGTCAT
This sequence comes from Proterorhinus semilunaris, assembly GCA_021464625.1. Classification (NCBI taxonomy): domain Eukaryota; kingdom Metazoa; phylum Chordata; class Actinopteri; order Gobiiformes; family Gobiidae; genus Proterorhinus; species Proterorhinus semilunaris. The sequence goes on along the minus strand of CM038356.1, from coordinate 14,496,525 downwards.
GTGTCCTGGTTTGGGTGCATGACCTGAACCTGAGGTCTGATACAGAGGGTTTGGGGTCCATGCCGGCACGGCTGTGCAGGATGGCTCTAAAGAGATAGGCAGGTTGTGGGTGCTCAAAACAGACAGACTGTGGAATCGAGTGGGGCTGGATGGAGCTGTGCGGGCAGCTCTGCCACTTACTTTAGGTGGGCTGCTTCTAATCTTGGGCACTTTAGCCCCACGGCCTCGATAGGTCTGCTCATGGTCAAACTCTAGATCTTCCAAACGTTGCGTCAGAGCCAGTTTCTGTTGGATGGCCATTCGCAGGAGAGAGTTCAATGTCTTTTTCTCATCTTCAGCTGCTGCGAGCTGTCTCTGCATCTCATCCAGCTGAATTACATACTCATCACATCTAGAAGACAAAACACATCAAATTCAGCGCTAAGCATGGACATAATATGTGTCTAAATGTTTTATTGTGTTACCTCGTAGCAAACATAGCTCTGAGAGAGGAGAATGTTGCAGCGTCTTCTTTCAAAGCCTTCAACTCATTCCTCAGCTTCATCATGGTCTCTGTTACTATTGTCTTTTCATTCTCATATTTGCTTTTTAAATTTGCCAGAGCACCCTCAGCAGTCTGAAACACAGATTATATCATTCATATGTAAGAAGCATTATATTTGTAAAAGTGGCGTCTTGAAAATGAATAAATCCTACTTTACCTGTTTATTAGCCTTGAGCACTAGCCTTAGCGTTGCAATCTGCTCTCTCTTGGTGCTCAGCAGAGACTTCAGCTTGAGTATCTCCTCCATGCAGGACTCTTTGTCCTTGTCAAGAATAGGGGCCAGCTCCCTGGCAGCAGCCCTCTGGCGGGACAGCTGCAAGGAGCGGTCCACAACCCTCTGGAGGTGTTTGATCTGGTCTCTGATGATCGCATTTAGGTTGTAAATATTCATGGGTTCTTTGCGCAGGTCTCCTGCCTCTGAGGGCACAGAGGATGAACATGAAGACAGGCTGCTGGCTGTGCGGGTGGGGCTGCCGTGGAATGCTGGAGAGTCTATCCCAGAGGTGGACTCGCTGTGGGTGGTGTCTTTAGAGGGCGAGTCCATGGGGCTGCGTGGGGGATCGGAGGAGCAGGCTGCAGCGATGGCAGCCAGGCGCCGAGCCAGGCGAGGGGATAGTAATGCCCGAGGGTCGTCTGAGCCTTTGAGACTGCCACTGCGGGTCACACGGCTCTGTCTGTAGTAGTCCAGCATGACACGGTTTGGCGTCTCGTTGTTGCATAGACACACATGGTGGTAGAGCTGAGCCAGCTCCTCACTAAACGTCACTAACTCGTCCTGTGCTGTATTTAGCATGCTCTGGCTCTCTGTTGTGGCTGCTGAAACGGCTCGTAGCTCTGCTTCTAGTGTTGTGACCCGCTCTTTGGCCTCGCGACAACTGCGTTCCAAGTTAGTGACCTGGAAGGTACACATGTGTTAGATTGCCCCGTCGCAGTACAACAGAAGATGAGTCGTCTAGCTGTGACATACCTGTTCAGACAGTACCGGCACCCTGTCATCAGAGTGGCTCTCCCCCTGGCCCTCCACTGCCTGATTGTACTTCTCCTTGAGCACCTTGAGCTCAGCTTTCAGGTCGATCACCTCAGTCACAGCCACTTTATACTTACACTCCAGGATCTCCAAACCATCAACACCATTGGCTGGTGGAGACGCCAGACCCCCATCAGGTTTCTCACTCTCCTGAGGGTCAGCCAGCTCTTTGTCTCCGTTGAGCTGCTTCATGGCATTGACATGCTCTGTGAGGCGGTTCACCCTCTCATTCTGCTCGCTCAGGGCGCCCTGGGTGTGCTGCAGCTGCACCTGGGACTCCTGAAGAGTCCTGAGCAGGGAGGCTTTCTCACGCTCCACCTGGAAAATACACAACCATTAACAACCAGCACAACTGATCTTTGAACAAAGTACAACCACTTCTATATATATTCTATAATGTATGTTCTATATCAATATATATGTCTACACTCTAAAACATAATGTTTTAGTTTTCTTTGTGACAAATAAGCCCCACTAAAACATGATCAGTGAAATCCTAACATTGGTGCTGCTAACATTTTTTCAGACTAATGGACTCTGAAGAGAAAATTGTTTATTGAGTAATTCTGCTTACGATATGGCTCTCTGGTAACACAGTGGCCACTAATCTAATTAACTTTTTCCCAGTCGAGCGCAGCTCTGGTAAAAAAACAAAACACTGCAATTACCTTATTAGATTTGTGAAAAAGAAAGCTGATCTAAACCAGCATTGTTAGACCGTCGTGAGACAGGTTAGTTTTACTCTACTGATGTGTTGTTGCAACAGTAAAATAGCAATTTTAAAATGAGTTTTTCTCACTTCTATACAAAACAGCAAACCAATAATATATATATTATTAAAAGCAAATGCATTCGCACTTATTTTAGGATATGCATCCAAAGACTAAATGGTTCTCTTTTGTGTCTTGAATTAATATTTGACGTTTTAAGCCTGATCTATTTTGTCTATGATTTAATCAGTGAGAACCTCAAACTCACCTGCAGCAGCTGCTGTTTGAGCTTCTGCATCTCGGACAGGTTGAGCTCACTGAATAGATCTGGGACAGGATGGAGGTTGTCTCCCTTTCGTCCCGAACGATACTCTCCATTGATCATCGATAGCCCTGAGCCTGTGTGGAGGTGCCCGTTACGCCTGTTGCTGTCCTCATTGTTTCCATTGGTGCTGGTGGCTGCACTGGTACTGGTGCTGTTAGTTTCTTCACTGAACTTGATGCCCTCAACACCAGTGACAGTGAGGGCTAGGTGGGCCCCTGCTCCATACACACTGTCACTCAAACTGAGGTGGTGGGATAGCTCTTTGCGCAGGTTGTTCTTCTGCTCTCGCTCATTCTTTAAGGCATCCAGGGCCTCGTCCAACTGACTCTGGGAGATGTCTTTGAGGCGCAGGGCATCTTCCAGCTGGCTGTTCAGAAGAACAGTCTCCTCCTCTAGAACTTTGATTTCATGTTTTAACCCTTCATATTCCACCTAAAAACAGAATATGTGTAATAGCAAATAGTCATTGCAGTTAAATTATGTTTTAATTCAGGGCACAGATTTGTTTACAATAGCTGGTATATAACCAAGGAACAATGCACTCCAGGATCTCTGGACAAAAATTATCTTTAGAGGGAACACTCCTAGGAAGTAGGTGAAAAGCAAAAAAATTAAGGCTCACAAAATTGTAGGAATGATTAAAAAGCCTTTATATCCAAGCAGTACTCCAACTAATTAAGTTTTGACACTGCCAGGAAGTATTTTAAGAATGTAACTGAATATGGGTTTTGTTAATTTGATTGAAATAGTATATATTAAGTATAAATAAACAGGAGTGAAAGTGAGAGGGACTGGCTAATGGTATTGATCAAACACTCCATCCATCCATCCATTTTCTCCCACTTGTCCGTTGCCGGGTCGTGGGGGCAGCTGTTGGAGCTGCCCAAGTCACAGAGCACCATGCCCCTATGGCTCCTCCTGCAGGTGGTGGGTCCACGGGAGGACGGCCTCATGGTTCCAAACGGTTCCAAACGGGCCTGTTGGTCTCTCATAGGGGGCCCATTCACACTCTCATTCATACACCAGTGTACGCAGACACTGGAGGCAAGGAGGGTGAAGTGTCTTGCCCAAGGACACAACGACAATGTGCACCTTCAGGAGGCGGGATTCGAACCCCCGACCTTCCGATCATGAGCCGACCCGCTCTACCATCTGCGCCACCGTCGCCCCGATCAAACACTGTCCATGGTAAATCACCACATGGTAAATGGGATGCAATGCCTCTCCAGTATGACATGACCAAAACCATGCTGTGGACACACACCTGGCTCTGTTTGAGCGTTGACACCAGTTTCTGCAGAGTGATGTTCTCCTCCTCCAGCTCAGTGTAGTCCTGCAGCAGTCGTGTCTCTCTGAACTTATACTCTTTGATTTCTTCTCTCATTCGGCCTCTCTGTATCTCCAGCATCTCATTGACCTGTGATAAAGAGTATTCAGTACTTTTTCAACCAATAGCATTCTCAGACTCAGATTTAATTTATTCAGACATTTAAACATTTTCCAGATTAAGAGAGGACATATTTATACATAAAGTCTGAAAGGGAATTGGCAGAAGCTAAAGCTAATTGCGCCAAGAGCTAACTCAATAGCAGATATGTACATCTTGTCCCGTCCTGTGTTTGTCACTACTTACAGTACATGTACTGACCAAAATAAAAACATTGTAAGAGACAATTGGTCTATCCTCCAATGTGATCCTGCGTTGAGCAAAGTTTTCCCACAACCACCTGTATTTTCATTAAGACATGCTCCAAACCTCAGAGACAAACTCATACATTCGTATATTCAACCAGAGAATAAGTGCATGTGGTTGAGAAAACCAGTTGGCATTTTTAAATGCATGAATTTTCCTCATTGTAATAATGTCAACCAGACTAAGACTTTTTTGGATGTGCATGTTTTTTCAACAAACTGATTTCATTAATTGTAATACTACATTTGTAATATATCGCCTCTCTTGCCCTTGTCCAGAAGGTTTTTTCTATGTTGGTCGGACAAAAAGGCGTCTGCGAGATCGCCTGGCAGAACACAAATATGCGATTAGAGTTAACAATCAGGACTGCGCAATGGCTAGGCATTTCAATCAACAACATAATGCCAATTAATCCATATTGAAGGTATTGAACATGTCAAACCACTGGCAAGGGGTGTTGATAGGTTATTAAAGCTCAATCAAAGAGAGGCTTTCTGGATTCAAAAACTGAAAGCATGTAAACATCCGGGTCTGAATGAGGGCTTTGATTAATCTTGTTTCTTAACTTTTTGCATTTGTATTTCTGTCTCTTTTTTGGTTGTTGGTTGTAGTTCTTGTGTTGTTGTAGTTCTTGTGTTCTAACCCTAACCCAACCACCACCACCCCACCCACCCCCTTACACACCTACACAAGCATTTTTGGAATACACTGGGACACCTAGAGCAAGCAGTCATTTTTTTTGTTTGTACATCTTAAAGTTGATCAATAAGCCAGCATCTTTCTGTGCCCAGAATAATTAAAACATATGAGGGTCAGGGGACGTGTCAATGAAAAAAGCCTAAATCATTAATCCTCATAGCTGGCACACACTGTCAGCAAAATCAATGGTGCACTGCTCAACTACTTTATTAATGCTAGGTTTTCTCTATAAATAGGTCCGTAAAATGCATGTCTTTGCACTCTACTCCTTTATTCCCACGGTTTTGGTCAGCACCTTGTTGAAAATAGACATTTTACTTTCTGTCTCTGACACTAAAACTCTCAATTGTCATTGAAAAAAATATATACTGGAATGTGTGTACATTCCTTGTCAGCACACACATTCCTGTCCTGTTCCCTTATATCACAGTGTTTTTTGATTCTACACTATAAGTCTCAACCAAAAAGTGGTGCAATATGTGCACCTGTGAGTTAGCTTTACTGCAGCACTGCCTGCCGCATCCCTGCATCTCTACATATGGCAGAAGTGCTGACCCACACAGAGTGTCAGGACAAGGTGGTGGTGCACACAAAAGTATTCTCACTCAGTAGTGTCCATATATTTTTATAAGAAGAATGACATGGACAGTACTTTTTCAGAAAAACTCACTAAGGTTTAGTGAGTGGAGGACAGTGAACAGTCAGGCTGTGTAGGTGTACAGTATGTGATGGAGCACATTACTCAACACTGGCACAAAGCCCATCAGAGGGCAGCTCCTGGGCTTAAAGCTCTTAGTGTCATATTTAATGTTTAATGTATTTATGTGTATCTTCATTTTGTTAGTAAGAGCTTTGTGCTGCCAGTAAACATTCTTATTCATTTTTATTTAATCCGCAAACACATAGTTGTTACATTCAATCTCAGTTCAATACATTTCTATTTATTGTGCTGATCTTGTAACAAAAATTGGCAGATAATGAGTCAGTGCTTGAAAGTGAATCCAGAATGTTTTATCAAAGAACTGTAAAAAAAATTATTGATGGGTAGCATTTATTATTGCGTCGGTAAGTCATCCATTGCACCCCAGTGGAGTAGTCGTCTGCCGGTAAATCTCCGCGAATTAGTGATTCGGTGGTTAACAATGTTTTGTTTTTGGTTTTTTTGCCCAATCCCGGTTATTAATGACAAGGTTTATGGTGCATTTTATGCATGTAGTATTGAGTAACATTGACAGCTCCCTCTGCTCCTCCACATGTGCCGAGCTCAGGACATTTCTGTCAGCCCTGAGTTTAGCCCTGGATTTGGCCTCTACAATGGGGTCGTGGCCACAGAGTCTGACCCTGGCATGAACTCTGATGCTGCGGCACAGGGGCAAACATGTGTGAACTATAGCACCCTTTCATACCTACCAACAATCATGTACTGCACATGCCCTATATGTGTGAGTCAACATGAATTGTGCCGTATCAATTAACTGCTGTAGTAAACAATAGCTTAAAGGCTGAGTTTAATTAAAGTGTAACAACTCTCTTTGTTATATATAAACAAAATAATAATAACAGTAATATGATCAACTAAGCTTTCTGTCAAACATAAGATTTTCATGCTAGCAAATGCTTCTAATAATCAGGGCTCATACAGATAGTTGTCAGATTTTAAATATGCATATGCTTGTACTCTCCACTGTTAAAGTCCTTTGCGAGATTTGAAAGCTCACCTCTCGTAGCTCCTGCAGTATTGCGTTGAGCCGCTCTGCCTCGGCCTGGGCGTTGGAGGCCACAGAGCGGCTCAGCGTCAGCTCTGTTTGCAGATCCAGCAGGCGGCCCATGAAGTAGGCCTCTTTAGACGCCGACTCCAGCAGCAGAGTCTCCTCATTCGTCTCTCCATCCTCTGCCACCTTACGCTGGTTTGAGTACGCCTGTCCAAACGCCTGCAGAGATACCGGCAACAGTGTTGAAGTTAAAGAAGAGAAACACCACTTCCCCATCAAAGTTTGCACTCGCGACTCGAGTGTATCAGTGATTGCAAGTGGAACATTGGCAGTGCCAGCAGGTGCAACGACCGTCCCATAAGGATACCTAAGTAGGGTGAGGTTTCAGGGTGATCAATAGAAACGTTGTTCCCATTTCCTGACACAGGTTTTCACAGAGCTGACTTGTCATGATAATGAGGCCACAGCTCTGATTGAAAAATAATTACATAGACAAATAATAAAAATACAACAGTTACAGAATAGTATTTTAACAGTATTTTAAATAACATAACATGTAAAGCGTTGTAAATATAAAAATATTTGTTTGTGACTTTGTAACACTGCAGCAGAATGAATCACTAATGGTCTTGGTCTCTGATAATGGGTCTTTACTGTCAACACAAAATGGTTTAAAGTGACCATAAAACAATAGAGCCTGGAGACATGATCGATATATTCCAACATGTCTGACTGGGCTTCATAAAGGAACATGGCATATATTAATAATTTGGCTGTTCAATTTAATGATAATGACATTTCCCTTTTAGACATAAATCATTTATAGGCTTCAGATGTGTTTAAGTGCTGCTGCTGGACTCTTTTACATTCTACCACGATAAGGTACAGACTAAGAAACTAAGAGCTGGGTCCCTTTTATTTATTTATATATTTTGTGAGTGTGTGTGCGGGCATAATGTTCATAAATGGCATAAAATACTATATCTTTAAATAATACCAGTAGCTCCTTTCATTTATTTGAGCTGTGAAAACCAAATAACTTTTTAGTGCCGTCTCAGACCCGCCACATACCGTAGCAGAGGAACACTTTGCTAAGGTCTCTTCCAGTATTGGAAACTCAGATACTTGTCGACAATTACTGTGCCGCTATTAGGCATTTGTATCAATTTCATGAACTTCTTGGCTAGTTTTCTTGTTGTGTAATGTGCCTATATAGTGTCTGCGTACATTGGTGTATGAATGGGTGAGAGGTTCCTTGCTGTAAAGCGCTTTGAGTGCCTAATGTAGGTGGAAAAGCGCTATATAAGTTGAGACCATTTACCATTTACCATGTACTACTCATCCTTGTTAAGAATTGGGAAGTTAGAAATGTGTTAGGAAAGTTATGGATAAGTTTGGATCAAAGGTAGCGTTTGTAAACACAAATCCGGTATAGGGCCTTTAATGAAGACTGTATAAGACAATTTATGACAAATTGGGTTAATTGTTTGAAAATAATGAGTTCAATCAATGACCACAAAGGCATTATCAACAACAATGAATGGTAAAATCTATATTCAAACAATCTTGTAACATGAAACAATCTTTCCATGTGGTACATATTTATTTTGTGGGACCAACTCAATTACAGACATACAGCTCTTAGCGCATGAATAGAGACCAACTCGATCAACTTCAGTAAGCGCTGCAATAACAATAAACCACTGAAGCATGAAAACTAGCGTCAACTGTTGTGTGACTGCGACTGATTTACATTTCCCCCGGGAGTTCTCCTCTGTCTTTGTTCGTCCACTTTTCGAGCTCATCTTGTGCCGCACTAGCCCCATTACCCTCCCACTCTCCGGAGGCGCAGTTTGATTGTGGTACGTGATTAAAAGGGAGGGCCTCCAGAATAAAAGTGGTGATTTATGGAAGACAGTGTGTGGGCAACAAGCAAGTGTTCCTGCTGCCAATGTCTCAAGAGGCTCTTTGTATATCCAAAGCTCCAACACAGACATCTTAACCGAGCACATTTTCTTCAGTTTGGCTTAACCCAAATCTAAAAGCTTCTTGACAGGAGAGCAACAGTGTAATGCCTCATTTAAAAGCTAAGGCCTACAAAACTGATCATACTTTTTTTTTGTCGCGTTGTCGGCGGGTTTTTGTCACATATTTATACTGTTTTCGTGTTCTTGTTTTTTTTACATGTTCCCGTCCTGTTTTTGTTGCTCTCGTCACGCTTTTCTCACTTTTTGTTGTGTTATTGTTGCTCTCATGGCACGCGTTTGTTGCTTCTTTGTTGCTTTTTTTGCTGCTTTTTTTGCGTCTCCTTTTTGTTGTGTTTTTGTCACTTTTTTATTTTTGCTTTTGTTGCTTTTCCGAGACACATTTTTGTCACTTTTTTGTTGCGTTTTCCTCCTTGTTATTTTCACGCATTTTTCCAGGCACTTTTTGATTTTTAGACGCCCAACTGGAGAAAATGTCCCCGGTTCAGGTGGGGGTTAAGAGGTTAAAGTGAATGCAAAGACAGAAGCAGGGCCAAATCAGTGGTAAAAACAAGGACTAAATGGGTCAAAGCAAGTACTAACTCTTGACCAGTACAAAAGGATGTTTAAACCACACCTGAACCAGGATAAAATCTCAAAGAGCCACATGTAAGCTACAATGGCCTGCAGTAATCATTTTATACAGTGCATTTGATTAAAAAAGACAGAAATTCATCTCCCACTAACCCACTCACAAACACAAGCCAAAACACTCGCTTGGCCGCCTTGCTCCATTCCTTACTGGTGACGTGAAGGATACTGCTGCCCCGTCTACCAGAATAGACGCTCAAATCCAAAGAGCTTGTGTTTGGAGGCAGTGAGTCAGAAACATTGCATCCCCCTAACCTGTATTTGTTGGATGTCAATGAAGGGGCAGCTGGTCTTAACACAAATCGCTCCAGCTTTCTCCTGCTCCATCTGCCATCTACATGTCGCACGGTGAAGTGCAAAGGCGATGACTGAAGTTTGGCATTTAGACGCAAACACTCCTTCTGTGACTGCTTCACATCTAAAAAAAAACACACACTAATTATGTAGTTCATTCAGGCTGTGCGATATATTTCGGCAAATTATTGGTATCGTAATATACTATCTCAAAGGTCTTCCATCTGACTGAGATTTCCACGTTATTTCACACATAGCCTAAAAATAAAACGTCACAAGTTTGCTTAAATTTAAAGGAACTGACGGTGTTGAAATGACTTCAAATATCGCATTAATATCGATGTTCAAGACAGTGACCGCATTACCTTGTTTTTCTCATATTGTGCAGCCTCACTGTTGCTTATGATTATGGGGCATACATGACATTTTACAGAACATTTATCAGAAGCCACGTGACAAACTTAGGCAATAATTAATGTGGCATAAAATATTGATCATGTTTCCTGGGATGCAGTTCATTTAGAGGAGTTGATTGGCTGCCAGCTCAACTCTTAGTTCGGAAAACTCCATAATTCATTCAACCTTGAGGCTCAGCGCAGCGGATACAAAGGCAACCTCACTGCAGATATTCACCCTGGGGCCGAGAGAGAGAGCGAGAGGGGTAGGTGGACAAAAAAAAAAAAAACTGGCCTGTGCACTATTGAACATGGGTGGAGCCCGCTGGGGCACTAATGAGGAGTCATGGGACGTCCCGAGGCACTGGGATAGTCTACATAGTACAGGAGGACTTGCTTATTTTAACTGCCAACTAAACAGCAACCTTTACACTGTAATTAAAGCTTCATGTCTGCATTTTATGCTGGACACACTTCCATAGAATCCAATGTAACTTGTGATCACAAGCCACACTGTCGAACATTTCACCCAATAAAATCACTAGATTAAAATAGGGAGCATACATTTAATTACGGGTGTTTGCATTCGCTGCTCCTCACACCTGACATCACCAGGTCTTAATCGCTATGAACATATTACAGCTTTGCTTTAGCTACAAGTAGCCAAACACGAGGTCCTCTTACCCACTGCAAAAACACCTGAGTAGAGGAACATCTGGCATTGCTGGGTTCATACCGGCAGAAGCAGATGCTTAGAAAATAAATGATCACTTGATTCAGACTTTAACTCTCTCATTGTTTAATTACATAACTATTTAATATACAAAAATCCCATATCCCATGCTTTTTAATGCCCAAATACTACATTTTAACGCCACAAACACTGACAAAAATCAGCACATAATCTCATCAAACAACTTTTTAGCAAAAAAAAGGGTCAATTTCAGCCAAAACTGCAGCTGAATACGTGATGGTATTTTCGATTAACTTATAAATTGTTCAGCAGATTTAAAGCCAGTTTGAAGCCAACTGACATTTAAGGCCTTGATTTTGGCAGAATTAATTGAATTACTTTTAATGCTTTTTTAACACGGAAACCCTGGGAGTTTTACACCAGTTGAGTTGCTCTTGTAACTTTGCAACAAAACCTGGAATATTATGCAGTGTGGCTTAAAGATTAACACAAATATAAATCAAATAGAATCAAATCAAAAAGACTAGCGTAAAATGTATAATAAAAATAAAACACATCAATAAACCTGCAATCACTCCTACAACCAAATCATTTCAGCATTTACATAAACAGCACGAATACGGGCAATGAATTTACAATGCTAATTTCAACATTAATCGCATGGAATTTGATGTCGTTCATGGCCATTACGGCAAAAGTCAGAGCTACATTTTGACTCAATGTTAATCACAAAAACATCATGTCACATTCTTAATACCATGCTCTTATTTTGAGGAAATGGAAGGAAATGTGACCTGTCCAGATGGTTTACCCATAGTGGCCTTAAGTACCATGGACAGAGACCAGACACAGCAGGCAGAAATCAGTTTTGTTCAGTAATCGCCAACAACGGAACAGAAATGTCAATGTAAACTATGAAGTCAAAACTATTTTTCGGCCTGCAATGTTTCCTTGAGCATTCCTCACCTGCGAAGTTTCTTTCCTGGCCACCAATCACTAGTATAAATGGGTGCGCTTCTTTCAGTTTGGCAAATGTCACTGCTTCAATCTCAAATAAGCAGGTATCTCTTTCATTAGATTAAAAAAAAAATACCTAGGATGAACCAGACTGATTGTAAGGAAAGGAATTGTTAAAAGAAAGCCCAATATGATTTAATTTGCGCATATGACGAAAAGCCCTATAAAGATGTAAATGAGACTACATGCTGCCTGAGTGAGATTATCGGCTGTTTATGAGAAGTGATGCCCTGTCACAGTATCTCTGTACAAGGACAGAGAAATGTCCTTATGTGCCTCTCGGCCACTGCTGAATGTGCCAAGTCGAGAGATCTGTCAGCTTTAATGCTCATTTTTCTGTGAGGAGAAGGACAGCAGCGGTTCATAGAGGTCAGTCAAAAACAAAGAATGTAAATCCCTGCGAGATGTATTCAACTTACACTTGAGCCAAAAGCCAAAGGGAGGCTTAACAAATATTATTAAGCTTATCGCTTAGCCATGCACCATTTTAATTTCCCTTTTGAAACAACAACAACAGACTCCCATTGATGAATCACCGCTGCGCTCGTGTGAAATTATTGCTTTATAGGATGACAGTACAACACTAAACAAAAATAGATTTCCAGGCTCTGTGCTCCTCAAATGCTATTCATCCAAGAAAAGCCCTTTCCGTTGGTAATAACATGCTATTATGCCGACACTCCAGGGCAGCATCCATAAAACGGGATCATGGAAATGCCCTATTTGTGCTTCATAGTGATTATCCATGCCAGTTAGAGCCAATGCACAAGACTATCACATCTGCCACTTTGTAGCCAACACAATACATTCACGCACACAGTTTGAAGGTCTGCCAGAGGAAAGGCCTCCTCAGTTAAGAGAGTGACATGTCTTGATAAGAGTGATTTAATTTGGCTCAAGATAAGAAAGAACCTGGATTATTTCCCAGAATCACTAGAACTCAGTCTGAGCCTTACGAATGGATATTGAATACATACAAAATGGGAAGAAGGCATTTTAAACTCTGCCAATGTACTTTTGTTCAGCCTTATTTTGTTGCATTGTCCGTTAGCAAAAAAAAAAAAAAACTACTATTTTTGTTTCCACTTCTTTCTTTGCCACAAAACATTGTTTGTTTTCTAAGTTTTACACCAGATGCCTTTTTTGACACACTAACTAACAAACACACATGAGACTAATGCCAGTCCATGATGTAATTTCCATCCATTGTCTGCCAATTTCTAGCCACAAACACCCTTTCATTCATCCTGGCAAGATAGCAGTGGAACAATGGGATTGTCACATTTTGGATCCTTACTTTGCTATGGAGCAAAATACTAACTCCAGCCATCAACGTTTAAAGAATCAACCTGCAAATCTAGCACTTATGAAAAACTTGAATAATTCCTCTAATAGCTCTGGATATCTTTCTCACCCGTGCATTTGACCAGTTTTAATTATTATACTGACCTGGTGAAGAGAGTAAAAGTGCGAGTTCATCAAAGAGAAGAAGTCAGCTTTCTCAGGGTTCATATATTTCAAAAGTAAAACTGCATAATCTACACAGTCAGGCGGATGCAACATGGAAGTATATGCTGTTTGCCGCGAGGGGTGTAAAGAAGGAAGAGAAGGAATTAAAGTCAGCTCAGAGTCAAAAATCCCACCCAGGTTCTTCACCTGTGTGGAAGGATTAAAAGACAAAAGTCTCTCTCTGGGCCTTAGGACCGAAGACTAAAACTTTTGTCCTGGTTAAGCTGGAGAAAGTTTTCTGCCATCCAGGATTTAATATCTAAAATGCAGTTAAAAAGTACATCCATTGGCCTGGTGTCATCAGGAGACATGGAGATGTACAACTGTGTATCATCAGCGTAACTATGAAAGTTGACTCCATGTCTCCTGATGACATCACCAAAAGGGAGCATATACAGGTTAAAAAGCACTGGCCCTAAAATCAAACCCTGGGGCACACCACATGTAATGCTATGGACCTTAGAGGAGCAAGTATCCACACTCACCATGAATGTCCTGTCTATGAGGTAGGATGTAAACCATTTGTGGACAGCACCAGAGAGGCCGATGTGTTTTAAACGAGTTAAAAGAATAGTATGGTCGACTGTATCAAAGGCAGCGCTCAGATCCAGTAGAACCAACACTGTGACCTTCTGTGAGTCATAATTTAATCTAAGATCATTCAAGATCTTTAAAAGGGCCGTCTCAGTGCTGTGGTTTACCCTAAAGCCAGACTGGAATTTCTCAAGGACGTTATGTGCAGTAATAAAATCATTAAGTTAGGTAAAGAAAAGTTTTTCTAAGACTTTGCTTAAAAATGGTAAGTTGGATACCGGTCTAAAATGTTTTAAATCATTACAGTCCAAATTGCTCTTCTTCAGCAGGGGCCTCACCACCGCCCCTTAAAGGCAGCAGGGAAGACCCCCGTCTGAAGAGAGCAATTCATCATGTGTAAAAGCTCGTCTTTAAAAGATCCATAGAATGTTTTAAAAAACGGTGTTGGGACCGGGTCTAAAAGACATGTGGTGGGCCTCACTGAGGAGAAAACTTTATTAAGCATCTCAGCATTAACCTGGACAAAACTGTGCAGTGTTTTTCTCTGGAACAAATAGACAATCAGATGTATTTAAAGATAAAATGTTACATCTGATAGTGTCTATCTTTCCCCTGAAGTGGTCTGCAAACGCCTCACAGAGAGCGTCTGTGGGGTTTAAAGGAGGTCTGATAAAATCAGGATTTAAAACATTTTCTATTGTTGAAAATAGGAATTTTGGGTTATTTTTGTGGTTGGTGATTATTGTGGAAAATAATGTATTTCTTGCATTTCTTATTGCTGTATTGTAGGTGTTTTGTTGAGCACGGAATATTAGATAATTTATTGTTATTTTGAATTTCCTCCATCTCTTCTCGGCTTTCCTGCAATTTCTCTTGAGTTGCTTTAGCTCCTCGTTTCTCCAGGGGGGAAAGGGTTTGGGATTAATCTTTTTAAGTTTCAATGGTGCAACTGCATCGAGGGCGATGAGTAGTTTACTGTTAAAATTGTCAACAATAAAATCGCAGTTAGCAGATAAAATCACAGGAGGAATTTGTTGAATAGCATGAATACGTTTTGCAGCCACTTCAGTAATGGTCAGAGACGGCCAGGTCGAAGAAGAATGACAAGAGCTAATGCAGGAATTGTGGATCGACCGGGGCTGTCTCCTCCTCCTACAGCGTCTCTGACCTTTACCCCATTACTCTGAGGTTCTTTACATGGAAACTGCATTAAAACGAGATTTCCTGATAAGTAAGATCCAAAAAGCGTCTTGAGTTATGAGAGTGGATACTGGAATAAAAGCACCATGAGCAGACAGGCCGACAGACAGACGGCAGATTCACATGATTAGGAGATGGCCGATCTGAGTGGATTTGCTTTAGTGAGATGACCCAAAGAGATGGCTGGTCAGGATGCATCTTCTTCACAATATTATCTTGCACAGTTACTGAGGAACAAGAGCCATAGACCGTCCTGTAGTAGATAGTTCTGTAATTCAAAATGGTACAGATAAATAATTCATAACAAACCGTAGCAAAGAAGGGCTTTCTTTGCTACAAACTGAGAACATGGTGAAGAGCTACCTCATAATTCCTTTAGTTATACTTAGTCAAACTAGATACAAGAGCTGAACAATATTGAAGTAACTTGTGATATGTGATACGGCTGAGCAATATTGAAGTAACTTGTGATATGTGATACGGCTGAGCAATATTGCAATAATGATTAAGGGTGGACAATATCATATTATTGCGATATTTCACTAAACCATTTCAACACGAAATGTTTCATTCTAATTAAACACAAATTGATTTCCCGATATATCGTAATATTTTGCGGGACGAGCCTGATATCTATACTTTTGATTACATCATGCATATGTGCTGCATGCTTTCAGTCAATAGAGGCCAATAATGATCAATAATTCGGTCAGAACAGCAGAGGGCAGCACTACAGTTTTAAGCCCTTGGACCAAACACTGTAACACAAATATATTACTTTTAATGATAGTTTTTTATAATTATAGATAAGATTAATTTGGGGTTGATTTATTCCTTTTGAAATAGGACTGGGGTTTCTTCTTTATTTAAATGTGAATGAAGTTCAGTGTGTAAGTCAGGGATAATTTATACACACAGAAAAAGGGGTACAAAGCACATGATGAATAATATATTAAAATAAAGGCTAAAAGTAACATGTTTAAAAAAAAACGTGATGTATCGTAGGTTATTTCTGTACAATATATCGATTATCGCAGTATTGGCGTATCACGAGATGATCATTATCGTAAGCCATGTATCGCATCGAATCATGAGGTACCCAAAGTTCCCCACCCTATGCAAGAGTAATCCTGCACAAACTGTGTACCAGCTGCTGCCCTCCTTGTCCACAAAGTGCTCCTTATATATTTTTTAAGTCCACAGACCTTTTCCCTGATCATTTTAGAGTTCAAATTGTCTTCACTTTATGTTTTTTCTAATAGCTATCTATAGCTATTAGAAAAAACATAAAGTGAAGACAAACTCTCTATATATAATATATATTTCTGCTTTGTATTGAGCAGAAATTGGGGATGTTTTTTCACAAAAAAACAGCACTTTAAATTATAAAGTATGCTTAGCTGTCCAAAAGTAGAAAGTAGAAGCAGTAAGAATGCCTGGATAAAGACTAATATATTATATAGGACCTCATATCTTGACCTAATTTAATGTGGTTTCTCAGCAGCCACACATGAGGCCAATTAAATGGGTTAACTAGAGTTTGATTCAGTACATGTCTAAACCGATCTAACAACAGGTCAAATGGCAGAGACAGATCTGCTGACCCTGATCTAAGCAGTGCACACATAGTAGAGCTTGTTTGGGTATGCGAGTCACTGTGTGTGTTTAGCGGACTGCATGAGAGGAAGGACATGAGACTCTAAACGTTCATACGCACTAGCGACAGTATAGCCTATGAACATCCATGCGTTTTCAATATGACGCACTTTCTTTCTTGTTCCCTAGTTTGCGGTCATGATATTTTTATGTCAAAATTGCAGATGTTGAACCAGGTCATGACTTGCCATATTTAATCCTTTCAATATAGACAATAATGAAACCCACCTATGGACTATTTTTAAGTGACCTGGTGTGAACGCTACCTTTCCCTACTTGGAGACATACTCGCAAAATGCAAAAGTTTTTATGGAAGGGGGGGTTTGAGTTGCGTTTAGCTTGGCTTTCAGACTTTGCAGCACACACAGCTAAAGCAGACGACTAATCAATACTCGAGCCCGCGGCCAGGGGAGTCCTATTGCTTCTTACCGTCTACTGTATCTCACTGCAGCAAAGGCCTGCTTTTAATGAATACCTTTGTCTCTCTGCGAAAGAGGCTTCTCACGTGCAGAACAAAGAAAAATGGGTCAAATGGAATTACAGCACATGTATAAAAAAAAATAAACAATACTAGACCTCTGGGGTGTGTGATGCCGGTTGGACACACCCACCCTTTCTTGTTGTTATATGGACAGAGACCATTTTCTCAACACAGCCATAAAACCCTGAAACAACAAGAGTTCCAGAGGATGGACAGTCACGCACTGACTCACTGCCATTACAACATCCACATGTAGAACGAAAACGATAGTACAGTTCAGGCATAAACGGTGGCGATGAGTGACCGAGACAAGTAGCCTTTTGTTGTGGATTGGCAAAACATACACTGCCTATTTACAAGGACAGACAGGCTCATCTGTATGCTCAACAGCTTCTCTCGCCTACTGCAAGTGTCGGAGGTCAATCCTGCCAAACATCAAGCAGCGTGTCTAGACATAATAGTAAAAAAAACAACGTTAGAATGGAAATAAATGAGGAAACTCATGACTAAAACGAAACTTTTGCACATGTTCAAGCTACCATGAGCAAAACATTTCATAATCTCAGTCAGATGGAAGAGATTTTGCAACTATTTTTCGCTTCTTACCATATGGTTAACTCACCAAATATTGTAATGATGATAATTTGGCAATAACCTTTGCCTCTCCTTTTTAACCTTTTTTACTTATTTCAAAATAACTTTACACTGCACATTATTAGGCTTAATTTACTAATGTCTATTATGGTAAACACTGTCAATTTGTAATGATCTGCAAGAAACTATATGGAATCTATTCTATCAACATAAAACAGGTCAGAAAAGTGATGCCCCTCCTAACAGTGGGGCGGAGGATACTGTAAACAGAGCCCCTGGATGAGATGGGGGATGGTGGGCTGCAGGTCTAGGGAACCACAGTATCGATCGATTCCATTTGAGCACATTTACTGGCCTCTTGTGCACTTCGCTGATGCAAAGAGAAGGCAAAAAAAATTAGAGAGAAAAGTGTAATGAATCCTTTCTTTTAGATAGATTTACAACCACAGCCGCCGTCTCTTAGACCCCCAAAGGTCGAATGCACCACAGTTAAAACAAATCTTCTGTAGGATTAGACTAAATTTAAACATCCAAATGAAGTTAACATATGATAGACCAGGCACAACACACACAGCACACACAACTGAACCTTCTGTAGCATTGATTGAAAATATCCACCAAGGCTGTAAACCAGACGTGACTTTAAACATGTCCTTCACTGGACACTGTAGTCATTAATTTTCTGAAGAAGGTGATGCCAAAGAACTGCTTTACACCTATACAACTGGTGCTGCTGATGGTGAGGTCACATGACGTTCACTGGGGTAACATGGAATGATGACAAAAGTAATCAGTGTTTATTTTGGGACTAGAAGCAGAAGAGTTGAGGAGATGGTTCATTTTTGTAAATGATTTTGTATATGATTCACACATCATGTCTCATCGACTCGTACAGTTGCAGTGTCCAGTGGAACTATCTTTGCAATTATCCTGATTACATTTTTCTTTACGTTAACATTCAATTTGTTTTAATTATAATCTTCTAATCGTATGGGTTTTGCACATGACAATTAATTACACAAATAGTATTATTATTTGTTTTCCTGATTACAACCATTCAAAAAGTCATTTTCATTTGATTGACATAATCTTTTTTAGCCCTTATGCCAACGGTCAATCTCTAGCTTGGAAAAGTGGAAGAGTTGAAACAAGAGAATGTGTATCGGTTTTGCCTCAATAATGGTCAGCTACAATCTGAATATTATAATCTAGGAGGTGTGCGTGGATCGGGACGTCTGGGCATCTCTACTGAGACTGCTGCCCCTGCGACCCGGCCCCGGATAAAGCGGAAGAAAATGGATGGATGGAAGTATAAGCTATAAAAAAAAACATACTTTATACATATGAGCATAAGAACATAGTGTCCATTCCTCCTCACTACAGCTGCTGCATCCCCGCTATAAGCCACGGAGTAAATGAGGATGGACAGTGATAACAAGCCAAGACCACGGGGCAGTAATGTTTGGAGCTGTGCTTAGGCAGCCGTCCCAGGACATACAGAGCAAAGAAAGGGTTGAGAAAGAGTGCCCGGGCTGGAAGCAAAAAGAAAACATAGGGGGTGGTAGAGTGGAGTGGAATGAAAGTCAGTGCATGCAATAAGTGCATATAGATATAATTGGCATAATCTAATGCATCAGCAAAACAAGGTGTACATGTGTCTATTGTCTTAAATCCATTGAGACAAAAATAATGGTTTGAATGTCAAACAGTCAAATAAATAAAAAATATAGCTATTCTGTACCGTCTCATCCTCTATTAGATGATTCACTTTACCAGGTATGACAGTCGGTCACTAAGCAGCTGAGTACAAACAATGTGCACATCAATGCAGTCAGCATCATCATGTGCTGCATATGTTTGCCAAAACAACCCCTTTCCTAGCATATTCCACAGAGTGAGAGTCTGAATGGAACATAATAGTTACAGAAAGACCAGTCTGTTCTTTCTAAGAATCATGAATGAATAATCTAAACATATAAATGTATAGGTATAGGTAGCAGGCTGTCATTTGTGTCGCATGTTACCAGTCTGTCCCCAAAGCAATTTGAATTTCCATTTTGATTTCTCTTCAGAACCTTTGAGGTGCGAGGGGACTGAATGTTAGGTTTAAATATTCATAGAAGTTTGAGGCTGACTCTAAGGTGTCTGCAGGTGTAATATCATGTATCAGGAAATAGCTTATTCAGCAAACATCAATACAGACTGGAAGATGGTATAAACAAATCTAAATAGGGCTGAACGATTAATTGCGTTTGAAATGTTATTGCGATATTACACAACGCGGTTTCATAATCGCAGGGCACGCGATTTTGGAAGTGAATGGAGCAGCGCGATATGGCAGCAAAGTCCGCTCCGCCGCGTGCTTTTGTTTACATCGGGTCAAGGTGCGCGGTAGATTGTGGATGTACAGTGGAAATATCAGCGTTTATCGTGCAGCAACCGCGAAGGACTATTGCTTTCTTCTCCGTTAGCTTTGCGTTAGCCACAGCGCTCATCACGCCATTCCCTCGCTGCTACTACACGCTCTGATGATCACAGAAACTCCCTCACCTCCGGATTCACACGCCTCTGCCTCCACAGAGATATAGGTGAGCCTGTGCTGCTTGTAAAGAGTAAAGAGTCGCTTGTGGCTCAGTTTAGGAGGCTTATGTTTGGGAATGTTGTGGATAAAGAACTTATCTCAAAAGCATAATGACGGTTCATGACCATAAAGTGTTTGCGGAGGCGATGTGCCTTTATTTACCTTTGCATCTCCACATGCTCCGTAGGAAGTACAGACGCAAGATATAAACACTAAACTGCTGTATGAAAAGGGTTGGAAACTACGATCCGAGGCAGGACTCCGTGTCATGTCTTATTTTGCTGAGGTGCTGTTTAAGCTGAAATGTCACTAAATGGCTGCGAGTCAAAGAGAAAAGTAAAACGTGTCTGTGTTTGGCACCTCATGTCCCGTCTCCTTGCGTCAATGTTCTTCTCTTTCTTTATATTGTCCAAAGTTACATCCCAAAACCAAAATGCTGCTCCTAATTCCACTGTATTTTGTGTGTAATAAATAAGCAATAGTTTGTTTTGTATTCATTGGGAGTTTGATTTCCTAAAACTTTTCCAACCAGTTAAAGCAGACGTTTGTTCTTACTTTTCCTGCACTTTAGTATGGGTGATGTTTCTGACCGGATCAGTGAGTTTTATCATTTTTTTTTAAATATCTATATATATAATTTATCTTTTTTGTTTATTTACAGACTGTGTTAAGTTCAGACAGTTTTTAAGAAGTGCAGTCCACATGTTCATACATTTTGAATAGGTCAAGCAACAATTGTGTTTGCTTTATTGTTGCAATTTTCACTTCAAATTAATCTAATATTGTTTATTATGAAACAGACTGATTTATTCCTTAGGTGAAAAATACATGAGAAGAGGACCTTGCAACAATAATCGCATATTTAATCGCATTTAGACTATTTTCCAAATTCGTTCAGCCCTAAATCTAATAATGACATATGAGAAAATACTACACAATGGTAAAGTGTGGACCAATATCAGCTCGACACAACATTGTTTCAATCCAATAGGTATATTATACGGCAAATTGCTAAGTTAAAACCATATTTTTTGCTGTGGTTATTACCTCACCATCCACAGTATCACATCTCACTGAACAATCAATGAAGTGTGAGACATCGGGCCGACATTGCTTTACTGCTGGGAACTTGTGCAAATATATTATGACTCTGCAAAGTGCTCATGTAGTTTGTCAGACACTTAAGGGACACATGAAAAGTGCTGCCCTTAAGCAGCAAGTGGTCATGATTTATTTAGTATTTAGCTAGGGGTCAGCTGCATATAACAATTCCAGTCGTTACTGTAGCAATTACAGTTATTTGCCATTTATAACATCTTTTAAAATAAACTTTTTGTTTCTTAAAAGAGGATTTGTATTCAGGGAAACATCAGGTACACAAGAAAGAAGACATAAGAGAAGATAATGATATTGTGTTGCTTGTACTTGTAATATAATGTTACCTCAATAATTGCTGTCTTTACAATTTGCTTCATTGCACTGACTGAAGTTGTGATTTTGATTCAATAGCAGTCACCAAATCATCAAAAGAATGTGATTTACTGATGCTCGACCTAACTCTGAATCTATTCATCTCAGCATTTCTTCTTTACATTGTACTGGCTAACCTAACTCTGCTTTGTACTGGCATAATACATCACCCAGTTTTTAAGTTCGGATGAGGCGTACTTTGAGCAGAGAATAAAGATCGGGTGAGTTGGCAACAATGCGCCTCACTCCCCTGTGACTTATTGTAGTAAAAATGCATCCTTCAGCTGTTCCCATCATGTGCCCTTTTGTTTTAAGCAACTCCAAAAACGACCTTGAGTCCTGCGCCCTGTCAGCAGCCACCTATGTGTCCATGTATGCACTAATGATGGAATACTGTAGCATGCAGTATTCATTATTCAGCATGGATCAAGTGGCATTTCTAAATATATGTCTCGGGTCCACATACACATTAGGGGCATAAGGACCAGATTATGTTTTGATGGTTTGTGTGTGATAACAGTGTGAGCAGTAGAAAATGGCATATGCAACTAGGGCTGGGTCCTGCAACAACTTCACGATCCTATCTCGATACAGGGTCTAGGACTTTGTATCGCTATATTTATACAATACTGCATATCGAGCTGTATGCAATAATTATGTTTAATGTTGTACCAGTTAGTGAAGCCTTTATGATTAATAATATAATTTGATTTAATATTTCAACATGGTAATTAATTAGTCATGATGAAATTAGTTTACCACCAATTGTGCCAGAATTCCATATAACTCCTTTTTTACTCCATAAAAATTGTCTATTTTCAAGCAACTTCTGCGTTTTCTTAGGCTTTCCCCACAGCACTAGAAGTATAAACACATCAGCTAGAAAGAAAATGACTATGGGCTGTGTATGTCTGGTGGATGCTGGATGGCCATGAGCTATGCAGCTCATCCTGCACTCACTGCAGTGCTTTAGCCACGCCACAGTCTCCCACAGAACAAGTGTCTTACCTCCTGTAACTGCTCCAACTCCTTCCTCAGAGTCTCTTGCTCGCTTTCCAGGTCTGCATACTTCAGTTTCAGAGCCTGGTTCTCCTCCAGCACGACCAGTCCACACTCTGCCGCCCTAATCTTCTCCCGGTTCGCCTCGGCCAGTTCCTGCGTGAGCCGCTCCACTTCGGCTTGATACTGATCCACCGTTTCCCCGCATCCTCCATCCGCGGCCATCGCCCCTCTCGTGTTGTGGCTGTCCCAGGTCAGTGTGCGGCTCCCAGGCTGCCTATCCCCTCTCACTGCTGAGGCGCACAGGCGGGCGGAGGCTGCAGGATGCAAGTCAGTATGTCCGCCCCCTATGCTGACACTCAGCGCGCACACAAGCGATCCCTCATTAGAGATGGGTTTCCACTGTCAAACAGAAGACAACAAACCTTTGCGACAAAAATAGGTCAGTGCTGTAGGACTCTATACTGTATCAGCAAAAAAACTCAGCATCATTTCTGCGAAATCATCCATATGGTGGCGCCACCTGTTGGCTTCTTCAAGGCATAGCGGCAACACCGCAATCTGCCATGCGCTTGTATTCTATACTCTATGCGGTCGTCTTTGTGCATCTTTACAGTCATTATTTCAAATTGTATATACTGTTTTCAACTTCTACTTGATTTTGCAGATTAATAGGGGGCACAAACAAAACTGTTGAAAGTTAATGACATCATTGTCTCCTCTCCTCAAAGGAGTTCCTCAAACCAGACACGTGGGTATTTTATTCCTTTTTTTTTTTTTTTTGTCAGATTATTGACCTCAACACTTCTTGGGGCCCGAACAGCTCTCTGTTAGGATAAGATTGAAGAAAATGGGGGCATTTCAGTCAGGGTTAGACAAGGTTGACCCTTTCACAACTTTTATCGCCACTCTGCCATAATGCTGGGACTTCAGGCTGAGCTAACTTCAGTTAATTCATTGTGTGTTTCTTTTATGATGACAATTGATTTGACAAAAGTAGTCGTCAGATGCCTCTGATCTCTGTGCTTTTCTTTCTAGGCTGTAACTCTAGTTTTTGAGTTATGCATAATGATCTAAAATTTCCTATCAACAGTTTTATTGTACCTGTGTGTATTGTATAAAATAACTTCAAACAGTTCTTTAGAAACAGACACAGATTCTTTTCTTCATATCTTGTAAAACCAAACAATAATGCACCTTCATCCTGTGGCTATTATTTAGCTGCTGATATGGCGTCTTTGATCATTGCAGTCAACCTATTCATTGTCTGGGACTGACCTGTGAATAACCTCGAATTACAAGTTCAAATTAAGATAAGTGCAGGTTGTCAAAGTGTCAAGCTGATAAGCGTTTTATTGCACTCATCATATCTAACTCTTACAATAAATAAGACATCCTGACTCTGGCTTTTTGCAAATAGAAAAGGTAATGCATCACAACATAGAGAAATTAACCAATTATTCAACAAGTTAATACACATACAATGTAATTTGAATACATGTTTGTGCAAGAAATTGAAATGCAATTATAACAATGACGCCTTAATATAAAATACAATAAATCTATACAATCATTAATAATAATAACTATAAAAAATATATATTATCGACACCAACCTCTCATAGAAAACCTCATTAAAAATTAAACTAAAAACATGTGATCTTTCTTTCTGCAGGGAGGTCTAAACATTGCGGTCTGTGATGGAGGAAGTGGATGTTGGTGTTTGGAAAAAGAGAGGTCCCATTCTGGAGGAGGGGTGCAGTCCGATTAGGTCCAGGTAAATGATGACAGTTCACTGTGTAAACGCGCTGCTTCTGTGAGAGCAAACACAACGACTGATCAGGCCACAGCACATGACCATCTATTATAGCTCATAATCTGATCAAGGTCTCACTTTTTACTTTATTTCCTACCTCATAATAAAACAGATGAGGAGATACTAAGGTTGACTGACGGGTCAAATGTTCTATATCTTTTAGAGTTTCCACTTTTCTCCACTTGGCTCTGCGGTTCTGGAACCAAATCTGGAATCATTACAAGAACAAAATATAGTAAATTTAAATAAGAACAACTATTTATTCAATTAATCAATCTTTATTTATAGAGCGCTTTTCATACACAGGTGCATCGCAAAGTGCTTGACATTTAAAAAGACCCAAATATTATTTTACTACATGAAATAAAATAAAAGGAAATGCACTTTTCTCAAAGATTTTTACAATATTGATTTATGATAATAAATGTTAGATTAAAAAAAAAAATACCGTTTTATTTGGAGATAATTATTAACTGTACTTTTTAGGCTTTTGTGAGGCAACTGAAATTGTTTGTTTAGGCTATTTTGAAATAATCAATAATCAATCAAGTGTTGATAATTTGTTTGATCAATTTGATAAAATAAGATGATTTTTGTGTATCCTTTCTTCTCTAAGGAGGAGAAAGTAACCAAACAAACAAATCCACATTACACGAGACATGAACTCGGGGCACATAGTGTGCGTTAAAATGGAAGTTTTGGTAACATCACCTGTATCCGTGCCTCTGTGAGCTGCAGGCACGAGGCTAGCCGCTCTCTGGTGTCCACATCTGGATAGTGCGTCTGCTGGAAAACCCTCTCCAGGTGCTGCAGCTGCAGGGGGCTGAATGTGATCCTGGACTGCCTCCTCTTTCTCTCAACTGACAGTCCAGAAATACATTAACAAAGTGTCTTATTTATTTATAGGGACATACACAGTACATGTCACATAACATAATGTATGTAGCCGCATTAATCTATTTAGCCTTCATAATCTATTTATATTACTTCATACTGCTATTAATTTTAGCATCAAAAACAGCAGCAAGCTCATTCATACTACAATACTAACACATTCTCCCCGACAAATCCAAGCCTCTTTCAACCTGTCATATAATCAGATCAGCATCGCATAGTAACAAGTAATAACAGACATGAAATAGATTATGCTTATCAACAGTGAAAACATGAAATGTGAAAGAAAATATATATAGTATATAGTTACCTGTGCAGGTTTCCAGTGTAACTGGAGAGTCTTTCAGTGGTATATCTACAACAAAAATGACTTAATACTTGTCCAGTAGCATGATTTTTGTTTGGGTGAAAAAGAAGCAGCCCTCACCTGTTTGTGTCAACTGCTGTGAGGTCCCACTATTCTCTACGATCACAGATACTGTTTGGTGAATCATGATGTTCTTTCGAGCACATGAGGGTCTCCTCAAAATCTCCTCTATCGAATGAGACAGTTTTTTAATTGGTAGCGCTGCTGCTTTTTGTTGCTCCTCAAGGGTGTCTTCTCTTGTCCCTGTCTCCATAACTGGCTCTCCTGACATCAACATCTTCAGCATTATGATTTCCAACATCCAAAAATTGAACATTCCTCAGGTCTTCTGGTCTGTGCACAGGTTAAGAGCAAGGCGCTTGTTCTTGCCTGATGTTTGACCTGTATCACATGGCCGTTGTGGAGGAGGAGCGAGCATGTTATGGCATTCTTCTAGGAAACTTCAGCGATCACCACCACTCTTTCATTCACAGTGGTCCACAATTATCTTTCAGTTTTGTACGGGCAGGTGATCGAGCTCTAGGGTAAATAATATTGTCTGTCTCCCATTCCTCACATACCTACAGACTGTTTACATTTTGTGGAGTTAAATAAGTACGTAATTAATATTGAGTATATTATAGCATTATCTGGTTTCTTATCTGTGGATTTACTGGTAGTTTATCGACATGGCCTCAGTCTGAACTACTGCTCTAGTTCATTCAGGGGACACGGTGACAGCACTGGTTGTGGGCGTGGTGGAGGAGGAGAGCATTAGATCAATTATGTCTCCATCTAGTGGCTTTGGCTGATCAATACAATCCTAAGTCACATAAAAGTTGCAGCTTACATAAGATCATTTTCCTCAAAATCTGGAGATACAGCCCTGAGCTCTGCTCTCTGGTGGCCCACTCCTCTTGTCAGGTTGCCCCGAGGTCTCTACAAACCTTCTAGTATGAAACAATGCAGTGTATGGCAGCAATATACCACAGTATTACAAGAAAATCACAAATACACACATTAAAGTATATGGAATAGTCCTTTTTATGTTTTATGACCGGCAAAAATGATACTCCCAAAAACATGATACTCCCACTGGTCCAGTCACTGAGTGCACATTAACCAGTGATTGATGTAGATCAGTGAATGATCTACATCAATCACTGGTAAAAGCTCACCACCTCCCAGTGTTACTCCTCGGATCACACGACACTGAGATGCACAGTTATAATGACATGATCAACATTGACTTGACCAGAAACATATTCACAAAGCACATTTTTCTCTGGATGATTAGTTACGCCTCAGTGATTGGACACACACGCATTCCAAATATACTGACCAAACATTTACATTTGAAACTAAAACGTTTTTTTTTGTAAATTATGTCTTCCATTTTTTCCCTTATTTTTCCCTTTGTATTGTGATATCTGAAAAGCCTAAGCAGTTGAAGTGAATCCAATCCTTACCTGACATGTGACAGTTCCATATACTGCGCACAGTCACATGCAGAGTCGGACCTTATGATGCCGCGGTTCTGTGCTTCACCAGTTTCATGTGAGATCAATTTCCTTCAACAATTTTCCCTTAGAGACATTTGTTCCAGCTTTATGTGTTCTCACCCACCCACAACACTCGTAGATTCTCGGGTCCTAAAAATATCCTTTGTCACACAATCTTCCAGTCAGTGCAGTGATAATGTCCTTACCAATACCAACTTAACCTCCTGAGTGAGACCTACATACTGTAATTAGATGGCTGTGGGCGTTCATCAATGTCTCTACGCTAATAATGTTACTTTCTCCTGATATCATCGAGGGGAATTGGTGCTGTACTATGAATTAGGAAACAAAGTTAACATTCTCCTGATATTACCCATCTGCAGAGATTGCTGTGTGCCATGTGATATGACTTCCAACATGTGATAGTCCTGAGGATATGCCCTCCAATATTATGGTAAAATCAGACAAAATCAGGTTTATTGGATATATTCTCCTTTTATAACATTACTATGTATCGGGGACTGAACACAGGAATAGATAGTGTTAAAGGCAGCGGGCCTGCGTGGTGCCGGTTGGTCAGCTGCTCTTACTGTTATAATTGGGTTCACATGAACGTCTGCTGTGGCTTAACAAAGGCAGCAGTCTCGTGTCTAAACTTTGCTCCACCGGCCTGCCCTCCTCCACCTCCCAACTCTCTCTTGCCTCTCTGCTGTTCTCATTGATGTGGCTTCAGTTTGAGTCCTGACCCAGAGGACCCCCACCTGAGAGTCTGTAGACTCCTCCACCATGGCTCCAGAGAAGGACAGCGATGGTCTTGACAATTATGCTTTTGCTGTGAGTAAACAAAACCCTAACATTTACAATATTATCTACCATTTTAGCTTGAGCCTTTGTTTGAATTGGGCCATTGCTGTTATTTAACCAAAGTAGACCAGACGTATGTGAGTTGTTTAAGATGGGAACAAAACTGTTATTTTAATGTATTACTAATGTTTTGTCTTTTGTTTTGAGTTAAATATAACAACTATTCAGTGTACAAATGGGATGATCAATTTTAAACAATTGATTTATGATTGAATCAGCTTAAAGGCAAAACTATACGGTAGAATTAAACAAAGTGAGTCAAATATCTGCCACATTCTCATAACACTGAGACTCATGGATACATAAGAGTGTACTTGTTTACATTCCTGCTTCTCCATGCTCTTAATTGCATTACTGACGTGATAAGCAACAATGAACCCATCCGGCACTTTGTATCTTTATGTTAGCCTTTTGTGGTTAACTAAACACTAGATGTTAAAAATGCAACTGACTCTTTAAGTGCGATCCCAGAGGAAAGAGATCTCAATAATCACTCATTCCTTTCTCTTAGACCAAATTGAGCATTGTTTAAGACCAATCTGAGCCGACGGATTATTGCTCCTGTTTCTCAATTTTGTCTCCTGAGCAAAAGACTGTACAACAGCTCAGATTAGACTCTGGTTGAGATTTAAAAGAGATCTCATTGTGTCCTTGTAGAAATCTCAAACTGTCTCCGCATTTAATGTCTTCTATTTGTCTCAATCATTGACACAAGAGAGATTTCACATTAAACTTAAACTAATCTCATTTTAAGGTTGTCTATTTTTTTTCTCATATTTTTCTCATGTGCTGGAATTTCTCAATATTCTTCAGTAAAAGTACAGATACATGAGCAACAAATGTAAAAGTAGATTAAAACTGTACATAAGTAAAAGTACAAAAGTACCCATTTTTAATAGTACTTGATAAGCAAAAAGTAGCATTTCACAATTGTTTTATAAACTAAACCCAACCAGGACTAAACTGGAACTAAAGCTGGATTTACCCAGGACTAAATCATGTCCTTTTTTTTTTTTTTTTGAGTCTGTTTTTTGTCTTCATGGTAGGTGTCATTGAGGCATATCACAGATTCTCCAATGTAACAGCCTTTCTGTGTGGAGTTTGCATGTTCTCCCCGTTGGTGTGTTGGTTTCCTCCGGGTACTTCGGTTTCCCCTACCACTAAAAACATATACAATAGACCAGGATGAATGAGAGTGCGCATGGGAGATGACGGATGGAAATTAGCCCAAGGCTACAATCCGGTGTGGCTTGTTTACATGCACATGCAAAAGTCTCAAGTAGGTGTCATCTGTTGCTCCTAACGCATTGTAGGAGAAACAAAATAAGCCATAGAAACAGTTTCTAAAGCATTTTAGGAGCAACAGATGAGAATCACATTTTTGTCTCCAGAAGTTTAAGAATAGACATGTTTGAGAAGTAAATGTTTCCTCTGGGATGTGCAGGGTAAGAGTTGTGAGCTTTAATGCTAATGGTTGGGATAGCATTTTCCTTTTTTTAGTTCAAATCATTTTCTTCTGAACTTCTATTAATGCTATGTTGTGGGAAAGTAACTGACCAAAATATACTTATAGAACCATAGCCTCGAGCATATTTCACTGCTTGTTTACTTTTCATGTGACTGACATGTCATGGCTGTGTCAGCTGGAAGGACGGTTTTGTGATCTGTCTGGGGCACAACATGACAATATGGACAGCTCTGTGGAGGAGGACAACAACAAACTAGCCTACTGTGTGACCGATGTGCCTCCCTGGTACCTGTGTATTATCCTCGGCATCCAGGTATGTAAGCGTCCTGGATACTTGGTCTGTTATCTTTATATTCTTGCTCTTTGTTATGTAATGCCTCCATGAACTCACATGATGATGTCTGTTAGAAGTTGTGCTCATGCTTGACAGACTATACATTGATTTTTGTTTATGCACTTCTCTGTTCTAGCACTGTTTGACTGCATTTGGGGGTCTCATCGCCATCCCCCTGATCCTGTCTCAAGGCCTGTGTCTTCAGCATGATGGTCTTACACAAAGCCACCTCATCAGTACCATATTTTTTGTCTCTGGCGTCTGCACTTTGCTCCAGGTCTCATTTGGTATAAGGTAAGGGAAATATATCAGCAGTGTGAAGATTATAACCATGAAGATGAATAAGGTGCTCTGTAACTTACACACTTACTAAACAAAGTAGGGATATTTGTTGTGCTGGTACTGCCTACTGTGCAGCAGGGCATATTGATTTACTTTGGAGGTTTGCTGTCAACTCCTGCCATTTAAGCAGAACAGAACATGCAGCTTGAAGTATGAAATGTTCAACTATGCCAGGAGATTATCAGTGAGAAATGGGAACAATGCCTAGTTGTATTTTCCAATGGTTAAACCTTTGTACAAAGAAGTTGAATAATCGCATTGTTGTCAAGACCTTGACAAAAGTTGTATTTTTTGGTTTATTTATTTATCGATTTATTGGTCTATCTACAGTATCTATCTATCTGTCTATCAATCCATCCAAAATGGGATGTTATAAATTGCTACAGTAACATAGTATAACACACATATGATGGTTTTAGTGTCTTGTTGCTGTGTTTGGCTCAGTATCCGCGCCACAGTTGGATTTTGGGAGGAATCCATGGGTTATTTTGCTTGGAATCTTGTGCTGACTTTATCTGCATTCCCCTGGTTTAGCAGCACTGATGCGATTTTTGTCTGTCCCCACAGACCTGGGGATCAGATGCAAGGAAACAATCGCCGTGATTAACATCTGTAATTGTTTAAGACGGACATATCTGATGTCATGTTGAAAAAACAGTGATTTACTTAACCTCTAGGCCAGTTCGACTAATGAGAGACTGTCCCCACCTCACATGATTGAGCTGATCTACTGAGTTACTACAGAGAGACAAATGATACACTTTGTTAACTCTGACTTGTGTATTTATTTTTCAGACTCCCCATTCTTCAAGGTGGCACTTTTACCCTCTTAGCACCCTCCATGGCCATGCTGTCTATGCCCGAGTGGACTTGCCCCACTTGGACACAAAATGCTAGTCTGGTTAATACCTCATCCACAGAATACATAGAAGTCTGGCAGAGTCGGATGAGAGCGGTGAGTAAATTGTATCCAGATGACTTTTCTAATTAATCGCCTTTTGATAGAGTCACCTGGAAGGAGGGGGAAAAAAAAACAGTTAATTGCATTTTAGTAATTTGTTTAAATCTAGGCAATAAGGGCAGCAATGGCTTTCTGAGGTCACGTAGTCTACTTTTGGCTGTGAAAAAAATAAATAAAATCCTATTACATGAATACTAATTATTTTAATTGGACAAATGCAGCCATTGTTTGACTCTCCGATAGCAATATTATCAATGCTTATTTCATGCTTGCACGTTGTCTGTAAGCAACTGTAGAGGTTCTTTCAGATCTACCATATGGTTTTACATTATTACATTTCTTTCTTCCATACATACAGATTGCATTGGTTGCGGCTCTTTTATCGGTTGTCATGTTGCATACATAATTAGACCCGTTCCTTTTGATTTGTGCCCTTTAGCTTCAAGGGTCGATTATGGTGGGGTCCCTCTTCCAAGTCTTTGTTGGATTTTCTGGTCTCATTGGCCTTTTCATGCGTTTTATTGGGCCCCTTACCATTGCGCCCACCATTTCATTGATCGGACTGTCCCTGTTTGACTCAGCTGGCACTAGCGCTGGTAATCATTGGGGCGTTTCTTCCATGTGAGTGACATCTTTAAATGATCTGACTCACATGCTTGATGTTTTGACAAATGACATTGTTTTCTTCCAGGACAACAGCCCTGATCATTCTCTTCTCGCAGTATCTGAAGCACGTAGCAGTGCCGTTTCCCTCCTACAGCCAAGACAAAAAGCTGCATACCACTCGTGTGCATGTCTTTCAGATTTTGCCTGTATGTACAAAACTCGAACTAAAGTACAACATGTTACCAGCACATCAGAAGGTTAACTGTTTTGTGGGTCATATTTCAGGTTTTACTTGGCTCGTCAATATCTTGGCTAGTCTGCTACATCTTGACCAAGTACAACGCTCTTCCCTCTGACCCTTCGAAGTATGGTTACCTGGCCCGCACTGATTTAAAAGGGGATGTCATCGGGCAGGCCCCCTGGATCAGTTTTCCGTACCCAGGTCAGTGGGGCATGCCCACTGTGAGTCTGGCTGGAGTGGTGGGCATCTTGGCTGGTGTTATTTCCTCTATGATTGAGTCAGTCGGGGACTACCATGCTTGTGCCAGGTTATCTGGGGCTCCCCCTCCACCAAAACATGCCATAAACCGGGGAATCGGTATTGAAGGGTTAGGTTGTCTGCTGGCCGGAGCTTGGGGAACTGGAAACGGCACCACATCTTACAGCGAGAATGTTGGAGCTCTTGGTATTACTAAGGTAAACTGGTCCATGTCAGTCGATACTGTAGTAGCAGACACAATCTGAAAAACCCTTCTTTGTTCATTTCACAGGTTGGAAGTCGCATGGTGATAGTAGCCGGTGGAGTCTTAATGGTTATAATGGGGGTGTTTGGAAAAGTGGGGGCAATATTTATAACAATACCATCTCCTGTGGTAGGAGGGATGTTTATGGTAATGTTTGGTGTCATTGCTGCTGCAGGAGTTTCTAATCTGCAGGTGGATTTTAAAGCAGCCTATTCCATGTTTTCTTTATCTTATGTATCTAACATTGTTTACCATTTCCCCTTTAGTATGCTGACATGAATTCATCAAGAAATATTTTCATTTTTGGATTCTCCATGTTTTCTGGTTTGGTCATACCCAACTGGATACTCAAGAATCCGGGAACTATCGCTACAGGTATGACAAATAAAGAAAACATACTCTCTTTCCCATCCTCCCACCAAGTATCTTAATAAGAACAATTGTATGTGTTGAGCTCAGGTGTGGTAGAGCTGGACCAGGTTCTGCAGGTGCTCCTGACCACGAGTATGTTTGTGGGAGGGTTTTTTGGCTTCATACTTGATAACACAATTCCAGGTACTGTGTGTTTATTATTGTTAGTGTTGACAAGCCATTAGTGAATAATCAGTTAATATAGAATACGTATATGTTTGCTGGTACATACCTGCTGAGCACATCTTTAGATGAAAATAACAAGAGATTGTAAAACACCCAAGAAAAGATGTTGTACCCTTCTAGAAACCTATAACTTCGAATAATGCACTAACAATGGATTTATGCCCCCCAGGGTCTAAACAAGAGCGGGGCATCTTGGCCTGGAACAAGGCTCACGAGGATGATTCCAATAACACTCTTGAGAGTGGAGAGGTCTACAACCTTCCTTTTGACATTACCAGTCACCTGCCTTCCTCCTGGCTGCACTACTTGCCCTTTTGCCCTCCCAATGTGCCCCGCTCTCTGGAAGGAAGTGGAGCAGACATCTATGCCCTGGAGCCCAAGCAGCCTCTGCCACATCCACAACCTGCCTCCATGATCTTAGCTGTCCCTTTGTGAGCTCAGCTCTCACTGCGTCAGTCTGGGGATTATACTTATTGTGGGCTTGAAGGCATCTTAAGGTGAACTATAGTCAAAGACTGAACTGTAACAACATGGTGCAAGAGTTCTTTACGCATTTTATTCGTGGTTGACAGATTTTTGTGATAACAGTGTACAATAAAAAATTAAGTCCTTTTGTATCTTTGATGACAAAATCCAAAAGAAAACGTTTTATTATTGTCATAATTTCACTTTCACTTGTAAATATATTCTTTGAAGTCTATTTGGTAGTTTCTCTAATTTCTCACAGTGACATGGTGGTGCAGTGGTTAGCGCTCATCCCTCACAGCAAGAAGGTCCCGGGTTCGATTCTCACCTGGACGAGGCCGTTCTGTGTGTACTTTGCATGTTCTCTGTGTGTCTGCGTAGGTTTCCTCCGGGTACTCCGGGGGAAACCACTTCCCCTACAACTAAAACATGTACAATAGCTCTGGGGCGTGGACTGCCCTGAAAAAGAGCTTCCTAATCTCTTACTTTCCTGGTTAAATAAAGGTAAATATACTTATCTCAGATAGACCGTATAGATGTACTGCACTAAAAAGATTGCAAGATTCACGTCTCTGCCCATAGTCCACTCAAAACTCAAATGCATAATTGAATATGGACAGTACTTCTCTGGTATAAAATTTCTTTTTCTGTTCATCTATATTTTGGAGTACATCAGAACAGCCCGTGTCCTGTAGATGTATTATTTTATTACATCAAATGAATATGTTTATCATATAGCGCAGTCCAGTTTATTTGCATTGTTCATGTCATCAAGTCCTGCTTGATAGCCTTGTATAAATGAACAAAAGACTGGGCCCATGCCTCTCTTTGATGTTTGCTGGTGGAGTTGGTCATCCTCTGGGTGGTGTACACCAAAGTCAGAAGGGTGCGTTCAAATTCATCCTGATGCAGATGTCCGTGTGTCTTTGAAATGTGTGAGACGAGCCTCAGTATGTCTGGTACATTCCTGGGAATGATTTCCTCACATATGACCTCCAGTTTTCTTGTCTGTCGGAGAGAAGCGAGCTCCCCATCATCAACTGAAAACTCCCCACTGGCTTCAAAATGTATCCCACTCATCAGAATCTGGAAATGACAACCATAAAAACTGTAACTATCTGATTATTAGAAAGACAAGATTGATAAATTGTCTCACCTCAAACAGGAGATGTGCGTCTTTGAAGGAATGGTAAAAGCTGGGATTGACTGCAGATGGGAGACTTCTCTTTAGTCGACTGTTTGCAGCTGGAAACAGGGCTACAGGGGTCAAAGTGTGAGAAAATGATTATGGAAATATGTGTGAAGGAAAAGTCTCCCTATGCCCAATGTTGATTTATGCACCACTTGTCACCACGGTTCACCTTTGACCAATGTTGCATATGACTTGTATTTTGCA
Organism: Proterorhinus semilunaris; assembly: GCA_021464625.1. NCBI lineage: Eukaryota > Metazoa > Chordata > Actinopteri > Gobiiformes > Gobiidae > Proterorhinus > Proterorhinus semilunaris. The sequence goes on along the minus strand of CM038356.1, from coordinate 14,461,442 downwards.
GAGGATAAAACATGACCTAAATCTTAAACAGTAGAGAAATCAAAGGCTGAGGTACAGTTGGATTACACAGTTTCCATATGAGTTCCCTCTCGTATTAGCCTCATTTTCTTCTTAAGCTGGTGTTCACCGCTGACACAGTTCTCCCTTGAATATGTGAAGTATTTCAGAAAACTCCAGCCTTATGTTGTTTATTTAACCTGATGTGAAATTCAATCTTGGAACATTTTGTATTTACAGATAACATATTGACAATCTCCAAGCGACTACTGTTTCTCCTCTCCTATAACTATAATGCAGAGGGCCAACATTCCTCACAGGCTGCTGGTGTCAAATCAAAAACACAGGCATTTTACGTTTCGAGGGTTGAGATCAGTATTGGCGAAACACCTACAATAGGCTCATACACTTGGGATATAGTTGGCAATAAAGGCATAGTAGATAAAAAAAAGTAGTCAAAGATTCATGATTAGTATTAGTCAGAAGCAGCAATAGTTCAAGTACAGACAATGTATATTATATTTAAACATTTGATGAAAAAACAGACCACTGGGTAAAATCCAAAACAATTAAATTTACTATGATAATATTGAAATAATATTAGCATCCCCCCAGTAAAATGCCGGTGTATCCTGTTTACTATCATAACAGTATAGGGAGTATGCAGATTATGTCACAGCAGAGCGACAGAAGCCAAATTCTACATTGTATTTGATTTGACGATCAGTGTGGAGCATGGAAGATTCTGTTTACAATAAAAAAGTGCATACCTTTTATATCTCATTATATAAAATGTGACAGAAAGTTTTTCATACATAATGTAGCCAAAGAATAAACGATAAACACGTTCATTACTGAAGATGTTTGAATCTCTGAGCGAGTGACGTCTCCTTGAAACTAAACCGACTTGTTTCATCCATGTGCGGCCCTTACCTCTGCCCCGACACCTCGCGGTCCCAGTTCGGAAGCAGCAGTACAGAAGACAAACGAGCAGCAGCCTCTGAGCCATCATCCTGCCCTCCTCAGTCCACGGTGCAGCTTACTCGCACTGAGCGCACACCTTCCATCGTTCCAAATCCCTGTGTCTGCCCTCCCCTCCCAGTACTGATCTGTCTCTGCCTCTCTCACTCCCTGACTCGGGGCGTTTTTAAGCTCTCAGCTGGTTGTCATCAGCTCCATGCACTCACTATATAAATCATCATATTTCAAACAAGACTTTAAGGACGCACATACTTCCTGTCTGAGATCCTGATAGTTATTATAAACATTCAAGCTATTTAGTTGCATTTACCGTTTCAGTCTTATATGTTTAGATCATTCATCGCTTCTTTCTGTCAATTGTTTATCCCAGGTATTACATTATTATTATTATTATTTGTTTTATAGTATTAGAATGTGTTTTGGATGACTAACAGGTACACACTGTGTTTGCTGCCACCCCATGAACTATAAAACTTCTAATATAAGCACCTTCTTTTATGATGAACACAAAGAACCATGTTGTTTTGGGCACAACGCGTGAGCAGCATAAGCGAGACTTTGTTTGCTGCTTGGCAAAAGGGCACGTCTTCGACAGCCGCAGGGACACCAAGTGAGAGTATAATGTTGAGAATGCCCAGCCTATTTGTTAATGCATACAGTATAACGGTGCCAACATTTTCTTTCCATAACTTTGTGGAGGTGAGGGCACTATAAGAAGTGTTAAAATAGATTTGGCCACAATGTAACCTTCAGGAATACCTCACAAAAACCCTCTCTGCTCAAATGAAAGGAAAATGTTATTCTACACCGCACCCCGAAATATTTCCCCTTCTCCATCGAGTAAGTGACTCATATTTGGACGTCACACACAGAACTGGCTGTCCCCATTGAAAACATAGGGGAGGGTACTTTCTGGTACAAGTTTTTCGTCATGGTTTTGGCTTTTGCCACAGCATGTCACCCACCAGCATTGACATCATTTGCATATTGATTTAGCATTACTCTGCATGCCCTTCCCGACTATCCGTGCTTGAGAGTGGCACTAATTCGTGACTCTTTGTGAAGGCTTTCTCAGTTATTTTGGTTTTCATAATCATTCTGAGAGTTATTATACTGTAAGTATTTAACACGTACAGTGCCTTGCAAAAGTACTAATACACCTTGAACTTTTGCACATTTTGTCATGTTTACAACCATACACGTAATGATTTTATTTTGAATTTTTTACGGAAAGTTCACACACAAGTAACAGACAACTGTGAAGTGAAAGCAAAATGATACATGATTCTGTTATTTTACAAAAAATAGAAAAGTGAAAAGTGCGTGCATAAGTATTCATTCAGCATTTTCTGAGTGCATTAAATTGCCTTTATAACATTCCTAATGACTGCAGAAAGTTCACACCTTGCCCTAACCATTAAATAGAGGCCACCTGTGTGTAATCTACTCTCAGTATAATTCCAGCTGTTCTGTGAGGGCCTCAGAGCTATGGTCGGAGTGTATTGGTCACTAAACAACATCATGAAGGCCAAGGAGCTCACCAGAGAGGTCAGGGATAAAGCTGTGGAGACGTTTAAAGCAGCGTTAAGTTATACAAAGATTTCCCAAAATTTGAACATCTCACGGAGCACTGTTCAATCCATCATTCGGAAATGGAAAGAGTATAGCGCCACTGCGAACTTACCAAGACACGGCCGTCCACCTAAACTAACAGACCGAACAAGAAGAGCACTGGTCAGAAATGTAACCAAGTGCCCCAAGATAACTCTGGAGGAGCTGCGACGAAGTCATATGGAGGACACAGCTACCATGTGGAAGAAGGTCCTTTGGTCAGATGAGACAAAAATTGAACTTTTTGGCCCAAATGCAAAACGTTATGTATGGCACAAACCTAACGCTGCTCATCGTCCTGAGTGCACCCCAGTGTGAAATATGGTGGGGGAGCATCATGCTATGGGGCTGCTTTTCCTCAGCGGGGACTGGGAAGATTGTAAGAATAGTTGGGAAGATGGATGAAGCCAAACACAGGGACAAACCTGCTGGAGTCAGCAAGAGAATTGAGGCTGGGGCGGAGATTCACCTTCCAGCAGGACAATGACCGTAAACACAAAGCTAAATCTACAATGGAATGGTTTAAAAACAAACATATTAATGTGTTAGAATGGCCCAGTCAAAGTCCTGACCTAAATCCTATTGAAAATCTGTGGAAAGACCTGAAAACTGCTGTTCACAAACGCTCTCCTTCTAATTGGACAGAGCTTGAGTTGTTTTGTAAAGAGGAATGGGCTAAAATGTCAGTCTCTAGATGTGCAAACTTTGAAGAGTCAAACCCCAAAAGACTTGCTGCTGTTATTGCAGCAAAAGGGGGTTCCACAAAGTATTAAGTCATGCTGTATGAATACTTATGCACGCCCAACTTTTCTATTTTCTATTTTTTGAAAATTAACAGAATCATGTATCATTCACAGTTGTCTGTTACTTGTGTGTGAACTTTCAGTAACATTCAAAATAAAATCTTTACGTTTAGGGTTGTAAACATGACAAAATGTGCAAAAGTTCAAGGTGTATTAGTACTTTTGCAAGGCACTGTAGTTCTCTACGCTACTCACTACTACAGTGGTTCTCAACTGGAATGGCACTGGGACCCACATCGTTCTAGACTGACAAGCCACGACTAAAATGAGAACTGAATTTGTTTATATTATGTAATGTAAAATACCGTATGTCATGCTGTCATTTTAACAGACTCAAGAATGTTTGTACTTTCCCTGTTGTTAAATATTATTGGCAAATGATCTCATATTAAAAGACATGTTCCCGTTGCCAAACTTTGAAACATGGTTCTGCGCCCCACTTTTGGATCCCGCCCCACCAGTCAAAAACCCCTGCATTTCTACATATGGTCAGCACATTTGATTAACCTTTGTCTGTAGAACTAGTCACTCATACATTACTTCTACTACTACTACTACTACTAGTTGGTTCTACTCTAACTCATAATGTCTCTGTGGCTATTTTCACCCTTTGTTGCATCAGGGTGTAGCTATAGGCTTAGATTATTTTTTTTTAAATGAGAAAAGACAAAGATCTGCAGCAGACTACAGACAGGACATGCCACGAGATCAATGCCAAAAATATTTTCAGTGGCTTATGCGATGCCAACATTTCTTCCTAAATTGAGTATTTTCTTCATTTGGGCCAGAAAATACAATCTGCAACTACACATAACCTTTTGACAGCGTAGTAACAGACCTTTTATATGTGTTTATATGCCTCCTCTGTGTCAAAGCCATTTCCATGGGCTTTATTCCCAGGTTTGGCATTATACTCCCAGTATGAATGCCTCCACTCACAGCTCTGTAAAGTCATATGGAACTAATGCCTCATATACCCAGTGTGTTCTTTCTGCCAAAACAACATCTGACGTTCAGGCATATATGCATTTCCAAGAACGAGAGAAGGGAAAATGTTCCTACATATAGTGGCAATATAAATATACCACTGTTAATGACACTGACAAGTTTCTTCATCCACATATATAACTACTGCGTTGATAGAGTCAACCCAGATGACCGTTATCACTTTCCTGCCTGTATTTATTTGCACAGTGAGTACCTTTTCATAGACATTCCTAAGACTATTCCTCTAGGACTCTGAAGCCTTGAATAACATTCTTCACTACTTCCTAAAGCTCCTCCTCTTAAAGAGAGTCAGCACTGCCCAGGTGTTTTGGGATGAATGGACAGGTTACTAGTCGAGTATTGCCATCTTGTGGTTGATTCATAGAAGTGCGCGTAATTTATTTTGTATGTATTGTAGCTGAAAGGTTATGCTCTCATAGAGGTTTAAAGACGGCTGAACAAGGCTACCTGAGTGTTAAAGGATAACATTAAATCGCTATTTATCATACTGGGTCAAGCTGTAAAGTCATACTATCCGTGGGTCAAGCTGTACAGTCGCACTATCTCTGTCATAGCCTTGACCGTGGTACTCAGGCGCCCACTCTCAGCCACTGAATGTTTGGCTTGAGTATCAGTATGACGCTCTTAGACGGTATTTATCCCTCTTCTGTGGAAGCATAGACAGACTTGAATGGACTGGCACAATGTCTCGAGTTCATGTCTCCGGGTCCCGTAACGATGGTAAATAAAACTTCTCCTGTATAAAGCGGTCATCCAGACTGCTGCCTATTCTTCATCAATCCTCTCGAGCACCATTGTTATTTCTCTAACACTGAGCTTACCCGAGCTGCATGTGAGAACACAAGCACAAGAATTCAGTCACTGAGCATGAACTTGGGCTTCACTTGCACTAATTAGGACTTGTGAAGGTGCTTGAAAATGTGTTTTTAAAGCAGGTTTCAACCATAGGATCTGGCAACACTTTTTGTAATTCTCTCCTGGACGGGACGATTCTGTGTGTAGTTTGCATGTTCTCCCCGTGTCAATTTCGCACATGCAATAAGGAAATTCAATGTATAACCCTTCAAGTATAGCTACGTTGTGAAAATGGACACCCAAAAAGCTACAAGCTTATCAACAGGGGAAGTTAACCACTTCGGTAAAGTTAGAAAGATATTCACAGATTCGGCTTTTCCGGATCAATAACTCATCATCGCAACATTGCTTTCACAAAACCGACACTTCAATGCGATCAAGGCAAGGTGGACTACTACCTACAATCGTATTTTCCTCAAAACAAGCTGCCCTCCGTGCTGGGAGACGTGCATTGGCCTCTACGCAGAGCCTGCTGGTGCTCGAATGCGCAGGGACCGTCTACAAATGGCAACACCGAAAAAAATAAGATACAGAAATATTCAATAGCCTTGACCTAAGACATGTGTAGTGTCATTAAAATTGCGTGTATGTGTTTCTGATTGTGTGTGTGTGTGTGTGTGTGTGTGTGTGTGTGCGTGTGTGTGTGCATATATATATAATATATAAAAAAAATTTTTTTCTTGGATTGGAAAATTATTATGATTTTAAATATTGTTTAACATCCTTATAGGGCAATCTTTAGCAAAATCTCTTTGTAAAGGTGTATGGTAAAAAAAAAACATTAAAAGTCAACTTTATCAAATTTCTTTGGATAAAGGGTTTTTCTTTTTTCATTTTAATTATGTTTTATCATTATAATGAGTCAAAAGTATACCATTGCATGTTGTATTGCCACACATAACAAAGTAGATATAAACCATCTCACCTTAATCACATACTTTGAAAGAAGTTGTTTCAAATTAATTTAATTTTTTTTTTATCACGTACAAACTACAAAAATGCGCAATAAGTACACTATTACATGGTGTAGTGCCACCAAACTCACATCATATATTAATCATCTCCCCTTGATCACACTACAGCTCCCAGTTTGGTCAAATATAATGAAAATTAATTTTAAGGATTTTTTATCAAGAAAAAACGACTAAAATGCACAATAAGTACACTATTACATGGTGTAGTGCCACCAAACTCACATCATATATTAATCATCTCCCCTTGATCACACTACAGCTCCCAGTTTGGTCAAATATAATGAAAATTAATTTTAAGGATTTTTTTTATCAAGAAAAAACTACTAAAATGCACAATAAGTACACTATTACATGGTGTAGTGCCACCAAACTCACATCATATATTAATCATCTCCCCTTGATCACACTACAGCTCCCAGTTTGGTCAAATATAATGAAAATTAATTTTAAGGATTTTTTTATCAAGAAAAAACGACTAAAATGCACAATAAGTACACTATTACATGGTGTAGTGCCACCAAACTCACATCATATATTAATCATCTCCCCTTGATCACACTACAGCTCCCAGTTTGGTCAAATATAATGAAAATTAATTTTAAGGATTTTTTATCAAGAAAAAACGACTAAAATGCACAATAAGTACACTATTACATGGTGTAGTGCCACCAAACTCACATCATATATTAATCATCTCCCCTTGATCACACTACAGCTCCCAGTTTGGTCAAATATAATGAAAATTAATTTTAAGGATTTTTTTATCAAGAAAAAACGACTAAAATGCACAATAAGTACACTATTACATGGTGTAGTGCCACCAAACTCACATCATATATTAATCATCTCCCCTTGATCACACTACAGCTCCCAGTTTGGTCAAATATATGATATACTCACATCATATGAGTTTTCATAATAACAAAATCTGTGCGTATATATATATATATAGCTTAGTACAAATTGAAGATGTATACAGTATTTGGCCTGGTAAAAAAGAGAAGTTTCTGGGGGTGCAAGGCAGCTTGGTAGTTGTGTCACATGCATGATGCACTGATGGTACAAGCTTAGTAGCAGCGACTATCGTTATGAATCTCAAATCCATCCTTTGCTGCATTTTATCCCCCTTTTCTACTTTTGCTGTGCCTCGTCAGCTGCTCCATGTAAAAAAAAAACATAAAGGCCATACAATATAGCAAGCCCCAAAACATACAACACTCATACTCTCATAATGTAAGTCTTTGAGTTTTAACAACTTTTATTTCCCACACTCCCAAACATAAAGAATGCAGTATCTGGTTACAGTAAGTGAAATGTATACCTATAAACTCTCTAGTTGTTGCACAACACACAGTACCAAGGGGTGTCTTTGTTTGGAATCTGTGCTGGTGTCATCTCAATGCATTCAGTATGGAACCATCGTCCACAGGTTTCACACTGTATCTACAACATGGGGATATACACATGTCTATAACATTGTAAAACTTTTCTTATGAATATAGATATAGAATCAATATAGAATAAAATATTGTTTGTCATGGCAGTTAAAATATTATTTTTTTAAACTTCAGATTAATTTATAATAGATTATGTTAAAACTATGAAACCTTTTTGTCTCACCCAAAGGGCAGCAACTGCAGAATGGCGCAGGTCTCCATTTCCACAGAAGGAGCAGAAGTCATCCCTTGAATCTTGAAATAAACAAGAGCATCAATCAAATAATCTATGACTAATCTCAATTACAAAAGAAAAAAATTTTCATTTGCAGAAAGTTTCCAAAAACAAATCTTTTATTACCGGATCCTTTGAGAATTTCTTCTGCCATTTCTCGTCTGAGTTTTTGAATACATCTTTTTGATGACTCAATGTGGAAGTTCTTTGGAATGTTTGGAAATTTCATCACTGTCATCTTGGCCATCTATATGAAAGGCAAATGAGGACACATTTTGTTTGATCCCACACAGTAAAATACATACAATCTTTTTTTCTTTTGTCAACGATATAAAAAATGTTGCGCATAATCACCTGCATAACAAAGATCCCACAGCTGGTGCCATCTTTCTGGAAAGTGTGGGTTATTGTGCCAGGTTGCCACATGATATTAACCCAGTCCTCTTTTCCAAGTCACTACAGCTCCCAAACTGGGAGCTGTAGTGTGATCAAGGGGAGATGATTAATATATGATGTGAGTTTGGTGGCACTACACCATGTAATAGTGTACTTATTGTGCATTTTAGTCGTTTTTTCTTGATAAAAAAATCCTTAAAATTAATTTTCATTATATTTGACCAAACTGGGAGCTGTAGTGTGATCAAGAGGAGATTATTAATATATGATGTGAGTTTGGTGGCACTACACCATGTAATAGTGTACTTATTGTGCATTTTAGTCGTTTTTTTCTTGATAAAAAAATCCTTAAAATTAATTTTCATTATATTTGACCAAACTGGGAGCTGTAGTGTGATCAAGGGGAGATGATTAATATATGATGTGAGTTTGGTGGCACTACATCATGTAATAGTGTACTTATTGCGCATTTTTGTAGTTTGTACGTGATAAAAAAAAAAATTAAATTAATTTGAAACAACTTCTTTCAAAGTATGTGATTAAGGTGAGATGGTTTATATCTACTTTGTTATGTGTGGCAATACAACATGCAATGGTATACTTTTGACTCATTATAATGATAAAACATAATTAAAATGAAAAAAGAAAAACCCTTTATCCAAAGAAATTTGATAAAGTTGACTTTTAATGTTTTTTTTTACCATACACCTTTACAAAGAGATTTTGCTAAAGATTGCCCTATAAGGATGTTAAACAATATTTAAAATCATAATAATTTTCCAATCCAAGAAGAAGAAAAAAATTATATATATATATATATATATATGCACACACACACGCACACACACACACAATCAGAAACACATACACGCAATTTTAATGACACTACACATGTCTTAGGTCAAGGCTATTGAATATTTCTGTATCTTATTTTTTTCGGTGTTGCCATTTGTAGACGGTCCCTGCGCATTCGAGCACCAGCAGGCTCTGCGTAGAGGCCAATGCACGTCTCCCAGCACGGAGGGCAGCTTGTTTTGAGGAAAATACGATTGTAGGTAGTAGTCCACCTTGCCTTGATCGCATTGAAGTGTCGGTTTTGTGAAAGCAATGTTGCGATGATGAGTTATTGATCCGGAAAAGCCGAATCTGTGAATATCTTTCTAACTTTACCGAAGTTCCATAACCCACCCTGGGCAAAGATGATATGCATATAAACAAAACAAAGAATGGCTCACATAAGACGAGCTCCCGCTGACCTCATCCAAGAGGTGAAGGCATATAACCGAACAGATGGCATTTCGACAATATATAATATTAATTTCTATACTTTTTGTTGCTTTCACACTATATCAATATCTCACCCTACCAGAGTATCAGCGGGGCTGTACAGTACGGGCTTATTGACAGTCCAACTAATTCTTTTTAAATCAGTTCTGAAAGGAACATTGGAATAGACATAGTTTGCAATTTATAACTAGTCCTAGTTACAATCCAACATGAAGAAACACGTTACCTTGTGTCAGTGTAAAAACTTGGTGCTGATCTATGCACAGAGAGAAACCAGTAGAACCTTAGGAGTCCTAAGGCGCAAGCAAACCAGAAGCATATCTCTCCAGAAGTTGACTCTTTAATCTCCTTTTAAATATAGTTAAAGTACAATAGGTCAGGATGAAGTGTGTTAGAGAGTGCGCATGGGGGACATAGCCCAAGGCTACAATCCGGTGTGGCGTGTTCACATGCATGAGTCCCATATGTTCATTAACATGCACTGTAACGACCAACATAGATGATGTTTATGAAACATTTGCCTGCTGGACAGGAGGACCTAAAGATAGGGTATTGTTTTGTTTAATATTTCATGATACATGTCACGTGTATTAAGTAAACATGCACAAATCAGTGAAACATTTTACTTGAAAAATGTATAATGTTGATTTAATCACAATAACAATTCAGGATTGGCAAAGTCTAACACTTTATAAAAATACAAGGACTTTCTCCGATCTAAATAATGACCAAAACCCAGTGAGAGCATGTATCTTCCTTTAAACTTTATATATATATTTTTTTACAGCTGTCTATTTACCTTCTATACTTGATTTAGTTTACTGACTTCAGTTTGAAAACTGTGTCTCTAAAATTGTGTAATGAGAAAAGAGAAGCAACGCACACCAGAACTCTCCGAGGTGCAGTAGGGGAAAATCTTCATAAATCAAAAAACAACATCGCCGATGTCCAAGTTTTAATGATAGTGATTAAGTTTCGGCATTAGCCTTCAACAGATCTTTCTTTTTTCTTCTTTGAACCAAAATGTATGTAAAATTGTGTAACATAACATTATAGTTTTTAATCCTTGTAATACATTTTCTTCCCCACTAGATGGTGCCATTTACCTTCCTTATCTGTAAATTGATTTTTCTCATTGAAAATCTGGAAATCTGTTCATCTTTATTTGCCTAATTTTTTTGTATGATATACTTGCTAAAAGCTGTTATGTCTTTTTTGTCTGCTTCATTTACCTGAAGCTCTATGCTTGGTATGCCACAGCTCCCACATCTCTCCATTGTCTGACCTAGACCAAACCAATTTTATGAACCATTTAGCAGCTTCCTCCCATTAAAATGACAAACCCTCATCATTAGTTAGTTCTGGCCCTTATAGTCACATAGTCACATTATTTGTCCATTGAGTGTGACTGCGGCACATATTGTCCATCTGTTCCTCATGCACAGGGAGCGTGCACAGGAATGACTGTAATCAACAGGGAAGTAAAAGCCCTGCAATAACGTGACTTAGTAGACTGAAGCAGACTGTATCCAAAATGCCACCCAAAATAGTCTTGTGAGAAAACTGGAGTCTGGCCTCTTCACAATTACAGTGATTTGACAAATGAGTGTGTTTTGTAGCAAATATTCAGCCCGGGTATGACATTTGAGTGTATATAAAGCAGATTCTGTAAACCTGTGAGACTGATGCAACTTTGCGCTTACTCTAGATAATTTTGTTTATATATACAGTGCCTTGCGAAAGTACTAATACACCTTGAACATTTGCACATTTTGTCATGTTTACAACCCTAAACATAAAGATTTTATTTAGAATTTTTTTACTGAAAGTTCACACATAAGTAACAGACAACTGTGAAGTGAAAGCAAAATGATACTTGATTCTATTATTTTTCAAAAAATAGAAAAGTGAAGAGTGGAGCGCGCACAAGTATTCATACAGCATGAAATAATACTTTGTGGAACCCCCTTTTCTGCAATAACAGCAGCAAGTCTTCTGGGGTAGGACTCTACAAGGTTTGCACATGTAGAGACTGACATTTTAGCCCATTCCTCTTTACAAAACAACTCAAGCTCTGTCAAATTAGAAGGAGAGCGTTTGTGAACAGCAGTTTTCAGGTCTTTCCACAGATTTTCAATAGGATTTAGGTCAGGACTTTGACTGGGCCATTCTAACACATTAATATGTTTGTTTTTAAACCATTCCATTGTAGATTTAGCTTTGTGTTTACGGTCATTGTCCTGCTGCAAGGTGAATCTCCGCCCCAGCCTCAATTCTCTTGCTGACTCCAGCAGGTCCAACTATTCCTATAATCTTCCTAGTCCCCACTGAGGAAAAGCATCCCCATAGCATGATGCTCCCCCCACCATATTTGACACGGGGGATGGTGCACTCAGGACGATGAGCAGTGTTAGGTTTGCTCCATACATAACGTTTTGCATTTGGGCCAAAATATTTAATTTTTGTCTCATCTGACCAAAGCACCTTCTTCCATATGGAGCTGTGTCCTCCATATGACTTCTAGCAAACTTCAAACGGGATTTCTTATGGCCTGCTTTCAATAATGGCTTTCTTCTTGCCACTCGTCCATGAAGGCCAGATTTGTGTAGAGTACGACTTATAGTTGTCCCATGTACAGATTCCCCCAGCTCAGCAGCAGTACGTCGCAGCTCCTCCAGAGTTATCTTGGGGCACTTGGTTGCATTTCTGACCAGTGGTCTCCTTGTTCGGTCTGTTAGTTTAGGTGGACGGCCGTGTCTTCGTAAGTTCACAGTGGTGCTATACTCTTTCCATTTCTGAATGATGGATTGAACAGAGCTCCGTGAGATGTTCAAATCTTGGGAAATCTTTGTATAACTTAACGCTGCTTCAAACTTCTCCACAGTTTTATCCCTGACCTCTCTGGTGTGCTCCTTGGCCTTCATGATGTTGTTTAGTGACAAATACACTCTGACCATAGCTCTGAGGCCCTCACAGAACAGCTGGAATTATACTGAGAGTAGATTACGCACAGGTGGCCTCTATTTAATGGTTAGGGCAAGGTGTGAACTTTCTGCAGTCATTAGGAATGTTATAAAGGCAGTTTAATGCACTATGAATACTTATGCACTTCACTTTTCTATTTTTTGAAAAATAACAGAATCATGTATCATTTAACTTTCACTTCACAGTTGTCTGTTACTTGTGTGTGAACTTTCAGTAAGAAATTCAAAATAAAATAGCACTTTTGCAAGGCACTGTATATGTATAGAGAAATTGAAACGAACATCAAAAAATGATTTCTCTTAACAGATTGTTCTGGCTCATCTGGAGAGTAAAGGCAAGTGTAGTGTGCTTTATCACCTTAAGACTTCTTACTGAAGCCTTGAACAGACAGACATTCTCAGTGAACAGTCTGCACTTTAGATAGATGAGCCCCCTGTGAGGGCAAGACCTCAAGGCCATACTGTACTTCCGCAATAAAACGTCTGACTAGTTGACCATTTATGGCCTCTAAACAAAACTATCCAAAATGATTTTGGCTTTTCTAAATATATTCCCCCTGTTTCTGTAATAGCATCCATCTAGGGCAAACTTAAGGCGAAATCTACTCCATGTTTGAAAATATGTCTATGTTACGACCCAGCTCTGCTAGGGCGAAGGGAAGTAACAAAAACAAAGATGTGAAATGGATAAATAAAGTTGCAATTTAATAAAAGGATTGTAAAAGATAATCTTAACAAAAGGAGTAACACAATATACAAACTAAAGGGGATTTTTACAATTTACAAAGGTTAACCAAAAGTTACTAAAACTAAACAAAGACTTCACAAAAACTACTGAGTACCTCCGAAACAAATCAAAGTAAAAACAAAAACAAGTGACAAAACAAATGGGACACAAACTAACTTGATTGAAACCGAGAGGCGTAGTTTGCCATAAGGCAAGGCAGGCAGCTGCCTGGGGCTCCCAAACCAGCAGGGGCCCCCAGAGGGCCAACAGATTTGACAGAAACGACCAAGAGAATATAGTCATATATATAGTCACAGTAGCAGTGACGAGGTGCAACGACAATTGGCCATCGCATACTCCCTGAAAGGGCCCCATGAGTGCCCCTCCCCCACCTGCTTCTCAGAGGGGAAGGAGAGAGAGAGAGAGAGACGGCGCAAACCACGTGTCGGTGTAAACAGAGAATCTACTAGGGATGGGACGATACACTTAAACTCACGATAGATGCACCTCGATATGTCAGAGTCACGATACGATATCAAAAAAGACACAAATATTACTGTATAATAACAACTTGTTTATTTTTGTTTCAGTTGAACACAGGGAAACACAAGGCCTAACAGGCCAAACACAACAAGAACACTCCCTTAGTGCTGCTCTAACCCGAGGTTAATGTATCTCAGGACTGGTTCTTCTTCAAAAAAACTAACATATCATTCCTGTGACTTGACATGACGACGCACTGCACCATTCCCTGGATATATATATATTTTTTCATTTAATAATAATAATAATAATAATAATAATACATCGAACTTGTATAGCGCTTTTTGGACACTCAAAGACGCTTTACATGAAAAAAAAAAAATAAATAATAATTATTATTATAAAAAAAATAAAAAACGCGATTCTTTTTTTTTTACCTCGATGCGTTTCGTCACGTTTTGCCTTTCATTTCAAAAGTCCTTGAAAAAGTAGTGGCTAAGCAGCTTTGCCGCCACCTACAGGACAATAGTTTATTTGAAAAATTTCAGTCAGGGTACAGAACTTATCATAGCACAGAGACCGCCTTAGTCAAAGTTACCAACGACCTGTTATTAGCAGCTGACGCCGGACTAGCTTCAGTCCTGGTTCTGTTAGACCTCAGTGCAGCCTTTGACACAATCGACCACAATATTCTCCTGCAGAGGTTAGAAACTGACGTAGGCCTCAGGGGAACAGCCCTCTCTTGGTTTAAATCTTACTTATCTGATAGGCACCAATTTGTTAATGTAAACCTAAAGTCTTCACCGTGTTCTAAAGTGTGCTATGGGGTGCCACAGGGTTCAGTGCTCGGGCCAATTTTATTTATATTGTACATGCTCCCATTAGGTAACATAATCCGAAATCATAATATAAATTTTCACTGTTACGCGGATGACACACAGCTGTACTTATCAATAAAACCAGGTCAGACAGATAAATTAGATGTGCTTAGTTCCTGCGTAAAAGCCATCAAGACCTGGATGACTGTAAATTACCTTCTCCTTAACCCTGATAAAACCGAGGTTATTATTTTAGGTCCTCAAAAACTGAGAGAGTCTTTATCTCAGCAGATCATCTCCCTGGATAATGTTAGCGTATCAACGAGCTCTAAAGTAAAAAACCTTGGAGTTCTGTTTGACCAGGACCTCTCTTTTAAAACGCATATAAACCAGGCTTGTAAAATTGCGTTCTTTCACCTGCGCAACATTGCTAAAATACGAAACATTCTACCTAAGAGTGATGCAGAAAAACTTATTCATGCATTTGTTTCCTCAAGGCTGGACTACTGCAACTGCCTGCTAGCAGCGTGTCCTAAAAGTTCCCTAAAAAGTTTTCAACTAGTTCAAAATGCAGCTGCAAGATTGTTAACGCGTACAAAGAGAAGAGAACACATTACACCTGTGCTAAAGTCTCTCCATTGGCTTCCTGTTGAGTTTAGAATCAAATTTAAAATCCTGCTCCTCACATTTAAAGCCATAAAGGGTTTGGCTCCGCTTTATCTCCAAGACGTTATCGTTCCATATCGGCCAACCAGAGCACTCCGCTCTCAAAACTCAGGGCTACTAGTGATTCCTCGGGTCTCCAAAATCACTGTAGGAGGAAGAGCCTTTAGCTACCAAGCTCCGGTTTTATGGAATAAACTCCCAGCTCACGTTAAAGAAGCAGACACAGTCCCTACATTTAAGACTAGGCTCAAAACTTACCTCTTCGAATTAGCTTATGATCAGGTCAGTTAGGTAAAGCTCTAACCCACAGCCTGAAGTAAAGCTGCTTTAGGAGAAACTCTGCTGTGGGAAGTACGGTACACTGAGCGCTATCCTCTTCTTCTTCTTACTGCAACCTTTGTCTTACTATGATACAATATTTATTTCATCTGTAGTCTGTTCATTACTATTCACATGGTGTCTCCTGTCCCACTCCCCCTTGGGAGTGCCTGTCTAGATCGAACGGAGGGACCCGGCTGAACGGAGGGACCCGGCTGAACGGAGGGACCCGGCTGAACGGAGGAACCCGGCTGAACGGAGGAACCCTGCCTACTGACAACAAGGACTGGACGGTCTGTGATCTTGGCCCGTCTACTGAGGGACTCCTTCGGCCCTGGGTCTCTATAGCCTGTCCGTCCATGGGAGTGGATCTCTCCTTCTGTGGTTCTCCTCAAGGTTTCTCGTTTCTCCCACTGGGTTTTTGAGTTTTTCCTTGCCGGGCTGGAGAGTCTAAGGACAGGGGACACCCGAGCTGCTCGTCGCCACCCACTGCTCGTCGCCACCCACTGCTGACGCTTATTTGGACATTATGTTTGCCTGGATATTTGATTCACCGGAACTTTACATTGTCTTATTTACTGTTCTGTTTTATTGCCTTAATGTTTGTTACAGCCCTATGAGGCAACTCCTGTTGTGATATTGGGCTATACAAAACCATTGATTGATTGATTGATTGATTGATTGTATCGCGATATTTCGCCAAACGATATTTCGTCCCATCCCTAGAAGCTGCGCATCTCCTCCAACAAAATGAAGAAAACTTTAATTCCTAATGCACCATTACACGATGTATGGTGTCTTTAGGATTTGTTGCCCAAATCCATAAACATTTGTTGTGTAATGCGTGCTTCATATAAAGCTTTTGTTACAACCTTTCATACAGCTAACAGAACAGCCAGCATCTTTACTGTAAAATTGATTCTCCATATTGTCGACCTTATCGTTGTTAATAAAGGGAGTTCAGCAAAGGATAGTTTGCCCTTTCACCTATCTGAGTTGGCTGCTCAGTCACATTTTCAAAACACCAAGACAAAAGAGAAGTGGGTATAGCCAACTGGGCGACATGGACAGGGAGTCTATTTTTATTTTCCTTTTACACTACTTCCTCTTTAACCTTTTTTGTTTGTTTGTTTACCTTTACCATTTAATACCCACCAGCTTACACAATGGTTTTATAACCGGTATGGGTATAGACTAGGTATGAGTTCTTTCGCAGCTGTGCACTGGGCTCGTGTCCTTCACCCACTGACAGTATCCTTTTCCTTATAATCTTAACAGACCTGACGGGTTTGTGCCAGATGAAGGTTAGTAGTGCATGATGGATGGCCTCACTTGTAAGTATTGAATCAAGCCCGAGTAATGAAATCATAGACTCGGGCACTGCTACAGAGCAAGGATGCCGTGCAGTTGACATCGCAGACGCATTCCTTCATAAACTGCTCTATTTCAGAAATTGCCTTTGGAGCTTATACAATTCAAGGGCTTTTATTGGAAGATGAGTAATAATAGGTGCGTTGATGGATGACTAAACTTACCTCCGAGCAGGATACATGGCTTTACTGGAATCATGATTATGCTCTTAGGGATAATTCCACAGTCACATGCAAAAACTATTTCTATCAAAACAAGCCCAAGTGAACGGACCACTCACTCCCACCACAAACCATGTCAGTGAGGCTAAAAAGAGGCTTTGGATAACTCCGCATTTACTGCATATAAGTGGACTTACCCAGAGAGAGCCCAAAGGGAAGTGTGGTGTTCGGATGTTATTCAAACACATAATGGAAGTCTACAGTTTTAAACTAAAAGCATCTACAGAGGTCAGACTCATTGCCCTTTGACCTTACAATTGCTCACAAAGTACAATAGAGCATATCTTCTAACACATGAAAGTTGGTAGTTTAATGCAAAATTGTGCCTAGTATCTGCTCTATACTGTGGTTGTGTCCTTAGGCAAGACACTTATGTATTATTATTATTAATACAGAACATAAAGGCATTCACCATATACATAATGGCGTACAATTAAGATGTACATTGCAAAAAAGGCAGGAGCAACGTCTCATCAGCAGAAATAATAAATTAGTTTGTTAAAACAATAATCACAAAACATGACCTGTTCAGAAGAAGTGATTTTGAGGTAAATGTTCATATAGTGTCACTAGCCAATATTACTTTGGTTTAGAGAAGGATTACAGCTGCACACTTTAGCTGCAAAACTCAGACACTGCATTCATTTGCTGCTGCTGAACCTGAGTTTGCTCAAGCTTCATTTGCGGTGGAATTGAAATGGATTGTAGGTGGAATGAGAGGTGACCGAGGGGGGTAGACACAATCGGCAGACAGCCCAATGCGGCAAAAAAATAAATCGACCCAGTGCCTAATTCACTCCACTCGGATTTTGAAAATGGCGAAACGATTAAACTCTTTTGCAACTCTGAAATCCGGAGAAAACTAAAGTTGAATATGCCTTCAATAGTGACTGTATATGACGCTGAAATCAAGTATCTCAATATAAATGATACTGATTAGAATGAGAGACATTGTTCCCATCCAGCCGCCATCTCCTGCCAGTCATCTGAGAGCAGCATGTTTTTCTCCCTAATATCACACCTGGGACATATTTCTACTTCTTCTTCTGTCGAATTCTGTCAACCCTGGTCCTAATCTCTGCCCGGCAATGAGAGTCAGCACTCAAACTCTTCCCGCGCACATCAAAAAGAAACAGTCGTCATAAGCTTCCATAATGAATTCTTGTGTGGTCAGCTCTTCTGGTTGGAACCCAGATGTATTGAGGTTGAAAATTGCAAAAAATAATAAACCAATTAAAGGCAGATTCACATATATTGAAACGGACCCTCACAGACATAAAATGCTCTGCTGCTGTTGTTGAGAGCTGCACATGCACAGTGATTAGAATTAATTTAATGAATAACCTGCGTGATTAGGACACATGCATTCACACCAAAGGAAAAACATTACATTACATCAGGCATTGTTTTAACATTGTCCAAACAAAGAAAATATATGTCCGTTTGCGAGTGGGTAGAAGTAATTCACTTTCATAATCCACGATCATTCCTTTGGTATTACAAACGTAAGTAAGTAAGTAAGTTCCTTATTTGTCATTGTACAACCGCACAACAAAATAGTGTTCAGGTGTTTGTCCTGAGCCGCTGTGACTGAGCCACACTGGCACTGTGGACCAACCTGACCAGCATGATTTAGACGTAGTGGAAACCATTGCACCCGGAGGAAACCTGCTTTCAGTGCTCCTCTGAAACGCCTCCTGGGTTTGTCCCTGTTTCAGAGCGTGGTGTCCTGCACTGGTCATCTCCTTCCTCTTCCTTCTGCACAGCTCCCTCCATTCCACACCAGTCTTTCATCATCTTCTGGGAAGAGCTTAGCAGTTAATCTGTTTTAGACTCCAGTGGATGTTTATTAGCCGGAACAATTAGGGACAGTAGGCATGTGTGGCCTAGCTGTGAGGCTTGAACGGATACCTCCTCGTTTGTCCATTTTTTTGTTTCCTGTAGCTCATCTTGTGACGCCTCCACTGTGCTGCAGGTGTGGGGGGCTCTTCGTGCCTCTTCAGTGATTCAGAAGAAGACATTTGTAGGTCTCAAAATGTCTTTAGCTCATATCAGTTAATTATTTCAGTTCAGCTCAGCTTTGTCAATCTATCATTCGTTTGAGAGTCTGAAGAGTGGGGTACTTAAAAAATAACAAAAACACTGCATTGATTGATGGTCAAGATGGAAACTAAGCTAGGTAAATGTCATTATACAATTGTACAATGAAACTGTGCACCTCAGATGTATCCGTGTCATGAAGTTTAATTGTTGGGGTTCTAATTCACCATTTGACCATAGTCCTATAGCAGAGAGTCCTATTGACCTGTGGGGTGGTGCCCGGTACAGATGGCTGTGATGCGGTGAACATGTGCCACACTGCTCCCACTGTTAAACAAACTTCCTCAGGAGCCTACCCCTGTCGTCATGTATGTGATCCGTCTGTGAAGGCCATCAGCCTCCCTCTTGAAACGAAGGCAACAGGAAGAAAGAGGCCGGGCGTTAGAAAGCAGGTGTGTGCACTTTGATCCCTTCCATAAAAACACCATGTGGCACACAACTGCACTGGAAAGTCTGCAACTATATATTATGTTATATATTCACATTCAATTAATTCAACGTTCAAGAGTGCAGATAATCTTTTGAAATACGTGTGCAAATAGTTCATAGTCAGTGATAATTAGAATGCCGTAATTCTGTATCCAATGTTTGCCGTATATGGATATGTTTATAGGATAATAAGGTATTTTAGGAAATGCTTGATGACATTTCTGTTGTTTGTGATCGCTGAATGTAAAAAGTGGGATCTAAAAGAATAACAGGTACATTTCTATGACCACCAGCGAAAAAAAAAAAAAGGCCAATAATAATTACAGGGGCAATACAAACATTTACTGTAACACACAAACGTATCTTCAAATGCATGCCTTCAGTGTTCTTGCCCACAGAGGAGATGACCAGCCATTTCCCTGTAGGTTTTTCTTGTTTCTTTTAGATTTACGAGGTTGGCGGAGGTGTTCCCGGGAGTGGGGCCTGCGTACTGAAGGCAGAGCAGTGGAAAGGCCATATGTGTGTGAGCTGTCCTCTGACACACCACCCACTTGGACCTAAGCGCCCTGCTCTACGGCACTATAAATCACAGCAGTCATTAAACCACACCCAGACTCTTCATCTTTATTCAATTAGAGAGATTACCGGGCAGCGGGTGACATTTGGCTGGGACATGACTGAAATGCCACAGTGTGGGGAGGGGGTCGACACCTGGGGACACAGGCAAGAGAGATGTGCACCTATTACACGCAAATGATGGGGAAATTGTTGAGCAACTTTCTTTTTTCTTTGATACGTTTTGTGCCAGGGCTTGGTTCACGTTCAGTTGACCCTCCCTGGAGAATGAACCTATTATGTATGTTTTGTGTTGGGTACATTTTCAATTTTAGATACATGTTTGGTAAGTCAGGGGAGCTTCCTGACGCTCAATAATAAGCACCACAGACAAAAGGGTTATCCCCCAGTCTGGCTACACCTGACCTGACTTTAATCTCTTTTCTACAGTTTGTGCATCACTACAGATTGGTCTCCCAGTCTACGCAGTACATCTTTCGAGATCAAATTACCAGCTTCTATCCCTCAGGCTCCAGGCAGCTGACCGGAGAGCACAGATCCCGAGGCATAGACTTTGAAGACTCTTTCTCCAAGAACTGCCACTGAAATGTAAATGAACTCATCAAAAATAAAGAGTGGAAACCGTGTTAGAATGGGAAATATGGAAAAGCACAATGTGAAAAGGGCATTCGTTTCTTCATGTCTTGTCCTGCTGCCTTGTCTCTCTCGCTCGAAAGCCTTCTATTATAATGGATAAGAAGTCTTTAATGGGCATGACAGTAGTGGGCTTAAGATGGTAACCAAAGAGCAATGAGTGCTTCAACTGAGAAGAATATCGTTTCATTTTATTCTTTAGAGTGGACTTGACTCTGTGACCCTTTGTAATGAACATACAATATTATTATATTAAGTTTTCCTGGCAATACTTTAATCCTATTACCCCAAAAAACGTAATGCATAAGACAACCTTACATAGGCAAAACTACTTGCATATTATGCATTTCTAAAAGGAAAGGCTATTCTAACAAGTACTCCAGGACCATATTTTATAATGACTACATTATATAGCCTGTTGTCCACATTACTGTGCTGTGTAAAGAGCACCTTGTTGACTTTAGCCGCAGCTCTCTGTGTGGTCATGTGACAGTTGAGTGACAGGAGCTTACGCTCAGACAGTCCGGTATTGTTCACTTGAGGAAAATCCCCTGGGAACCCCCTCACCAACCTTAACCTTGCATTTGACACTCATCACACACAGATTGGATTGTGCAACACTAGTTAGTATTCATCTTTTCTATACGGGCCCCTTGTAAGGATCCGGGGCACTGTTGTCAAAATTGTGTTGTGCGGCAGTTATGGGGGTAAATTTGACAGCAGAATATGTTTATTAGCTGAAACAAAAAAGGTTAACATTTGAATCAAGGGTGCCATAAATATTACAAATTCTACACTGTACATTTTAATTCAACATAATGCCCATAGCCTATTTGTGTCTTGCTTGAATTAACCTCCAAACCACAGCGAAGCAAAACAATTTCACGAAATATCGTCATGGCGATGAATTATCCCTGTCCATGATGGGATGAGGATGTGCACGAGGCAATAAATTGATGCTGAGGCTTATGCCGGTGCAACATTTTCAATTACTGCTGCTTGCCTTTTAATCAAAGCTCAGGTCACAAAGTCAAATATTTCCAAGTGCATGCAGTCGTCGGTTTTTGTGCTCCTATATAGCATTAAGTAATGATTTTTTTTTTGGGGCATAAATTAGATTAGATTTTTTTCTGCTCTCCAAACGCTGCTGCAGCTCGAGGTATTATTAGCTCTGTCCATCAGAAAGTTTATAATTATTTATTACAATCCCCAAAAAACAGAAGAAGGGGGAAAAAAGAGTCACACACCTTTTGTCCAAGTGGCCTTTATGAGCGTTCAAAGGTGCTTTTTGTCCATTTTTAGTAGCATCTTTCCTCTATTGTTATCCATTGAGCCGTTTATTTTTCCTTTCCTGATCAGGATTGATACTTTGAAGGAGGGACGGTTAGCAGCGTGACCCCATTTGCATAATCGCATCATCAATTGTCGATCTCTTTCAGTGGCCGCAATAGTCGCTGGTTCTTGGTGCGGTGTGTGGCGAGGGCTTTTCCAGACACTCCAGAGGAATGCCCACTGCCTCATTAGTGCTTTCTCCCTCGGACCCCTTTCTATTCTCCAACACCAGTGAATGACGAACCAGAGGCTGGAGTGGATTCATTCAGGTGGCACTTATTACCCTTTTTCCCACAATCTTTTGCACAAACTCCTCCACTAGGACACTCCAAGCTCCATTGTGCTCTAGCTCCAGTGCTTGTACTAGAACTGGTCTGGTTGCTCCATGTAACTTAATGAGCGGGTTCTCTCCGGGATTCCTGACCGCTGGTTGGACTGGATAAAGAGGTAATTAGGAGAGTATGGCAGGTCTTGAATGGGCCAACGCAAAGACAAGTGTGAAAGCTGCACATGCTCCCAAATTGGAGGCCTCTGAGTGGGAGGAGTCTCACACAAGTAATGTCTACAGGGTGCAGTCATGTTTCGGACAATTCCACACAAATGACAGGAAACAGATGTCCGACAAAACTTTTGACCCATCAGTCAGTGCTGCTGGAACAACCTTTCAAGACCAGACGGGTGACAGTTGAGCTGGGCCCAGTGACCCACCTATAGAGATAGGAGGCAGGATATTTACCTTTATTTTCATGCATTTGCTGACAAACTTGCCTTTGGGTTGCATTCTTTGGTATGATCGCTCAAGCAGTCATAATAAGAGATGGGTTTTTTTTCTCCTCTAAAACAAATGTGTTTTTATGTTTATCACATAGAATTTTTTAACAAAACTCAGTGAGTGCCACAATGGGTTGCATAATCTGCTACTTGCACCTTTAGCACAACACCAGCATTTCAAAGTTCATGCATTTTTAATAGAACGTATATATCTCCGCCCACACAGTGGAAATGTCTCTCTGACCTTTTGGCTGATATGGGAGCTAACAGTCAGTCTGCTGGTGTAATTTCAGATGCACAAATGCATTTATAATAAATGATGCCCACACAGGAATTCGGCCTCGTTCAGGGAAAGCAAACACATGGAAATTTCGACCTGTGTGTGTCTTGGATGGAGGACTCCATGATGAATGACAAGGGGATGGTAGTGCCAGTAACCACCACCCAGGTATGTTCGAGTTCTGAAATAATCTTCAAGTAAATGTCTGGATTTGCATTGTATATATATATATATATATATATATATATATATATATATATGTATATATATTATAGTTGAGGTTAATAGGTCTGGGCTCATTCTACACATTAGGACATTGCTGGGGGGAGGGAAATACATAATATTAACATTTTTAAACTCTGTATAGTCCCTTTAACGAATATGGTGCCGGCAGGGCATTATGTATTGTATTCATCAAGCTTCATCGACCCACGCAAACTGAAATTAAGATATGCACATAGCCAAACCTTGGCTTGAATGGGCATATTCTTTAGTGTCAAATTATATCTTGCATTAAAGTAAAAGTGTTTTGTATTCATTTATTATTAGTGGCCCCTTTTTTACAAGATTATTTGCGCCTACTGTTCAACAAGTTTGTCCAAGTGTGAGTCATCCTGCTCATAAATGAAAAAAAAGAAGAACTTTTTAAAAGTGGAGAAGTACACAAGTAACACATTATTGCCATCAAATATGGCATCCTAGAGAGGTGACACCATATTGGTCTCTCCTCCCTCAGCATATGGCCACAGAGTCCTGTCGCAACACGCCTCAGTTTGATGAACGATGTAAATGGAGGAAATGCACATGAGGCCAATGGAAATCACCTATTCAGGACAAACAGCCCGTTCTCCCCAATGGGACATTTCTAAGTGATAAGCGGCCTAAGTAATCCTAATTCTGCAGGTTTGATTCTCTCAGTGAAAGGCAGTGGACATCTGGAGTTTGATGACTAAAGCAGAACTTTTTCATACATTTGGTCTCCATGTCCATCGCTAGAATTGTTTATACAGAGAATTATGAGCAATGCAAAAGTTGTAAAGGAAGTGAACACACATGGGAGATATCAGAACGCTTTGCAAGGTGCTGACATATTGAACTTAAATGTATTTTAGTCCTCAAAATACAGAATTAAATTTAGTCATGTTTTAGAATATACCGAGTGAGGGGGAAAAGAAATCAAAACACAAAAAATGTAATGTACACACAGTGGTCTTGATTTTGTCAATCACAAATCTTCTCATACAATCTCTGAAAAACCTTGTATTTTCAAAGCCTTTGCATTTAGTGGTACTTGTTAATGATAACCTTTTGGTCATTGTTTCCATATGGGTTGTCCATTCCTGGTCACTCCATCTTACTCAGTTAAACATTCAGAGAGTGGTGGGACTGCTGTTTATGTTTACCACTCAGAGCGTCTCTATAATCTCCTACACAGAGTAAACAGGTCGAGTTGAGTCATAAGAAGATGGATCATGTTTTCCTGATTGCCATGTTTGGTTTCCACAAAAGCACACAGTTTACAGAGCACAGACTGGAATTACCTACTCACCGACATAAATGCTGTTTACAGAAGACTGAAAAACCTCTTCCAAGTCAAGCCCCACCAGCCTAATTTTGGTTTTCGATAGGGAATTGTTATATGGTAAAGTTACATTACAAAAATAGAGTTGATACAGTCAACTCTTCGTTTACTTTTTAGCATAAAGTACAATTTAGGCAAACAAAGCCATTCCCATTTGAACCTTATTTGTAGGTCACTGATGGTAAATTGGTTCAAAATGACTTGACTTAAACATGAACGATAGGGTCAGGATGAATGTAGTGTTTCTGAGTGCTAATGAGGGACATGTCGATGGCCAGGATGCAAAACCTTTCTATCAGAAAAAAAACAAAACTTTTTTCAGGAAAAAAATAAATAAAATAAGTTTGGCATATTCTACTGTTCTTAGACCCTATTTCTGCAATATGTGTTAACAATACAAGGTATTTTTGCCGTGCAGATAAGTGATTTTTTTCCCCTACATTTCTTGCAGATTGGAGGTTTTGCATTCTGGCCATCGATGAGCACTTTCATGAGTCACATGTTTGTTTATTAACATTGAGTCAGCACCCGACCAAATACACACATAAATAAACAAAGTACTGCATTTGTTTTGTGCACATTATGTTGAACTTTTATTTGTTATGATTATAGATATGTCCATTTTCAAAAAGGTACTTTTTTTCTGAAAATGGACATAATCAGACTAACACATACAACATATATTTCCTCATCTGCACCTGATTGAAAAAAAAAGGGAAACATTTACACTTTCATCCCTGAACAGTACAAACATATTGCTATTGACACCCATTTTAATAGAATGCTTATCCAATAGTACTAACCATGCTTCTGTTTACTTTACTTCTACTTCCAGAAAAAACACTTTTCAATGTTATTTTACAGCTACTGTAATTACTGCGGCTGCCATCAGCGTTTGTTTTGGATGCAGAAAGTGTGGTGCATGGCTACCGGACACTTAACAACACAAACGAACCACACAAGCAATCACCATCAAGCTGCAGGAGAACTCATACTCATGCTCATACTTTGGAGCCGTGGCACCCTCTGAAGTGAAGTGATAATGAAGTAATGACTGCCTGATGGTCAGAGCATTACTTGAGCGATTTGACGAAGCATTAAGTAAACACTACTTTGCAAGAGAAAGCAAGATTTATGTGAGATACAAGACTTTGAATAGAGTTTAGACAATTAAGTAAGCTCTGGGCCATTCGTTTTCCTGTTTTTGATCACTTATACTCAGCAGTTTTCTTTCCCCAAGGAGTTACTACCAAAATTAAAATGCCTGTACAACAAGAAGTAAAAGTTATTTTGTTTTGCACATTCCCTCTTTACCAAAGTGAGGGCTATGACACCTGACTTTACTGCATAGGTCTGCCACTGATACTGCACGTCCTGTCAAAACTGGTCTCCTAAACCGTCCTGATCTTGGACCTGCTGCTCCTCCACCCTCTCTCTCTTTCTCCCTCTGGTGTCCTATTTCTCTTATTATGGCAACTTTTTCACGAGGAAGTGTCTAAAGTAGTTAGCGGCAGACTTTTTACTGCTTTTTGACACGAGGCTATAATAAAGGCCACTGTGCTGAAGTTGTATATGACGTGTTCTAAATTTGCATGATGGATGGTGGCAGTGTGTGACGGGGACAGGCTCTAATGGGTCTCAGAGGAACTTAATCAGCCGCTCCCACGGCACTGAGGGAGGATAAAGAACAATCTGGACATCGCTGAGCTGGGAGGTCTTGCGGGGGGAGAGATGGAAGAGCTGCAGTTTTAGGGAGATAAGGTCAATCAGCAGTATAACGACTAGACAATAGTGTATTCATAAATCTTACATTCAAATCAGTGTTTAGAATTGTGAATAGATTTCACTATGGCAGGG
This sequence comes from Proterorhinus semilunaris, assembly GCA_021464625.1. Classification (NCBI taxonomy): domain Eukaryota; kingdom Metazoa; phylum Chordata; class Actinopteri; order Gobiiformes; family Gobiidae; genus Proterorhinus; species Proterorhinus semilunaris. The sequence continues at coordinate 14,434,711 of CM038356.1, read as the reverse complement.
CCAGGTAAGGACCTACAATGCAATTATGTAACATGATTAAATAGGTTTGTTTTATGCAGCAAGCAAGATGGCAAGTTAAAATTAGCCCACACAACAGCATCACGGCTGTACTGTGATACTGATGAGTCAGATACTGCAGAAATGGGACAAAGTGTAAATGGGTGCAAACTAAAAATGTATTTCATGTATAGAGTCGAGGTAGAAAACCTTATGTTCTGGGCTAAATAATATGGAGCCAAGAAGCCAAAAAGTAAATTGTCTTGTAATATATTATTTCACAATAGTCATGAATTCCATTTTTAAATGTTATTATTTATTTATTTTTGATCCTCAACGATTGAATTTGCACCTGGCCCAATCACACACTGGAAGTGATTGAGTGTTGCATAAAAAAAAAAAAACGCATCTTCATCCGAATTAAACTAATGTCTTCTTTGATACTCGATCTATTCAGAAAGTGTAACTTTAAACTGAGGAAATGTATTTCTTTATTACAAACCTGTCAGCAAACAAAACACTGCCAAATGTCCTTCCTTCACCCCTCATATCTCACGTCATGACCTTTTTATTGTATGTTTCAAGCATTTGTGCACCACGCTGACAGGAGTGACACATATGCATAAATATTGCACTTTTGCTCTTGGACACAATGTCAGGGCCTGGTGTGCAGATCCTCCGCTCTGGAAAACTTTACTAACTGCACATATTTTTTGCATTTAGACACATTTTAGACACACTCTAACCTCTTTCTCGGGTCTCACAGGGAAGCTACCAGCCGTGGATTTTAATTCTGTTTTGTAAAAAATACTTTGCGTAGCTTGTAGTGGAGTGTGAATGAGGCATTGTTGCATTTGTGTCTGGAACTACTCTGTAAAGAGCAACAGTGCTGACTACAGAATGGCCAGCTGTGTCACATCTCACAGAGATACTGTCCAAACAGGGCAATGCAGTGCTGTAAAAGAATGATCAGGCCTCAGATTTACAATTCAGCCATAACTGTGATAATGGGTACTGGAAGTCATTATTTCAAATGGTTCACACTTAGTTGTTCAGTTAATTTGCTGTTTATTTAAATTTGAAAGGAAACACAGGTTTTTGTAGCACAAGTGAAATTATGTAGAATACTAAACACAATGCACTTAAATTATAATTGTTGACATTCCAGTTTGATGTGAGTGCTTTGAAAGGCTTTGTTTCTGCATTAGAATGCCTCTAAAATACTACGACACTAAAGTGCACAAGTAAGGCAGTTGAGGTGCAGACAGTTTACAGTAATATTATGGGGTTCACTTTTAGTGATTATTCCCAATCTATACATCAAAGCACACCATAATGCGCACCACACGGTTAATCTCCAGGAGAGCCTTGTCTAATACTTATTTTATAAAGTAAAAACAGCCCCAGAGCTCTGCACAAGCACAGATAGGCTGGATCAGAACCTCACATCAAAGATTTTCAAAGACTTTATCTCGGCATACCTAAACATATCTGATCACTGCCAGCACAGCTGCACAGCACTGTAATGAGACATTCCTCTGCGGCAGGTTAAACTCATCTCGAAGGAGGAGGTCATTCAGATTCAGGGTTTTCTCCTAGACTGGAAACATCAACCATTGAGAAACCAGTTTCACATTTTAAGTGCATCACTTTTTCCTGACAATTAGTGATGCTTGTCTTCTATCTCAGAGTTGTTTCAATGAACTTTGGTTGAATTTTTGTTTGTTGTTTTCGTCTTGCTTGGTACAGTCAAACATAATCCTGTTTGCTATAACATTCTTCCTGTAATACCCATGCTTTCTAAACATGCATTTACTTGTTAATGCATTTAATATATTTGCAGATAGTTTTACTTTTTAACACCAGGATGATAGGTGGATATAATGTACCACAAACAGGCATTCTCTGCAATATACTGCAGTTTGGGAAAAAACGCAGTATTTTAAAAGTATTAATTAAAGCTTGACCAGCCTAAATAGAGCTCAACAGTCTCACCCACTTCCGGTCATGTGCCGGAGTCCAGGCATAAAAATCCCCATACATTTTTAACATTGAAAAATGTATATCATATATTAATAGTTTAAAAGCACTAATCAGCTATGTGCTAACTACTGACCATTGTGCGGATATTTTACAAGAAAGAAAACTCTCAATACTTGAAAATACAACTAAATAACTTTTCAGTTTATAACGTTTTAGACACATTTTCAATTTAATCTTTTGTGTTTCGTCTCGACTCCGGCACAAGTGGGTGGGACTGTTCAGCTCCAAGTCAGACAGATATTAACACATAGTCAGCCTAAGAAAATACTCCTCAAAAGCATAAAGTCTTAAGCGCAGACCTCTACAGTCTGTCTCCAAACCCTTCACCTCCACTCTGAATAAAGCTGACAAGACTGACAGCCTTCTTGTCATTTCAAGGATACGTGGGCTGCACCTGCGTTAAAGCAATCTGTGCACATCCAGCTTTAGTGCAGGCACCATGTTGAGCTGAGTGCCTGAGAGGGAGATCCTCGGTGTCGACAAATCCCAAACATCTCAGGTCAACTCTCAGGGAACAGACTGTGGATCGTCAGCAAGGAAGAAATGTGGGCACATCTGGAATGGGCCTCAATATGTCGACGCTAGCCTGTACATGTGGGATTGTTCACATGCCCTCTTCCTTGTAGAGGGATCAAAGAGGAGCATTTGCCTCGATTTTATGACACGCTTTAGCAAGTTTGCTGAAGAGGTTTGGCTCTTCAAGGTCGTGTGTAAAACTGTGTTGCATACAAGACCACCACTCAGAGCCAGGGCTCCCCTTTCTGGGGCCCTAAGCAAAAGTCCACAAAGGAGCCTTTAGCACGCATCCCAAGGCTAATCGACAAAGAACAAACCTATTTACGGTCAAAAACTGTTACATACAGTAGTGCGGGCAGAAGTGAAACATAATGACCTCCATTTGGACCCTGCCTCACTGTATGAGAACCACTAACCATTGCCACAGTCAGACTGGTATTAAGGACTACACTGTTTCCACCCCACTTTTTAAAAAGGTACACGGTCACTTGTGGGTCAGGGACCAGAGGTGCAAAACTAACTGAAACTTGCACCTGTTATTTCTATATCTTACCACTGAGAATTATTATGCAAGTACACACGTATGAGCACATCACTCCAATTCTATACTCCCTCCACTGGCTCCCAGTCCCCTCCTGTATTCTATACAAAACTCTCCTTCTCACTCAAATACATCAGCGGCCATGATCCAACATACCTACAAGAACTCATCGCTCTTCAAAGCTCCACGCGCTCCCTGAGATCATCCAGCGGCCGGCTCCTCCAGGTCCCTTTCACTACGCTCCGAACCATGGGTGATAGAGCCTTTTGTTCAGTAGCACTCCGGCTCTGGAATAGCCTTCCTGTGGAGCTCAGAGGAGTGCAGAGTCTGGACTCAGTTAAAGCTGAACTAAAGACATTTTTATTTATAAAAACTTGTAAGTGTTAATCTGGTGTAGTTTTATTGTGTTTTTAAATGTAGCACTTTGAGATTCCTTCGAATGAAAAGTGCATTATAAATTACATCTATTATTATTATTATTATTATTATTATTATTATTATTATTATTATTATTATTATTATTATTAATTAGCCTGATGGTAATTTGCTTACCATGTACATTCAGAGAATTGTAGTTACTGAAAGTCAGATGAGATCTGGTGGATTCAGCTCCCCTTTGAGACAAATACAACGGCTTTGCTGACTCATAGACCTTGACTTCTATTTGCCAGTGTCCTGATGTGTGGGCCCTACATAACTTCCGCAGTCTGCGTACAGTATAAGAAAAAAAAAAAACTGCAATAAATTCAGCAGTCAGTACGGTTAATTCAGTAATCCACGTGGATAAAATGTTCCTGGAGATTTGACAAGGTTTTGTAGCAAATGCAAATCTGCAGAATAAATAAATGGATTAGATGTTTTGTTCAAAGGCTTCAGTTCTCAGTTAAACTGAACTTGGTGACAATGAAAACCCTGGCATGTGTATATACACAATTCATGATATATAATTAAATCTTCACAAACAATGACTTTTGTTTTGCTGTAATTTCTCCTGAGAACTTCCTCTTCCTGGACAAGAGCAGGGGATAACAGGCTGGTTCAACCACAGGTAAGGAGTAAACAGAAAAAAAATTGTTTAATGGTTTAAAAAACAACAACGAAATCCTTTTATTGTTTCCTCATGAACATTCAAGCATGTATTTAGTATGCTTGTTCCAAATAGCTTCACTCTGTGCTAGCTTTTGGAGACTGCTGCCCTCTGCTTGAGTTTTCGTTTTAGTGTGGTCATTATTGTACTATAAGTAAATGTACATTTCTAAGAGAAAATGCATTAAATGAGACATCCGTATGGGAGATAATGGGTTTACTGGCATTCTGGCCCACTTGTCAGATCCTCCTGGTTGCAGGGTGCTGTTTGGAGCAGTAACCGTCACTGTGCACTGTGACCACACATGTCACAGGCAGACGGGAGTGCAGCTTTGAAGTGGCTCCACAGGCTCCATACTGTATATATCCCACTGCAGTTGCACTGTAGCCCTGTCTGTGGTGTGCGCTCTCAGGAGGAGCTGACGAGAGCAAAGCCATGAGCACCATCTGATACACATTATGGTTAAAACAGGCAGGGTCTCTATAATCCTGTCACCAAGATACTTGGACTCAACTTTGGAATATTGCTATATGACAATGAAGTGTTGAAAACTGATTATAAGCTAAGATACTGAGGGTTTGTAAGATTGAAAACACAAACCTCGCAGAACATCTGTAATAATATACATTTGCTCAGTGTCTACTGTATAATCTACCTTTGTTTTGTATCTGCGTTGTCTCTTCTAATAAAATGGTGAAATGGCTCAGATAAAAAATAAAATAAAGTGTCCTTGTGTCCCTGAATTTCAGGTGTCCAGTAGAAAGACATATAAATAACGAAGTAGAATAAAAATAAATAAATAAATATTGGCATTATTAAGGCCTAATGCCTTCCTTGCAACCGTGACATGATAAATGGGCCAATTTTTCTCACTGTAGGTATACGTATATCCATTTTCTTCCACTTGTCCGTTGCCGGGTCGTGGGGGCAAAATGCCCAAATCACATTGCACCAGCCCCTATGGCTCCTCCTGCAGGTGGTGGGTCCACAGAAGGACGGCCTCATGATTAACCGGGCCTGTTGGTCTCTCATAAGGAGCTTCTGAACCGCTCTTTGTCTGACCCGTCAATTAGGACCTGTTTGCCATGGGAGACCCTACCAGCCCCGACAACAGAGCCCCCTTCGGATCATCCGGGTGCTCAAACCCCTCCACCACGTTAAGGTGGCGGTTCCAGGAGGGGTCAGGTAGGTATATGCAAACTTTACAACAGAGAGATTATATCCAGACTTCCCTCTTCTCATACGTTTTTCTTTAGACCTAGAAAAACTTCAAGGCGCTGTGGCTGGTAAACTACAGTGAGAGTCTGTAGATGTTTGACAGTTCTACAAGGTTGCGGAATCATTAAAAGCATGTCCAGTGCCACCTATGTTACATAATGTAATATTACAGCACATGGGTGTAAATAAAACTCTGGGGGCTTGCAGGCCTCTGTGCCCCTGATCTGAGGCCATTATCCCAGTTCTACAAGGTTTCTGTACATTTACTCCTTCCTTTGTAATGTTTGTGATTTATACCCTTTAACTGCCAGATATTTTTTCACTCCGGCCTAGCAACTCAACAAAAAACATTCCCCTGCCTGTCAAAGCCTTTCATTTCTGCTCATTTCCTGCTGCTGCATAACCTCTGCCTCCAGAACCTTCTCTAAACTGGCATGAAGGAAGAGAGGAGGGAGCAGATGTGGAGCGGATTAGGCAAGACCATAACAAAACATATGCAATATGGAGAAGTGGATCTGCTTTGCTTAGTTTCCTGTTGTTGAAAGTTTTTTGTATTTTTTGTCTGCTTTTTTATTCATGCTATTTTATTTTTCCCCACTATATTTCTACACAAAATGAGTAAAACAATTTTTGTAGAGCACTGTCTTGCAGTACTGATTTTTACCATGACCCCACTATACTTGCCGTATTAATGAGCAGTAGTTACAGAAGTAGTTTTTTCCATATGAACTTTTTACCTGGATTTTGTTTTAGCTAATGTAGCATGTTGGTGTGGTGGTGTGGCTACCGTGGGCGTCACCAACATAACTTTTAAATTAGGACACGCGCATGGCGCGCACACGCGCATCTGTAATGTTTGGCTTTGCGACGGCTGCCGCTGGACCGGGTCGGGGCTACGGTCCCTGACCTCCGTGCATCTCAGGCTTATTCACTCAGGTCAGTGCGTTCCCTTGCTTTCCTTGCCATGTTCTGTGGAAGGTTCTAACAGCGCGTCTCTTGCACAGGTTTGTGTCGGTCTGCCGTGAGCGACCGGGCTATCTCCTCCCCCCCCTCGGGCGGAGTGTACAGCCGCGCGGTGCGTATCTGGGACCATGCTGATATCAAATTTACTTTAGATCCTGAGCTGCGTGGGAACGTGCACCTTTCTCCGTGCCTATTCCCCTCCTCTTGCTCCCCGTGCGTACGCGCAGCCTCGGTTCGCCGGTAAGATGCCAATAAGCACTAGTTTATACACAAGCAATATTATGTAAGAACTTCGTCCTGTTTATTTTAGGAACGAGGCGTGTGGCTTACGGCTGTCTTTCAGGCCGCCCCCTGTGAGTGAGGGCCGTTGTTTTGTCCTCTCCATTTATTTTAGTTACTTTATGTATGCAACTACAAAGGACAGTTTTAGGCACCTCTGACGCCTTGTATGGCACTTGTTCAAATGCACTGAAGCACAACTCACTTTACCGGCTGCAGTTTGCAGTGAGTTTCACTGCCTTGTATGTTGTTTTCGCATGTTCCTTTATGTATTTTGGTTTGCTCTGCTTATCATTAATTACAGTGTTCTGGCCTTGTTTGCTTTGCATGATTTTTATTTGGTTGTTGTTTGTATTGTGTATACTCTGTTTTTGTGCAATTTATTTCTCTGCTACTGTCTGCCTTTAAGTTTGCTAAGGTTGCTTTTGACTTTTGCTCGGTCCCGAAACCAGTGTCAATTTGAATGTGCCAACTTATTGATTGTATCTTTTATACATCTAGGCCTATTTTAACCAGTTGCTGAAATAAAGGAATTTCTAGTTTGTTATTAACACTCCTCTCTTTAATGTCCAACCTAGCGCGGTGTTATTCTGTGGGTAAATCAAGAGTGATTCTGGTCCCAGGGCCCTACTCCCTGGGTGGTGTTGTTGGTATTTCTAAAATCTCTAAAACTGCTCCTGCCACACTAACTTGTACCCTCTGATACTATCTGCAGTGTTTTGAGTTGTATGAATAGAATAATTATAGTATTACATTTACAGTGTGTATGTTTATTTACAAGGAAGATAAATGTCTTGACAAAACTTAGATCCAGTTTCTAGTGTGTCTCTTCTACCGTCTTTCCACATTCGCCCCCACATGTGTTTGATATAAAATGGTTTACTTAGCAGTATAGCATGAAGTGACATTATGTGGATGGACAGGGAACACGGCTACATTCAAGTTTCATTGTATAGAACAAAAAAGAACACTTAAAAAGATGGATGACAATGAAATAAATGACTGTTATGCGTCAGCTGTAAGTAACGCAGTCCAAGTCGGAGTGACCGTAAGGCGACTGTGGTTCATGTTTGGATTTGGATGCAAAATGCATGTTTATACAGTTGTGGAGGCCAAGAAACAGTCGCACCGATCTGGGACCAGCAATAAAACGATGAGAAATACAAACATTTTGGGAGGAAGAACGACGCTAAAGTACTGCTGATTCAACATGTTTCCAGAGACTATGTGGAAAAGAACAAGTCCTATCACTATTGTTTTGTTTTGTTTACTTACCAGAAAATGTCATTATCATTATTCAAAATACGTAAAGACTTGTGGCAAATACTAGTTTCAAACAATCTACTGTAATTTATTTCCATTTTAAAGGTTTTGTTTAGAGGCCTATTTGCGGTTGGTTGTAAAATTCATTGCCTTATCAGATTAAAATTATCCATGGCCCGAGTCTATTTAGTAGCCACCTGAATAAACAGACCAGCACCTCCAACAGACTGTTTATATGCACTAAACTGAACACACCACCCACTTCATAGCTTAACAATGTTTAGATACACCTTGCAGTTCTTTGCAACAGACCCACAAAAGTAAAGCATATAAGCACATGCCAAACATTGTGTCCCAGGAGCAGTCACCTAAAAAAGTGTGTTCAAATCCCCCCTATTCATTTTCGGGATGTCAGCGTCTCTGACCAGGGGGTTATTGCCATTATTCTTTCGAACCTGCTCACTCTGCCTCAGCTTTGAAGTCAGTGATGGAGGCTGCACAAACAAATCTCAGAGCTTAGTCCCAATAGCCCTCATTTCTCCGCCTGACCCTCTACAAAGAACTCAATTCAGGCCAGTAATATGTGAGGATTACTGTGGAGCACACAGTCCAAGATTGCTCTCTAAAGTAAACTGTAATGAGCATCGTTTAAGGTTATCATCTATGGACCGGGCCACGATCTCCATTATTTTCAATGAAGGTACTTGATTCATCTTTTGTACTCAGTAGTTGAAGTCTTCGAACATTTCGCCTCTCATCCAAAAGGCTTTGTCAGCGACAAAAGTCCCACTCAGGCCGCAGCTGAAGATATAGACCAACAGGGAGGAGTTAGGGTTGGCCCGGCTACTCCCCTCTAATCACAGCTACTCTCACCCGTGGGTAAACCCCTTAGAAGTAGAGCGTCTCCAACGATATGCTCACCTCAGTATCGGTCAGTCCTGTCCTATTCATGGCTGATCACTGCTAATTACCTGCCTATTGTTCTTTTGTTGGCTCAGGTGCCGTGTCCTTGGACTGGCTGTGCCCTTTCGGTTTCTCCCGAAGGAGATTGGAGTACAGTGACGGAAGATTAAATCTCCCCGTCCTCAAAGGAGTGGTTGGAGGCTTTGAGGTGGAGGTACACGCCGACTGAGGGCCTCTTGTGCTTTCTCTTCGGTGTTGATAAAGTCTTCTTCTTTGCATTGAATAGAATAAACCACATTGTTTTGTTTGTGGCTCGGAGTTTTGTCTTTGGGATGAACTAATTTTTGTCTCAGTGTGTTCACCGGTTTGTGGTACACTGGAATCCTGTGCTGCCTAAAGATTCTCTGAAGTTTCTCTGAGACCCCGGCTACTTACGGCACTACAACTCCCTTTCTTCTGGGCTCTGTAGTCTGGGTCTTCTTGCCCTTTGTGCTTTAGTGAAAGACCAGTTAGGATAGCCAAAGTCTGAGAGGGCTCTCTGGACATTTTGCTCCTCTTTGGTCTTTCCCTCTGCACTGGTAGGCACCTCTTTAGCTCTATGTCTGAGCGTCATGATGACCCCTAGTTTGTGCTGGTGGATGGTTAGAGTCAAACATCAAATACTGGTCAGTATGCGTTGCCTTCCTGTAAACCTCTGTCTGAAGTTGTCCGTTTTCCCCTATGATAACTTTACAATCTAAAAAGGCAAGTTCTTTCTCCGACGCCAAAGAGAAAGAACTTGCACCTCCACCTCAAAGCCTCCAACCACTCCTTTGAGGACGGGGAGGTCAACATTTTAGCTAAAGAAGAACGTTGGTTTGAAAGAGGAGTTAAAGAAGCAATTTTTGTCAGGAAAGAAAATCCCTCCATGAACCGGAATGGTGGGCTCAGATTTAATCTTCCGTCATTTTACTCCAATCTCCTTCGGGAGAAACCGAAAGGGCACGGCCAGTCCAAGGAGACGGCACCTCAGCCAACAAAGAACAATAGGCAGGTAATTAGCAGTGATCAGCCATGAATAGGACAGATACTGGGTAGTGATCATCTATGAATAGGACAGGACTGACCGATACTAAGGTGAGCAGATCGTTATAGACACTCTACTTCAAAGGTGTTTACCCACGGGTGAGAGTAGCTGTGATTAGAGAGGAGGAGCCGGGCCAACCCTAACTCCTCCCCGTTGGTCTATATATTCAGCTGCATGCTGATTGGGACTTTTGTCGCTGACGAAGCCTTTTGGATGAGAGGCGAAACGTTCGAAGACTTCAACTACTGAGTACAGAAGATGAATCAAGTACCTTCATTGACGATGGACAACTCCTGTACGACTGAGAACTTACACAGAAATCTCCATTATTGCCAAAACAAAAAGTTATTATTTAAACTGTAAATTGCTGGAAAATTGTAACATACGGGGAAAAAATTATACAATGGCTACAATCTGGCATGTTGACATTCATGTCTGTTCATTAGCATGTACTGTCCCAAATAAATAAATACAACTGACCACACCTCATTCCAGTGCCACATGGTATTTTTACATTTTTCAACAGATGGTGAATCTCCATGAGTCCCTTGAAGCACAAACTAAACTCCTCCTCCAGATCTAAACCTACACCTGTCTCAAACCAGCGCTTTCATCTCTAACGCCCCACTGCTCTGCCTACAGCCTGTCACATGCCACGTCCTCTTATTAATACAGAAAATTCACAGTCTTCAGCTGAGGGGCTCCCACCGCCTCTACAGGGCGACTCATTGCAAACAGTTTAAGTCGAAGAAAGTCAAGGACGCGGAGATGCGGGAGGTTGTGGAGCCCCTCAGGTTCCAACTGATCAAAGGAAGTGTGGCTCTTTCATTTGGGCTGTCCACCTTCATCAGGGGATCATCCACATGTCCTGGATACGTTTTTGTTCCAGACCTGAGAACAAACACTTATAAACGCCCTAAATGTGTTTCAGAAGTCAAAGTTATTTTTAATGTTTCACTTTATTAAGCCCTGTTCTAATCATTATCCAAATGCTTGACAAGAAGCAGTCGACTTTCAAAAATATAACTAAGGGGTGATTCAGTTGAGGATATTTCATTTCTATCTTCAGACTCCTATTCAGTTATGAAAATCTTTATGATGGAAAATCCCTAAGAGCAAGTGTGAAGAATTCTCCAATGATAGCAAAATGTCCTTAGCGTACTCAACCCAGTACAGTCGATTATAACATTGAATATCGCTTTACCATATTCTTAAATATGACAATAATGTGGGAATTGTCATATGCACACAAAAAACGAATTTCAAATGAACTAGTGCGCCATAGAGCAACAATTGCTAAGTATTAATTTTGTAATTTTCTGGGTCAGGTAGATCGACATGCACCTCCATACCAACAGTAGGTCCCGTCTCACAGTTGTTTGTGAATCAGAACTCAACATCTAGAATTGATGTTTTGGGTCAAAGTTGCTCTTTTCCAAACAGATACTTTACATTCCAGCGTTGATCCAAACACTGGGCTGTAGCTGAATTTGTCCAGACTTTATAAATGTGGCCTCTCGCCCAGCCACAAACACATGCCTGTTTGCCAACAAAAGTATTTAAAGAGCTCAGGCTTCGTTGTGAGTATGCATGTGCCGATCTAATGGGATAATATCATTATCACAGTTAAAAACACATTATCAGAGGAACTGGATTGTGTCTGCTCAGAGGCCGAAAAGTGCATTATGGAGTTTGTGTTTGAGACTCTAGGGTTTTCTCAAGGGTTTTCTTTCACAATAGCAACTGTACTAGTTTTACCAATGAAAGGTTTAAAGCACCAGGTATGTTTTTATGTTCTATATAACAATGTAAATTTTTGCACAGATTGCACATTAATGAGTTTGGTAGTATCTTATCTTTCAAACATGAAGTTGTAGATAAGTGCCTAATAAACTGCATTTTAATAAGAAACCATATAAGTATTTAGATCTAAACAGCAGATGTGTTGCCCATCTGTCTCCAGCCCACAATCACATTTCGGAGGTTTTCTTCGGTACACTACACACCGCTTTAGCCCGAGGGACTCCGCCTGATCTACTGTCTGCCACTCGTTCATGTTATTACCCACAATCAATTCAAAACAAATTACACATTTAGCAACTACTGGGGAACTGAATACGCTCATTCTGACACGGCTAAAGTCATGGCATGTCACTTATGGAGACTAAATATTTCAAATATGTGCCTTGGTGCCTAAAGAAATTGTTCATGACTCTGAAACCATTGCTCCCTCCAAACAAAATCTGTTAGCGTCAAGCTTCCATCTTCCATGCCTTGCTTCTCCAACAACTTTAACAAATTATTGGTTTGGTCAAAATCCCAGGGTCTCTGGAGTGTAATGACAGAGATTTGCACATCTAGGCCGTATTCCTCACGTAGAAACACTTTTGTCCCACCGACTGAGAGCCTTTCCACTGCAGCGTCCAAAACAAACATATAAAGATCATGAGCCGTGGAGGAGTGGAGAGGGAGGACCCCATGCCAGGGCAAAGGGAGGGGGGCACACGAGACAAGCCGCAGCAGAACAGTGAGGGGTCTACGGCTGAGAAGAGGCTGAGATCGATGCAGCCACTGGGAAACAAAACAACGGGTTGGAAGTATTCAGACTGAATTTTAGGCTTTTTTGTTTCATAGATGACATTAAGACCTTATGTCTACGTATAGAGCAGAGTAATTAATTAAGTAATAAATAATGTCTGATTGATAAAAGCATATTTGTAATGACCATATACTACATTGTGAGAAGAAATTGATTCCTGCAAAAAAAATACCCATGAGCTAGTGCTCGCATTTCATTGTCAGTCATCAAAGTGACTTTGAAGGTGTGCATTACATTGAGTTACAGGGTTGCGTGAGGCAAGTGTTCAAAGAGAGTGTAATTTAAAAGGACTAAACTTGTGCAATGCCTGTGGGTCAGCTGGGAAAAGGGACAGAGTGAGAACACACATTTCAAACACAGATCCTTTAACCTTGAAAGGACTGAAGGATGTGTCATCAAACTGGAGGTTGTTACATGCTGTTGATGTGTTTACAGTTTCTCACTCCGTCTTCACTTTCACACTAATTCTAATTTCACAGTTCAAATCCGTATAAAGAAACAGTGGCAAGACAAAGCAGACTCTAAAGCTGGCACTGCTGTGGGAGCAGAGGCTTACTCTAGTCTAAATCATGGAGGCTGAGGACTGGTGTAAGCCCTGGGATAAAGCGTGCAGACACGGAGACCTCCCTCTCTCCCCTGCTCTGGAAACTATCGAAACCCACCCATCTCCACCACAGAGTAAATTACCAGTGTCCGTGCATGGAAGTCGTCAGAAGAAGCAGAAATAAACTGTCCCAGTAAAAGCCTCACCTGAGCATATGGGCCGCGCTGAAGACCACATCAAACTCTCCACTGTCGAGCTGCGCTGCTTTCTTGGCCATCTCCGCCGCCTCTAGAACTCGAGACTCCTCCAACAAAAACTGACCTGGAAGCACGAGGGAAAACCTGTATGAGCGGGAACGACAGAACTCCCATCAACTTTAAATGACTATTTTCACAATAGATGCAGAGAGAATCGTGAGTTTGTTTGATTTCAGGATGAAAGGAAACAAGATGTGGTCAATCAATAACCCTTGCCTTTTCCCTAATCATAACTTTAATCAGAATGTCAGTGGCAACCAGTTCCCACTTTATCTACTAAAATAATTAAAAGGACATGAAATATGTATAATTATGGAAGAATTGGATGGACTCCAAATCACAGACATTTAACATAAACATTTTGTATTTTAAGACACTTCCTACATATCTTGGCCAACACAAATTCACTTTTGACCTTATCCCAACATTACAGTCATAGACACTCAACATTTCATCTTCTTCTGGCCATCTCTCAGACCCATTTGTCCACATTACCGACCACAGCAGACATGTTATTGAAATATAAAATATCTCTCACAGGAAATGTGTGTTTTATTAGGGATATGGCTTCAGTTCAACCATGTCTGGACTGGTGACAGAGAGCAGAACGCGATGGACAAAAGTGTGTTAAAAAAGCCAGGTTTAAAGCAATTATACTTTGGTCAACCTCATTATTGTACCACATGAGATATCATCTGAGTCAACCCCACACCTTGACGCCTGCGGTGGGGCCAGATTCAAGTCAAACTGTGCAGACTAATTGTTACACTAATGAGGACAGCAGCTTTGAAATTCTGTGTAACATAATAGGCATAAATTTTTTTGTTGCTTTCCCTAAACTTTCGTTAAAAAACGAATAATTAAGTGTGAAAGTAAATAAAATTGTTCCATATACATAAAAAAAAAAATAGGTTAACCCATGTTTAATCATGGGTATTGTGATTTTCACACAATATAAAAATATATTAAAAAAGTGAAAAATGTAGTTGATATAATAGTACAGCCCGTATAATTCAATGTGTGCTTTTCCTTTGAAATCGATAGTGCTCATCTGAGCTATCAGTGGGACTTTAGCCTTTAATATGGTGTCAAGTAAGACATATAACAGTGTTCCCAAAAGCAGAGATGAGCCACTGACCTATTGATCAGGTAAATGTCAGTGTCTGAGGAGCAGAATGAAAGAGGGTTGTGGGCTGACAGTGATGGAGGATACAGGCCTTTAAGGAGAACATCCTAATTACCTTATCACTTTATGGAATACTAATGTGAAATCCCTATTTCACTGATCCTCTGCCCACCAACAAAGAAATTGATATTCCAGTTTGAAGAAAAACGTTTTTAAAATAACAATTTCTGTGAAGTGGTTATTTTAATCTAAAAGCTTTATGTGTGCAAATGTTTTACACATTAAAACAATAGGAACAAAACTAAATATACAACCACAATCTGTGAAAGCAAATGAAAGCAAAGGGAGGGACAGCAGGGAAGGTTCCTGGCAGCATGGTGGATGAAGCTGTCCTTCAGTCGGCTGGACCTGGCCTGGGGACTTTGCAGTCTGCTCCCTGACGATAGCACCTTGAAGATCTCGCACGATGTTGAGAACTTTACAGGTGAGACAGTACATGTGCTGACTGGTGGGGAGAGGGGTTCTTATGATCTTGTTAGCTGTTCTCACTATACAATGAGACCCCGACAGTAGGATACAGTGCAGACACCTCACCACACAGTGATGCATCTGGCCAGGATGCTCTTTGTTGTCCCTGTGTAGATGGTGCAGATGATGGGGGCTGGTGCCCTGACTGGCCAGCGATGTGGTGTTTGTAACCCAGGATAGGTTATCCGTGATGCACACTTCATGCCCTTGCCTCATCTGCGTTGCTGATGCTAATAGTTGTCCTTTGTGGAGTCCAGCTGAATAACCTTGATGAAGTAGCACACAGCTTCTTTTTTCTGGTGCAGAGAAACAACATCATTATTAAAACACCACAGAGAATACCTCAGAGTATAGAGTCACTGTCCAAACTACATGCCTCCTCTACAATAATTCTTAATAAAGAGACACCAAATTCATGTACCATTCTGTTATTCTGTCAGACTCCTGTGTCGACAGAGTGCACCATCATGGCTGGACTGGTGTCTAAAGCCCAACTTTATTTGTATAATCAGTGAAATAACACTTCAGGAGCAGAACCACAGAACGCCAGCGTGTGTGGCCCGACCGAGTAGACAGAGCGGTTGGGCTAGAGAGTGTGGTAGAAAAGGGAAGATAGAAGCAGGAGGTTGGCATAAGCAAATATGAATCATATATAGCAGAAAGGTTGTTTAACTTCAAATTAACTGTAGACCCATTTAGCAAAGAGTATTATCCAGTTGGCTTGCTCTCTTGAAACTAATGTTGCCATAAAAATGCACCTGATGCTTTTGATTAACTATCAAAATGTACATTCATCTAGAAGTGTGCATACAGTACATACAGTACATACAACAAAATGACATTTGTCACATAGCAAAAGCAGAGGTAAGATAGATGTTGGATTAATTTTTCATAAACTTAAGACAATAATGTTTAAAATCAGCAAATTCTTTACTTTAGTTCAAGAGAGGAACAGGTCTGTGTCCAATCGGTGCATATATTTACTCAACCATATACCGTATGTTATAGAAAGCTGTATATTCTTAATTTGTATTGTAATTATGGAGTTCCCAACTATAGGTCTGAGCCAAATCACACAAGAAATAATATGTTTAATATGAATGTAATCAGCCGTCTTTGGCCCGTCTCCTCACACATCAGAGCATTGGACCACAGAGGTTAATCAGATCTGTGTTTACTAAATTCCAGCATCAGACATAAAATTCAGATGATTTACGGTTTTACAGGATAATGGAGAGGGATTACACCAGGTTTCTCACTATCTGAAAAGAGGGATGTTAATCCCAGGTGTAGCATGTGGTTACATTCAACATTTCATGTCCCTATATCACTAGGAGCGACGGGCAGAAACTGTTCCTTTGAGCATGTAGATGTGTGTGTTAAATACATTTAAAACCTATACAGACTTTGGGCGTGATCCTCCAGCTGGCGCAACATCAGCATTAGGGCTGAAAGATATATCGTTATCGTATCGATATCAAGATATGAACATTCAAAATATTAAAATAAAAAAACAAAATATAAACAATATAGATATGCATCAATAAAACGGCACTCTTGTGTAATATGATTTAATTTTTCTGAAAAATGCTTAGTTTTCACCTAACCCATAGTTATATCGTATCGTATCAATATCGAGATATCTGGCATGAAAATCGAGATATAAAATTTTGTCCATATCGTTCAGCCCTAATCAGCGTTGCTCAAGAAAAAGTGGCTGTAACGCACACATCATGGTGCGCCAGTGTTTTGAGTGTTTTGAGTTTGTAAGCCAGTACTTAATGAAATCTGTGTCTTATTGTCTTATTATCTAAATGAGTGCTCCAATCTCTGCAGGATCTTTTGTCCATCCCTGTGTATGTGCATTCGCTTTCATATCCTGCCCAGAGGCTACAAACTAAAGTAGGTAAAGGAGGCCGCTTAAATTACCCTCTCCCATTTTTTTGTGTGTGAAAATTACAGTATATATTTGATAATCATCTTATTCTCCTCCATACAACAATGTAATTGAATATTTTTTGATAGAAACACATTGGTGCCATCGGACACTGTGCTCATGAAGCCGTAAGAACTGTCATAATCACAGGCTCAGCAGCTTTGAACCAAATGAATACCTTTTCTTCAATAAATGCCCCTCTACAAAACTTAGGTTATTCACCTCATCTGCCTTAACTCTTAGTAAATGGCAGCTATAAGCCTATTCAGATATAGTTGTATAGTTTCCTGCAGCTTAAATGTGTACATCATACATCATGTAATGGTTAAAAGTGGCTCAAGCAACAATGTGCTGCTAAATATTCTTAGTGTACTTTTTGGCAAGTACTAACATTCTCTATACTTGACATTCTAACACTACAATAAGCAAATCAGTAGAAATATGGGTGGGGCTACATTGTTGTTTCTTCATGGAGGTTATTTGATATACTGTACATACAGCGGTTAGAGCGCGTCCGCTGCTAGACGGTCCGGGTTCGATTCCCACCTGGACGGGGCCTTTCTGTGTGGTGTTTGCATGTTCTCCCCGTGTCTGCGTAGGTTTCCTCCGGGTACTCCGGTTTCCCCTTCCACTAAAAACATGTACAATAGTCCAGAATGAATGAGAGTGTGTTTGAGTGCGCAAGGGGGACAACGGATGCAAATTAGCCCAAGGCTACAATCCAGTGTGGCTTGTTTACATGCATGAGACTAATGTATGTTCATAACATGCAAATAAACCAATAAATAAAAAAATATTTGAGACTGAGCAAAGTTCTTTTTGCAATTCACTGCAACCTTTTAACATTTATATTGCGGCAAATAGAATTGATGTATCTACATGCTGCAAAATAAGACTTAAACTCTAAGCGCTTGTGAAATCATAGCCTTCTGCAAAACTCAGAGTCATCATCCCTGGGCTAAGACACGAGGACATGGTCTGTCAGCTGATGCCTCCTCCGCCCTTCATTTGACCTCTAATCCTAACTTCCCCTGTGTAATTTGTTCATTTCTTCAACACAATGTCCTCTATAGGTTCCGTTTAACCACAAACACTACACCTAGGGCCGATTTGAGAGGGATGACCATCTGACTTTCACTCATGACCACAGCTAAGACTTAGCAAGAGTTAGTGACTAAAATTATACACTGTGACTTGTTCTAGGAAATGATTTTATCTGTAGGGGACTGGAAAAGACTGACTCTTATGTTTCTGTTCTGTTCATCTATTCAGCTCATTAAAAGCTGCAATTCTAAAGATGAGGTTAATTATGAGTTCCTTATTTTGTCTATCATTGGCTTACTCTTGATCAAGTCTTTGAGAGCCCGTTGCCTATGATCAGTTAAGGTTTAATGACAGACTGTGTGAGTATAAGTGTGTCTAATGAGATGTGGTTCAGAGATGGAGACAGATCACAGACAGATAAAGTCTATGCTCCATGACTAAAGCAATAGAACCAGTCCTGTGAGACCATACTACATGAGTATGAATATGAGATATTTTCAATCCCATGAGTTTCAGCTGAACCAGAGCCAAAGCCTTTTTCTGCATAAATAAATCACTATAATTATACCATACTTTTGGGTATTCGAGGGATGTTACATGAAGCCAGTTTTGTAAAGGAAATGGTTAGCATGGTTGGTGTTATGTCCAAATAGTGGGAATCAAAGCTGCAACTTTGGGTTTGGTGATGACAAACTGCAGTGCAACTGAAGAAACATTTGCCTCATCAATACTTTTTAAAAAGCTCACTGTCCCCTTTTGTGCATAGTATAGTATTGCCATTTACACAGTTTATGTACTAGCCATGTGTAGCACAATCGCCCCTGTGTTATGCCCTTCTCTTGGACTGATTCAATCCCTGCACTATGAAGTAATCGAGACACACATCTGTACACACACATCTAAGATAAGGAGTGTTGGGATCTGGACTGGCTACACCCTTGGGGACTCTCTGTACCGGTGCGTCTGCCTGTCTGTTCAGCCTCAGGTAGGGTGAGACAAAGGCTTCTCCTCACAGTGCACTATACAGCATGCATGAGCCCCGTTTGGTCATCAACGTCAGGAAGCTTCAGAAAGATCTATAAAAGATCCTGAGCTTTTCTGCCATGGACTGTTAACATATATTTATATATATTTTTTCCATAGGAATAAATACAGACAGGAAACTGTCGTTCTGTTCTTGCAGTAAGATGAACTGCTTTATGGCCATCCGATACACACTAATGTAACACTGTCACAAACACCCACCCCCTCGCTGTTCATGGTTGTATACAAAAACACTCGCCTTTCCTAAGTATATTTTATGGCCGAGGCTGAGCCAGCAAATTTTGTTGAAGGATGAGAGGAAAAGGAAATGTGAATGGGTCAACCTGAATGGTGAGAGCTCGAAGAAAGAGAAGGATGTAAACTAGGGGTATAAAGCTCATTTGGAGTCATCAGTGTCCAAACTGTGTCTGTCTGTTCTTATTATGTGCTTATGAGCGCTTTACGTCGCTCTGGGAGAGAGATAGCGATTGACAGAAAGGAAAAATCACGATTATCAGCTCCTCAATTTCACTGTTGTCACATGATGCTGTTAAATGCTGATTATGATGTTCTGTTTGCAATGCCATGCAGCTGTAACTTTTTCATCTCATGATTAGCTGAACAAAGAAATTTCACCCCTCGCTTCCTGACAGTTTCCACCTGTTTTAGAACAGCCCCACCCTGAAGGGCACCGGGAGCCAATGAAGAGATAGCACTGGAGTAATGTGGTCATAGTGCCTGATGCCTGTTAGGAGGCGTGCAGCTGTATTCTGTACTAGTGGCAAACGACGAATGGATGCAGCATCAAGACCGTGAATTACAGAGAATTACAATAGTCCAGACGTTTAGAGATGAACATGTGGGCTAATTTGTCCAACTAAGGCAGACATGGTTTTACTTTAGTAACCAGGGGAAGCTGAAAGAAGCTTGTTTTAACCACAGAGCTGATTTGTTTGTCAAATTTAAAAGAGCTATCAATCATGACTCCAAGATGTTTTACATGGGAGCTGAAGGGAATACCAAAGGTCTGGTCAGAACTGCCGAACATAATAATTTCAGTTTTGCTCTCATTTAGGTTGAGGAAGCTTAGCTTAGCAATAAGAAATCATCTTGTGGGCCAACACATTTTTTTTATTTATTTGACGTTCATCTGCATGCTCTCTGAGATTTCTGAAGTTTGGTCAACTTTTCTAAAGAGACACAATAGTACGATCAATTCTCCAATGGAATTATTCGTTTCAGAGAGGCTGCATCTGTAAAAATCTCGCCTGACTTAAATAAATTCACCTGAAGTAAATCAGACTTATAGGATATTGACGTTCTTGAAACTCTCTTCCTCTTTCGTTTGTCCTAGATATTAAACTCTCTCTGAGCCTCGTTCTCATTGCCTCTCAGTCTGATGAATTATAGTCTGTTATCAGCTCCAGCAGATTGGGTAATTGCATACTGAATAGAAATGTTGTAGTCCGACCGTCATCTTGATTAAGACTCATTAATCGAAGGAGGAAAAAAATAAGACGTTTAAGTGCCTCTGTTGATTTGTCAGTGACAAATGCCTCCAACAGCAGGGAGCTCATTTACTGCATCATCAGGTGAGAGAGGCTGACATTTTTAATTGTCACTCAGTGAGTTGCTGTGGAAACTAAATAGTAGGAAATTACAATCAGAACAGTCACGATTTGAAAAAAGAAACAAAAGAAGAAGAAGGTGTTTGTGTGTCAGTCCTTTTGAATGGTGGTTAATTGTTCGTAAATGGTAAAAATACGGCACAGCAATTAGGAAATGAAATGGAAATCACTCACAAGATATACTTGTTCTTTGGCTGTTGAGCACATTTCCCAGGACGCCCCATGCTGGCAGGTCAAGGTCACACACTCCTCAAAAACAGAAAAAGAAACATAAAATAATGACAAATCACAATGGAAACAACAGGTGGTAGACAGCCCATTCTTTAATGGAGGGTGAAATACTAACTGGAGTAGCTGTAGTGCAAAAGAAGAAAATAGTCAAAGGACAAAGGAGGAAGGCCTCTATTGAGCCATTGCATGGCTAATGGCACTGGCAATTAGTAATGAATGACAAATGTGAATCATGGCTGCTTTGAGATACTTGTCTACTTTTGCGAGTGTAATTATATCCATTTTGGCCGCTCACCTTTGTCCAAATGCTGGAATTAAAATGTATGTTCTCCCCAGCAAAATGTCTTCTGCAGAGACATATATAAAGTAGAAATAGTATTTTGAATCTCTTGCCAATACTTGTGCAATAACCATCCATAAAACTTCGGAAAGATTCGATTTGCTCACTTTAGATGATAGCGGTTATGAATTAGAGGCAGACTCTAAACTGACACTGGCTGCCAAAACAAACAGCTGTCATGCTTCACCTCGACTGGCGCATCTGAAAGGGAAATGAGCCAACACCACACGTCCCGCTGCCTTCCCTCCCTCACTGCTGCAAAGAAGACAACTGCGCCCTTGAATTAACACAATATTGAATACCAGATCCCCTGCCGACAGTGCCAATCACAGGAGGAAGCCACCACTCAGATGCCCCTCCAAGACGACAAAGGGCAAATGGGGGCAACAGACCTCACACAGTGCACCAGAGGAGGATACCACTGCGCTCTATCCATTCAAGCACTTTAAAGATTAAGGGTTCTTCAGAATCAGCTTGGGACATGGCAACGAGCTACACTAGGCATTTTGGTATTTGACTTGAACCCTGCTCTTCACGTCACTTCTACTCTTTGTGGAGGAGGAGACTCAGAAAAGCTTTATTTTAAATTATTCAGAGCAGCCATTCTCTTGATGGGTCCTCAAAGCTGAAATGTGTAGGTCTCAAATGTCTTCTTTTCCCCTGCATTCCCCATTTACTTTCTCTGTGAGTAGCCAGTGTCGCACAAACATCCCCTACACAACAGCATGAGCAATTCCCTCAAAGATTTGCAAGCCTCACGAATGCATCTGAAATGGATAATCTTCAGCTGCAAGAGAATATGGATTATCAATATGTGAAAAACACCGCAGTCACCTGAGCCATTAGGGTCGGCTGTCTGCGCTTCACCCCAATGATCATATACTTTGAATTATTTATACTGAGCTGCATTATCCGTCTCCTTCCTCAGTAGGCACGACCATCCTCATCCTCACATGTTCTATGACAGTGGTTCTAGGGCACATCAGACAGTGATGTGTCTACAGTGAAGTACATGGAAAGACTACCGGCTATCATTAACATATTCTCTTTAAAAAGGAAAGGAAGAGGATGTGCTAAACTACAAGGTGTATGCACAGAATATTAGAATAAATGTGCCTTATGTGCCTTATGTTATGCTGAGCAGAACAAGAGCAAATGATGCAGAATACATGCAGGCACAGAATTGAATGAGAAGAATTCTAACTTTGTAATGTAAAGATAAAATCAAGAAAATTATCTCGGAACCATCAAAGTATTAGCCTGGTCTTACCATACCCTCGTACTCATTTAGTTTCGTACAAGGGTCTGGATTTTCACAATTGAGCTCCATTATCAGGATGGAGGGGTGAACTCCTTTGAAACGATTGGATCTGATTTTCTCTAGCATTTGGCTGTGGCGTCTGTAATGCGCCCGAGTGAGTGAAGCAGCGATCATAACTCTTGGGAGCATTCCTTGCTCCGAGGCTTCAATTTAAATTTCTGGATATTTGGGAGCCGAGCCAGATTGAGAGCTTCCATTACTTTCGTATCCGCCGCCATTGCCAAACTACAACCAGAAAATGTGGCGCAAATGCTTGTCACCTATAACACCCGCCTCCCCCGCTCGCTGAAGGGCAGGTTGAAATTCAACCGATGAAGCGCAGCCACTGAGATCAGACCCAGACGTACATGTAGGGAAATTATAATTGACCGGAGTTTACGGGTGGCTAAGGCCAAAGTATAGGAGCAATATCCATGTGTCGTTTGGCTTTGGATCATCATCAGCCCTTCATGAACAAAATCCATACTAATTCAGGTATATGCAAAAGTATGGAACTCCTTGAAATCCCCCTTTTCATTTATTTGAACCTTGTGGAGTATAACATGGAGATGAAACTGGCTTCAAAGAAAGGAATTTAGTGAACAGAATGGACAGTTCCTTCTGTACTAAACCAACAAGCACAAGTCCAGTTACTGCGGGGCTGTGGCTCCCAGGGTCCCCATTATTCATCCAAACCCAGGTGGTCCAGCCCCGTGTCTTTGTCTGTAATCCAGTTTAGCCTGAAACAAGTACTTCAGCACAGCCGCGCAGGAGGCAATGGGACACTTTCTTCTTCTCTTTTGTGTTAGAGGGGCAATCAGTTTAGAAGTGAAACAATTTGGGGCTTTATAAGACAGGCGAGTGAATAAAATACCCCTGGAGATAAAATGCAAAACATGCTGATTACGGACACTCTATTTTAGCCTGTGTCAGCCAGTTTTTCCTCCGTACACTTTGGGGGTACCAGCCAGAGGGAGAGATGTAATCATTGGTTTGAAGGTAAAGCTCTATTGACAAACTCTACATGGAAATGTGACCCCTTCCTAGCATACTGTCGTTTTTTGACCAAATTTAGACTTTAGTTTCATTCTGAACACGGCTGCAACTTTTGCTGAGTCCACGGTCAATGTTTTTCTCAATCTTCCCCCAAAACACATACGATAAGAATCCATGGTTTCACTCAGGACTGACATCCTCCCACGGTGTCTTCAAGTCAAAGTTATGTTGTTTCAATTCTGTCTAAGGACTGGAACGCTGCCCATGACACGACCTAAGCAGCACATCGGTGAATCTGCCTCTCACAGTGGAAGAGAGAATCCGGTAAAAAGCAGCAGCTCATATGTGCCCTCTCCCCTCAGTTGATTGTCTGCACAGGGCTTTGATCCGGCTGCTGCTCTGCGTTGATGGACTTCGAATGGAAGCAAAAATGAGCACTGGGCACCAATCACGGCATAAAAACCTCCAACGCCTCCACATTTACACACACTCCGTTAGACCTGACCAGAGCCGCAGAAACGTCTCCTGGTGGGATGAATCGTTTTACACGTGGCCATCGCCCTCGCTTTGAATGCAGCATCAGCTGATCAAGCCTGTAGTTGATGAACCACAAATTCAACATTTAACTCAGTAGCTTCTTATCTGCAGCAGCTACAGGGCCACTCCTTGAGGTTTAAGTGTAAAAAGCTGATTGTTCGCATCCGAGACAAGATAAGAGACAAGGGGTTTTAATTCCCAGAGCTGTGTTTAAGGATTACAAACAGCTGCCAGACGTTAACTCACATGAGGATATCTGACACACCGTCGGCAGTAAAGCCCATGAATATTATTGTACCGGAACAATTGCAACTTTATTTAAAACACACCTAAAACAATAAAAGTGCATAACATTAAATAATACACCAATATATTATACATTTGAGCTAATGTCTGGCTAGTTGTGTCAGTTAGTCGCCATCAGCACAGCTTTTCATTGATTCCATTGTGTGTATTACTCTACATATTACACATAGTGCACATTGCATACTAAATATTCATCCTGTACAGCTGCATTATCTCATTTAACTTTCTTAAGCTTATTTTGGTATATCTGAAACCTATTTCCCAACTTTGGTCCTAATAGGTGGGATACACAAATATGTAAAAAGACCACACGTAGCAAAGGTGAGTGGAGCAGAAACCTAAATGTTCATGAATATAGGTAAGTTAGAACCTGAAAATAATAGCTTACAATTGTATTTCTTCAATGAAGGTACTTGATTCATCTTCTGTACTCAGTAGTTGAAGTCTTCGAACGTTTCGCCTCTCATCCAAAAGGCTTCGTCAGCGACAAAGGTCACAAACTGCATGCAGCTGAATATATAGACCACTGGGGAGGAGTTAGGTAACTCCTCCCCAGTAACTCCTGTACGACTGAAAACTTACACAGACCCTAACTCCTCCCCAGTGGTCTATATATTCAGCTGCGTGCAGTTTGTGACCTTTGTCGCTGACGAAGCCTTTTGGATGAGAGGCGAAACGTTCGAAGACTTCAACTACTGAGTACAGAAGATGAATCAAGTACCTTCATTGAAGATGGACAACTCCTGTACGACTGAGAACTTACACAGACATGTTACACTTGTATTATGTGTCATAAGTTTTCTCAAAGTGCTGCACTGTTGTCATTATTCATTCACACGACATCAGGCAGTGGTATTGTAGCCACAGCTGCCCTGGGGTAGATTGAAGCGAGGCTGCAAATCTGGGCCTTTGGCCCCTGTAACCACCACCAAGCAACACTTGCTTCTACGTGAATAAGAGAAAACTCACAACCCCATTCCACAATCGGCAGGTCTAAATAACCTGATGAATTCTCCCAGTATTGAAAACTTTGCTTGCCGTTACAAAGCATGGAAGACAGCGTTTCCAGCTGTCACAACACCTGGGAAAGAGCCGTGTGGAGGATGACCGAGTCATGGTTTGGCACCAGGCCATGTTTGGGCCATTCTCCAGTAATGAACACGTCTGTATCTGGTGGGCGTGGTGTCACCAAAACCAGCCATGAGGAAGCTCCTTAGAGGAGTAGAGAAATGTTGGCGTCAACTGTAAGTCCAAATAAAACAACAGTTTGAACCCCTTTGTGATGTCTCCTAGTATAACGACATAAAGCTTTGGTGTGTTTCCAGAGAACAACGGTTCGATGGTGTGCTGATGAAGAGGTCAAGAGTCCGAGCCCAAAGTGGCCCTCTCTCCTCTTTCTACAGACAATCAAAGCGATTAACTCTGTGAATCACAAGGCAAACCTACACACTCAGCTGGTTTGACAATGAAGACATGACATAGGGAAATGCCAAAGCTCTAACAAAAAAAGAGTTAGATGTTAGAAGTTATAGTTTTATGTTGAACTCATAGGAAGAGCCTGAATTCCAATGTTTTAGAACAGAACTGTAAAAGTATGTGGAGTTGTAAAGGAGAGTCCAAGCATGAAAGTTTCCAACCACAATGCTTAAAAACAGACGTGTTCCTGTTCAGATGGATGGTTTTAATAACTTTGGAATATCACGTCTCCAAACATAGTGAGAGCATACTTTAGTTTATAAAATAAAATTACTGATACGTGGCAACTGTCCTCCTAAGACTTTGCATGCTATTTTTTGCGGCGGTCAGTCCATTTATAAAAAAAAAACTGCATTAAGATCTGTATTATTCTGATAATAATACTGAGGGAGTTGAGGAAGTTTTGCCTCTCACTTCGTTAACAACATGATCGCTCAGCAGCAGGTTTGACTTTCTTCTATCTCCTCAAAAGCTTTAGTTTCTGAGTGCAAGTGATTTGTAGTAGAACATGACAGCTCAAGCTTTGACCATAGATGTCCATTTGATATTTTACATGCTGTGCTAATTGTGTAGTTCCATGGTATAAGAGTTACATAGCAAGAGAGTTGTTAAGAACAGCTGAGAGAGATGCCCAGAGCTGTGTAATGAAACAAATGTGTTATTCTTTTTATTGTCCAAAATCCACGTTTGAATTATGTTTTCAGGCTGCAGCATAACTTACAGTGGTCCACATCTCAGTGATGAGTGAATGTGACATTTTTGTCTCTTTATTCTGGCCCATTTCTAGACCAACTCGACAGAGAGAGAGACATTACAAATGTGAATCTGTGGTGTGGATAATGAGACAAACCAGAAACAAGCATTATGGCAGTTTTAACTTATAATTTGAACCAATCTGATTCATCACCATAATGACTCATTTAAACCAAAGGATGAGAGACTAAAGTATATGTTGCAAAAACAAAAAAATGTCCTATGAAGAGTGTGTTTTCTAAAATGATGTGAAAATGAGCCTGTGGCTTGGGGAACTACAATTAGAAAATTACATTTCTATGGACCGTGTGGAATGACTCTATGGTGAAAAATAAAATGGCTTCCACTTGGGCCAATTCTGAAAATAATCTTTGCTGACATCGGGAACTTGTAATCCAAATGATCTAGTCAGTTATAATTAGACCTCCAATTTAGAAAAGATCTGCTAAAATATGCTTACAGTAAACCATGAGTAAACTCAATGTGGACTGGATGTGTTTTTTAACTTTGTGTTTTCTACTTTTGAAAGAAACTGAATCAATTTACATACAGTATATGTGTACTTTACTAAGGTCCTGGAAGCTGAACTCTCTCCCTCTTATTCCCTCTCTCAACTGACAACTTTACCCCCCTCCCCCTTTTCTGTGTCTATAATTGTATTTAAAATTTAGTCCAAACTTATCGTTGGTACCAAGGGTGAGAGGAAGATGCAATTTCAAGTTTAGGGTTTCGATATGTACTGTGAGCAATTTACATTTTTTTTTTGCTCTAATTCTAATATACATGTGCTTTCCTCATAGATATAGCATACTCAATATAAAGTGGTCAACACATGAATGTACCAAGACTTAGGCCAGTGTCCATCATAAGGGTCTTTGAAATGTCTTTCCACTCTCCACCCCCTTTCATCCTGCACTGTCTTGTCAAATAAAGCTTATATGGGCCAAAAAAGTCTTTGGTCTGGATGATTTATGTACTAGCAGTACATTCAGGAAAAAAATATCTCAAAAACCAAACAGCTGTAAAAAGATGGAGTAGTAAATCCTTGCATCATAATACAATCATCGACTCGCCATAAAAGTCATAAAAGAACATGAATGAAAAGCTTTTAATTGTCCTCAGCACAGACTGTACACCAGGGCTGTAAAAAGTATGAGAGAACAGATGGGAAGAGGACAGGAGAGCTCAACAAGGGAACAGTTGTGTTTAGCTTCTCAGGATTTACAAAAGCTTGACTCCACATCAGCCCCGGAGAAGGCAACCCAGGACTGCCACGACGACGCCCCTAAACTGCCAATATATGCAGAGATAGACAAAAGAATGCACACATGTGTTGGCCAAGGCAGCGGTCATCTATGCCGCTGCAACTCAGTATCTCAGGTTACATCTAAAAAGAAGTATAAACAACATATAGTTCTTGAGCCTGTCTATGCAGTATTAGTATAAAAAATATTGTGCACACAACCAACATGAAAATAGTTTATCATTTGTCCGCAGCAAAAGCATTTCTCAGCTGAGTTTACTTGTCGCATCTCATCTTTAATTAAATGTGAACATGATGAACCAAAACAGTCCAATACATTATGAAGGCATGCAATTTTAGCAATTCCATAAAATTTCACCCAGGCCGGTCCAATATGAATGATTTTTCATGTTTACAAGTGAGGAATTATTGCATTCTTGCTATACAGGAAGAGCACAAGGGATCCCTGTGTGACAGTGAAGGGAAATTACAGCTGGGCAGAGGCCAGAGTCAGTTAAAACAGCACGCTTAACTGAAACTCAATAACAAAACACGAACAAAGGGAAACACAATTGGGTTGTTATGTGGAAACAAAGAGGATCACAGAAGTGCATTGTAGATTATTTTTACTGCTCTGTTAACGAGGAGACATGGAGATTTGCAAATGCCACTTTGTAGCTGCTGATCCTTCTCGGTCTCTTGTTTCCCTTGCTCAATCATTTGGATAGCTTGCTGCCATCAATTGTAAAATACATGTTAACCATGGTCCGCCTACTGTTCAATGAAAATAATATAAAAACAAACAAAAACTCCAGGGCTTAAGGGGCACCCCTGTCATGTCCCCGAGGCTTTAGTGGTGATTGGCTCCGTTCCACGTCCGATACCGCGATCTGCAAACAGAGGCACAGCTCAATTTTTGACAGAGGTGGTGAGTAACAAAGTAAAGTAGTTTTTGAGGATCTGTACTTTCAGGCCCCACCTGCTTCTTCCCCCTGAGAAGCAGGTGGGGCTCTTTCAGGGAGTATGCGACGGCCAATTGGCATTGCACCTTGTCACTGCTGCTGCAGTGACTTTATTCTCTTGGTTGTTACTGTCAAATCTGTTGGCCCTCAGCCGGCAGGGGCCTTTCCCTGAAACAATGCCACAACGATAACAAAATGTAATCCGCACTTACAATAAGTTTTATTCACATTTTTGACATAGTTGTACAGGCAGATGCATTTTGGCAGTGTGTGTGGGCATGTTTTATGTGCACAACTACTTGTCCTTTACTTTAAAATGTCCCAGATAAATAATTCAAGGGGAGTACCTTTAAATAATGTAGTGTGACAAGCCACTGTGTCAATCTTAAAACCAGAGGGGGCAGGGCTTTTGCTGCTACCGTTTCCTGACTCTGTAGTTTGCTTCTCATTGTCTAGTCCGGTTTTAAATCTTCTCTCAGAACCTCAAAAGTTGAGCCGCCTCCTCATTAATTTTCTCAGCTTCTTCTTTGTGATGTAGTTATAGATTTTTAGATGATGCACTGAACAATGAGGACACCTGTATTTTTTCATATTGCTATATTTCACAGTTCAAGTCTATTTTATGTGAAGACTTTTGGGCAGCTGTGGTTGTTGTGAATGTGCTATACAAAAAATAAACTAAAAATTGACCTTGACGTGCTGCAGACCATCAGAAATATCCCGGAGAAATCAATAAAAACAGTGTGGCCTCTTTTTCTTATTCATGTCAGAACCTCACAGTCGGCTCTCTTGCATTTGGCTGAATCCTAAAACAGTGGCTGAAGGAAACTGTGCTCCACAGCCAGAAGGTCCCAAGGTTGAATCCCCGGGGCGCACAAGGCCTTTCTGTGGGGAGTTTATCCCTCATTGTAAACCCTCTCATTCAAATACCAAATTATAAAAGACCTGGAGGCAAGGCGGGTGAAGGGTCTTGCCCAAAGACACACCAGCAGTATACATGGCCAGAGCTGAGATAAAACTGCCAACCTTAGATGGAGAACTCCCAATCTCGCTTAGCTTCTAAGGTCAGACAAGTTTGGACATTGTTCAATGACTGTATTGATGAGCTCAATGGGTTCAGGTCAATGTATAATCAAAAATATAGAAACCAATAAATGCAGCAATGGCGAAGTAGTCAAAAGTTATTAAGGTTTACAGATAGGGTTAGCTGAACTTGACTTTGCCAGGATTTTTCCACCAGCCCTGATATCAGTTGAGGTTATGAATAATACAGATGTGATAAAAGCATCAAGAAACAGAATACACAAACAAGCAAGTTCCATTGTTCTTGGTCCCATGTTGCCTTTTGTGCTTTTAATTTATTCAGACTCTCAGCAGGTTTAGGAAAGGTATTTACTTCAGTTTGTTTACACGAAGATTAAACCATAAAAGCCTAACAATGTTCATTCAGCTTAATTTCCCAGTAGGTCGATGAAAGTTCTGTGGTCTTTTCCCACAACTGTTTTGTTTCTGGAGCTAAGGTTCACAAAAGCTTTCAGTCGGAACAAGTGACAAGTCAAAGTCACATCTCTGTGCATGAATGAGCAACACATAAACAAGAAATGGCACACTGTGGGAGAGCTGTCGTGGCTGAGTGGGTTTACATGCCAAGTTATTTACTCAGACTGTAGAAAAAATACAGGAAAAGACAACAACATAGAAGTGATTCATTATTCCCAACATTGAGATTTTAAATAATGTAGTGAGAACGTTTTCTTTCTTTTTTATATACATACATGAAATACATCTTCAGCTGTTGTTTACGTCTCAAATCCTTCAAAATGAAACATAGCTTGGAATTATTTTGTGGTTTGAGCTTCAATGCGTGTGTGATAATCACTGCCAAACTGTTACAAACTGCCTAATGATTTAGTGGGGGAAAAATATCTACAAAGACAGAAAAGAAAATATAAAAAATAATATTCTTCTCACATAAAACCCCTATGGATTCTCATTATGGACTAGAAGAGAACAAACACAAGTCAGACCAAATTGGGGTTAGAAACTTTGTAACTCAGTTTATGTTGAGCTATTTTAATTTGATGTTTTTATTCTGTCCTTTGTAACAGCGAGCACAGTCACTGGCACCATGTCTGTCAGTCCAGCTCATGTCTCCAGAACAGCAAGCCTGTACCAAACCCGCTCCAGTCACTTTGGATTACAGCGGCCGCACTTGTCTTATATTTCCCTGGGACACTCACACGCCGAGAAACCGAGGGATCAGTGCTATCAGCTGTGTGCACAATGTGGCACTATAGAAAGCCCTGCTGCTGTAGGCTACCTGATATCACTCTTTTCTATAGAAAGTAACATGCCGCAGTATATACTATATCAATGCAGCAGTACATATTTGTTGTTAAAGGTCTTTGGTATATTGAATACCTTCCACTCCCCTGGCTTTGACTTTGGCAGAAGAAGAAGAAGAAGAAGAAGAAGAAGAAGAAGAAGAAGAAGAAGAAGAAGAAGAAGAAGAAGAAGAAGAAGAAGA
This sequence comes from Proterorhinus semilunaris, assembly GCA_021464625.1. Classification (NCBI taxonomy): domain Eukaryota; kingdom Metazoa; phylum Chordata; class Actinopteri; order Gobiiformes; family Gobiidae; genus Proterorhinus; species Proterorhinus semilunaris. Next base: position 14,403,479 of record CM038356.1, on the reverse strand, counting down.
AGAAGAGCTTTATTTATATAACACCTTTCACAGACATACTTCATTTAGGCCAGTTTAACAGTACATTTGAATTTATCAAAGTTTAAATTGCTTGAAAAGTTGTTACTCATTTTAATCAAGCTAAATCCTTTGTGCCTTGTATTCGATTTCCTATTACATCGTTCTGGGGATGTCCATTTGTCATTATCAAAATTAATTGACATAAATAATCAGACTAATCTGCAAAATATTCAAATCTCCTGTGAATAAATGGTATAAAAGAACCAAAGCAATTTCCAGTTCTGTGACCCCGTTTCATATCGCCCATTCACCCATACATCAATGAGACTTGGATGGTCATTTGTCACCATTAACATGAATTCACAGTAAAACATAGACTTCGGGGCACATTGATTTGACAATTGCTCTCCTTCCACAAAGTCTATCGCAAAACCAACTATAGTAACATACCCAGATCTCACGTGTCTATCTCCCTGTTGAACCCAGCAGCTGTGCAGACTATCCCCATGTATGAGGCAGATGTACTGGGGCAGGGGGCACGAGCCAAACCCACTTGGCCCGATTCATCAGACGATGACAGCAGCCATTACAGCACAGTGGAGCATCTGCGTCCCTCAGCGACGATGTACAGAGGTGTTTCCCCTTCACCTCATCAGCACCGCACGCTTCATGCTGAGAGGGATGCCACATTAAGTATGCAGCTCACAAGCACTCAGCATGTAACAGCTCACAGCTACATATGTCGGAAGGACCTTCTGGTTTGCTTTTTCCCTGGGGTTATTGACCTGACCGTGTTCACACCCCTGACACCGATGCACAGGTAAACCCACATGCCCCGAGCCGGGACCTGACGCAAGTCTCCAGGTGTCAACACAATTCTGCTGTGTTTAAAGAAAGAAGGATGGACTGATATCAGAGTTTCTATGCATTCACAAAAAGGTGCTCATGGGATGACCTCATTAAGAGAAACCGTTTCCAAAGCTTCACGTTTCCGCATTGTGTTGAAGGCAGTTCACATTCTGTATTAAATAGCAGCGCTGCCCCCAGGTCAGACTCTGCCATTTACCTGGATTCCTTTTGAAGACTTTAGATTTGTGCTCTTCCATGGTCAAACGTTTCCAAACATACATCTAAAGCTAAATACAGTACTACTCAGAAGAGAAAAAGGATTGGGTATAACATAACTGTATTAATGGATAGAGTGAGTATGGTGTAATATCCCTTGCTCTATTTTACTAGGAACTATAAGTGTGCACTATAGTGTGACACGTTTTATTTATCTATGGTGGGGCATATTGACATCCAAGGCTCAGTTATCTTGAAGTTTAATTCCACAATAAGCTAGCTATATCTTCAACCCACTTTCATATCAAAGGTAAATATGAAAAGGTAAATGCTTTTTTCTGCACTGTACGGCAGAGCTCATGAATTATTCCACAGACAGCGGCATCAGCGGAGAGTAGGGATTCTCTACCACCAAGTTTATAAAAAACGTGTGTCAGAAATGAAGCATGTTCTCCTCTGGCTCTTCTGGCCTTGTTTCCTCTCTGCTCTAGCCACGCCTGACACATCATTAGAAAGCCTGTCTGCTTGTGGCGATAGATGGGCAACACTCCAGAGGACACAGTCTGATAAGGCTTAAATCATGAGAAACCAGTGATAAGAAAACGGCATCCCTCTTCATTCCTATATGCTGTCGGAATAGCAATATAGGCTATAGTCTGGCCTTGCATCGCAATACCATCTGTGTTGTTTTCACACTTGTGCACCAAAGGCTCCTATCACATCACACACATGTCCGGTCGCATTTCTGGTGATGAATGCAGAGTCATGTCAGTCTGACTATTTTCTAAAACAGGAAACTCGTCTGACAGCATGCTTTCGGAAATAGTGGCTTTGTGCTTTACAACTGACGAAAGGGAGCAAAACCCGTTGTTATGGTTTAGTCTGATTCTGGTGCACAGCTTGGCAGTTCGTCTCTGATAGGTTATCGGTTATTGGTTATTGCTGTGCTATGTGTTTAACATACAATTGCAAATCTAATTACAGTTGCTATACTTGGCAGAAATATTAATTTGTTTCTCATATTTTTCCTGGCGTTTGGTCACATGGTACATGCAGACAAATTCACAAGGTTAGGTCTGGAGTTCCAAGCACTTCACCACCACAACCGCGGCTCTTACTGCTGCAGACTGGAGAAAAAGGAGGAGTACCACACCCTCGACCACAGAATAATACATGCTCGTGGTAGGGGAACGCCACGCTGATAGAACTGAGCCAGGAGAAGAGCCTTAATGTGGTGACTGTTACCATGGACTGCACAGTGGGTCAAAAATACACATTAACTCCTTCATAATTTTTTGGCCCATATTATGATCTCAATCTAGATCAGGGGTGCCCAAAGTGAGGCCCGCGAGCCAAATTTGGCCCGCCAAAGAGTGACCTACTTTTGCGCTGTATGGTTAATACTAACTCTCTCCCATTGATTCTCAATGGTAAATATGGATGGAGTACACTTTTTGGCCACCAGAGTCATATTGGGGGAACTGTTTCACTCCTTTCGCGGAAACACTGTTGTCACAGAGCATTGTATCATCAACTTTCCCAGTTTTCCAAAGTTTATTGCAAAGTTTGTTGACATCAACATAGGTCATTCTAAAAATTGACACTTTCAAAATGATCTAATACGGCATTTTCTTTGAGTTAACAAATTAATGAGGTAAAGTCACTGCAGGTGTTGCATTTTACATTTTACATATAGAACCTTTATTTTTATATAGCGCCTTTCACAGACAAAGCCACAAAGCGCTTTACATGAGAGCATTTTACATTCACTCCATACTCGGTGGTGGTAAACTACATTAGTAGCTTCAGTTTCCCCTGGGGGAGACTGACAGAAGCGCGTCGCGACTACACACATTGCGCTACCATGCCGCCCATATTACTACAATTGTTGATTTTGTTCTACTAAAACTAGGCTTTTGCCATAGTTAACATTTGTTTTAATATTGCATTTTATTTGCATAGATATAATCAAATGCAAATGTATACCGAAAAATTAAATAAAGTAACTATTATCATTTGCAGTTATATGTGTTTCAAGCTTGACATCGCCGTATTTGGCCCGCGACCCACAGGCACTTTTTCATTTTGGCCCTCGGCGACAAAAACTTTGGGCACCCCTGATCTAGATAGACATGGCAGCTATGCACGTTGAAGCTGGACATGCATACTCTTGCTGCATTTGCCTCTGTGAATGTCATTGAGAAGGTGGGGTGTCCATCATCGGGCCAGCAAAAAGAAATGCATACTGGTATTTTGGCACAGCGTCAGAAATTTAGATCACATACTGTTATAACAGAAGATTTGACCCATCAACCTAAAAATGTACCGTAATACATTTGAGTAGATCCTGTTTAATAAAAAAAATACACTTAATTTCAGTAAATTGATTTTAGTTGATGGGTTAACCTCTGGATCCTTACTCTTATTACCAAGGCATACGTTCAGTATGGAGAGGTTTTATTACACATTTTCTTCATCAAGTCCTGTCCTCAAAGCGCACAGCACAGTCGGAGAGTGAGAGTGATGGCAGTGCATTGGCCCCGGAGCCCATCCCTGTTCTGCCGAAGTGGCTGAGCTCTTACAGGGGAAGCAGTGGATCGTGTAGCCTCTAACAAGAGCAAGTCCTGGAAAAGGATCTAGCCCCATTCTGTGCTGCTTCTCAATCATCTTCTTAGAGCTGCCACCCTCAGTCCCACCACAACCAGCCTGGATCTCAATCACTCCAATCCTCCTGTCACAAGCTCTTACTCTGAAGACGGCAACAGAGTTCTGCATTAGAACTTAACGGAGGACTTCAAAGAACGTTTCGTGAGCGACATTCTGCAATATAGCCACGAATCCCAGTAAAGCCCCATTTGGTTATTCAGTGAGCTGCAGCTGCTAGAATACTTACTGAACTTTTGATTGCCATTAACTATCACATGCTAAATTCTCATTTGCCGTCTTTATTATTCAAAGTCAAAATCATTTAAAGTTAGATAAGAATTATAACTACCGGTATTATGTTTTTTAGAATTACAATATAGAGTAATCTTATTTGAATAAAATAAGAGCCTGACAAAGTCTCAGCTTTAACTTTACAGCAATATTGTATGTACCTTGTAGCGTAGTAACAGAGCATGGTCAAATGGAATGTGCTTTGTTCTTCAGATATAAAAATGCATTATATATTGGTAGCACCTTTCAGTTAGAGGCGCAACAGGAAACCAAAAACGGACAAACGAGGAGGTATCCAGGCAAGACTCACAGCTAAGCCACACACACCTTCTATCCCTACTTCTGGCTAATGGACGTTCACTGGATAATAAAACAGATTTAAGAAGCTCTTCCCAGTGGATGGTCAAAAACCATCCATGTTATGGAGCGGAGGGAGCTGGATCAGTGCAGGACACCACGCTCTGAAACAGGTACAAAGGTGGTGCACCGTTTTGGAGGATCAGAGGAGCACTGAAGGCGGCTCGGGACTAACACCTGAACATAATTTCGTTGTGCGGTTGTACAATGACAAATAAAGCACTTACTGTAGTTCTCAGCAGTGCCATCACAGTGTGGTATGGCAACACCACGTTTCCTGAGAGTAAGGCAGAGTCAGAGTGTCATCAGATTAGACATGGAAACCATCTACTGTACACCCAGCGCTATAGAAGAAGAGCACAAGCCCCCTTCAAAGACAAACACCACCCAGCTCACAGCATGTGGGAGTGAAGGGACATGAGGCCCCGCGGGCCCGTGAGCATCAGTGCCCACAGAAGCTGCCTCCACAAGAGCTTCTTTCCGGCCACAGTCTGACTGGTGGCCATTATAGAGGGGTGCAATTACATCATTCTGCACCTTAATCCACCGCCTTTCTAGATTGTGTTTATCAACATTTTTCTTTTTAATGTATATTATTGACTCTAGTGAAACGCAAAGAGGTGTGATGAGAGAACACAAAGACTAACCCATGTCTGCTGTTCATAACAAAACCCCAGCTCAAGCATTTGCCAAGGATGATATGGATCACATTGCTACAGAAAAATAGCTAGAAAACCTGGTGTATAACTGTTAAAAGTGATATTCATGATAAATACATGACTTGTATCTCATGCCCTTTGAAGAGTTCTCCTTGTTGAGAATTTCCGAAAGAAAAACAAGATTATAAAGTGACTGGATGCATAACACATGGCTTCGACTGTCTGACAACCTACCTACTAAATTTAAAATCATACTCGTTTAGCAGTGGTGTGCCCCAAATATCTAATTTCTCAAATCTTCAGATCAGACCGTTTGACTGGCTGATTTACTGCTGGCAAATATCATACGCTTACTTCCAAGTATTAAAACCAACACACCTCATTATGCACTGCCTGCGAGCCATCATAACAAGGACAGTTAATTAACTTTAGTGTGGGCTCTTGATAGCCCTAATATTATATAATGTTCACCACATTTCATTATGTAAAACTTGAAAATGTTTAAGTCTTATATCCTCCGAATAAACGAGAATTTTCAATGACAATACTCAACCAAAGTGAATTAGCACTATTACCATGTCTGGGATATGACAACATGTTTTTTATGCAGAGTTCTTAAGCTGTCATCTCTGCAGAATCGTGTAAGTGTTCTGGACGTAGAGGCTTTGTCACTAATGATCTGTTAGCATCAGGGAGGGACTAACAAGATAATCCTATACAAACAATCAAGGTGCATTGCACGTATTTGACCTTTTAGTGACCCAGTGGCTAGACGGATGACATGAATGCGTAACCATGGAGATGGTTCCATCAGCAGGGAAAACCAAAAACCCTATAAAAACAATTGATCCAGGTACGTGATGTCACATTTCTTCACATAAAAAGTTCCACACGGCACCTTTAAGAACTTTTTTACAATGATCGAAAACGACCCGAGAGCTCACGCAAACATTTTTGACATGATAAATCAAATTAAATACAAGCACACATTTCATTACGGTGAAAAATACACCTACGTGTCTTTACTGTTAGTGGGCTTGTCTCTCCACAGATCTGACTTTACTTCCTGGGAGCAGGACCTCACCTACTTGTTTCCATGGAGATGTTGCTGCTTTGCTTGGATTAGAAGTTGCCAAACAGAGGTTTAAATACAAGAGGTCCTTTATCATTTTATTTTAATAACATGTTAGATACAATTCTTACATAACAAGAGCAACTCAGCCATAATAAAGACACCCATTGTATTTGAGAGAAAGATAGGCCTTAGTCATTGGGTGGATGGAAAGGCTCATTGCTGAATTACTGTGACTGATGAGCAGTGTGGAGAAGAGGGGAATAGATGAGACTGTGGTGATGGACAGCCAGGAGAAAGGTCAGGATGGAGATAATTAAGCCTGAAGCTGAACTCCGAGAGTGCTGGAAAACAATTCTACCACCAATGTCCTTAAAGACAAGCACTATCACTCTGTAACACATATGCCTCTGGTTAGATTGTATTCTGTCAAGTTTCTTTTACTCTACACATTTATTTATTAGAATCTCCCCCACTGATCTCTTTTCCCCTTTAAATTTCTAACTTCATATGCAAGCGGTGAACACACATTAACGGTATGGTGGACATTCTGCCCTTTTTGACATGCTTGATTTATTACCTTTCGAGTGTCTGGTCAATCATTTATATCGCAATATGAACCAATTGAACCAACCAATGACTAAAAGGAAAACTGTAGGCTTATTTTTTGGCACTCCTGGAATAATACAATATGGCAACAAAACAAAAAAATTCATTGTGAAGAGATTTTCTTTTTGTTGCAACAGAATACTTATTTATCTAAGATGGGTTTTTTTAGAGACTAGAATGAAAAAAAAAATTGAATTTGGACAGAAAATGAATTAGAAGGAGACCAATCATTAGGCCCAATAGGAGTATTAAAGTATTAAATTATTCAAGGGAATTAGAATTCAAGGGACATTTAGAATAGATAAACATGTGATTAATTTGCAATTAATCGCGAGTTAACTATGACATTCATGCGAATAATCGCGAGTAAATATTTTAATCATTGGACAGCACTAAACAAATATATATATATTACAGTTGAATTATATTTTATAAAAATGTGGGCGTGGCCATGTATTTGCATTGCACCACTGTCTCGGTCGTGCCCAGTCCCTTTCATGGCTCAGTGAAAAAGCAAATACTGCAACACTGGTGCAGGCTGTGTTCCCCATTGGCTGCAGTTCACTCCAAATGTGAATACCCGTGCTTGCTGCCTAGCATCACTGATCAGCCTTTACAGGGAAAAGAACTGCCCTGAAGGGATGTGATAAGAATACCAATGAGCTAACTGGGCAGCCAAATGAATCATAAATCAAGCATCGTCATTAGCCAACAAACCAGACTGGTAGAGGGGGAGAGCAGGAGCACAGTGCATAGTGAAGCCATCGATAAGTGTCCCATGTCCAACATAAGCTTGAAATTGTAACTGTAAATATACAGTGCCTTGCGAAAGTACTAATACACCTTGAACTTTTTCACATTTTGTCATGTTTACAACCCTAAACATAAAGATTTAATTTTGAATTTTTTACTGAAAGTTCACACACAAGTAACAGACAACTGTGAAGTGAAAGCAACATGATAAATGATTCTGTTATTTTTCAAAAAACAGAAAAGTGAAAAGTGGAGCGTGCATAAGTATTCATACAGCATGAATTAATACTTTGTGGAACCCCTTTTGCTGCAATAACAGCAGCAAGTCTTTTGGGGTATGATCAAATCAAAATAAAATCTTTACGTTTATGGTTGTAAACATGAGAAAATGTGCAAATGTTCAAGGTGTATTAGTACTTTCAAGAGGTATACGGTGAAAGTTAAATGAAAGACTGTTGGGGGGCTTTATTGTAAAGTTTTGCTTCCTTGCACCTCTATTAAAAGCCAAAGCCATATTTGAGATGAAATAAAACATTGTGTGATGTTTATAGTGAAGCCCAGGTGCAAGGGCCAATTACAGGAGCTGGCTGAGCAGGGCGGAGCACAGTGACATATATTCTGATTATTGAATCCTATAAATCTGTTAACATGTCCAGGCTGTGACAGCGGAGAACCGCCTGGTCACCCCTTTAGGCCTCACACAAGCACTTTCACAGGCCCTAACTCTTCAGCAAAAAACACAAACTGCTGCTTTGTATTAGATACTGCCTTTACCCTGCAGAGACTGGCCCCTTTGAGAACGCGTAGAATGAAATCAAGCGGAAAAACTATCTGTGGGTACATTTCTTTTGGTCCTAAATTATGATTATTCAATTAAGGCAATCTAGTGACTGGAAGAACTAGTGACTTAGTTCTTCCATTCAGTCAGTTGATTAGGTTTTGTGCTAACCCTGAGGAGTACATTTTATATGTTGAACCATATTGATAAAGATCTACACCAGATTGACATTAGACGACAAAGATCCAGACCTTTGCTTCATAGACCCGTCCTGACTGAGGTTAATAATAAAGTGTTTTTGAAATGCATAATCAATAAAAAAATAAAACAATCATAACTTTATTAATAGAGCGCTTTTCATACAGAATACTTTGGTGCTTTGCATAGGACACTTGTAGAGGTGCAAAATTACACCAAAGTACTTCATTAAATAAAGACTGCAGAACATGTACAGTATGAAAAAGGTATTGATTGCTTCCTTACCTTGTGGCTAAGCCATGTATAATGCCTTCGCAGAGACTGCCTCCACTCTACGGCTACAAGACACCTTTGGTCATGCTCTGACCTTTAGGCTGCAGACTCATACATTTGTTTGATTTGTTCCTCCTCTTGTATTCTGAGTGCTTTTTGTTCACTGGACAGGAGAGTAACTAGCTGACAAAGTACAAAAGTAATGCTTCTGTGAGGTTGTTTAAACATTTTGGTTTGAAATAGAGGATGTTGACCCATGAGAGTTCAAAAAGACACTCATCAGTCGGGAGGAAAGCCCTGAAGCAGGAGCCAGTCTCTCAAACATACACCAAATGAGGAAAGGACTGTACCACATTTCACCATCATTCTCCCAAAGCAATGAGGGTCTTCAGGAGACCCAGTAGAAAGGCCTCTAATGTTTATTGCATGGAGCGTAAGTGCAGGAAGAGCCTTTGAAACACCAGTGGAGCAGAAAGGAGAAGACATCTTTAGTGCTCTTCTTTAGACATCTTTTAAATGTGCACATTTAAAACAGCTGTGCCCTGTCCCACTTCTGCTCACAGCAGGCCACGCAGTTCATATGAAAATGCTCCAATTAGGCACTGGATTATCACAATCCTTCATTTTAGATTACTTTCAAGTACCCCGTTTACATGTTGTTCAAATGTATAAGAGGAGTTGTTTTGCATATTGAGTAGGACAGGCCAGTGTGTGACTCGCTCAAAACCAGTTTCCTGCTGGTGCCATAATTTGGGGCCATTCTTGAGAACAGTGGTTCTCAACTGGGGCCCAAAAATTGAACAATTTTCAGTGGGTCGCGAGTCTTTTGTTGTTTTGGACATCATTTATTTTTACGTTTATTCAACATTATTTGTGGAGAAAAATTGTATTTTACATGATATATAAGAAATTAAACTTTTAACTACATGCCAGAATTATGGTGGGTCCTGACAGCATCTCACTCGCGAACCACTGCATTAGAACATCCACAATTAATCAAGTGGTTGTCCACTCAACTAAATCCCACAGGAACACAGAGGGGACAAAGTAGCTACAATTGATGACTTTTTTTTTTACCATCAACAGATTTCTCTTGGAGCTACTCATAGACCATTTCCAGACCAATTCCAGAAATGGTCTATGATATGTCAACACTAAAGCACATTTGCTTAATCAGTATTGCCTCAAAGTTCAAGACATGTAGAAAGCTTTTAGATGAATTAATAACATGGGATGATGTTGTTTGCAATCATCTCATTAAAACTGGAAGATCACCAGAATCCCTGCTCAGTCTGTGCTCAGTTTTAAATCTTTGTCTTCAATGGGAGCTCTTAATTGAAGGCACATTGAGCCCCTCACACTCCCATCTGCAGGAAGCCTGTCAGCAGGACAGCACAGCAATGAGGACGTCCTTTAGGACCAACACATGCGTTTCACCAAACTTTTAAGCACTGCTTCTGACAGAGCTGCCTCAGAAAGGGGAGTAACAAATAGGCACTTCTAATCCAGCACTGACTAAGGTATAATCTTAGATCTAGTTCTCTGTTCTCTATGGCCTGAATCTCCTGTTGGCTGACATTGTGCAACACTGAAGAACCTCGTAAATCTATAAACATGCCCAAGACAAACCAGAAATAGCGGCTTACGTTTTTATTTTGTATTCTAGTTTTCTTTAATGGTTTTTCTTGCAGATGGAGTCAATTAGTATTTTTTTGCAGCAGCTCATTTACACATTCAAAACTTTTACAGCCAGCTCACACAAACCACTAACCGTTACTAGAGTCTGGACGTTTTATACATGCTGAATAAGCCTATTTGTTTTTCCATTCAGAAAGTGATAATCTGTTGTAAACTGTTAAGTAACTCACTCACAGACGGTTGTTGTTTTGACTTTCACATTCAGATTTCACAAAGGGTATACATTTATTGTATTGGAATAGTATGTGGAAACGTGGCAGATTGATGTACGGTGGCAAACTATTGTAACATTATAAATATGGTTTGAACAATGACCATCGATTGTCCATGTGAGGTCTGCATGTCCTGTCTGTGTCACCTTGGTTTTAAACTTTTCATCCCAAAGATATTCTTGTTCATGCTGTTTACAACTTTGCGTTCAGCAGGCATTTTGTCTTTGAAACCTCCAACTACTGACACATTTCACACCTGTTACTGACAAAACAATCGATGAGATTATCTCCGGTCTAAGTTCATGCACATGCTGCCTTGATGAATTACCCACTAGATTTCTGAAATCTGTGCTGACCAGCTTGTTACCACCACTTGTTCAGTTAGTTAACATCTCATTTGAGACTGGCGCATTTCCAAAGGCTTTGAAAACTGCGGTCATTAAGCCTCTTCTAAAGAAGAGCAGCCTTGATCCCAAGATACTGAACAACTACCGGCCCATATCAAACCTGACATTCTTATGAAAAGTCCTGGAGAAAGTAATATATCGACAGCTTACTTACTTTCTCCTATCTAACAATGTGTTTGATACTTTCCAGTCAGGATTTAGGCCCCACCGCAGCACTGAGACAGCTCTGATACAGGTGACAAATGATATCCACTAACGCAGGTAAGGTCTCAGTTTTAGTTCTGCTGGACCTGAGCGCTGCCTTTGACACAGTGGACCACGGGATCTTACTTCACAGGTTAGAAAACTGGGTGGGAATCTCTGGTACTGCGCTAAACTGGTTCAAGTCCTATCTCGAGGATAGGACATACTTTGTCGAAATTGGCAACTGTGTCTCAGACAAATTTCCATGACCTGTGGAGTCCCCCAGGGGTCAATCTTGGGACCCCTTTTATTCAACTCGTACATGCTTCCATTGGGTCAGCTAATAAACAGCAACAATGTGTCGTACCACAACTACGCAGATGACACTCAGATCTACGTGTCCCTGACGGCAGGTGAACAGGGGCCTGTAGATAAACTCTGTCATTGCATCGAACAGATCAGTTTGTGGATGCAAAACAACTTTCTCCAACTAAACTCAGACAAAACTGAGATAATTGTTTTTGGCCCACAGACACAAAGACAAAGTGTTATCAGTCACCTTGAGTGTCTCTCTCTAAAACCAAAAACTCAGGTTAGAAATCTAGGAGTAATCATGGACTCAGACCTGAACTTAAACAGCCACATCAAAGCAATAACATCATCAGCTTTTCATCTGAAAAACATTAAGATCAGAGGAATAGTGTCAAAACCAGACTTAGAGACACTCATCCATGCATTTGTCTCCAGCAGGTTAGACTACTGTAACGGCTGCTCACTAGCCTTTCTAAACGAGCTGTTAGAGCTGCAGTACATCCAGAACGCTGCTCCTCGAGTCCTGACAAGAACCAGGAAATACGACCATATTAGTCCAGTGCTCCGGTCTCTGCACTGGCTTCCTGTCACTCAGAGAATAGAATTTAAAACAGCTCGGCTTGTATACAAGTCTTTTCATGGTTTAGCACCAAAGTACATCTCTGACATGTTAGAGCCGTATGAACCATCTCGGGCCTTGAGAACTTCAGGGAGGGGTCTCCTGGTGGTTCCCAGAGTCAATAATAAACACGGTGAGGCTGCGTTTCAGTTTCATGCAGCTAAAATCTGGAACAGTCTTCATGAGGACGTGAGACAGACCTCTACTCTGATAATGTTCAAATCCAGGCTGAAAACAGCTCTTTGTACCCGTGCATATGAAAACTGAAAGTATTTTATCTGGACTCTTGCCTTTTACTGTAATTGTTTAATTTTTATGTTGATGTTTTAATGATTGATTTTTATCTGTTTTCTTCTAATTTTATGCAACTGTGAAGCACTTTGAATTGCCCTGCCTTACATATCTATGACAGAGAGAGTAAAACAAAGAAAGCAAAACCTTGGCCTCTCCATTCAACAAACAAAGGCAAACAAACATAAACAAAACAAGACACCTATGCGATTAGCTTTGGGTTCCAGGTTACTCAGTATAAGCTCATGTTATTACATGATTGACTTGACTTATCGATTGACTTTGGTTATATGCCTCGAAACATGTCGAATAAAGGCTGTGTGCGCATATTGACAATGAGATTAAGTACCATTGAGGGCAGATCATTAGCCCTGATGTTGCACTGCGGGATGAAGTGAAGATGGTTGATGGAATGAACTGAGTAGTAATCAATATGTTTGATCAGGGCTGTTTCTGAAAGAGCAGATAATGCGGACTGAATCCATATAGTCTTTGTCCTGAGGCGATGTCTTTGTTTCTAAACAGTCCCAGACTTGTTTTCCTTTTCCTAATTATTGCAAATGGAACCAGTGCAGGTTCTGCTTCCTCATGTGCTCTGTGTTAGCATTAATGAAGTTCTATATAAGTCAGTGGCTCAGATGGTAGAGCGGTGTGTCTTGTTGTTGTTGTGTCCTTGGGCAAGACACTTCCCCTGCCAAGCCGCGTGTGAGAGAGTAACCACCACAAAGTATAAAGTGAATGGATAAAAAAGAGGAGCTTGTCAAGCATCCAGCAAAGGTGATAAGGCCAACAACTACGCATGCGTTTTCACCCTGGAAAATAGGTTTGTCAAAATGAGTACATTTTGGATACGTTAAATTGGACAACTTGAGTTTTTTAAAATTACATTTAAGATTCACAGAGGCATGAAGACAATGGCACAAGTTGCTTCAGTTGCTTGTTATAGACATTGGAATGCCCATCCATTTGCCAACATTTGTGCATTAGCACAAACGGTCATCTCCAGAGGAACATAAATCCTCCTTCTTTACTTAGACAAATTCAGGGTGACAGAAAGGCATGTTCTATGTATTTCTGGAGTCCTTGTTCCGTGGGACAGTGTCAGAGGAGAGAACAAAAACAAGGGAGTGGAGTGAGTGGGCCCCAGCAACGGGACAAAGAGTAGAGAGACGCTGGGCTTGAGACAAAATGAAAGAGCAAAGAAAAGAGAAGGAGAAGAGGGCTTTATGTGAGGCCTGAAGGGAGCAGAGGCTGGACTGAGGAGCCACTGTTATGACCTGTTGGAGCGAGACCACCGCTCACTTTCACTATACTATTCACTTCACTTCTCCATATGTGCTGTTTGGATTTAAGACGTAAGTCGACAGTAATGAAGTTAAGTTAAAAAAAATAATTAAAAAAAATGAAAAAATTGGGTTACCTGTTGATTTCATTTTACTTCGCCATTTTAGGTTGTATCATTGGTAATAAATCTTAAAAAATACATACAGTATAGCCAGAGTGCAATGTATATAAGGTTATTTCAAACATAAGCTCATGTTGCTAAGATACAGTCCAGCCACCCACCTGCAGCTCTAAAGAAAGAGCTGCCTACCCTACGGGGTAGGCTTATTGCTTCAGCCTACTCCATTTTGAGCATCCACAATTGTATGAATTTTGAAAGACAACATGAATGTAAAATTGCTCAAACTAAACTAAACTAAAGACATGAGCAAATTGGGCTCTAAAACATAATGAGAAAGACCATGTACATTCTGATCTGACAGACAATCTACTGTATAATCCCACATTAAACAAACCATTTCATACAGTATGAACTCACTTAGTGGTGACGCATATGACTGACTGAGGGGTAATTTACCAAACGTTTGCTCAACGTAGCACGTGCTTAAGTCGATCAGTTGCAGACTCATTTATGCATTTTTACTCACACAGCATTGTCTTATTTCCATAATGGTAAATTAAGTGTGACATACCAACAAATTATCAGATTTTATTATTCAGCTTGCACCCTCTATTTAGCACCTGCCTTGATTAATAAAGTGTTACGACACAATTATCCAGTACCTCTTGTGTGGTCCTTCACTATCCGAGAACATTACACCTCATGAATGGGAAGAAGGATGACCCCTCACCGATCCCTTCTACGTGTGGTGATAAAGGCTCCATGGAACAAAGGGACCAGCCATTATGGGAGAGCCCCATTCAGAGAGGGGCATACTTCCCTGTGTGGACAATAGTGATTGCATTTGCTAAAGAAGAGCAATCAGCTATGATTTCTCAAAAGATAGAGGGATAATGCATTCCCATCGAGTGAACGTTAAGCACTTGTGTCATACAATCACACATGGCTTGTTTATTGATGAACAAACAATGGACTCCTACAGAGTAAACCGCCACGTCTTACGGGTAAACGCATAAGAGACACAAGCTTCATCAGCAGAACAGCCGCAACTTGTTTATTTGATTAATATGACACCCGACATGCACAAACAAGCAACCTCCCGGCCACTTGACACGCATGTCAGTGTATCCCAGCTCCGGCACCGGGGCAAAAGTCACATTTGTCAAAACACAGGAACACAAGCCGTGAGTCATCTCTTCTGTTTGTTCATTGTCTTCATCCGATCCGACTTGTGAACGCTGCAGTTCTCCGGAGCAAGAAACAGATGCGGCCGAAGAAAGGTTAAGTGTCCTCATCAAAGACTATCACAAAAAGAAAGAGGAAATAAATCGAATAATGAGGAAAAAGTGTGCCGTTTCCAGGTCCGACACCCCGAGTTGAAGGAGCAGGAAGTCTCCCCTTAAGGATTTAAGATCAGACTTCAGGAGGGCCAGGATCAGAGAGCAGAGGAGGGAAGGAAGCACACACGGACACATGCGTCATCCCCAGTGACCAGCGGGTTACTCAAGAGGATCTGAACCGTCTGCTGCCCTGGTGTTTACTGTACAAGAATCATTTCTCAGCATGTATGTCCTAACCCAATACAATAAAGTTAGATTGGCAACATAATCTAATTTATATTGCATTTCAGTGTTTGCCGCCATACGCAGCTGACATACTATAAAATACAAGCGCAGTACTTAACTTCAACTATCATTACAATTCAAGTATTAATAATGAATCAAAGACTATATTTTGAGGGTACGCTGGTACGCTGACCTACTGTACGTAATCTCTCTCCCTGTTGTGCAGCTGGCCATTCCTCACAACTGTCACTTCTCATCAATCACACAGGGCATGTAGAGCACAAGAAGATGTACGTGAGCTTCAAACGACACTCAGCGCCTTGCTCTTCTGCCTGATGGATGTCTGCTTAGGTCTGGATATGCTTCCACTCTTCTCCTGTTTCTACGCAACTAATGTGTTTGAAATCGGCTCAGATAAGGTTAAATAAACAGGCTTTGGTCATTGAATGAAGTGCAGAACACACACACGGTCTCAGGCTGTGAGAGTGCAATGTTCCACAGCTGTAAAACCGGCATATTTGTAAAAGGCCATCTATTCTCCTGGTAGTATTCAAGTGATAAAATGGACCTGCCGCTGTAACCGCAGATTCACACTGTGCGTTACAAGATCAACAAGTCATTCATTTCATATGGACCGTGAAGATGCAGGCAAAAGAACAACACTCTTCAGTCAGATTACCTGTGCTCTGCTGATTCCTTACGTAAAGTCAAATGTTATCAGACACTCTGACAGGCCTGTGTAAAGAGAGCATCCATGTGCTCCAGATTATTAACATCTGAAGCGGTGGTGGTCGACTTGATGAGACTATAATTACAAATACTGGGGAAGAAGTATTACGTTGAAGCACATTTACTTTGTTGTCACGTTCATCCAGTGAAACATCCAGCTGTGTGCGACTGGAACAGTAAAACACCGTATAGGACACAAAGGGCAGCAAACAGACGCCATCCAGCATGTTGTTAAAGTGAACACCCAGTCCTCATTACTGCCAGAGGTGGAACAAGCTCACGAGCCCCAGCAAATTTGAAGGAAATCCGAACCCAGCCTGATCAAGAAGAATGATGACAAAGGGAAACAATCTTTTTACGAGAGTGTGAACAATGTTAGGCCTAGTACAACTCTCCAGTGAGCTGTTAGGTGCAGAACTGCGCCAAGAGCTTTTTGTGAAATGAACTGTAGAATATTTCACAGCTGATTTGCCTTTGGGCTGCAGCCTGAGTCTGTGATCGACCATATCACACCATCTATTCAGAAACATTCAGACAAGTGAAGCTGTGCCAAAAATGGTGTAACTCCAGTCTTTATACAGTGCAGCCTCCTTTACTCAGCATCACCTCTATGCCCCTCAATGTTAGTGCAGAGCCTCGTTTATGTAAACCCAGCGGAGTCTTTGGAGGAAGACCTAAGAGAACCATGAAGATGTGAAGCTTCTTTCCAAGAATTTGTCAAAAAATAAAATAAAAAAACATTCCTGAATTGAGCTGATGCATATAAGAAGGATTTTTCTCCTTGTAACACTTCCAGGTGGTTTTCTCTCAGGCAGCAGAGATTTGCAGGGAAAAAAAACTACATACATATCAAATTAAAAATCAACTCAAGTACTGCTTTGGATCTTTCCTGACTCTAGGGAGCTGTGTGTTACAGCAGGTGGCTCAGAGACGAACAGCGCTCATTCTAAAATATTTAAATAGGAATGGCCACATGACAAAAGCTTGCAAATAACTGTATAATAATCACTGTATACCACAAGACTGCTTCATCACAAATATCATAAAAGATATTTGTTATACTGCAAGTCTTTCGGGTGAAGACATAAATAAATCAATGCAAGTATTAGTTTATTGCTTTTAATCCACTGTTACCTGCAGAATTTGATGTTAGTCCTGACATCATTTATTCATTTATCATCCCAGAGACTGTAACTTTATGATGCAAGAGGATAATACGAAGCGCATATTTGCCATTAATTTCCACGTTGTGCTTTTAATATGATCTATATTCAAGGTGTAATTTGCAGCTCGGGAGATGAACGTCATTATTGTGTGTGACTAATTAGCACCAACAAAACCTCATTAAAAGCAAGAATTAATCCTTTATGATTGCAGATCATGAACATTTTATATCAGTGTGAGAAAAATGAAAATATATGTAAGTCATTGTGGTCATTTATGACCCATAACACATGAATACCAGTGTAATTTATTGTATTGTTGTGAATTTTATGAAAGTATTTACGTTTTATATGTGAGGAGGTACCTATTGATAATGCCCATTGATTCATATATGAAGATGTCATCGATGATAATTTGATTTTGGCTTTGTTTATTGACTGGTGATAAGACGTTTTTCTGCCTGGCACTTAGATTTATTAACCTGCTGCCTGGAACCTGCAGGAAACGGGGAACACATCACACTACAAGCTGATGGTATCAATTCCCCCTTTTCAGCTCTGTTCTCCATTGAGGGAATGTATTTTATTTGCAATCACTGTGACAAATTGTGAATAATGCATGCTCCCAGTCGTTTGCTGGCACTGTATCAAATGCCATGAGCCACAAAAAACAGTCATATATTCCAACCTCTTCACGTGTTTTTGACCTTGGAACACATGAAGTACATAAATACCAAAACGGTACCAAACATGCTTCTCATCATCTCAATGTGGAGAAGAACGTGCAAGACCTACGCCAACTATTAGGACCAAAGAGGACTAAATTCAGGAGACTGGGAATCCACGCAAACATAAAAAGAGGTGGTTTAGCTTAGGTTTTGCAGCTCTCTCAGTAGAGCTTGGCGTTGAAGCCTGAAGCTAGCGCAACGTTGCTGCCAAGTTAATCTGCACACTTTGAATAAAGAGCAGCAATTAAAAAAGAAAAAAAAAGATTATAAAGAGCTCCTAGACACACACACACACACACACACACACACACACACACACACACACACACACACATAAAAAACTGTTACTCTTAGCAACTTGTCACCTTTTACTAAACTTAATTATGATTGTAAAATTGCTCAAATAAACGAAACTAAACTAACACTTAGATGTTTCTCTATAGAGGTGCTCGTCATATTTGTAGTATATATATAATATCATTAGAATATCATGAAAAAGTGCATTCATTGTGCAACTAATATATAGACTCATTACATGCAAAGTGAGATATGTATAATCTGTATTTGTTATCATTTTGATTAGAGATGGGCGATTCCCCCCCCCCCCTATAACTATAAATATATATATATATATATTTATTGTATTTAATTAAAGTGTACCAACATAAACAAAATCGATTTGACCCACCAACTTGATTTTTAAATCAAAATCGAAAATACAAATGCTGATCGTTCCTATTAGTGTGATGAGCTTCAAACGTTTAAAATAATAACATCATCCTAACAAGGCTTAACTATTTGAAAGTAGACTTTGTATAAACTGTGCATTTTCCCTAAAGAGTTGTGGAGTCTATGAAAACTACATTAGTTCCTACTTTATGTTACACTGTTTTACAATGAACTCTGGAGGCTTTTCCAGAGGTAATGAGGATGGGAGCCAAGGGAAGTGTGCACAGTGGCCCGAAGGGCAGCTCAAACTCCATTAACCATTAATTCTGCTTAAACTGAGGGAAATCCACTGTGCAGTTTCCTCTGAAACATCATGGTATAACGTAACATCCCTTTGACCCTACATGAGTTAGTGATTAAGAGAGAAAAGATTCACTTCAGGCCCCTACCAAAATGAGCAATACACTATCCATTCCATATTTAAGCATTCAGTTGTACATTGTTATCCAGGTGCATGGAAACAGCAGACTTGAAGGAAAAAGATGTCAACATTTCAGTTGTACATTCTTATAAAAATATGTCTGGGGTTGTCTTCATCCAATTAGTTCTATTTAATTTTTTGTTGAAGCATTTTCCTTCTTTGTTGACCAGAACATGACAATACTGTCAGTTATTGTCTTCTAACAGCTAACAAATAGCTCTGTTGCTGCATGCAAGGACAAAACAAAGACCCCATTTGTTACAATTAGCTCTGCTTCCTGCTGCGGCCTCAAAGGGACAAACTGAGGGAACCCACCCTTGAAATGCAAATCCCCTCTGATAATACTGAATACTGAAGCAGATATCACGCAAACTGGATGAAGACACCACTACTATAAACTTAGTTCAGCTCAGTAGCGCCACAGAAACGGGAGACTTAAAGTTTCCACCGAGTGTGCAGACAGATATAGAGCGAAACGCAGAGCAGATTGTGATGCCCTGTCAACACCACTGTGGTCTGGTGCACAAGGAGTAGAATAAAGTGCTTGGCAAAGACAGCACGCCTCCCCTGAGCTGCTGTAAAACTCTGATGTGCTGCAATGGGAAAGTGTGGGCCTTAAGTGAGAGACTTTTAGCAGCTCTCGAGGTGTGCTCCCATTTTAAGAGGTGCAATATGAGCTATTATTTCTTCCAGCTCGTTCGCCTCACATTTTTCGGACCGAGGAATTCCTTTAAATTCTTTCAAAACCCCACTCTTGTACAGTGTATTCAGTGTACCATTTATTCTCGGACTTTGCAAGCCTTTTGGGATGCATAACGTTGTGTTTGCTTGAATTACACATGCACTACACAGTGAACATGTCCGATCAAGTTGGTTTCAAAGTCAAACCACAAGCGCAGGGGAAGCGCAAGGTCCTTCAAAAATCATTTACTCGGATGCTGCACGGAGAAATTATTCAAGCATTGCCCAGAGCAATGACAGGTCAACAAATTACCATACATCACGGGCATTACAGAGAAAGTACAGGAGGTAATGAGAAAACATAACTTTAATACACCAGTCACACCAGAAATGTGAGACAAATACTAGTCCACCCAAAAAATACTAGTCCACCCAAAAGATAAAAGAGAAGCAGACCAGAAATGCAACGTTATATACATGTAGATCATGCAATAACACATATGTGTATCGGGTAAACAGGGACTACTGTGTCCTCGGCCAAAAAAAAACTTGTCCATGAATAAATCTTATCTTATCTTCAAAAATCTGCGTGTGACAGCGTGTGGATCACAAATAATAATAATAATTAAAAAAAACCACAATTGGATGTAGAAAAAGATTGTTGGTGGAGCTAGTATTTTGGTGCTCATACATACAGTTTTTGTCCCACTCGCCACATAGGAAGCACTTGGAACATGGATGCTGCGCGTTATGGAGATGCTGACATAAAGAGCCTACAGTGTGACGTGAACATTTGGCTGATGGGACAGTGGCTGAGCACAAAGAGCGTTATGTTCAGTGCAGTGTAGTATTGATCTGCCACAGGCCCTTCTCTCCGCACCCCCACCCCCTGATGCTGCTGTACCTCAGGACTTCACTGTCGTCTCATTTCACAGACCCAGAGGGGGCACTTGAACAAACCAATTACCAGCCTTTCATGTGTAGGGTGTATTGGAGGCCACGGGCTGCTCTCCACCTCTGGATACCTCAGATTTATAAAATTTTAAAAAGTACAGTTATAGACCACGAGTTTAAAATAACATAAAATTGATCTGCGTTCATACAACTACTCTTGCTTGGAAACCCGAAAAGGGTTATATGACCTATGATGTCATGACAAAAGACCTAAATTACAGACTTGCAGACCACAATAAGAACATTCTGTCTATTATAACAGAATATGCACCAATTGGAAAATAGTTTTACTCCCGAAATAGCATAACATAAAATTGCTCCTTTGCAGTCAATGAGTTGATTGCAGCCCAATCAGAGCACATTCAGTATAATTAGAAGTGTATTTCCCTGCAATCACGCTGTGCCTGAAAAGCAAAGGACTAAGCTGTGCCAAACCTCCAGAGACAAACGGTGTTGAGCACTGAGCAGGTGCTTTACTCTGATCATAAATCTTGCAATATGAGATGAGCCGACCCTCTGCTGCCGACGCCGGTCTCATAAAAACAGCCCAAATCCAGATCAAATAATCTTAGTCCTATAACAGCTGTAAACACATCACACACGGAGCACTTGCAATAAGGCACTCGTGAGCACCGTAAAGCCTTGTAAAGATAAACAACAACATATTCTGGCATCTGCTTCTCTATTTTGCACTCACTGTAAAAATAAAGCAGCAAAAGCATTTTCATCCCAGACAAAATAAGGTTGTAATCAATGGGCGAGGAACGTGCTTCTCTATCAATCAATCAATCTTTATTTGTATAGAGCGCTTTTCGTACACAGGTGCCTCACAAAGTGCTTGACATTTAATAAGACATTAAAAACATTCTCGCCCGTCAAACCCTCCCAACTACAGTTATCACCTACCCTTTGCTCTACACTCACACTCATACACAGAATCAAAATCAAGTACATAAGGCTGGGTACAGATGACCAAGGTGAGGAAACCCCATCAGAGAAGCCGTCCTCCCCGGGAGCAGCAGACCAGCCGCGGCTGCCCGGGCACCGACGCAAGGGCCCCCATAGGAGGCCCGGCAGAGACGCCACACCTCCACCTGGGCACCCAAAGGACAGCACCTACACAGCCAGTCACCTCTCCCGAAGCAGAGGGCTCCTTCAGAGGAAACACTGGAGATTCTAAAAATATAAAAAGCAGTATAAAAACATTGATTAAAAAGTTTAAAAACAAAGTAAAAATCAGTAAGAAACTAGAAATAAATATCAAGTTATCAAGGTTAATAAATAGATAAATAAATAAATGGGACTACAATAAATGAACAGATATCAACTAAAAGCTAAGCTAAAAAGGTGGGTCTTGAGCCTGAACGTTCTCTGCTGTCCTGAGCTCCTCCGGCAGGTCGTTCCAGAGGCGAGGGCCATAATATTGGAAAGACGCCTCGCCGTGAGTCTTTTTGTTGATTTTAGGAATAACAAGGAGACGCCTGCCGGAGGAGCGAAGGGGCCGTATAGGGTTAATAAGGTAAAAGCAGCTCTGAAAGATAAGAAGGACCAAGACCATTAAGACATTTAAAAACCATTAAAAGAACTTTAAGAACTTTATGGTCCTCATGGTGGGGAACTGACATTGCTGTAGTACCACCCCTTGGTGGCCAGGATCGACTCCAAAAGACACTTGGTAAACAGCGTGCTTATGAGCACTGACCTTCAGCACTGCTTAAAGCAAAACGCTTGAACTAACTCATCCCCTAGAGGCCATAAGCGCCACTGCAGGTGTGGTAGCGTGTTGCTTTTTTTTTCTCACTCATTAATTGTCCGTGAGAGACTGACTGACAGAAAGGACAAAGGCGGGGGAGGGATATTGTAAATTTTGCCACAACTCAATGACACAATGGAGATATTTTTTTCACTCAAACTTAGCTGTAAATACTGCTAAAGTGGCATTAAAGTGGCGTTAGTTTTGCCTAACTTCTTTGTGATTCTATTAGTGTGTATTGCGCCTCCGACCCGGAGGCAGGGAAGTTGCATAGGAGGTTTTCTTGACAGAGACACCAGGGGGAAATGAAAGACCCGCCCAATCATCCCATTAACACTTGTATTACCCCCAGAGGGACTAAGAAAAGGGTTTATTATGGTAAACAAGTTACTTAGTTGTTCTTTAAAAGCCTGGCTCAGCTGCGGGCTGAGCGGGACTTTTGTCACTGACAAAGCCTTTTGGATGAGAGGCGAAACGTTCGAAGACTTCAACTACTGAGTACAGAAGATGAATCAAGTACCTTCATTGAAGATGGACAACTCCTGTACGACTGAGAACTTACACAGACAATCTTTAAATTTTTCCCCACTTATTTTATTCATTTTTGTGTGTGAATATAATTACAGCACTTTATTAAAGTGATTAAAGTGTCTGTAAGATGGCCAAATGAGGAAATAGAGAGACACATTTTAAAGTAAACAACCCTCCTCGTTCTCTGTGCATGTGATTAACAGGCCTGTTCACAGGAAAGCTCCTCTCATTGGTCAAAGTTATGACAATGGGGATTCTGCCTGATGCTGAGATCAACAAAGGAAAGGTATAATTATTTAATATTATTGACATTAAATTGCAGGCCCATGCGGCCAATTAAACAAAATCTATTACATTTGTAAAACATTTACACTTACAGTTGATCACCTTCAAAAATTATAAATAAACCAGCATATCAGTCAAAGCATGCATTGGCTCGTTTGAGTAACATATTTACTTTATAAAGAGTCAGCATTCTGAGTTTTCATGTGCATGTGCATGTGAGAAGAGAATAACTTGGAGACTAGAGTCACTGAATTTATCAAATGTTTAGAGAGACTGCAATGATAAGCTGTGGATATTTCCAGGATGTTCAGCTTGGCTGCAGGACAAAGCCAACAATGAGCTGGACTCTGGAAAGGGCCTGAGGTTTCTCCACATGGCTACACTTGTTTCAGAACTGCTTCTTTGGACTGACACAGTCCAAGCTGCTCCACATCCACACTCAGGTGTCAACACTTCGCCCGTTTTAGTGATGGATGTTGTTTATTTTGCAAGCCCGTAGACGGCCAACTGATGGTACACTGTGCAGAGTTGCTCTGCTTTCTCAACAGTTTGTCTTCAGAAACACCTTCATCTGAGAGGCTTTTTCTGTAAAAGAATAAATACGTTTGAAGCTGAATGGTAGAGGGTCAGCCAGAGCAAGGCTTGTGAATTTGCAATATTCCACCGCAAGCTTTGGGGATGTCAGACAGGCAGACCTAGAGACTCGTGGGCCCTGAATGCTTAATAAAAGAATGTTTAATAAAATTCACCACTGAAGCTGCTTTAAGGACCACCTCTTCCTGAACCCACAATAAGGGGAATAAAAGAAACGAATCCATTTACTGTAGTAGTTTGTTGTTGTTTATATCATTTGCTGTGGCAAAAAAAGGAAATATTTGTGTGAATACATCCATCCATTTTCTTCCACTTGTCCGTTGCCGGTTCGTAGGGGCAGCTGTTGGAGCTGCCCAAATCACATTGCACCAGCCCCAATGACTCCTTCTGTATGGCGTCAGATAACTAACTTTAAGTTGAGGGCGCAAATACAACATCAACGCGCGCGGTACACAGGGATCGAGGGCGCATGCACTAAAAGTGAGCGAGGAAAATGTTGAAGTGAGCGCAAAAACCATGACAGAGGCTTATGTCTCTTCTTACGCGCTGTTTTCGGCCCACAGTGCCCTCACTCTTCCGCAGTTTGACCGCTCAGTTTACTTTTTCATTCAGCACGTTACTTCCTCAGAATATGAATGCAATTCATGCAATGAATTCATCAGAATGCAAACACCAAGCGCATAAAGGGACATGAGCGCGCTGTCATAGTTTTTGCGCTCACTTTTAGTGCATGTACCCTCGATCCCTGTGTACCGCGCGCGTTGATGTTGTATTTGCGCCCTCAACTTAAAGATAGTCATCTGACGCCATACTCCTGCAGGTGTTGA
Organism: Proterorhinus semilunaris; assembly: GCA_021464625.1. Lineage (NCBI taxonomy): Eukaryota > Metazoa > Chordata > Actinopteri > Gobiiformes > Gobiidae > Proterorhinus > Proterorhinus semilunaris. The sequence continues at coordinate 14,378,691 of CM038356.1, read as the reverse complement.
GTCCACGGGAGGACGGCCTCATGGTTCTAACCGGGCAGTCTCTCATAAGGGGCTTCTGAACCGCTCTTTGTCTGACCCGTCATGGGGGACCCTACCAGGGGCACGAAGCCCCGACAACAGAGCTCCCAGGATCATTCGGGCGCTCAAACCCCTCCACCACGTTAAGGTGGCGGTTCCAGGCGGGGTGTGTAAATCCAATCCAATAATAATTTAGACTGCTACCTCAAGGGTAACCCTAATCATAGCCCTAACCCCCATGTCCTGCCCTAACCCTAACCCCCAAGCCTAACCAAACCCCACGAGTAACACTAACCCAGACCCTAGACCCAAACCCCATCCCTAACCCTCCAGGACTTCAACTAAATATGAGATTAACCTTGCTGTCCCTCCTTATCAGGGAGTTAGGGTTAGGTTTACGGTCAAGAGTTAGAGTTAGAAACGGCAAATGTGGTGTAAGTTGTGTTTCACTCACATGAATCTAGAAAAAATAAGTCATGGCTTTCAAATGAGGTATCACACTGACAAATGTTTTGAGATTTGCATACTTGCTAACCCTATAACTCTAAACTGAAACCCTAAGCTGTGAGTTGGTTCTGGAAATACTCCTAGTCTCTGTGACTGTGCATGTTGTTAGCCACTTGGTCAAACTGAGCCAAGCTGATGTTTGAGCAGAGAGAAGCTACACGCAGAGGCCCTCTCTGGATCTGAGTTCAATCCCAGGACCTTCTGGCTGTCAAGAAAGAACATGCGTTATGCCACTGAAGTATATTTCTTTTAACACCATACACAATAATATGAACCATTATTTGAAATGTACCAAAGACTGCTCATATGCAAATTATCAGCATTGCTAATTAAATTCCCATTAAAAAGCCACACATATCAGTATGGATCGTGCCAAGTCATATGCTCAATCTGACAGCCATTATAAATCATTTAACTGGGCATTTGATTGCCAAATGCCTCCAGCAGTGGACCACATGATGACAGCTTACATTTTATTTATATCATTATCAATATTATTTTTTACCAGTGTTTTTGCAGGTAAGCAATTCACATTTATCTCCCAATAGATGAATATATTACCAAGAGTAAGGAATAAATAAAATCTCTCCAATAAGAGCCTGCCATCTGTGTGCTCAACAAGGTAGATTACACTAAAACCTGAAGCCCCTGAAGAGAATGAAGCGCCCATGTGCTGTTCTGGAGGTGACATAATGATGGCGCTACATTGTCCAAACAACAGTGTCTCAAGAGAACTAGAGGCAGCACCCGCGGCCGGCTGCCTCAGCTCAGCTGTCATGTGGAGATTCATCAGCCCCATCCATCACCTAGAGTGACAGTAGCAGTGCATTAGTAAACATTTAGAAGTACCACTAAATCATGAAGCAGAGACACAGGGAGTACCGCCAGTCATTTTATCTACACATTATCAGCATTATCAGGCTGATAATGTGGCCCGTTACACAGGTCGGCAGCTATGGGATGCTTCTGTATTTATAGAAATATGCTTTTCAATGTGGAGGGTAAAACGCTTTGTTCTACTCAAACTGGCTACCATGGTTGAGAAATATTTTTAATTAAGAAGTCTGTGGATTAGGAAATCTTGTAAATCTTGTCAAATAGACATAATAATATAACATGCCACAGCAGAGGATAAACAATGGTGTCTTTGTAAAAATACAAACGGAAAAAAAGCTATCCATTATTACTGAAGTATAATGCAATGCTTTCTCCAACATAATACGCATTATGAGAAGTAAATATTCTTCTCATAACATACTGCGTTACCACTGGTGTGTGTTGTTGAATATGTCACTTTATTCACAGATTACATGAAATCCTGAGGCCAAGAGCCGGCTAATTCAGACATTTCTGACATGATTTGTGGTTGAGAAACAGGTTGACTTATGCCTGGGTAATATCACACAATCACGGTAACTTCCATTTGAATGAAGAAATCTCACAATTCTAAATAATTATGCCTGATCCCACTGGACCTTGAGCAAAACCTACACTCCTCTCCAAGCTAAACTTTCTTTGTGGATCAGATAACAAACTCTAGCCAACAGGAAGACCCTAGCTGGAATAGCCACGTGGGGTAAAAGTCACACAGGCAGAGGGAAACAATATGGCTGCAGATAATTAGAGTCAGCGCTCTGCCCAAACAAAGCCCTGAATGCAACACAGCGAACCTTCAATGTCCCGTCAATCGGTCGCTCATGTGAAGTTATTCATAATGACAGAGTTGGATGTGCATGTGAAATTCAATACAACACAAACTGTGCCCCATCGGCAGAGATGTCAGCTTGTCTGCAACACCCAGCAATGACGAGCTACATTACCCACATCAATTTACAACACGCTTGATTAGATTCACCCAGAGTCAACGGAGAAAAGGGTTTGTTGGTAAATTGGAAAAAAATCTGAAATGTCTTATGGCATGTGATAGAGCTCTGAATTTATACCAAGAAGTAATCCAAGGAGAATGTTGTGGCACCCCACATATGCATAGTGCATACAGTAGCATAAAGGAGCTGGTTAGACAGAATGCAGTAAAGAACAGTCATCAGAATACGTCTGCTGAAGCCCATCAGGGTGATCAAATGGAACTGTTAACTGTCATCAACATCTATAAAATAACACAAAACACAAGATTTTTCCAATTGCAGAGGTTTTTAGCAACCAACTAAAGAAAAGCAAGAAGCTGCACTTGGAGATATCTGGTTTCGTTCATTCTTATTCCGCACATGAATTTAGCAGAGAGCCCCCTCTGGCTGAGATTACAGCCCTGGATCTCATGCCGCTCCTGAACGCTCTGTGCTGCAGCGTGTGGCTCCCTGATGGAACGTCTTGAGGGTGGAATTCTCTTAAATGAAACTGCTTTATAAGAACCTGGGTTAGACTCGCTGCCGTAGTTGTAAATAACCTGTGGTGTCTCGGAGGGTGGCATACGGCAATTTGCTGAGTAAGGAAACCACAAAGTGAATTCCCAAGGCTCTGTCATATCAATTAAAGGCAGCTAGTGATAGAATGGGCTTCTTTCCCTGCCATTAGGGTCAGAGACATATAGTGAGGTAAAATGAGAAAGTAGTGGTGTTTTTTCACAAGTAAGAGTACCATAATTGTAGTAAGTGAAATAAAATATTACACCCAGCAAATACTCAGTGCCAACTGATATATGAACATCATATTGGGTTACTCTCACCCTGTATATTGCTAAATGATCTGTCTTGTACATGATATTCTGTCATTGCAAAATAAGCACAACAATGGGAAAGAGATGCATTGGTAGGTACGGCATGTCTCCATTTACCTGCCATTTACTGGTTTGATTTTTGTCATATACACTGATCCCACACTGACGCATTTGTGAGTTAAAGTTAAGGTGTACTTTATTGTCCCGTGAATACATTTGTCCTCTTCATTTGATCCATCCTTTGATGCTGCTGTGGCAACCCATAAGGAGCAGTAGGCAGCGTGTAGCACCCGGGCACCCAGGAGGAATCGCAGGTTATCCACATTAGTGCACAGTTACACCGTTCTGCTTCTGCTGCAGCCACACACTGTTTGGAAACCTTCGAAAACGTAACAATAACATAGTCTGAGAAAAGAGCACGCTGGAACTTAAGAGGAAGTGGAACAAAACATGCAGGAAAGGCATTAAGAAAACTCATACGATTCTGCCAATTCTCTGAAGCAGGGAACATGATTCTTTTATACTAAGAATATTTGGCAACTGCAGTGCTGACACGAATATATTGTGGTCACCAGTTCACTCACAGTTATTTTGTTGATGGTATGGTACAATTTCAAGGTTCAGATTTCTTTTATTTCTTCTCAGAGTGCGCCCGTCATCGGCTGCAAAGTGTACTCTATAGTCCGCGTTTAGAAACACAAGATCGGGCCCTCCGACTCTCGGGTTGAGAATACCATGAGATTTTAAAGTCCCTCAATTTCCTCCAATTTAAATATGGAAGAGGATCAATGAGCTCAATTTAATATGCTGCATGCTACTTTACGTTCCCTTCTTTTTTCTTTTTTTTTCCACTGCAGGGAATCTAGCACAAAGGCCACATATGCAGGAGGTGAAACTCAATATGAATCATAATGCAGTCACAGGGGTTAAAAAAAAAAAAAAACACTGAATAAAAAAGCCAGCATCATACCATTTCAGCTGTTTCTTATTGAACCCAAAATGAACCCTCCCAAATCCTGGACTCTGGTGCTCAATCACGTGGAGCAATGAAGCAATTCGCTAACGTAATCTCTCATTATTCACGTTTCAGTAAGTATGTGAATTCTGCCAATGCATCCAATTGTGGGTGAAAAAAACAACAACAAAAAAACACTTTCCTAGAAGAAGGCGCAAGAAGAAAAAACAAAGATCCAATTGATTTGTGGTGGGACATTAGGCTTATCTTCCTTGCACGCTTAAGCCAAATTGGATACAGCAACAGCAGTCGAATGCTTCAGACGACCCATCTTTTTCAGCGAAATGATTACGCGACAGGAGTCAAGTGAGAAAAGATACACATGCTGGAATTCAAAAGCACACGCACAGCTTTGGCGACAGTGTGACATTGGCACACACTTCAAAATCAGTAATCAGCCTCCTTCTGCCAAGAGATTACATAGCCCGTTGGTTATGGGGTATCAGAGCTTCTAATTAGAGTAAAAGCATTCAATTAGCATTATGTACAAGAACTATTGTGCCTTTCTGTCGGTAAACCGGGGTTTGCTAATGTCTTCAGGTACTGCAAGGAAGCCATTTGGATACACTGCTCTTTCGGCATTGGCAAAAAAAAAACGATCGGGAGAACTGGCCCACTTTTGAAAGAGGAGCGTTGGAAGGAAAAGTGGTAGTGGAGAAGCTTGGTAAACAACCAAACCATGCCGTTGAGCGTCTCTGCAGGCATAACAGTAATTACAGAGAAGAGAGAGATTGGATATGGAAAAAATTCTGAGCTTTCCAGACAGCATGGAAGCCGCCGGGCCGTGCTCTACTACCTTCAGCATCTAGATTGGAACATTACTGCTTTGCGTGTCTGGCAAATGTGTAGCTGCAGCTGGGCATACTTGTGAATCTTTCTGTTGTTTTGTATTTACTATAGTTTGCAAAAGCTAGAAAACAGCATTGATAGACCAGGCCTCCTTAATCCCTATTTGAATAGATCCCACATAAATAGACTTATATTATAATACTGTATTTGCATTGGACCTCTTTTATGCATCACAACATCATTTATCACATGCAGTCTCCTGTTTTTTGGTGCGAGTGTTAAGGCTGTAGTGAAAGAGGAACATAATCGTAATCGATAAAACTGAAATGTTCCGTTTCAGACATTTGATGTTGCAAATTTCAAAATGCAAATCCCAAAGCTTTTTTGAACCAGCTACTGAACCTGTAGATCGTCAAGGCTCAATTCTAGACCATTATATTTTCATCAAAGCGACTGGAGGGGTAAAACGGAACATTGCCAGTTTTCTCCACAGTGGAGTTGGTGGGATAATTAACACTGGCTCAACGGCAGCGTGTGGCTTCTTTGCCGTCATCACATAGATCCTCACAGACCACACCACCATATGGCGTTCAGCTTAACCACAACTTACTGTACCTGATAAAGCTTTCCGGACAGGCCGTAGTCCCCCTGTCTGAGCGTTATAAATCATGCACCAATGTCAGAGGAGAGCCATGTCCTTCAGCCAGACCTTCACACTCCTCACCCTCCAACTGCACACTGCAGAAGCTTTTGAGAAATGATGTGCGACCCGCGCTTCTCATTCATCAAACTCTGACAAGAAACAATAATCCATGAAACCAGTGAGCATGCTGGGAGCTGACATAGGTTTGGCTGTAAGTATTTTGTTTTCAACTGGAACAGTCCACGAGCTGTTGATAGAGTTGATTAAAGCAGAACTAAGTAACTCATGCCCCTAGAGGCCATAAGCGCCACTGCAGGTGTCGTTTTTTTACTCATTAATTGTCCATGAGAGTAAATACTACGCTGACAGAAAAGACAAAGGGGATATTGTACATCCAATTACACACTTTTTTTTCACTCAAACTTGGCTGTAAATACTGCTATAGTGGCACTAGCCTGCAGTTAGCCTGTTAGCTTCTTCTTCGTGATTCTATTAGTGTGTATTGTGCCTCCAACCCGGTGCGGGCAGAGTTGCAATTGTGGTTTTCTGGCCAGAGACACCGGGGGAGATGAAAGACCCTCCAGTCATAATTTGAAGTTACTTTTTTAACAGGGTACTGTGCTTTTTGCAGGTATTTGGTCATCATTTCAGACACAAAATGATTAGAAAATGCCATTTTCATCTAAAACAGTTAAAACAAAAATATCCAGTAGTTTCATTTTCTGGATCCCTTCAGGAGGAGCTTTTTGGGAAAAGAGGAGCTTTTAGGGAGCTGTGGCCAAATTGCAACATACTCTTTATTTCTGTTTGTGTATTTTATCAAGTGTGTAATGTTACGTAATTATCCCCCATTTCTTATTCAGTAAAACTGTCTATGCCAATTTTTTAATTTAGGGCTCAATGATATGATATGGCACACAGTTCACTCTTGTTTCTCTCCTCAAAAGCTCACGGCCATTCCACATTGCTTTATCTCTCACAACTCCTCAGCGCGCTCTAACTGCGCATTCGAGCGGGCCACAGATATGAAGCATATGAAGCATGGTCCCCATTCTACAGCGCAGGTGTCAGAGCTGTGTGTGCGCTGATGATGAGTGTGACCAGGGGAGTGAGGAAAAGCTCTCTGGAGTGATATGGCATTGTGAGGCACACACGCTTTTAGTTTTATGAAGGGAGGAGCGATGGATGACTACAGGGTTAACAACTGCTGAGATCATTGGAGTTCTTTTTACAGCCAGGAGATAACATTTTCACTGTCATTGTGGATAACTAACAGATTAACTCATTCTGTTGAATGAGACTGATCGTTATGGTTAAAATTAGCCTGGCCTTAACCATCCGTAAACTCCGGTCAATTATCTGACATCTTACATGTACGTCTGGGCCTGATCTCAGTGGCCGCGTTACATCGGTTCAATTTCAACCATTCAGCGAGCGGGGGAGGCGGCTGTTGTAGCGTCTGCGTTTGCGCCGCATTTGCTGGTTGTAGTTTGGCATTACGAACGCAATGGAAGCTCTTCTGGCTCGGCTCCCAAATATCCAGATATTAAAATTGAAGCCTTGGAATGCGCAAGGAATGCTCCCAAGAGTTATGATAGCTTGCTTCACTCCCTCCCTCCAGTTTGGATTTCAGGTATTATACTGTATACAGCTACAATGGATTTTTTGACACAAGCGTAACAATTTCCAGGCTTGTCAGGCATGCTTAAATAGAATTTATTTCAAAACATGACTATCATTTTGTAGTGAGAAACAGCTTGTCCTTATTACTGAGCAACTGATTATCATCTGTCAAACATTTGTTCCACAGACTTCCTTTTTCTCCTATTGTTGACAATGCCAATGTATTAGAATTCAAATAAGGTCAGATTTTTATGTTGAAATAAGTACATGGAGGACAAAATAAAAAAAAACAGACAAAGGACCGGAAATGAGTAACAGTGATTATGAGTGATACACTTAGTGGAACAGGTGAGTTTTGAGCATGTTTTTAAAGCTATGCAGTGAGTTTCAGAGTTCCTGGTGAGGATGGAGAGGCTGGGGGCAGCTATGCTAAAGGCTCGGTTCCACTGTGTGGAATTAAGCGGATAATTAAGAATCCCATATGGGACTATTGGCATTCATTCATTTTCATTTCATTTATTTATTTATTTCAGGCATTAACACATTCACTCTTGCATGTCGCTTACAAGTCTTTCCCAACAATGCCAGATTAGCTTTAACACCACACACTCATCCACAGCATTAGCAAGTTAAATGAGTGCATGTTTCACAACATTTCCAAATGATACATTTCTCACGTCTTTCTCCTCAAGTGAAACCTGAGGGGACAGGAGACAGCTGCTGATAGCAAGACTGAACCAGCTCACACTGGTAAAACAAATAGGGTACATACTCACATACGTACAGTAGAGCGGGCAATAACCAAAAAGAATAACTTCAAATTGAACTGCTTGAAATGCTGTCTATCTAGAACGAGCGCGGTAACATGGCCTTGAAAAGTGATAAATATAGCGTGAACATCTCATTGGGTCTCTAGAACTCTTGGCAGTGTAGCAGCGGCCTCTCTTACCTCTCAACTCAGCCGCTCCCTAACAACTTTACCAATACATGTGTGGGAGGACAGACTGACCGAATCATCTGATCAAAGCACTAGAAGCTAGATCAGATGTTGACAACATAATTAATAAAATACTGTTTCACTTTGGGGTTGCCTTTTCCATATTATATTGACACCGTTGTATGTTTGCCAGTCAGGTGAATTCATCAGTATTTTCAAAATGGGTGACTTAAGAACAATGAACGAACAAAGCAATTGAGTGGAGCCAGGATACATAACTAAACACGTTTGGGTGTCTACATTACAAAAAGGTCACTGTCAGGCTTTAGCGCTCTCATAACTGATCCATATGGGTGCAGAGCGACTCATCTGAGCAAACATGAAGAGTGCAGGAGCTGGAAGCACAAACAGCCTCTCACCCGTGCGACATTCAACAGCCATCTCTGAGTAATGCAATAGTATTCTCCAACACAATCGCAACAGTCTATTTTTAAAACAAAGAAAGTGTCTTCAAAGTTCCAGCAGGCTGCACATAGTATGGAGGAGTTTTCACAAGCATCTCTTGTCTTCCACACACCATAGCATAGTTTCTTCTCCAGAGATCAATTACTTTCCATCAAAACTTTACACTCGGAAACTCTGCAATACTTTTGACTGAGACATCTAAGCACTGAATATTAGTCACAACAGTGTCTGTCACTCAGATTGGCAGGTATGTGGAATTCAAGCAAGCGTGAAATTAAAAAAGCCTGCAAACATTTAGCACGGCACATATCAATCATGTGTAGCTGCATTAACTACAGTATTATAAAGTAATTAAAGTTCCATCAGTCAAGACGGCTGGATCATCATGACTCCAAAAAGCTGACATGGCCCACAGAGGCTTCCTGAGAGGTGTTGAAAATCAGTTATCAGGCCATCACTGCCAAGTACCATTTCATCGTCTGGAGTTTTGAGTCATAAAGAGCTGCCTCCAGTGATAGGACTTTATAATGTTTATCAACCTGCATGTTGGATTCCGGTTTTTGGTCCACTACAATAGACTATTACACCCAGCTTCACAAAGGCATGTAAGGAAGGTAAACTTGTTAACTTACGGGAATGGCTTGCAGATAGCTCAGCAATTACATTATTTAGGCCATTCTTTCAACACGATATATGATGATGCTTTTGTATAAAATAGGCCCACGCAAGGAAACACTGTGCCAGGTTTTGAGTTGGTCCCCAAAACTGCCCTGGGGGTCCCAGAGCTTCTGTAAAAAGAGGTTGATGACGATGATATTTGAATGTGTTTTAATTGTTGTATATATTGTTAATTACCTTTGAAATTGATATAAACAACGTTAAATACAGGACTTTTTCAGGTTGAAGAAGGGAGCCAACAATGATAGGGAACAATGGGAGAACACGTTTGAGCACCACTGAAGACCTTTCTTCACTCAAAAATCATGGCCAAAAGATGATTGAAAACAATTGGATTTTGAGACTCCTGGCTTAGAGCAGCAGTTGCTCATGTCAAGATTGTAATAGAAGTCAAATGTTCTCTGGATGGGGATTGAAGTAGTGCTATGTTTAATATTATGACGTGAATGCTGCTATTATTCTTGTAAATACTCACATTCTTTGTTTTACGGTTCTCATGTTTTGTCAAACCTTTGTATATCTCTCCCAATGGAATCAATTCACTCTTGTTGCTGTATTTCCTCCAGCTGTTGTCAGAAGTCAGATGTGCAGAACTAGACGAATAATATTTATTTTCTGTTTATTTGTGTTATTATTAAGACAACCATGAGCTACCAAAGCTGTCTACAGCTGTTAAGGGCTGGAAGAAGTCAGAAGAAATAAAGCTGACAATGGGCTGTTTCAGTCTTTTTTCTTTTGAGTGCTGCTCTGGTGTATTGATAGTTCTTTTGTCTGACTTGGTGACATCACTTACTGTAAATGTAATTGAATATTGCACATAGCCTAAGTAGTCTACTTACACATTATTAGGCTTTCTTCTGGTCTACATTGTTTTCCTCACTTTTATCAAAACAGTGAAGATTATATTAAAACATATAATCATTTTAGGCAAGAGGCGCAGAGGGTTAACTCCGCTGGTTCTACATCAGCACATGTCTTTACTTCTCTGCTATTTCTGTTTATTGTTTGGTAAAAGCTTCGTCCACTGTCAGACAAAGATAACTCCTGTCAAATGAAGCCAAAATCATGAATCAATAGCACTGTTTATTCCAGCATTGAAGTCATTTCTGTGGCTCTGCTCTGCACATGTGCAATAAATCTGGACTTGTATAAAAAGGATTGGGTGGACATTGCATTGGAGTGCTATTTGTGGTGGAAAGAAAAGTTGCACGAGACTGTGTTTTATTAGATCAGACACGCATTAAAAGGCATTTTGTATTGTTGTAGCACTTGAAAAAAGGTTTATCCTTTTCAACTTTTGCTCTGATGCTTTAATTTTTGTTACTCTACCATATTAGATACTATAAATAATTTTGATGATGACACTTTAATAGATTCACTAAATTGACAAAATCTAAAAATGTGTGAACTACTATGTTCTGGTGTATTATAATATCATTTTCACATGGGAAGGAACACGCGTAAACTTTAGCAAACAATTCCTTCTAATCCCAGTAATGACAGGCTGCACATACTGTATTATGCAGTGATGCAGTGAGGGTCAAAGTACTTGATTTCAATACTTAAGTAAAAGTAGATACTACTGATCAAACATTATGCAGTACACGTAAAAGTTGCTTTGTCAAATTATTACTCAAGCTAAAGTACTGAAGTATTTGCTGTACCTTTCAAAATCGAACGTACAAATTAGTTTAGATAAGCATTGGGGAAACTAACTTAGCAGCATCAAAAACATAAACCTCGTGCCCAAATTCACCACCAGAACGGCAACACAACAAGGACAAACCTTCTTCCTTATCCTGAGTTAGTGTTTTTGACAGTATTTCTGCACAGCACCATCTGCAGTTCTGCAGAGATTAAAAGATTAAAAGACTACTCAAGTAAAGTACAGATCGTACTTACCACTCTGATTATATGTTCTCAAATTGTCCATGCAAAAATAATAAAGCCTCACTCAAAATGGTAAATCAATTTGTCAAATGCAAATTCATTAGAGAAATGCATAAAGAGCTAAAGAAACTGCAAGAGACTGGTGAATTGGATCATATCGACTTGTTTGAGTGCAAGCTATGTGTAACCGATGATTATTTGCATCCACATTGGATTTTCTCTGAAACCACACCCTGCTCTTTCCTTTCAGAAAGTTTGTAAACCAATAAAATATAGATGCATGTCATATACACAAGGGGGAAAATATAAATAAAAATCTCGATTATGCATCATTCAACAGACACCTTAAAGCAATAAAGAAGATTACTGTGTTTATGAACTAAGACAAATGTTGATAATGAAATTACATCAATGGTACATGGCTTGGAACAAACTGTAATATGGTCCAAATGGTTTTTGTTTCATCAAAGCCACTGATTGCACATGTGGTCCACAAACTTTACGTTGGTTTACGCACTTCAGAAGGGTTTGATCAAAGAAAGACATCTTTAAGGGCCTGGGGCTGTTACAGAGTTAAATTAAAATGTCTAAACAAAGAAAATTGCCCCGTTGAAGTCACATGTTATCGTAGTGGTGATGTATGACACATGTAGCTGATGAGAAAGTGGACTACTGATTCCTGCCACGATGATGTGTGTCAAACAGGAAGTCCCACCCCTCAGTGTTATGATTGTAGTAACTAACTGTACAGCCAATCACTCCGGATACTGTTTCACGCTGCAGCTCTGTGTTTCCATGTTGTTTGATGGAAACACGTGTTGACCACATGAACAGGTTCTGTTGACTTAATGCATCTGAATTAATGGGTTGTGCACAAAGCTCCAGTGTGTGCACCATGTGTATTTATGTCTGGAGAACGTAAAAAAAAAAAAAATCTGGGAGAATAAAAGCACATTTGTTTTGGATGTACAGACCTAAAGGTAGCGTTAATGTCACAAACAGGAACTACATAATCCTATATATTTTGTATTTGACCCTTTAGATATTATGCATGATTGTCCCTTTGCACTATTTTCCACTTTTTCAATTTTATGATTTTACTTCAAGGGCCCGTCATTCAAAACATTCATCCCAGTCATCCCATGAGAGGATCAGTGAAGGAGGGCACCGAGTGTTGATTAAATAAATGATGCAATCCTATTGGGAAACACACCAAGTTCTTCTTGCGCTACTCACATTTTTTTTTTTTACTTAGTCTTACAGTATCATTCATACTTCTCTTGCCTTACACTTTTTATTAACAGTTGAATGATGGGCCATCTGAAACAGCAGGCTTTTTAACAAGGCTTTGATGCCCACATGTTTCAGAGAAGCTCCTGCCTCGGATCTTTTTATTTAAAGTCAGCTCAGAGCATCTATCTCGCGCAGCACCCTTCCACTGACATGCCATTTTTTTTTAATAAGCTAAGTACTTTGAGTCAAAAACAAAACCATCCAGAATCCAAAGATGTGTTGAACGGACAGTAAAGTAATTTTCTTATCAGCCGCTGTTGTTGACATCTTCTCTGGGAAATATTGGTTGCACAACTTGCACAGTATTCATTTTGAGATGTTTGTCCATTGAGATAACGCAGTGCGGTCGTGTACATCTCCAGTTTATGAGAGTGAGATCAGCGGTGTGCATCTTGTGTGAAGATGTGCTCCAGATGTGCTCAGGGTGTTGCAGATGAACAGTGGCTCTGTAGTGGAGGCTTAGAATCACATTTTTGAATGTTGATCCCAACCAAGTCTTTACAGGACCCCAAACCCCCAGAAGGTGTAAGTGTGGATCTTAATCAAAGGGACTCACATACAAGTGACTGAGTTTCCTATATATAGGCATGGGCACTCCACTATACAGTATGAGGAAACAGAGTGAGACGCACAGTGACTAACAAGTAGTCTGGAACTTCACAGAGGAACCAATTGAGATTCCTCGGTCCTGGGAGCACTTTGGGATTCTTTTGAAAGAGCTGAAGAATGTTTGTGGGACAGTAATATGATCATATCTGCTCACACGTATATGGATAAAGATCCTAAACAGTAAAGAGAGTTTATGATCCTGATAATTCCACTGTTGGCTCTTGCTGAGCTCGGTGTAAAGAGATTCACGTCCTGTACTTTGTGGCATATTGTTACCAACACCTCTGCACTTTGAAGACCACAGCCACACATCAAAAGTCCTCACTCTGGCCTGATTGGTTTCTCACAGGCTCAGTGCCATGCTGCACATGGGTGGAGTGTGTTCAGCCCACTCAGTATGTACCACTTCTAAAGGAAAAAGAGCAGCCTCAAAGGCTTAATGAGATTAAACACTTCAAGATGTTTCACTAAAGAAATCCAATCGCTTAGTATTGCTGTATTTGTAACCGTATATGACCCATAAACCAATACTTGAAATTGGTTTATGAAGCATAAAATCTGTTCTTGAGTTGTCTATAACTAATGAGGAGAAGGACCAAGAAAGAAAGAAGACACACAGAAAGGTAGAACCTATCTGAAAACTACATGAAAATGATCCACACTATTCTAAACATCAGTTCTACCACTCGACCTGTCTTCTGCTTATAAATGCCTGAATCGCAAAAAGAAGAATGCTCTGGGTTGAATATTTTCATAAACTTTTGCACATCTGTTTCTGGGGACAGGTATGCTGAGAAGGAGAAGCGTCCAATAAATTTAAACTTGTGAGATTTATGGGAGATCAAGCAAATACCAGTTTGACATGTTTGATGTTGAGTAATTTTCTTTAATCTGAGACATCGAAAACATAAATTACATTTTTGGTTGTTTCCCCCAAGTGCTATATGAAAGATTATTCTCCCAAAGAAAGATCTAATCTATCACTTAAACAGCAGATACCTTTGATTAAGTACAGTGCTTGCTGATTCAATTTTTTACACGTTTTATATTGTCTATTTTTAGCTTGAGGCTGTGCTGAGAAAAGGGAAATTCCAGCAGCATTATGGCCTATTTGTGTGGGCGATGGTAGTGTCCTTAGACATGTTAAAGCAACCCTGTTCTGTCCTCAACGTTGGGGGTTCAAGTCCTGACTTTCACCCTGTGCTGTCTTGTCAAATAAAGCTTACAAGTAAAAAAAAAAAATCCTTAAAAAAGAGGTTCATCCATCTAGAAATGGGAAATACAATATTTCCACTGCTGTCTTCTGGAGCCGGCCCTGGTGCTGAAAGAAGGAGCTGATTAAAGGGCCCGTGTCACAGAAATCACAGAGCATCACCAAGGGCCTAATCCAAGATTACACTATAAACAGTGTAACAGAATTAAGAGGAAGTCAGATTAAGATTTTTTTTCTGGAACTGTCAGCATCTTGTCCTTCCATTGCCCTGCCTCTTCATAATATACTAATAAATGTGCAATACTTGATAACAAATTGTCAAGAATTATGAAAACTATTCGGGCTGCACAAAAAGGATCCAGAAAACAAAAAGATACGGCCAGATTAGTCAACCGTGTGTTGTCTTGTTGTGCGAACATGACAAATTAAGGCCAGAAGGAGGAGGGAAAAATGCTGTGAGAATAGAGTTAGCGAACATTTGTATGCAAGTTCCATGTCTGGCACATTAGTATTCTGTGAGCTCGTGTCAGTCCATGTGTTCACTCCATATAAATCACAGCATGTTTACCTCCACCACCGAGGGGACTGCTGATGCCATGTCCCACTACTTTTATGCATGAGTCTTGTGAGAGCCTGACAGGACACACTTAGCTAAAAAGGCTTTCAAATGGACATCTAGTTAACAAAGACACACTGATAGTTCAGACTAGACAATACCCCTTCTGCAAACAAGCAATGTCTTACTGTACATCAAGCGTGATGACCATTATGTCATTTTGCAGGGATGGATTAATTTCATCAGTAGTTTTCTGGGTCGGGGTAAAGGCCTTTTCTTACACAGGTGACATTGTTATAATTTTATGACATATTGTATAATTGTATGTAAAAATATAAATATACAACATTTTAAATTAGTCTCACATTAAAGTTGCCCACATTTTCTAAGCCAGTAGTTTGCAACTGGTGAGTAGGTTCCTGTCCATGCTTGATAGTATGCAGTAAATATTAAGAAAATACTTCAGCAGAGGCAAGGCAAGGCAACTTTATTTATACCGCGCATTTCGTACACAAGACAACTCAATGCGCCAGAGACATGTGCGTTTATAAAGGTCGACAAGATTGTTTTGAAGCTAAACGCTTGATATTTTTTTTACGTTTTAAATAGTGCTGCACATATGAATAAAACTGTGTCTATAGTTTAAATCTTATTTGGCTATTTATTTTTATTCAATGTATTATTGCATGTTAGCCTTTAGCTTCAAGTAACATGCTACACATTTCCTACCTTTATAAACACATCAAGTATTTTACTGCAACAAAAGACATTTGGATACTCTAATATTGGCTCGATATTCTCTGTTAAACACATTACCATCAATCAGCTGTGCTTCTCAACAGAGTCAAAGACTAAAGTTTTGTGGCTGTTGTAAGATGGCAAATAAAAAATGTCTTGTTTATGTTTCTGGGAACTCAAACATGTCAGCATTAAAGAAAAAAAAACTACTACTACAGTTTACATCTGAGAAGGGTAGTGGGTGGGTGTAGGAACAAGTTTTCCCTTTGATAAAATGTACTTTTATTGTTTATAAAATGTAAATACTTACTGGAATACTGGAAATTAGCTCCAAGAGCTAAAGTCTGGTACAAAGCATCTTTTCATATGCTGATTAATGCTCCTGTACATGTCCCTGTCAAATAAATAAATAAATTTCATATCATGCTTTTCTACTTCCAACCAAAGTATAAGTCCCACTAAAGGTTCCCAGGTTCAAGGGAAATGCGCTCATTCAAATATTTTCCTTATAGAAACTGTATGAGCGAGATTGAGAGAGTCTGCTTGTTACAGCATTATAGTAAAGAGGTTTCTGATTGACATTTTGAACTGATTTGAACTGTTTAATCATCCATGGAAAGACTTCTCTGTGTAATTCTATGACACTGTGGAGCTGCCAGGACGGGCAGCAGGCTCCACGCATGTTGAAGTTACCTCTGCGCTAGTCGGACATTTGCCATCAGTGCTTGCACTTTACTCATTGATCTTCTGTCTCTGTTATTCTCTTTGCAAGGGTATTGGGAATTTTTAGAAAGCCGCAGCATTCCTTAGACAATGGCTGTCTACATAGCATAAACAGATGCCACACTTGGCTGTACTTTGCAGTTTTTTATTTATAGCTCCCAGTTGACATATTGGTCATTGGTCTCCTATATAATCTGTACTATTTGTTTCACATGCTTTGCATTTATTGACAGAACCATCTCTTTGTTCTCCCATTCTGTCTTTTTTCCTTCAATACGTAGCAGTAGCCCTCCGTTCTCATACTTCTACTTCATCTTGTTTCTTCACATAATAGATCAGACATCAAGAAACATTCTAGAAAAGTTGAAACTATTAGTTTGACAGCTGACAAGAAAAGCAGGATTTGTCGATGTAAAATGTTTTTCTTCATTGGTGAATTTTCCTAAGAATGTGGTGCATTGAGGTTGTGAGAAGATTTTAAAGCATAAGCAGTGCAGATTAAAATCGATCATCTGACTCACAGCATCTATCTCCAGTACTTCTATGGTACATATCATGGTACCTATAACCATGATACCTATAACAAACTGTGAAGTACCATTTTAGTATCTTATCACCCCCATATCTAAAGGGCTGTGGGTATTTTGATCAATCCAAAGCAATATAATATAATTGCAACACTATTTCAAACATGCCCCTAATGGAAATAAGGCACAATTAAAATAATAAAATCTGATTCCACAAAGGGCGCTAAAGAGCAAAGTAGTATAGTGCTGATGGTGAACTGCTGAGTAGGCTTATGGGACATGGAAACTCTAAATCAGAATAATCATCTCATGTTTCCCCAAAGGAGTCTTAGTAATATTCTGCTGTCGAAACACAATAGGTGGCAAAGGGTCGCGTCTGTTTCTCAACTCTCTTGGAATCATTTGCAAGTTAATTTAGGCACGAGCCGGACGCAGTCCCCGGCAAGGGACTATTGTTTTTGGGTGGTTTATTTATTTATTTATTTTTTATACGTCAACAATCGAAAACTCACCGGATTTGGCGGAGTCATTCGGAATAGCGTGTGTGATTAATTTGCAATTGACCGCGAGTTAACTATGACATTCATGCGAATAATCGCGAGTAAATATTTTGATCATTGGACAGCACTAAACAAATATATATATTACAGTTGAATTATATTTTATAAAAATGTGGGCGTGGCCATACTAAATGTTTCCACAATTGCACATTATCCTTTTTAATTTAAACGTGCCTTGTGAGTTTGAGTTGGAAATTGTATCACTTATAAACTGGATGAGAAAGAATCCCTATCTATGACAACACTTATGGTCCATGCTATAGCGCCCCCTACAGAAAAATAGGATTTTTAATTTGGTACGAAATGTACTATTTGGTAAAAATGTAGTCTGCCGAAACAGCTGACACTTAGCAGACAATTCTTTTTGCTGTAACATGTACAGGGTTGCTGGTCCAAGGTCATGTGTATCCCCTTATAGTCTAATGGAGTGAATGCACTTTTTCGCACCGCAAATATTTTGACAAAAAGGCAAAAAAAAACAACCTCAAACTTGGTTATTATCACCAAGAGAGATAGGGCTGCAATGATTATCAAATTTGATGTCATTTTGGTCAAGGGAAACTTTCTTGTTGATGAAAGTCAGCAAGGCCAGTGTGAATTGTGAGGCTGAGTTTCCGGGGGGCACAATGCTGAGTGGCTGCAACGCGGGGAAGAAAGCGAGACAGGCCGGTCGCATGGGAGGCAGTTGCCCAAATGGCGTGGGCCTCTATTGCCGCTTGCGGCTTTAATTTACCTTATGCTTCAGTTGGTAAATTGCCAGTTTTTCCACATTGTAATCATCCCTGAGTTAAATCATGAGTTGAAAAGCCAGAGTGAAGTGGGCCTGCCTTCAGCATTGATCTACTCCCACCACACTACAGATTGTTCCATAGTGTGGAGCATTTGGGCCAGAACATGTAATTATACCGTGCAGAGCCCCAGTAATTTCACTAAACTGTCCGGATACATGGAGATCAGAAGATCTGGTACATTGCTGACACACAGTAAGAGAGGTAAAGCACTGTGTCGCTTTGCACTGTTCGAAAGTGCAGTTACTGTACATATTTTCATAGATCCAGGTTTGCCTAAATGATAATAAACTATACAGCAGCGACGTCAAACAGGAAATGTTGAGTCAAGCTTTAGATAACAACAAAAAACAATTAAGTCCTCTTTGCATTTGATTTGCATTGTTTTACTCCGCTTTTGGTTGTTGAAAACTATTATAGGCCCATGCTCACTAATTAAATGATCTACATACTCTCACTGAAAGCATTATCACAGACACACAAAGGATCGGCTCTCGCAAATGACATGCACGGAGCCACGGATCTTCCTCTCTCGCTATTTTCCCAAGAAGGATTAGCGATGTCTTGCACAAATCATGTTCAAGAAAACATCACTGACAGTGAGATATTGATGGGAAGTCACTGGTTACGTGTTAAAAACATTACATCGGATGCAAATTCTTGATTGCGGAAAACGGCTTATTAAGTAGGACTTTTTTTTATCTCAGAGCTAATGGCTAAAACAACATCACAGAAATTAAACAACTGTAAAGTAACTCATGTGCAAATAACTATATGCAAAACTACGTGCAATAATCTCTGTATCAGTGCCACTTTGTCAACCACCTGCACTGGGACTGTACACTTCGCACTGCTAATGCTGACATTTTGATATTCTACATTTTATATTCTGTTCTATTTTTTTGTTTGCCCCTTAAATCTTTTTGCCTGCCATGTATTCTCGAGCTATTTATTTTTTTAGACAAGACGCTGCTACTAATTCATAGGGAAATAATGGAGACAGGAGCGTCTCCTGAGGATCGACTCGGAGGTCACGTGACGCTCGTGTGCAGCTGTGCATATAGCCTATTAAACAAATGGACAAGGGATTGTGGTCTCAAAATATGGCATTTAACCTAAAAAAAAAAAAAAAAAAAAGGATTGTAGATTCTTCAGATGTACGACATCGCCCTTTCTTATTGCACCATCAAAGATCGCTCAGATTCCTGCCCTGAGAGATGAGTCTGAATATTCAATTATATTGATCTGGGTCTTCAATCCATCACACAGTGGGGATAATTTTTTTTTTTTTTGTGGACTTCTGCGGATCTAATCTCTGTGTTACTAATATATCTTTGTGTTACTAATACATTTAGCAATAGGTTATAACTTAAACTTCTTTATCTAATGGCATGATTACTGTGGGGACTAAAAGGCAGTTAAAGCACTAACAGAAACATTCATGAAGTTGCCAAGTCAAAGGGGAATTAAAAATCCCTTAATTACATTCAACTAATGGTAATGATGGAAGGCTACACAGTCCAGTGATACGTCTCATCCACGCCGTCTCCACTTAATGGACTGTTGTTAGTGTTAGGAAGCCACCCCTAGAAATGCATAAGTGCATTGTGTACTACGATTTATCCTCGAGTGCTCAGCGGGAGACAGAACGCATGCGCTGTGATCTACAAACCACACGCGCTCATGGGCAACAACAGCGTCAAGTGAGAAAACAAGGGACGACGCGGGACGGAAGTGAGTTATGTTAATACGTTTCAATTATTATGCATAAAGGATGGATAAAAATATATATATGTATGAAATATAATCGCATTGTTTTACAATGGGGGGTTTTAGTCCAACGACGTTTGTAGAGGCCCATAACTTATAAACATGCAGTTCTCAATTAAGTTGTCATGACCTAGTTTGGAAATTCCAACCACCAAGTAGCCTACTTTTTTCAATTAAAAACGAATCTAAACCAGGTCTGTTACAGGACATCTCCTAAAATAAGATTAAAACATGACTAAATCCGTTCTAAATGTGTACTAATACAAAGGAGGACAGAAATGTGAATACAAACGAATTACGCCACGAGTAGGCTACCACCTGTAGTAGTTTGTGCTCGGGCGTTTCCCCACCTCTTTAGCCCTAGTGATGCTTCATCTATTCTACGGAGTTTCTGGTTTTACATTTTCGATGAACCACAACGCACTTATTTTGGAAGTCAAGCCGGATGCCCCTGTCGCACCGGCGCGCTCTTGACGTCGCTCCAAATCACGACGTCCATTCCCCACAGAGCAGCGGCTGAGCGTCAGAGCCGATCCGCTGCCGAGGAAGGAAGCGACGGTCGGCGTGCGTCTTGCTGTCACCCATCCAGCCACGAACGGACCGGTGTTTGCCCACTCGCCTGAAGAAGAAGAAGAAGAAGAAGAAGAAGTGCGCCGATCTGCCCCACGAAGCGCCTTCGCCACCCCTTTACGCAAGATGGGTTAGACACGCGAACACCCTTCATGGATTATCCACTTTGTGCACTCCAGCAGGGATGATGATGATGATGATGATGATGATGATGGGGGGACTGGTTTTCGCGGACACATCCTGACAAAGACGGGCCACTCTGAAGGGGGGGACGCTGCTTGGGCTTGGCACCTTCGCCGTGTATCGTTCTGTTTTCATCTGGGAGTTTGCGAAAAAAATAAATAAACACACAAAATTAGAGATGTACGAGGAATTGGTGTGCAGCGCCGTGGCTCTGCTCCTGTACGTCAACACGCTGAGTGCCGATTTCTGCTACGATGACAGGTACGTACACCGGGATGAATGAGCGACGTCTATCCATCCATATCGTACTCACTGACGCGAGTTCCACTTGTCTCCTGAGTCCTGCACCGCTCATAATAGGCTCACCTGCGGAGGGGTCCAACAGTGATCACGTTACGCGGTTCATTCACTCAAGTGCCACGCGCTCGTTGTGGGAAAAAGCAATTCCAATTGTGTGTGATTTCAGCGCAATCAAAGCCTTGTGTACTTTGTAAGCTTCCATTTCATAATGTCATGCCAGAAGCCTAAATGAGATTGTGATTGTACCCATTCCAGATTATTGTGGAATCACTGATTTTTGTGGGGTCCAAAGCAGAATATTGCAGGACTACAGACAACATGATTAAACTGTAGAGATTTTATCATTGCAAATTTTACTTCTACACTTTCTTGAATTCTGTACACTCGGCCTCTGTCAAAAGTGTTTTCCAAGTGTGAAAGTTTTGATGGAGTGTGGAAGAATAGAAATGCTTTTGAAAAGTCCATATGTGCAGCCTGAAGCAACTTTTAGGACATTTTTCGTTTGTTATAAAGATGTTGAGACTGTTGAATGTTGGATTGTTGAGCAGCTGCAGTGGCTCCAGCTCCACTCTCCGTGTTTGCTCTGATAGGTCAGAGGCATCACCCGTCTGCTGCCATATAGATCACTAATAGAGCTAATAAAGCCAGACACAGTGACCTGGTATTTGCACATGGCCTTGAGAGCAGCTCATACGTCTGCCAGCACTAGTTACTTATAGTTGAAAATCTAGGGCTTCAGTAATCAATCAATAAACACCCTTGACAGCCTTTTAGTTATACATTGTATCATATGTAGCCTGGTTTTAATTAGCTTTACATTTGATTTCTGCTGGTAAAATATAATGTGAATTTGGTGAAGGCTGTTGCAGGTGCTCGTCATATTAGAATATCATGAAAAACTAATATATGATAGACTCATTACATGCAAAGTGAGATATGTATAGCCTTTATTTGTTGTAATTTTGATTAAATAGCTCAGCTTGAAAAAACCTTAAATTAAAAATCTCATAAAATTGGAATATTTTGAAAATTCCATAATCATCAAAATTATAACAAATAAAGGCTTGGCATATGTCACTTTGCATGTAATGAGTCCAAGCTTCACATTTTAAGTTGAATTACAGAAATGAATGAACTTTTTCATGATATTCTATTCTACTTGTATGACGAGCACAAAATGGAAGGCCTCAGTGATTGTAGTGATATATTGCGACTTCTGCAAAATGTGTTACCTAAAATTGCAATATTATGCTATGGAAGGACACGTTTTCTAGTTGTCTGTAGTATCAGATTCAGAATAATATTTATTGCCATTGTTTGGAACAGGTTCACAAAATTTGAATTTTTCTTTCTACCATTGTGCAACATAAAACATAACACGGAATTTAGTTAAAAATCTGCTATAGAATAAATAAATAAAAAATAAAATAAAGAGTAACATATGATAAGACGACAACAATGTATTCACAGATGTACAGGTGTTTTAAGTGATAGCAGCGGATCGAAGTGTGGACATACCACAGCGCTGTTCCTTTGACAAGTCATATTGGCAACCTCAAAGAACAAAAAAATTAAACACACAACGCGTGGAAAACCTTTATTGCCATAGTTCAGAGGCTTTGGCATCTCTCACATCACTCAGCAATTGATTCACACATTATGCCCTCCCTAATTTCCTTATTGCTACCACTTTGCAAATAAAACACTTCCTTCCTCACCTAAAACCCCCGGAGGCCTGATACTTTTATTGAGCTGGATCATTGCCATGACGTACTAGGTCCCAATGCTTAGGTCAGATGATTCTGGCGGTCCGTTCCCTCGAAACATGTTGAATTGGTTCCATAAAGCTGTCAGGGTGCGACTGAACGGAGCTGAGAGGAGATAAAGGCCTCTGCTGCTCTGCCAAAGAGAAAATCCTAGTCCTAACGAACCAGTGAGATGTTCACACTATTTATCAAGACCAAGTTACTGCATGCCTTATAATAGACAGTATGGAAAGTTTATCTCACGGTTATTGTGACTAAAATTATCACGGTTTGCGGTATTATCGCGGTATATTTTTTTTTTATGTGTGTTAATAAGTTCAGAAAGCATTGATAGTCCTACACAAACTGAAATAGTTTAAAAAAAAGTGTAACAGTGTTTGTTATATTTAAAAATTACAGACAAAGCCATATCAACTTTTCACATCAAAGTAAAGGAACTATAACTATGACTTGGTGATTGTTTAGAGGGTATTACATGTACTATTTATAGCGCCAGAACCGTGTTAGAATATTTTTAACTAGATAAACCCTCTATATCAGGAATATTGTTCTCAGTTTGTGTCCTTCCAGTTTGCTTTCGCTCTGCAGATTTGGGAAAATGCCGTCAGACTGTAGCTGAAACGCTAACGTTAACTTACTTGCATTGGCTATAGAGTTGTGGTGACGTTCACACAGGTGAGTCATGAGGTTCGAAGTATCGCTGCCTTTAGAGACACTTTTTTCCTGCACGTTCCGCAAACACGATAACTGTCCCTCGGCTTTCTTAAAATACCCAAAATATGCCCAGACTTCAGACTTGGTCCTGTTTGAAGCTGATGGACGTCCGGAGCGCTGTCGTCTCGAACATGATTCCAGCTTCGAGAAAGTTTTGTTTTGGCTGTAAAGCTACGGAGTGCACTTTGCCGACACCACGGCTGCGGTAATCCACCGACATAATATAGTTTTTCAAAAACAAGACGGTAATTTTTACCGTCAAAATTTTTCCCGGGGTTTACCGCTACACCGGTAACTGTGACATCCCTAATAGACACCATGGCAGTCAGTTAAAATAAAAGTAATGTTATGTTTTTTCAACACCTCAACATATTTTTTGTTATTGTGCACTCTGTCATTCAGACTTATCGATCATTACCGCTGCATGTTATGCATGTTGGTTTAGACTTGTAAGTAGCTGTCACCTGCCCCTTCACTTGTGGTGAGAGATTAATTGTATCATTTGTAAAAGTTGTGCAACATGGACTCATTTAACATGTTAAGTATATAAATCTAGAGACTGGATTTAAATTCGAGGCCTTCTGTTTGCATAAAGGGAGATAATTTTGTTAGGAAAGGCATCTGGCTTCCATTTTTTGCTAAATTAATACAGCAAGCACAAGGTTTGCTGTTTTTTTTTTAATTATTATTTTCTTCCCTTTATAGAAAATGTATATGTAACCTTTTATCAACACACTGTTAACATTGACCTTATCGATGTTTACTTTCATATCAACCACTGCTGTCCTGGGTCCACAAAGATAAAAAGTGAGTGTTTACAGTGAAAATGTTATCTCTTGGCTGTAAAAAGAACTCCTCTGTACTAAGCAGTTTTTGACCCTGCAGTCATCCATTTGCTCCTCCCCTCATAAAAACGACAGTGGAGAAAAGCGGCGCGCGTGCTCCTCAATGCCATATCGCCCCGGAGAGCATTTCCTCTCACTCCCCTGGTCACACTCATCATCAGCGCACACAGCCCTGACACCTGCGCTGTAGAATGGGGACCATGCTTCATATGCTTCATATCTGTGGCCCGCTCGAACGCGCAGTTAGAGCGCGCTGAGGAGGCACAGGAGAGAGATGCTAAGGCAGTATAGTGGCAGTGAGCTTTTCAGGGGAGAAACTGGGTGAACTGTTTGGAATATCAGATTGATTGTGTCCGACATTGTAAAACTGTCCCGGTTTGTTGTAGGTTTATTTGAAAATCTCCTGCAACTAAATAAATGGTATGTTGCAATAAAACTCAATATAACAAAATATTTACAGCCAAACCTATGCCAGCTCCCAGCATGCTCACTGGTTTCATGGACTATTGTTCCCTGTCAGAGTTTGACGAATGGGAAGCACATCATTTCTCAAAAGCTTCTGCCGTGAGCAGTTGGAGGGTGAGGAGTGTGAAGGTCTGGCTGAAGGACATGGCTCTCCTCTGACATTGGTGCATGATTTATAACGCTCAGACAGGGGGACTACGGCCTGTCCGGAAAGCTTTATCAGGTACAGTAAGTTGTGGTTAAGCTGAACGCCGTATGGTGGTGTGGTCTGTGAGGATCTATGTGATGACGGCAAAGAAGCCACACGCTGCCGTTGAGCCTGTGTTAATTATTCCACCAACTCCACTGTGGAGAAAACTGGCAATGTTCCGATTTACCCCTCCAGTCGCTTTGATGAAAATATAATAGCCAAGGAGATTTTGTTTCTGATGGTGGTTTGTGCAAGATGATCCAAAGACTGCACAGTAATAGGGTGGGTACTAGTTTTATGTGCTTCTTCATATTATACATGTTTTTAAGTATGTTTTAATCAATGGCCAGCTATAGCTCTTGTGCTCTTTTTTAGCTGTATAGAACAAGGAGACATGGCTGGTTTACCTCCGCTATATTGTTCAGTCAAGATAAATTTCCCCCAAATCCAGACCTGCCGCAGTGTCTATGAATGCAATACAGGCTTTAGTCTGCGCTGAAGGATAAACTGTTAAACACTGTTAAACACTGTGGTCATGTCAAGGACCCATGGGCGGCTCCCGTGCAGTCTAGATATGTTTTTTTCCCCCCTGTATCCAGTCAGTCCCTGTGCCCTGTAATTACCGTCCTGCCTACAGAGACACTCACAATATGGTTTGATAGTCCAAGCTTCTCCTCTGCGTCTCCTTCCCTGCAGCTTCTACCACTTTTCCTTCCAACACTCATCCCCTGAAGTGGTCCAGGCCTCCAGCTCACATCAACCAGTGACTGCCTCCAGATGGTCTCATTTGGTAAGCAGTCCCTGTACAGTGAGGGCGGAAAGCCACAGTAAGAAGTCAATCCAAATGGTTTGCGTAACGTTGCCAGGAGTTTAATGTACCTGAAGGGTGAGACCGCTACTGGAAGAAAAAAAATTAGCTTTTTTCCCCCCTTTGGCTTAATGTTTTAATTGAATGTTATTTAATATAACTGGATGCTTTGATGGTCTTCACAACCACCGTCACTTTGTATCTTTGTGTGTCTTTTACACTCTTGCCAACTTTACACCGTCTTCAAAGCTACTGCATGTGTGTGTTTTTGAGCTCTTTCCAATTGTCGTGTATTCCCATCCTGTAATTGCAACTAAAAGATGAGTTTTAGCGCTAAAGGTTTTGACAGGTTCTGTGTCAATTTGGAGGAAGATTAGCCTGCTATAACAAATCTATCGTATCATTTCCCAAAGTTATCATCTAAGCCTGCATTGGATTCGCTATTTGCAAATTTACTTGGAATGTATTTTGTGACAATACAAATAATGAGGAAAGTTGCTTTTTTTTTTTTACCACAAATTGACGTGAATGATGTGGACCATAAGAGTAACTTGCAAGGGGTGGGTTCATACTTGGGTTAGTAGGAAACAGCTTTTATGATGTTCTTCTCCCCGTTGTTTTTGGACACTTGTAATGCTTCATCATGCTTCTTATTGAATTTCACCTCCTGGATATTTGGTCTTTGCACTGGAAACCCTGTGGTGAGGCAGAGAAATACATCTGCAGTTTACTGGTTATGTTCCGAACATATGAAACTATGGATGTTCCTGCTAAATCCTGGATACTGCGATACCCCAGCGTGAACCTTTCCTTCGTCCTACCATTTTTGGTCAACGGCTTTTATGATCTTGTCTTGCGGCCTTGAAGGGAAGGTAGATGGTGCTTTGATAGTCTGATGGGCAGAATCCTACCTCATAACTCTAATAAACAGCTGTTAACCTTATGGCGGTTGTCCTTTATTGGTACATTCAGAACAGTGTTGTGCATATCTATTGTCAATGAGAGAAAGCCTTAGGAGGCCTGTTCCAAATAATGTAGGCTGAAAGCCAAAAATATGTAGCACTTTTTCTTTGGCAATTTAGAGAATACCCCTGCACTTGTGCTCCTATGAACTCGCAGCAGGATCAGGCCCCAGATGTTGTCTAGACCCTTTTTGATACACGACCCATAATTCAGACCTAAATACCTGAGGAACGCTTCTATGACCTGATATGGATTTGATCGAGCAATGTGCAGCTGTCAGGTTCTTTCTCTTTGATTCCTGGAGCTCTTTGTCTGTGAAACTGAATGTGACGAGCAGGTTGCCTTGTTCACTTCACTCCCGTGGTTGGCTGCTTGCACCGATTGCCATTTGTGACATGATGCTACAGTTAAGAAAGGCATTCACAGCTCTGGATGCACGGTGAGCTGTGACCAGGTCAAGGCAAGCTCCGAAATCTGTGATGCTCAGTAATCGCCCGCCTGGTATAGGGATAAAGAGCTAGCCTTATGTACAGTAGTTACATGCACATTTCTCTCTTAGTTAAAATGCAGTATAATCTTGCTTAGTGCACCATGTGGTTTATGGCCCACACATTGTGCTCACATTTGTAGCAGCGGCCAGCAGCACTGAAATAGTCGCTTTGTCTTAATGGGAAATACAGTGAATAAGCCAAACCCATTACAAGCCTGAAAACAATTGACATTGTGTTCTGAAGAGTTCCGTAACATTAAAAATGATTTGTCAATTTTTCACACCACATAATAACATAAGTAATAGCCGTTGAGTTGAGGTTATATTCACGCTGTCAGACATGGTCCGGATCATTTGACTCCTTGGGGTTAAGTTGTTAATGGGTCTAGACATGGGTTTGGATTTGTAGGGCTAATACTGGCTAATGGGCCTTAATCTCTGGCCACTCTCAGGCTCTTGGCCCTCTTCATACAATATTAATAGGATTAAACGGCATGTGGATATGAGGGGGCGACAAATGTAACAGAGAGCCCCTCCTCACACGCATAGTTCGAACTAAGGTGTTACTAACAAGTGATGGCTCTCCTACTGTTTACTGGCCCTGTCCAGATAAGTTCCCATATTTTGTGGGAAGCACCGACTCATTTCAATAAGGTTATGACACAAGCTGACCACTCCGGGGGCGACAGTTTGGTCCTTTGTGAGAGAGAAGCTGTGTGGTCCCTCTGTTCGCCCAATGAATTGGACCATTTTGTCCAGTTGCACGCATGATAATCAAGACCTGCTTTTGCTGGATTCTTTATTGCTGAATTGTCAGAAATAACCCTGTTGGAGCTCGTTATAGATCCGCATGCTCTGGTTGGTGTGAGGAAATGACACCGCAGAGTTGAGAATTCACAGCTAAGCTCACAGAAGC
This sequence comes from Proterorhinus semilunaris, assembly GCA_021464625.1. Classification (NCBI taxonomy): domain Eukaryota; kingdom Metazoa; phylum Chordata; class Actinopteri; order Gobiiformes; family Gobiidae; genus Proterorhinus; species Proterorhinus semilunaris. Next base: position 14,350,465 of record CM038356.1, on the reverse strand, counting down.
GACATTATGTTCAGAGTATGCTAACCTTATGGCTTATGGCTTGAACGTAAAGTTGTCTGTCGGGGCACATGGGAATTGCAGCCTGTCACATTTCAAAGATGGTTACTAGACTGGACTCTAGCCATTAGTTTTTCCTGCCAAAAACCATTGAGTGCCATATTTTAGAGCTTGTAATTAGAGCAGTACTCATCCTATATATATAGCCACAAGGCATGTTTCGTCTGCGGACCTATCCTCATAAAATTTTAGTGTACAATTTTACATATAAATTGCGATCTCAAAATTGGTAGGAGCACTTCCGAACCCTAAATACACATAATTAGCCACAAGCAACTTAAAGTATACTCTTCAACAAATAAGAACTTGTTCCCCAATTAAATGTAAACATGTACTTAAAATAAATTATTATATCAATAGACATGTCACAAAAGCAATCTTAAGAGAACTATTTAGCCAGTTCTCCGATTCGCCCATTATCGCACATTTGCAAAGCCTTGTTATCTTTCTTTTCTTGATCGGCCCCATTTCTTTCCAAGGTCCTGCGCGATCATTTTTCTGAGTCTGTTATTGCTGCGGCTTGAGAGGTTTTCAAATATGATTACAGTATCTTGTGTTTCCTGACTGTGGTTAAGTAAGACCGTGTGGTTAGGCCAGTTGTCTATTACCGTGGGTAACCTGCGATACCCCCAATCTGTAACCATGGGATACCAACAAACATCTGGCCCCTGTGTTTTGCATCCAGCTGTAGTCCACCTCCTTTGACACTGGTCCGGACTCTCATGACAGAAGAGGCATCAACAGAGGAGGCATTAACATTCACTTAAAGGAACTGGCTAAGATATGTTTTTTCCTGAATTTAGACGAGTTGATACGTACCTGTCTGGTCTTTGTGCGTGCCCTAAGTCACGCAAAACGACCAAAGATGCTGTTAGCATTTGGCCTCTCCCAGCATATTCCTATGGCTCCAAACGGGGTGAAGTGAGAAGCGACCAAGCTCTTCCACAGGCACAAAGACCAGACGGGTACGTATCAACTCGTCTAAGCTCAGGTAAGAACATAGCACAGTATGGAAGGGAGGACATTGGAATTAGTAGATCCTTATTTTGCAATATATTAAGCAAAGGTTGTCTGTTCATCATTTCTTGTGTAGTTGCTTTCACCACCAACACCACTGACTATTATACAATGTCAGAATCGCTTTCTCCCTCACACCTTGGAAGAAGCACAAAGAGAGAGCATGTTTGTGTGCTTACGTTATTCAGAGGAAGTCTTATGCTACTCACTGGAACGCCACAGTTTATTGCAACAAGACCAAGAGTCTAGCTCAAGTTGTTGAATAGTTTTAATGTAACAAAGTGCTTACTGCACATTAACATTGCCAAAACACACTGCAGCACACTGTGAGGCAGGAGCTGAATGAGATTCAGGGCTGTAATCTCAGCGGAGGGGGCTCACTGCTAAAGGCCTGTGAGGTTTATACAGTATTATGAAGAAACCGAACCAGGGGTGTAGGACTAACTGCAAACGGTACTCAGTTTTGAATACATTATTAACAATTATGAATAGCATACATTCAACAATAATCCAATATTGTGTAAACATTTTCTCACACAACCTGTACAACTCTTTTCAAAAAGACTTCTTTTTTTTGTTTCATCTTTAAATAAATGAATGCATGAACGAATAGCCAAAATTACCTACACTTCACTGATTTTTCAATATTTCTCAGATTATAGATCCTTTACCGATGATTTGTGCCGATAAGTGAGTCTAGGTGCATCTAATCAAGCGTGGTGAAAATTGAGGCTGCTAATATAGCTTGTCATGACTGGGTGTTGCAGACAGGCTGACATCTCTGCAGATGGCCAACAGCTTGTGTTGTGTAGGATTTCACATGCACCTCCAACTCTGTCATTATGAATAACTTCACATGAGCGGCCAATTGATGGGATGGTGATGGTTTGCTGACTTGTGCTCTGGGCTTTGTTTGGGCTGAGCACTGACCCCAAGTATCTGCGGCCATATATTTCTCCACATCACTGACCTCTGCCTGTGTGACTTTTACCCCATGTGGCTGTTCCAGCAAGTGAGGTCTTCCTCTTCAGCGGGAGGTGGATGCACACTGTTGGCTTGGTTTGTTTTCTGATCCGCAAAGGAAGTTTAGCTTGGAGAAGAGTGGAGTGTGTTCTCTTTTTACGAAAGTAGCCCTCGATTTCCAGTGTGATTGCACTCTTGACAGAATAATGCGGCCTCTCAAGAAAAATACATCTCTAATTAGGCAGATCAGTTGTATTTAAATTGAAGTGACTAATAACTATAGCTATATAGAGGCATGAGGGACAAGAAGACCCCAGAGAATGTGACCATTCAGTGCCGTACATTCTCCTCCACTACACGCTGGAGATGTCAGCTCTCTGTCATCTTTTGAGTTATGTGAACCTATTCACCTTCAGTGTAGGTGGTGAACTGTAGAAAGACTTACCCTTCAGACTCCAGCTTTTTTTTCCCAACTAACACAAACCACAGTCATCTCCATTCTGTCAGAAATGTCAGGATTAGAAGGTTTCTGGCCTCAGGTTCACAGTTAATGTGGTAAGGGTTGGAAAGTACTGTTGTATTATAATTGAAGTAAAAACTTGGACACACGTGTATCAAGAAATGTTTGAATACTGATACAGTAGCATCCCACAGCTGACGTGTAACAGGCCACATTATCAGCCTGAGGTGTAGATAAAATGACTGGAGGTACTCCCTGTGTCTCTGCTTCATAATTTAGTAGTGTTTTTAAATGTTTGCTGATGCGCCGCTGCTGTCACTCTAGGTGATGGATGGGGCTGATGAATCTCCGCATGACAGCTGAGCTGAAGCAGCCGGCCGCGGGTGCTGCCTCTAGTTCTCTTGAGACACTGTTGTTTGGACAATGTAGCGCCATCATTATGTCACCTCCAGAACAGCACATGGGCGCTTTATTCTCCTCAGGGGCTTTAGGCGACTGCTGGGAGCTCATTCATCCACTATTGATTTTAGCACAAGTGTAATCCACCATTGTTGAACACACAGATGGCAGGCTCTTATTAGGATATTGCCTGTTCCTTCTTCCTTGTTAATACTTATTCATCTGCAGGATTACATTCATAATGAGAACTCGATATGATTTGTGCTTTTTACTTACAAGGACACAGTATGAGAAAATCACCGAACGAAATGTGCGATTTCATGTGGTCCACTGCTGGAGACATTTGGTGAGCAAATGCACAGATACATGATTGATAATAGCTGTCAGAATGAACAGATGACTTGGCAGGACCCATACTGATATGTGTGTGGATACTTAATTTGCATTTAATTAGCAGTTTCATTTGTTAGTCATATTCACATTCACTGACTTCTTGAACTGCAAACCGAGTCATATCCGTGTCTTTCCAGGGTATATATTAGTGAAAGTTTTCTGACATTGGTGAATTTGAAAGTTCTTTCAATGCTGGATTATCGGATGCAGCGTAAACCAATCAGAGAAATTATCGTTGTTATTTGCTGAAGTTTTTGAGGCTCACCCATGTCATGCAGCAGAAAACAATTGGTCTGTCCTCCTGGTTCTCACCTGTTTGGGATAATATCAAACGATAAGAAAGACACATTTCTAAGACTTCTTTCCCGTATTGGCTTCATAGAAATTAATTACATTAATTCTGAGTAGCGTAGTGATAATATAAGTCATCTCAGAGTTCATGGCTACAGTCTGATAACTGCAAACCTTGCCGTACAATTTTGAATATTCACAATCCTTGCTCTGATTGATCCTCTGCCGCCCCAGGTGTTCAGCTCCAAATATGTTTATTCTTCTGCAGAAACAGCTGTACAGAGCATAGAATATGGTGAGGAGGGCAAATGCTTGAGAAACCAGATCAACTCCTCTTTGTTTGAAATCGGTGTGTGCCAACAGTCGTCCCTTTTAGAAACGGCATCCGTCACTACAACCGGTGAAGTGTTGACACCTGAGTGCATGTGTGGCGGAGCTGGGAGTGTGTACAGTGAAGCTGTTCTGATGCACGTGGAGCAAGTGAGAACCCTCAGCTGATCCATGAGTCCAGATCATTGTTACCGTAGTGCAGCAGGCAATGCAGAGCAGCCTGTAGCTCTGCAGCAAAGTTTATAGAGCATTCATAATGTCATATGTGATGTATTTATTCAGTCAACTGTTTTGTTATGACAATTTACCTTCTATACAACAATGTGTGGAATGAAAATGCACAGATATTATGCTACTTACATTTTTGGTGTTAAAAATGAGTGTCATTATTGAGAAGCAGATGCATGAGGATGTCATTTGTCTTATTCTTTTCATTTACCATGCTTTACGGTGCTCACTTGTGCATTATCGTGAGCGCTCAGAGTGTGATGTGTTTACAGGACTGAGTTTATTTGATCTGGATTTGGGCTGTTTTTATGAGACCATGAGCAGCTGACAATCGGCCTGTCTTATAATTGCGAGATTTACAACCAAAAGAAAGCACCTGCTCAGTGCTCAACACTGTTTATCTCTGGAGGTTTAGCACAGATTAGTCCTTTGCTTTTTTCTAAATGAAAGCGCGGAGCGATTGCGCTGAAGAAAACTGCTCATATTCGGGATGTGCTCTGATTGGGATTAAGATTGACATTCACTACCAAGAAGCCAATTTGTTCCTTTTTCTGAGCTTGTTTTTAAAGTAAAAGTAGTTTGTGTTTCAGAAAAAGGCCTCTGCTTGTGGCCTGTGGTGACACTTCATTAACAAAAGTGTACATTTATCACCGCTGAACAGTGCTTTTATTGTGCGAGTTTTCATTGCTGCAGAAACTGCTGCTCTGTCACTTTTATTTGTTGTGATCTATACCACTACATTTAAACATTTCACAAAAGGCTCGCTGAGTTGTGCTGAGGTGTCGTGCAGCCCGTGGCCCCCAGTAGACCTGACAAGTGAAAGGCTGGTAATTGATTTGTTCAAGTGCTCCCTCTGGTTCTGTGAAATGAGATGACAGTGAGGCTCTCGGTGCAGCCACAGCAGGAGGAATTGTGCGGAGAAGGGACAGATCTGCAGCGGATCAATACTACACGGCACTGAAGAAGGAACCGCATACAGCCCTTTGTTCTCATGCACCGTGCACAGCTCTATCATCCAAACATTCTGTCCCACCATATAATGTCTGCACATCCTTGAACTCATCCGTGGATTTTAAACGCGCATGGCATTGTGTATAATCCAAAATACAGTATAGAGAGTTGTATGTTTGAATACAGCCCACCTCGTCTTTGCCATGTCCTCTATTCTATTCTGTGTGCACCAGAACACAGTGGTGTTGACAGGGCATCACAAATCTGCTGTGTTGCTCTCTGCATCTGTCTTCACACCTAGTAGACACTTAAAGTTTCCCATTTCTCTGGCGCAACTGAGCTGAACGAAATGTATTGTGCCTCGATCCCGTTTTCCGTGATGTGAATGTGAAAAAAACCCTTAAGTAATGTAAGTAGCAGAGATGATGGAGGTGGCGTAGATACTCTCCCTTTGAGGCAGTCACAGGAACCAGAGCTAATAGTTACAAATGAGTTCTTTGTTTTGCCCTTGTATGCACCATCAGCCTCATTTGTTATACTGGCTCGAATAGCTGTTAGAAGACAATAGCTGAAAGTGTTGTCGCGGTTCTGGTTGATAAACAAGGAAATCAGTCAACTTTTGGACTTCAACATAATGAATGAATTGGCACTTTTAGCTGAATGTAGACAGTCTATATTTGAAATAACAAATGTCATAGCCATAGCCGTAATGATTTGAATAGGTTTGCATCATTTGGATTGCGTATTGCTTGTTTGGCAATCCTTCCTCCCTCTGCCAGTGATGTATGGGGGTCAAAAAGGCATTTAATTGCTCCTTTGAGAAGCACTGACCTCGACTGTGTTGTTATCGGAGATCTGACACGAGCAGGTTCAACTGATTAAAACCCGCCTGCTTTGTCCGCACGCAGGGCCTCCCTTATGTGAACCTCCTGTGTGGTTGCTAGATTTTAAGAACGTATGAGGTTATATGTTTATTAGCTTTAGTCATTGGTTGAAGCGACACCTTTTTTAAGTTACCAAAAGCTACAGCCACTTTAAACTATTATTCCTTGGGAGCCTATGTTTAAGCTGATGTCCTTGAAAACAATAATCAAATTCCTTCAGCAATTTTACCTTTTTGTTTAAGCTATTACATTATATACAGTATATACATTATATTGTTGCGCAGCCCAGTAAACATATTTCTTCAATCAACATGTTACCTTTTGATTAAATGCATTGTCTTTCTCGGAGAAGTGGAGTAGGCACACTGAATGTCTCTCCGTTTAAGCAGAGTTAATAGTTAATGTAGTTTGGTCTGCCCTTTGGGCCGCAGTGCACTCTTTCACTTGGCACCTATCCTCATTAGCTCTGGAAAAGCCTTCTGCGTTCATGTAAAACAGTGTAACATGAAACACTCGAGTAGTTTGCATAAGACTTTACAACCTAAGGCCGACAGACGCTGAGAACTCAAATAACCTCGCAGGGAAATTATACGCAATTATGCATTTGGAAAAAAAAAAATACATAGATTTTGTACCATTACATTTGCAATAAGCTTGACAAGAGGTTCAATTCAGAATATTGGATTTTTTGGAAAAGTAAAATCATCGCGGTGGCGCAGTGGTTAGTGCTCGCGCTTCACAGCTAGACAGTCCAGCGTTCGATTCCCACCTGGACGGGGCCTTTCTGTGTGGAGTTTGCATGTTCCCCCCTTTGTCTGCGTAGGTTTCCTCTGGGTACTCCGGTTTCCCCTACCACTAAAAACATGTACAATAGACCATGATGAATGAGAGTGTGTTTGAGAGTGCGATTGTAGGACAACGGATGCAAATTTAGGCCAAGTGTGGCGTGTTTACATGCATGAGACCCATGTGTGTTCATTAACATGCACTGTCCCGACCAAATACACCAATAAAATAAATAAAATCATAGCATTACCACTAATGTTTGAAGCCCCATCAAACTAATGGGATTTCTCAATGTTCGCATGTCAGTTCTGGTGCTCTGAAGGAAGTCATTTCATGCTCCCTGGTGGGATAATGTATTTTAACCAGAGGCCATTGAGTGAGTTTACCACAACACACAATAGATTGTTGTGAGAGATTGTTGCTCTTTTTAGAGACTTTGTCAAATTATTAAAACACATCTTTTCTACTTTGTCCCAAAATTAGCTTGAATAAAACATTGTTTATACTGTGTTTGTTTTGAGCATAGTATTGAGTGTAAAACTGTGTGTTTTATGAGGCTTCCCAGTAATTCCCCGAGAGTGTACGTTCACCGCTGAATTCCTTCAGGATGAGTCTGGTGCTTTGTGAGTCTGGTCCCACTGTGGCCTCCTCAGTCTTAGCGTAATAAGAATCTACAGGTGGTCCCTCTGGGACACACTTCAAACCAGGAGTTAGACTTATTCTATTGGTGCTGCTCGTCACACATTAATATTTTTAGCTTGTTCTGGGGATTTTTCCATTCACTGTGAGAACATTTTATAATAAATTAGTATAGCATAGTTCAGGGACTGGCCAGCTCCACAGTAGTCTGCACTTTATCGTCATTTCTTTTACATAAATCTGAAAGTTGTGCCAACTTTATTGACTTTATTGACCAGCTGATGACCTTTTATACAATGCCAAAATGAAAACACAAAAGATTGCTTATAAAACAACTTTGCAAAGCTGCAGTGAGCAGACCATAGTCATTGATACCCCATGTTGCTTCTTTTCTCTGACAGAATGGAACAGTAGTACATTTAAAAGCCATGTGTTAAATGGATTGGTTAGGTCAATACCTCATCACTAGTTAATGAGCAAGGTTCAATTAAAAGTAATCGATCTTTGATGTTTCAATATAGGTCACACAGAAATCAATTATCAAGCAACTAGACCTTGGTCTCTCAACATATTTATTTGAATGGATATATTCATGCAAGTGCATGCACGCTTACTCAAATCCATTGTCCGATCTTTAAGAACGTTTTCACTTTTCCTCATACAAGGCAAACATAGCAACCAGAGCTGAATGGTGGTGGTAGTATAAGCTTATCAATTATGTTTAATGGATCACAATTTAAATCATAGTCTTTGTTTACCCAAATCACACAACTAATAACCTTCATGGAGATGTTTGGGACAAAATAGAGCTTTAATATTTGCTGATGTTAATCTTTTTTTCTTATTGATTTATCCATGATGAGCATATCATTTACAAATTATTTGTCTTGGTGCAAGACCATTGCAGTCTCTGCTTTAGGATCCAGTAGGTGCTGATGAAGAAAATAATCTGATTTGAATCTTGTGAATATTCCCGTAAGCCTGCAGTTTGTAGGTCATTGTGCCATTACAGCTTGTACTTGCTCTGTCTGAGTGGAGGATAGACCACGCTCTAGGGGGTATGGGGGGTGGGTGCTCCTTTTTCCAGACTAGCCTTATTCTGCCGTAAGTGGACACTCAACAAACCGAGCAACCCCTCAGGACTAACCTCGAATCCCGCAGGCAACAAAGGGATTATACCAGCAACAGACTAATCTACTTTAGTGGATATACTTTACCGTGAGCTCAGGCATCACCTTAATCTCTCAGAGATGTGATTGGTTTCTGATACATCACACCAGAGGGAGTTTTCATGGTCAATAGATTTTTGTCTAAGTGGCACATTGGAGGCATAAATGAAAAAATCCTATTGAATCTGTTGTCAAATATCTATGTAGAATCATTCAAAAGCATCACTTAAATATGTGTGAACTGGGGGTGTTATATGAAAAAATATTCTTTGTGAAGCAGCCAATTCCACATTCCAGGAATGACACTTGTTATTCTGAACATATTCTTGGTCAAGCTCATGTCTCTGTGGCTCTTCGGGTTGTGTACTTCCGATGTTTTTGTTGAATTTGAAGATGAGGCGCTGCACTTGCATTGAGAGGAGAGTGAGTTGGTCAATATTAGTAAAGGAGGCTGCACTGTATAAGGCTCAACTGATCACCTTGTCTTTGGCAGAAAGACGGGGGTTGCACTATTTTTGGCACAGCTTCACTTGTTTGAATGTTTCTGAATAAATGGTGCGATTTGATCGATCACAGACTCAGGCTGCAGCCCAAAGAGAAATAAGCTGTGAAATATTCTACAGTTAATTTCACAAAAACCTCTCGGCTCAGTTCTGCATCTAACAGCTCCTGAGTGATTTGTATTAGGCCTTACATTGTTCACACTCTCGTAAAAAGATTGTTTCACATTTTAGAATATTGATCTTAAACAGGGTGTCTTTTCGCATGGATTTCCCCACAAAAGAACATTTGCTCAGGTTTGAGTCAGATAAAGTGGACTGAGTGGTCACTTGAACAACATGTTGCATGGCGTGTGTTTGCTTCCCTTCATAAGTGTTAACTCTATGGAGTGTTTTACTGTTCCAGTCCCACACAGCTGGATGTTTCAGTGGAGGAACGTTAACAACAAAGTAAACGTGCTTCAAAGTAATACTTCCTCTCCAGATGCCCTAATTACAGTCTCATCAAGTTGCCCACCACTGCTTCACATGTTAACCATCAGGAGCACATGGGTGTCCATACACAGGCTTCTGTGACCCTTTGGTAACTTTAGATAGCAGGACAATGCATTGAGAATTACACTTGAAAATAAGGCATGGGTTACCCATTCATTTTCACTGAACTGGAAACTTATGTTTATATGTTTATGAGAAAACTATCTTTGTTGCCTGGTCTAAAGTTACCACTTGCAACAAGTAAAAGTGCATCTCAGCATTGTGCGTTTTTCCTTCCCTCATATGCCAGCTTTTATATAAATTGTAAGAAATTGCATTGTACGGTCTTTTGCTGTTGCCTGCTCCTTAGGGTCCATATGAGATGAATGAGTCTCCCGTGACTTGTTGATCTTATAACGCACAGTGTGAATCTGCGGTTACAGCGGCATGTCCATTTTATCACTTGAATACTACCAGAAGAATAGATGGCCTTTTACAAATATGCCGGTTTTACAGCTGTGGAACATTGCACTCTCACAGCCTGAGACCGTGTGTGTGTTCTGCACTTCATTCAATGACCAAAGCCTGTTTATTTAACTTTATCTGAGCCGATTTCAAACACATTAGTTGCGTAGAAACAGGAGAAGAGTGGAGGCATATCCAGACCTAAGCAGACATCCATCAGGCAGAAGAGCAAGGCGCTGAGTGTCGTTTGAAGCTCACGTACATCTTCTTGTGCTCTACATGCCCTGTGTGATTGATGAGAAGTGACAGTTGTGAGGAATGGCCAGCTGCACAACAGGGACAGAGATTACAGTAGGTCAGCGTACCAATGTACCCTGACTGCTTTCCATGTACTTGATAAATATTAAAAACATTTGTGCCTACAAGCAATTTCAATGTGTCCTAATTTACTGAATAGGCCCATTCAGTGTTAAGGTCAAAGTAATTGAGATTTGTCTTTGTTTAAGCTTGCTTCAAGATGCATTTCTTCTTTTTTGTTCTTTCTTGGCAGTATTAACACAAAGTTGTGTAACTCTTAACTGCCATGTTTTTTTGCCATTATGAAAATGTTGGATAATTTGTAACTTTTTGTTTGTTCGTACAGCTTCAACTTGAAATATTGTCAAGTGGTCGAAAGAATGATGATGATGGAGGCAATTTTGACCATGTAAAAGACAGAACAGCAATGGTTGAATGTTAATTGCTATGACATTTTACATCACTTGAAACCTATTTAAGTAACTGATTCAGCAACTCATTGTGTATATTTCTAGGCAGTACATCTGATGTAACAGTGCTAGGCCTACATGCTGTGAAAGGATTATTGTACTGTAAACAGCAGGGCAGCAGACAGTTCAAATCCTCTTGTGTAACCCGCTGGTCACTGAAGGCACTGGGGATGACGCATGTGTCCGTGTGCTTCCTTCCCTCCTCTGCTCTCTGATCCTGGCCCTCCTGAGGTCTGACCTTAAATCCTGAAGGGAAGGCTTTCCGAGGCAGCCTGCTCCTTCCACTGTAGGTGTCTGACCTGGAAACAGCACAGATTGTTCACAAAGAACAAATACACTGGAATATTCCATCCAATTTTGCACTCTGATATGACCACTTTATCGTGTCTCTTTTTCTTTTTACTTAGTTTTAGCTTGTTCCTTTGCAGATTTTTTTCAGGACTTCTGAGCATACTTTTTCTCATTGTTCGATTTTTTTTTCTCATTCTTTATGTGATGCTATTTGCTATTTGATGAGGGCACTAAACCTTTCTTCGGCTGCATCTGTTTCCTGCTCCGGAGAACTGCAGCGTGCACAAGTCGGATCGGATGAAGACAAATGAATAAACAGAAAAGATGACTCACGGCTTTTATTCCTGTGTTTTGACAAGTGTGACTTCCGCTTGAGCGTCTGAGCTGGGAATCAAATACATTCACGTGTGTCTGTGTGTGAAATGGCCAGAAGGCTGCTTGCTTTGCATGTCAGGTTTCATATTAACCGGATAAACATGGGGCCGCAGCTATGCTGATCAAGCTTGTGTCTGCAGGTGTTTGCTTATAAGAAGTGGTTGCTTGATCGGACTGCAGTATATCCTACTATCTCTTGAGTTCTTTTCAAGTAAATTCATTGCACATTCTGTGGATATGAAATGAATGATATGCATATTCCTGTCTTTCTTTTCCAAATGTCGGCTCTATTGTCACACACAGAAATATTCCACTTTCTCTCTGTAGTTCACACTAGTGCTCGTGTCTTTGCCCTTTGTAAGACTACTTCATATTGATAATGCGTGTGTGTGTGCGTGTGTTATCTTAGAGACCACACAAGGTACTTTGCTAGAGTTGAGTTTTTACTGGTATAATCTTATTTATTACATTAAAATATACAATATATGTTGTGGTGATGTGTTAACCATTCAAATGTACAGTATGTGCAAGACTACAGATGTAAATTAGCAGTTTTGCTATAATCTGGCACATTTACAATTTGTGTACAACTTGTATATGATAGTTCAATAATGTGTGTTGTCCCGATCAAATAAATACACAATTGTATTATTGGTTCTACCGGGTTATGTTTTATTAGGGCTGGATGCTATGGCAATTTTTTTTAATGTTTTCCTATATTGATCAATCTCTATTTTCGATTCAATTTGAGTGTTGTATAAAAAAATAAATATGTGTAGCTGATTTATGAACTTAGACACATTTACACAAACCTCAGCTCAAACAAAAACGCTTTCCTCCTATTTCATTTAACTCACACAAATCGTCCATTGTCTGTTTTGGCCAAAGAAATGGCTCTAAAGCCTGTCCATAAATTCCTATGGCGATTATTGAGATTGTAGAGATTACAATTTCGATTGAATTTTGATTAATTGCCCTGCCCTACGAGGTGCTGAATCATTTAAAATAACATTTTGAAATGATCTTACTACTTGGTCAGTGGATCAAATCAAATGATCAATACTCTTTCTATAGTCTTTTTACTTTGGTCTCTAAAATCCAAAACAGCACATATGGTCCAGTGTCGTAGAATATTGAAAGTTCGCGGTGGTCTCACTCCAGCAGGTCATAACGGTTGCTCCTCCGTCTAGCCTCTCCTCCCTTCAGGCCTCACATAAAGCCCTCTTCTTCTTTTGTTTGCTCTTTCACTCCGTCTCAGGCCCAGCTCCTCTCTGCTCTTTGTCCTGTAGCTGGGGCCCTCAGTCTCGGAGTCCACTCCCTCGCTTTTGTTCACTCTTCTGACAATGTCCCACAAAACAAGGATTCCAGAAATACTTGAATGTGTCTTTCTGTCACTGTGCATGTCTCTAAGTAAAGAAGGAGGATTTTATGTTTTTCTGGAGAGGACTGTATGGGCCAGCATGATAATGTTGACAGATTTATTATTATAATTGTTATTTCTGCATTAAAAGGTTATGTTCGTATTTGGTATGTCGAACAATTGTAATTAATTAATCCAAAACACCAGAAGTCCGGATATCATAAGTGTCACAAACCGATGTAGCAACTTTGTTTTATCGACCACACTTTGGTAATGCCAGATCAAAGTTGTTCCATATGATTTCAGAAAAATTAAATCATGCCTACGCCCCCGCCAGTCAAAATTACATGTTGAAGTAGCTGTCAAAGTCGATTTTACGTTTTTTAAGTGTATGTCTAGCCAATGCTCATAACACACCCATCATGAAGCTATTTTTTAATATGGTTTGAATGGTTTAAGGGCCTCATTTTGAGTTTGAACGCTAAAACAGTAAATGTAAATGGTTACTATAAGTATGTGGTTCACGTGGATAGAAAGTACATGGCTTTTTCTTTCATTGCATTATGAGAATAGATTTGTTTTACCAATAATGTTTTGGACATGATTGTTGGATTTTCTAAAAAGCACTTTACACCTGCATGAATTTTACGAGTCCCATTTTACAAAACCCTAAAAGAGAAAAAAATCTTAAAGACTTTTTTCATGCACAAAGAAAACAGTGTTTAAATGTCAATGTTAAAAGAAACCACATGAGGAAGCAGAACACGAGAACGTCACACAATTAGGAACAGGAAACAACCCGCCGACTGTTTAACAATAAAGAGACTCCCCCAGGACCAAGACCGTGTGCGATACCTGCTTTCAGAGAAAAAGACCCAACCGAACATTGATTTCTACTCACTTCATTCAATTGATTGCGTTCACTTCATCCAAGAGTACAACAAGGCTAATGATCTGGGCTTTGCAGCATGGACACTTTGGCTTACATCAGCCGATGCAACATCTTTCACCATCGCCACTGCAATGAACCAATTTAAGTCCACCAGCGCTGACGGATGGAAATGTGCAGCGTCTTGGTTTCAAATTCAATTTGGCTCAACAATGGGAGTGTAGAAAATTGCCAGAGAATGTTATTGATTCACCGAAAGAGATTAGCAGAGGAAATATTCTTTTGTGTTGCAGCGACAAACTTGACAGTACAATACAGGAGCGGCAAGAAAACATGGTGGAACATACTCTCTGTAATAGAATAGTAGTCTGGTGGCCTTGTTATTTGTAAGCCAATTAAAAATGTAATAAGAATTCTCCACGCCCAAGTCAGTAGAGGTCCAAATGTATACAACAGCAATTGCCGAAAATAATATTGAGCAGATTTCCCCATGGACAAAATGGGTATGATATGAGTGACTAAAGTGACTACAGAAAATCCTATGTTTCATTTAGGGAAGTGTGACAATATATACATTTTGCGTGACTATACAATATATAGGCCTAAATCTTTTTTTGACCTAGCATTAATGCTATTTACAGTTTTAACAGATTATCACTTTCTGTAAGGAAAATTAAATGGGCTTACTCGGCATGTGCAAAAAGTCGAGACCCTACAGTAATGACGGTGCTGTGGTTTTGTGTGAGGTGGTGACTATAAAAGTTTTGAATGCGTAATAAGCTGCTGCGCAAAAAATGCAAATTGACACCATCTGCAAGACAAAGCATTTAAAAACAACCTAAGCAGCTATTCCTGGTTTGTCTTGGACATGTTTATAGCTTCACAAGGCTCTCCGGTCTCACGCAATGTCAGCCGACACGCAAGACTTTTTAAGGTTTTGTTAATGGGATCCTTCAGGCCATAGAGATCAGCCTAAATAAGGTTTCATTGTTACTTCCTTATTTTACTGGTAAAATTGTACATTTAGCCAACACCAGATGAGGTTAGTACGCAAACTTTACCTACCAGTCCTTGGGGTGCGGACTGCAGTGGAACATTTTAGCATAGCTTGATTATACTGATTTGAGTCAATACTTAGCCCTTTTAATTTTGATTACTTAAATCAAAACGTAAGCACGCCCTTGGACCCAAGGGTTGAATCATTCCTATAGATTTTAAGAATATTAGATGATGATACTTTTAAAGCTTGGACCAAAGCCTCTGGGGCTCTGGATTCAAACCTAGACCCTCTAGTTGAAGAACCCTGGATTAGAGAATCTATTTGTGAATACCCTTTTCAAAATGTAGCAGAGTGTGTTTGTGAAAGGCGTGTGTTGGTCCTGAAGGGAAAAGACGTCCTCATTGCTGTGCTCTCCTGCTGACAGGCTTGATGGCAGTGCTCTGTGAGGGGGCTCAATGTGCCTTCAATTAAGAGCTCCCATTGAAGACAAAAGTTTAAAAGTGCAAAAGACTCAGACTTAGCAGGGATTCTGGTGATCTCCCAGTTTTAATGAGATGATTGCAAACAACATCATCCCATGTTTTTCGTTAATCTAATAACTTTCTTCATGCATTCACCTCCGAGGCTGTCGTGATTTAGCCAACATGTTTTAGTGATGATGTTCAGGACAAGGTCTGGAACTGGTCTGTATCTGTTGATGGTAAAAACGTAATCAATTGAAGCTACTTTGTCCCCTCTGTGCTCATGTGGGCTTTAGCTGAGTGGACAACCACTTGAGTAATTACAAGCCTCCTAATGAATAGCACTGAATTATGGCACCAGCAGGAAACTGGTTTTGAGTGAGTCATCCCACCGGCACGTCCTGGCCATCACATTAAACCGCAATACAGTTAAGGCCAGCATTTCTCGTGGTATTTTTCCTCAAATTAATGTGCACAATATTAAAAATGTAGTTGCCAATGTCATGAAAAATGAATGATGAATCCTATAGGCGCATTTTCATATGAACTGCGTGGCCTGCTGTGAGCAGAAGTGGGACAGGGCACAGCTGTTTTAAATGTGCACATTTAAAAGATGTCTAAAGAAGAGCACTAAAGATGTCTTCTCCTTTCTGCTCCACTGGTGTTTCAAAGGCTCTTCCTGCACTTAAGCTCCATGCAATAAACATTAGAGGCCTGCCCTGAACCAGGATCAGGTCTTTCTACTGTGTCCCCTCAGTGCTTTGGGGTGAATGATGGTGAAATGTGGCACAGTCCCTTCCTCATTTGCCCTAGTCCAGGGCTTTCCTTCGCCCCCGCCCTCAGGTCCCAGATGGATGGGGGTCTCTTTGAACCCTCATTTGTCAATATCCAAACCAAAACGTTTAAACAGCCACAGTCAATCAGAAGCATGTTTTTGTACAAAGCTCTGCCACTCAGTTGCTCCCCTGCCCAGTGAACAAGAAGCACTCGGAACACAAGAGGAGGAACAAATCAAACTAATTTATTAGTCTGCAGCCTAAAGGTCAGAGCATGACCAAAGGCGTCCTGTTGAGAGGAGGCGAGCCGTGGAGTGCTCCTCACAAAAACCGAGGCAGTCTCTGCGAAGGCATTAGACATGGGTCAGCCACAGGGAAGGAAGCAACTATAGCTCTGCTTTCTGAACAAAGGGCTTATTCGTGATGTTTAATAAAACTTGTTTTGTTGGATTTTCCACTTTAGTGGTAAATTGAGTGAAAAGCCATGGGCATTACTCGACGACTTCACACAGTGACCACTGCAGGACAGTATGAGGCAAGAGTTCACAACAAGGTCCCTGTTATACCTGTGCCACAGTGTATTTTTCCTAAATGATGGTTAGTCTTAGAGTTTTTTTTTTTTTAATTAAATCTAAAACTAAGCTAACAAATAATTGTCTTTGCTAATCTGACCACAGTTTCAAATAATTAATGCATTCTCAGATAGTGAAGCATGACTTTATTTTACCAGGAAAGTCTGTCCACGGGAGTCATGGTCCCAGAGAGGAACCTATTGTACATTTGTTTGGTGGTAGGGGAAACCGGAGTACCCGGAGGAAACCTATGCAGACATGGGGAGCACATGCAAACTCCACACAGAAAGGCCCCGTGCGGGGATCAAACCCAGGATCTTCCTGCTGTGAGGAACGGCTAACCGCTGCTCCGCCATGCCGCCCATGTCACTGTAGTGTTCCCAATTTAGGACCAAATGTAAGTTGTCCATACAGAGCTTTTCTGCCTGATTTAACTCGACACTTTCTCAGTCTGCAGGATAAAGGCAGTGTCTAATACAAAGGAGCAGTTTGTGTTTATGGCTGAAGTGAGTTAGGGCCTGTGAAAGTGCTTGTGTGAGGCCTACAGGAGTGACCAGTCTGTTCTGTGCGGCTGCCGCTCTGCATCGCAACACATTTACACGATTCCATCATCACAATATGTCACTGTGCTCCGCTCTGCTCAGCCAACTCCCGTAATTGGCCCTTGCACCTGGGCTTCACTATAAACATCACACAGCGTTTTATTTGGTCTGAAATACAGCTTTGACTTTTAAGAGAGGTGTAAAAATGTGTGCGGACAGTGATGGCCTGGGCACCCACTAAGCTCAGCTATTACTTGTTTAACCTGGTCAATTATGGCTTTGAGGTTATTGTCAATGATTCTGGACATGTCGAGGGTCCTCGGGCCTCTGTTGGACATGGTTGCATTAGTTTGGACCGTACTGCGTTGCATGTCTGCCAGGTCTCCCTGATGCCAGTCTGGTTTGGTGGATTGAAGTGTAGCTAATTTCCTCATTGGTTCATTTGGCGGTGGCTGATTACCCCTCATGATTATTATTCCCGTCACGTTCCTCCATGGTAGCGGTTTTTCAAATGGGGCTGATCAGTGATGCCGGGCAGCGGGCAGGGGCATTCACACATTTGGAGCAGCCATGTGTGCGCTCAGCCTGCTTGTGTCCCCGTTGTTTGAGGTCCACAGGGTCTGAGTCGAGCATTGCAAGTACAAGCTCATAGTTGGACACGTAGTTAGACAATAGTTGGGGGGATTTCTCCGAGGGGATTGTCCTACAGAGAAATGTGGGTGTTATTTTGTTCAGATTGCAGATTGTTCTTTGGCACAAAACCAAAGCCTCTCACTGTCTGAGTGCTGTGCAGGGAATAATGAGTGAAGGAGTGCTTGTGCTGAAGTGCTTTGATGGACAATGGAAATAGGAAAGTGCTATTTAGGTGACGCAACTGCAGTAAGACATGAAGCATTATAGCAGATTCTATGTTCATAGATTTTATAATATACATTTTTTTCTTCTCAAACAGTCGTTTTAATGGCCTAGTTCTAAAAGGGTTCATCTGTTTTGATGCTTAATAACTAGGGGTGTAACAATGCACTGTGGTCCTCAAAGCTGACAATTGAATCGTAAATCGAAGGTGTTTTGAACTGTGAGGTAGCTGAACCGTTACACCAGTTTTAATCACACACCAATATGAATTTCGGACATCTTATTTGATCTAATTCCCATATTACCCTGTGGGGGGACATTGAATAAAATGGTTGAGGAAAGTGAAAAAGTATCAGCTAACCAGAATCATGTGTGCAGTGCAGATTGATCGTTCCTGTCTTTCAGGACACTGGGGGTAGAATTGTTTTCCAGAGCTGAGAGGCACGTTGAGTTCAGCTCCAGACCTAATTACCTCAGTCCTGACCTTTCTCCTGCCTGTCCATCACCACAGGCTCATCCCTCCTCACTCCCCTCCCATTTACAGTATCATCAGTTACAGTAATTGAGCATTACCTTTTTCTGTTGCTATTTCCCCCCCCCCCCCCCCCCTGCATTCCTGGCAACAATTCCAAGTCTTAGCGTTATATGCAGCTCTGTGCACATTTTATTAATTTGTCGGCCATCACAATAACACATTTGTATTACACATTCCGACGTTGAACAGGCCAAGCAATAAAACATTTTAAAGTATGAAATATGGCGGAGCCGTGCCACTTATGACCTCGCAGCATGCCCATGGGAAGAAACATTAGACAAAGGGGCTTTGGCGGAAACGTTGTGCAGGCTGCCCCCGGTGTCTCTGTGGGCAATCCTAAAATACCACTGGGCTTCTTTCA
The DNA here is from genome assembly GCA_021464625.1 of Proterorhinus semilunaris. Lineage (NCBI taxonomy): Eukaryota > Metazoa > Chordata > Actinopteri > Gobiiformes > Gobiidae > Proterorhinus > Proterorhinus semilunaris. Next base: position 14,331,675 of record CM038356.1, on the reverse strand, counting down.
GATATCAGAGCCGGCTGATGACATGTAGTTGGCAGTCATTCAATCACTCGCTCTAAGCATGCTCACGACTTGATTTACTTTACCCATTGCGATCGCTCTTATGTGGGGTGAAAGTGATCTCTGAGACAATTGGAAGCTTTACAAATGGCTGAGTCCAGATTTTGATATGAACAACAGACACGGTGTAGTCTTTGTGTTCTCTCATCACACTTCATTGTTCAGACGTGTCGGATGTTTCTAAAAATACTGGGCAGAGCGACGCAGTTAACAGGTTTGGAATCGAACGGGGCACCACAGCATTAATTTGTGTTTTACAGCAATCACACATAATTAAATATGGTACATTTTTGTCGCGATACAATACATATCACTATACGATACGTTTGCGTAGGGCTGGGCGATATGGCAAAAAAAAAGAATCACGATTATTTGTTTCTCGATTTTCGAATGCATTTTAGCTGATTCAAGAACATGTGACAAGACAAACCTTTTATATAAACATCATATCAAGCAAATAAAAATCCCTAGTATCATTTATTATACAAAAATCATTGTTCTTATCTAAACTCCAAATCTATGTGCTTTTACTGTCCAAGAATTAATTGTAAAAATGGCAATTAATAAGTCCCAAGACGAAATTGACATTGAGATTGCGATTTTGATTAAATGAATTAAAATTGCCCAGCCCTACGTTTTGCGATACAATATATTCCAATGCAAGTAGACTTTGCTCTGAATACATTTGATAAGAAAGAACAAGTTTAGTTTACAAACGTTATTAAATATAAATTAGTCAGACACTGAGTAAAACAATATGAAAAATGTAAATAGAAAGTGGCATTTTAAATGTGGCCAATTCGCCCCAAAACTGGCCTTAACAACACTAGCTTTAAGGGAAATTATAATATTTTTCTATAACTAAGTTTCTCATACGTGTATCACAACAAAGACATATTGAAAAACTATATTTTATCCCAGACCAATTATATATTATTACCAGCTGTATCTAACCAGTAATAGCAATGGAATTAGGACATTTTAGCCTTATTAATAATATCCCCTTGCAGAACATTAAACTCTGAAAGTCTTTATAGTTAAATTTGAATGCAGAACTCGGTCTTCAGTGTAAGAGCATGTGACGGAGATCCAGGCTGGCTGTGGTGGGACTGCGAGTGGCAGCTCTGAGAAGATGATTGAGGAACAGCACGGAAGGGGCTGGATCCCATTTCTGGGGGCTTCTCTTGTTAGAGGCCACATGATCCGCTGCTTCTCCAGTCAGAGCTGCGGCACAAAGGCTGAACATGAATGTGCTCCGGGCCAATGCTCCGCCAGCTCTATACAGCCACAGCACCCCGAGCTGCTCTCTGCGCTCCTCGGGGACAGGCTTTAACAGAGAAAGACCTGCCTGGATCTCTGCACATTCAGTGTTTGTGAGAGATTGTAATTACAAAAAAAATGAACCATGTAATGAAATGCTGCATACTGTCATTGCATGTCAATTTAAGACCATAAGTGAACAAGAGTGTGATATAGCTCCACCAGTATTATCAGATCTTTTTTTTTTTTTTTTTTTTAGCAAATGTGTTATATGTTTGTTTAGTTTATTTTTTTTTTCAAACAAATAAAAACTGGCACAAAACTGGTACCATTCAAATAAAAATACATGCATACAAAAGCCAGGGAGTCATGAGCTGTAAACCCTTGGCCGGACTGGCATTAGCTTTGAGTATCTTTGTGCAGACAGATACAAATGGGCCGTGTGGTTTGGAAGCGCCGAAATGCAACCGTTAATGGGGAAAAACTGCATGCATCTCCAAAAATGGCTTCTAGATGAGTTTCATCTTCTTAGGCTTCTTACGTGAGCATCTTGTGGTTGAATGAAGATCTCAATTACTTGATAAATAGGCCAGAGAAAATAATCTGGCATTTCTGCGTCACAAAGCAAAGGCTGTTTGCTGTTGTCTGCCGGTTAGGTGGCCCTACGGAAATCTAATCTTCTCCCTCTGTGATGTCCAGGGTATTTCTATTACATCCGATTATTGGCTTGTCACCTCCAATGTCCTCGGGTTCTCAATTGTTTGAAAGCCTATTTCTGTCTTTACTCTGGGGATTTCATGAATATAAAAATTCCCCTCACCCCCACCCTGTACCCATGAGTAATGCAATGCGTAATGTGTGTGTGATGCGGATGCTAGCCGTCTTGCTGTTTGCCACCGATCTCACTCTGAGCTAATTGAGCTGGTTAATTATGGCAGTGGTCTTCACACCAGGTGCAGTCGCCTTGTTATCACAAGTCACGGCAAATTTGTCACGTGTTTAATTACGGCGCCTTGGGTCCATTTTTGGCCGCCAATATTTTATGCCAAAGGAAATCCATTAGTTGCTATAAACAGCAAACTATTCGGCTGCAATAATTGAGGGAAAATAACATTTGTCCATTGGTTGAAGGGCCCTGTCCAAGAATGTGCCATCTCTTAATTATGTTTTGACCCCATGTCGAACACCTCGGGCTCCTCAATCACATTCACGGCTTGAGGCGAGTGTAACAACTTTAAGGTTATGGCGTCCAGCTTTACCTCCAACATGGCTTCCTGTGGTTAGAGATGGTAATATAGGCCAATATAATTATACAGCAATTCACGTTGAGTGTATTTTCAGTTGGCCCCTGAGACTTCATGTCACTTGTTGCCACAGCCTCTTCTTGCTTTTCCCAGCATGGCGTTCCCTGACTGTGAGCATGGATTTTTCTGTGGTCGAGGGTGTGGTACTCCTCCTTATTTCTATCGTCCACAGCAGTAAGAGTTGTGGCTGCGGTGGCACAGCTGCTTCTAACTCGAGCCTTAACCTTGTAAAGTTCTGTTTGTAAATGCCACATAAAATTACGACCATTCTGCTGTATGCCATCTCCAACTCAGTGACCCAGAATAGTAGTCCTTCCTATAATCGTTGTTCTTGGATGCTGTTTTGAGGGGCCTCTTTGAATTTTGCACCATTGTTTTATGATCTTATGTGCAGCTCTTTGAAAATGCTCTTGTTGTTTAATAATTGTGCTAAATAAATAAATTGGTTTGGATTGGACTGCGCCACCTTTACTCGTTGTGTTGCAGTTTGTGTGCTAGTTCTGTTTTCCACTTTAATTTGTGCTAACAATCCTTTTTAATTTCTCTCGCTCTCTCTCTAGCCGTGCGATCAAGACCAACCAAGACCTGCTCCCAGAGACCCCTTGGACTAACATCTTCTACGACGACTTCTGGGGCACGCTGCTCACCCACAGCGGGAGCCACAAGTCCTACCGGCCACTCTGCACCCTCTCGTTCCGCTTCAACTACGCTCTGGGTGGACTCGACCCTTCGGGATACCACTTGGTCAACATTATCCTGCATGGAGCCGTTACCGGACTCTTTACGTCCCTGTCCCGTCTCCTCCTTGGGGGTGGTCTTTGGAGTCTTCTGGCCGGCCTGCTGTTCGCCGCTCACCCGATCCACACCGAGGCCGTAGCTGGCGTGGTCGGCCGGGCGGATGAAGGAGCGGCCCTCTTCTTCCTCGTCTCTTTGCTCTGCTACATGCGCCACTGTCAACTGCGGGGACATGCCGGGTCTTTGCGGCTGCTTGCCTGGTTTGTCGGGAGCCTCGTCTTTGCTGCGTGCAGTATGTTATGTAAGGAGCTGGGGGTGACCGTCCTGGCTGTGTCTGCGCTGTATGACGTCTGCGTTTTCCACCGGCTCAACGCGCGCCAGATCATTGCGCTCCTCTACAAGGTAAACTGTTTGTTCTCGACACAACCTCTCTGTTATTTCACATGTCTCTGATTTCCTGCTAGCGTGCCAAGAATCCCAGCTATCTGGCACCCTGCTCTGGAAAACTGATCGTCAATGTGCATTGCATAGGGTGTATATTTAACATTTCAACACAATATAATGTGAAAAGCATTTGCTACTGTGCGTATGTCCCAAGAAAGCTTGATGCTATTGTTGATAATGGATGTCAACATGGTAGTTAGAGTAATAATAGTAATCTTCACTTGGTAATATGATAGCTTTCCGTGCCTTCTGGGCTTATGTGTGTCTTAAGCGAATACAAATACAGAGTTGCTTGGAAACTAATAACTAGTAAATTGACCCCGACAGCGCTTTAGGAAATAATGTTGTGGCTTTTAAAAACCCAAAAGCCCTTTGTGTCTCTACAGATCCATTTGATACATTGTCTAATTATTCTATCAATGCATTGAGATCCATTTCCTACTGTCAACCAATGCAATAACTTAGTCATTAGTATAATTATGCAGTTTATCATGAGAGAATGTTTCTGCTGCAGTTGGATGTGGACTGTGCAGATTTCTGTTCCTATTTAGCAACAATAAACAATGGAAAGACCGATTGACCTTTCACACCTCACAATAAGCTGTGAACTATGGCTGAGCTATTGTGTCATACAGTGACAGTAACTCCCCATGATGGTTAAGACTTCACTTCTGCAATAATGATTCAGTTTCTTAGTTTGTCTTGGTTACAAAATTGTTCACGCCTCCATTAGTTTACAACAGTTCAGAGATGAATTTCACAATAACAACATTCTTCATAAAAATGGGAACAAAACATCAACAACTTTTCTTTTCCCCTTGATTAGTTCCTTTTTAACACACATGCATATGTTAATTCTCAAAAGCTGCTGTCAGACGTGTTTGATGATTTGCTCTAGTCAGTCTGACAACCGTGGCTTTGCATCCATCAACACAAATGCAACTGAACATGTGCGTGATGTGACAAAAGCCTCGAGCATCTTTGGTACACAAGTGCGAAAACAACAAAGATGGTGCAGAGCTGCAAGGACAAGCAACAACCTATATTGGTATTCTGAAAGTATAGGAATGATGAGTGTTGCTGTTTTTCTTTTGATTTAAGCCTTATCAGACTGTGTCCTCTGGAGTATTGCTCATCTATTGCGGCAACAGCCTTTCTAAGGGTGTGTCAGGCACAGCGCGAGCTGAGAGGAAACATGGCCAAATTCAAAGCAAATGATCTATAGGTTAAATGTATGCTTTGCCACTACATTTTATAAAGTTGGAATTATGAAGTAGAAACAGTTGTGGTATGAGCCACAGCGATACAATATTATAGATTAATTTTGATTGCGAGGTAAATGTTCTGGTAAGGCCTAGTTTTGAGTTGCTTATAAAACAGAAATGATTCGTGAATATGGTCTTACTACAAATAACATTGCTAACAGGTGCATCTCCAATGCACATATTGTACCAAAATAAAGTTGACATGATGGAGTAAAATGTGCATGGCTATACATAAAAAATAACACTTTTGGAAAATATGCACATTTGTCTTTGAATTTTGCCTTTTACTTGTTATTTAAACAAGTTTCTGAAGTTACTAAAATAAGTATCACACAAAAAATGCTGTTTACTTCTGGAAAATCTGTAAAGAAAAAAAGAAAAGAAAACAATGTCACTTGCTTTGTATTGGACATCGTACATGAAATGAGACTTGTTGTAGTTGTGTTTCCTTTCGTTTTGTGTTTTTTTTTTTTCCTTTCCGTTCCGTTAAATTCTGTTAATTTCTAGAGGTGCTTTGTAGGTGTGGTCCGTTTTGAAACGGCCGCTCTGGTGTGTTGTAGGTTCTCTTTTGCCGGTGAGGCAAATTCAAAAATCAATGTATGATTTTGCTTAACGTAGGATTGATAATGTAATTATAACAGGTAAAGTTGGGGTCACAGAGGGGTACGCTGTGTGTCTTTGTGTCTTTGTACATTGTAACATGTTCCCAGTATTATATTGTGATTTGATTAATTGTTTTTATTTCAATGATGTCGGGGGTGGGCGCTTATAAGCTTTTGCTTCAGCCCACTCCTTTTGAGCAGAATTTTAACTGCTCAAATAAAGTATTAGTAATAATTATAGCAATAATACTTTGGGGATCAGAAAGCCAGCTTGCTGAAAACTTGAAGCAAATACGCACTGGTCAGAGAGCATATCCCACCGGAGGAAAACTGAAACAACACGTTGACCAAGCTGTCACTTCACTTGTGTTTGACTTGAATGTAATAAAGCTTAGTTACGACTATAATGTTATGTTTGTCTTTTTCAAATCTCTGTGGAGAGAGAGGTCTCTTTGACTGATGAAGAACCTTTACTTTTACTGTGCTACACTGAATATTCATACGCTTCTGCTGCCTGTGTAAACACATTTATATACATAGATTAATATATTATATAAAAAAAAAATAGACACTAGAGATGTATCTAAAATACCCTCTTTTTATGGCTTCAAACATAAAAGGCCGTTAAAAAAAAAGGCATTTTAATGTATAGCACAAGTGTCTTAACGGTGAGGCTTCTTTAATCACGTAGTTCATGTATGACGTGAAGTGTTGTGTTGTGTTAAGGAATCGCATTTCTTAATTTGAAGCTGGCACGGCTTAAAGCAATCAAAGTGCAAAGCATGAAAAGTTAGTACCACAGTGTTGCAGAACGACCACATAAATCTACATATCCTATCTGATAAAGTGCCTTGTGGTTTCCATGACTGATAGTCCACAGCGAGCCAGCGCTTTATCACAGCTCTTAGCTCCAGTCATTTGACATTTGTTGGAAGTAGTGAACGACCCGGGCTTATCTGATAGAGGCTCTCACTCCATTACATTACACTTTTATATCAGCTGCAAATCTCCTACTTTGTCATTAGGGCTTCTGTGTGCGGTCTTGACGTTATAAATGACAGAGATACACCACGGTCGACTAGTTCGTAGCTCATTTGATCAGCGGAAGTGAGTATGGTTTATGCATTTGCTGTTGAGCTTTTTAGATATAAGGCCTGGAATAAAATGTCCATTGGATCTGTTATTTTAGTACTGTAGCATTAAACATGGTTATTCTGGAAATTCATCCGACAGGTAATTGTGTTTGAACCCCCTATGAGCATTTTAATTTAAATAGTCAGTGTTAAAGGATAAATATACGCAGAGGACCGCTTTCATGTCTTTCTCTGTCATATTAAATTTGGACGTTTTGACAGAAAATACCTAATTAATTTTTTTAATTCTTGTACTAAGACAATCGTACTCTTTCACACGTCGACAATCACACTGCCGTCTCTTCTTAAGCCTCATTAGTGCATATTTACCGTAACAGAATGCAACCTAACAATGAGTGCTGATCGCCATTGAGCAACAGGACGTTTTCTGTAACAGCAGCTCTGAGGGGAACAGATTTAATCTGCTGATCACAATGCATTCTAATTAGTACATTCACAAACACTGGTCTTCAAAAAGATGTCATTAAACTGTTTACCCAAACTGACCTTTACAGATCCTCCACATTTGCTTTGTGCATGATTAGAGCAGAAATGATGGCCCTAGATGAGGCTTTTTACATGAAACGCATAGTTGGCATTTCAGGGCTCTGCTGTGTGGTGGGACCACATTGATTATCGGAAAATAAAGCTTTTTGAGAGTGTTTACTGCGTGATACGAGTTTAATAGGTTTTATTTTTGTGTGACAGCTTTAACTGTGGAAGCAAAGAACGTTTGAACGCACTCCATTCATCTATAAAAGGTATTTTTGTTCCCTGGACTATATGTTTCCTTTTTGAGCTAATTAGGGCTGTAAAATAACACCATATTATTTAAACACAAAATCAGCTATTTGTTTTTTTATTGAAATACTGAATTACTTTTGGCAAAATATTGTCTGGTGCTGTTAACTCGGACATTCAACATTGTTATCTCAAATTCCCACGTTTAACATGATCAAAATTACCATTTAACTTTAAACATTTAACTTTCTTGAAATACATTTCATCAAAATGAATATTATATAAATTGTATAAATGTGATAAGTATTTAAATCAAAGTAATCCATCAACAAACATTTTTTTTCCACAATATACTTTTGATCCGACCCACCAGTTGAAAGACATGGTATTAAATCACACAGTTGGGAAAGAAGTCTCAACATATTTTTCAATGAATATGAAGAGCAGGATTATCCAACCTGCAGGCGGTTTCCTTACAGAATGGGAACAGGTCCAACGCAGAAATGTGATGCGCTGGAAGTGCAAACTGGATAAAAGGGATTTTTCTCAGTGAGGTCATCCCAGCACTTCATCTATCATTTCTGTTTATACAAGCTCATATCTTCCCAACAACATGTTCCTACATCTATAGAATGAGACCCAACTGGCTGATAAGAGATATTACATTATTTCCTTTCACAGCAGATTTCGTTTGACATCTGGTGTGTAGGCGTCCGGTTACTGCTCGGACCATGCGTTTCTGTGCGATGAGTGAGTGCTGTGGGTTTACCTGTGCACCAGGCTCAGGGGTGTGAACGCAGTGAGGCCCCTTAGTGATAACCATGAGAGAAAACAATGAGTAGGGCAGCACAATATATCACAGAATTATTACCTCAAAATCGGGAGATGTAGATCAGATGAAAAAGACATGCTGCGACCCCTCTCAATATGAAGCGTGCGGTGCTGAGGTGAAAGGGAAACACCTCTGTACATCGTCGCTGAGGGACGCAGATGCTCCACTGTGCTGTAATGGCTGCTGTCTGCGTCTGATGGATTGGGCCAAGTGGGTTTGGCTCGTGCCCCCTGCGCCAGCGCACCTGCTTTTTAACATGGGAATAGTCTGCACAGCTGCTGGGCTCAACAGGGAGATAGACATGAGATATTTCACCGACACTGGGTTTGAAATTGACATTGTTGGAGAAGGATAACTTTTAGTGATTACTATTCACTATGAGTGAATTAACCAGCGGCGTCGGAAGCGTTTGGAAAGTGGGGGGGACACATTTCAAACATGGAGGGGGTCGACTTCTTAACATTAAGAACTACAGTGGGACACGGTCAGGACACAGAGCAATGTTATTGCTTTAGCGGGACTACATCCAAATCGAGCGCTACTTCAAGAATACGTGAGAGACTCGATCAGCTCAGCAGCTCCTCCTCCTCGCAGCTGGGTGGACATATAGGGCGGATAACCAAATACCTGTGGAGCAGCTGTTCTCCTGTCCAGTTCTGGCTTCATGACGCTTTGTGAAAAAACTCAGTGAATGAAGCTCTTATGAGTAGCTCGTGTTTGTGTCCACATTTAGCTTCAGCCACACCCGTTAACTCCCGCCATCGCAAAGAAACATCTTAACGCTCGTATCTTCACATTTCCCACAAACGCAGATAAAATTTAGTCATGGGGTAAAGGAAGCAAACATTTATCCGTCAAATGAATAATTCAGATGTTATTTGGTTAAGTTAAGACTCCAGACAGCGAGGTTTAACGGGCGTATTGACCGGTTGAACACTCGTGCTAGCCCGGTGCAGTTTCCCCAAACTCACGCTACATCAGTTTCATCACTCGCTTCACAAACACATCCAAAACTGATGTTCCTCACCTTAAAGTTACTGTCAGGCCCTTTGTACCGATGAAGACACGCTGTCCACCTGCCGAGAACCGCGAAAAGCCCTGCTCCTCCATGTGAGAATCCGTAAAAAACTCCGGAAACACGATGCACGAGTGTCCTTGTGCTTCGGTTTGGTCAAATCTGTCCGTCCAACAATAATCCTCAGTATTCTCACTTTAGCCGTTTTTCAGCGGTTTACAGAGACATGTTTACATCTCAGCCGCTCTAAGGGGAGGAGCCGCATGAGCACAGCTACGCAAAGCAGGGGCGTATGCGCCGCGGAGCGACGCGATACTGGCGCGGATAATGGGATAATGCCAATACATATGTTTTTAAATGTATGGAAAATAAGGCGCGGGTCATATTTAATTGTTTGGCCTCGGGGAGCCTATTGAAAAGGTCCAGTCTAAACTAGTAAATGTAAAGTCAATGAAAATTCACGTTGTGAAAGTGGGGGGGACCAATCAACCACTTTTCAAAAGTGGGGGGGACACGTCCCCCTCACAATGAATGGTTCCGACGCCCATGGAATTAACCCTCGTGTGATCCTTCAATTTTGTACCCTTTTGAAGACCCTAATGTAAAACAATTTTCACTTTAAAAAAGAGCCTGAAAATTATCACAAATTTTGTTCTGCTTCTTTTTTAAAAAATCCTTCAGTCTCATGATTGATCGATAAGTGATGAGAAACGATCACCACAGGGAGGTCTGGGGGCTGACGGGGAGCTACCCTGGCTGGAACCCTCTCGGATGGTGGCGTATTTCTGATGCCAGCATGTACGACAAGCAGTGACGACACGCACGCCCTTAAAACCCTGAGAAATGTCACAGAAATACACTTGGGAAAAGATGAGAGCAACAACTATTTGAGGAGGAAGCAGAGACACAGGAATGGATGGGGGTGTTCAGACCGGGGTCATAGAGAGAGGAGAGCCTGAGAGCAGGAGGCAGAGCAGTGTGTCAAGTGCATTTGTCAGATCTCCCGTCTCTTCACATGAATCCTCAACCACTGTTATAGGATTCAGACAGACACAAGAGAGCCTTATGCCAGAGTCTGAGCATGCAGAGTAAGGAAAAGAGGGCACACTTCCACTGGTTTCAATCATTCATTTAACGTCATATTTCTTCCAGAGTGCAGCACAGTGACATGTCACACTTTATTATTTAAAAGTACATCCTCTTGAAATATTTATTGGGAACAAGGACAAGAAGTTACTTACTTAGAAGAAGTTACTTCTACATTCACAAAAAACTAGTAAACCTTCTCTGAGGTCACAACATACTGTGTTTGATTAACTACCATGATGTAACTTTTGTTGAAATAGTGGAGCAGAGGTAAAGCTGGTAACTTGTTTACCTTGATAAATCCCATGCTATGATACCTGCAGTGGCCCTTATGGCCTCTAGGGGCATGAGTTACGTAGTTCTGCTTTAAGTTGCTTTGCCCACAAAAGTCCTGAGCATGTCCTTCCCAAAACGTCTCCCTGTTAACAGAGCTGTGAAAAATCTTTGATAATGCGCTTCGGTGATCCTCTTTGCTTCCACGTTACGGACCTAATTGCGTTCCCCTTTGTTCTTGTTTTGTTGCTGAGATGCAGTTTGTGTCCTTAAACGTCCACTGAAGCGTGTGGATAGTGACTCTGGCCCTCGCCCAGCTGTAATTTCCCTTCATGGTCCCGGGGGATGATTATAAGAGCAAGAAGGCAATCCATCACTTGTATATGTTAAACTGCAAACATGATATTGTGGGAAGTTTGTCGCCATGTTGAGCCAATTTGCAATTACATGTCTGTCTTTAACTTTCAGAACTTTTGTAATGTAGCCTGTGTTTTAAAGCTGTATCCACATCACTGCTGCTTGTTTCACTATTGGTCTCTATCTTGTGCTCTTCTGCTGCGTGAATTTCTCCTTCCAAAGTGGTGTCTGTAATGAGTTAAGGAAGTTCCTTCTCGTGGTCTGATGTGGAGCCAGGCCTTTGTAAATCCCTGTGAAGCTGCACTAGGAGAACCGTTCCCATGTTACGGTTTGATCCCTCCTGTCCTCTTCTCATCTGCGATACGCTTTTTTTTCTCTTTTTTTTTACTGCCGTTCTCAACAGTCTGCGCTGAAGACTATAAGGCTTTCAAGTTTTTTTTTTTTTTTTTTTTTTATGACACCGTGATGAGTTTATGATGATGGCGATGGTCTGATTTACAGCTCCGTTCTTTTACTACATGACTGCAGTCTGTTCAGTTTAAACGTTCAGACAGTGCATTTGATCATGCGCCATGGAAAAGGTGTCAAAATCGCAAATGTTATGCGTTCAGGATGTTAATTTGACACCCTTTTACTAAACGTGATTCTGAATATTTTTGTTAACTTTGAGATAAAGCTTTTTATTTATTTTACATCTTTACCCTTATAATTTCTGGTTACATTATGCTGACTGCATGTCGACACGCACCAACATGGAGCCTCTTTAATTACTCCGCCTTAATTAGATTTCATCATTTCCACCAAATTGCCCTTGCTTTTCACTCCTTGGAAACATTTACTCAAACCACACGCTCATTTTCACATGTTTTTTTTACACCCAAAGTAAAAACTATAAATAATTCTGGTTGGAGTCATTATCGCGCACCACAGATTTTTCTTTCTGCATTTGTAGAAACTCTCTCAAGCTCATAACGGGCCAGAACAAACAGACACAAACGACACGCTCACTCATCACTGAGACGTGCGCCAACGTAATGTTGGAGCCATAAACGCTATTTCAAATGTGGATATGGAGCAAAAAGGAAAGACAAGTGGACAGCTTTATATCTGCATCAGTGAATCTACGGTGATGGAATCCCTCTTTGTCTTTTTAAGATTGAGCACTCTTTCAAATGCATTGTAATGAACACAAATCCAGTTTACACACAAATGGATCTAGCGACTGGCAGAATATTGTGTCAAATGAAATAGACTTTTGTAATTCAACCTGAATCTACAACAGTGTGTCAAATAATAGGACATGCATAAGTGAGAATAGTGTGCTGTGCCTACATGAGTTTAGATTTTGTTGAACATTTTCTTCCACGGTCAAACTTGCAGCTATGGTCACTCCCTCACTGTAGGGCTTTTAGAATAAATAAACCCAGGAAATGTAAGGCCACAAAGTGGGACCTGTCAGCTTGTTTTACAAACCATCTTTGTGGTTACTCTCAATAAATGTCCTTGTTGGAACTGAGACATTGGTTTACCGTCGTCATTACTGAGTAACGGCAAGGGTAAACCAAAGTCTCAAACATACAGTATGTCCTCATGACGGGCCTAACCATTTTTATGTACAGTACTTTCCCATAATGGCACATAATGTGTTGCTACAGACAGATTGAATAGAATAAAAAGCCGAACCTTACCTTTTCTTGTCCATACAGTAATGCAACTCGGATAATGTAAGTCTAGTGGACCCTTACAGTATATTGACTTTCCTCTTCCTCCTTCAGGTGACCCTTGGTTCAACGTCTCTACGCTCCTCAATTCTCGGGGGCTGACTGATTTTGTGCTCTTTTCTAGCTGCGTTTCAGGGACCAGCTGAGTGCGTAGGTTTGTCCGATGGTTCACAGGGGTTAAAAGCTTTCATCGTCTGCGGCGAGAGGGGAGAGAGGATGGACCGCTCTGGGATCTTGACTCCTGACCTGTTCACGATCCATTCATAGTAGTCTTGACTTAAGTGAGATGGCACGCAACAAAGCTATATATCATCACATGTCTCTTTAAGAATTTTGCTGGGCGTATTCCATTGGCAAATTTAGGTGGTGGGTTTGCTCTTTTGACAGGCCAATTACAAACCTCGGAATGGAGAATGAGAATTGTGTTGCATTTTCCTGGATTTGTCAAACGTCTAAAACCCTATCTATAGGAATCGCAATCCGAAAGGTCACAACTAGCAAATCTCTCACGCTTTTCACCTGCTCTGATGTTCATCGCTCTCTCTGCTTGGGGCTCTTCCGTCATCCTAACATCTGCAAACGGCTGGCAGCTGTTTGTAATCCTTAAACACAGCGTTGGGAATTAAAATCCCCCGTCTCTTATCTCGTCTCGTATGTGAGTAATCGGCTTTTTACACCCAAACCGGGGAAGAGGGAGGAGCGGGTTCTCGCAGCTGCAGCCGATAAACGCTGCAACGATAAATGTTGAATTTGTGGTTCATCAACTATAGGCTTGATCAGTCGATGCTGCAGTCAGTCAAAGAGAGAAGGCTCGCCATGTGTACAACGATCCATCACACCAGGAGACGTTTGTGCTGCTCTGGTCAGGTCTAGGTGTGTGTGTGTGCGTGTGTGTGTGTGTGAGGCTTTGAAGGTGATTATGCTGTGATCGGTGCCCCAAGCTCATTTTCACTTCCATTCGAAGAGCAGTAGCCGAAACCAAAACCCCGTGCAGACAATTGATCAGAGTAATGATGGAGAGAGGAGAGAAAGCCCACATGCACTGCAGCTTTTTACAGGATTTTCCCTTTCACTGTGAGAGGCAGTCGCTCCATTGATATGCTGCTTGGATCGTCCTGGTCGTTGGAGAGTTTTGAATTTAAGATGTGTCCAATAACATGTTTTTTGTCCTTTGTACACCTGGGTGGGTCTCACTCACTCGATAGTCTTTTTGCAACGGGCTTCACACACTTTCCTCTGCCACTTTCAGGATGATTGTGATAGATGGTTCTCACTAAACGGTCCTGGAAAATAATAAGGCATATGTGCTGCCAATTATGCCAAATACAGTGCATTCACGATCGGGCTTTTCCTTCACACTAATGAATTAAATCACTCCCTCTGGCTCTTGCCTCTTTATTTCTGCCACAAGGTTTACCTCAAAGCACAAACCAATGCTTAAAAAAACAACAACACTTCAATTCATTTTCTCAGTCAAATTCAACTCATAAAAGTGTAGTGGGGGAAACAAGTAGGCACTGGCACAAATAGAGCTTCTGTAATTGGCCTGTTTTGCATTTTATCTCCAGGGATATTTCATTCACTCGCCTGCCTTATAAAGCCCTTAATTGTTTCAATTCTAAACTGATTGCTCCTCAAACACAAAAGAGAAGAAGAAAGTGTCCCATTGCCTCCCGTGGGGCTGCGCTGAAGCACTTGTTTCAGACTTAACTGGATTACAGACAAAGGCACAGGGCTGGACCGCCTGGGTTTGGATGAATAATGACTCTGGGAGCTGTAGCCATGACTGAACTGATACCCTTTGAATGGTGGATGTCTTTTTCTCCACAGGCTTTAGGACGGACACACATGTTTGTTTATTCCAGAAGGAACTGTTCTGGTCTACTGGCCGCCAGTAATCTCTGCTTCATTCAGTATATTCCACACATTTCTATATTTCTTCTAATATGGAAATACACACAATTTCAAATGGTAAAAAACACGCCCACACATGGCTGTATACTGTGTTCCAGCTATTTAGCGCCTGGAATGATAAATCGACTACAATGTTACTAAAAATGCTGAGGTGGATGGTAAAGGTTAGGTATGTGAATGTCTTTCCAAGAAATGTTGAACAAAGGTGCTTCCATTAAATCTAAACCTAATGTGAACCGATTCTTCACTGCTGTCAGTGCTTCATATAACCTCCTACACGAACAGAAAAATGTGTATGTGTGGACATGTGGCTGTAGTTAAAACGCCTGGTTAGAGTCAGGTGGACATATTTGCTTGTCCCAGTGCCAGATCATGAGTGTTTTGGAACCGGGCCATGAGGTTGTCAGCAGACATACAGAGGGAGGACTCACTGGAGTTCTGTTCTCAGCGGGAACCAAGCTGTGAACATCATTGTACACACGAGGGATGACTTCCCAACACATGACACTGTTAACCTGCTGCGCCTACGAACCAACTCTAGCGCATCGGCTGTGGCAGCTTTTATGGTCATTAATGTGGCTATACTGTTGCAAATTTAATGGACGTGGCTGCTGCTAAAACTGCCCTCGCTAATTTCGATAGTGTCAGTGTCAGTGTCACTCGCACGTACAGATCGAAGCCTTTGCACTTTGAGTTGATTTGCATAAGCCTTTGGATCAGCCGCAAGATTAAGTTGAAAAGTTGGGAGCTCTGTAAATCCAGACAGATTTGATTCTTTCATAGCTGGGGGTGGATTTCAGTCCCGCTCTGGCATAGTGCGCACTGCCGTGGTCTTAGCAAAGCTTTAATGGGGTTTGGCGCTTTGAACTGTCTGCACTGAGTCTGAGGAAATTCAAAAACGTATTGAAATGTGGTGCGTTTTCAGAGTGGACGCGTTTCACCTGTCACACAGAAAGTTCACATATGGAGTTCACTTGCATCTTTTGACACAGTTGACTAATAGTACCTGGTGTATTCAGGTGTACTGCGGCATAAAGCACCTTTTATTCTAATGATAAATGTGTTTACTTGAGTCTCACAGCTGGACCAACACGGAAGACATCTTGTTCCACAGTCACTACTTTAAATGATGCATAGGTCCTGTAATAACCTGCTTTCACCTCACTACACGTTTGTACAATTTCATACATTGTACCTATGACTTATAAAACATGAAGGGGGTCATTTAACAAGTGTTTGCTCATGTGCAAATTGCGAAAAATTGCAGCATTCTCTCATTTGCATATTCAATTTGGGGTTGCTCGGCATTTCAAATGTTTTAATACGCTCACATATGTAGCCTAGCTGTTTCCAGTCGGCCCTCGCGTAGCACCTGTCTCGATGAATAAAGATTCTTCCATCAACTCATTAGACGACTTAATGAGTTGATGGGAAGAATCTATTTTTTCAAAACAGTCTCTAGCATTTCACATTATATTTCCCATTTTGTGTAATACAGACACACATGGTAGTACTTTTCTTATACTCTTTATAGCTTTGAGATAATTTAGTAGTTTGTTGCACTCTTGTTTTGTATTCAGTTGCCTGGCTGCGGTCGTCTTGTTTTTCACATTTAAGACTTGGTTGTCACAGTTGGTTTCCAGTTAAATCAGAGTAAAGTGGCTCAAATAATTCACAAACTTTCTCCCCCGCATGTCGTGACTTGGTTGGCAGCCGACTGCTAACGGGGAACGGTTGTGATAGGGCTGCCGGCCTCGTTGCTAGGCAACACGTCTGCCCCGGAGGTTTGGACATGTCTGACCTTTGCATGTTGGACTTCATGTGAAATGCGATGGATTAAGTGGTACCACATTCTGAATCCCTGCGATTTTCGCTTTCACAAACGCTGAGGGCGCAGGTGTGTGAGTGAAATATGGAGGACCCGCAGGCCACGGGCACAGATTGGCAGCCACGTCTCTCTCTTTGTCTACCCGAGGCGTTTACATCTATCCAGCATTTACTTATTTTGTTGCTTGAACGACTTAAAATAATTTCCCATGGTTAAGGCCCAATTGTGTGACCTTATTTATTTTTTTCCCTACTGCGACACATTTAGCAGAGCGTGTTTGTGTTAGCTCTCTAAGCCATCATGGACTGTTTTATTTGGGTTTAATTTTCGTAATATTTAGTTCTCAAACGATACTAAAGCTCTCTGTTACTCATCTTGGTCCACATTTTGCATCATTCTTCTCATTCCACTCGGTCCATTATGCATTCTACATCAGTCCCCCTGGTTCAGGTTGATATCACCGTTTATCATCTACAGTCGTTAACTCCAGAAATGATGTGCACTGACACCATCTTCCATTTCTGCTGCATTTGTGATGTCTGCGTAACTCTTGAGGGCATCGTTCGATACTGCGGGCCAGGCTGAGTGTCTAAGCTTTATCTACTTATGGAAAGTGCAGTCAGTTTTCTCCCAAAGGAGCACACACACCAGACTAAATGCTTTTTAAAATGGAGGGGAAAATAGCCTGCAGGCAAAAGGTTTAGCGATCCGCATAGATATTGAGTGTGTAATCTTTGAACTGTAGAAGTTTGTCTTACGACTTTAAATATGATTCCCCAGACACCAGTATTTGTGATTGACGTTCAACTTGCTAAGCGGAGTAGTTCTATATATTTTTAAAACTTAATTCCAGTGTTTAATTGTGTATTTGTTGATATTCTGGCTCCCTTCAGATTTGTTTTTTATTATTATTTACTCCTCCAAACAATAAAGGAGTAATTACAACTTCAAATAAAGGTGTAAATAAGACTTTTTTGTATGATTTTCTTTTCCAGAGAAAGAACATCCACCTGCTGCTAAACATCTGCATCTTAGCCCTGAGTGGAGTCCTCATGTTGGCCGGTCGCTTCTACTGGATGGGTAACAAACCTCCAAACTTCTCCAACTCAGACAACCCTGCGGCAGACTCCCCCTCTGCGCTCACCCGGACTCTCACCTTCTTTTATCTGCCTGCCGTCAACTTCTGGCTCCTGCTCTGCCCCCACACGCTCAGCTTCGACTGGTCCATGGACGCCCTGCCTTTGATTCGTGGCTTTGCTGATTGGAGAAACTTACAGACAGTGTTTTTCTACTGTGGATTACTATCGCTGGCTTGGTTTGGATTATTAAAGCACAAAATGTCTAAAGGCAAAGACAAAAATGGGAAAGCACATATTTATACAAATGGCAGCAATGGGAGCAGCAACGGACACAGCTACCATTACAATCACGAACAGATGAACGCTCATACAAATAATAACATAAGCGAAGAGAACGGTACCAAAAAGCATTTTGAGAACAGGACTTCACTGCCCACTACTGAGAATGTGGTAGTATTTTCTCTTGGCCTATTGGCCATCCCTTTCCTCCCTGCCACAAACCTCTTCTTCTATGTAGGCTTCGTAATCGCAGAGCGGGTGCTGTACATCCCCAGTATGGGCTTCTGTCTCCTGCTGGCTCTGGGCATGAGGTCTCTGTATGTCAGGCTTAGACAGAGATCATCCAGGACTGCGTTGGTTTATTGCAGTGCGGCGATTATTATTCTGTTTGGAGCCAAGACTGTAATGAGGAACAGGGACTGGCAGAATGAGGAAATGCTCTACAAGTCAGGCATATATGTCAATCCTGCTAAAGGTGAGATCATGTCCTTTTCCAGTGTTTACAGTACGTTGTTATTATTGTTATTTGATTGTTTGTTTTATCTACTTATGTTTTAATATATTGTACAGTGCATATTGGTGGTGACACTATACTTTTGGAATATGGAAAGACGTGTCAATTCTTGAGAAATTGTTTAAAATAATATGGCCACAAATGTTCTTCCATCTACAGCAATCTAAATGCAACTCAGGGCTATGAGCTTGTGTTATATCAAACAAATTACTGAAAGTATGTTGCTGTTTGATATAACTCAAGCTCATAGCCCTGAGTTGCATTTAGATTGCTGTAGATGGAAGAACATTTGTGGCCATATATTTTCACCAATTTATCAAGAATTTACACATGTCTTTCCATATTCCAAAAGTATAGTGTCACCACCAATATGCACTGTTCACAAGATTACAGAAAACATTTCCTGAAGCCATAATGACAACACAATTTCTATGTTTGGCTTTTTGTCCATTACTTTTATTTACAAAACAAAAACTGTGTCCTAAAGATTTCCCCCATATTGAGTTTTAAGATTTTACCACATACCTCTCGCCACTCTCCTCCGTTCCTATGGTACACAGATTAATTCAAAATAAAGCTGTTTCTAAGAGCCCTCTTAACCTCAGAATTGAACAGAGAAGTCAAATAGGCCTGGTGTGGGAAGCATTGTGATCTCCTAAGACGATTCTGAAGAACCCTATTTTTTTTTAAAGTGCTTGAATCGATAGGGCGCAGTGGTATCCTCCTCTGGTGCACTGTGTGAGGTCTGTTGCCCCCATTTGCCCTTTGTCGTCTTGGAGGGGCATCTGAGTGGTGGCTTCCTCCTGTGATTGGCACTGTCTTCAGGGGTATTCAATATTGCGTTAATTCAAGGGCACAGTTGTCTTCTTTGCAGCAGTGAGGGAGGGCAGGGACGTGTGTTGTGTTGGCTCATTTCCCTTTCAGATGCTGCAGTCGAGGTGAAGCACGACAGCTGTTTGTTTTGGCAGCCGGAGTCAGTTTAGCTGCAGCCTCTAATTTATTACAGCTATCATCAAAAGTGTCAAAATGGACAAATGAAGTTATTTTTATTCACTTAATCAATTGAATATTCTGGATATCTGTGATGTTTTAATAACACTTGCTTGTAATTACTGTATATCAGTATTCCCTGACAGCGAGGAGGCTGGAATGCTTCCAAAGAGTAAACACGTTTGTTATATGCCGGTGGAAGAGGCGCTACATAGTATCCTTCAGTAATAGTTTATATAGCAATTTAGCCTTACACTGTTCTTAATACAGAAACATGGATGCAGATATTATACATTGAGCAATATAGAGCTCAACATTTCCATCAGGCAGGAATTATTTATTAATTTATACCCAAGTTATTATTCACATAAACAACACCATGATAGCGTAAATGTGTAACACTCCTTCCCAAACTCTAGGAGAAAAAAGAGTTATTTCCTAGTTGCGTTTGCGTATCCATTGTCCTTCGCCTCCCACACATTTGTTTACTTACATAGTCGCATACAGTAGTTGACAGTCCCTTGGCAACATTTATTCACTTTGACAGTCAGTCAGTGTGCCGTGCCAGTGATTTCTAATGCCATTAACCATGCAATAGCTCTGTGGTGGTCTCCCTCAGTCCAACTTTTGGTCAGTGGTCAAACCGGTAGTTTTGGCACAAAGCTCTCCCAGTGCGTCACCGCTTTTTTCTTTTCTTCTTCTTCTCTTTGTTTGTGTGCGCCAGCTGCTCAAGTAATCCTCTTTACCTTCCAGGTTTATAGAATGGGCAGTCTACCACCTGTTGTTTTTCATTTATGAGATTTTTTGGAGCAGACGCCTGTGTTGTTATTCTTGTGTTTGACTGACCGCTGTTTTTGTGACCCGTCAGCATGGGGCAACCTGGGAAATGTGCTCAAGAGCCAGGGCAATATGGAGGAGGCCGAGCAGGCTTACAGGAACGCACTGTACTACCGGAGCAACATGGCCGACATGCTGTACAACCTGTAAGTGAATCCCATTGTATAACTGCTCTGGATTTTATCTTATGAAAAATTGTGTTATTGACTGAACGAGCTTCCTTTTATTTCCCTTTTGCGTGAGTTAATATTGGTCTTGTCTCAATATATTATTATTATGTGAACTCAGTTTGAGCAGCTTCACAGTTAATTGAAGCATCTTATTTTTTTTTAATGCTGGGCAGTGTACGCTATTTACTTTATTTTGTAAGTTTTTCTTATTTCTTGCCTTTTGGCTGCTGTTCACATGACCCGCCCGTGTCTCTGTGTTTTTAATGGTGTTCTGTTAGCCTGAGGGAACACTTACTTACAATGTCTTCCCGTGTCTGTGGTTTGTGAAGATCTGTATCACCTTAAAACAAAACAAAAACAGACACACAATTGGGGAGGATCCTTGTCACTCTGAGGCTCTGATCTATACTTGTGTCCATGGTTTGTGTCTGTTCCAGGGGTTTGCTGCTACAGGAGAGCAACAAGTTCTCTGAGGCGGTTCACTTCTATAAACTGGCCATTGGGAGCCGGCCCACTCTGGCTTGTAAGTACATCTCTCTTTCTCTGTCTTTCTCTCACTCCATACCTCTCGCCTCTCTCCTTCCAGCTCTCGTGGTTTTGGCGGTGGCTGTGTCCGGGCAACCTTGGCTTGCACTCAGGCCAAGGTTATGTCATGACAGAGGGATATGTGGCAAAGGGCATTGAGTTTAGAGTTTAATTAAATATGCTGTTCTAAACCAGGTGAAATTGTGCTTTTACTATCTATTGCTCCATATTGTTTACATTTCAAGCCAACTTATTACCATGCATTCATAATCAGTATTTATGTATGCTATATAATATATATATACAGTTTATGTATAATGTATAAAGACAAAAATATTGTAATACTTAATAAGGAGACATTTATTGAATACATGTCTCCCTTCCTAGCCTTCTTTTCTAACTTGAGAATTTGGCTGCTCTGACTACACCATTTCTCCAGTGTCTGCTTTCTCATATTCCTATTCAAATGGCTTTGCTTATCATTCAGTTTCCATAGCAACTCTGTCCTCATTGAGTGACAATTAAAAATGTCTTCCTCTCTTTCACCTGATGCAGTAAATGAGCTCCACGCTGTTGAAGGCATTTGTCACTGTCAGATCAACAGAGGCTTTTAAACGTCCTATTTTTTTCTCTCTTTCTATTAATTAGTGTCTTAATCAAGATGACGGTCGGACGAGAACATTTCCATTTAGTATGCAATTATCCAATCTGCTGGAGCTGATAACAGACTTTAATTTATTAGCCTGAGTGGCATTGAGAGCATTACTGTCTGACAGAGTTTAATATCTGGGAATCAATGTCCAACTTGTGCTAGTGAACGTGTCTCAGCCGTTTCAGATGTTTTAATGATTTATTAGTAAACTCTGGTGCTGCAAACTGTTTGGCAAATATAATACAGTGTCTTTTGTGCACATTTCTTGAGCACTTTAAAAAAAGATCTAAATAAAAATGATGCTGTGTCCTATTAGTCTGAGCTATAGATAATTTATTCCTAAAGTCAGACGAGATGTTTACCGATGCAGCCCCAGTGAAACTAATTATTCTATTGACGTATTGATCAAACGGCAGTGTCTGTCAAGAACAGTTTAACAAGCTGGTCAACTCCCCGAGAGCATGCAGATAAAGGTCTAAAAGCCTCCTAAAGGTCTAATGCCCACACTGTTTAATTGTATACATCCATACACATATATAATTCATGATTTTGTTTGTTGTTCCCGCAGCGGCCTACTTGAACACGGGCATTATCCTGATGAACCAGGGCAGGCTGGACGAGGCCAAGCGCACCTTCCTGACCTGCGCTGACATCCCGGATGAGAATCTGAAGGACCCTCATGCGCACAAAAGCTCAGTCACCAGCTGCCTGTACAACCTGGGAAAGCTTCTGCACGAGCAGGGGCACCAGGAGGTAACGGTCCACACCACAGCAATGCAATGTACTGCACAGGGAAGAAAGTGTCACCATTGCTTATGCCCTTTATTCATTCAAAGGAGCTCTTCTCTCATTTTCCACAGTTCTACATGAGCTTAATGAGACAAATTTGTTAACTGTCTTGGTGATACAACTTATCTATTGGTGTATTTCTGAAGTATGAGAAGAATGAACCTTAGTTGACTTAATTGACCCATACTTTGTGATATTATATATTACCGTAGATCATGTACATACTATAGAGCAGCCATTCCCAAAGTCCAGAACATCGCAGCCCCCTTGTCGATCCGAAATTCTCTCGGGGGGGCCCCCAATAGAAAATAATCTATCCTGTTCATTGGAATTTTCTTATTGTTTTACAGCTAAAATTACATAAAAAGCAACATCTAGCAATGAGTGGAGTTTAAAACTGGTTTCAAGTAATACATTTTAGCGAATAAATGTATTTTTCCTTTGTGGGGCCCCCCTATAGTGTCTCCAAGGCCCCCCAGGGGGCCCGGGACCCCACTTTGGGAACCACTGCTATAGAGGTTTGAAATCTTGAGATATGCGATGGCTTACACTACTACTACAGGACTCCAAGCATTTACTTCCATTTGCAGTGTAGATTCTTATTCCAGAAAAAACTGTTCCACAAATCCACCTCAGAAACGTTGTTTAAAAGATAAACAATCACTGATTTATTACTTGTTACAAAAAGGAACATAAACTCACAAAAGAAAGATTCTTAATATAAGCTAGCAGTTCGCAGGTAAGAAAACCGTTCGCTTCCACAGCTCTCAAGATCTGAATAATCAATAAATGAGAATCAACGTAAGGCGACCAGAGCGGGCCCGATCTTAAAGGGGCAGTACACTTTTTACCAATATGTACCAAAATCTTATAAGCACATGAATTCTAGCACGTTTTTAATATTTTAACCTTTATATGAACTTAATTAAATAACTAAATGATATTTAACCTTTTTAACATTAGTTCTTATTTAAATTATAATGAATTGTACTTTGGCCTCTACACATACAAATACTATTAATTATAAGACAATGCGTTATGTTGATTACAGATTCAACATGAACAATTACAAGACAGAATGTGCATAAAAATGCTTAGAAAGAAAGAGTCATTTTGCCGTGGAGCTTTTTGTAGAGGGCAGCAGGCTTTAAATGGACAGCTTCCACAATTGCCTGTGTCATTTGGAGACTGTGTTTTGTGAAGATGGTCCTCGGGCTGTTTCTGACTAAATCACACTCTTTCACGCCTATAAAACCCGAGTGAGAAATTCTCATATGTACACGAAACGGGAACAACCCTGACACTAATCTAATAACCTGTCAGGGGAAAGTGGTCTTCTTCCCCAAGTAACAAAACCTTCCTTTGACGTTTTCCTCAAAGATATTGTCGCCCGAGCTTGTTGACTCTGCTTTGGTCGTCCTAACAGGCGTGACACTCTGGATAGACCCTGTCTGTGCACACCAGCCTTCTGGCGACCCCCAATTCCACGCTCAGTATTCAGCGTCGGCGCCCGTGGGAGGAATGACTGTTTAGCCTTTAGCCGCTCTCTCTGACAAAGTCTACCCTCTCTCCTCTGTTCGTCTCATTCACAGGAGGCTCTGACTGTGTTTAAAGAAGCAATACAGAAAATGCCAAGACAATTTGCACCACAAAGCCTCTACAACATGATGGGTAAGTCGCGCTTTTGTTCACTGACGAGGCCATATTATCTGATAGTATAGGAAGAGTCTTGTCTAAATATCTGGACTGGTAACTGTGAGATCATATTACCCAGAGTTTATTTGCTTTTAATTATGAGACGGGGCTGGGTTTAAGGATTACAGATGTAGAACAGCTGCTTTCGCGCTCATTAGCAGGGCCTTCGTTTTTCAACCCTTGGCTTCCTGCTTTGATTTAAAAAAAAAAAAACGATGTCTCTTATTTGGATTAGTGCAGCAATTTCTAAACCCCTTTCCAAAAATGCAGAAGAACATCGAATTCAGCTCAGCATCCTTTTGTAGAACATCTTAACTTATCTTTTCACTGCGAGAGATGGCATTCCTTATGATGTTCTACGTTATATTCTACATACCGTATTTTCCGGACTATAAGTTGCTCTGGAGTATAAGACGCACCAGCCAAAGATTGCCTAATGAAGAAAAAAACAACAGGCTGAATAGGCGTACGGTATGCTAACAGAACACATTGATGGTTAGCTACATGAAGCATAAACATTGTAAATCGGTTTCTGGTATGTTAACGTCACACAAACAGTTCAGATAATTATAGCTTAAAGAACATACCAAACTCTCGATTTCACTCCAAATCACCAAATCCATTGAAATCTTCATCCTCGGTGTCACTTCTGAACAATCGCCTTGGCCACTACCTGGAAACGGAAGCGTAACTGCACCATTGACGAGCCTCTTCCGGCAGCAGGTTTTTTGAGCTCTCACTTGCGAACTCGTTCCCCTAGCGGTGGCCATCTAGCTTTTTTTTTAGCTTTTTTAGTTTTCTTCATTGCGGTAAGAGTAACCTCCGCTTTTTGCCCGTTCCTCATTAGTTTCTTGCTCACAGCAAACTTTGAAATTATATATTTGAATACAATATTTTTTTTTCTTTAACATTAAATCTCATATTAGTCGCTCCGGAGTATAAGCCTCCTGCCAAACTATGGAAAAAAGTGCGAATATATGGTAGTCTTTCCAAGTATCTCGAAATACTGTACAGTATTTATTCTCCACATTAAAATGGGTGTCATCTTGCCCTTTCTTTGGGATGTCATTGTATCTGTTTTTTTGTGCGTTATAAACTACCCTTTTCCGTGAGCGCCCCTTGCTTGATGGATACCAGCAAACTATAGTGAGCATAATATCAGAACTGGACTTTTTATGACTTTTTCATTCAAGACCGGATCATTTTTACATTTCTCGGGATCCGATCTTGAATAAAATGTACATAATGTAATAGCAAATGAATAGTTTTCTATTCCTGTGGCTGTCTTTCACCTCAATCACACCTCCTTCAGCCCTCAGTGCTCTCTCCTCTCATGCTGCGGCTCATCAGACACAGCCCACAGCAGGGTCAGAGCAGTGGGTATGACTCCCCTGCTGCTCTGACTGACTCTCCCAGAATCCTTCACTGTGAGGAAGCCTATCTCTCCTGTCCCTCTCTTCTCGTCTGTTTGGAGAAGGCTGTAGCAAATGTGAGATGATGTTTGAGCTAATCTCACACAGAGCTCGCCTGCCAGTAAGACGACGCCACTATTTGGATTTCTTCTGAAGAAGTCCTGTCAAAACAGACTCAAAGATGCTATGCCTCATAGCTTTAGTGGCTCAGCTTCTTGGTTAATCTCAGCCCTATATGATCCAATCTCTAGTAGGGATGTAATGATTCACTCAAGCCCCGATTTGATTCGATTTCCGATTTGAAGTTCCCGATTTCGATTTTTCCCGATTTTTTTAAACCTTTATTTTTTTAGAAAAGAATGACTCCTTCATACCAATGTTTCTTTTGTGTTAACATCTGTATTTTTGTCCTTGTAACAAATTGCAACTGTCTCAGTAAGAGAACTTTACATTACACAAAATTACAAGACATGAAAATGAACTATAATAATTTTGACAGAGTGCTTGTAAATGTACATGTTTTCAGCATAAATAAACTATGTAGCAAAGCATTTTGAGATTATATTTATTTTATAAAACCTTTATTTATTTATTTATTTTTATTTTTTTGCAGTTTGAACATAATACTACCATTTAGAACTAATTTTACAGTGCAGTTTTTTCCACCCTCGAGCGCCTCACTGCCTCCGGTGCAGCCTTTGTAAACATAAGGAGGAAAAAGACATGACAACTCCTGTAGGTATTGGATTATTTGACAAAAAGACATTTGATGAGGATTTCAGCAGAATCAGAGCAGGTTGATCAGATGTTTGTCAGTTTACGATCTTTGGTAAACTTCTGTCAAAAGGCTAAACTCTGCATTAGCCGCTAACGCTAATCTCGTAGCCGCTAACTTTAGCTGCGTCTGCTGCTTCAATGCCTGCACGTGTATGTGTTTACATGGTGTGGCGTGTGTTGGGGGTAAGGCAGGGAAGGTGTGGAGCTTGTCTTGAGAAAAAGTTAACGTCGTTAGAAACAACGAACTATGTTCCGGTCTATTTCGGTCGTGCAAAATGGAGTAGCTGAGGGTGGCTTTAAAATCGATTCTTTTATTTTTTACATCATATTAAATCGATTTTAAATCGATTTTCGATGAATCGTTACATCCCTATTCTTTAGTGTTGTTGTTTTCTGAACACACAAATGCTATACCTGTAGTAGTGTTCAGATTATCAGAGTTATAGAATTAGAAGTTCCAAATTTGGGCAAATTTGTGTCTTGCCTCATGGGTTCAAATAATGTGGTAAACATGGAATGGGTGCAAACCGTGCAAAGTATGAATGTATTTATGCAATAGAGAATACGTATAGCATATAACTCTTATTACAAAAGTACCATTTTGGGCTTCATCTCAAGTTAATTGAATTTGTGAAATGGGTTTAGAATTTTGAATGGTTGTGTGTTTAGTTTTTTGAGAATAATTGTGTTGGAGCAGTGTCCTAATTCTGCCTCACAGTGTTCACTTTTATAATAATGTGTACTACAAGTGAAAGGTCTATTTAAATGTTGAAACATCTGCCTAGTATTCTGCTAAAAGTGGGCAAAACTGTTGGGAACTGTTTGCATACATCAATAGTGATCAAAGTTTTGTTAGCAGATGTCTGTTCTTGAGAAATGTAGGTGGCTATGTGCTGTCAGTGTAATGTATTGTCTTATCAACTGAGAACAATTATGAAAGACTTTGTGATAAATAGTCTTTACAATGGTTCTCTGGTTCTGTGACTCTGAGGCACCTGCAGTAATCTGTGTGTCCTATCGGGAAGTGATTAGTGCTAATCCTCCTGAACCATAGCGTCTCTAAATTGCCTTTTCCATCTCCACGTTTTTCTTTGCCATAAGGGCTGAAACTTGGATCTGTTACACATCCTCATGGAATGACACCTGATTACAGCAGGTCTCCAAAGTGATATTATAGATGATAATACAGATTTAACTCGATTGTTTTCTAGTACGGGCCAGTGTTGTTGAACTTTTGCAGTAATTGGAGTGTTATTTGATGACAATGGAAGAGAGTCAATGTTTTTTCAGGTGGAGCCAGGCCTCATTTTGTCGAACTAACATGAAATTCTTGTTTTGTATCTCCCTTTACTGAACTGAACCCAACAGCTTCAAATTATAGTGTAACGTTTAAATACCCAACTTTGCTCACTGATAGTACTGACACTTTGTCCAATGCTTAATGTTGGTGGCACAGTGGCGCAGGAGCTGACGCTTGTGCTTCACAGCTAGAAGGTCCCGGGTTCGATCCCCTGGCTGGAAGGGGCCTTTCTATGTGGAGTTTGTGTGTTCTCTCCCTGTCTGCGTAGGTTTCCTCTGGAAACTCCAGTTTACCCAACCACTAAAAACATGTACAATAGGCCAGAATGAATGAGAGTGTGAGTGAGTGGAGGTCAGAGGGCCGATGGGCGGGTGGGCCTTGGGGGTGGGCCTCCCCAGGTTGGGGAGAATCGGGTCATAAATTACATTATTATTTTACGCAAAATAAATGGTCTAAAATGATATGACTTATGAAGGACTACAGGTGTGTTAAACTCTCCAATTTCAGTTTATTTGTTTGAAATAAATACTTATTAGCAATTATTTTCATATTTTAATACATTTGTATTCTGTTTTGGACTGGGGAGCGCAGCACGCGCAGGGGGGGCTTCAAGGAAAAAAGATTGGGAACCACTGGCGTAAATGACTACAGTGTGGTTCTTTGAGAAACTTGGTAACACAGGCACAAAGCACAATACAAGTGTAAGCCATTGTTATTAGAATTCAGTGCTGAGCAGAGGTACAGTATATAGCGTTGTGATGAGTAGCCTCTGCTCTCTGTCTCACAGGGGAGGCCTACATGAGGCTGAACAGGCTGACTGAAGCTGAACACTGGTACAGAGAGTCCCTGAGGGTGAAGCCAGACCACATCCCAGCACACCTCACCTACGGAAAACTCCTCGCCATGACTGTAAGTGTACACCATACATTTGTGTGTGGGATTGTTTTTGTAAAGAAATATATAGAGAATGTACAGATGTATGTCTCAAAAAGTCATTATGTCAGGACTGATTCAAACAAAGAGAAGTGCACAATACTGGAAGGATTTATGATGCTATAGATATCAGTATGTAACATGAACTGTAAGACATGACAATAGTGGAGGCAGTAATGCATTGTACTCAGAAAAATCTTTACTAATGGTCCTGTTTGCTAAGACGAATGTCTAGTTTAATGTCCATGTACTCTACGCAGCAATGTTAACAGAAAGAGATTAATGCAATATTAAGTCTGGTTATCGTGTGGTGCTCTTCACACAATATGCTGAAAGGCTAACAATTTTTTTTTTCCTTTGAGAAATGTGTGACTTTGTGTAACGTAACTTGAATACCCACTTGTGTTGTATAAACCTGGTCATATATGTATGCTGTAATTTAAGCACCTGGCTCTGGTTTAGCAGAAACATATGGCATTTAAAAGATCTCCTTCACTGATTATGTGTCCTGTTCACAGAATATACATTTCTCCCACATGATCATACAACATATCGGACATGGTTCTCTTGGATATCATGGTCTCTTAGGGCTGGTCCTGTTGCTTTAGTTATAGACCATAGGCTTTATCTGTCTGTGATCTGTCTCCATGTTTGAACCACTTCTCATTCGACACATTTTTCTGTCCCAAGGTTTTACTCGCACTCTTTATTCACGGCTTAGCTGCTAATCCAACGCATGAGACTTGATCAATAGTAAGTGAATGAAAGACAGAAAAGGGCACTTATACGTAACCTTGTCGTTAACTTGTGCTTTTAACAACTGTAATACAGACTGAGTGGGTCTACAGAAATAATATGAACAATGCTGCTCTTTTTTTCCAGTCCACTACAGATACAATCATAAATGGGTCAGAGACATGTCCTAGAGCAAGCAGTCACAGTCTCCAGGGTAATTTTAGTTTCACAGACTCCAAGTCACCTCTGTGGTCATGAGTTAGGGTCAGGTGGTCATCCTTCTCAGATTGGCCCGAGATAAAGGTGTTTCTGGATTAATGGAATTTATAGCCCTAAAGGACACTGCATAAAAGATATAAACAAATTACATAAGGGAAGTTAGACACGGGGTCAAATGAAGGTGGAGGCTTCAGCTGACAGGCCATATCCGTATGTTTGAGTTTGAACAGGAAGATGAGCTTCCACGGAAAAAAGAAATAACTGAACATTGCTGTGTAAATCAATATGAGGATGGCTCAACGCTTGGAAGACTTATCATAATGTACAGTATATTCCTAAAAGCTTAAGTCATTAGTTTTTTTCATCAAACTGTCTCAAAACAAGATTTAAAAAAAATAAACTAAATCATGACCAAAACAAGGGTAAAATTAAACTAAAAAAAAAAAAAAAAGGTGGCTAAAACTTAACTAAATGAAAGTAAAATGGAAGATTCTGCAGTAAAACTTCTTGCAGTAGTTTATATATATCTGTTATTATCTCATAATCCCCCAAAACCGACTTGTGTCTTTGGTTCCTGTGACTGGTCACATATGATAGCTGTCGACATGTTGGGGATATTTTATGTAATATAACATAAAATGTAATATACAATGACATTTCAAACGACCCAAGATGACTTTTATGGTGTCTTCAAAAGGCAGGTGGTAGCTTTTAGACAAGAGTTCAAAAGCGTTTTACTAAGAGCAGTGAATTTAGCGTTGTTGTGAGGCATTTATTGAAACAAAAAGTGTTACTGATTGTCTCAGACTGTTTGGTTCAAAGCAGCCGAGGTTAGTTTTTAGGGATGTAACGATTCATTGAAAATCGGATTTAAAATCGATTTAATATGCGTAAAATGTGAATCGATGTAAAAAATAAAAGAATCAATTTTAAAGCCACCCTTAGCTACTCCATTTTGCGCGACCGAAATAGACCGGAACATAGCTCGTTGTTTCTAACAACGTTAACTTTTTCTCAAGACAAGCTCCACACCTTCCCCGCCTCACCCCCAACACACGCCACACCATGTAAACACATACACGTGCAGGCATCGAAGAAACAGACGCAGCTAAAGTTGGCAGCTACGAGATTAGCGTTAGCGGCTAACGCAGAGTTTAGCCTTTTGACAGAAGTTTACCAAAGATCGTAAACTGACAAACATCTGACCAACCTGCTCTGATTCTGCTGAAATCCTCATCAAATGTCCGTTTGTCAAACAATCCAATACCTACAGGAGCTGTCATGTCTTTTTCCTCCTTATGTTTACAAAGGCTGCACCGGAGGCAGTGAGGCGTTCGAGTGTGGAAAAAACTTCACTGTAAAATTAGTTCTAAATGGTAGTATTATGTTCAAACATAATAAAGGTTTGGTAAAATAAATATAATCTCAAAATGCTTTGCTACATAGTTTATTTATGCTGAAAACATGTTTTCAAGCACTCTGTCAAAATTATTATATGTAATTTTCATGTCTTTGATGATAATGATGTTTCTCGATAAGGTTTGATATTGAGAGTTTTTTAGCTTCATTTTGAACATTACACTCTGAATGCTGTAAAAAAAAAAAAAAAAAGACTTTAGCTGACCACTTTGTAAAAATATTGGAAAGATCCTTGAGGTACGAGGTACTTGGTGTTTAAATGAACAATTTAGCGGGTACGCAAGATGATGCTAGGATATTGGAGCAGTATTTTCTCCAGCTAATTCTTAATCCTGTATTGCATCTGCTAAACAAAAAAAGATAACTAAATAGAGTTTGTATTGACTTCACAGTGGTATTTATTATCAAATCACTTTTATTTAGTTTGGCCAATCAACTAGCAATATTAGTCTACCCTTTTCAGGCAGTTTTAAGAGGAAGGTCCCTGTTCTTTGGTTTTAAAGCAGTACTAAGTAACTTGTTTACCTTAATAAATCCTTTTTGTTGTCCCTCAGGGGGTAATACAAGTGTTGATGGGATGATTAGGGGAGTCTTTAATCTCCGCCTGGTGTCTCTGGCCAGAAAACCATGCTTGCAACTTTACTTGCTTCGACCCGGAGGCGCAATACACACTAATGGAATCACGAAGAAGAAGCTAACTGGGCTTGCAGTATTTACCGCCAAGTTTGAATGACAAAAATATCTCCATTGTGTAATTGGGTTGTGGCACAATGTACACTATCCCTCTCTCCCTTTGTCTTTTCTGTCAGCGTAGTATTTACTCTCACGGACAATTAATGAGTAAAATAAATACGAACCCTGTAGTGTGCGCTTGAGGCGTCTAGGGGCATGAATTACTTGGTTCTGCTTTCAATTGTTTTTGTGTTTAAACTTTAATAAAATGGGATTTGTTTTTCAAGCAAGGGTTTGTTTTAAGTTAAATGTGCAATTTCATTCTGTATTCTGGGATTTTTAGGAAACAGACCAACAGCTCTTAATTGACGATAACACCTACAGTGAATCGCTGTTCCTATGTTTGTGACAAAAGTCCATCGGACTCCGAGTAACAGATCTAGCTCCTAATGCCACAATAGTCAAGTCCCATGAAATGTATGCCGTGCAACAGAGTAGGATTAACTCTTTTTCAGATAAGGGATGAAAAATGTACTTCTTGTTTGAATGTACCTAACGTGCTGATACATGGTCTAATCCCGCTCCTCTACAACTATAAATCAACTGAGTGTGATGTCTAATCCTGAGCTTTAGTAAACACAGATCTGATGAATCCCTGTGTGGTACGGTCCACAAAGGCACATGCTCTGCATGTGTGAGGAGACAGGCCCAAGAGGCTGCTTGGATTGATGTTTAACACATACATGGTTATGTAGTGATTTGGCTCAGATTTAGTGACGAACTAAAAGGTAGTACAAGTATTTGCAGTCATTAATGCAGCTCATTAAGATCTTTTACTCTTTCACCGTTTACAGTTTAACAGTTGTCTAAAAAGGAATTTGAGAGCCTTATACAGCATTTTTGAAACCTCATGTTCATGTCATTCAGCCTTATTTGTTTTTGCAAACCTCCTGCTTCTATCTTCTCTTCTCTCTCACACTCCTGTTTGCCTACTGCTCTGTCTAGTCTTACTCGCGGTCGGGCCACACACAACGGCGTTCTGCGGTTCTGCTCCTGAAGTGTTATTTCACTGATAAAAGTGTGTAATGAATGGTCTTTAGACACTAATCCAGCCATGACAGTGCACTCTGTCCACACAGGAGTCTGACAGAATAACAGAACGGTACATGACTTTGGTGTCTCTTTTATTAAAAGTTATTCTAGAGGAGGCTTGTGGTTTGGACAATGACACTAGGTATACTCTGAGGAATTATGTCTGGTGTTTTCATAATGACCGGTTGAAATAATAACACCATGTGTAATCTGTCTCTTCTCAGGGCCAGAAAACACAAGCCGAGCGCTACTTCCTGAAGGCCATTCAGCTGGATCCATCGAAGGGCAACTGTTACATGCATTACGGTAATTGCACATTTGTACATTTTACTGTATTTTTTCAAAGCATTACGTTTTTCAAGAAGTCTGTAATTTTTCATTATAACTGGGGAAATGCAACAGGCAAATAATTGAAAATCCAAGTTGGCAATGCCCTGTTAAACAATTGTGCAAAGATAATGCATGGCGTATAAAGATTATTGTTATCTTATTACAATTTTTAGTTCTGCATTGACCTCTTTAAGGGGTCGTATTTAACCGAGTTGATAAAACCATTCTGAAATGTTAATAGCAACATTAAAATCAACATTTGCGACACTTCCGTTGAACCTAAATTCTCCAAAATGATTTGTTGTTGTTTTTTTTTTTCGAGCATGAAAAGTCACTAGCTATCAAGTAATGTTCCAGAATGTATTTGCTCAACCACATTGTTCCATTGTGTGAGGAGTTTATGAACTTTACTTTAAAAACACCTGAACCATTTCTCCGTCTCCTCCTTCAACCTCATGTATCATTTTGTTTGTTGGTGGACGGTCGGTGAACTTCCTCGTATTGTTTAGCATGCCTCTCAGAACGTGGTGGTGTGAGCGTTTCCCCTGCCCCTCTCATTTATACAAGCCCTGAAGCTTCATAGCCGTGAGATAGGAACATTAGTATTTCATAAGCTGATAATCAGGGCGTTCTCCTTTAAAGGCCTGTATCTTCCATCACTGTCAGCCCAGAACCCTCTTTTTTTCTGCTCCTCAGACACTGCCATTTACCTGATCAATAGGTCAGTGGCTCGTCTCTGCTGTGGGGAACACTGTTTTATGTCTTCGTTAACACCATATGAAAGGCTGATGTCCCATTGATAGCTCAGATGAGTACTATTGATCGGGGCTATTGAATTATAGGCGCTCCTAATATGAATCGAGTACATCTTTTTATCTGCCTAACGCATTTTGTGGTAATCAATGCTGGATTAATTGAAATCTCAATCAAACAACACTTCTGAAGGGAATGCTTGAAGCCCCATTTTTCTGCTCAGATTGACTTTCTACCTCGAATCTGGCCACACCTCAAGGTCGACTTGGATAATATTTCATGTGGTAAAATGGTGACGCTGACCAAAGTCAACACCACCCAATAATTGCTTTAAATCTGGCTTTTGTAACACTCTTCTAGTCGTCTTGCTCTGCTCTCGGTGCACTGGTCCAGACATGGTTGAACTGCAGCCATGGCCCTAATAAGACGCACATTTCCTGTGAGGGAGATTTTATGTTTCAATAACAGGTCCACTGTGGTAGGTTAATGTGGACAAATGGGTCTGAGAGATGGCCAGAAAAAGATGGAATGTTGAGCATCTGCAGTAATGGTGTCGGGATGAAGATAATTGAGCCTTAGTCTTGGTGTCTCAACATATTAGGTCATTATTCACAAGTGTGGCAAAATGTCACACATTTTTTCTGCAACTTCACTTTATTTATTTCTGCAAACTTTATTATTTTATCCTAATGTTCAAGTTGTTTTTTTGTTAGTTTGCGATTAAACATCCAGCCTTACTTGGAGGCTATGCAGAGTGTTTGCTGGTGATGTCACAGTACGGTAGCAGCATGGCAACATCAGCTAAATTAGAGGCAAAGTTGAGTCACAAAATGTGTTATCCGATGAAAATAATGTAAATGCACACCCTCAATACCGCCAACAGTACAGTCAAATCCTTTTTGTCAGATACTTACTTGGAAAGTGTCTTTGGGCCAGACTATCCTGAAAAAATCCTCACAAAGCTTTTCCCTCGTGCTTCCAGGTCAGTTTTTGTTGGAGGAGTCTCGAGTTCTAGAGGCGGCGGAGATGGCCAAGAAAGCAGCGCAGCTCGACAGCGGAGAGTTTGATGTGGTCTTCAGCGCGGCCCATATGCTCAGGTGAGGCTTTTACTGGGACAGTTTATTTCTGCTTCTTCTGACGACTTCCATGCACGGACACTGGTAATTTACTCTGTGGTGGAGATGGGTGGGTTTCGATAGTTTCCAGAGCAGGGGAGAGAGGGAGGTCTCCGTGTCTGCGCGCTTTATCCCAGGGCTTACACCAGTCCTCGGCCTCCATGATTTAGACTAGAGTAAGCCTCTGCTCTCACAGCAGTGCCAGCTTCAGAGTCTGCTTTGTCTTGCCACTGTTTCTTTATACGGATTTGAACTGTGAAATTAGAATTAGTGTGAAAGTGAAGACGGAGTGAGAAACTGTAAACACATCAACAGCATGTACAACCTCCAGTTTGATGTTTGACACATCCTTCAGTCCTTTCAAGGTTAAAGGATCTGTGTTTGAAATGTGTGTTCTCACTCTGTCCCTTTTCCCAGCTGACCCACAGGCATTGCACAAGTTTAGTCCTTTTAAATTACACTCTCTTTGAACACTTGCCTCACGCAACCCTGTAACTCAATGTAATGCACACCTTCAAAGTCACTTTGATGACCGACGATGAGCTGAGAGTGTAAGACTTCTTTTATAAAGCAAAATGTAAAGGTATTTTTTGACTGTATCCAATCTTTAAAAAATGCACCAATATAGGGATATACACTGCTTTTGTGTTTACCTGAACAACTCTCGGTTCTCTCCTTTACCACTGCAGTTAAAGTTAAAATAGGCTTCACCTGCACAACATTTTTGGATGGTTAGTTATTTAAAAAATAAAATATATAATACATTGATTTATCAAAGCATTCTCTCAATGGCAACTCTCTATTTAGGAAGCAATCAACAGAAAAGTTGATTTCTGCTTGACTTCAGAGCTAATCCTTTAGTCTTATATTCCAAGAGCCCCTTTATGGGCAGGAACAGAGCAATCGGAGCATGTTTGCCACCCACAGTTGCATCGATCTCAGCCGTAGACCCCTCACAGTTCTGCAGCAGCTTGTCTCGTGTGCCCCCCTCCCTGTGTCCTGGCATGGGGTCCTCCCTCTCCACTCCTCCATAGCTCATGATCTTTATGTGTTTGCTTTGGACGCTGCAGTGGAAAGGCTCTCGGTCGGTGGGACAAAAGTGTTTCTACGTGAGGAATACGGCCTCTTAGATGTGCAAATCTCTGTTATTATACTCCTGAGTCCTTGGGATTTTGACCAGACCAATAATTTTAAAGAACATTTTATATATTTTTCCAAAGTGGGTTGGGGAGAACAGGAAGGATAAAAAAGATGGTAGTCAGACGAGTGTGTCAAATACATGTCTTCTAAATCTGGCTTGCACCGAGAATTTGTGCTTTTCTTGATGAAGCAATGGTTAAAATTTCTATTGGAACCAAATGTTTTATAGCAGCACATATTTGAGGTATTAGTCTCCATAAGCGGCATGTCATGACTTTAGCTGTGTCAGAATGAGCGTATTAAGACAGTTTCCCAGTTGTTACTAAATGTGTAATTTGTTTAGAATTGATTGTGGGTAATGATATGAACGGCTGGCAGACAGCAGATCAGACAGTAGAGTCCCTCGGGCTAAAGCGGTGTGCAGTCAGTGCACCGAAGAAAACCTCCGAAATGTGATTGTGGGCTGGAGACAGATGGGCCATGCATCTGCTGTTCAGATCAACGTATATGCTTAGTTTATCATTAAATTACAGTTTAGTAAATTGGCTCTAATGTCTTGTCACTTACCACCATTGTCTAAGGAAACTGTCTTTCTTTCATGTAGATGAATCCATGATGACAATTTTCTATCGGGCATTCATCGAAGCAACCCCAATTTTCTCCTTGGTCTTATGGTATGGGAGCTCCTCTGTTAAACAAAAACGCCCTGAAACAGCTGGTCAAGTAAAATCATCGGCCTCCGCCCAGTTTGTCCTTTCTGTACAATAGATAGTTAGAGAGGATGGCACGAAGCATCCTAAAACAAACTGAGCACCCTTTGCATTTGGAGTTTTGTGTGCTTCCATCTGGGTGTAGGTTTTTAATGCCTATAAGCCATACAAACCGTTTTAAGCAAAGCTTTGTTCCCGCTGCCATTTCCTTGATGAATAGGTAGGGATCTAATCGCCCCTGACACTTTGCTTTTTATCTTTGAAATCGTCCAATTCAATTTCTGTAGAATCTTTAGCAAAGGCACATCCTGTTAGTATCTGGAGCACTTACATGCTTCACATTTAATGATGTTTATCTTTGTATAATGGCAAGGCAAGGCAAGGCAAGTTTATTTGTAGAGCACAATTCATACACAAGGCAATTCAAAGTGCTTCACAGTTGCATAAAATTACAAGAAAACAGATCAAATCAATCATTAAAACATCAACATAAAAATTTATCAATGAC
Organism: Proterorhinus semilunaris; assembly: GCA_021464625.1. Lineage (NCBI taxonomy): Eukaryota > Metazoa > Chordata > Actinopteri > Gobiiformes > Gobiidae > Proterorhinus > Proterorhinus semilunaris. The sequence goes on along the minus strand of CM038356.1, from coordinate 14,294,463 downwards.
AGTAAAAGGCAAGAGTGCAGATAAAATACTTTCAGTTTTCATATGCTCGGGTAAAAAGAGCTGTTTTCAGCCTGGATTTGAACATTTTCAGAGTTGAGGCCTGTCTCACATCCTCATGAAGACTGTTCCAGATTTTAGCTGCATGAAACTGAAACGCAGCCTCACCGTGTTTAGTCCTGACTCTGGGAACCACCAGGAGACCCCTCCCTGAAGTTCTCAGGGCCCGAGATGGTTCATACGGCTCTAACATGTCAGAGATGTACTTTGGTGCTAAACCATGAAACGACTTGTACACAAGCAGAGCTGTTTTAATGGGTTTTAATGTTTTACTACTTTTTCTTAGAATTGCAAGACAAATTTACCTATGGGTACAAAAAAAACAACCTAACCTAACCTCATATCAGAAAATGTCTTCCTGTTCACCACTAAGGTAGAACATTTATTGCTACTTGTAATGTGCACATCCAAACCTCCATGATTTTGTGGTCTAGTAAAAGTCTAAGCAGACACGTCTGTTTATCCTTATTCAAATTATCACTTGAGACATTTTGGATTCATTCAGTTTGCCACATGAAACCTCTCAGTCTGTCCTTTTATTGTCTGGTCCCGTCTCAAACATGATAAGACCCACACTCGCTTGGCCTCTGAGCAGACATAATCCAGGTCCTCTGAAAATGTATTTTTAAATGCGATCATGATATTATCCCATTAGATCGGCACATGCATACTCACAACGAAGCCGGAGCTCTCTAAATACTTTTGTTGGCAAACAAGCATGTGTTTGTGGCTGGGAGAGAGGCCACATTTATAAAGTCTGGACAAATTCAGCTACAGCCCAGTGTTTGGATCAACGCTGGAATGTAAAGTAGTTGTTTGGAAACGAGCAACTTTGACCCAAAACATCAATTCTAACTGTATTTCAGACTTACGTGGACCTCTGTTGAATAATACTTGGGTCTAACTCCCAAACAAATGACAAAATTAGTTCAAGGCTCCAAGTGCAGCATGTCCAATGGCTGATCATGAAAGTTGAAATTAAATCTTAATCCTAAACGACAGTTTAGTGTTCAAAATCTGATGGGATGTGACATTCATGAGATGATATGGCCTCAGTGGTGAGGCTTTGACCGATTTGTATTTTATATATGGGGGTTAATACAGTGTTTGTTCTTGGGGATCTGACCTGTGTGTCCTCTAGAATAAGGAATCAGTGCCTTGTATCCTGAGCATGTGGATGATCCCCTAATGGAGGTGGACAGCCCAAATGAAAGAGCCACACTTCCTTTGATCAGTTGGAACCTGAGGGGCTCCACAACCTCCCGCATCTCCGCGTCCTTGACTTTCTTCGACTTAAACTGTTTGCAATGAGTCGCCCTGTAGAGGCGGTGGGAGCCCCTCAGCTGAAGACTGTGAATTTTCTGTATTAATAAGAGGACGTGGCATGTGACAGGCTGTAGGCAGAGCAGTGGGGCGTTCGAGATGAAAGCACCGGTTTGAGACAGGTGTAGGTTCAGATCTGGAGGATTAGTGTTTAGTTTGTGCTTCAAGGGACTCATGGAGATTCACCATCTGTTGCAACAAATACCATGTGGCACAGAGAAGATGTGCTGGTCTGTTTACTCAAGTCATTCGGAAATTCAACTGGGTTCATTATCATTTCCTCCTGTTTCTTCAAATATGGTCATAATAAATAGTTTTTGAATTTATTTCTGAGTGTTTCTTAACTTCTATCGGATTATGTTCCATTTTACTTAATGGTTTTTGATGTAGTCCACACAGATAAATCTCATGTAATACAGTTATTATTGTTACACTGCAGACTGTCAAAGAGCTCGTCTCACAAAAACTGCTAGAGAACGACAGCTACTTTTTCCTCTCTTTCTTTCTTTGTATTCTATTTCCTTGTGGATCTTTCGCAATGACCCCTGAACACAGCTGAAAACAGAGCCCAAGGCTGAAGCCAGCTGCAGAAAAGATGAATAATGACATCCTCCTTCTGTGTGTTTTCTTTACAGACAAGCCAGTCTAAATGACGCAGCTGAGAAGTACTACAGTCAAGCAGCGAGTTTACGGCCTGATGTAAGTATTACATCTAATTCCATTTCTGTTCAACATAAAACAGTGGAGCTTTTTTATAGACTTTAAGAGTAAACTTCAAAGAGTATTTTTTGTTCCCATTCCAAACTCCAGGAAGGACATTCGGCATAAAATCTATTCTAGACTATTCTGTATTCATGACATTGGTGTTTTGAAGGTCCACTCTAACATTCATTATAGAAGCCAGAGTCACATGGCAGGACAGCATTTGTTTCACTGTTGTGTGTTTTTGCATTGCCATTTTTGTGGGACGCAATTTGATAATATTGGGGAATGTTGGAGATTTAAGATTATACCACATTCTTGGTCTGATAAAAGTGCAGCCACTTTACTGATGCTCATTACTGTTTACTGTAGCACTGCAATCATCAGAATGTGCATGTCCTGCAGTAATCTCCACACATTACCGACCTGAATGGAGTTCTTTGTAGAGGGTCAGGCGGAGAAATGAGGGCTAGTTTGGGGCTAAGCTCTGAGATTTGTTTGTGCAGCATCCATCACTGACTTCAAAGCTGAGGCAGAGTGAGCAGATTGGAAAGAATAATGGTAATAACCCCCTGGTCAGAGACGCCGACAGCTTGAAAATGAATGGGTCTCGGTGCACACATTTAAGTGACCGCTTCTTTGCCACAACATGTGGTTACAAATACATTTCTATTTTTACAATTACTTGATTTAGTCCTCAAACTTAATTGCCCTTTTTGTCAGTAAATGGGGAGGATTGTTTGGAATAACCTTTACACTTGTGCCAAAAATAGGCTTTGCTTGGTGCCGTATCCACGAATATAATAATTATTTTGATTAAGCATGAATAAATTAACAAATATGCAAGGTTACTGTAGTTCATCCATCTAATGGTACTCGCTAAGCACATACTAACAGTGTGATATATCCTACTTCAAAATCACCTTAGTCGCATAAAATGTATGGTTTTATCTTCCCGCAGTGTCTCTGTAAACATGTTGAATCAGCAAAAGTTTATTATCATTCTTCCTCCTGAAAACTCTGGATGTTTGTCTTTCTCACTGTTTTATTGCCGGCCACAGATCGGTGTAATGTGACTGTTTCTTGGCCTCCATAACTGTGTATACATGCATTTTGCATCCAAATCCAAACATGAACCACAGTCGCCTTACGATCACTCAGACTTGGACTCCTCCTCCTGTGAGTTGTGTTACTTACAGCTGAAGCGCAAGTCATTTCTTCGATCTTCATCCATCTTTCTGAGCGTTCTCCTTTGTTCTGCACAATGGGACTTGACTGTAACAGTGTTCCCCGTCCTTCCACATAATGTCACTTCATGCTTTACTGCTTTTTGACGCTTCACTCAGCAAACCATTTTATATTAAACACATATGGATGCTCACGATGGAACAGGGAACCAGTTTCTTCCTATTGAAAAACAATACATAAATAATTCCCTATAACTTAGTTAGGGTCAGCTGCAGTGCAACAGTCCATTCGTCAGAGAACTGAAAGGTTGCTGGTTTGAGCCATGCCAGAGTATAAAGCAAGGTAAAATCCGTCATATCACCGTGCTACTCCTCTGTTGTGTTGACCTCTGCCACAAAAGGGGTCACCTCTCGAATGATAATAAAACTGTATGCAGATTTCGTTTGAACAGCTACAGTTTTACATTGTTTCGGCACACGATTCTTTATGGTCTTGCCTAATCCGCTCCACATCTGCTCCCTCCTCTCCGCCTTCATGCCAGTTTAGAGAAGGTTCTGGAGGCCGAGACTACACAGCAGCAGGAAACGAGCAGAAATGAAAGGCTTTGACAGGCGGGGAATGGTTTTCCTTGAGTTGCAAGACCGGAGTAAAAGAGGTGCCCGCAGTTAAAGGGTATAAATCATAAACTTTACAAAGGAAGAAGTAAATGTACAGAAACATTGTAGAACTGGGATAATGATCTCAGATCGGAGCTACAGAGGGCTGGAAACTTTCAGAGCTTTTTCTTACCCCCCGATGAGAAGAAAAGCTAAACTTTCAAGATTATTATGTGCTGCTGTTTCGGACACACTTTGAAATTATTCCCGATATGAATTAAGTTCACCTGGAACTCGCATCAATAATCTTCTTACTTTTTAACAAGGTATTATGTATCAACTTAAGAGACAGAACTGGGAATCTCACAGATTCGTTTTCTTTCTCGTCTCCTGGTTAAACTCTGATGACACCAAATCAGTGCTATTGAAAAACACAGGTGGGTTACAACAATTAGCCTGATTTTTATTTTTTTTTCCTTTAAAAGTCATGTGTTAAAAGCTTGAAAATGAGCATTTTTGATTAAATGCTGATTTACTGTCAAAAAATATCTCCAGAATTTGCCGAAGTATCGTATTCCTGGTGTATTTTTTCTTAATATATAATAATAATCAATTCCAAAACTTCTTAAAATGAACTGCAGTACATACTGTATAATCTGTAGTTGATCTAAAGGGTAAAATCCATCATAAAGCCACTGCCTACACCTCCGAGTATGTCTATATAGAATGAGCTCTCCTTTCATATATGACCCGTCGACCATTTTCAATTATGTGCAAATATATAAACACTTCCCTGACTGCCAAATAGCCCCCGTGGTGTTATTAGTGGTGCGACCCTGAAATCACAGGTCAAACACCAGGTAATTTATTAGCCAAACAGATGCAGAACCACCACGTCCATTAGAGGGGAGAGAGCCCCGGCCTCTCGGGGGACGTCTCATTGAAACACAGGCAGCTGAGTGGGGTCTTGTTTGACTTAGGGATTACTGTAATTGCAGAGATTTTTGAGAATGAAGAATGAGAATGAGGTAGAGAACAGTAAGAAGATTTGTCCCGACCAAGTCACCATTTATTACTGTGTGCGCAGAAAGAAATCTAAATGAAAGAGAAAGAAAACCTTTTAATAAACTAGAATCATTTCAACAATGTTTGTCCCAAATCTCAAACTGTAGCCCTAATGTTTTGAAATGGAACACACTGTGAACCAATCAAAGTGTGTTTTTTCAACACTTCTTTGTCATAAACTGCTATTCCCAAAGTTGAGTCGCAGTTTCATGGTGACAGGAGTATAGAGGCCAGGTTTTAACCATAATGTGTATCAGATGGTGCTCATGGCTTTGCTCTCGTCAGCTCTTCCTGAGAGCGCACACCACAGACAGGGCTCCAGTGCTGCGAGTCAGGCCTCTCCCCGCGACTGCAGTGGGATATATACAGTTTGGAGCCCGTGGAGCCACTTCAAAGCTGCGCTCTTGTCTGCCTCTGACATGTGTGGTCACAGTGCACAGTGACGGTTGCTGCTCCAAACTGCACACCGCAACCAGGAGGATCTGACAAACAAGAAGGGTCAGGATGCCAGGAAATCTAATCTTCTCATAGGGATGTCTCATTTGTAATGGCTTGTACGTCTATATACTATATGTCACCCACTGCACGCCCTTCCTGCTAGAGGTGGCTCGAGTTTGGGAGAAGCTAATACCCAACCAGCCCTTTGCATAGACATTAGGGCGGCAACATGAATTGCAATCCACAAAACAAAATAATAATCTTTTATTTGTATTTATTTGATCTGTGCAGTACCCTGCCGCCCTGATGAATTTGGGAGCCATCTTACACCTCAATGGTAAACTGCATGAGGCTGAAGCCAACTACCTGAGAGCTCTGCAGCTGAAACCAGACGACACCATCACCCAGTCCAACCTGCGCAAGCTCTGGAACATCATGGAGAAGCAGGGCCTGAGGACTGCCAGCCCTTGAGTGGAGTCATTCCCACCATGTGTGCTCCAGACCAGAGTTAGAAGCAGCTCACGCTCCCCTGCTCTCTTCTAAGAAGGGTGTGTTGTAAGGAGGCTGATGACTGTGAGCTCTGAATACACCTCAGGCCATGAGTACGGGCATGGCACAAGAGCTATTTGGACTTGCTGCTGAAGTAGTATGGTAGACCATTGCTCTTACTGTAGAAATTAAGTCACACAGGCATCCTTCATTCTTTGGATGACATAAAATGGTTTTAAAAATGCAACTCAATTCTGGTGCAATTTTTTTTTTTATATCTCGTGAATAATATGCACAGTTTTTTATTTAGCATTATTCGTTGAGTTGAGGTTACATGGAGAACAGAAGACAATTTAAGCTCTCAAAGCATCATGTAGATGCTGTTTTTTTCCCTTCACTGGATGGTTTTATAGAGGAAAATTGTAATTTGAAAGATGAAAAGGGAAGTGACTGTTCAGCCATTAGAACACAACAATAGCTCCGGGAGATTTGGGCTCGGCCACGTAGATTACACTTGGCAAGGCAGTTTTAAGCCTTTGCCTTACAGCGAAATGTGTGAATCGTCTTTATTAGTTGCGGGGCAGTGGATTTTTCCCATTACCGCTTCTTTTTTAGCACAAGGGAAGAAGCCAAGTCGTCATGGTAACACGTTTGTCAGATAGTTAGGGGTATTAATGGTAATATGATGCCATCTTTCTATAGACAACAATGTGAGCGCGCGGAACATGCCGCATGACTGAAGCTGATTCAAGCAGATGAAGGATTCGCCGTACCAAATACACTATGCCCATGCTATCACCACTAACGCACAGACATGGCATGGTAGAGGGAAATGTTTTTTTATATCATTTGGAGACACAAAGGCTCTCTGTTTTGTACAAATTAGTTTTAATATATTGTAGAATGTGTACATAAAACCATACAGCAAAACAGTAGCCAACAAATGCTGGTCAATGGTTTCTTACATGAAGTACGGCCCTGTCCTCAGTCTTAAGCTCGCATTTGTAAATATGCTGTGTAAGGAACAAGCTTAGGGGACTCGGCACCTCCCCGTTCTTAAGAGTCTGTACAGTATCTGTGCTCCGGTCATTGTCTTTTTGGTCTGAATTGATTTTAGCCATGTTATCTTTGTGTTTTATGTCCATTAAGTTATTGCTATTTGCCTCCTACAAGCGACAGAACCAGCTGGCACTGTGTTTTTATGTAAAGACTGAAAAAGTAGCCAATTTAATATTTGTGTGACGTACAGAACATATAAATGGTGGTCGATTGTTGTAATACTCTGAGTATGACACGTCGCAGTTCCTAATGGTATCACACTGTTTTTTGTCACGAGTCATTTTATACCGTACGTATCAGTGTCTGTCGGCCCCATCTTTATTGAGCTCACTTACTTCTGTCATAAAAGTGCTTACATTTGAACACTGCTTGGGTCAAAAGGACGTTTTTACTCCTCGTCTCAGCTCAGGGATCTCAAGCGTTTACTAAATAAAAAAATAAAAATAAAAAAAGGTATATTTTTTAAAGTTGTTTGTATTTGTATAAATTATGGATATTTGTAGACCTTTTTTTCCCCCTCCTGTTTTGTAATACCTGAAAGCGATCGAAACAATGTGCCAGAATTTCCCAACTTTTTTTCAACAATAAACTTGGTGGTTTACAATGTCGCGTTTGTCTTTTGTGTCTGTGCGGCTGCTTCTCGAGCGCATGATTTATTCGTATACGTTTTGAAAATGGGAACATCTGTGTTGTAAGGATACGCTCGCAGTCACATTTCATAGATGCGGGAGACGGGGTATTGCGGCGGTGGTCTTACATGATGCAGAACACGTTTAGCAGCTGCAGCACAGTATAGAACAAACCTCTTCCACAAACTTGCTAAAGCGTGTCATAAAACCAAGGCATATGCATCTCCTTCACTTTGATCCCACAAACAAGAAAGAGGCCGTGTAAAGATTCCCATATGCCGAGGCTAGTTTCTACTTCTGCGGGTTTTCCCAGATGTGGCTTCCCTGCTGACTATTGTAGAGATTTTGGGAACCTTTCAACACTGAGGCTCTCTTTCCCATGTCCGCCGTTCAACAAGGTGCCTGCACCAAAGCGGGAAGTGAACAGATTGTTTAAAATGTTTTACCATAACGCACCATACGACCTAGAAATGACAAGAAGGCTGTGTCATGTCAAGCTGGGTAAGGATCGTATAGCAGTTTGTGTGTGTCACAGAGGAATGTTACGTAAAAGCCAAAACTAAAATAGCAAAGACATAATAAAACATTTATTCTTTTTTTTTTTATTCAAATGATTAAAATTACTGTATTTTTTGATAAATACAATACATATAAAGTTCAGCTGAGGTTAGGTCCTCGGAGCTGTGCTGTTTCCACTACAATAACCAGAGGCTTAGCAATCTTTTAATTCCCATAAAATAAAAACATAAGCATCCGTCTGTTGTATTTTTATAGCTATAGCACTACTGGAACAGTAGGATTGAATTCAGTGTCAAAGATTGCTCATTGAGGGAGTGCTCCTCCACAGGGGTGAGATCTTGGTTCGATTCCCTGACCTTGATGCAGGTTTGTGCAGAGCTTGATTAAATAGACTTATACACTTGGGGAATCTGTAATGAAGTAAAAATCCATAACTGAAAGTATCTGCAGTAGCATAAATGTCATACTAGAGTTAAAAACACATGGGCGCTACACTACAAAAGAAACAACTAGGTCACTGCATGGTGGACCAGAAGCAGTATAAACAATACAAAAATTAATAATCTCAACATAAGAGCACTTTTTTGCCATGAGACTATTTTTTAATCTGCTACTCCACTGTTATGGTTCGTACTTTGCTAATGACTGCTATGCATGAGTAAAGTTTGACGAACCTTTCAGGAATTCTCCTATTTTCTATTCTAACACTGACCGCTTTTATCTTACCGATCCAAAAGCACTTACACAGTGCTGTGCCAGCGGTGATCAGATGAATATGTTTTGGTATGCTGAGATGAACACTGTGGGCTTTGATTTGAGGGACTGAGCCAGCCTCACAGTGCGGAGCTCCGGGCCTGTTATTACTTTATAAAAGAAGTATTAGACGGGGCTCTACAGGAGATGAACCATGTGCTGCGTATCATTGTGTGCTTTGATGTATAGACTTTATTAAAATAACCATAATATTATTGTAACCTACACAACTCACTAATGTCACTGGTATTTCTTTTTTTTTTTTGCCCAAAAGACTTTTTTTTCATACTGTTAAACTGAACCGTTGATCATGAAAGAAGGTGAAGAGTCATGAGAGCATGAGCCACTGACGGAAAAATTGAGAGATTGGCTCACATAGCGAAGGCTGTTACTGATACACATTTCAGTAGCTTGTGGGACGTATTCAGTGCAGAACTTTAGATTTAAAATAAATGTTTTTCTTATAACTGGTCCAGTCTATTTTACTTTTTAAAATGATATCAATATGTTTAGTGTCATGCTCATTCTTTTGCAATGGATCTCCATGTTTGGTCATACAGTATCTCTTCATTCTTCTGACAGTGTTGGTCTTTAGAGAATATTTACAAACAGGAACAGAACACAAAGCCCCCCAGAAATGACCTTCTGAGCGTTCACACTCGCTCACACTGTTAACCAGCGCTGCCCCTCAGTATTTATCACAATACGGGACAATTCACTAACCCTATCCCCTGAGACACCACACGGAGGCCCAGCCACATTAATCATAGTTCAGGGGTCCTGGAGGTTATAATGTTGTTTTTACCTCAAAGTGCTAAAAATAGAGGCACTAAACCTACTGTGTTCAATCTCTAAAAATGAGAAGTTCCCGATTTGAGGCGTCATATTTTTTTTGTCTTAACCATTCTCTCCTATCATCATGGCCATTATAATATTGATTAACCCCATTGTCTCCCGAAAACTGCTCCTTTTCCTGCAGTCAGATCTTTCCTAGCAGATCTCCCAGCTCACACATCTCCAGATTGTTCTTTATCCTGCCTCAGTGCAGTGGGAGCGGCTGATTAAGTTCCTCCGAGACCCATTAGAGCCACAGCCTGTCCCCGTCACACACTGCCACCATCCATCATGCAAATTTAGAACACGGCCGTACACAACTTCAGCACAGTGGCCTTTATTATAGCCTCGTGTCAAAAAGCAGTAAAAAAAAGTTTGTCGCTAACTGCTTTAGACACTTCCTCGTGAAAAGTCGCCATAATAAGAGAAATGGGACACCAGAGAGAGGGGGGGAGGGAGCAGCAGTTCCCAGATCAGGACGGTTTAGGAGACCAGTTTTGACAGGACGTCCTGTATTGGTGGCAGATCTCTGTGAGCCGATGCTAGACTCACAACATGCTGCTGTTATTTTATTCTTGATCGATTCATTATGAAGTTCCTTTGAAAATTCTGAAAACATGAAAATACAAAGCTTTTAATGACGTCAAAATGTTATGTTTTAAGCTGCAGTGTAGACAACATTGTAATAGGAGACACCTTTACAGCCTATACACGGGCTGCCTCTGTATTCCCTTTGAGGTGCTGGAGGATGTATCATTATTCAGGGTCACTTGGTTGCTGGAACTTGCTCTGCATTCACTTAGTGTGTGTAAACTCTTTCTTACCTGGTTGCATTTGTTAGTTTAGACTTTTATAATGCACAGACGATTTAGGGTGGGCAATAACACAGTGTCAAAGTAGCAAAACAAGAGCACTCAATGGCTTTTTTATCTCGAAATCAGTGGCAGATGTGAATTAAAAACGTGAAAGGAAATACCAAAAGTGTGGCGAACAGTGCTTCTCAACTGGTGTGTTGAACAATTTTCAGGGGTCCAACAATGTCGATACAATGTTTTGGTATATGCATTATGATAAATGCTTGAATCAACAGAACTCTATGAAAAAAAATGACCTAACAAAAAAAATCACATATTGAGTATTACAACAGGACTCAACGGCAAAATGTTTTTTATAGTAAGTTTAAGGCGAGACACTGAATAGGTGAATGGGAAAAAATTTAAAGTTTGTCAGATACCAATTTGAAACATTTGCTGTAGATTACTGACATAAATATGAGAAAAAGGTATACTGTATTGCATATTTTCTGTCATTTTATGTTTTCATATAAAAAATAAACTATTTTATGCCTAAAAATTCCCTAAATTTCCCATCTTTTCGGCGAGAAAATCTGAAAAACAGATTGAGCCAGATTTAAATTGATGGTTTTATTTTGTTGACATAATAGTCTGAAGACTTCTTCAGAGGGGGGTTTTGGATATCTTGTTTAATCAATCAATCAATCAATGGTTTTTTGTATTGCCCAATATCACAACAGAAGTTGCCTCATAGGGCGGCACCGAACATTGTGGCAATAAAACAGAGCAGCAAACAAGACAATGCAAAGCCCAGGCGAATCAAGTATCCAGGCAAAAAAAAGTCCAAACAAGCCTTGTTTTTTGACATTCAAATCAGGCTAGGAATTAGATGTTAAAAAAATCCTTCAAAAATATTGTTCAGTTCAAGGCTGGACAATTTGAAGTTGAGCTACTGATGTGGAGATGCTGTCGCCATAATGACAGCATCTCCAGAGAAAAAAAAAAGCCTTTTGAGAAAATGGCCTCTATGGAGAAACATTGAATCAATGCAATATTTAAACATGTTATTGTAATTATTAGGTATATTTTTTGTTTCCATGTGTTGTTAAAATAATATTGTTATTTGTGTCGTGGCTACAGTTTAAAACCACTACTGTAAAAAACAAACAATTATCATGTAAAAAATACATAGATCATTATAATGTCATAAAAACAGGTCTCTGTAAAAAAGTTTTGAGTATGTTTTGCCAACACATTGTCCAAGTGGAGTAAGTCATTGAAGAGCTCCCGAAAGCACTCACAAACTTTTCACTTTCTTTGGAATAATGATGTTTACTGAATGCTAAATCGTGAGTCTGTAAAAACCTTGCTCTGACCATTAGACTGCCACTGTATTGCCGCACATACTTCTTCATTATCGTGGCTCACTTCCCTTCAGAGGGTGCAACGGCTCTTAATGAAGTGAGCCTAACTCTGTGCAGTTTTCTCCTCTCCCTCAACTTGTTGGTAATTGCTTTTGTGGTCCGTTTGTGTTGTTAGAAGTGTCTGGTAGCCATCCACCACACTCTCTCTGCATCCAAAACAAACGCAGCAGTTCACTGATGGCACCCGCAGTAATTAGCTGTAGAACAACACCATCAAAAAGACCGGTGTTCTGTCATCAGTCATCCTCGTAGGAAAAATAGGGTTGCTTAAGCAAAACATCATTAGCATCGACTTTTCCTCCTAAGTGTTCATCAAAAGTTGTTTGTATAGGCTGAAGATACTGCAGAATTGTTGGTAAGTCATGCTTTTAGTCCAAATTAGCACTTAACATTGATATCCAGGCTCGCCTTAATGTGCCCATAGGCCCCGGGGCTTGAACAGAATTGTGGAGGGGAGGAGGATGGTCAGGACCATGAACACGGAAGTAGAGGAAGAAGCGAGTGAAATTCAAAAAGAGAAAGCAAGACAGAAAAAGAGGAAGAAAACAGAAATGTCTGCAAGTGGATCGTCCAGTGATGATGGGCTCATTTTTGGTTGGGATGGTGGCGGTAGGTCGGGCGGATGGCTCTTTTAGCAAGCCGCACGAGGTGGGAAAGATTGTTGGTGAAGTGGTCGGAGAAGTTCGCTCGGTGTCAGTTACGAGAAGTGGTCTTGTCATAATTGACTGTAAGTCCCAGGCACAGCTTGACAGTGCGTTGGATTTTTGTGGATTCCAAATGGATCGAGGGTTTGTGAGTGTGAGATGCTTTGTGATGGTTGGGAAAGTTAAGAGAACCAGGGGACTTATTTCTGGTGTTCCTGTTTCTTTCGAGGAAAAGATGTTTTTAAGGGTAGATGGTGTTTGCGAGGTAAAAAGGCTGACCCGTAGTGTAAATGGGATAAGAGAAAGAAGTTTGTCGCTGTGTTTGACTTTTGAATGTGAGTTACCGGATTGTATTTATGTGGATTATATTTGTGACCGGGTTCGGCCGTTTGTATGTCAAGAGTATGGGCACGTGGGAGCTGTGTGTCGTGGTGTTAAAAGGTGTGTTCTCTGCGGAAGAAGTGACTGTACAAATGAAAAGTGTAAAAAGCCAGACGAAGATCCACAGTGCCTGCACTGCAAAGGTAGCCATCGTGTCAGAGCAGCCATATTCCCCAGAAGAATCACTGAAGGGAAAATTGATAACCTGAGAAAGGAGACAAAAGTGACGTATGCTGAAGCAGTGAAACAGATCAAGGTGGGTGGAAAAAATTATGCACCAAAAAGAAATGATAGTGTAAGTATGATTGCTCAGAAGGGATTTTTGGTGTTCATGGTGATGGTGACAACTTGTGCGACAGATCTGCAGAGTAAAACGGACTGTATTAACAAGATTCTTGAAGCGGCAAGGAGATTCATGAATATGGATGGGATCACTGAAGGGGAGTTGGTTAAAACTCTGAGGGAAGGGTGCGAAGGAGGGGAAAAGTAGCAGTCAATGTTGGGTTTGAAGGGGATTGGGGACTACTTTTTAACGCAATTGTGATTGAATGCTAGTAATGTTCATTAAAGCCTGTGGGTGGCGGAAATGCATTATTGAGTTTGCATCCGCTGTTGAACAACCAAAGAAGAAGAAGAAGAAGAAGAAGAAGAAGAAGAACAAAGCTCAGGAAAGCTAACTGCGCAGTTAGCCCGCAGTTAGCTTTCCCTGTTAGCCTGTTAGCTTCTTCATGATTCCATTAGTGTGATATTGCGCCTCCGACCCGGTGCAGAGAAATTTACAAGGGTTTTCTGGCCAGAAACACCAGGGGGAGATAAAAGACCCCCCAATCATCCCATAACACTTGTATTACCCCCGGAGGGACTACGAAAAGTATTTATTAAGGTAAAGAAGGTAGTTCTAGCCACTGGCTAGACACTGAAGTCACTGAACTGTGAGCTTATACATAGATCACTGCGAAGATTCCTATGCAAAATGTGCTGGACTTCGACCGTCAAACCTGAGCAAAGGGGTGAAGGTCGTCTCCCATAACGCATTTTCTTTTTTTTCTTTTATCAAATGAAATAATCCCCCATTGTTACCAACATATCATTACACCACACAGTCACAGTGAAGGAAACTCGATAACAGGTTTACAGAGTGCAAGATGACTTTGCCGAGGACTCCGAGCGGATGTGTAAACAGCAGTTATGTTGGTGAGTAGGAGGCATTTCCAGTACATCCTCTGTAAACTGTGGACTTTAGTGGAAACCAAACAGCACAATCAGGGAAACACAATTCATCTTTCCAGGCCTTGTTTACGCTGTGTAGAAGATTATAGAGCAGAGCTGAGAAGTAAACACAAACAGTGAGTTAGCAGAGCCGCCACCTGTGTCTGAAGCATGGAGCTGGGTTAGCATTTTAGTACTTACAACAACATTGACTACTATTTTTAAGCTCAATGAAAGAACTGAAATCCACTTGGGGGGAGGACATCTTATTTGTGTGCTTTTCACGTGTGAGAAAGTTATAGGCACCGATGCCACAATGCTGTAGCATTTTCTTATTAAAGTTCATTAATAGACATACATACAGTATACCACTAAACATATACCAGTGACCAAAGCTTGATTGGATATGAGGGGTAAAATCATGGATCATGGTTGTAGTCAATGCTCACCATAAGCTTTAATGTCAGTGTCTTCTTCTTCTTCTTCAGTGTCTTGATCCCTTTAAATAAACTACAGAACTCCACTCAAACTCAAAACTTTGACTCAAACTCAAAAATGTTTCACTGAAATACTATATGTGAAATAAGAGTGATGTTGCAGTATCAGAGGTGTAGAAGCGAGTTGAGTGGCTATAAGGTGCGATGTATTATATGTGACAAAACTGCAGTACAGTATACGAGGCTGTAAATAGCCATGGAATGTCAAGGTCAGATGCTCCATGCCAACAAGATCTTCCCTCAGCTTCATTTTCAGAGAAGGCATACGTGTAGGTAACACGACATTGGGGAGTAAGGGGTCGTGACAGTGAACTGCACAGTTTATTGTTGTAATTTTCCCGCACAACGCTTTATTATACCGTAAGTCATGACTCATACGTTGACCCAAAGGTTGATTTCTTTTGGTCTTTACATTCATTACAAGCACTATATGTCAGGCCCTTGCAGAGCTTTATTGTACATTCTGACATCATCCTGACTGCGACACTCGCCCATCTGTGTTCTCTCCCTGGAAATCCTTTGCACTGCTTATAATTCTCAGCATAAACAATCCCGCAGGACGACATGGACGGAGGAGAGAGCAAGGTGAATGTATGTTGCAGTCCTGCTTTAGTCATCAGCCTCCAGATGTCCACTGCCTTTCACCGAGAGAATCAAATCTCCAGCAGAATTAGGGCAATAAAGGCGGCTTATCACTTTGAAACTTCCCATTAGGGAGAACTGACTGTTTGTCCTTAAGCTTGCACAAACATGTCCTGAAGAAGTGATTTTCTAGTGCATTTCCTGCCTTTTCATCATCCATCGACCTAGACAGGAGAGGACTCTGAGGCCCAAACCATATGGTGAGAGAGGAGAGAGAAAAATATAGTTTCATTATATGGAGGTTGCCAGTGTTTGGAGCTGAATTACTGCATTTCTGCTTCAATATCTACTTTGTTTACCCTGAATTATTAACTCCGTGGACATACCTGGGTAGTGGTTACTGGCAAAACCATCTACGTGCCATTAATCACGGACTCCTCCATCCAAGACTCACACAGTTAGAAATTTCCATGTGTTTGCTTTCCCAGAACGAGGCCGCATTCCTGTGTGGGCATCATTTATTGTGAAGGGATTTGTGCATCTGAAATGAAACTGTGTAGACTGACTGTTACCTCCTGTATCAGCCGAGTCAAAGAGACATTTCCATTGAGAGGCTGAGACCTCATTGCTACATTGTACTAAAAATGAATGAACAAAGAAATGCTCATATTAAAAGTGCAAAGCAGTTATGTAAACGCAATGTATGCACTGAATGATTTAGGCTATCAAAAGGAAAACAAACCTGAAAGGTGGAAAGACCTTGGAGAGTCACTTGCAAGGGAGGCGTGCGACTTGTTGAGATACTGCCCCATTTGTGACCTATTGTCCAATTTCTCCTTTATACAGGTGCCAGGAATTTAGAGGAGGACCCACTCGTGAAGACAAACACAGCAGCACCCTGTCCATTTTGGAGGTATATAGTACAATAGATCTTTGAGTGCCCCTGACGGTTGAATTAGTGCAAAGGCTTTTGGGAAACATGTAATAAATGCCCCACTCCACTCCAGCCACTGGTTTGTCATTCACTATTAAAGACAAGAAGGGGTTCTAAGGGAGAAAGCACTAATGAGGCAGCGGGTATTCCTCTGGAGTGTCTGGAAAGCCTGTACTCCACAGACTGCACCAAGAACCAGCCACTATTGCTGCCACTGAAAGAGATTGACTTCTTTTTCTTCATGTCTCTGTCAAGTGCGGATGTGATTTCTCACTTCTCCTGACTTTCGTGCTTCTTCCTGCCTCTGATTTTTATTTTTCCTATTGGACCACCTCCTCGCTGTCCTCCCGAATCGCTAAACTATGAAATTGATTAACTGGAATCTCAGCGCAAATGATACGTTTTTTTGTTTGTTTGTTTTTTTAACAAAGTGAGACCACGGAGGAGGTCGTCTTCCCTGACTGGATTGTCAGCTCGGTTTGCGATGGGTGTCGTCTGTCATCTGGCCCTGTCGGTCGGAGACATCAAAGATATTGACTCATTTGGACTCTTGATAACAGGGTCCCAGCTTATTGGATGGACTGCCCTGGATTATCGGAAATTTGGAATGACAGCAGTTTGCAATCGGACCACGCTGCAGCACTTTGGAGCAGGGAGTGACCGAGTGATGGAATTACACCGGAAAGTAACGCACAACGATGAACTGTTATGTACGACCTGGCTGCTCGCTGTGGAGACGGACAATAGTTGGACTATATTTTGGGAGGCAAAAGGGTTGAACTGTGAAGGGAATTACCTGCTCTGGAGAACTGAACCAATGCTGAGACAAGTAAAGGCTAATTAATTATAAATTTATGAACTATTCTGGTATAATTCTCTTCCTCCTGAGAGAGGAGGTTTGAAGCAGCTGGACCGCTTATCTCTCCTACACTGTCAACACTTCCCTTCAAGGCCAAGCCACGGAGCTAAACCTGATAAGAACGGAGCTCTCTGGGTCATATTTTGCAAAACACTGACTTTCAGACTGTTGGTAAAAATGCACCTAAAGTTAACAGATGTTTACCACGAGTATAACGAACTGAGAAAGTCAGAGAAAAACAGAGAACAAAAGGTCAAAACAAAGATGCAGAGAAAACTGTGCCAAGTGTCAAGGCCATAGATATCCCGGTGCTAGGAGAGGGAGCCATTATCAACAAGAAATTCACTTACTACGGGACAAGATTTCTTAGAAATGGAAAAAGGACTTAATGACACGCTCCCTGTGGAACCCGGTAAGAAGACTGGAAAAACGGATACTTGCAACCTAAAGCTAAAAGATACAGTAACGTCCCCAAAACAGACAACTTGGTGCCAGGCCAAAGCAATGACAACATGCAAATAACTGCACACACATCCCCCCTCCCTAACCACGCCCCCATCATTCTGCGTCTGCCCCAACACGTTTCCTCAGCCCCGCCCCCCGGTCAATGGCCGGTCGTCCTTCCCCTCCCCAAGAAAAAATTCCGCATGTGACCTCGTGTGCTGTGTATTTCCCATGTCTCGATGTTTCTATATGTGCTTTGCCTTAACTTTACCTCATTGTAATTTCGCATATCTTCTTTTGTAAGGCGCATTGAGTTGCCTTGTGCACGAAATGCGCGGTATAAATAAAGTTGCCTTGCCTATTGATGATGCAATTACGCAAATAGAGTCAACGCTGCTTGCCTGTCATCCCTCCAACATCAATCATGATGAAGAATGGAAAAAAATTAAGGCATCAATGCATACTAATCTGAAAACTAAATGGCTCCTCAGTTTGTATCCAAATATACATTGTACATTTAGGCAACGAGTATTTTCTGGCCAAAAGATTTTTTTCAGAATTCAGATTCAGAATGTCTTTTACAGAAGTCCTGGTCCTGAAACAGAAGAAACCTGAGCTTTGGGGGAAACCTGACCTGTACATGCAAACTCCACATAGAAATGCAAAACAATGTATTTCCATGTTTGTACACTCAACATAATGAATCATTAAATTACTTTGAAACACTGCAGCTTTTATTGAATTTTTCTACTTCCATCCACTCCCTCAGTCTTTGTTTTAGATTCGCACATAATGGTTTTGCATATTGACAAGAAAACTGAGATATTACCTGGCATTATTAGCTCTAAATTTACTTGGAGTTTAAACCACACTGCAAGATTAATGACACTAACGTCAGGAGTTGATGCAGATGCAGACCACAGCACTTATCATTCCATGCTGGAGAAAGATTTATTTTTTTTCTTTCTTTCCATGTACCTCCAAACTGTCTGAACTTCTGATTATCCCTATTATCTTGTCTTTCACGGACTCAAATACAGCTCCTCAGCAGATTATGTCAATAGACCATGACAGCTACCAGTCTAAGTTCCACGAAGATAAATGGGCAGGTTTTCCTTCCTTAGAGACCAGGGAGTGATTCATCAAAATAGAAATTGTGCAACAGCAGCCAAGTCGAAAAAGTACAGAGATCATATTTTCCCTGGCTTTACTTCTGTTGGAATCCTAAATGTAGCTGATTGTAGCAAGTTCTCAAATGTAAATTGAGGAACAAGTGAGACTCCCAGGGACGAATTACACCTGCTCTGCTGTATATACGCAATACTAGACACTTTTCACACCCTCATCTCATCCCAGACATAAAGAATTCATTCACTTAAATGCTATCTGCAACTATTTCTACCTTTCATTCTTTTTTACTCTCTGATTCAAAATGGCCGCCCTGGTTTCTCAACTCCTGCTAACAAGTTTTCTCCCGCTCAGATACAATAACTGTCACATTACACAACTTTGACAATAGTACCCCTGATCATTACAATGGGCATGTATAAGTAATGAATGCTAACTGATGTTGCACAATCCTGACTGTGTGTGCTGAGTTTTAAATGCAGGGTTCGGGCTGGTGAGGGTTCCCAGGGGATTATCCTGAAGTGAACAATACCGGACTGTCTGGGAACCAGCCCCCGTCACTCAACTGTCACATGACCACAAAGAGAGCGGAGGCTGAAGTCAACCAGGGGCTCGTAACGCAGCAACAAATCCAACCCAATTCTCCAGCAAATTATGCAGATTCAGGTGATGTAATACACAAATCTGCCAGTCATGGCACGTGTGATGTTTTTTGTTGATCTATCATTTGCTTGCTCCGCACACAGGCTTTATTTGATTTCCCACCCGACTTTGCATAGACTTAACTAGCTGCTTGAGTTGTGTGGTCCTCTGTTGTACTTTTATCTTATTATTATTATATGAGTTATTTTATTTTATTCATTGTGTTGCTTTTATTCTGGCTTTTCTTTTATTTCTATTGCTTTATTGATTTTATCTGCTATTTTTTTAATACTGGCAGGTGAATCTAGAACAATTCTGCTTTTTAGCACTTCATGTTTACCACGGTCTGTTTATAAAATGTGCTATAAAAATAAAGTTGATTTGGATTTAATAATATGTTCTGTGATTCGTAGCAGCTCTGGCAGACCATATTCTCTCAACTTACTCCACACCACATTTCACCATTCATGTTTATTTTGTGTGCAGACCAGACCCAGTCAGGAGTAATTATGGAGTGAAACCAGGTTTTCCACTTCTCACAATATTATTCACAATATTATTCTTCATTATATCACTTCACCATAGCTGTTTTTATTTCATTAGCCAGCGGGCTTTCTTCTGTAGAGTGCAGGCATGTAGCAGATGCTAACTTAAGTCAACACAAAGACAATATTAGAATATCAATACAAATGAAACACGGATATAACAGGTTGCTCTCTAAATGCACATGCACATACTGCTGCCCTTTTCCCTTAAATTTTCAGACCTGGGTAGCATGTTTCTAGACACAGTGTTTTCACTCAATTCTTATCCGGTTATCCTCCCCTCTCTTCCCTCATCTAAAGAAATTAAAAAGTAAATCTCAAATAAATCTTGAGTGTAAAAAGTTTACAATGTGTGAAGCTGTGGTGATCAAATTATTTTCTTGTAAACTTAATTTGGCACCATAGATCCAAATTGTTAACACGGCATTTGCAACAGAGTAACGGACCATGTGCGTTGTGTGACAGAATATAGCGGATTTTCCTCTTGCGTGAACCAGGAAGTTAAAGGCTCAATTGATTTATTTATTGGTTTATTTGGTCGGGACAGTGCATGTTAATGAACATACATGGGTCTCATGCATGTAAACAAGCCACACCCGATTGTAGCCTTGGGCTAATTTGCGTTCGTTGTCCCCCATGCGCAGTCTCATTCATCCTGGCCTATTGTACATGTTTTTAGTGGTAGGGGAAACCTACGCAGACACGGGGAGAACATGCAAACTCCACACAGAAAGGCCCCGTCCGGGTGGGAATCAAACCCCGGACCTTCTAGCTGTGAAGCACGAGCTCTAACCGCGGTACTACCGTGCCGCCCATTAGCACAGTATTAGCATTAGCGGTTCGCCCTGCTCATGTTTCCACTCTGCCTTGCAATAAACTCCGATGGAGACAAGCTTCTAATGAACTGAGGTGAACAATGGGGATGTGCGGGAAGATCTGTGAGAACTAGAAACACGTTTAGGCAACCGTTGAGACATTTACCTCAGGCTTTCACGGTTAAGATCATGTTTAGTCTAAAACTCACAGTATAGCAATATAGTGTAACCGGAGCGGTAAGGCCCCTTTAATTGCAATAGGTAAGTCTGGCTTACAAAAAAAAAATTAGGCAAGGCAGAAACAGTGGGGAAAAAATATTTACGTTTATTTAAGTTTTACAATAAAAATATATCCTTTATTTAAAGATAAAGATAACATAAAGATAAAATACTAAAACGTCTTACGTCCAGTGCATACATTTGGTAAAAATTACTCAAAGTGCTATGCGACCGCTGAATAATACAAACTTGCACAGTTAGCTTGAGCTAATTTTAGCAACAAGTAACCAGTATACCCAACCCACTACAGTAACTTACAGTTCACAGCCTAACAACAAAAACACAGCGGCAAAGCCTAAGAAAAACTAAGAGAGCTAAAGAGCGCATAACTTAGCAGCAGTGGATAACTTAACGCTTAGTCGACCATGGTCTAATTCGGGCTGAAGGGGCCTTCAGCAGCAACCAGCCCCCCAAGCATGCTCTGTTCAACCACACACGCCGCACCAACGCAAGCCAACAGTCCCGACCCTGAGACACGGCAGGGTGTGCACATCTTTAAAAAAATCTACTAATCAGTGAGAGTCGGTTTACAATGGTCAATTGTAAGAACAGACATCTCATGGATAACCCACACCCACTGCCAGCTAATCCCTCTATAACGGAATAAAGATGAAGATGGCGCTGTGATGTGGAAGGCCAGTGCAGAGCCAAGGTGTGGTTTAATGACCGCTGTGATATACAATAGGGCTCTTAGGTCCGAGTGGGTGGTGTGTCAGAGGACAGCTCACACACATGGCTATTCAACTGATCTGCCTTCAGTACGCAGGCCCCAGTCCAGGGAACACCTCCGCCGACCTCAGAAATCTAAAAGCAACAAGAAAAACCTACAGGGAAATGGCTGGTCATTTCCTCTGTGGGCCTTGGAAACAACTGAAGGAATAACATGACTTGTAAAGAAGTGTGGTTTGAAAATCTGTGAATCTAAATATATATACAGTATATATATATATATATATATATATATATATATATATATATATATATATATATATATAGAGAGAGAGAGAGAGAGAGAGAGAGAGAGAGAGCGCTATACAGTAAATATTATTAGGCATCTCCTAAAATACAATATCTTGAAAAAACACTGTATTTATGATTTATGATTGTAAGCTTTGAACACATGTATTGCCACATATGGCCTATTATGTCTGCACTTCTGAAAGTATACTTTTGAGTATTAGTTAGTTTCAGACTTTCCCCTGCAGTTGTGTGCCACATGGTGCTGTTATGAAAGGGATCAAAGTGCACACACCTGTTTTCTAAAGCCTGGCCTCTTTCTTCCTGTTGCCTTCGTCTCGGAAGGAGGCTGATGGCCTTCACAGATTCATGTGATTACAAGCGGGTTATTGCCATGACGGCTGACGCAGGAAGTTTGTTTTACAGCAAGAGAAGCGTGTGGCACATGTTCACCACGTCAGAGCAATTTACACTGGGCACCAATTGTCCAACTTGCTTAAATTAAGAACAAATCAAGCAACCAGGTGAATGTGCATTTACTTTAATGTATTTTACTGAGCATTGCTGATCAGTAAAGTTGCCATTAATTTGTTTAATGTTTCCTTACTTCCAAAAGCTTTCCTTATTTCAGAAAAGTTGACTACACAAACACTTTATAGAAGTGTATGAGGACTTTTCTTTCTGTTTGACGTCTGCAGAAACAGTTTGAATGCAGGCGCTCTGTGCCAGGCGAGGATTTGCTTGTAGCTGGGTTCACTGTGACAGAGCTGACAGACTCCAACAGAAGAAGTATGTCTCTGCTGTGGCATTAGCGCGAGACATGCTGTTCTCAGATGACTGACAGCTCGCCCTCAGCTCATGTGGAGTGAGAGAGGAGCAGGATTCAAATCCTGTGAAAAATGTGCAGAAGACGACGGCTGTGTGGGGCAGTGCAGCAGAGTTTTAGTGTAAATGTATTCCCCTCATTATAGCGAAGCACTCCTGAGACTGAGAAAGAGGAAACAGATGTACATGTTTTATGTTCTTCTATATATAGTATATATTTTGACCGGAAATACTGAACATCATACGGCAGTCTTGAATCCATTGTGTCAACAGAATGCTGTTCCATTACTATAATCATATTGCTAAAAAGAATTACTCCGTAATCAATCTTCATTTCTCCTTAAATTATAGTCTTGTCTAACCGAGGATCACGCTCATACAATGGCACTTTGTTAAACTAAAAAACAACAACAAAGTTTAGAGCAGAGTATGACGTGTTCCTCACTTGTATTTAATATTTCCATGACTTACATGGAGCTGAATTGCCCAAACTGTGGATATGTAGGGTTCGGATTAAATGAAGATGTGTGCACAGTCAGAGGCCATGTTTATCTCCAAGCTGGATCAATATGGGATCATTCTTACTGTGAGGTAATAGAGAGCAGGATCTAACCCACTTTTCAAGCATTGTATTACACAGGTAGTCATTAAGACTGAATAATAATCATTATTGGCCATCTATAAATGAAGGGTTGTTACAGTGATTTTCTGTCTGGTGAAGTCTGTGCTCACTTTTGCTGCTTTTCCCCGCTCTGTCGTGTTGTGGGGTTTGACTGGTGGATCTGGCCATCCCCTGTGTTGTATTGTTGTATTGTATGAAATAGTAAAGTGTTTGTTTTTGGAAGGAATTGTAGCTGTCATTTTTTAAATATAAATTAGCCTACTTGTTTGCACATTATCCTGTTTTTTGAGAGCTGATGTAACAAGTGAATTTCTCCTTCGTGAGAAAAACTTTATCTCATATCATGCTATTAAACAATGTAGTATTTAACACAAATGCCACATTTGATTTTTGTTTTTACAATTTAAGATACTATCTAAAAATAGGATATATGATACCCTTTAAACATAAGGGTTTCTTTTTTCTTTTTTTTTACATATGCACAACATAAAACATTTACACAAAACGGATCAAAAGTCGATAGTTAGGAGCCACATTTTTCAGCCCGTGTTTGAAACACTAAACCTGAGTATGTCGTGTGAATCTGCTCTCACACCTAAACAGCTGAACCAGGGTGTTATGTTTTGGTTGGTGTTTCCTGTTGCTGACCCTGGAGGTCACGACTGTGTGCAGCGCAAATTCTCTTGTTATTACTCTTTGGTTTGTCCTTTTACAGGCACCACCTAATACATATAGTAAATGACCTCCTGAAAGAGGCTCCACTGCTCACACGGTGACAGTGACTTATGGTGAAGGGGAAGCGGGACTCGGTGGAAAAAATATTAAAGATTATGATCAGCATAAACACACACTCAGCATTTAGCCCAAGCCCTGCTCTAAAACAGCCATACATCAATGTCGGGTCGGGCAAAACAACTGTCACACCTCTAAGTTTTAATCTACACATTCTGTAGAACTTTAGGTCTAAACCTAACCTGTGGATTAATTAGTTAAATACAAAGTTATTTGGAGCTTTAAAAAAATAATTAAAAAATCACTACACCCATAAAAATGACTAGTGGTTTGCATAGTGGAGTATTATTCCTCTGCCACTATATTATATTCTTCGGGGGTCATATATCAAGACAGGTGCTAAATAGTAAGTGCAAGCAAAAAAAAAAAGCTATTTTGTAGGCAAGTTGCACCTATTCAATCATTCGAAGCATGCTGTATTACAGTATCAGGGCTCCAACTCTTATTTGTAAATGTGAGAATGCTACGGAACTAAGTAAAGTAATAGAAGTAAAAAAAAAAAATGCACAAATTACTTTTTAATTAACAAAACAACTAAAAATAAAATAAACACATATTAAAGCTGTGGTTATCAAAAATATTTTCATGTAGTAGAGTAAACTTCATCTGGCACAATAGATCTACATTGTAAACACAACATTTGTGAAAAAATTAGGTCAGAGGCTGAATTAGCAGTGTTAGCATTGGCGGTCCACCTTGTTCACGTCTCAACAATGTCTCGCTATGAACTCAAATGTCAATTTAAGCAATTTAAGCAAGCATCTATTCAAAATACTTGAGTTATGACTGGAGTGAATGGAGGAAAATACATTATAACGATTTAATTTTTTGTAATCATTACTAGTTCATAAATAACAATAGCTGCCACTGTGTACGAGGAACACTGCAGTCCTAAAGAGCAGTTTATTTTCTCCTCAATATATAGCGCACCTTAGACTGGAGTGTATCAGGCACTGGATCAATAAAGCATTTATTTGGCTGAATCGGACTGTCAGCAGGTTGTATCTGCTGTTTTCCCCTCAGTCACTTCTCATTTCACATACAATCCGTTTCAATACCGCCACAAATGGAGACTAAGCAAGCTCAGGTCATTCTGCAACAAAGTGAGAGAACTTTGGGGGATCTGACAGCTCTGAATGTAGCTGACTCTTGCTCCAAATCGGAGTCAGAGTTTTAAATGCCATTCTTTTGAGTGGACTCCAGTGGCCATTGAGAAAACGTCAGAACAATCAGCCATCACAGCTCACACAGAGAAAGATGAAACCTGGAGAGATCAGGTCAGCGGTTTCCATAGCGGTAAGTGGGCATGTGTGGGATAAGTGCTCACATGTGGGGTGTTATTTAATCACACTACACACTGCTCACATCCAGTCTGTGATTTTATTCTCAAGGTTTTTAAGCTTTGTTTGAGAGTCCCCTCTGTGGTTGCTGAGCTCATCGCAGGCTGTTAGTGGAGGTTGCCATTTTGGAGAAGGGTTGAGACCTGGCGGTGTGTAGACTCAGGGTATAATGAGCAGAAGCAAAGTCTCATGAACAATACACTGTCAGAATTGTTTTGCATAACGCCATGTCCAAGTTAATCAGTTTGAATGATTTAAGGTCTAATCTAAAAACATGTACAGTTGCGTATTTATAATAAAACAAAAAAAGAATGGCTCCTCCTGGCTCATTTGCAAAGCTCTTAATTAAAAGCAGAAACAGGATACAGGAATTGTTGCCGAAACCAAAAAGATCAACCAAACCATTTTTGTTCCTTTCTGCACTCGCTCTCTCCTCCCCGGCTGAGAGGGACCAGCTCTGGCACCACACGCTCCAATAATGAGGAGAAAACGAGATGGGAGGAAGAGGTGAAAGGAAATATCCGCGTGTGTGCCCCAGCTCCAAACTTTTATTCCCAAATGGGGAAATTCTGAGAGGAACAGGAAGCCGGCACTGGGAACTAATGAAAGCCTGTCTCCACGCCAGCACTCCGGGGAGGAGATGTATGCCAGTCTCCCCAGTGGCAGCCATGTTGGAGAGGGCAAGGCTAAATTACAGGGTAGATAGCGCAGGGGGCAGCGTGGAAGCCAACCCTCAACAGGAGAAGACAATTACACACATTGTTTACCATGGTCCATTGCACAGACTTCTGGGAACTTCCAAAGAGCTGTGTGTGTCTTCGGTGAACCACATTCGGGCCAGTCCTTGTCACCAAATACAATGATGGTTACTGGCAAGCCATACCTTTTTCATGAATAGTTTTAAAGCACCGTGATGGAAAAGTGCTTTGAGAGAGCGAGACTGAGACAAATCTGTGGTGCCATGTTCAATTAAAATCCTTTGCTTAACCAAAACCAAGCAAAGAATCCGACACATGGGCAGATGATTGACATATTGGCTTTGTAATTGGTGCAGCCTCAATTTCTCCAGCTTAATGTTTGATTGGCTTTTCTCTTGTTAAATTGATAAACAATTCTCTATACAAAAACACATTCACCTTACATGACTTAAGTAATGGGTTTTGAATGTTAAAATTGCTATTGTATGAATACAACATCATGGATATCCCCTAGAAAGCAGAAACGGGTGCCTTGGATTCAGGTTTTACATATTTTGTGTGAGAATAAGTGACATAATGCTCTTTTGACACAACAACAATGATCTGGACGGGGCATTTTTCCCGTGGCTGAGCTGACATGGTCATCTTAGAGAGAGATACCATGCCTGTCTCACAGCCTCTTCAGTCTTGCCATGAGGGAAAAGACAGAAGAGGCATTCTCAATCCGTGCCAGGTTCAAGCAACTGGAGAACAGGGTTGGCTGCCCTCTGTGCTCCTCTGAAACGGTGCAGAGCGTTTTTAGAGGAGCACAGAGCGTGGTGTCCCGCACAGGTAAGCTCCTCCATCTCCTCCTTCCTCCAGCCCAGCTCCCTTCTCTCTCTCTTTGCTCCTGCTGCGCCAACCTCCCCTCGCTCCTTCTTATCAATTGCACAATTGTGCATTTTTATGCAGGAAGCATGAAAGTTTTATCACAGTTAGCCCATACCATAAGGTTTATTTTTAGATGTGGAGGTAAGCTGTATTTGACCTCTGATGACCCTGAGAGGTCATTGACCTCTCAGGATGCTGATTTTTTAAACCTGTATGTAACAAAATCATATTTACAGTGTGTAAAATAGTGTATATAAAGTTTCTATCACATGTGGCTATATTATGTTGCATTGTCCAGTATCAAAAATATGCTGCACCACCTGTGTGTTAGAATTTGTCCATGTTGCTATGGACTGGGATGGTCCAAAACACATGTTTGGCAGTTGTTCAGGTAATTACAAGAATAATAATTTATTACATAATGAAAAAAATATGTATGTATAAAACAATGATATATAAATATATTACATAATAACTGGGACATGGGACAGAGGGCTCAAAACTGGGACCATCCCAGGTAAACTAGGACATCTGGTCACCTCACATCATTCAGTGTCCTCTCCAGGACAGGAGCAACTGTGCGGCCTGTACCTTTGTCTGCAGAACCTATCGAGTACATCTGAGTGTTGCATCGTGCTCTCTGCTCCAAAAACTAAAAACTAGTACTTCCCCGTCTCCCTGACCCGCGGCTTGTCATCCCCACAGCGCTGTTTGTGACCGGTGCGGCTGCGGGGGAGAAATGAGTTGGTGATCATTGATCAATAGTTTTGGAACTTATTTGTAACCCAAAGACGCAGAATCGGTCTTTCCTCCCCTCTCTCTGCTCTTCGCTCCAGAGAACACTGCTGGC
The DNA here is from genome assembly GCA_021464625.1 of Proterorhinus semilunaris. Lineage (NCBI taxonomy): Eukaryota > Metazoa > Chordata > Actinopteri > Gobiiformes > Gobiidae > Proterorhinus > Proterorhinus semilunaris. The sequence continues at coordinate 14,266,680 of CM038356.1, read as the reverse complement.
CGCTAACTTTCTTTTAGGGCATCTAAACTTATATTTGCTGATGATTGTTTTACATTTTGCCCAATGAATGACCGGAGAGACTTGCACAATGCCTGTGCGTAAAGTCTGCCCTGATCGTTTGCCGCGTTGGCACATGTTTCTTTTACTCCGGTTCCTCCTCATTCTCTGTGAATACGGCCGGATTCTTACAATAATAAAATAGCAGCGTTAATACTGGTCAATACCATTCAGTCACAGGGGCTCCCCCACTCTACCCCCCATTCAGTTCATTCAGTTGCTATGAATATCTTTGACATGATAGAACATAAATACAAACACCTGTCTGTTCTACTCAGTTCAACTGACTTGTGAATTTTTTTTTGTTTTTTTTTACAATAACACAAATAGATACTTGATCCCTGGTAATGAGTTACTTTTATTATAGAATAATGCAGTTACTAACGCAGTTACTTTTTGGAACAAGTTAAGTTATACTTTATTTATCTCTCTGTGGAGTAGTGAGTAACTATTACTTATTGCTTTATTAAAGCAATGTTCCCAACACTGATTATCCATAGACCGTTGATGAAGATGGACGTAGCCCACGTGACTTTCCCCATTGTTTTCAGCATAGGCTAATGAGGACAATTCATGCTAGCATTTAGAGCCCCGCCATGTTGTTTTTTGGAAACAACCCCATATTAATGTGCGAGTGAGCTTCTCTTTTAATATTGAAAATATTAAAAGACAAAGAACAGGATGGTGTAACGTGTTGTAGGACAAGCATATATTAACACTATTTCCAATGATGAGTTAAAGAGGGGCCAAAACGTGTACATGTATGTTAATGGGCACTTGCAGCTTCCGAAAAACAATCCCTGTATGTTAGCGACCTTCGCCCAGAGCAAGCCAATCTCCATCAATATTAATACACTCTATGCCGGATCGGTGCATCCCAAGTAATTATACATGTATCTATGGTTGTAATAGTAATGTGGTAGTTGATTAATGTTGTTGATGTCTGTTTGTTGCAGGATCCCCTTTCCTCTGCCTAAGTTGCCGGAAACTGTTACGTAGAGTAAATCATAATCAAACTAGATTGCATATAGACAGATACTTTGAACTTTGCACTTAAACATTCATCTGTTTATAATTGTATTTTATGGCATTAAAGTGTGCCATGATGTGTTTTTGTACATCAGTAAAATTGTTAATTAAGGAGTAAAACAGCATTGTGGTCAGGTCGAGCTTATTTAATTTGATTCCATTGGATTCCTTGCCCCTTAAAATTTAGGTTTTGATACTAAGATCAAAACTGTAGGTCAATTAGAAGCTAAAACAAGTTAGAAAAAGAAGTTTTACGGTGGCCATTTTGAAAAATCCAAGATGGCTGCCCTATTAGGTCAAATCCTCCACATCTGAAATTAATGCCTACAATATGTAATAACACTGGTAGGAATGTAATGCTTTCTTCACAAAGTGCACCATTGTTATGCTTAACCGCTCCACTATATTGTGTTGGGTCTGAGGGTAACACAATTTTGATTGCCTTTATGCGCTTTACATGTGGTAGAATAAACACTGAAGCTGACACACCTACAGAATATTTGTTTCAGTAGAAATGATCTGTTACAAGTTGATAAGTTATATTTCATAATAGCGCACTAAGAGCCTATAAATCTGTGAATTAAATCCCACTGCGCTTGTGATTCTCTGCGGCTCGTTTTTAGGACCGCTCATATTTTGTCCCTTGCGTGTCGTGGCAGAATTACAGAGCCAGTAAGATTTAGGCCCTCTCTGTGTCTTCACCTCCATGTTTTTAAGATGTTTCTGACCACACCACCGCTGGGACTGTCCTAGACATTAGTTCAGTTCAGTGGAATGGCTTTTTAAGTGGCATAGGGCTCCTCAGACGGTCTGCTCCATGTGTGTCATAAAACCTCTGGAAAGGAGCTACATTTCTAAATGTGGCTTCCGTAATACTGCATGGTGTGTTCTGAAGTAAATTTAAAATGGGGCACGCATAAAGATTTGGGCATGTTATAATTCAAAGCCCCACATATACTGGGGTTTGCCATGTCAAGTCAAGAAGATGAGGTTTTGGTCTGGCCTATCGTCATTATGGAAAGTATGCAAATAAATCTTTGATATTATAAAAGGATTTCCTCCAATTCCATGAGTCAAATCAAATCAAATGATAAAAATGCAGATTTGCCACCCATTTTGCTCACATTCCCTCTGTAGTCGAGCAATCTCTGGCCAATTCTTGTTTCATTGTACTATAATCAGGTTTCCCTGATATTACAAAAAAACAATACCAACCGTGTTTCCTGATAATTAGTCCTCATACTGTTTAGGGTTGAAGCTAATAATATTATTTGAAACAATATAGACTAACAGAGCCATTCAGTCGGTATATATACTCTTAGGGAGGTTTCCATCCTATTACCGTGCTCGCTGGGCTGTAAATGAAGGTGCAACAGACCATCGCGATCACAGGACCAGAGTGACTGCAGCTTTCAGTCCCTTCTTGGCCCTCACTATCCCATCTCTCTAATGCCTTGTGACTGGCTCATATGTGGGAGGGGAGCAGTCTGAGGCCACACAGTCCCTCTGCTCTATATGACAGATATTACCCACATCTGTCTTCATCTGGATCAGTGGAGACATCGGTGCTCAGCTTATCAACCACACAGAGAGAGAGAGAGAGAGAGAGAGAGAGAGAGAGAGAGAGAGGGCAGTTTGGGAACTATTAAAAATGAAGTATACATAGTTAACCAATAACCACTGGGTAAATCAAAGTCCCAAGAAAGAGAAAGCATACCTGGTCAAATATCATTTCTGCTATTGAATTCAGGATGCTCACGTACATGATTTGTCATAGCAAACATGAGCTGAGCAAGCAAATCTCTTGTAAGGCTGAAGATTTACGGCTAGTGCACTGCCTCTGAAAAATCCCATCAGTCTGATTTTTATCATCTGCTGTTGAAAATAAATGGGAATAAACCGGTTGCACTCCCCGTGAGGCCAAGCAAAACAAGTCATTTAAAGTGATGAAACCACACTGTGTACGGGCAGAGAGCGGAAGGGAGCGAGTAAATAAGACTGTAGTGTAAAGCATCTTCAACGCACTCAGTGATAATTAACACTCGCAATATAATTTACTTGGTTCATAACTGCAGCTGCTTGAACTCTTACAAAGATATACACGAGCAAAATAATAATGGATAGGTCAGTGACAGAATATATTTTAAGAAGTGTTAATAGTATTAAATTATCAGAACAACTCCATGTGCAAAACATTTATCTTGTGGTCCACAAAATAACTGTGCGAGGGTTTCAAACCTCATCGCTATAGTGCACAGTAATTCCTGTACAAGGATGAGAACCATATGTTTACATACACTTCATAAAAAGACATTAAACCATAATTAACTTTTAATATTCTTAGGTCAATTAGACTTTTAAAAAATATTTCTATTATGTCAAACTCCAGAAGATATGAGAGATAGAATCGTTTAGAAATATTTGTGTTTTGTCCCATTTCAAGACACTTGAGGTGCCAGTTTCATTGGTTAAAACAATGACGGAAATGACCAGTCGTCATACAGATCAGAAAGAAGGCGGGTTCTGTGTCCCAGAGGTGAACGTGCTGTGGTCTGAAATGTGAATATCAACCCAAGAACAAATGCCTGGTGAAGATGCTGAATCTGGTACGAGTGTGTCATTATCCACAGTGAAACAAGCAATCTGAGTAACTATGCTTGTTGCTTGGTTAGTTTCCAGGAGTTCTTCAGTCTATGACAAATAATGTTACAGTATTATTGGAAGAGTAGCTGTCAACTTGTCTGATGTTTTAATTTGGCAGTAAAATGATGTTTGCTCTTTGTCTGCACACAAGGTACAGACACAGAATGAGAAAGGATTGCAGGGGGTTGCAGTTTTTTATTGCCTGAAGACGGAACCACTGAGTAACTTAACAGAAAATATTCTAGCAATTACTGCAAGATATTGAAGTAAAGTAAATACACCAACTGATATTTATAGGATGCCGACTGCCAACTTCTCTGTTGTCTTCTATAAATAAAAAGAAAAGTACAGCCAAGAGTGGCATCTGTTATTGCTATTCACACAATCGTCTGAGGGATTCTGAGGCTTTCTACAAATACCATTTTCCCAATAAAATAGACCCACAGGAAAAGCATAACAGAGACCATCTGATCAATGGGCTGGTGCTTGCACTGATGGCACATGTCCTACTCATGCAGAGGTCACTTCAGTCTGAGCTGCACGGAGCATTCATCTGCTGCCGAGTATTACAAGAGAAAGTTTAGGGTTCCCGTGGGTAAATCAGAGGCCCCGATTCACACAAATCAGAATATGTGCTTGACAGTAAAATGAGCAGGGATTAGATATGACATCAAGATTTTATTGGTTCAATCATGTCTGTTTTTATATTACCAACTTTAAAAGTTCTCACTGAATGACTCTCTAATAGCATAATGGGCTATCCAGTGACTATGATGTTTCCTCAATGGCTAATGAAAGGGTCTCCAAACTTTTATACCCGAGCTACTGTTACATAACAAAACTCTCAGAGAGCTAATTTTCTTCGGATGTAGAAATGTATGTAGAGCTACTGGTTGGAGATCCCTGGCCTAATGCATTAATTAAGTGTTGACCGAAAACAAAACAAACAAAAACAAAAAAACTATTGGCACAGGAACACAGAAAAAGAACTTGATGTGCAAAAGAAGTAACTTACTATGATACTGATCAGGGGGGAAAAAAAACATATTAATATACATGCAAATGTAATGCATCCTCCTCAAACAGACATAATTCCTCTGGTGAATCCCAGCAGACACAGAAACATCGTTTTCACAATTGTTTGTATGTAAGTTATCTGAATGATCTTCTAAATATGCCCCAGTGGGCAGATTAGCTTCTGTTTCTCTCATTAAATACTGTCAGAGGATATTTGTTTTACTGAATCTCTTCCTTTTGAATGTGCAGGCACTTCATTGGCCGTGGCATAAATGGGAAAGAGTATTACAGCAGCCTCAGATCTAATCTCTCCATTCACTGCATTAAGTTTGGTAGTTTATAGTTTGGTCTCGAGTTTGATGCTACTGATGAGAAACACATCTGATCAATGGTGATGTGTTCAACAGAGATCATCCAGAAGGCAGGTCTGTTCCCTTGTTTGGTCTGACACGTGACACATGACTTATTTATTTGTGTAAAGTGGCACGGTAGTGCAGCGGTTAGTGCTTCTGCTTCACGACAAGGTGGTCACGGGTTCAATTCCCACCTAAACGGGGCCTTTCTTTGTGGAGTTTGCATGTTCTCCCTGTGTATGCATAGGTTTCCCCCACTGTGAAAACATGTACAATAGGTTCCCCTCTGGGGCCAGGACTCTTTTAAAAATCTAATTTCCAATCACTGATTACTCTTATGTAGGTTATTTTGCACCAAGGGGTTTTGCTTCTTACTGACGAATCAGATAAAGGTTGGTTTAATGATGTCACTCTTTGTGTCACACCAGGGGAATTAGAAAAGTTTGAAGCTGTCTAGTTATAAAAGTTATGACAAAGTTATACCTTTGGGACATGACAAAGGCAGGTGGAAATGCTTAGAGAAACTGACAAAATCATTTTCAGTGTTAAAGCAGAACCTATTAAAGTGTAACATGAGCCCGACTCGGCTAAGAGTGGCCATAGAGCTGTTCCCAAGTAAAGACTACAAATGAATGTGTTGAGACAGACTTTAAAGCACATACATGGAGGTATAAATCACCACATAACGTACCTCAATGAAAAAGACTAGGTTATACCTTCTGGGGCTGATGTGCAGTCCACCAACACCTGTGACAGTATGTTTAGTCAAACGTTATTCTGGCTGTGACCTTTGTCTTTAACCTTCCACTTCCTTCTGTTAAACTTGTGTCACTGTATTTCACTCTGCAGTAATACAACTGGAATGTAAATATCACCTTTTTTCAAAAAGGCCCTGACATTGTATCCTCTTGAGTTGTGCACTACTGTCAGCTTTAGTTTAGTTAAAGTTTAGTCTACTTCTGGATTTGCATGTATCCATACTTAACCACTTACTTTCAATGCTATTAAAGGGGAGTATTTTTTTTTTTGTTAGATTAGTTTTAGCCTTCAGTGCAATGTCTGCAGCACATTAACTTATTTTAAGTGACCCTAAACCCTAGAGTAGCACTGGTGCTTCAAACAAGTCTGATGCTGGCTAGTTATTATTAGCATAACTGTGTGAGTACAGCACCGCTTTCCCCTCTGAAAGTTGTGCTTACAAACTCACCCCTCTAAGAATCGGGATATTACAATTATAATAAAGTTACGAAGGTGCTGTTCATTGTTCTGTTTTGAAAAGCTGCTATCTAGTCTTACAGATACAGATACTGTCAATCACACTTGATACACCAGTGAGTTGCGACATTGTCAAGGCTCATCTATCAGTCTCTCTTTGTTATCCAGATGTTCATTTGAAAGCCGATAGCTGTCGGGTTTCTGCAAATCACTATCAAATGGCTCACACACAAGGAGAGGTGTGGTGTCTATAGGCCGTAGCATCAGTAGTCCCCCTCAGTGGTAGAGGCGATTTATATGGAGTGAGCACATGGACTGGCTGGTCACAGAATACAAATGTGCCACTCGGGCTTCGCATCCAAATGTTGTTTCTCCGGTCCCCGCCAACTCTCCTCTCACAGTGTTTCCACCAGCTGTGCGCTCGGTTTTCGCAGATTAATATTGTCCTCCCTGCTGCTCTTACGTGTTTGTAAGCTAGACAACACACCGCCGGAAAAAAGATAGTTTTACTAAAAAATGTTGTTCAACTTTTTTATTATTGAAATAACTCAGAAACATATGGTGAGATGGCTACAACTAGTGAAAGACATAGGGAAACCATCCTAAACCATCTGGACCTAAAGGGATGTGATTGTTGAATTGTGTGACATTATAAAATAGAGGTTATTTAATTCCTGGTTGGTTTGCCAAAAGCTGACTTCAGCAGCATCTGAAGACGCTCGACAGACGGTTTTATAAAAATGTCCCCAAAAAAACAGGGAAAACATGCATTATTTTGTTTGGGTTTCCACGAAAATCTCCTATGATCACCTCCACATAATAACACAGTGTTCATACTGTCTACCGTCTGCCCTCAGTGATGCTCTGTGATTTCTGAGCAAAGTACATGATATAGGACTTTAATAGGCCCTTTAATCCGCTCCTCCTTTCAGCACCGGGGCCCGCTCCAGCAGTCAGCGGTGAAAATATTTGGACTTCCCATAAACAGAGGCTTAACCCTATTTAGATATCCTCCTGCAACTTGTCTCTTGCGAAATAAAATAAAATAAAATAAATCTGCTTTGTCTGGTTTCTGGTTCTCATGTGGAAGTGATTTAAAATAAGAATGTCTTCAGTTGTGAGGTCGGTGTTGAATTTAAACGTGTGTTTTTTTTTTAGTTTTGTTTAGTCTTATACTTTGTCTTTTGTGTAATATGGGGTTTGCTGCATTCCGGGAAGACGTTTAGTTGCTAACTGGACTCATCTGCCATTTGACTTGTGTCATCACCCAAACCGATTGCCCATTGAAGCTGCTCCTGGGATGAGCTAACAGGGAATTTCCCGTTCACTCTGCGCAGCTATCTTCAACATGAAAGAACAAAAAAATACAAAAAGCCCACTGTCCTCGCTGTCCCTGATTTTGGACAGATCTGCTCTTTTTCCATTAAAGCAATATGTAATAGTCTGTCAACAATATAGATTTACTTCACATCAAAATGGTGTAAGGTAACATTATAATGAACTGGCCATGCTAAAAGAAAGGCCTTTTAACCTTTTTTCCAGACTCAGGTTTCTGCCTTTTAACTTGTCTGACTAGTATTGAAACAGTTTACACACTGCCTGGCCAAAAAAGAAGTCACCACCTGGATTACTGGATTTACTGTTATAATCAGGTTCAGTTCCGCAATACAATGGGCCTCATTTATCAAACGTGCGTACGGGGAAATCAGAGCGTATGTGGGGTGTACGAAAAATCATCGCTCAGACCGAGTCAGGAGGTGATGCACATGATACACCAATTTGAACTAAACACTAAACAGCGCTGGAAAACAGTGCCACAGCGTTAATGTTTATGGACAGACTTGATTCAGTGTTGCGCTGCATCGACATGCTCCTCCACGGGCCGAGCGCAGAGGCTCAGCCCGGACCAGAGACACTAGAACCAGGGTCTGCTGACCGCTGGTCCGGACGGGTTCGTTAGGTTCCGGTCGGCTGTCAGCTCTCCGTGCGCCCGTTTCCTCCCGGAGGAAAGCTCTGCTCAGGCCGAAAGACGCGTAGTCCTTCCCCCGGCTCCAGCGCTGAGTCCGCGGAGCTGCAGCTGCTTTTCGCTGGTTCAGATCATGGTCCAGAGTCTGCTCTGACTGCAGCGTTGTATCCACGCTTTTTTTAAATGTGGTCTAATTTTATACCCTTTTTTATATAGGCTATTTAGGCCTATTGCTTATTTAATAAAGGTCACTTTTTATTATTAGCCTATTTCTTTTTCCCCGCTTCTTTTTATTTAGTAAATGTGATCTTGGATTGGCTATAAGGTTAACGTGGGTTACTGACAAAAATATCATATTTGTTGATTTATCAGTTCCTGGTTGGAGAAATGTTCTTTTTTTTGCCGTGTTTTGTGCGTAAAACCCATGGGTGAGGCCTCCTCTTACGTGATTATTTTTGGGCCTTTCATTCAAATAACGCTAGGATTTCGTACCATCAGCTGCGCTTGCGTACGATAAGATCTGAGCGGAAAGCACAGGTTCATAAATGTCACGCGCCCTCTGGCGTATATAGCAAATACACCTACGCATACACCATTTTTTACGCAATGTTGATAAATGAGGGCCAGTGCAAAAAAGGAGTTCAGGGAGCATGAGTCATAATTTTCAGACGGGGCTTGGCCACCACAGAGTCCAGATCTTAATCCCATCGAGTTACTTCTCCAGAAATTACGTACATCCGCCTCGTTTCTGAATATCAAGTCCATGCAGACATTTTGTGCCACACCGTGCTTCTATGACCCTATACCTTGTGGCCATTGTGACGAAGGCTTTAAATCACTGGCCTGATTGTAACATGTGCATGGTAAATGTCATTGCAATTGTGATGATGATTACAGAGTGGATGAGTGTTGGGTTTCCTTTTTGTAATTATGGAAAAAATCATCCGTGTAATTTTCCTACAGCAGTCGAACTGTGCAGGTCACCCACGGTTCAGATGGAGGGTTCATGTACTTTTAATGGTTGTAAGAAGAATGTGGAGAGCAATCGGTCACCATACAGAAATGTACAGTAGATGGTAATTTAAGAATCAGGAAAGGTCTGGACTTTGTCTAGTTTGTAAAGCAGGTTTACGTACATGCAGAGGTAAGGGGACTGAAGGTAATATTCTGATAGACATTTTGGAACATATGTAAGTCTAGAACATTAAACATTTGTCTAGTGAATGCAACTCAAAATCCCTGTGTGAATGTCTCAGTAAGACGTAGGTGTTGTGGTAATTTTCTGTAAAAAGTGAGCTCTTAACTTTTCTCACGGATTGAAGTTGGATCCTTTTTCTTCTGACTTGGTCCTTAATGCCTCATTATAGATTTTGTTCCCTATTAGTCATCATTTAGGTCCGGTAATGTGCGTGAGATGAGTCAAGTTTATGGAACCATTATCAACATCAGGGGGTGACAAAGCAGCATGCCCGTTTCCCTATCCTGCAGTGAAACATCTTGAAGAGTTTAATCTCATCAGGCCTTTCTGGGCAGTTCTTTTTCCTTTAGAAGTGGTACAGACTGAATGGGCTGAACAGTAACTCCACCCATGTGCAGCATGGCACGAAGCCTGCGAGAAAGCGATTTGTTCTGAGTGCGGATCTTTGAGACGCAAAGCCGTGGTATTTACAGTGCAGAGGTGATAATAATTAATACTAATGACTAACAGACACATAATATGATAATAACTAATACTCGCCATACAAAGGAGGTATGTAACAGATGTCAGCGCCCTGCCAACCAACCACATGGGATGTCTGTAAGATGCATACACTCTTTATGCTGTACTATGTATCTATGTTTGTCTGAATCAGCAATCAGGTGTGAGCCCATGACAAATTTCTCTGCTCTCCCCATAAGGGACTATACATCTTAATCAAATCTGTATACATACAATGACTAAGAAATCAAATAGCTATCCGTGACTGACATCAAATAATCTGTATTGAAGAGGTTTCTAAAGGTGTCACCTGGAATGGGTTGTGTGAGTTGAAGACTTCTGACTTCTCAATCTAATCATCTCTGGCCAAGATTGAAGATTGAATCTCTGTAGTTTCATTTTACTGGCAACATTTATCCTTCACTCCTGCAACAGAAAACCTAATCTACCTCTAGGGGCTAAAAATCCCTGTTCTTACCAATAACCAAAGAAAAAACAGGCCTGGGACATTATTGAGGAAAATTAAATAAAAGCAAAACCACACAAATAAATTGAATACATTCATGTTCTGAAATCACCTTTATTCAGTTAGAATGACTATAAAAAAAAATCACACTAGAACCCTTGAGTGGCTCTAATGAGGAGCAGGATTGTTCACACAGTCCTACCAGAGTTCATTCCAGTCTGCCAACCTGTTTGTGCAGATGCTGAGGCCCCACACAGTAAAGGGCCACTGTTCATGCGTAACACCCTGAGCACATCTGGAGCACATCTTCACATTAGACACACACCGCTGAGCTCACTCCAATAAACTGGAGACCTACACCACAGCACTATTTTATCTCAACGGACAAACATTACGTTATCTCAATGGACAAACAATCTGTACGTGTAATACTGTTAAACCCACATTTGTTAACATGATATAGCCTTGTTAGCCATATGATGAGTGGACGCTGCCTCAAGGGGTGAGTGTGCCATGTTTCCCTGATAGTGTTAGTAAAGCTCTTTATGATACAGTAGCCTATATTATACAGAACAGTGATATCTGGTGGTTTAAATGAATTCCAGCAGCTTAAAAGCAACTGAATGCATGTTGTTTATTCTCGTTCAGAAATTTAAATCGAATGTAAGACGCAATAGTTGCATTGATATTGGGCAATACGAAACAACCTGGTGTAAATGACTTTAACCTCTTAACCCTGAACCAAGCTTTTTATTGTCTCCAGTTTGGCTTTACCCAAACCTAAAAGCTTCTCATAGCAGCGAAAATGAGCCGAAAAAAACAACACAAACGTGATGACATAGTGAAAAAGCAACCACAGATAACAGAAAAGTGACACAAATGTGTGAGGAATAAAGCAACAAAAACGCCACAAAAGAGCAACAGAAAAGTGACAAAAATGCGACAAATGATACAAAACAAAAAAGCCAGTGAAGCCACAACAAAAGGGCGACAGAAAAGTGACAAACATGTGATGAAAAAGGGACAAAAACGTCACAAAAGATCAACAAAAAAGCCATGAAAAGAAAGGTCAAAAAAGGATTGCGACAACACGGCAACAGCGCAGGGGAAAAGATCCGTTCAGATGGGTTTTTTTGGTCTTAGCTTTCAAATGAGGCGTTACACTGGCCTGTAGGCTGTAACCTTTTAGATTTGGGTAAAGCTGAACTGGAGAAAATGTGCTCAGTTAAGGGCGGGGTCAAGAGGTTAAGCGTCTGCCACATAGAGGAAACCCTGTTCCAACCACAGCGTTGTAGAACTGAGTCCGGACTCCAACTATTTGCTGAATGTCTCTCTGAGCTGTCCCGTCGAATAAAGCCTGTGGGCCAAAAGTCCTGAAAATTAAATGTAAAAACAAATTGACATGAATGAGCTTGTTTAGCATTAGCAGCTAATAATGCAGTGATCATTAAGAGCAGTGGCAATAATAAAGTGACACATGTTTCTTCTAAGAGGATAATTCATGATGGTTCTTGTTTTTGGCTTATAACTTATTGCTGTGTCTTCCAAAATGTCCTGCGTGCAGTGTACAGACCGTTGTTGCTTCTTTTTTTTAAAACAGGTGCATGGCCTGTCAGGGCTCAGGACATAAGGGTACCACTGAGATAGATGCTCTCAGTAGAAATAACATCCAAGGCAGGAACCTCTCTGATGGTACAACTTAAACATATTCTAACTAAATCCTTGACTACTAACTGCTACCACCACCGGGATGCAGACGCTCCAGTCTTTATTTCATCTCAGTGCCCCTTTTAACAGTTTTCCAATAACACACACCAGAGCCTGTAAAACTCATGGATGGTTACACATCATGACAGTCCAAACACAAAACACCCAGGAATAATATAGTCCCTGACAGTCAAATTAACACCGCCCTTAGATTTGTGTAATTCTCAAAGAAACAATTCCTCATGTGCTCCAAACATAGGCGTATGGTGGACTGACGCTTTGTGCACAACCCGTTCATTTAGATACATACATTAAGTCAACAAAGCCTGTGCATGTGGTCAACACGTGTTACACAACATGGAAGACCCAGACCGTATCCACATTGAGACTTCACTAACAGTTAATTCGTTTTTGACAACTATAGTCAAAACACTGTTGGGTGGGACTTCCTGTTTGACACACATCATCATTGCAGTAATCAGTAGTCTACTTTCTCCTCTGTACATGTGTCATACATCACCAGCATTGCAACATGTGACTTCAACAGTGCAATTTTTCCTTTGTTTAGGAGACGCTCATTTAACTCTGTAAAGGCCCCAGGCTTTTAAATATGTTTTTTCTTTGGATCAAATAATACACAGTACACTGTCATAAGTGTCTAAACCAGGACAGTGTGTATAAAAACATGTGGATTTGATCGTTACTATTTTTATTGTGTGTAAGTGTAAATATCTGTAACCTACATTAAACCACACAGACTAGACTATATTTTTGATTTGTCCAATAATGGATTTATTCCTGCCTTTATTCCGTCGGCAACAGTTTGTGTCTAGTCACATGTCTGTGCTCCCGTGTGACTTCTCTCATGCATAGCTGAAACATTATATCCCGGCTTAGCATGGCGTGAACGACAAAAAAAGGCTCTCAAACATGTGCTGTTGTTGTTTTTTGTTGTTGTTTTCTGATGTCAATTACACCAAACTGATCCATTAATTGCATGCATGCCCTCTAACACTTTCCACATTTGCTCCCATCATGATTTAGTGCATTAAGAGTAACCTCAAATGTTTCCAGTTGGTTGGAATCACACTAAGCATTCAGACCATGTTTCCCATGATATACAGTATACCATGAAGTATGTGTTTAGTGCTCTTTGGCACAGTGTCAGAACATGCACACACGAGGCAGGCTGCAATAGCAGACATGTGTATGAGTATTTACAACATTCAAATAATATAAGAGCTGCTTTGACATAAAAGAGGCCATTATGTTTGTATGCTTTGTGGGATGCGGACAAAAGGTTATGGCCTCAGATCAAGTTATTATCGTAATTCTCAGAGAAAATGCTTGCCTGTATACCATTCATTGCCTTGCATTGCATGTTTGATACTTATTTTGTTCCAAAAGTGGCACATCCCAAAGAGACATAATCACAGTCAAGAGATCCTATACAGGCAGAAATTGAGCAAATGGAGCAAAGCAAATACTTCTACCTAACTATGCAATCTACAATCCATTTCTAGCCAAGCCTTTTCCTGCAGCTCACAGTGGATGTGTTGGCCATGTGCAGTGCAGACCTTCAAGTCCAAAATAGACAGTGCTATTGATTTTTGAGTCCTCGTAGAACCTGATGATGCAATTCTTTCAAACAAAGTAAAAGAAAAAGAAAAGAAAGAAGAAGTGAAAACATGTGATGCAGTGGATATGTCCAGAGGAGACCCCCTCTCCCCCCATCCCCCCAAGGACAATAACCACATCCACCGGAACAATAGCTCTGAACTGGACTTTGCATTGTTGCACTATTTCACTACCTCCATGTATCTGACAGTATGTCCTTGCCCTGCACTTTACAATGATTTGGCCGACGCTGCTATAACTGTATTAATATGTGGCACTGATGCCAATACGAGCTAAATGTTTACACTGTGGGTATTGTGGGGTTTATGTGGCACTTTACATCAAAATATGACAGTGTTGATGCTCTAAACATAATTTTGTTGTTCTCTGTGACAATGACAATAAATCTCTTGAATCTTGAATCTGAAACAATTACAAGTTATCATATATGTTCATAGGACAGGGAGGAAAAAGTAAGTGAACCCAGGAATCTCGCTGAACTGCAACAGTTTTGTAAGGAGTAATGTGAGAAATCCCAAAGCCTTCACAGGCATTTTCCTCCCAAATATGTTTATAAAAATGTTAAATAGACGTGATGAATCAGTGTTCATGTTTTCCTTCTATAATATCTTAGGTAATTGTTAGAGATATTGCCTGTTTTCATGTCTACTGAAATGATCTGAAAGAGAGACTTTTATAGACTTTGATAAATATTTGTAGTTTGTATTGCTCATTATTGTTTACTCAATTGCTCTCTACTCTTTATTGAGGGTCATATGTCATTGTCTCGCATTGCTCCTCAAGACACTGCAGCACACAGGAGAATGGAAACATACTGTATATAAACCCCTCACATGAAGAAACAATCTAAATCTCCAATAATGCTATTTCTGGGGGGTCTTATGTTGGAGCGCCTGGTGTTGGACTGGCCTGAACTCAAGTGAAGTTTCTGCTGACTGCAGCCTTAAGACACTCTCCACCACATTATCATTCATGACTTTATTTCGTCTGAGTTTTCACCTCAGCTGCCGAAACTACAGCCAAATCCAGAGTTCACTGGGAGTTGGCTGTTCCGACACATTATTCACGCGATGAGAGGGCCTGAAGAGAGCTCGCAATAACACAAATAAAAGGCTCATTGCAGAACAAACTCATTTTTTTTCTACAGAAACTGGATTTGTTGTTGACTTCCAGAACGCCAATTGTTTTAAGGGAATAAATAAGTAAGGGTTTTGGTTGGTTAAAATGGACTGGAGTGAGAACACAAATAATGCTCGAATTAAATTAAGTTAATAAAAACACATTTGTAAAGTTAAATTTTCAAATAAGTGCCGGACATTGTGTTTTAGCGTCATAGCAACCCCAAGTGCTTAATGTTACAGAGGCATGGGAACATTACTGTAGTGTGGATTACAAAACTGCAAACATTCTTATTAGTTTATATTTGAGTCTTTTCTTACATAACTGTAGTATTTCTGCTCTTAAAAATCCTCAGCAGCCACCAGCAGCTCAACTCTAAAGTATGCAACAAAAGTTTTCTGCGATGATGATTACTGTTTTGGCGGGGGAACGCTCCCAGGTCTAAGTGGAAAGTATCAGTGTGTGCCTGGCTGAAGAAGAGAAGCCGTAGATCTCAAGTGAAGCTCCTTAATCCCTAGTGGAGGATACAGTTCACGCCACACTTTTATTTGATGCAGAATGTGTTGCCTCAGTGCTTCAGGTTATTTAGAAAGCCTTAAATAACTTTGGCTCTGGCATTTCTCACACACAAAATGGCAGATAATGTTTCCAGCAGCAATAACCTTAGAAACGGGGTTATAATAAAACATTTCCACGTATGATGCACGGCCTGGGACAGGATTTCTGGAAGATGGGAACTCCTTTAGGGCCACCAAATTTAAAACGCTACACATTTATTTCAATTACTTTCCTTTGACAAAAAATATTTTTTTACGCGATCCAGCACTTCAAGGATTTCAACAATAACTGATTTTAATGTTACTTTTATATTAAGAACATAATTTTTTTGTTCTGACAACAGACTGTAGCGAGAACAACAATATACTTACATGTAAAGGAATCAATAAGCTCTTAAAAAAAAGAATACATAAAATCGGTAACTAAAATTCATAAATCACATGCATCAAACCAACAGTGTTATGCCTGTCTTTAGTTAGTTACGGCACATTGAAATCCAATAGTCTGCACATTGGAAACTTTACAACAGGTTCAAGAGTGTAGTACACTGTATTTCATATTCTCTCGTACTTTCACAGCAGTGCTACTCTAACTTCATGGCCATAAAGCCACAAAGATACATTAAAAAGAGCTTGACATTGACACTGGTTTGAACTACGGGACTGCACTAAAATCCTCCTTGGGGCAGACATCGGCACATAAATCAGTCATTTCTCGTATGAACAGGGCTGTAAATAGTCTGATGGGACTGGCATTTTCATTTCATGCATGTACCGCATTAAATATTACTGCGTGGAAATAGGTTGGATTTGCTGTTAAAAAGAAGCCGTGTTTGATAGACGAACAGCCTCGTGCCATTCGAAACACCTTGAGCTAATAGTCTTCCCTCAGAATGTGCAGCAAGTTTCAAACATACACTTGATAATGGCTATATTCCGCCGTAGTTAATATTTTTCCATGTTGCCAGATACTCCTGCCAAAAGGACATAATCGTAAAGGAAAATCAGTGATGTCATTCAGCTACTGCTTTCAAATAGTCATCTTTCCGTGCACACAGGGAGGCAGGGAGCTCAGGGAAACGGCAAAGTGCTATCTGGGGCTCCTGCAATCAAACTGTTGTGCGCTGCAATGCATGCACAGTATAATAGGGGAAGCTGTCAATCTAACGGTAGCGCGGTGGCTGAGTGGTTGGTATTCTTTCATCTTATTTCCATAGAACCTCTACCAGACGTTAGACAGCAGCTTGTGTATCCCCCAAAATACTGAACATTTGAGGAGTTGCATTTTGAAAGTATGTGCGGAGGACACTTAAAATTCCACATGGAGTCTTCACATCAAAAAGTCAAAAGTTGGACATGTGCTTTCCCACTTTGCCTCTGCTACTGCGAGTGATGGATCAATATGTGAAGTACAACTGTAACCGTGCACAGCCCATTGACATAGCGAGACAGCGAATGTGGTCAGTGCAAACAGATGAAATAGCCCGTGCAACAATAGGAAACACATGTCCCAGAATCCCTTTGGGTCGGAGACGATGGTTCAAGCGGTACCAAAATACACTCATGACTAAGGGCATGAATCCGGGATCAGGAAGAAGCATTTCCCATAAGAAATTTGTCACTTTAGCTTTTCACTGTTGTATTTTCCTTTTCAGCAATGGAAAAAAAAACAACAGTATTTTCCATTGCTTCGATTAGTCTGTTGTAAATCAACAAAACGTAATGCGGCGTACAATAGCATGTTTTGCCCGGTGATATAAGCAGCGTAACAACACACTCATTTGCCTAAATCCTGTGATTCCTCCTTGGCACCAGTGCAGAGACAGGGTACTCATGACCACACACCAACCTCCGACCACATCCTTGGAAAATAAGTCAGCGTGGTCAGAGCTTTCATCGCCCTAATGTAAAAATACTTAGAAATAACAGATTACGAAGGCACCCAATAGGGAACACAGTTGTTTGTGTCTCTGAGGTACGGCACTTGTGGTAGTCCAGTCTGTTAGACGTACGCATTAGCTCGAACTCCCTGCCATGTCCCGGGGTACCTCAAGTACAACGGTGGCAATTAACGGGTCACACATGGTGCTGATTTGTTCAAGAGACGCTACCATTTTCTTAACATATTCTTATTTAACTGGGAAAAAATATAAGAAATTGATGGATTGATTGATTGAGAAGTCGTGAGTGCTCAACGGTCGAGAATTAACACATACTATTCTGAATCTTTGTGGTTTGATCTTAGCTCTTCCTTGCTCGTCTGTGCACACTGATGCATCTTTTTTTCCCAGAAAAGTGGGAGATATTTAAGGATTAGCCCTGAAATAGACTTATGTGCACTGCCTGCCTGTGAACCCCTGATAATTTAACCCTCAAGTATTAAAATAATGCATTGAATTATTATTATTATTATTGAATTAAGAAGTGCTATACTTTTTTGATACAGACAGACATTGCCACAATTTCCATACATGTTTGGCCTCTATGCAGAGATTAATAAATACCCATGACCCCTCTTCAAACTATAGGAAACGTATCATTGTTGGCTAAATATTCAGGGAAAGACGGCACTCATCTTACAACCTCTTCGTCCATCCTGCTGTCAGAGAGAAGTCCACAGAATATCTGTCCTAAATCCAGCTTCCACCACCAGGAAAGCTGAACTCTCCCCGTTCTTGTTACCCACTTCTTGTGTGTGCATACATTTGATATTGCACTTGTTACTAACGCACCAAGGCTTGACAGTGATGCAATTTCGAGCCTCTGCATGGGCTTTTTATTGAAATGACAATTACGCTACACCTCAAATGAAAATGAGATTGAACTGCTATGTGGTCCCGAAGCTCCGCACAGTGTAGATGGTTTTAACCTACACTGCCACCTAGAGGCTCGTGTGTGAAAGTCTTTGTCTATGAATTACACTTGAAGTACAAGACATTCTTGGTGAGCTGGCACAAACACGTGCCTCTGAACCAGAACAAAAGGCCACTCCAGTTCATTGGAGCTTGAATGCCAGCCCAGAGTCCCCAGGTACATAGATAATGCATTTGGGCTGGCAGATCTGGGTTTGTGCAGGTGACAGGCTTTCAAAGTAGGTCTCAATATATCACTGGATTCCTGTTGTGCAATGGCAAAAGATACAATCATATATATATATATATATATATATAACATATAATTATGGGGCTACCACACATGTGTTCTAGTGTGACATTTGTGACTTCACCAGGATTTGCTTCATATTAAGATGAAACAATATTCAAAGTAAGAATCTTCAAACAATACAGTGAGTCGTACAACAAATTGGGTAAACTGTTCATATCAAACAATGGTATCACTGGTAACAATAATATTGATTTACTCACAATTTAAAAAGGTATGTGAATCCTGTTTAGTTGAAATTATAGGGTACACACTATAGGGTATAGGGTCAGGTTTAGAGGCTAAGAAACTAGAGCAAACCAACTTGATGTGAACAAAATAACATACTCTGAATCCAGTTGTTTGCTTGCATTGTTTGGTCTGAAATGATGATCCAATCAGAAAACAGAACGAGCCACACACTTAGGGCTTCCAGATCCATTGGCTGAAAGTTGTTTGGAAATGAAAAAAGATCTCTCCTACATTCACAATCTCAGCACCGGTACCCTAATCACGTCTCCATTAGTGCCAGTGCAGAACTCTGGTAGTTGCTTATAGCAACTGAATGAGGAATGGGATGTCAGGTCTTCATATGCAGCAGTAGTGCCATAAGCCTTTATAAAAACCTCATTTGATTATTTTTTTTCTCATTTATCTGTTCCATTGTTGTGTAATATTACAGGCCAATTATATTCTAGTAGTTAGTAAAAAAGCTGACATTTTTTCATGCAAAATATGGATGCTATCACTACAATCTGTTCAACGTGGTTGCAATGAGAATACAGTCTATATATTGTGAAATCTATTCACTGTATCAGATCTGTTTCCCGGCTGCATAACGTGCTCCCCGAGGCACGGAGAGACCACTAAAGCAGTGCCACGGATGACTTCAAGCCCTTCGCCACACTCTCTCCCTCCTGCAGTTAGGCATACACTGCTCAGAGAGGCTACTCTTTCCAACTGTGATGTCAGACCTTCCAACTGAGGCTTTAGACACGGCTTGCTCCTTTTTTGCTGCGGCAAATCCTTCCCTTGGGTGGTGAAGTGTGGTGTGACTGTGCCTCTGAATGCAGTTTCCATTCCCCAGGGGGAAGCAATGGGAGATAAGAGGTGAAAGAAGGGCAGATCTAATAATAAATCCCAAGAAGATAAGAGCCAAGCAATAGGCCCCACATGGGATATCTCCTTTTATATATACATGTATTCAGCAGAAACACAGAGCCAATGACCTGCAAATGTTCCACTGATATCCAAATTATCTCAGGAATATTTTGCATGTGCCTATTGCAATATTTATTTGCCTACTTTTTGAAATAAGTGCTTATTCACATTTTTAATCAGATACAAATTATTGCATTTGAGAAGTTGGTATGAGTTATTTTTATTATTATTATTTACTGGTAGCTAACTTAATTTTTAAGTGATTAAAATAGTTATTATGGGACATTCAGCGTGACGAAAGGGCCTGTTGCTCTCTCACATTTATATATTTACCAAAAATGGGTTGTGCTTACAATTACATAAAACAACGCTAAACAAATGGCAAAGTCATGTTTTATTGCTTTTGTTCTCTCGTGCAAGAAATAAACAGTGCATCAGAGTTATGCATCCCACTGTGAAAACCTATCTGGCTCTGAAGCTTCCCTTTGCACCTGCTGGGCTGCGCTACAGTGGACGGGATGGATAAACATTATAGGTCTTCAGAAACCAAGATTATCATAAGCCCCAGTGTGCCAATATGATCTAATTAGCCTACTGTAAAACATTTTACAGTGTGCTGGAAGGTCGTTAGTGCTAATCCATTTAACATGAAGCCATTCAAATAACCTACCTATTTTAGATAAGCGTTTCCATAGTATTATGCCTCCCCCTCCTGGACATTTTAAAAATTACATTAGGGATAGTTTGTGCGCCATAAAAACTCTGTCAATGAAAGCACATGTTTTTGTATCAATCAGTGTTAATTTTGACAACATATTTTAATTTAGTTTTAGTCTTAGTCTTTTGACGAAAATGTAATTACATTTTAGTCGAGTTTTAGTCAAAAAAATATCTTAAATTTTAGTCGAGATTTAGTCGGCTAAAATTGCAAGTCAATTTAGTCGACTAAATTTAAGACACATTTAGTCGACTTTGTATTTATAATATTCATTACAATCATATTTAATCAAGGTCCTCTGCTTCATGGAGCTGCTCCCTCATGAACAAAGCTCAGAGCTGTTCCTTTGGCAGTGAATTTACATGATATGAGGCTCTTTCAGACTGTCAATAGAAGTTTGGATGATTTTAGTCTCACCTTTCCATTTTTATTTAGTCTCATTTTAGTCGACTAAAATATCTGGACATTTTAGTCATAGTTTTAGTCTCATGAAAAACTTTAAATTTAGTTTTAGTCCAATTTTAGTCGTCAAAAAAACAACACTTTGACTAAAATTAAGACTAAATATTTTAGTCGACGAAATTAACACTGGTATCAATCTGATACTGGCATAATATTTTCTTGCTGTCATCCTTGCTTCGTGATTAATTTATTCAAAGAGAGTTTGTTTGTGTTCATATGAGGACATTGCTATGCTCAGAAAAAAGCCTGCTGTAATACTTGCGGTGATGTGGCAAAAGGTTTGAGACCCCTGGCTACTGGTGATGTATGATGTATGATGTATGATGTATGATGTATGTTATATGATGTATGTTGTATGATGTATGTTGTATGATGTATGTTACTCTGTAGCAGTATGTTGTCTTCACTTCCGGGTGTCATAGTAACCAAACCACGATGAGTCGCAGAAGCCCCGCCCCCCACAAAGTTTGCTCAGTGAGTCTTGACAAATTCCTCGGCAGAGTTTGAGTCGTGTAAACACAGAGTCATAAAGCGGATTGGGTTATCGACCATGCTCACAGACTGGAAGCACACACTCTGACTGACCAGCTGAACTGTTGTGCCACTTCAGTATGTAAGTATGACATATTCTAGCATCATAACGATGTGTCGGTGTCCATTTGGCATCTGTCCATTAGCGTACAGGTGCGGTGTGTGTGGACGGAGATGGGTTTGAAAGACTTGGCTGTGTGAAAATGACACTTCTATTTAAAAACAGGAGGCTTCCAGGAAGGGTTATTTTCCACACGTGTGCCTCCTTCTTCTTCGCGTCAAACAAAATCTGACGTGTGCTTCCGTATGACTGACTAACCCCTGTTTTAGGTACCTACAAAGTTTCTCTGCAGAAGAATTATAACAACCAAAGGCTGTATTTACTCAACCAAGAACAACTTAACTTAAAATTGTTTAGAAGTAGAAATATAAAGTTGCCATAGTGTCCAAAATAATGAATCAAGTAAAAGTAAATACAACAAACTACAGGAGGTCCAATGAAGGTAAGGTATGGCCATGTCATTTTCACAGTTATGTTATTTTTTCCAGCAATCTTCTTTGTCAATCCTATACATATTATCTATCCTTTCTGCTTCTCTTTCCTGCCTGTCTCAACACAAAACAAGCCAAGAAACTTTATTGGAACTTGGTCAACAGAGCCTAGGCTTCACGGCAGAGAACAACCAAAAGAATCAGAATGGCTGTAGTTCTCCTTTTTCTGTATGTGTTGGTCTCATACGGTCGTGACTACCCTTGTGTATGTCATGCTTCTTGCACAACAACACAACAGAGATTCTGCGCATGGTGGTGGTGGGGGGTTACCAAAAGTGCAGCTTCCATGGGCACACATCTGTAATTGTGTGGGTCACCTCACATCTTATTTTACTTTGATTAATCGACTCCCCTTCTGTTGAGCGACTAGTGTTCCACACCGGTGCACACGTACTGGTCCACTTCTAAATCGATATTTTGTGGCAACTTGAACTTCACCGTCGGAGTTTGTTTGTTTTACCCGGCATGTCATTTGACATTAAGGATGGATGAGTCATTTTTCCGTCGTTGCATTCGTATGCAATTGAACCATCATTTCATACAGAAACCATTCATAAAATAGTTTTGGATCTTGCCGTTTCTTCCTCATACTTTGAGTGAATAGTTTGAGCACGAGCCCCAGTGTTTTAGATGTTTCACATTTAGTTGTATTGTATTTTTTTCTTTTTTTTACTTGAGACCTTGCCACTGTTGGTCGTCCTTGTCTTTTTCAAAACTATGATTTATTCAGTCGTTCATATCTTATTGACGTCTGGACTCTGAGCATGCTCTCTTGCCTGCCTCCCTCCTAGGTTGTATTGACTAATTAAAGAAGTGCGTGGTTGCTAAGCGATGACCGTCGGTGACAGTGGTGAAATCCTTTAATGCGCCGCAGCATCATTTCTCCGTGATGTTCATCTCTGTTCACCTCTGCCCCTGACAGGACCAGGCGAAGCACCACTCACCGCTGACTTCTTTGTGCATCTCCAAACTTCTACGGGCGTCATGGACACCTGTGCCTCCAATAATAACAACAGCACGGTCATCACCAAGGTGCGGACCGCGTGGAAAAGCCAGACGAGCAAGGACGAGAGTGACTGTAGGAAGAACGGAGACGCCATGGGACAAAATACTATCCTTGAGTTCTTCCAGGTCTGTGATAGCGAGCACAAGGGCTTCATCACGTGCCGGGACATGCAGGTGAGTGGACTGCATCAATACACATAATAATCATTTCCAGAAATAATAACAATGACTGGTTACAAGTTTAGCACAGCTCGGGGACTACTGAATAATGTAGATAACCATAGGCAGAAACTCACTATTTATCACATGCATTACAGATGAACTAATTAGATCTTTAATACTGTATATTGAGAGTTGTATTCCATCCATCTGTTACCCCTGTTATGAATCAGGGAAAAGAGCGAGAAAAACATATTGGATATTGATGCTTTGGTCTTTAGTTATCATTGAGTTTAAATTATATATGAGCCGTTTTTCAACTCAAAACCAAGTTTAGCTGACTCATTTTTGAAGCCTTATGTTGCTCTTTTACCAGTTAGCCGATTTAAAAGATTCAGTACGAGATATAGTTGGAAAAAATAATAAGAATAAGAATTAAAAAAACTCTCCAAGTCCATAATACCTTTTTGAAAACTAATTTAATTTCCGTTTTCTACATACATTTGTCTTATTCGATCACATAACAAATTTATATTGAGCAATATGTTCCAGGATAGAGCTGGATGGAATCCGCTTGTGTTTTTCTAGCACCTGGGCAATAGAAACTGTATTTTGAATGTACTCGCATGTCACAAAAGGCTGAAAACCCTTTGCTTTAGAAAAAAATTCACCCAGTAATTAGGGATAATGAAGCTCGCACGTTATTCAAAGTGCCGTGAAAGAGTATGTGAGAAGGACGTTCACGTGGGCGCTTTGTCATGCGCCCACTTCA
Organism: Proterorhinus semilunaris; assembly: GCA_021464625.1. Classification (NCBI taxonomy): domain Eukaryota; kingdom Metazoa; phylum Chordata; class Actinopteri; order Gobiiformes; family Gobiidae; genus Proterorhinus; species Proterorhinus semilunaris. The sequence goes on along the minus strand of CM038356.1, from coordinate 14,242,713 downwards.
CTTGCATTATTGTGCAGATTTCAGCGCCTCTCTGAATCCGTTTCTACCTTTTGATTGCGCTCGTGCCAGCTCCGTCAATGGCATCAATAAAACATAAAGCTTTGATGCGAGCTATTTGTTCAATGTTGAGAGAAATTAAAGTGCAAGGAGGACCACAGGTTACCCCCCTCACTATCCAGGAGTGTGGCACTATTATTTACTATTACGTCAATGTGAGCAGCCTTTGTTTAGCCCTGTGTCTAATACGTGTGAGACATGCTTGTAAACGGGAATGCTTTGTCAGGGCCTTATTGGTAGTTTTTCACAGTTTTAATAGCCGTTTTGCACTATGGTTTGCCAAAGGGGAGGTACCGCTAATAGTGCCTTTGCTGACATGAGGGATATGTGAGGTTCAGATAAGCCACTTTACAAGAACAGCTGATACTCCTAAACTTGTCCTAACCTTGTTCATGCGTGGCCGCAGTCAACAGATAAAGCTGTGTCAACATGGCACGACACATCGCAGCTGCCAGCAGAGGTGTGGCTATTTGAACAAGTGGCGAGAAGCTGAAGGGAGATTCGGGAATTTTTTTTATGTTGTTTGTTTACAAAGTCGATTATGTGGTGCCCTGTTTGTTAAGATGAACAACCATTGTAATCTGACAGCAGATCATCTTTGCTAACTGTTCAGTGGTCGCTGATTAGAGACTGTGGCGGCTGTGGGAAGACACCAGGTGCCCTAGTTTGCGACAGTGCAAAGAACAACAGCATTTAGTTCTAAGCATGTGGGTTTTCTATCAATGCATGCTGTAGGCAGACCCCTTTCACAGAGATTAATGACTTGTTCACAGTGATGGCAGTAGCTCTTTGTTATCCAAACTGTAAGAATGTGATGGATGATCTTACACTTCTGTCAGTAAATGGGTGCGAACAAACATTTGCGCTGCGCTGACAGATATCCATTTCCTTTCCATTTAATTTACACGGTTGAGTTTACACTTACTGATGTAGTAAACATTTTTATGCAGCTCCAGTATTTCATTTTTGTGCCCCTAAAATATAACATTATTTGATCAAAACTAAGAGATAACTGCATTAACTTTCCAACTTTATCTTTCCTATAGTGTATCCAAACACCAACAACATCAAACCATCCTCCTGTCACAACCATAATCAATAACACTGGAGTATTAGACATACCAGAGGTGGGCAAACTAAGGCTCAGGGTCCAACAGCCATCTAAACCTTCAATCGGGCCCTCAAAACATGACCACGATAATCACTGGCTAAAAAGGGGAAATTCACCAAAGATTATTTCCCTGACATAAAAAGCCGACTGTTCACCCAAAAATCCAATTGGCCCGGTCCTTCTGTGGGTTCGCCCGTATGCTATACACTGTCCAGGCCTGTGCTCAGAATAGAATTTGTCGGTATAGCTACAGTGATGTCCTTGAGTAATTATTCTTGCCAGTAGCAGCTGTGTTTTGCTCCTGTCAAATAGAGGCTGAACTGCGAGCTCTCTCTAAGTGCTGAAGAAATGGAGAATGTCTTCGATACACTCGACTCGGACGGCAATGGATACCTCACCTTGGAAGAGTTCTCCTCAGGCTTCAGTATGTTTCGATGAGAAATGATGTTATAGTTTTCTTTGTCCTGTGATACTAACTATAAGTTTTTCTAGGTGCGTTTTTATATGGACAGAAGACTACTGGAGAGTTGAGCATGGACGAGAAAAACTCAAGTAACAGCGCAGTGGAGAATGTGTACCAGGGCCAGTGGGAGGACCGCCTAGCCTCTCCTGATGATGATGAAGAGGAGCAGCACTTCAGCATGCTCATGGACAGTCTCGGTGCTAATCACATCTTTGAAGAGTGAGTAAAATGTGTCTAACTCTGCCGCCCTTCGAACATTTGTATAAAATGTGAATCCCTTAATAGATGGCTACATTGCAGTTACACAATATGCATTAAATGATCAGCTATTTCCCAATGAAGTTTATCGGAAGACGTGTTCATCTCCCAGACCACTGTAGAAATGTTACTCAATGAATTCTTTTGCGAAAGACCCACAGAGATCCGCAGCCTGTGGGCACAGCTGCGGCGGGACGAGCCACACCTCCTCTCCAACTTTGAGGACTTTCTGGCCCGAGTCACGTCACAGATAATCGAGGCAAACCAGGAAAAGAGTGAAATGGAGAGTGCTCTGAAAAGGTCAGTTGACGTCTGTGTGCATTTGATTTTACGGATGTTAGCAGAGGTTCACTGTGTGTTCTATTATAGATGAGATACCAATGGTAGCAAGTAAATCACAATACCTGTAATTCACTTGTCCCATACAGTGTTTGTTTTAAAAATCCTCTGAATATAATATAACATTTGAGACTATGTTGTGCACAGGAAAGCGGTAACGCATGATGATGAGATCCGTTGCTTGTATGAGGAGATGGAGCAGCAAATCAAAAGTGAGAAGGACAAGATTGTGTTGCAGGTAAGGTGTTTCTAAGCAGCTGTGGATGTAGTTTCTCTGTAATAGTCTCTCCCCCCCTGCCCCATGTAGGACTGCACGCACTTTCTCTCTCGGAGTCGAGACTTGGAGCTTCAACTGTCCTCCAAAGAAAAAGATCTCGAACAACTCTTTCAAAAGCAGAAGAGGGTGAGTGAACACTGGCAGATTTCCCCTGGGATTGTTGCACTACACTTGATTTGTATTGTATAGAAAAAAAGATATAGGAGTGCTTGTTATTTTATTTTTTTGGTTTTATAGCAGAACTGTTTTCACAAGTGAGTTTCTACAAACGGCAAGTGTAAATATAAATATATATATATATAGATAAATGCTATGTTTACATATCAACTTTACCTATCCAAAAAGTAAAGGGACGAAACAATGCTATTATTTGGAGGAAAAACTGAGAACAAAATAGATATATAGATTTTAATTTGTCCGTACTGCATGAATTAGTAGGAAGTGGTCCGTGGTCACAAATTGGATAATGTTTCTTGGATGTTTTATTTATTTATTTTTTTAAGAACAATGAGAACATTATACCACAGTCATTTCTATGAACTCTACCTATGATTGATTTTACATGTAGCTGGAGCATCAGTGCCGGGACCTTCACAGCGAACAACATGAGACCAAAGAGGAGAATGTGAAGCTGAAACAGACGAACGATGAGCTGCTGCGGGAGCTGGAGCAGACCACTCAGGAGCTGGGCCAGGCCCATGAGCAGCTGGTTCTGCTGCAGGAGCAGTCCTCGCGGCTGCACGAGGAGAAGGAGATGTGAGTGTAAAAAGCATTAATGCTGTAATTTGTGCCATGAATACAGAGCGAATACAGAGTGCTGTTTTCTTTTCTTAATAGTGAAATATATCGAATGACTGAAGGACTTAAGCGGGAGAGAGCCAGTTTGCTGAAACAACTCGACCTGATGCGGTGAGATTAATTAAATTCAGAATGAATGGGAGAAGAGCAGAAAGAGACATTTGGCAAAATGTCAAATTCAGATCTGTCAACACTGACAACAGAACAGTGTTAACTTAACTACTTGACTAACAGCTGCCGGCACACATTTCATTTAATGTTTTTAGGTTGTTGTCATCTTTTTTTTTTGTTCATCGTTAGAACCATAAGTAAACACAATCATACAAACAAACACAATAGCAGTTTTTAGATGAACAGAGGGCAATTTCATAAAACTCGCTCAGTAAAGCTCGGCTTAGGCTCCAAATCCTGGCTTATGTTAGGCGCAACAAGTCAAGCTGCGATTACTGGGTTTCACCAAAGGGACGCCGAGCTTGGCTAATGTCACTAATTCAAGACCGGTTCAACTAATTGGCACTTCCCATGTACATAAGCAGACCACACTAACAATCACAGAGAAGATCATTGAGAAATCATGGCCAAGCGTGAACGCGCAGCATTTGTCACAGCAGTTCACAGCTTTGTTCCGCTACGTTAGCTCCATAGGTAGAGCGCAGGCCTACCATCCACGAGGCTGCTAGATCGATCCCAACCTCAAATTATTTATTTCTTTATTTGGACTGGGCACCCACTGGGAAGAACATAAATCGGCGCTTATGAATTTAAACACTTTTCTTTTTTTCTCAGGAATTTAAACGCATGATAAAAATAAAAAAAACACTGTTTACACAGGACACAGGTTATCAGGGTGGGTCCTGTGGGATAAGGTTCCTTTTATTGGACAAGCTTTTTGATGACCCATAATGCCATTAATATGTCACACAACTTTGTATTTCACAGATGAGAGACAAAGACAATGTTGGTGTATATTTATAATGTATTGCATAAAGTAATTGATTTTGTGATGTCATGTTTTCTTTTTCACATTTTTGAGGCCAACATACATTTGGGCCAGATGATGGCGCTAATACCCAGCTTGTGTCATTTACATTGGTGTTGGATTCCACGAACAAGAAACAGCTTGTGCTTAGTCGAAATTCTCTACTTTTCCGTAGTAACTGATCCAGACTCAGAGTGAGCCTGGTTTATGAACAGAAAAGACAAAATAAGTCAGACTTGGCCAAATAAACCTAGTTTACAGAGTAAGCCAGCTTTATGAAACAGCCCTCAAGTTAACAAACAGGCTTGTAAACGGTATAGCCTGTTGGTCATAGTAACTTGCATAACTTCAGCACACTCGCTTTACTCAGTGTTGCATTTGTTTTTTTCTTATTCAGTGAAATGAACAAACATTTACGAGATGAAAGAGACATTTCTTATCAGGTATGTACAATGTTGTGAAGACTGTACAGTAGACATGATAGATTAGGTTACAGTGTGTGGCGGATTTGGGTGAAGTCTAGAGAGGTCGACCGATACGTGGGTGTTTCTACACTATTCGGCCGATATAATGCAGATAAAAGGCTGGTCTCTCCGGGGCATTGAGACCACTCGACCGGGGCATTCAGACCAATGGGTGAGGGGCATTGAGACCGGGGCGTTGAGGCAACGGGGCATTCCGACTAGCACCCATAGAGATGACCTGTTTTGTTTTTTTTACATTGGAAAGCGCTCATTGGAGCCGTACAATGAGCCCTCCCACAACTTCGCCGGCCGCTAATTTTCTTTCCTAGGATGGGAAAGGCCTGTTTCCATTAATTTTAGTGTTTTTAAGGTTAGGTTTAGGTCTGTGGGTAGTTTGGATCTGTTTAAACTAGGGTTGTCCTCAAATGTGTCCTTTCCCATCCTAGGAAAAAAAAAATCTCGCTCCCCGGCCTCAAGGGAGCTGAGAATCATCATGGTGAAAATCGGTCCCAAGTTTGTACACCCAGAAGGCTCGGATCATATTTTATGTTGCATACATTTGTTTATAATCTCGGAAACCGCAAGAGATGGGGACAGACGTTTTTTGTTTTGGATTCTGCTTGTCTTTCAAACGCGCTCCTTCTGAAGTACTTACTAAACCTGAATCTCCTGAATAAATCAGCCCTCTGCCCCTAATACAGCAGCCCCTGCTGTCACAGTTTACAGAAGCGCCATTCACTAATTTATAGACAAGACAGAAAAAGAAAGAGAAAAATAAAATAGTAAAAAGTATTGGCTATAAATATCACCTGTGCAAAGCGGCATCAGCCAATCAAAATCCCCCAAAATCGGTCGACCTCTAGTTTAATACATGTTTTAGTTTATTTGAGCAGTTAAAATTCTGCTCAAAAGGAGTGGGCTGAAGCAAAAGCTTATAAGCGCCCACCCCCGAAATCATTGCAATAAAAACATTTAATCATAATCACAGTAGTATAGGGGGCACGATACAAGAGAGTGTATGTGTGTTGTGGGAACACAACATACATACACACACACACATGCACACAACGTACCCTTTTGTGATTTAACTTTACCTGTTATAATTACATTATTAATCTTACATTAATCAACATCATATTTTGATTTGGCTTTGCCTCATTGGCAAAAGAGAACCTATAACACATCAGAGCGGCGGTTTTAACACGGACCACGCTTACGAAGCACTGTTTGAAGTGTTCGTATGAATTGATAGAATTTAACGGAACGGAAAGGAACATTTTAATCGTGTAAAAGTACTTAAGATTCAAGGTACTTTATTTGTCATTCAAACAAACAAAAACACGACAGAATGGAATTTGTTCTCAAGGCTCAGTGATGCTTTAAAGATATGAAATATAAATGGTAATACTTCTCTACTTACATAAACCTTTTTCCTGATTGAGCACTTTATTTAACAGAAACCCAAGAAAAGCTCCAGTTCATCGCAATCTGCTGCTTTCTCTCCCATTTTGAAAGACTCGTCAGATGTCTTCCAAAGGTACAATTTTAATCATTTAAACTGTTTGAATTGATATCCCATATATGCACATTTTTAATAAGCCCATCGTGAATTTCAGTGAAGATGAGGTTACCACATCTAGCGACTCCACACAGAGGAGCAGTGATCGTTCAGAAGTGCTTAGGGGACATTTTCAGAGGATTATCTCCATAGAGGAAGACCACCTGCCATACCTGCTGCAGAGCGACTGCCAGGTGCACAGCCCTCTACGGGAGTGCAGTGAGGGCGAGGTGGAGACCATGGACTTGGTCATGAGCGATATTGTTCCCCGATCAAACGGCAACAAAGCCCCGATGTCTCCAAGACGGCAGCCCGTTGGCAAGGAGACCAGCCTGAACGTAAGCATGTCATTAGCTTGTGGTCAAGAAAGTTCGTATCACATTTCTTAAGTAGCGGCATGTTCATTCCTGTCTCTGTTGGTAAAAAAAGATGCACGGCTCACAGTTGTTGTGGCATTTTCAACGCATTCTTAAACTCTTAATTTGTGGTACATTCTATACATTGACCATAATACATTAAGGCCTCAGTGAAAAAACGATTTGAACATTTTCAGTGCCAGACTTCAGCATAATAACATGAATAAATATTGGAATATGAATACTTCTGTATACTAAAGATAATTTCAAATCCCTTGGAAACATTTGCTTGTCTTTTTCAGGAGGAAGGCAGTCGTTCTCCACCAGATCGCCTTTTTAAAATTATAATGGTGGGAAACTCGAGCGTAGGAAAGACCTCCCTACTTAAAAGGTTTTGTGATGACTGCTTCTATCCTGGGACCTCTGCCACAGTAGGTGTGTGGCTCTGAATGTAGACTGTAAGGCATTTTACAGAACTACAAATTCTGAATATTCTTGGTTATGCACCCAGGTATAGACTACAGTGTCAAGACCATTACAGTGGACAACAGCCAAATAGCACTGCAGATGTGGGATACAGCTGGACAAGAGAGGTCAGTAAGAGTGAGAATATACAGTATAAATGGCTGATATTTAACTACAATCACAGAAAGTAGAAGTCTGATTTTGTTGTAGGTATCGCAGCATAACAAAACAGTTCTTTCGTAAAGCGGATGGAGTGATAGTTATGTACGACATCACAGAGAAGCAGAGCTTCACAGCTGTCAGACAGTGGCTCACCAGTATAAACGTAAGTCATCTGAAAATGCTAATTGGATCCTACTGTCTATTTTTTGCTTTGTGTAAAAGCTGTGCATATAGGGCTCATCAATGGGCCATTTGATTTGCCTTCCAAAATAAAGTGTGCATGAATACATAACTCCTCTCTAACTTCGTTAAGCATATTTTTATTGTAACATTCGAAGTATAACCTCATATTTTGTTTGCCTCTCCCTCCCTATATGTATTTGTCTTCTATCTTTACAGGAGGCTGCAGGTGATGACATAACCATTATGCTTTTAGGAAATAAAATGGACAAGGAAGCAAAGAGACAGGTCCAGAAGAACATGGGTGCTCAACTTGCCAAGGTTTGTATGTTGTTACTGGCCATTTGTCAGTGAAGAATTGCTCATTTCTTTCTTTTTAGGATTGTTGCATGACGTTTTTTGAATGCAGTGCCTGCTCTGGATACAATGTATTGAACTCCATGGTCCAAATGGCCAGGTAAGAACATATCATTGTACAAACGGCTGCACTTTTGTAAAAAGCATAAATACTATTCTATAAACTGCTTCAATGGAACATTTTGCTGTTAAGAATTTTAAAAGATCGAGAAGACAGAGAAAAAGAGAAGACTGTGAATTTGGTCAGTAGTCCTGAGAAGAAGCGATCCTGCTGCTGACCAACGACTGACTTAAGTCAACACTGCTGTGGACTGCATGTAGCACTATGAAATTAAAAGGAACATGGAAATGGAGACTCTTTTTCAAACTTTAAGGTTGTAAACACTTTTGATATGATATATATTGCTCTCACTCTTGTGTTAATATATTAATTTATCTATAACCCATGATGTTTCTGAAATATGTACGTATTTATTGTAAAATAGTCCACAAAAGGTTAAAGTGATGTATTGCCATTTCTAATGCAAATAGCTTTAAACTGTGAGGGTCTGTACCTTACTGTTTCAGTTTAAGTGTCTCTGAATAATGTTTATATTAAATATGATGTATTTTTGTAAGTGTACAACTGTGTATTATATGGATTTTTCCCTTGTTGAATAATGATACTGATAAAAAGCTTCAAATGAGCACATGATTAAACCTTTTCACGGTCACTGGTGCTGAACAACATTAAGATTACAACATTATTGTTTTTTTTTCTGCACACCCAAGTAAAGGTGCACCCCAATGTTTGATTCTCATGGTGGGGTGCTGACATTCTGTAATATGTCACGGTAGCACAGCGATTAGCGCCTCCGCTTCACAGCTAGAAGGTCCCGGGTTTGATTCCTACCAGGACCGGGCCTTTCTGTGTGGAGTTTGCATGTTCTCCCCTTGTCTGCATAGGTTTCTTCCAGGTACTCCGGTTTCCCTTTCCATTAAAAACATGTATAATAAGTGAATCCTCCAGCCAGGTGATTCTGACCATCAGCATGGGCCTACATCTGGAGATGAGTCCCCGGGTGCGGCACTCCTGTCGCCCACTGCTCCTTGCGGGTTGCCCCAGTGGCATAGAAGGATTGGTCAAATACAGAGGACACATTTCCCTTCGGAGTATACAGACAAAGTATACAAACAAACATACCACCCTCTGGTGGCCACTGGTGACTGTAGCTTTGGACCTCCTTTAAACAGCTTAAAGGCCTGGCTCCAAAATTCACTTTGTTACAAAGGGTGGGTGGTCTGCGGGGTCCTCCCCCTGGAAATTTTGAATTTCACAGATGTAATTTAGTGCAATCTGGTGTGTTTTAGATGAGCATATTCTATTTTAGTCGTATACAATGATAAATACCCAATTTTAAAACGCTCACAATTTTAAGCTGGCATTACTTTTATTAATTTATTATATTTATTTACCAATTGCTTAATGTAAATCTAAAGGAAACATAACAGAAATTCATCACAAGGATTTTTTCTTTTTTTTTTTACCAGGACTCCCTGAGGACTCGGGTCAGAGGAATTACATGCTTCAATAAACCTATGAAAACACGCAATAAAGAACGCACTGGCTTAATAACGTAACATGAGGCTGTTTACAGAAAATGAAGTGACTTATTTTATTGATGTGGACTGTTTCATGCACTATTGGCTCATTGTCAAAATATGGCTCTGAGATGTTTAAAATCAACAGAAGTTTGACAGGAGACATTACCTTGGATTGAACGTGAATATGTATATAATACTGTCTGGTCTTGATGTATTTCAAGATTTCAAAATAGATCAACTGAGGATATAGCACAAAATACAGCTGAAAAATGCGATATTTGTGTTGATTTTATTTTATTTTAGTCCTCTTGGTTTGCAAGTTTCCATTACCATTAACTTTTGGACCACAGTGGTAAATAACAATCACATCAATACAGTGCCCTGGAACAACAGTAACATACTTCTTTGACTCTTCAATTCACCCCATGCTAAATGTCCCTTTTGTTTGTAGCACTTTATATAGGCTCCGAACAAAAGTATATTTTTTAAATGGGAAAAGAACTATAGACTCTTGACAGCTCCCATGTCCGTTTTATACAACCTTTGCTTTTCATTGCAGCACACAAGTGATAATATATTCAGCAAAAGAGTCAAATTAGGCTCAAATGGTGCATATCTGTGACTGAACACTGTGACATAAAAAGAAAGAAAACATGTAAAGCTTCTGAAATCGAATGGTCCTGTTGGACAGTTATGTGATATTCAATGTCAGAGGGGATAATCAATAACAGATGGTATTTGCACTTTAACCTCATAACCCCCATCTGAACCGAGCACATTTTGTCAAGTTTGGCTTTACCCAAATCTTAAAGCAAAAGAGTGGCAAAACCGACAAAAACGTGCCGGAAAAGCAACAATAATAAGATTTTTTTTTTTAAAGCGATATAAAACATATGACTGAAGGGTGATGGAAAAAGCAACAAAAAGTGACAAAAACAACGCAAAAAAGCAAGGTAAAAAACATAAATTCAAAAAGACGCAACAAAAACACTTCCAAAATGTGACAAAAACACAGCAGAAGATAGACAAAAACAGCTTAGCTTTCAAATACGGCAACATTGGCTCGGTTAATGCTGGGGGTAAGAGGTCAAGTCCCTCAGAATAATCTGAAAGTCCATGTCCAACAGAGGACATTGGTGTTGAGTACAAGTTAAGCTGTCCTTCTGTGACCACAAAACTCTACAGTGCCAAAATACTTGAGCACCAGCCTAGAGCGTGTATGCGAAAATCCTTGGTGTGGCGTTACAAGCTATGTGAATGAGAAAAAGAAATATTAAGGATTGTTCCACTTGGACACTTGGTCAAGGCATTCAGGGATAAACACTACAGCTCTCACGGACGAAGCACTTGAAGCATCCACACTTAACTATCACAAGATCACACGAATCTACGACCGCACCACAACATGTACAGCACCTCCACGTTACAATGTGTTAATCCTTGGCTGGGTTCAATTGCTTGATAATTGATAATTTCCGACAAATACTGATAGGGAAAGACATATGCACCAGAAATTACCAACAATATTAACAGAAAATGCACAACAAATGGAATTCTACACTACTTGTAAGAAATGATCACATAATGCCATTTACATCAATATCATTCGTGAAAAATATAGATCTGACTTCTTTTTCTGAGTGTTACATTCAAATCATATAACAGTCAGCATTAGTATCTTCCAGCCTGATCAATAGGCCTACATTGCAATGGTGTCATAGTAGAGCCCTGTTTACTAGGTGTGTGTGCCCTATTATTGATTCCACATTGTGACCCTAGAAGTGTCTCCATCTCAAAGTGATGATCAGTGGATTAACGCATCTTGTAGTCGTGAGATATGGCCGCTTCACACAGCTGTCCTTTGAAATCCAGCTCGAAGGTGAAGTCCAGGTCGCGCTGTGGGGAACGACAGAGATATGCTATGTCAGATATCAGGAGATGAACCAAAGTCAATCTCAGAAAAGCCACCCACAAAAAACACCAGATTTTTCCGACCACTATCTGTGAAAGTAAGCGGCACAACAAAAGGATGCAAGGACACTGAACTCAAGATTGCGTTCTACTTTCATCTGTTATTTGCTCGAGTGCTTTCAGTGCAGTGTAAAGTACAAGCTGTTTTCAATTCAATGCAAAGAAATCTGAGATTACTATTGTATACGGCGTTTGCTACTGATAAAAATGTACCAAACCAATTTTCATCTCCCTTGCAGAAATTGCAACAGACCCTCACCGGCACTATAAAATGAGCTAGGCCAACCGTTTTTATCTCGTTGTACTCCTTATCTGACTGCCTCCGACCACGAGTCAGCTGCTAATTATTTTCTTATCAGAATTGGTATTAATTATGAAAAAATATTGCACTTTTTTGGGAATACTACTGACTTTGTGTTAGTAAAATCTATTTCCAGCATCACGATTGTTTTCCATTCATGACCTTATCATTTCCTCCTCCACTGCAGCCAATCATCATCCTGGCCTCTCCATTCAAACCCTCACCAGAGCTTCTCTAGCACTTAGTTTTGAGTTTTTGTCTCTCTAAATAACTACAACAGATGTGCGCACCAGTACCCCTAGTTGGCAAACACTAACCCACGGTACCTTAACCGCTGAATAGCTTTTTGGTGTCATCTATACAAATGTGAAACTTCACTTTGACTACATATATTTAACTCACAATATTCTTCTCGTTGGGCTTTATGGAGAGGCTGCCTGTAATCTCCTCTCCCCTTCTTACTGTCAGGTAGTCCTCCAGGTAAAATACCGTCTGCTTCCAGTGAGTGTATGGAGCATCAGGAGCTGGAAAATACATAACAAACTATCAATAAGAAAAACGATTACTCTGGGATGTACATACATTTCCTGTTGGCCTATGCTGAATAATAGCTTAACGTCCATTAAAAAAAGCCATTATTAAATAGATTTGTGTCTTTATATTATGGATATGTGAAATATCCAATGCAGGCATACCCATAGCTGAGTATGACTGCATTGCACACTTTGTCCTCCAGAGGTCAGTCTAACACCATATTTCAAGCAGCGCAGCCAGACACGTCCAACACAATGACTCCTGATGTGTGTGATCAAAGTCAGCTCTGAAAGGCTCTAATGTTCAGAGACAATTCCATTAACTGCAGCCATCAAAACCTCTGAGACCTCATCAAGCGACGCATTAGCAATGCTCTCTCATCTCCGAGACGGCATTCCCATGCATCACCAGGGACTATACCGCTGACTAAATAGCTTGATCTTCAACACTGAAATGGCATATTTTGACTTGACTAATCGTTAACGTTGAAGATGATCTTGAGTTCCACTTGCTGAACACAAACTCCCTCTATACGTAATAAGGTATATCAGCCTTACGTAATCTCACCAGTAGAAAAGTTAGTCTTCTTGTGACACTTGGTGAACTCTATGTTAAAGTAGGTGACCAGTGCATGGATGTAGTCATTCCTCTGGGTCTGCAGACAGAACGCGGAGGTGAAGTTCAGGTCCTCTGGCTTCACGGTGTAGATATCCACTTCCTTCAAGAGACACAAATCACACAAACAATCTCGTCATTCTTACCTCTATCGATTCCAGTAAATCCATTGTTCATCCCTCAACACGAGAGGCAATGGACAGTGGCTATCATACTGTGTGGTGGTAGGATAATATTGTGCACTTCCAGACATCTAAATGTCCTTATAGTTTAACAGGGCATCTGATACGCCTTCACCTTCCAAATCTGTATTCTGAGAGGGACATTGTGCACCTTTTACCTTACTGTCTGGGGCAGCACGCCGACATATCACTTGAACTATAACCAAAAGCCCTATAACTCACCTGGAAGCCATTCAGAGGAGTAAACACAAAGGCTACAGCATGTATCACTATTGCAAATCAGTACTGACTACAAGCTTGCTGACCTCTTACATAGACTGCTGTGTCCTATCTATCTATCTATCTATCTATCTATCTATCTATCTATCTATCTATCTATCTATCTATCTATCTATAAAAGCCAAACCTGACCTTTGAATTGAACCCTGGACCTTCTTGCTGTGAAGTTAGAGCACTGTCAGCTGTGCCCATATATATTTTGATCATTTCATTTCCATTCTCACATTTATATAAACCGGGGCGAAGTGTTTTCTTTTTGACCCAGAGCACTCAGTTTAGCTCAAACAAGTGGTCTTCAAAATCCGTCAAGACTCAGAAGGTACCCAGCCACACACACCCACACAGAAGTCTGAACAGCACACCACCAAAGCAGTAAACAACACAGGCACACCATACTGACAGAAGCTATGGTCTACCCTCAGGACTACGTACATCCTCACAAAGAACAAAAGTCCAGGCCGTAGTGTTGTCCAGTGTAAGCAATGTACTGATCCGGACAAAACAAGAGCAAAGCACTTGCCACAGGGTACCACTATCCCCCTTCACTTAACCACTATCCGCCTTCCCTTACAAAACACTGGGCAATGCTAAAAGAATTTGTACAAGCTTCAGGAGGAAAGGGGCCATGGAGGTAGTGTGATTGGGAGAGAACAGGAGGCAGAGGATGAACATTAATAGCCGACAGTTGAGTCGCTGTGTCGAGACATGAAAGGGAACAACAAAAATGAGAAGAAGTAAATATGTGATTTCACCAGTTATCTTGTAAAATTAGGTAGGTGGAAAAATGCATCGTAGATCACATTGAAAAGACTCGCGCACACTCAGCAGATGTGGCGGTAATGAGCTGTCAAAAAATAGCACCACATATTTGCCAAAGTGAATCTTACCATCTGCCTTTTAGGTTTATTTGAAACGTAACCAACCATTTGGCAATGTAAAACAGACCATTCTTTCACAGCACATTGCATTCAAAACCACAATCTCATAGACATCTTATTTAATGATGTGCTCTTAGATAATAAACACCGCACACACCAGTCTTTTTCCACATCGCCCTGAGTCCCATGCTTTCACAATGAAGAGACTTAGAGACTTATACCACCCGGATTGAGTTGACTTAAGGTAAAGCCACCATGCAATCACTGGGGGGAGATAAGAGGGTCAATATGACAAGGTGCACAATCAGACGGAGGAGAGGGGCTGCCATTGACATGCGCGGCACAGCGGTCGCATCAGTCGCATCAGTCTAATCTGCAGCGTGAGACGAGACCAGGATCAAGGTCACCGTCATACGATAGGTTCATGCAGCCAATGTCACCGTGCTATTTATAGACTATATTCTTTGTAAATAGTGACTAAGACACCGACGACGTCACTGAAGGGGCTCTTGTTCCCTTCCATAAATAAGTGGCCGTGTGGATAAAAATGAATCAATGAAAACGAGAACGATGAATTGGTATAAATGATCTCAATAGTCACACTTGTTTTGTGCGACTGGAGCATAATGAAGTTACTCACCTTTACTAAACAGGCATTAGTCACCATCTGTTTGGGGTCGACCACATCCACCAATGGCTCCTTCATGGCCACATTACGGATACAGGTCATGTCAAATCCATACACGTTCTCCCACCCTGAAAAGACAGCAGTGCTCACTGTATGACACAAATGAACGAGCCATTATGGTACTGCCAGTGTTGTTGGGATTACTCCGGAAAAGTCATCCAACTATTGATTACTCTTTCTAAAAGTAATCTGGTTACTTCTGGGATTACTTTATTTCAAAGGTAATCTGATTAGTGACTACTAGTTATTTTAGTTAAATATAAAATAAAAAGTGCAGGTCTGCCTCACTTAGTTTTTCACCGTTGAGAATGTCTTGTTTCCACAATAATCTTTGCTTTAGAGGAGATGAACTCCAAATCATTTCCACACTTTGTATTTTTACGAGTAATATGTCAAAATATTACAAAAATCAATCAAAACACACATGATAGATAATGATAATTACAATCTAATTACCAGTTTTGCAATTGTAATCCTGTTACATGACTCCATTACTTTAAAAGTAGTGGATTACTCGTGGATTACTTTCCCATCCCTTCATTATGTTTGCATGAGTTTTTGAGAAATTCCAAAACATCCAAACATTTGTTTGCAGCACACACTGAGTCATGGACTATAGCTTTCATAACGTGAATGTGCGAGACAAAAACAGAATACAGATTTTGTTTGTTGACAGCACTGCTTTGTCGTATGAATATAAACTTTTTTGCAATAGAGAGTGCTACATGGTGGACATTTGTGTTCATGGCGTGTACATTAAACCTCCGTGATGAATGTCTGTGATTATTTGGTAAATGGTCTCAATTTATACAGCGCTTTTCCCCCTTTAGGCACTCAACGCGCTTTACAGAAAGGAACCACTCACCCATTCACACACGTACCGAAGCCGGGATTCGAACCCCTGACCTTCCGATCGTGAGACGACCCGCTCTACCACCTGTGCCACTGTTGCCCCAGTGGAAAAGGCATAAGGCTCTAGATTTAGTAAGCGATAATCGTGTGGCATGACTCCTGAAAAGCACAAACCAGTGCTCATGCATGCAAAATTACAAGTGCATAAATTAGTAAATTATTGCTTAAATTCTGACTCTTCCTAGTGATACTGTTTTAAGCCTAATCCACACTCCACAGATGTTTTTTTTTTATAATAAGGCAGACTTTGACCCTGGACTCCTTTTAAATCTTATTAATAAAATATTTCTAACAGATGAAAGTCACATTGTAGTAAACACCATCCTGCCTGAACTCTATGCCATTACCTCGGCCATCTCACTGCTTAGTGGATTTGGCTAATACATTATTCATGCTGCTACTTAAAAGACAGAGAGAGTCAGCGTCTGCACTCAGACCTAAGCAGAGACAACCACTGCAGGGCATTTAAGAGTTTGTCATAATGAACAGGTCACTAAGCCCCTGGGATGCTGAAATGTACATTATTTGCATTTGCCACTGCCCACTCAAGTAAAGCCTGCACTAATGGCCACAAGATGCCTTTAGTACTGGAGTGCTGAGCTGAGCTTCTGCCTGTGGGAATTTAAGTCCGACATAAACGTGGGTACTGTCTTTTTTTGTTGTTGCAAAAAAGCACTTAAAATACAAACTTACAGAGAAGCAACAACGGCACTTCAGCGTGACCTCAAACTGACTGTAGGAGTTAGAATAGGCACAGATTTCCCTTCGCTAATTAATACGTTTAAGGGTAAAGGATTTAATTTATTTTATTTTTTTCTGATGACTTGTCCCTCCCTCTACAGACAACATTTCACACCAACAGCTGGCCTCACTGTGCACCATTATGTAACAACATTGAACATGCCTTTACTCGCTGTGAAAATGTGTGTTAAAATCATCCGTCATTACATGAGCAAGAAAATGTTTGCGATGCACTGAAGACAGAGAATCATGATGGGAAGACTGGGGAAGCTGATGTTTTCATTCAGGAAGTAAATAGCGAGCAAGTAACGATACTCTTCAGTAAATAATTGATTACTTATTCCAATGTGAGTAAATCTGTAAGTGACAAAAACATTATTTCAATAGCACATGTTTCCATGTCGTTCCATGTTGTTCAACTGTTTTAGATTTCTATAACTGTTCACATTTCTTATCTTGAGAAGAATTTCTTGTATCTAACTTTTATGATGTGTTCTTTTACATCACACGTTATTTTAAGTTTTGGCCCTACTACACCAACACTAAAACATGAATCAGGTACTCGTTAATCAAATCAAGTGTCACCATCATTTTTTGTTGTTGTTGTTGTTTTTAATCTCATTTACAGTGGGAGGAAAAAGTGTGTATACCATTTGGAATTTCTCACATTTCTGCCTAAATGTGGTCGGATCTTTATACATTTTTATTGATCTTTATAAATCACAAGAAGGATTAAACAGTGTCTGCTTGAACTAATACCACCCAAACATTTACATTTTATCACGTTTTTAAAGGCCATAACACGTAAATATTCACAGATCAGGGAGAAAAAAAGTAAGTGAACCCAGGAATCTTGCTGAATTGCAACAGTTTTGTAAAGAGGAATGGTCTAAGATTCATAAACCTATGAATAATTTTTTTTCTATTGATGATAGCACGTTGTCCAGGCCCTGAGGCAATAAAACAGCCCCACACCATGATGCTCCCTGCACCATACTTCATACTATTCGACTTTGGGTCCATCAGTCCATTGGATATTTTTCCAGTAGTGTTGTGGAGCATCCAAGAGCTCTTTCGCACCAAATTGAATTGTTTGGGAGGAACACACAATATCATGCGTGGAGGACAAATGGAACAGCACAGCAACATCAAATCCCTATCCTCACTGTGAAGTATAGAGCAGGGAGCATCATGGTGTGGGGCTGTTTTGTTGCCTCAGGGCCTGGGCAATGTGCTATCATCAATAGACAAATTAATTTACAAGTTTATCAAGATATTTTGCAGAAAGACCTGAGACATTCACAACAGCGTGTGAATAAGCACCCCTGTATTAAACAGCTGGATGAGCCTTCTTTTGCAGCAATAACTGCTTTCCTGTAGTTGCAGATTAGACGCTCACAACGATCAGGATGAATATTGGACCATTCCTCTTTACAAAACTGTTGCAGTGAGATTCAGGCGCTGTACTCACTCATTCCTATCTCTTCTGTGAATATTTATGTGTTATGGCCGTTAATAACATGATAAAATGTAAATGTTTGGGTGGTATCAGTTCAAGCAGACACTGTTTAATCATTCATGTGATTTTGATGAAGATCAGACCACATGTAGTGACTAATTCGCGTTTTGGTCACGTTTTGGTCACTTTTTTGAGGTTTTGTTCAAGAAGCTTTTAGATTTGGAAAAAGCCAAACTGGGGAAAATGTGCTCGGTTCAGGTGGGGGTTAAGAGGAGCAAAGACAGATGAAAATATAAAAGCCCTTTGTTCCCCCAGGTAAATGTGTGCGCAGTGCTTTAATTTATTACAACAACAACAGTCGCATCAGTGTTGCTATTTTCTACCTTTGGTCTTAACTTGAATCTCCATAACAACCAATCATTCCCGCACAGGCCTCAGAGGCTTCGGTCTGTTTTCTTTACTGGATGCCATAAGTAACACCACCGTTAGTGCACTTTGTGAGGCAGTTATGCACTCGGCTGCTTTGTGTCCAGCGGCGCTGCTCCACACATTTCACTCCTGCCCGCTGTGGGCAGCTGGTGAACTGGGGAGGATTGTTGACGTAGAAAAATATCTTATGACCGCCCTGCTCTGTTGCCGGGCGCAGACCAGCTCGAGTTGATACAGACACAGCTCACATTAGTTATTATTCCACACAATTCTAAACTTCAGCTTATATTACGTTTGTCTTCTTCTTTATTCTGTGTTTATCTTTTTACGTGAATCCCAAACAGTCTGCATATGTTTATTTGAATTCATGATTGTAGGGGAAACCTAAAAGCCTAAACATAATAATAATAAAAATGCCCAAAGCTATATTTAAAGGAGGAGTATAATCGGGGGTACAACAAAATACAAGTTATTTAAAACAAGTTATTGATTTAAAGTGCACATGACAGGTTTGAATGAAGGATAACATCAGTTGCAAGTTCATCAGTTCATAATTATTTTTTACTTCAGCAGCAATTTACAGCAACAGTTTAAAATGGTTTGCCTTCATCTATGTCACTTCCTGTCAGTGTTCAATAAGGAAGTGAAACTATAAACATCACACACACAAAAAAAGCCAAACTAAAGAAAGCCGGGTACAATCTTAAGCAAAATCTTAAATTAACTATGTTTTAGCAAAAACACTAATGTGTCATATGCGCTTTAAATGACTTTGAATATAGCAGACTTACAGTGAATTTTGAAGTCTTTATACTGCCTGTCTTCTATGGCCACCACGTACAGAGAGGCACGATCAGGAAACATCAAGCCACCGGGTTTCTATTTGACAAATGGCAAGACAGTTTAGCAATTAATCCCACCAACGTAAAAAGGTCCACTGTACAGCCTTCGTGACATTTCATTCCTCAGTTTGAATTATCGTGCTGCTGTTATTTGTTGCCTCTGGGTACACAGGCTGCTCGTCGACCGGGCCCCGGTCATGGTCTGGTACTTTGTGGCTATAAATAAGATTTCCAAATGTTCAAAGCTGGATAAATAGTTAACACTTGTAAATGATATAGAAAAGCAGCTTTGGCACTAGGGTTTAGTTTTACTCTGAAGTATGCGGCATTATTGTTTTGGATTGATAAAATGCCAAAGTCCTTATCTGCTTTGTACTTAAGGCTAAGCAATTGTAGGCCCAGTATGACCCTCAGCCCAAGGCAAACGAGAGGATGATGACATTTTCAAGTGGGACTACTTTATATTTTTGTAGGGTTTGCCACTGAGAAGTTCAGGTCCTTCATATTTTCCTGAGGGCACATAGTGGTTTAATATAAGGGAATCTTATTTTTAAACAGCATGTTTACAGACACAAGTCACCCAAAGCGCTTCACAGGGGACAGTTTTGAGGGGCTTTCCATACAGCACACTTTAACCCTACACGTGGCTTCACTCTATTCTGTAATTGTATGTTGTACTTGGGCAAGACACCTGTTTTGTGTGTCTTTGTGAAAGTATTACAAGGCTCCAAAGTTTTTGCATTTGTCTCATACATGTTCATTAACACAAAACAATAATAATCTGCATTTAAATATTTCAACAGTAAAGTTCCTAGTCTGTCCTAAATTATGATTACTTCTTCAAACCTACCAGCCACTTGTCCCGAGCGAAGATGACCGTGTTGAGCATTGACTCGTAGAACAGACAGTAGCCCATCCACTCGGAGATGATGATGTCCACTTTGTCAACGGGGAGTTCCACCTCCTCCACCTTTCCTTTGAAGATGGTTATTACTGAAATATTTCACAGAAAAAGTTAAAATTGTATACATGATCGGGAAGACATTTAAGTTGTGTTTCAGTCATTTAGATCACACCAATTATATATTCTAATCTATTTGAATGTAAATTATGTTTTGGAAAAACATTCAGGGATATCCTTGATGAAAATATCATTTTGCCGGTCATCTCACTTTGTCTCCGAACCATGTTCACTTCTCTGTTTTTTTCAGAGGGGAACTTATCCGGTTCAGTATTGTGTTGCCATGGCAGCCTTCACTTTCTTATGGAAATCACTCCATCTGGGGTCTACAACAGAGAAGCAGATCTTTGCCCTGGCCACCCGACATTACGTGACTCATCTCATGTTTGATTGAGTTGAGAGATGCCAGAATGACTTGTGAGCCAACGCCTCTTCTTGGCATCTTTTATACTGCCCAAAAACTTAGTGAAATGTTTCTACTTCTTACTGTTACGCGTGCATACTTTATATTCATAGGATCGTATGGCAGGGACATTGGCTGACAGCGCAGTTTGTGGGTCTATTATTTTTTTTCGGGACGCACAGCCAGTGGCTTGGCAGCGGGATTGTTTATAACGTTGCACTGCGCAGTAATGAAAACATATGCTCAGAAGGGAGCGGCATATACACGAGCATAAAAGCCAGAGCAAATGTGGACTTCAAGACCTAATTTGACCTTCAGTGGCCGACATTTCTGGCTTAGCTTTGATTTGATACCTATTCGCCCACGGTCATTATTTGAGCGGCTCTTACCACTGTCCAGGTGGTTGGACTTGATGATCCTCTCTGAATACTCCGATATACTGGAACATTCAATCTAGTAAAAGAGAAAACAGGGGAGACCGAGTTGAGGTAATGGACCGGGATCCTTACGGGAATATTATCGGTGATGGGAAAGTCTGCTGCACTTTTGACTCAAAGTGCTGCAGTAACCGGAATCACTTTTCATTTCTGCAGACCTGTTACAAGGACGGCCCAGTGTAAAAAAAAAAAAAAAGGAATGTGTGAAGGCTGTGGAAGCTTGAATTTGCAGGAACATCACTCACTCAGCAGGTATTCTCTCGGGTGACCTAAAAAAGGGAGTTACGTGATATTGCTGTATGTCTGAAGAAGAAGTAAAGTGATAATAAAAATTGCATGTTATTACTGTAAAATCTTGATAAGAGAAATTCAAAAAAGAAGGGAATGCATGATTTAGTGTTAAAACGGTTTTGTTTGCATGGTCTCCCTGTGTCTGGGTGGGTTACCTTAAAGGACTCTAGTCTTCCCCCAAAAACATGCATAACAGAGTCAACTTCCAGCCAGGGAAGTTTTGGCCATTATGACCCCAGTTCAAGGACAGGTGCAGAGGACACATTTCTCTATTTATAGAAGCGAGAAAGTATTCACCTTATTCCGGAAGTTCCCATGGGCGCCGCCATGAATTGTGCCCACCCCTTCACTACTGTTAGTTTACATAGGACTGCAGACGCCAAGAGAAAATCCATTACTACACGCACACAAAGCCGTTTTCAGGCCGCCCTGAAAAACAGTGCAGTATTGACTTGTTGGTGCAAATGAGCATCACACATTTCACACAAATCCATCTACTGTACGTCAGATTTTAGGATTAAACATTTTCCTATTTCACCCTTGTCCCCAGGGTGAAATGGTCCTCTGTCTTTTAACCCATCCATTCATGTTGCAGGGGGAAATGATGACATGCAGGTGAATACGAGTAGTCGAGGGATCTTTCTTTACAGCTTGGGTTTAGATCTTGTTCATATGTACCTAGCTGAAAAAGTAAATTATTGCACATTTTTTCCAGTTATTGGGGGAAACATGTTACTATCTAGTGCAAATATAAAGTAAGTTGTCTCTGTGATTGTAGCGTAGAGCTTACTAGAGTGAAATGGGTTCCATGTCTCTAATAATGTGATCGATTTTTTCAAAAGGTTTCTAAAGATAACAGTGCTGCACTGCATCACTTCCCCTTGTCACACTTTAAAGTTGGGTCAACGCTGTAAATGTCCCAACGTGCCCCATTTACTTTCATAATGTCCCATTGTGGAGCAGCACTGTCCTCATTTTACGTTCTGAATAGATCATTTTATCTTAATCTGAGCCTCCTCGTTTGACACTCTTTCATCCCTATACCCACTAATCACGTCCATATTGGCAGATTTATGAAGACATCACTAGTGAAGAAAAGCTACAACAAAAGGAAATTCGTTCACCCGTCATTTATTCGAGTAAGCGCGGAAACACTTCTCGTAAGCCTCCCTAAAACAAAGATGACATCTTTCAGGCGCTGTCATGCGTAGGTACTGCACAGAGGTAGGATTTGGGAGTTCAGATTCCCCTTTAAGTGTGTACACAGTGTTCCAGCGGGCGACTGACTGGGCCTGTCAAAGGTGTGCCGACGAGTTGGATCCAGATACTTGTAACAAAACACTCCTAAATGAACCCGGAGATAATAAAACGTCTGGTACCTGTTTCTGCGCACTCGAAGGTTGATAGGAACCTAATTAATGAATGGGCTTGAGTCTACTACTGCACAAGAGCCTTTATTGATTTGTGGTAATTCATGTACAATTACTCGCATTTATTACCCAACTCAATACCAACATGACTCCAATGGGCCCATTAAGCTGGCTTATAAATCCAGTGTGGCTGCTATCCATTGCCAATAGAACCTTTTGGCTGTAACTGTCTGACGACTGCTAATAGCATAAACAGAATGCAAAGACTCATGTGGTCATTTAAAAAAACAAATGAACAAATTCTCCGCTGGCACAATGCTATTAGTTCATAATAGAGCCCCTCTGCCATTAGGCGTTTCTTAAAGTCCATATCTAGTAGGGACACTGTTTCAACTCAATACCACTACAATAAAAGGCTGTGACAGTGGTATTCGCAAAATGTCCTGGACCACTTGTAAATTACCAAGCTTCAACGTGTTTCTACCACACTGCTGCTATCTGCACAATGTATCCCTTCAGTGGTTAAGGTCATCAAAATGTCAGCAATGCTATTTGACCTACTCTGTGCTTTGACTTTTATGTGAATGCCCCTGCAAAGTTGCAAAGTACCGTATTTTCCGGCCTATAAGTTGCTCCGGAGTGTAAGTCGCACGCCAGCCTTGGCAACTACCCGGGCATGGAGGCATAACTGCACCGTTGACAAGCCTCTCCCGGCAGCACGTTGTTCAAGCACCCATTTGCGAACTCGTTCCTCTCGGTGTCTGGCTGGCCATCTAGCTTTTTGTTTTGTTTTCTTCATTGCAGTAAGAGTAACCTCCGCTTTTCGCCAGTCCCTCACAAGTTTCTCGCTCACTTCACACTTTTTTTTTTTTTTCATCTTCAGTGGTTCAGGGGTAGCAGATACTGGTACACGAGCCTGGAGCACCATCTCGCAGCATGTGAAATTATATATTTTGATATATAAGTCGCACCTGAGTATAAGTCGCGCCCCCAGCCAAACTATGAAAAAAGTGCGACTTATAATCCAGAAAATACGGTAAATGAATATGAGTACAACAACAACAAAAAATTAAAAAGAAAAAAAAGAGGCTTAACCAGATCTTAAATGCGATTAACCATTAATGTAGTTGGTCTGAACCAGAAATATCCCCCAAAACAGGAATAAAACATAAATTGACCAAAGGCTAGACCTGTAGCATCCGAGGGGCAGTAGTTGTACCACCAGTAGTACACAGGCCACAGCTTGAGAAACACTGGCTCAAATCATTTATAATTCTTAGTCTTTAATCATTGACCGGTCCTAGCTCAAACGCCGAGCTGAAACTGCAGACGTAATCTAAATTTGATGTGTCCTGCCGCCGCATTCTGAGCACATCCAGGCTGGAGCCCTCATTTTGAACAGATCCTGCAGCAGCCCTGTTTTTTCTGCCCCATTAGTGCATGCCTCGCTGGGATAATGGTGGCGCCCGCAGCCTTCTGCTCATCATCTGCTGATCACCGAGCCTTTTGCCAAACTATAAACAAACTCTCCTCAACTGCTGACCAGGTGGGGCCATATAGTGTGCACACCAGTGTTTGTGTCTAAAAGTAGGAGGCTGATGGCCAGATGCTCCAATAAACCACCACCAAATTTGGTCTGCAATTCTTCTCTTACAAACACTTGGTGGACTAGTGTCAAACAAAGTAAACCTCACATAGTCCTAGGGGCACTCCCAAAGTTGTGCATTCTCAAGACAGGCACCTATTAACCTGCACAAAGCGATGCCTGTAGTGCTGCGCAAAATTTGACAGATCTCGAAGGTGTACCCGCTGTGGAGAAGCTATCAAATATTAATGCCACCTTAAGCTTTTGTTTGGATTGCTAGAGGGCACAGGCTGAAACTTAAAAACATAAAAATACAACAGAGTTCTTGAAATACCCCCTAAAGACGAGTAAACAGGCATTTGTCTTATGTTCTATTCAGACTTTTAAATATTTCATTGTATTTTTATTCTATTTTATGAAGATGAAGATTTGGACAACCATTCTCTACTCTGTATGTTTGTGATCTGTAATAAATAAACATGAGTTATGACTCACGGCCTAACTGCTGATTTGTTTTTTTATGTTTCTCTGTTCCATGTTTACAGTCAGAGAAGATGTTGATTCCCTTAATCCTTGGCCAGTGCACATTAATGTCCTTGGCAGAGATGGAGGTTACATGGCTCTGACAGTAGGGATTTAGAGGCAAAGGGACTTTTACATCCACTACATAAATCTCCAGGCTTGCTCCTCCTTTATTCTGTATCAAGGTGTCATAAACCAGCACTGGCTCTGATATTACCCTATGGAACATCAGAGCATATGATGAAGAAGCCAATGAACAGACAGAAAATCCTTGAAATATAAAACCCTTAAATTAAATAGAGTGGCAGATGGATGGCGCAGGAGATGGCATTGGATGAAAGTGCATTTGTATGCTTGTTCTCTAATCTCTTAACAGCTTCCATCCTTTGGTGGCAACTGTGCAAAACCACTGTTACTGTGAACCATGTGTAACTAAAATTAATTTCCTCCTGTGTTGGGAAACATTCATCGACTCGTGCTTTGTTTGCTGTCCAAAGGCAGAAGAACATCAGTAAAGTACTTTCTTCTGTAACTGCAAAATGTATGAATATGATAGTTTCACCACTTCTACAGGGGCTGAACTTTTTTTTGTCATAGTAGAGTGAAAGAGAGGTCCCAGAGGTATTGCAAAAAAGAAACACACATATTTAAAGTAACTTGACAGAGAAAATAGTGTGTAGCCGATATCAAGTGAAGTCAAACTAACATTGACAGAGGGCCACACGCATACAAACACATAACGTCAACTAGCCTCCAGAGGCACTTCCCGCTTAATGACTGCCAGTGTGCAGCAAATACACCCCATCTGGAACCTATGTGTCTGAATATGTTCCGTGTGTCGGTCATGTATGTGTATTCAGTGTGTGTATACTGTCAGACATGACTTGACTAGCAATTGCTTTTACCCTGCCACGCGATAATAGAAGGAACTCTCCAATGACCACAGCTCGTCACAGCTAGTCCACCCTCGCATTGAAGCAGGCACTTTAAATGTACAATGCATATACTGTATGGAGTGTAAGTTTGTCAAACTGCAGCGAGTAGCCCCAGTGTTCCAACACGATAAAAGGAAGCAGGACTCACCCCGTACACATGCTTGGCTCCAGCTTTGGCCGCAAACATGGACAGGATCCCAGTGCCACTGCCAACGTCCAGCACAATTTTGTCCTTGAACACATGCTTGTTGTGGTACATGGAATTGCGATAGGTCAGGGTCCGCACCTCGTCTTTGAGCATTTCCTACATTTCCACAAAAGAGGACATGCAATGGATGAATTTTTCCATGAATAGCAGAGTCTATGGTGGCCCCCCATAGACTGATTTTCTCCTCCACAGAGTAAGTAGATTTTACTTCTTAAATGATCATTCACATGTAAACAATATACAATGTTTAAAGAATGAATAAACACATTTAGTGCATATTGACCCTAGAAATTATATCAAGAAAAGATAAAATGTTGGATGGCCAGTGACCCCATAATCTCAACGTTTTACTTTTTGAGAAACACAGCTTTCATCCCAAGGACATTAACTTGTACTTGGATTGTAATAAACCCAATACCACATAACATAGATATACATTGTGTTTATAAGCAAGACACCCTATTTACTCATGTAAGTATGAATTCCAGTAGCAGGGATCAAACCGTCATCTCTTGCATATACTGCAGCGTGTGAAGTGTGTTTCAAAATTTAAAGCTTAAAAATTTGCAACATTTCTGAAAGTCTTGTTATGGTTAAACACATGATCACTGTGAATGACTTGTCTTATTATATTTTTAGGAACAAGGATCCTGGCTTTTGTTGCCATGGCAGAGCAAGTCTGGCATGCATTCGAGCTCAATTTGACTCTCTATGGAATGAAGTGATTGACACATAAATAGCTTCAACCCTACCTGGATGTTTCTGTTTTATAATACACCACCAAACAGAGGTGGGAGTAAGTCACCAAATGCAAGTCTCGAGTCAAGTCCAAGTCGTGAAGGTCCAAATCCCAAGTAAGTCCAAGTCATGGGGTCATGGGGTCAGGTCAAGTCAAGGTGTAGCTTTTGTCAAGTCAAGTCACACTGTAGTTGGCAAGTCACCTCAAGTGGCACATGCTGGAGTTAGGCCTAAATGTCTTATTTTCAAAATATGTTTATTCTATTTGAAAATATCCAAATCTGCAAGAACTTTTTTGAAGTCTAATCAATATTGAATAGCCACAATAAAAAAAAATAAAAATCTATTTTGAAGGATCCAGTCTGTATACCAAAGTTATTAAGTTACTAGTCTGTTTGTGTGAGGCCTGCGCGTGTGTTTATGCTCAGATAAGAGAGAACGAGGATTTGCATCATGCATTCTAATCATCTACTTCAGGTTTATTTTAAAAACATGGCCAATGTACAGTATAATGGTATCTTACGCATCAAACTACAGCAAACTACTGCTTGATTACCGAACTAGCTCCAATATTACTGTTATAGCTATTACCGCATTCATGTCAAACTTCTGGAGGTGCTGCCTGCGGCGTACAGTCCATTGTTTTGCATGTTTTCCTGTCCCCATTAAACTTCCCTGAAGTCTATGAATCTTTGTCTCTTCACTCACTGTTGGAATCGTTTTAATACATCCAAAGAAACTAATTTCTTCAAGCTTTTTCCTGCTGTATTGATTGAAAGTGCTTTGTCGGGAAACCGATAAAGCATGTGGCAAATTACCATATGTAAACATAGATGAATTTGTTTTACACACCGACTCCTGTGTTCTTCCATCAGTTAAACTAGACTCAATAATACATTTAATCATAAATATGATGTCAAGTCATTATAAGTCATTGGCCTCAAGTCTTGAGTTAAAGCAGAACTAAGTAACTCTTGCCCCTAGAGGCCATAAACGCCACTGCAGGCGTCGTAGCATGTTGCAGGTTTTTTTTTTTACTCATTAATTGTCCGTGGGCGTAAATACTACGCTGACAGAAAAGACAAAAGGAGAGAGGGATATTGTACATTATGCCACAGCCCAATTACACAATGGAGATAATTTTTTTCACTAAAACTTAATACTAAATACTGCTAAAGTGGCACTAGCACGCAGTTAGCTCTGCCCGTTTGCTTCTTCTTTGTGATCCCATTAGTATGTATTGTGCCTCCGACCCGATCCCCAATCATCCCATTAACACTTGTGTTACCCCCAGGGGGACTACGGAAAGGATTTATTAAGGTAAACAAGTTATGTAGTTCTTCTTTAAGTCTCAAGTCACAAAAGGCAAGTCATAAGTCAAGTCAAGTCATTGGTCAAGTAAGTCTCAAGTCACAAAAATGTAGACTTAAGTCTGACTCGAGTCATGTCATGTGACTCATAAATCCAAATATCAATAAATAGCACTTGGTTTCTCCTTTTGCTGTACACACCTCATGGATACCAAAGTGGGCGTATGAGTCGAAGTAGTAGTCTCGGGAGGTCATCTCCTCGGGGTTGAGGAGCTTGCCCATCCTGCCACGGCCGGGACCGTTGGGCAGGTTGGCAGCATGAGGTGTGTGGGGGGGCAGAGAAGGCCGAAGGGTGGGCTGGACTGAAGGCACAGGCTTAGGCAGCGAGGTGGGCTGGGCTGACTGAGACGGGATGATGCGGATTGGCTGAGGCTGTGATTGCTGGAAAGTCAAGATGAAGACAAAAGTCACACATGTAGAAATGTCAACTAAGCATCGGATTTGACCCCAAGAAGAGTTAATAATGAATGATACCAATAAAATGTAATCTATAAAGAACTAGTTGTTTGAATATTTTGCGGTGTGTGTTTCAAATAATGGGTTGGCATATAAGTCATTCCTAAAAGAAAAAGGTAACACAAAAACACACCTCTTCATTTGTTAGAGCAAGACGCCAAACTTTTAACAA
Organism: Proterorhinus semilunaris; assembly: GCA_021464625.1. Taxonomy (NCBI): domain Eukaryota; kingdom Metazoa; phylum Chordata; class Actinopteri; order Gobiiformes; family Gobiidae; genus Proterorhinus; species Proterorhinus semilunaris. Next base: position 14,214,026 of record CM038356.1, on the reverse strand, counting down.
CATTTGAATGGTAGCTTATCAATGTCACCGGGTGATATTTTCAAGTTAAAAAAAAAGAAAGAAACAACAAGTGTTCTACATAGGTGATAGAGGAAATAACTTCTGTATATGCACAGAAGCTCAGTCACACAGCAGTACAGACAGTTGTCCCCCATTATTCAATATTCGAACAGTTTAATGTGACAGTTCAACACATTCTGCTGCCATGCCTCTCAGCTCATCTGTTCCTCTAAAGAGGCGCTGTAGGGATGGGACAATGCAGTGAGAGTGAGAGGAAGTGAGCCTGTCGGTCCACAGAAGGCTTGGCTGGCTGCGGTGTACCATGTGTGCTGCATGTGAAGACAACCACACTACTACTAGCTCCGTCTGTGCCAGTGAGCCATTTCTTCCCATTCCAAACTGTAAGCTTCTAAAAATAATGTAGACCACGATATCCTTACAGTTCATACTCTTTCCAACAATCAATGAAGTCTCCTTCTCACCATCAATCTTCAATTCAATCATGCAATTTTGCTTGGCAATGGAAACCTGCAGCATTCTGACACATTCTGAGCATAATTATTTGGTCCCAGGCCAGTGCTCATCCACCTGATTATTCATTGTTATGGTAAAACCCGCTTTGTGCTAAGTACACAGAGGTGTGGGATTACCTGACAATATCCCACATTACTGATCCCTACGTAAATAATAAAAGATGTAATCATATTTGGTGAAGCACACATCCAAACAAAAAATGTTTTCCCCTTGCTTTTACTAAGGAATGTTTTTTTGCAACGTTAACACGTTCTTGGCTGAAATCTGCATGTTTCCTCTGTGAATTATTTTGATTTAATAACAATAACTCAAACACAAGAGAGTCTTATCAGTTTTCTTATCGGTCCAATCGCTCAACTGAAGATGCCATCTCCACTGCGCTTCATTCAGTCTTCACTCACCTTGAAACAAAGGACTCTTACGTTAGAATGCTGTTTTTAGACTTTAGCTCAGCATTCAACACTATAATCCCACAGCAGCTAATACACAAACTGCTCCACCTGGGGATCAACACATCACTGTGCAACTGGCTGCTGGACTTTCTGACGGGGAGACCACAGGCTGTACGTGTCGGTGGAAAGTCCTCCAGAACCATCACACTGAACACGGGGGCTCCCCAAGGCTGTGTGCTGAGCCCCATCCTGTTCACTCTGCTGACCCATGACGGAGCTCCAAAGTACGACTCAAACCTCTTCATCAAGTGGAGAGGGTGACCAGCACTAAGTTCCTGGGTATGCACATCACAGAGAACCTTTCCTGGACCATGCACACTACATCTTTGTTCAAGAGAAGTAATCAGCGTCTCTACTTTCTCCGCAAGTTAAGAAGAGCTAGAGTCCCAGCCTCCGTTATGTGCAACGTCTACAGAGGGACTATAGAGAGCATCCTGACCAGCTCCATCACTGTGTGGCACTGCGCCAGCACTGCCTCCTGCCGAAGGAGCCTCCAGCGCATCGTGAGAGCAGCGGAGAAGATCTGTGGAGCTCCTCTCCCCACCATTAAGGACATGTACTCCACCCGTCTCACCCGGAAAGCCGTCAGAATCACCAGGGACCCTACGCACCCATCACACAGTCTCTTCAAGGTAGTGCCTGCAGGGAGGAGACTGCGGAATCTACGAGCCAGGTCCAGTTGACTTAAGAATAGTTTCATACACAAGGCCATCGGGAAGCTGAACTGCCTGCCCTCCCTTCCACCCCTCTTCAAGGATGAGAGAAATTTCAAATCATTCACGGTTTGACAAAAAAAATCTTGAATCGTGAGTTCCAGCAAATTGAGTCGAAAGGATTGTATGGACCTGGCCTATTCCTCTTGTTTGAGAGAGATTTTATGGTTCAAGCAAAAGAATGGGAACAAACAGATAGCATACAAAAACGGACCTTAACCCTAACCCTAAGCAGATTACTAATGCGTATTAATACCTTAGTAATACTAAGCAAAATGTAAAGCAATACCATAATATCAAATTAACATTGCAATTACAATTAAGTTATGACTAATATTTCCTTTAGAGGAAAATAAAAGATGACCTTATTCTCAGCCTGTCACCATCGCTTTGCCCCTTTACAATGTAACTAGTCAAACTGTGCTGTTTCATAAACCTGTAACTATTAAAGGGAGCAAATAATAGACTTTGTTTTACTTTTTGGGACAAACCAAGGGACTCAAAGAAAGCATCTGGAGCCAGTCCAGGCACAAAGTCAATAATTACAGGAGAGGGCAGAGGAAGATGTGATTAAGGGCGCCAAGTTTAATACAAAATCCAATGAGGGCTTTGTAAAAGTTGCCTGGCTGGGCGGAAATTAGTGCAGGCGGCTGTTATAGCACGGATTAACATGGCCAGAGGTTTTAACCAAACGCTGAGAGGATCTTTTTAGGAGCTCTGTGGAGAGGTGTTGTGAGAAGGGTGCACTTCTGTTATAAGTCAATGTGAAAGAACACTGTGTCCACTGTTCTTGATCAGGGCGGAGAGCATGAAAGTGCTGTCGATCACCCTATCGGTATAGTCTGATCAACTATTATGAAGAAACAACAAAATAATGCATGAAATGTTGGGAAGATAGAAATTGATTGGATTTTGGATTGTTAAACTCATACTGTACTATATCAGTGACTTTCACGTGAGATAAGGTCAAAGGCAGACCATTATTTCATAAAGCAGGCAGTGAAGAAGAACCAATTTGGTGTGGTGCCATCAGTGCACTTAGTGCTCCAGTGATAAGAGCAGAGGATGAGCTCTATCCTGGGTGTCTTATTCGAGTGTGCTGCATGCTTTCCACGTTTTTGCACTGAGGGTGAATCAGCTCACTTTGAAGCTACTTTTTATGATAAATAATGTATAAGGCTGCTGTTTGAATGAAGCAAAACTTTCACATAAATCAAGAGGGCTATTTTCCAGGCAAAGCCAAGAGCACCTCACTGCAGTCGTGAATAGTATTCTTCGTTATTCCCACAGGGATGAAGCTGCAGCACCTTGGACAGCGCTTCTGAAGCCGCGTAACCGATATCTGGTTTAGATTGCGGCTGTTCTAGTCAACTTGAGCTTGTTTCAGACGCACTCGAGGCCACTATTAAGGGAAAAGTTACGACATTTTGCGACTCGTCGTGCAGGACTCATCTCAAACGCATAACATCGGCTATAACACGCATGTAAAGTTGTCTTATGACCTATGTAAGCCACTGATGTGGTGGTGCGGACTTTGAGGGTAGTTGATGCTATATTACACACAAAAAGGTGCATTGTCGCATTAAGTTTAACTGATCAACGTTGTAACCTTTGGCTGTCTATGTGCTCATTGTCAGTTTGGTGCATATGACAATGCCAAACTTTTAAACGCTCCGCATATTGAACAGTTTAATGCCCAGACCCGTGGTGTCATACTTACCTCACTGCTTTCAGACTCCGCCATCTTTCTCCTGAGGAGCATGCAGCGGGACGAGTGTCTAATTCCCATAAGAGCGAGCAAATAGTGCTCAAAAGTTCAAACGAGGAAATCCTTTACACACCGCTTTGCTGTTGGTTACGAATCATTTCCCAAACTGCAATGTCAAGGAACGAACCCGGATGACGTCCTCAGAGAAGAATGATAAAGTGTCGTGGATTCCATGGTGCAAAAGTTTGCCATCCATCGGTGCGCTTCCCTCACAAGCGTAAGGGCAGACATCGTGTGCAGTGCATCAATGGAAAGCAGATAAAGATGGTTTTATGCGTGCGTCCGTGCGTCTCCAACGCAGACACCTGCTGCAGCTGGATCCGCCGGCGCCGCGCTTCTTTACACTGCAGGCTGACTCAAATACTTTAGCTGCGGTGATTGATTCCTTACTGCAACATTGTTTCTAAAAATAGCCTGTGCCGCCTAACGCTGAGACGCTCCTCACACGTGCACTCTGCCACGCGAGTGCTGTCTTTTAACATGAATACTGAATCAGCACATGCCGAGCCTTTATTGGTTTCTCTCTATCTGTGTCCTGTATCGCATCTTCGCTGCCCAGCTCCGTGAAGTGCTGCACGAGGCAGGCGATCCACAAAGTTGGTCCCGAAGCGAGGACAGCGTTTGGGATGATCGGGTTGCGCTCTGATGAAGTGACCTTCCATTTCTCACTGACCACTGACCACAAACGTGTAATGATTCAGATCAAGGTTAAGTGAGGACTGCTCCTCATCACGACACGCACACACACACAGCCTTGTTTTCCTGCTGCATTATACGGCTATCTTTTCTTTAGAATAAAAAAAAAAGTGCCTTTACTTGAGGAAAATGCCCATAATGGTCACTTGGCGCTCACATGGGCATTATATCAACTCTGTTTAATAAGATATCGTTGTGAATGTTAGAATATGGTCGGTGTGTGCAGTGGTGCAGTATAGCACAATGCAAATTGGCACTGACATCACTCAGTGGGTTACTGTTTATAATACGCAACCGGTGTATAGGCTACATGCGGCAGTCTTAAGTGGACCTTTTATACTGAAATGGCGGGAAAAGGAAACCATACTGTCTTTTATTCTTTCTTTCTTTATTGTGATGTCAGTGATGGGCGAGTGAAGCCTTGTAACACTTCGAGGCAAACAAAAGTCTCGTAAGGTTCGAAGTCTCAGAGCTGTTTCATTCTGTTTGAACACTGACCTTTTGTGGACAAACTTTATTATTGCGTTATTGCGTAGTCATGTTTCTCATAAACATGACTGAAGCACCAACACAATCATGTGTGCAAGAGTTTCAAACAGGCATGTGGCGGTTTTATGATTTGCAGCCTGATATATGTTTGAATGATCAAATCAATCATATGCCGATAAATAAGAGTAATTTTCTTTGCAATGTAGTTTTGTGCTTCACGAAGCTCCAGTGGGCTGCAGGTGACAGCCCCGCCCACTTACAGCCCCGCTCACGTCAATGCACTGGATTGTGCATTGATGTCCGAGGCAGGACATCAATGCACAATCTTTTTATTGAGTTCAGTATTTCTCTGAAATCACCACGAACTGCAGAAACGATTCTCATGTTCTGTTTGCCACAGTAGACAAATTAACTTACCCTCCAGTTTCACTGCCCTTAGAACTACTTTATACATCTAAGTGCAATACATTTGCAATATTTTTTTTATGACAAAGTCCAAAGCATTAAAAATACCATAATTTCCAGAACAGAAATGACAACCCTGCAACCAGATACACACTTTGAGCTTACACATTTCACACCTGTTCCTGACAAAACAATGGAAGAGGTTATTTATCTCCGGTCTGAGTTCATGTACATGCTGCCTTGATGAATTACCCACTAGATTTCTAAAGTCTGCACTGAGCAGCTTGTTACCACAACTTGCACAGTTAGTTAACATCTCACTTGAGACTGGAGCATTTCCAAAGGCCCTGAGAACTGCGGTCATTAAGCTGTTAAACTGGGTGGGAATCTTTGGGACTGCTCTAAAGTGGTTCAAGTGGAACGGTTGTCATTCTATTGCTCAAATTACAAATTGAGAATAAGGGTAGGCAGGTTGTGGATCTGTTGAGAGGGATCCTCCCAACGGGCTCAAAACCTTGTCTGTTAATGCACCACTCTGCATAGGAACATCATATATAAAATCAGCTGTTAGGGCAGCTGGATGGGGGTTTGTTGATGGGGAGTTACTGCCCTCTTCAACTGGCCCGCTCCACACTCTGGCCTTTTAATGCACCACACTGTGCAGGGCTTACATCATACTTCACACATAACTCAAATAAATAAATAAATAAATAATAATGAATTAAACTCCAAATTAAAATTAGATTGAGGATGGTAATGACAACTGGGAAGTAGCAAGATCACGAAGTATAATATATACTGCTGCATAGTAACGTGTCTTTATAACATTAAAATAGTGACTTCCGGTAATGTTACACTAGGGATTTTAGTAATGTGCCAATGTTTGGCATTGGTAACAATTTGTAAGAAATATATTTGTTCATTCATCATCATTTGTTACTTGCTCTGTACTAGACATTGTACAAGAAATGAAACAGCCGTTGTTGTGTTTTGTATGCTTTGATTGTTAAATGAAAATGTTATTGTTTTTATTTTGGGGGTGGGCGCTTATAAGCCTTTTGCTTCGGGCCACTCCTTTTGAGCAGAGTAACTGCTCAAATAAACAGATAAACTAAACTAAACTAAAGTCCTAAAATCTGGAACAGTCTTCATGAGGATGTGAGACAGGCCTCAACTCTGACAATGTTCAAATCCAGGCTGAAAACAGCTCTTTTTACCCGTGCATATGAAAACTGAAAGTGTTTTATCTGCACTCTTGCCTTTTACTGTAATTAATTCATTTTTATGTTGTTGTTTTATTGATTTCATCTGCTGTCTTGTAATTTTATGCAACTGTGAAGCACTTTTTGAATTGCCTTGTGTATGAATTGTGCTCTACAAATACACTTCCCTCGCCTGGTCAGCCATCCATGTCTTCTTTTATATCTCTTCAAAAGCAGGACTTTGTAAAGAATAGAAAAAGCATTTCTTTTGGCTAGCTCACAGCCTGACACTTTCACCACATGAACACAGTGAAATGGGAAATGAGGAAAACGTAGCACATTTTTTAATCACTAATGATTTACTTCGCTATACAGTATGGACCAGAAAACATCCTAAACCGATGACCCGCTCTGAGACACTGATAGGCAACTCAGAGAGTGAAGCACTTTTCGAGACAGTTGCCACTTTAGTCACATGACCAGCCGTTACTGGAACAGGCTCTGGCGCAGTGGTTCGAAGCAATCTGCGTTACAAGGTCCGGAGCACCGAGTTTTTTGCCCATCACTATCATAATATATCTTAGTAATAGAAGTGGTAGTAGTACTAGTAGTAGTAGTAGGCACATTTAGTTGCCTTGCCCTAGTAGTATATTATTATTACTATTATCAGCCACAAATAATTTTACATTGTACTTAATAACAACATTAAAATTGACATATCTGCATTACTTTCATGACAGAGCAACATTTCTCACTGCTTTTTTACCCAGTCTATTTTAAGTCTAGGCCATTCCTCTTCCCACCCACACTACTCACCATGTTTTACATTATTCAGAGAGTAGGCAGTAGGCAACAATCTGTATAGGGCATCACTAGCCTCTGCGTTCTTTGTGTCGTGTGCCTGCTCTTTGTGTCCTCAGACAAAATGGCTAGGCCTGGTTAAAGCTATCATAAACCTATTACTTGTAAGTAAATACACGTGATTGTGAGCATGTTTGTGAGGCATGTAGAGAACCGACTTGATTCATATCAATCATAGGGTACAAAATGTCGTTATACCATGATGCAATTGGACCACAGCGATATTTCTCAAAGTAACAAGCAGCTCGAGAGCAGTCTTTTATCATATTGAAGCATTTCTGCATATGAATCTTATTTTAATTATTTTTTACAAAAAAATAGGCTGACAGGTTTATGGTACAGATAAAATAGATGATTATGATATAGGTCAGGATATAAAGACAAGAACTATAACAACTTTCTTGCAAGTTAATATGCCTGCCTGCTTACTTTTGCATGCCTGACTAAAAATGAGTGTGATGGACAGTGCACCTAATTAAGAATTCAACATTCAGATCTGGGAGTATCAAGAGCTCACATCGGGCCTTTGAGGACACAGGCTCCTCTAAGGTTCTAGATGTCCCACCCCTGCTGAAAAACGAAAAAACAAATCTTTATGTGGATTTAGGGTTAACGCCTTACCACTGAGCCACTGCCACCCACACAATAATGAGGCAAAGGCATTTCTTTGTGTTGCATGCATTTATAGACAGGTCACAGTCAAACCCAACCTTTGAAGAAGCTACGTGCTTTGAGGCAAAACGCAGACATTCAAGTCAAGATGATCCAGTGATGTTCGATTTATTGGATTTATTATTAATATACCTGAATGTTTGAGCTCTCTCCTGGTTTATTCACTCCTTTGGTTGTGGAAAGTTCTATGTAGTCACAGCTGCCCAACGGTAAATTGGTGGAAGCACGGAGGCCACACTCATTCATAGATAGGCATGGTGAGAGTTGCTGGATTTGAACTGCAGCCATTTGAATCCCTAAACAAATGCTCTAACCACTAAGCCACTGTAAAGCTTACAGCACCCATGATATTGCATAGCACGTCTCCCATCCTTTTACTAACCAGGCCAGGACTCGCTTATTGTAGCTTCCAGCAGTGGCTGAGTGCTTCAGGGTGGCCACAATGTACAAACAGGCACTCTTCATCACAGCAGGCAGAAATATGTTAAAATAAGGATGTAACCCTTTATGTAATCGTATGTTTCCACAGCAGGATTACAGCTGACACATGATGATGTACTGGTGAGCCAAAAGCCAAAGCGAGTTTATCCTATCTTAAACCTCTGATATTATGTTACAGAGAGCACTCAGTTTTGGAGCTACGCAGGTTATGCACAGAATCTACATAAGCATGCACAGACGGAGAATAACATCCTTTGAGGAGAGTCACTGTACTCACATTTCCACAAATCACCAGGCTGGTCCTTCCCCTGCTTCCTGTGAGCTAATTGGAAAGTGGCGCTGACAGGCAGAAGAAGCGCTTTCTCCATCAGTGGATCCCAACCATTCCCACCAATCTTCTCTAATTACGTTGAACTGGCTGACTGTGATGGAGCGCATTTCCAAAGCACTCAGATAGCGTGCTTACCTACTTCCCGGCTGCCATAGCTGTTGAGGATAATGCACTTTGCTTATAACTTGATTAAAGGTCAGGAAAAGCTTTGAAGCCACATCTGAACCGCCTATGTCTGGAGGAAACAAGACACTAATGTATAGCAGGTGTGGCAGTGGAAAGTCATTACAAATTAGAAATGCAAGCGGACAATCATCAAAATATCCTGACGTTATTCACAACCCTAAATGTGGAGTGCCCGCTATGGTTGTCTTTCAGGTTTAGGTTGTAACTGAACCATACAGAATATACCCTAACCATTATTTTCCCCCAGTGTGTCACATAGACCTCAGGTACTGCTGTTTGGGGTATGCCAGAATATTCTTTCATAGTTCTGATCGATCTGCATTTCGGAGTTTGCTGTTGTGATGATTGATTGCACAATTCACAAGAGCAAACTATAACACTTAAGGATGGATAGCACCAACTTGCATGCCGTACATCAGTGTCAAGTTATAGACACCAATGAGCATCGTCTATAGGAGAATGTGGCCTAGGCAGACGGCAAGTAGACTCTGTGTCTGTCCATAGCCATCCTTTATTACTCTTGCAAAGATGGACAAATCCATCAGACAGGAACACACTGGGAAGTGACAGTTGCTCATTTGCTGTGACGGTGTGGTCGGTTTTGCAAGATGTCAGTCTCAAATCATCATCAATCTCACAGTATGGCTGGGAACACTGATGTGGTGCAGGGCTGACCCTAGGCATAGGCGACCCAGGCGGCCGCCTAGGGCGCCATCTGCTGGAGGGTGTGCTGAATTGCGCCTGAATTTTTTAACCCCATACTCCCGCCATCTACAACATCGCCGATTTTCGGACATAACTTTGGAACAGAAAGTGATAGAGACTTGCGGTCTTTTGTGTTTGAAAAAGTTCAATCTTGTCTATGACACCAAATTGGCTACCCTGATGAGGTGGCTTCGTCTGTGAACACAAAATAATATTATTTCAAAATAGACACTTTGCGTTTACATCAATTAGGGAAGATAGACATTTTCTTTAGATATAACTGCAATCCATATACATTTACAGTTAGGAGTCTTTGCCAAAAAGCGTCCAGGGTTCTGAAGCTGCAGTTGATCTGATTTATATTCTTGATATCTATGACTTCAAAATAGTAAACTTCATCACATAAAACATATTGTACGATTATGTATAAAGCCATAACTGCAGGCTGGCAGTTCACACTGCAACTTCATTGGGAAGCTGTGGCTATAAGTTCCTCACTGCCATTGAGTTAAGGGACTGCACTTTGCAGTTTGCACCATCTAAATAATTTAATATGTATGGTTATGTGAGTATTATTTAAGTATTTTCCTCCAACATACTACATTTATTGTTCAGTATTGTGTCAACATTTAAACATTCCAACACTAATGAACTGTTTCCTTCCAGAATGTATCTAAGCTTCATAATGTGTATGTGTGTGTGCCTATCTGTTTGCCAGGCAGTGCTTTGGGAATAGTGGAGACGTGCAGCATCATTACACTCAGAAGACTTGTAATGAGTCAGTCATCACTCTGCAATTAGCTTCATTAACCTTTTTGAGTGCTCTGGGCTTCTGGGGAAATACCAGAAATGTGTAACAGAAATTAGGATTTTTGCCTGTGTTTTAACTGCAGTCTTTGGTTTATATCGGGACCATGCCTGTCACATCTTGAGACAGGATCTCGCGCTGACGGATGTGTTGGGCTGATGGAGGAATCCTGTGTCTAACTCACCCAAAGAGAACCATACTGCCTGCAGAATTTATACACAATCTTCATACTGAACAGTAGCCCATCTGATTTTTAACCATTGTTTGCTCCAGCTCATCATTCTCTTTCTGTGTCATGTCCCTACGGCACAGTGTCTGCCTCCTGCCCAGCCTGAGATTTAGCATCCGAGACCTCCTGGCCTGACCACGGCGCTCACTGTTCCCCTTAACACACACATTCATCCTCTGTCCCCGAAGCTCTGTGGCCATCGACAAGACCAACAGCCAGGAGACCGGTCTCAAAGCCACAATGTGATAGCACAGAAATCTGCCAGCTGATAAATGAGCTGACAAGCCTTCACACTGTTTGTCATTTTCGTCCTGAGGGAGGTACAGGAGAAAAAAAAATTGCAGCGTTAGAACCAGAGAGAGAGACAGAACGAGACAGAACGAAGAAGGAAAATGAACTGACTTTGCGTCTGTGGCTATTTTTAGTAAGCCTGTAATGTGCTCCATTAGTTTGAGGAGGAATGGGAGATTAAGGGGGGCAGATAATGGGAGAGGATAGGCATGGAGCCAACAATAAGAATACAAAAGATGAATGAGCTGGGTGGCTTTATGGAAGACATGGGAAGAAGGCATTATTAGGAGAATAGAAATGTTGTATTTGAAACCCAATATCACTGAGAATGAACATCTGGAGTGTATTGAATTAATTCAAAATTCATGAACAAGAAGCTTTTCAAGTTTGATTGATTTCACTCTTACCACTCCGAGTTACGGCAATATAATTGTTTATAGAGTGAATGTGCATTGTTACTCTTTGTGTCACGCATAGTAAAAAAAATGTATACGTACTTTAAAAACATGGACACAACAGTATTATCCATAACGCATTCCCCAGAGCATTTAATGACACAGAAATAGAGAAATAAGACCCTGTTTCTCCTGGCAGCTACAAGTCGCAGAGGCATTAAAGGTAAAGCCTGTTTTCGTGGAAGCCCTGCAGGTCTTTAAACATGATCCCAATCTACAGCTCAGTGGCTAATTCAACAGTCTTAAGAGAGTTTTTATTTCAATCTAAAAGGCCAGGGCATATTTACTCCAGTATCAGGTGACCCCAAAGACACTAGCAAACATCTTACAGATTTTTACAGTAGAATTTGAAGAAAGACCCTATGAAGGTGAGATACGAGGGCTTCAGTCTGCTGGCAAGTCGATGCCCAGTGCAATGTTGAGCCAAACGCGTAACCTGCACGCCATTGGTTTGAAATCAGATCATGCATTGACAGACGTTTGGATCACAAGTTGTTTTCATCTTGGCAGAAGGCGTCTTCAGTTTTGGCTGTGGGTCCAGTGATGTATTGGTCTTTTTCAACCTCATCCACATATTGCATGGATTTTCGGATTTCACAGGGCGTGTGAGGCACAAGGGAGACTGCAAAGTGACATGTTAGTGTTTGATGTTCTGGGCAACAATCAGAGCATAGAACGATATATGACCAAAGAACACAATCAAATGTACTGTCAAAATGTCTCAACAAGGGAGCGCTTACTCGCCTCAGTGAACTCTGGTCAAGCTCAAAACCTGTTCTCTTCTCTCTGGGTTACAATTGTCAATTTAAACGTCCAAACATGACAGGTCATAAAAAAAAAAAAAAAGTAAGGTAGAACTAAAGGTACAGTACAACAACAAGGACCGTGACGTTACCCGGTATGGCGCAGCCGGGGCCCCACCCTGGAGCCAGGCCTGGGGTTGGGGCTCGAATGCGAGCGAGTTCACAAGTGAGGGAGCTGAGTCAAGCGGGAAAGCTCTCGATTTACCGATCGATCTACGTTCCCACCCTCACCTATGGTCATGAGATTTGGGTAATGACCGAAAGGACAAGATCGCGAATACAAGCGGCCGAAATGAGTTTCCTTCACAGGGTGGCAGGGAGCACCCTTCGAGATCGGGTGAGGAGCTCAGTTACCCGGGAGGAGCTCGGACTCGAGTCGCTACTCCTTCACGACGTAAGGAGCCAGCTGAGGTGGCTAGGGCATCTGTTCCGGATGCCTCCTGGTCGCCTCCCTCGGGAGGTACTCCAGGCATGTCCTATTGGGAGGAGGCCTCGTGGAAGGCCCAGGACACGCTGGTGGGACTATGTCTCCGAGCTGACCTGGTGTCGCCTTGGGGTCCCCCCAGAACAGCTGGAGGAGGTGTGTGTGGATCGGGAAGTCTGGGCATCTCTGCTGAGACTGCTGCCCTCACGACCCGGCCCCGGATAAAGCGGAAATGGATGGAGAACTAAAGGGTTTTTATTTTTTCCCAGTTTCAGAAGCCATTCTGTTTCTATTGTCGGGTTTTATAATGAAAATACAGCAATATACTGAATATTGTGAGCTCTAAATTTAATTTAATCATAGTTTATGCAATATATGAAATCATTAGTACCTATTCTCATAATTGTTAAGCTGTAGAACATGGTTTTCAAATGTTTCAAACAAATATTGCAGTATTTATTTAAAACATATGTCGCATTTGCCCTTTTTTTTCAATTGTTGTATCACGATCTTCTCTAAACTCGTGTTTTGAGATGAGACCAGCTTCTTGTTTTATTCCAAATTTTGACAGATGTGGACGTCAACATTTTGAATCATGCTGATTCCCACAACCAGAAACATTTGCTTCCCCGGGAATATCATTGCAATGCTCATTTTCATCATTTTACTGCAACTTGACAGCTTGTCTATGCCCTTTTCAACTCTTTTTCCCTAAACCACGCCACATCTCAAATGCAAAATGGTGCAAGGCATTCTGTTCTAAATTGCTGCTAAACTCCTGTGTGCTGCATTGTGGTGTGCTGCTGGGAACTCTGTCAATGACATTACAAAGCATTTCAGCTTTTGCATTAGGGAGGTTGGTAAATAAAAAGCGCTTTGCCAACTGTCACAATAAACTTACAGGTTATAAATAAAGAATAGACTCAGGAAATAGACTTTAAAAATGAACCTCAGGAAGTGGCCCAGAGTCAGGACTAAACACGCTGTGGCAGCATTTGGGCGGCACGGTAGCACAGCGGTTAGCGCTCGTGCTTCACAGCTAGAAGGTCCGGGTTCGATTCCCACCTGGACGGGGCCTTTCTGTGTGGAGTTTGCATGTTCTCCCCGCGTCTGCGTAGGTTTCCTCCGGGTACTCCGGTTTCCCCTACCACTAAAAACATGTACAATAGGCCCAGGGACTGCAGGTGGAAAATAGCACAAGTGCTATAACCTGGTACAATGCATCTCTCCTTTCTGAGGCTAATGTATATTGGTCAAATAAATAAATAAACCAAAAAAAAAACATTTCAATTTCATGCAACTAAAGGGCGGCGCTGTGGTGCTTCATAGATAGAAGAGCCCACGTTTGACCCCTGACGGGGACTTTCTGTGTGGAGTTTGCATGTTCTCCCCATAGCTGCCTCCGGATACTCTGGTTCCCCCACCACTAAAAACATGCACAGTAGGTCAATCCTCCAGCCAGGGGATGCTGACCATTATCCTGGCTCCACATCTGGAGATGGGTCCCGGGGCGCCTGCCTACTGCGGCTGCCCTCTGCATTGAAGCATGGGTCAAATGCAGAGAATGAATTTCCCTACGGGGTCAATAAAGTAGTAAACCATAACCTTAAAATCTGGAGCAGTCTTCCAGAAAATGACCGACAGGCCAATTCTGAAATTTCCCAAATCCAGGCTGAAAACAGTACCTGTGGATTTTAATTCATTTAATTTAAATAATTAATGAATTATCATATATATGTTGAATGGATTTTATTGGCCTTCTTGTAATTTAATGTATCCCCGTGCTCTGCAAAGCACTTGTGGATGAATAGTTAGTTAGTTAGTTCATTTGTCAGTTAGTTAGTTTGTTTGTTATTGTATGAAGTTTCACCCACTCACTCATTAATAGCAATCACAAACTTGTACTTTGTCACCTTTGCCGATACAAACACACACACACACACACACACACACATGACAGCGTGGACACCAGCACAGTCTGTGTCGTCGCAGCTGAGCATGTACCATCTGTTTGCTTTGAATTGTGCTAAAGACAAACTTTCCTTGCCTTACCGGAATGTCATTAAATTGTAGTTTTAATTCAGGTTCATCAAAGGGTATTGATTTTTCTTGTATTGCCGTATCATTTTACTCACAGACAGTAAAGGCGAGTTGCATGTCCCTTGATAGTGGCATGTTTCTCAGCGCGGTGGTTCACTGTGAGGTTATCTCAAGTCTAATTGGTGCAGTGAAAAGAACAGTGGTTTTTGCATGTTCAGTACAAACACAGTGTAATTAGACCACAGAACTTTTTCCAGATGTGTTGTACTGGAGAGTGTGAAAGCTCATTTACAAGAATCCCTGCGAATGTATTTCCGCACGCACGTAAAAACTGAAACCAAATACTCTATGTATTTCAATGATCAAAGAGACAGGACTTGGTTAATTCAGACTGGATTCATCTTATCGTTATGGACCATAACAATCCACATATTAGAGGGACTGACTGTGTCACTGAGCTTCAATAAAGACATTTTAAATAACATGGCATACTCAAAAATAATGACTCCTCCTCTAAATTAAAATTATTTCTAAGCAGGACAGCCATGGATATCAGAATCATTCTGCCAAATAAGCGCGATTGGGAATATTTGAAAGATAAACTTTAAACTAGCAAAGGACTAGGGAACTGTCTAGTCCAATTGGGTCTCAACATTTTAATTTGAACAGTGCAACATATTTTTTGCACAACTTCAAACAAATCCTGCTGAGATTAAACAGATAACTATCACAAGCCAACAACAAACCAATTTATCTCAGCATTACAGTAAAGCAGTGCATCGTCTCTGTCATAAGATCACAGATGACAATAGCCATCCACTGGCCCATCACTTTGAGCTCCTTCCATCACGGCAGAGATACAGACTTCCTTGTGCCAAGAAAAAGGTGTTTTTAATTAGGTGAATCTGTTGCTGCTGTGTCTACAATGAACTAATTTCATAATGTATTTTAATGTATTTTATTATATTGCTGTGTGTGAGCTGTGTATGGGCAAGCCAAATCAAGTTTTTCTATTCTATTCTATTCTATTAATCTGAGTTTAAATTATACAACAATGTGATGTCTGTGTTCTTTTTGATTATTATTATCAAAGCTCAAGGTTCTATTCTAGGCCCAAAATTGTTTAATATGTATATTAACGATATTTGTAAAACGTCTGAAGTACTTAAATTTATCTTGTTTGCTGACGATACAAATATTTTTGCATCAGGAGACGACTTACAGCAGCTGTGTCGGATTGTCAACTGGGAACTCAAAAGTGTCAACAAGTGGTTCAAACAAAATAAATTATCTCTAAATCTGAGTAAAAGCAAAATGATGATATTTGGCAACTGTAATTCCAATGCTCAGGAAGCAATTCAGATAGAGGGTGTTGTTATCGAGCAAGTGCATGAAATCAAATTCCTTGGTGTGATTATTGATGACAGAATTACTTGGAAATCTCATATTAAATATATATCTACGAAAATTTCTAGAAGCATTTCAGTAATTGCAAAAGCAAAGCACATTTTAAACATCAAAGCTCTACATACCTTATACTGTTCTCTGATTTTGCCCTACTTATATTATTGTACTGTGGTTTGGGGTAGTACTTATAAAAACACAGTTAAACCAATAATATTGTTGCAAAAAAGAGCTATCCGAGTAATTCATAAAGTTGGGTTTTTGGACCACACAAACTCATTATTTTTAAAATCAAAGATCTTGAAGTTTTGTGACATTGTTGAGTTCCAAACTGTACAAATGTTATTCAAAGCAAGATACAAATTGTTACCAAACCAAATACAAAGAAGGTTCCAAGAACGTACTGGTCGTTATGAATTACGTGATGAATTAAACTTTAGGATTCAGAAACATAGCACAACTTTGAAAAGTTTTAGTCCAACAGTTAATGGTGTACAGTTGTGGAATAAACTGGAGATGGATTTGAAACGATGTCCAAACATCAACCTGTTCAATTATAAATATAAACAAAAGACTTTTGAAATATACAGACAAGAAGAAATGTGTTGCCACTAGGGGGAGCAGTAGGAGCCATTATGTGTATTGTTTCCTCTATAATCTGGAAGAGTGTTGATGCTTGGAACGGTTGTCATTCTATTGCTCAAATTCACAAATGGAGAATTAGGGTTGGCAGGTTATGGATCTGTTGGGAGGGACCCTCCCAACGGGCTCTAAACCTTGTCTTTTAATGCACCACTCAGCATAGGAACATATTCTACAAAATCAGCTGTTAGGGCAGCCGTGTGGGGGTTTGTTGATTGGGAGTTACTGCTCTCTTCAAATGGCCCGCTCTACACTCTGGCTTTTAATGCACCACACTATGCAGGGCTACAGCATACTTCATATATAACTCAATTAAATAAATATATAATAATAATGATTATGAAAATTACACCCAAATTAAAATTATACTGAGAATGGTAATGACAACTGGGAAGTATCAAGATCTCGGAGTATAATACCTATTAATGTACCTTCATAACATAAAAGTAACTCTCGGTTATCAAGGGTAAAAATCTGAAAGAAATATATTAAAGATCACATTTTTATTTTATTTTGACTGCTTTGTACTAGACATCGTACATGAAAAAAGATTGTTGTTGTAGTTGTGCGTTGTTTCAATTAATTGTATAAACAGTTCATATATTTTTTTTGTAAGTTTGTAAGTTGGTCTGTACGAATGTAGCTGCTGAAATGTTTTGTAATGTTCTTTTTTTATTTATTTTATTGCACTTGGGGGTGGGCACTCATAAGCTTTTGCTTCAGCCCACTCCTTTTGAGCACTATGTGTACTGCTCAAATAAACAAATAAACTAAACTAAACTAAACTAAAGCATTTACTAAATTAAATTGATTGATTGATTATTTGTAACCACCAAGGCTTAAGTTTTATGCCGCACTTTATTTTTTTGTTCGTTTCAGTTGATCAAGTTTTCATGCTGCCCCCTTGATTTGTATTTAATCTGTCATTTCTTTGCATCTAACATTCTACTGTACCACATAGCACACACAAACACGTGGAAATGGCCTCAAAATGCTCGCTAAAGACTAAACAATAGTATTTCCACCCCGCTCATAGTGTTTGGTTTTCTCACTGAGCTTAGCCATGAGGCGTTCTGTTCGCTCCACGCGGCTGCTTGATAATAATATCGCTGGGCTGTCCTCCGGGTCACTACAAGCGAAACTGCTGCACCATGCCCCACCCACACACTCCTCCACACACACAAGACTGTCTGCGCAACACTTCCTCTGCTCTATTATTGTCTCCCTGAGCCCTCTGTGTCAGATCATCTGGAGTCTCAACCTGCCGCACCCCATCGCATTCCTTCACACCCAGCATTTCTTCTGCCTCAGACATACATCTGAAACATCCTATTGAGATTAGATATAAATGCATTTTGTAAATGTGTATTCATGGTTTGTTTTTATTGTGAATGGGCACAGACCTCGTGTTAGTTGTCGATACCGTGTGATATCGATTCAATTCCATGAACAAAGAAGATAACAGAAAAATGTGGGTGGTTGCTTAATTTATCATGACAGTATTATATCCATCTCCGTAGCTGGCCACCCACAAAGCTCTTTAAATAGCCTATTACTTCAATAATATGTCAGAGTAATGTAGTATGAGTGTCTCTGTTTTAATTTTGCAGGACCTGCCCTGATCTCACTGCACTCTGCTGTGTTTAAGTACAGTGATGTTGAACAGAAAACAGATGTTCTATATCTATATTCTTTTTCTTCTTCTTTTTCCCCCCAAAGCTGAGTATTTAAGATAATGTGTAGTTTAGCAAACACTGGATCTCCAAGCAACCATTTTCTCAGTCTGGTAATGATCTGTAATAATGGCCTCTGTAAGTTTATTTTCTTAATAATATAGGCACCATAATTATGTCATGGTTTGCTGTTCAGACTGTGCCAGATTAAGACAAAAGTAATAGTAACACTTCAAGTTTACATGTGGGAAAAAAGGCAAAGTAGCCAACAAAGGTATCATGCTGCTCCTCCTGAACTTTGAAGAGAATTAAAACCTGAGCCTGAACAGTTCAAAGTAAAACGTTCCAATTTTGGAGCCAAAATGATAATACAGAAGAGATGAGCTCTTAGGCCAAGGCAAAACGCAGGGCTGTCACTCCACATAAGGCTGCTCTCCAGTACAGAGCTTTACAGCCTCAGACGTCCACACACCAAGCCCAGCCTGGAAATATAGGCACCTCCCAGGAAGGAACATTCCAGCTCCTTATACACGTCTTTGATCACAGAAGTCGTTAGTGAGATAATACCAGGTTCAACGGCCCCTGTCATTTCAGTGCATTACATATATGTTTAACATGGTCTAAACAGTTTAAAAACAGTACACTTTAAAGTAATGTAAGGCGTTTATGCATCACGTTGTGTCATTCGTGGTGCTGTATTAGATTTTATGCACTTTCAACTCATGAACGTACTGGGTTCAGGTTACAATTTTGAAGGAACTGTTTCATCTATTTTCCAATCAGACCAGAAAAGCTTTAGCGATGTGGAGACTCCACATTTTCAAAGTGTGGAGCCAATTCTTTTTCTGTCTGTAAACTCCCAAACGCCTGTTTATTGCATGGTGTATTTTTGATGGCATTGGGACTTTTCTGTGGCAAAACAAAACAAACGAACAATCTAACTTTTCGCATGATTTGCCTGACACGATAAAAGTTTGTTTGGATAAGCAGAGAAAAATACGTTGGTGCGCTGATGTCCCATAGCGCTCGACGTTGACGTCATTGAGCCCCCGTTTGGATGCTGTTTTTTTGTGTGCAAACAGCAGCATTAGTGTAGAAGAATTCCCGTGAGTGAATAGGGGCTGGGATGTTCACAGAAATGGTTTGGTTAATGAACACATGTTGTAAAGAGTTCAGATATTATTCATCTTGTACTATTTACCAGCATCTGATAGCAGTGGCAGCGCTTCCTCATCCCCAGACACTTTCTCCAGCTCTTCCAAGGAGTCCCAAATATTGGAAGCTTTCTCTGTCTCTTTTTGTGTTTTTATTATACTGTTGCTCATGTCACAGTTGATATGTAAAACTTGTATAACATATCTCTATTCTATGACAACAGAAGCTGACTTTGGTAAACAGTAAAATAAAATCACAGCAGGTCTTGATTTCATCGTTGAGTCGCCCCAGATGCTTGGCCGTCCCACAACATAAACTCAAATCTAGATTTCTAAAAATCACATCCAATGGAGATCGCCACTGTTGCATCTTTCCTGGAGCAATGTAGTTTTATAATCTGAAAAGTGTGGACAGGATTGGGCTTTTCTCATACTTGCCCCTGTGTTGCTGTGTAAAGGACATCTTAGCAGGCAAAAATGAAGCCATCTGGACTAGTGCCTGTAGCCCTGAGCAGCACCGGGCTGACAGATACGCTCCATCATTGTATTGAACGCACTGAACTACTGAAGGGAAATGCTCACACAGTTTAAACTGCCATTGGTATGCACTGCCAAGACAACAAAAGAAACATAAAACCATCCCAAGATATTGTTTGGCGGACCATTTTGAGACGAGACCCTGACCTCGACTGTCTCCAAACTTTACCATCAGTAACGCTCATACTTGTGTGTAATACTTTGCCAGGGGTGTTGCATACTTTGATCTGCCTACAAGACGGCCTCCCCCAGGAGCGCCAGTTTTCCCTATCACTAAAAACATGTACAATACGGTGGCGCAAGAGTGTCGTCTCATGATTGGAAGGTCGGGGGTCCTGCAAGTGCACACTGTCGTTGCGTCCTTGGGAAAGACACTTCACCCTCCTTGCCTCCAGTGTGTGTACGTCACTGTATCAATGAGAGCGTGAATGGGCGAGTGGTTCCTTGATGTAAAGCACTATATAAATTCAGATTTAAAATTAGATTCTGAATCTTAGAGGGACTTTCCTGGTAAAACAAAGAAGAAGCCGAATATATGAAGTACACAAGTAACAGAGATACGTGTGCATCTGACTGCTCTCTTTAGTGCGGCTTTGTGACCCCATTGTAACCTAGAGGAGGAGGTTCATGGGACTGAGTCAAATCTGCGCCTCTCTATCTGAACCCACACTCATAGATTGGCAACTAATTTCCATGATTTAAATTTCACACGCTACAGCATCAGTCGATACAATCTACAGCACTGTCCTTCTCTGTTAGATACAAGTGACTTTGATTGAAGATACAATTGGCCTGCCTGATGTCTTTTCGCTCTGTTGTTCGAACAGTGCCTTCTCAAGATGG
Organism: Proterorhinus semilunaris; assembly: GCA_021464625.1. NCBI lineage: Eukaryota > Metazoa > Chordata > Actinopteri > Gobiiformes > Gobiidae > Proterorhinus > Proterorhinus semilunaris. The sequence continues at coordinate 14,193,268 of CM038356.1, read as the reverse complement.
ATCGCCCCATCACTCACACCAACACCAACAGCACAGACACTTCCAGTAAAGGCAAGCCAAATACAGTAGCAGACTCATGGTGCCAGTCCACAAGATGGGCAAAGGTGCTGTCAGAACGGAGTCACTTTTGAATCAAATACTTTTTTTTTAGCATTGTTGTCGAGCAACGTAGTTTATATTTAAATTCTGTTGTTCTGGACAGGGTTGAAAGAGTTGAGGACATTTTGCTTGCTACATTTTGTAGGTTGTCTACTTAAACACAAGATATTTGAAGGACTCACTTGTCACCACTGATGCTATCGTTGGAATGTCTCATTTAATTCGTAAACATCTGCAGTCAGATGGTTTTGCATGTGTCCTATTTGTTAATATCACGTCAGCCTTTGAATAGGTCACAACAAGTGAAGGTAAATTACACTGTCTGAAGCAAAAACAACACTAGAGTTCCCCAAGGAGCTGTAAGTTTTCCTATCCTTTTAACTTTGTACACAAATGAATCTTGAGGCTATACTAACAACGGGTGACAGTCTCTGTATGTATTTTGAAGAAATAAATTCTTTCCATTCCTGGTGCATGAGGCACCACCTGAATTTTAACGTAGGAAAAAACAAAGAGATGGTTTTGTCACATGACCCAGTCTTTATTGGAGGTAGTGAAATAGAACAAGTGAGTCCTTCAAATATCTCGTGTTTAAGTAGACAACCTACTCAAGTGAAATGTGCATGTAGATTTTTGCAAATTGTCTCAGAGGCTTCAGTTTTAGGAAGACTCAGGTTGTTTGGCGTGAGCACAACAATAATGTCTTGTTTTTATTATGCTGCTCTGGAAAGCCTAATCAGATATGGCACGGTTGCCGGGTTTGGCTCTCCTACTGTCCTGTGTAAAACCAAAATTAAGAAATTGATCCAAAATGCTGCGCAAATTATTGGTTGGAAAGATAGATAGATTTGCAAACATCCTCTTTCCTGGCAAAGGCAAAAAACATTCTCAAAAAGCTTTCTCATGTGCTCTTTACTGAATACGAGCTTCAACCATTGGGGAAAAGAATTGGGCTGTAAGAGCCATAAGAAACCGATGAAAACATTGTTTTGTTCCTGTATCAGAATCAGAATCAGAATAGGTTTATTGCCAAGGTTTGTGAACAAGGTTTACAAACTAGGAATTTGTCTTGGTGCAAACGTGCGACATCGAACATATAACACAGAATTAAGATAAAAAATAAGCTAGGAACGTTAAACTATAAGGCTATAAGGGCATGCATAAAAAATATTAAATAAATAAGATAAAATAAAGTGACATATGGTAAGACAACAACAATTTGACAATGAACAACAACGGGATTGTATATACAGATGTGTTGGCATAGAAAGTGGTATTAAGTGATATAAAGTGATAGCAGCGGGTCTAAGTGTGGACACACCGCACACTGCAAGTGCAGATACATCCATGACTCTGTAACTGAGCTACAGAGACTTGTTTTTGTTCATGAGTCTGATGGCGGAGGGGAAAAACTGTTCAAGTGGCGGGAGGTATGGGTCTGGATAGACCGTAGCCTCCTGCCTGAGGGGAGAGGGGTGAATAGTCCGTGTCCAGGGTGAGAAGGGTCAGCTGTGATCCGACCCACACGCCTCCGGGTCCTGGAGGTGAACAGGTCCTGGAGAGATGGGAGCTCACAGCCAATCACCTTCTCTGCAGCACGCACAATGAGCTGCAGTCGGTGCTTGTCCCGTTCTGTAGCGCCGGGGAACCACACGGTGATGGAGGAGGTGAGGATGGACTCGATGATGGCCGTGTAGAACTGCACCAGCATCTTGGTTGGCAGCTTGAGTTTCCTCAGCTGCCGCAGGAAGAACATCCTCTGCTGGGCCTTCTTGATGAGGGAGCTGATGGTTGGCTCCCATCTGAGGTCCTGGGTGGTGGTGGTGCCCAGGAAACGGAAGGAGTCCACGATGGAAATGGGGGTGGGAGAGTCTGTCAGGGTGAGGGGGGACGGTGGGGCTGTGTCTTTCCTAAAGTCCACGATCATCTCCACTGTCTTCTGGGCGTTCAGCTCCAGGTTGTTGTGGCTGCACCAGGACACCAGCCGTTCCACCTCTCTCCTGTAGGCGGACTCATCACCGTCCGATGAGGGTGGTGTCGTCCTGGTGACTGGAGGTGCAGCAGTTTGTGTACAGGGAGAAGAGCCAGGGGGAAAGTACACAGCCCTGAGGAGTTCCAGTGTTTGTAGTCCGAGTGTCCGAGACGATCTTCCCCAACCACACGTGTTGTCTCCGGTCCGTCAGGAAGTCGGTGATCCACCTGCAGAGGGAGTCGGGCACGCTGAGCTGGTAGAGCTTGTCTCGTAGCAGTTCAGGGAGGATGGTGTTGAAGGCAGAGCTGAAGTCCACAAACAGGATCCTGGCGTAGGTTCCTGGTGAGTCCAGATGCTCCACGGTGAAGTGGAGGGCCAGATTGACTGCGTCGTCCACAGACCTGTTGGCTCTGTAGGCGAACTGCAGCGGGTCCAGGAGGGCGGCGGTGATGTCCTTGAGGTGGGGCAGGACCAAGCGCTCAAAAGTCTTCATGACCACAGACGTCAGTGCCACCGGCCTGTAGTCATTAAGTCCTGTGATCCGTGGTTTTTTAGGGACAGGGACGATGGTGGACGATTTGAAGCAGGACGGCACGTGGCATGACTCCAGGGAGGTGTTGAAAATGTCTGTGAAGACGGGAGCCAGCTGATCCGTGCAGTGTCTCAGGGTGGAGGGGGAGACACTATCGGGCCCAGGGGCCTTCCGCGGTTGCTCTTCTTAATAAGCGCAGATAGCACTTTGTAATTTGATCTTTTGTATGTTCTTTTTATGCCTTGATGGAAACTTATTTTCAAGATTGTGGCCTTAAAGTGTAATATATTTTTTTGCACTGTGATTGCTTCGGCACAGCCATATTCCATTGTTGAAATTATGCAGAATGAGCTGCTGTCCTTTTGTACTTTGTATTTTACTGTCATATGTTTAGCTGATGCGAGTATTTGTCTGTGTAGGAATCACGGCATGGCAAGTCCAAGACAAATTTCCCTTTGGGACAATAAAGTTCAAACCCGATTTTCCTGGTAAAAACAGGATTTTTTGATAATTCTTTGACATTATCAAACGATTTGCCTATTTAAACTCCACTTTTATGAGAGAAGGAGTCAGACCTGCCAACCTAACCCCACTATATATAATCATAAGCCCTGCTGCTGCTGTGATCTGAGGGGCTCATTGTACAGTGGCGACAAATTCATCATACTTTTTTATTTTGAACAGAATTCTTATCCTAACACAAATGCGTAAAGACTGCTATTAGTAAGAAAATCAAGCATTTTTGCAGAATTTTGCTGTTCTATTCATAATGACATCAATTTCTCAAAGCAAACATTTTAATCCTACGGTGGGAGAGTGGAGGGCTTTTCTGAGGAGTTGGCTTCCCATTCCTGGTGAAATAATGTCTTTCTTTCTTTAACATTTTGTTGTCAGGTCAACAATATGCAAACTATTTGATTTCTGGCAAACCCACTACGTATTAACTATCAGATTACAGGCAGCATGGACCATTTGTATTGGTTTCATTATTTGACTTTGAACAGGGCTTTTAGAGTCAGCCGCACCAAGGTGAGCAGCCTGACCTTTTGGCTGGAAGTGCACAAGACAGTATCCCAGAATTAGAATTGCTCCCATCTGTTCCCATGCACACTCGTTACTTTATGCTGCGTCCTCCATTATTTATGTGCAATCAAATAAGGATGGATGCATTTAGACACAAATCTGTGGTCAGGCAGAGTGCAATGCTCTGTCCATAGCTTGAATAAGTCCCTGGTGAAGATGTGGTTCATCACATCAGAATTACTCTGACTACTCCGATGCTCAGTGTGGAATGGAGTCCACGCTGGGTCACGGGGAGGTTGAATTTGCAACTTGAATCTGTTTCAAATTTACAGTAATTCTGTTAAATTAAATGGATAAATAAATAAATTCTTTTGCCCTGTGGATTTGGCCCAAACTGTCAGCACGGGAGCAAACAGAAGAAACCCACCAAGAAGCGAGTGGACATACGTATTCAATTCCTGGATACATGTTTGGTATGATTTGCAAACTTGTACATCAGTTCCTTTCTTAAATCCACTTTTGCAGAGGCGGCTTGTTGCACATGGGAATAAAGGACCTTTTCTATAATTCACAGATGACTACACCCAAAAAATAATAATTTTATAAAATTAAATAATTACTGTACCCTCTATGTTTCTAATGTTGCACCCGCACAGATAGCGCAGGACAGGCTTTGAAATCAAAAGTCCTTTTCAGCAATTCTGCAATTTTAAACTTAAAAGACGATAGGCTAGCATGAAAAATAGGCGTGCACATATTAGTATCAAATTTTCCATTAAAATCCCTAACCGCCGCCACCTCTTCACAGTCATCTTGTGCACAGGTCACACGGGAGCATGAACGTTCACGCTGCACGAAAATAACAATATAATGCCGTGTCGACAAAGACGGCCTTGATTGCAAATAAGACTAATTAGAAAGGGCTGCACAAAAGGCTCCATGGATTTTTCCCCTCTCCATTTCTCATTAATGAATTTAGATTGTTATGGTGCTGTGTTTAAAGGCTGTGGCGAATTGTAGCCATGGAACTAATGAGGACATGCTAACACTTTAATGAGTGAAGGCTTTTTTTCCTGGTTGTGTCTGTTCTAATGCATTGTGATCTCTGGAATTAAAATGGAAAACAACACACATTCAGAGTAAAATAAAAAAAATAAAAATGTAAATGTAAAGCTGCTCACAAAAAGCTTTACATTCACTCCATACATAGTGCTGGTAAGCCACTGTGCCATGACTTTCTTTCACTCACAGGCTTTCTTTTTTTTGTATGTGCTGAGCAGATCAAAAACTTTTCTTCATCTGACACAACTTACGTGATTTCGTTTCAGGCAATAAAAGATTGCCCTCTTCGTGTGGCACACCATAATACAAGATGCCTGGTTTCATTCTAAATGTAAATAACAAACGATTGAATAGCTTAAATCATTTGGAGCGATGAGGTATTACCTTATCCTGGCCTGATGCCATTTATTTAAAAACTGGAACGTGATCTTTCCCTGCTCTCTTGTGGATGGACTATTAGCCTGTGGGCTGTATGTGTTTCTGTTTTCATATTGGCACTGAAATCTAAAAGCCTTCCTAAAGCAGTATCTAATGCATCTGTAAATACTGTGCTTGAACAATCTTTTGTGTATTTTGCATGTTTTTTTTATTGGGTTTGACAAATGAGACCCATTTGTTCAGCAAAGTGATTGATGTTGTTGGAATAACGACATGTTTTAGTCAGACAGTGAAGAATAGCGTGATTCACTGCCTCGTACGTTTAAAACCAGGCACTTTCAACGTAAAAGCACTGGTGGCTCTTCCATTAGATTTCTCTTTTATATGAATGTTGAAAATGGATTAGAGACTATGGCTGTCAGCAACATCCAGTCTCAAGGTGGAAAAAAGTCACCCTTTTCTTGGTGTATGTCGACTTTAAACCAATGCGTGCCCTGCAGTTGTTTGTTAATGTTGTTGTTTTTAAATAAATATCAAAATAGATTTTCAAATATTGTGAACTGGAGTGGGTCCAGCAGGTTCAGTCGACAATATTTGAAAATCTCTACTACAACTGATGCCTACACACAATATAAAAATGGCCTCATTACTCATTATGACATCCATTAGCTTAGTCGGACCATTGTTCTGTCGTCTGTATGCGTAACGTATTTGTCAGAAGAAACTTACACAACGTGTTTGTGCGTCCTCATTTCAGTTGACTGGACATCTGCTATGTCCTCAGGTCAACACCTTATTTATGCAAACTGTAATTATTCGTCAACATCTTTTCTTGAGTAAATAACAACCTGGCTTAGACTCCTATGCGCTGTGGCAGAAATGTATAGCAAGTGTACGCAAATAAAGTAGAAACAAAACACAGGAACCCATTCACTCTCACTTTCAGGAAAACAGCTAAACTATTGTACTGTATCTATATTTAGACATGAGTGGGCAGCAATATTTTCAAGTAGTTACTCAACATGACACGCTAGTAAACATATGCATGATAGTTTTCATAGTAATACAATTTGGGTATAATGTATACAAATAAAAATAATTGTCTGCTTAACAATAATCGTCTTCTAGAAGAACTTTTATTTGTATAGCTCCTTTCACAGACATAGTCACAAAATGACAATTAAACATTCACCTCACACTCGGGGGTGTTCAGTTTCCCCTGGGGGAGACTGACAGAAGCGCTGTCTTGACTGTCCCTCTGACCACCACCATACATTCACATACACACATCATTCATCCAGGCCTATTGTTCTATTTACATGGCAACTAGGGTTGTTCTCCCCCTGTCAAATGGGGGACTAGATTTTACTATAAAAACCTTTCTTTCATCTTTCTTGCACTTCCTTTTTTTGGTCCTGGCTGGCAGCGGGGGCTGAAAAAAAAGTATTTATTAATAGTCCTGATCGACACTATCCTTTGTGGTATTGCTTTGGTTCCATGAGAACACATAAAGCGTATGCTTCCATGTCTTTGTCCATGTGACACAGTGTTTCAACTAGTCTGAGTGGAAGACTGGGGAACATAATGACTAAAATGTAACCTATTTTAATTTGTGAAATACTTTTAACCTTGAATCTTGAAAATGTAAACCACAACAACTTCAGCTAAAGTCAACAAGTAAGTTATTGTTAAATATTGGTACTTTTTGTCCTCCTTATTTTCAACTAATATCCATGTGTCCTTATTCATTATACTGTGAAAGCTACACAAGCACCCACGGGATACCCACATCAGCTGGCAGTGCTTGATCTTTACAAATGCTGACGGTGTTTAGCAAATGGAGATAATTGTTAATAATGTGTGTACTAAGAAATCACTTGGTGTTGACTTTGCTGATGACAGAGAGATGAGAAATGTACAGGATGATTAGTGCTTAATGTCACGCACTTCATCACCAGCTGACCGTTACAGCGAGAACACCATTTTATCTGTGTCTCTGTTGTGTAATCAGTATTCCTATGATCTTTCAATAATCAGTATGTTTAAAGATATGCTTGCTAACCGTAATTAGCATGAGTTTAACAGTCAGGCTGTCACGTGATTATCTTGCGGTGGCATCTTATCAAAGTCCCAAAGTGCCCAGAGCCTGTAGTAGCAAGCTCATTAAGTCTTCCATACACTACCACTGTATGTTTACACTCAGTGATTAGTGGCGCATGCTGCCAAGGTACAGCCAGCGGTCCAGATGGCTCAGCGGCTGTTTATCACAGACTCCAGACACTCATCACTGGCCACACAGCAGAGAGACTCATGGGCCCACACCGAGATGATGACAGCATTAGCTTACTGGAGTCAACGGGACAGAGAGGGGCAGTCTGATGTCTCAAGGGTAAATATCATCTGGCAAAGTTGCAGAAGGACAAATTAAAAGCTTTGGCAACCATTTTTGTTTTTTGTTTAAGCATACAAGAAAAAGATAGAGTATGGTGGTCAAGATGGCGTTTCAACACAAAGTCATGAATTTAGTTTCGTCCTTATAATTACCTGAATGTTCTCAGATCGTGTTCATTCTGTTCATAGCTCTGAGACATATGAGTTGTTGCATGGAGACAGTATTCAAAGTTGACTCACTGAGCATATGTAGAAGTGTAGAAAGCTGGAGCTACTTGGACAGGGCTGGCCAACTTCTGGTTTCTCCTGAGCAACAGGTTGAAGACTCCTGGTTTTGAAGAAGGAATTGGGTAATGTCATATAATAAATGAGATATTTTAAAATGGTTGTTTACATTTTTGCTACTTTTGTTAATGTATTACCACTCTAATGCACCACCACATATTTAAGAGAAACTAGTTTATTGTGCATACTTCACAAGGAACTGCTCTAGAAAACGTCATTCGTGGGTTGTCCTATCAACTAAAGCGTACATGCCTAATATATACAGCTGCCCTGGGGCTGGTGGAGACCTACGATCTGCATTCACAGCTTGTCCACCTCTAATCATATGATCACACAAGCGGTGGCCAAAGGACATAGCTGTAGGCGCCAATTTAAGTTTGTCTATAATGAGTGTCCAGTCAAGAATTAAAAAACAATAAAATGGGATTAGAATTGATGTTACAAACTTGAGATTATGAGCCGGACGCTCTACCCATAGAGCTAAAAGAGCGGCGCATCGGGATTTAAAGGTTATATATTGAATCATTTTGTAATTAGGGAGAATTCTCTTGGGTTCCAAAAGATTTGGGTGGGTGCTCGAGCCCCGCTGCGCCCACAAGATCAGTGCCTATGGACATAGCAATAACCTATCCACATTGACCTATTGTTACATACAAATCTAAGCTCATCCTAAAAATAATCTACAGCAAAATGAAAGCACTGCACAGGAACAAAGCACCACCGCCACTTAAATGTGTTTTTACAACTCTGCAGTAACATTACCATGCCCGCTTCACTGTGCATTAGCATTATCGATTTGCAGAAAAAAAATAAAAAAATCTGGCGTTATTTCTGGAATCATTTTCTGCGTGTTGCTATAGCTGTGGTCGACAGTACTGATGCGATTATAATTATGATGAGGGTCTTAGTGCAACAATAATAGCCAATCTTTTTTGGCATTCGTGGTTTCTGCAACATCTCAGCGCTTATTTTCACAGCTGTTTAGTTATTCTTTCATGTTTCTTACCCAAGACAAATGTCGGCTGGGATTTAAGTCAAAAGGTTGCATTCACATGGCATCATAATTGAATAATGAACTCATATAGAACAAGGGAAACTCACATTTCATCAAACTGATACAGTATCTAGGCCTGTATATTAATATCTCAAAGCTGCAGACAGGGACCTCCCTCCAGTGTGCCGCCCTTCGGTGATGACACCTAAAATCTATCAATTGATTTCCTTTCTCCCATACACTAAAATGTGGCAGTTTGGAGACATGAAGGCATAGATTTAAGTCATAATCAGCCCATTAGAGCAAAGCCTGCTTCACCAGAACAACCTCATCCCCTATACTAGTTCCTATACTCTATGGATCTATATATCTGCATTATGTCCTAACTTCTGTTCCCCTTCACTTTCTTTTCCTTAACAACCTAATTACTGCTGTGCCAGAGTCACCACACTCTCCCTGTTCCCATAGTAACAATAATGTGCAGGCATTCACACCATAAAAAAAGTCTCCCCGGTCACCTACACCCACCCACCTCATTTTATGGAGAGCACGTTCTTCAGTCCAGGACATGGATCGAATTTTACGTAAGACTTTAGCCGGTCGTACGGAGTGGCTTTACAGTTAAAAAAAAGTGTTTAAAAGGAAACAGGCTGGGAATCTGTCTTCCTTTAGAGCCAGTATTTGTTAGGTTTTACACATTTTGAGAGGGAGTTCACGTCAATCACAAAGCACTCACTTAAAAAACAAAAGTATCCACTTGGAGATATCCTTGGGGATGTACTTGTAGTTGCTGCAATGTCTGGATTTCACATTAGATCAATTTTTTATATCAAACTATTTGGGTAGAATCAATTAATTTAAAAAATGAGGGGATATATCCTGTGCAGAAAAAAGACGTGCAACTTACATCATGGCGAGGACATGGTGGTGTAAGTTTTCAGTTGTCCAGGAGTTTTACATTCTAGTAAAGGTTTTCAAAGATGCCGTCTGGACTAGGTTGAATTTTATGGGTTTTGGGAAATGGGGGAGTTTTTTGGGAGCTGTCGATGCAATGCTAAGAATAGCCACTGGTGAAGATTCAGGGATTACTCGAACATGGGCTTGCTGCTTGAAACACAACTCCAGGTATGTTTTTGATGTGACAATGTAACATGGTAATAAACTCAGAAAAGTCCATTTGGTATCATACCCCTTTAAGTAACAATCTGTACTGTGTCTGTGTAAGTTCTCAGTCGTACAGGAGTTGTCCATCTTCAATCTGTACTGTGCTTTCATGGACAAAAACAGACAGTACAACACATGATAAACCCGCTATATAGTAGTGCAACACTGAAAAGGGAACTGAATGCAGTATTTCTAATTTACAAGAAAGAATATTAACAAAAGCCATATGTTTTCCAAATGATTATGTGTGCACCACCCTTTGTTTCATTTTTCCATGAATATTATACACGTTTTATTTTATTTTATTAGGATTATAATGTGTTTGGGTTCTATCAAGTTATTTATGTTACCGCAATGTGCCGCAGCAGAGATTGTAAAGCATGGATCAGTCTGACTGTAGAGGAACTTGGGGAAATGGGTTAGGAAAATCACAGCAGTAAATAATTGTAATGTTTGGAGCACAAGGTTATTCTGAGTTTAAATGGCATATTGTGAAAAGAGGACTTAGATGAAATACGATCATCTACGTAGATGGAGATGTCTGAATGGTTTAGGCTTCGTGAAGCGAAGTATCTTGAGACCTACCTTTTCTATTTATTTTCCAATGGACTGTCGGGCACATCGTCCCCTCAGCCTTTGCCAATAAGCCAACAGAAACCCCAGTGCGCTCACGGCGGTAATAAGCACAATATACAACCGTAACTGTGTCCCCGTTCAGAAGGTCACAACAACTGCACAACGAGCAGGCGCATTGGTCATGCATGCAGAATCCTCCTTTGACAACTTTCACTTGCCAAAAACCATGAAATGTATAGAAAAAGTGGGAGTGGCACTGCCTAAAGCATAAATCCTGCCACCAAACCTCTTATATCTGCTCAATACACGGGTTTCGAGCACCACACAATTATTTTTAGTAACCCCCGATTTTATGTCACTAGACCGCCCAAAAGACTTTCTATCAATTTTACATAGCTCCTTTAATATGATCATTTTAACCGGTGATTTTAATCTATACAGACAACGTTTTAGACCCCATTTCTGCCGAGTTTTTAAATGTTCTTAATTATATGGATTTCACCCAAAACGTCACGCTGCCAACTCATGAGAAAGGGCACAGTCTGGACCTGGTCATCACGTATGGCCTGTCCACTACTGTGTCCTCTGTGATCAACCTGGCCGTCTCTGACCATGACTGTGGGTTTTTTAATGTCACTGGTTTTATCCAGCGAGAATCCTCGGCAAAAACTGTGAGGAAACGTAATCTCACCCCTGAAGTGGCTGCAAAATGTATTGATGCTCTACAACAAATTCCTCCTGTGATTTTATCTGCTAACTTTATTGTTGACAATTTTAACAGTAAACTACTCATCGCCCTCAATGCAGTTGCACCATTCACACTTAAAAAGATTAATCCCAAACCCCTTCCCCCTGGAGAAACGAGGAGCTAAAGCAACTCAAGAGAAATTGCAGGAAAGCCGAGAGGAGATGGAGGAAATTCAAAATAACAATAAATTATCTAATATTCCGTGCTTAACAAAAGACCTACAATACAGCAATAAGAAATGCAAGAAATGCATTCTTTTCCACAATAATCACCAACCACAAAAATAACCCAAAAGTCCTATTCTCAACAATATGTTTTAAACCCTGATTTTAACAGACCTCCTTTAAACCCCACAGACGCTCTCTGTGAGGCGTTTGCAGACCATTTCAGGGGAAAGATAGACACTATCAGATGTAATATTTTATCTACTCAAAGAAACACTGCACAGTTTTGTCCAGGTTAATGCTGAGATGCTTAATAAAATTTTCTCTTCAGTGAGGCCCACCACATGTCTTTTAGACCCGGTCCCAACAACGTTTTTTTTAAAACATTCTATGGATCTTTTAAAGACGAGCTTTTACACATGATGAATTGCTCTCTTCAGACGGGGGTCTTCCCTGCTGCCTTTAAGGGGCGGTGGTGAGGCCCCTGCTGAAGAAGAGCAATTTGGACTGTAATAATTTAAAACATTTTAGACCGGTATCCAACTTACCATTTTTAAGCAAAGTCTTAGAAAAACTTTTCTTTACCTAACTTAATGATTTTATTACTGCACATAACGTCCTTGAAAAATTCCAGTCTGGCTTTAGGGTAAACCACAGCACCGAGACGGCCCTTTTAAAGATTTTAAATGATTTTAGATTAAATTATGACTCACAGAAGGTCACAGTGTTGGTTCTACTGGATCTGAGCGCTGCCTTTGATACAGTCGACCATACTATTCTTTTAACTCGTTTAAAACACATTGGCCTCTCTGGTGCTGTCCACAAATGGTTTACATCCTACCTCACAGACAGGACATTCATGGTGAGTGTGGATACTTGCTCCTCTAAGGTCCATAGCATTACATGTGGTGTGCCCCAGGGTTTGATTTTAGGGCCAGTGCTTTTTAACCTGTATATTAACCCTCTTGGTGATGTCATCAGGAGACATGGAGTTATCATAGTTACGCTGATGATACACAGTTGTACATCTCCATGTCTCCTGATGACACCAGGCCAATGGATGTACTTTTTAACTGCATTTTAGATATCAAATCCTGGATGGCAAAAAACTTTCTCCAGCTTAACCAGGACAAAACTGAAGTTTTAGTCATCGGTCCTAAGGCCCAGAGAGAGAGAGACTTTTGTCTTTTAATCCTTCCACACAGGTGAAGAACCTGGGTGTGATTTTTGACTCTGAGCTGACTTTTATTCCACACATTAAGAATATCACAAAGATAGAGTCCACCCCATTCTCTCTCTCTCTCGAGCCAACACGGAGACGCTAATGCATGCTTTTAACACCAGTCATATCGACTACTGTAATGTCCTGCTTTCTGGTCTACCCAAAAAGAGTATCTCAGGTTTACAACTTTTACAAAAGTCAGCAGCTCGTGTCCTGACGAAGACCAGGAGGCGGGACCACATTACACCGGTTTTAGAGTCGCAAGGGGACAAGGAAATAAGGGTCAGGGATACCGGGACAATACACTTCAGCTACCCAAGCAAACAAATAAATAAATAAAATGTTTGCTGCCTTTTGTTCAAGTCTCTCTGCTATTTAGTGTGGTAATAACGGTAAATTCTGGATATTGTAACTGAACATGATCCATGGGTAGTGTTCATATTTTGCACTCTAATACATCAGTTTTCTTCTCCGTAGCAGGATGCAGTGTTTGCGCCTGCATCCTTAGAGCAGGTGGTCAGTCCAATAATGGCAACAGCTGACAGGGCCACAGGGGCAGAGGTAAAACTCCAACAGCAGCAGAGTCCAATTTGCCTAATCATGCAGCTACTGAAGAATTTGTCAGCACACGGCGACTGTCATCTCTGGCTTCTCAGTGTTTTCCCATTAGTGGAACAAAACACAGTTATCAAAGGTTTCAGGGGAGGAAAAAACTGCTACATTTTGCTGTTGGTTTGTCTATTGATGAATAATAAAGAAGTCACCAACAGCAAAACCAGAGCAGCAATTTTTACTTACGTCATAGTTCATTTGTGACTCATATGAATAAAGTGTATTACTGTAATAGCACAGCGGTTCCTTGTTAGATGTTTAGACCAGGCAAATCCAGCATGTAATCTAATATGAGCAAAGCCTTTTAAGGATATTATGAGCTGCCATGGAAGGGTTCTTGTTGAGATTTGGGTCATAAGACTGTGGCCCTTTCCGCCACAGAGTGTGGAGGTTTACTACTGGGCAAACCCTAGAGCCTGCGGGCTGTTACACGCTCCGCAGCCCGACAGTGAAAATGTATTAGACCAAGCCGCTCTCGATCCCACAGCAGACTGTATCAATTTGGTCAATGGGCCATATCATTCTAAAGTGACGCAATGGGTGCCCTGCAGATGCTCACTGTTGACGCATGGGTTTTTAATGTTTTGTTGTACCAGAAGGGTGAAATTACAATCAACACGATTGGCAAGCTGAAATCTCGGCGAAAAGCAAGCTTTACCAGACACAGTACCGGACACACATAATACTGCCATCTTAGTTAGGGGGTATTCTCCATCTGAACTGTCAATACATCATATCTCTCCATATTAAGTTAACTGAACGTTTTATATTTTCACTCTTGGACACATCATCTCACAATGTTACAGAATGTTTAACATAATCTGTTTTACCAACTTTTTAATACAAATATGTTAGCAATCCTCAAGATGCACTGTCACGACCAGATAAACAAATAAAATACAACACACACACTATGATAATTTTGGTGCCTTTGTTATGCCAGCTTGGTGCCCTTGGTGACTGGGGATCCATCAGCTCTGAAGAGGCTAATTGACTATTGACCTGTTGATTTGCACAAGGCCCCCACAGAGACCAACTATCTGCTGCTGTTGGGGTATGTCTGCTGCCTTCTTAGCCTTTGAAGGGCATTTATCTGGGCAGAAGAGCTGAAGAGTATTTGTGGAGGCTGTGGTTTTGGACTTGTAGCTTATTGAGGTATTGGGGCAGTGGCATAGTCTCAAGTTCAAATCCCATAGAAGCACACTGTTGTTGTGTCCTTGGAAAATACATTTCACTCAAATTGCCTCCAATGTCTGAAACTGGTGTATAAATGAGAGTGGGTGGGTCCTTGATGTAAAGTGCTTTGAGTGCCTACTTACCTCACTATACTCCAGAAGTAATAGTAGCAACTAGCAAGATGTCATTTCTTTTTTTACTGTGTTATATCCTGGTATCAGAATATGAAATTTTTGGATACGCTTTGCAGTGAAAATGGACGTGAAGATGTGGGTCATTATGCGTTATCAGGTGACGACTTTAAATGAGTATGCCGTCAAAAAAGACAGATACTGCTCTAGGGAAAATGTCTGGCATCTGCTGGCATCAATCACTATGAGCCCATAATCAATCCATAATTACGTTCCGCAGTGCTGTTAAAATCGGGAAAGTACTGCCACTTGGGAATACATTTTCTCTGAAATAATAATACCTTTCACAAAACAAAATCCCATCAATTATTATAATAATTACATAACTACAGTGATGAAGGATCAGACAACATTGTAGCTCATAAAAAAGCACACATTGCTGCTGTAAGGTGAGCAGACCCCATTTCACTCTCTCCAGAGGGGTCATTTGCAGCGTTCATCATTGTTTCTGACTCGAGTCCCACAGACGCACAGGTAGTGTAATTAGCACACACAACTGGCTCTGGTCCAACCATGTCCATGCTGATGATCAAGCCATAACCCAGCATGCAACACCTGGGCTCCTTTCTCGTCCTCTACAGTGCTTAAGTGTGAAAGGGCCACAGTGGAGTGAGATAATGGCCTACTGTGCTGAGATGCAAATATGGAGTTAAACAATAACCGTGCTGACGGAGATTAGGACATAAAACAAACACCCTGCTCTAATGAAAGCTGGGAACACTTCAAAAGTAACTGGACTGTCAGTGAGGTTTGTAGGCTGCAATGGTCAGAGTATGGTTCCTAATAAAAATGTAAATGATGACTTCCATTGACATCAACTAATAAATTAGGACTATACGTAATTAAAATAGTCATTATTATAAACTACATTTCTTTAGTGTAGGCAGGAAGCCCAATAACAGTTGTACATTATGTCTTGTTTAGGCTTTTGATATACTACTTCTCTGCATACTAGACGCAGCATTACAAATGAACAAGACGTGGAAAAACATACAAAGCAGTTTTAACTTAATAGAGCTAATAGAGTTTAAACACATACAGTTTTGATCATCGATTCAGTCAACGTCAGCCATGCATCCACCAGGGACCACTAGTGTGTGCGCTTTAAGGATTATGACTTTCAAATGTGTCCTTGTAATTCACAGTTAACCTTTTAACCCCCACCTGAACCGAGCACATTTTCTCCTGTTTGGCTTTACCCAAATCTAAAAGCCTCCTGAAAAAAAGGGTCAAAAAGCAACAAAAATGAGCAGAGAAAGAGGATGAAAACGCAACACAAGAGTGACAAAAATGTGTGATGAATATGGAACAAGAGTGGCAAAAAACTCAACAAAAAAGTGACAAAAAAAAGCAGCGAATATTATGCAACAAAAACGCCACAAAAGAGCAACAAAACAGCAATGAAAGAAAATGTCAAAAAAGGTTGCGACAACACAGCAACAATGCAATAAAAAAGATCCGTTCAGATAGGACTGTAGGCTGTAACCTTTTAGATTTGTGTAAAGCTGAACCGGAGAAAATGCACTTAGTTAGGATGAGGGTTAAGAGGTTAATAGAAGTAATTATGACACCAGGACAGGCTAGAATGTATGTTCTCCCATAATAACAATGAATGTTAGGCTATAATATTTAACAAATATTAGGCTACACATACAGCCACAACTATGGCTACTGAAATATAATTACATTTATCATTGGCAGTAATAACATAATAATTGGTAATAATAATAAATACAAATTTAAAGGGCATTTAGTCAGACACTTAATACTGATAGTTAAAAGCATGCAATTTCCTCATGTCAACGCGTAATTCGTTCATAACCCGGGTCAGCTTGTGTCTCGCTTTATTATTATTTTACTTGGCCCGCCAGAAAAAAGGGGGGCACGACTTAGTCACAAAAAAAAAGAAGAAAACTTTTGGCCAAACTTTTGACAGTTACACGCCTGTAGGAGTCAGTACGCGCTCTCCTAAACTCCGCCAACAGTGTTTCCTCTGTCCAACGTTTACGAGACAGCACAAAGTGATCATCCAGACACACGCGCCCCCAGGACCTAACATTTGTTTGTGGAAAGAGCAAAAAGGGGAAGTCAAATCGAACACTTAGCAAGACCGTGGCGCAAACCCGGAGGAGAAGTCCGCGTGGAAACTTTGAGTTGAAGTGGCTGAAGTTGTGCGGAGCCGGAGTCGTCTCTTCCCGTCCCCAGTGTCCACGTCTCCTCCGCTGACAGTTCACGCGGTAAAAGGTAGCAGGAAGAAGCGCGCACACAGGTAAACCGGGACTTTCTTTTTTTTTTTTTAGTTTACGACAGGTTCCGCCGTGTTCCGCTACGCGATGGAGGATCAATTCTTACAGCGGTGAACTTGATGCGCGTTTATTCACACTGGCCAGGAATACGCTACAGTCATAAACCTCACCGCAAGCTTCTATAGTGAATAATACTGGTAATATACTGTAGATGTCAGCCTGGTTGTAAATGACATCTTTATTTTACTGCGGGAACCGAAGTGAAGTGTGTTTTCTCGGATTTATTACTAAGACCTTTATAATGGACACAAATAAAGTTCCCATTACTATTATTTTAGGAACACTTATTTTTGGCGTATTATTAGTCATGGGTTTGTCACATGCCAAGCTCTCAATGTTTCCCACCCAAAACCACGATTCTCACTTAAAATAGTTCTCGGGAGCCATGGTTGTGTTTATGGGACAAGGGAAATGGTTTAATCTGACATTCACAGACGGAAAGGTGCCTCCCTCTCTGACACAGCAAAAAAAAATAAAATAAAATAAAATAAAGCATATTTGACAACCAAGAGCATCTGTTTTGGAGGTTGTCGTCTATAAAGATATCCTACACCATATGAGGCTGTTGTCAGGAACTTTTTCTTTATTATTTGTCTGTATAGTACATAAGTCTTCCAATGATATGGCAGTACTCTGTCCCTCAACTTTACAAAGAGAAAGGTCTGGGTTTCAAACTTAGATTATGTCACTTTTTTTCATAGTTTGGCTGAGGGTGGGTTTGACTTATATGATTTATGAATCAAAATATATAATTTCACATATTCATTATTTTCACCCTGACAGCTGCTAGAGGGAGCTCTAGGCTGATGTACCAGTGTCTGCTACTCTGAACACAAAGCCCCCAAAAATCATATTCTGCAGATTACAAGCTGCAAGTCGTGAAAATGCTAATGGAGCAGCAGAAAGAAAGTTTGGAGTGAGCGAGAACCTTGTGAGGGACTGGCGAAAAGCAGAGGCTACTCTTACTAAAGGCTTGACTAAAAGCTAGATGGCCACAGCTAGAGGACCCAGTTCGCAAATAGGCGCTTGAATAACGTGCTGCCGGGAGAGGCTTGTCAACGGAGCACCAGGGTGGCTGGTGCAATTTATACTCCGGAGCGGCATATAGTCCGGAAAATACGGTATTATTTCCTGATAATCCTGCTGGACTGAGGAATATTGATTAGGCTACCCTATTCTGTACATAGTGGTGTCAGTATGCAAATCCTAAGTGCTGCTTACATTTCAGAATCTATATACAACATCATGGACTTATTCAAAAACTGTAAATGAGCACGTTGGAATTTTGGCCATATAAGCACTCTCCCATAATACTTACTGCTACGTTTCGAAGCAAGTACATGGAATGGCTTGAATTATATGTTGATGATTACATAACTCTGAAGGAATGTCAGGAATCAAATGCTGAATGCTTTTGGAGATGACTGCTTAAGTGAGACACTGTTCTGGTCGTTACGAGCAACACGCCTAACAATTGACTCATCAGTGGTCCTGTAGTTGGCCATCTCTCCATATCTGTCCAATCACTGCTGTCATTATGAGCAATCACAACGGGAAAGCAGCTTCAAACCAAAATGACCGAGAGCCAGAGACGGAATGAGGAGAGCTGATTTTAATTTCCCCTTTATGTTTAACTGCTCCTGTTAAGCAGTATCCCTGATAAAAGTAAAAAGTAGTGACTTTTTGTGGTGCATCTCATACAGTGCTAAATTCGCCATGTGGGGGAAGCCTGTGTGCAGGTTTTGTTCCATGTTGGGAATCTCTCCGTATGGCTTCCAAACCATGGTGGAGTTTAGTCATGTGTGCACGGTAGAGAACAGGAAGTGTTTTGGCAGCTTTGTCTAAGTTGATGGATCACTTTAACTCACGAGTCGAAAACAGGGTACTGCTCGATTTTGTTGAGACTGAATTTTTTGCCCTCCCTCTCAAATGGTATAGGCCCAGAGGACACACTCTGAAAGAAATACACCGTCCCGGCTCACTAGTCTTATGGGACCTTACTATAACAGCAGCTCGTTTCACCTCATGGCCGGCCCGATGCTGTGGATCATGTCTATTCTGGTTCATGAGTCAAGGCAGCCCTGCAAAACATAACCCTGCATTCCTGCTCCTCTCATGGCATGGGGTCATGCTACCCAGTGACCTCACATCAGGGGGAGACGTTTGCAGGCGTTTTTATAAATTGTTTTAAAATAGAAAAAACATGTTCTCATTTCAGATAGCAATGTGTGATATATGTGTGTATGGGAAGTCTGCTTAAAAGTAAACATAATAATCCTTCAATATGGGGAATTTCCCCTGACTACAGCTTTATCACTTTTCTTTATTTTGGCAATTTCCTTTTGGCAACTATACATGAATAAAACATAAAAAAAAATCCTTATTTTTGGATGGAGTTTTGAAGTCATGTTTCCTGTCATTGTGGTATCATTGCCGTGTTGTCTACCCACAACACTTTAAAAACTCAACACCTTAGTTTCCTAAGTAGTACAGTACACACTATATACCATTTTTTGTTTTAACTTTTACATAACCAGAAACCTCCCACTTACAATCTCTTTCACTTGACGTCAATTTCCCTTTTCTTTCCAGTTACAGCTTGACAATATAATGCTAACCATTACCAAGTGTGCCATTACCAGTACTTGCTTTTATTCCATAATACTGGAGGATTTTAAAGCCCCCATGGGACTGACATTTAACAAGACAAATCACAAGAAAGAGCAAAATATCCTGGAACGGAATTTTATGCCTATATACTTTGCATAATGAAATCAGCGTCTGTCATCAAACAGCAGCTAACCTTCCCTCCAACTATTTAAAATCAGAAACAATCAGAGGCCTTTGTGGAGCGACTCCTGTGGGAGAGTCTGGCTGATTCTGTGCTGGTAAACAAACGCAACAATGTCTGTTTACTTCCTCGGCTTTTTGTCCCGCAGACCGCCCCTCTGCTGCTCCTGTGTGTGCTCCCTTCATGAACGTTCGTATTCTCGGGGACGGGGCAGGAACGTGCTAAGCCCATCTCATTCCACAAGGCCTGTACAATGGACGGGCTGTGCGGCTAAAGCAACATTTACTTCTCTCTTGTCCAGGGCTTTTCTGTGGCTGCCATTGCAAGCCTCCAGGCCAATCAGAGACAGGAAGAGTTCAATTGTGGAAGGCTGACAGGGCCATGATTCACTCTAGTGCCTGCTTATCTCAATTCTATTTTAACATGTTTGTGTCTGTCCCAAGTTGGACTGCACAGCTTTGGGACAATATCCAATTGATTTGCATACATTTTTAGATTTAAACTTGAAAGGAGATTGAAATATTAAATGCTAATCTAATGAAACAACGGCATGCAAATCAGAACATGTTTGTGGACATGTGTTTAACATTACAGGTTACAATAAATGTATAAGTTTGCAATTTGGAGCCATGATCCCACGCATAAACGGTTGTCAGAAAGGGCGTCTGGCATGTAACAATTGAACAAGTAATTTAGCCTTTCTTTAGATGTTTCTAATTCTCATTCATGAAATGTAGCTCATATGTCTACGGACAGTCGGCAGCACATTCTATATCTATTTAAATCTAGCTATATAAGTTGCAAGTGAGACCTTTCTCCAAGCTGCACACTCACAGTTTAACATGCTGATAATTCCTCAGTTCAAACATGCCACTCCACTGTCGCTCATTCATTATGTTTTGTTTAAGTGTCTTTCCTCTTTCTTCTCACTAGTGTTTATACATGTGACATATCAGATGTTTTCTTAATCTGTACCAAAATCATTCCACCAATGAAGAGTCTGTAAACCTTTAAGAAGATACCAACATGGGCCTCTAATAAAGAGCAGAGAGGCCTCCTGGGTAGTTTTAATCCAGCATATTGACTTTATTTATTGGAACAATAAGCCAGACATGTTATAGTATCCAGAGAAGCTACACATGAAAGACTGTATGTTGCTGCTGGCTCCACTTGCAAGCTGTTTTATAAAGCACTTTCTCTGTTGGAATATCAGGTTTGTTGAGCTGAACTCGGTGCTTGCTCAGATCGTCTGCTTGTAGCTGAATGTTGCTTTTTGGCTGTTAACGTGATCAAATTTAGGAACCCTTTGTTAGCGATGCTGGAGGAAAAATCTGTTAGATTTGCTAGGGATTCTGAGAAGAAAAGAGGCTGTGTGTTATTAGTTTCTGCTTTAGATGCTATAGTAGTGCTTTTATGGTATATAAGCATATCCTTACTGTTTAAAGTGGGAGGACAAATTAACACATGGGCCCTTCTTAGGACAATGTTGTTTTTTTTGTCCTGACATGACCAGGAGAATGTCCTCGGCTTATGAGTCATGTGTGAATGTGGCTATTGACTGAAGACAAAGCACATGAAGCAGATTATCATTAATCCTAAAATAAATAAAATAAATAAAACAACAATTACAAACTATGCTTTGGAGTTTCTCCATCTCAGCTTGTTTGTATTTAGAGAAGTGTACAAAAAGTGACCGTTAATTCCGTGCAAATGATCTCATTGTGCAGTTTCAAGGATTTCAAATAATGTTTTCTTCTTCTTTTTGTAATACAGTTCCCCTAAGTCAGGTTAATAGGAAAGCAAAGGGGCAAAAAGTGTAGGCCCTGCAATGGATAGTGATCACTGCAACTCAGTTATTTAAGCTGTGATCTTATACAAGAATTCTGTGATTTTTAAAACTGGCCTCTTACTCCCAGATCCCTACATGAACTTCAGCCATGTGTGATCAAAATCAGCTGTAGAAGACGCATGACAACCATTGACCTGGATTCAATTGCTCAATATTGTCTGCATGGCCCGCGGCACTGGCCGTGAAGCTGCTTTTTGGAGGGATTGCACTTGTATTAGGTGAAACCACTGCTCTTCTAATCCTCATTCATACAAGCGCCTCTTGGCTTAAAAGTTTGCAGTGAGAACATTTTGCCAAAGTTGCACAAGTAAAAGGGGACGCAAGGATATAAATCAGTGGTGTGATAAGTCTGCTGACAAACAAACACATGTGGCTGGATAATTGACATGCAAAATGGAACGCAAGCCCAGTTAACGTCTTTATAATTTTCTCTCGTATATGAGCCACACCCAGCAAATGAAAGGCTTGCGGAGTCTGACCTACCTGTGTTTCCACCCCCACACAGACTACACGACTTTATTTAACCACTCATTCTTTAGGACTAAATGACTTGGTTTTCTCTGCCTCCCGCTCACATAAGTGCACGGCATTCATATTCTCAGTGAGTCACCGAGTATTAGTTGCTTGTTTAAAAATATGCAATCCCATTTAGAACAGATTTTAGGCACCTACGTGTGAGGTAATGATATTTAACTTGTTTTATTAGGACTGCCGAAAGCAAGCACAGTAAAATAATTGGAACACGAGTAGATAAATAATTGTAGTGGACTTTCTTGGCTGCAATGTTTTTGTTCCGTCTGTTGCATACAGATCCCATATGTGTTGCAGATAGAGGCACTCCTTTGCCAGTGATGGGTTGCACATTCACGAATGACATGTCTGTGATATATTTATGCTATGTTAAAAAATTAAATAAAAACACCCCAGTGATCAGAAGTAAAAACACATTCAGAAAGCACATGGAGCCAAACCAGCCCAGGGAAGATGCGTTAAAAAAACACCAGATTATAGCAAGGTATTATCCAGAGTGGAAGCAAAACCAATAACTAATATAATAAGACACAAATGAATCATATTGCAGATTTAAATCACATTTTCGAGATACACTCAGTGTTCACATTAAAAACACCTTTGCGGTTTGGCTGCCTGACTGTTGGTAGTTCTTGGACGCTGTCGTTGGAACGCCTCTGCTCTTTCATTTAGTCTTTTATGTCTGATTTAGGTTTTTGGAAAGTCTGCCAAACTTTGATGGATCTATCCTTCTCTTTCCTCTTCAATCAGTCTGGAACTGATTACGTTTATTGACTCATTTTCGTGCAATGTTGGCCTCTTTTGATGAATATAACAGTTCCCCTAGTGTTTTACTGAAAGTTTAATGACTCCAATAACAGGTTTTATGTGTTTTATCATAAACCTTGTCACCCTGCTGAAATTACTCCTCGGTACATTGACCATAAATCAGTCCATGATGTTCCTTGTTGACTTTATTGATTGTAAATCTCCTCTTTTAATAAAATGATGTAACCATTATAATCATTTAAGACACTACAACTACAAAAAGGATATTCAAATGTGTTCAAATTCTTGCATGGCTGCATAAGTGGGGCAGGGACTGCTGCACATATGTTGCCTGTTCAATCCCAGCTTCACTCGGTGCTGCTTTTACTTCCTTGGCCAAAACACTGAAGCCACCTTGCTTTGTAGGCCTACAGTGTGTGAGTGACTGGCAGAGGTTGGATACTGAAAGTGGAGTGGAATGTAAAGGGTTATAGCATCCAAGGAAGAGTAGCTGCCATAGTTATGATAGGTAATGGGCATCCAAATGGTAAACGAATCAACTAATCAACTAATATAAGACAAATGCATTGTTATATTTGTGGTAAACCAGATGGAAAAAAGTTCATTTCAAATGGGGTCATTCCCAGTGTGTCACAAAGATGAAACAAACAACTCGTAACATTCAGAGCCAATATTTTAGCAGCATTAAGTTACTTAGTGAGTAAGTGCATTATTTGTCATTATACAGTTGTACAACAAAATAGCGTACATTAAATGTAGACTTCGTCTGTTGATTTGACGAAGAAGAAGAATATATGGCTATGATTATTTTATACTTAACACGAATACAGCTGGTGTACATTGATGTTTGAATATAGCTGTATGGTACAGCATTATCTGTGTAGTCTTTGGTGCGTGACTGATAAAATAGAACAAAGGGCTTATAATGTACGCACGATGCTTAATGTAAAAAAATGTTGTGACCCCTCTGTGATTTTTTTTATACTGACTGCAGACGTTGCATTTCTTTGACTGGCTAAACTGCCTGTCAATCAAGCTTAAGTGATCCCGGACTATACTCTTTGAAGCGTTAAAGAACTTGCTGACCATTACTATATTGTGGTGGAAAAATATATGGCTTGTAAACCTTCCATATCGTACAAAATGATCATCCTTTGTGCCAGCTCTTTTCCTCAGTGGCACGTTGAGAGTTTCCAGGTGGAAACTGGCCCATCTGTAATGATTTTTTGTTTGCTTTGATTTGTGTTCATAAGGCATGATGGACATGTGCTGAAGAAATCTGTGACTCCACTTACTCGAACAGGCCACTGTAATGGAGCAATTATCTCAAGTTCTGCAATTTAGTTGGGTTTTGACAAGGATAAGGGGAGTCCTTGTTTGACCCCCTATATTTAACTTGCCCAATTTTGGAAAGCATCGACATTTGTTGGAGTTTGCACATTCTCCCCGTGTCTGCGTAGGTTTCCTCCGGGTACTCCAGTTTCCCCTACCACTAAAAACATGTACAATAGGCCAGGATGAATGATGTGTGTGCGTGAATGTATGGTGGTGATCAGAGGGACCGTTGGCGCAGATGTGTGCAGTCGCGACAGCACTACTGTCAGTCTCCCCCGGGGGAAACTGAAGCTACTAAAGTAGCTTACCACCACCGAGTGTGGAGTGAATGTACAATTGTCTCATGTAAAGCGCTTTGTGACCATGTCACCATAAAAAGAAAAAAGAAAAGATCTTGTTGACTTCAGTGACTTGAACTGTAATTGCAACTTTTGTGTAGTTACTGGCAATTGTTATTAATAATCAATCTCTTTGTTTGTTTGTTTTTTTCCCCACCATTTTGGTTGGGTCTGTTTGTATTGTCCTTGTATTGCTATTATGCAAAGGCTGTCAATTTCCTGTTGCTTGAACAAAACACATTTCAAGTGGCATTTTCCCCCGTAAGCACGTCGACAATGGAACATAGAAACATGAACACTGTCCTTTCCTAAATCGTACATGGCCAAGCCTAAAAACTCAATTTGATATCATCACTGCAGTTTTATACAATGTTTGCATAACATACCATTAAAACACGGTGGCTATTTTAAGAATAATAACTGGACTGTATCATGCCATTGGTCCCTTACCACACAAGCTGCAATTTTCAATGGAAAATCTGGTAGCTTATGATTAAATATGCTGTGGAGTCATCGGAAATGACAAAAACGAACTTATTGCTCAGTTGCCAAAACTCCGGACTATTACCAGTCATCACCAGAAAGAACCAAGTATTAGTAATAGCTGTGGTTGAGATTGTGTACTTAGTGGTATGGGCAATAACGTCACTGCACCGAAAATAGATATTTGGATTTATTGTATTGTCGGGAAGCAAGCACTATTTTGAGAAGTGCTGGTGACTTTCGATTTAGAGCAATGGACCGCAGTCTTGCACTCAATTCATGGTTGTGTCCATTTGGTTGTCACAGAATGAGATTCTTTAGCCAAGCGTGTGCGATTATTAGCCGGGCAAGTCCAGATTGAAACCCCGACCCCTGGACTCTTTATGCACGGGGATATCAGTCTGAGCAGGACGTTTGTCGCTCCTGGAAAACCCAAATGGATCCGTGCAATCAGATTGGTTTATTTTGCCGTCACAGCAGCGTCAATCTTGAGACGCGGAAGCCCCCTCAGTAACAATCTACGGACGCCGCGTGGAAGAGCCGAGGACTTTTCTACAATTGGCGGTAAATGAACATCAACAGTAGATGGCTTTTGTGATTCATAACATCAAGGCTAGGAGTTACGTGTCTTTACTCTGCACCAGTTTTATCATTCAGAATCCTATTAAACCACTTGACTTTTTTGTTGCCCTTTTTAGGCCGTGGTAGCCGTAGCCGACCTAAAGTAGCAATAGTTGAGTTTTGTCAAATAAATGTTGCTGTAAAATAAATGTTTGAGACATTCTTTCAAACATGTCAACTGTGCAAGCTGTTCTCATTGTGGCTTTTGTGTGTTGAAGCTGTTTCACTGTTTACACTGCAGGGAAAAGGATGAGTAGGGAAAAAAAAACAAAAAACAACTGAGTTATTGGTTTACTACTCTATTTTTATCATTTCCCTGATTTAATATGCCAGTGCTGCTGGATTCTAATAAATAAATCACACATGTTTTAGACAGTTCTCACACATGTCTTTTATACTGTGTGATGTTTCCATATGTTTTCTCCATCAAGTTCTAATTGTGGCAAATGCATTACTGGAATATTTATTAAAGACTTGGCGTTGCTCTGAACAAGCCTTTGCACAATAGTCCCCCTGTCAGGTCCCCCTCCACCGCTGCCCTAGGTTCTGCCACTTGATTGCATTTGTGGTAGAGTCAGGCTCGCCATGTCATGGTCTTGGTGTGTTTATGTGGTTGGGTTCTACATCATACACTACTCTTACTTTTCCTTTCAAATTCAAGTCATCTCATTTCTTAAAGGGTTATTTTCAAAGCCCTTTTTCAACATCAGAACGTAATTTTACCAAAAAAGTTTTTTAACTGTTTGAAAGAAAATCAAATTGGTTTACTGGCAGATTCTGTTGAAGAGCTTCTATTGTTGCCTGATTACAATTCATCCTGCATTGTTTTACTTCAAATTCATACACTAATGTTTACCCGTCATATTGTCTTCAAAGTGGTCTCATAATACAAAACTCTTTTCATATACAGATTGATCATTCATTCTGTCTGTTCTCTGCCTGCAGCTGTTTAAGGTTTTATTGGCCACAGTTCTAATTTCTAACCAGCGGCAGATCTATTGAGCTGAGCAAAGAAAACATATGACTCAGATTTTGGTCATTTAGACGCAGTTATGGTATAATTTAGAGGGTAAACCCAAATCACATCCAAGTGTTGAGAAAGGTTGAGATTTAGCAGAAGAAACCAGATGTGAGTAAGAGTTTGGCGTGTCTTCAGTTGACTCAAATTTGGATTCAGTGAGTCAATATATATAAGTCGCTCATCATCCGGCAACAGTGGCGCAGATAGTAGCGTCATTTATTTATTTACCTTGTGACGGGTTACTTAGTTTATTTATTTATTTGAGCAGTTTACCTGCTCAAAAGGAGTGGGCCGAAGCCAAAGGCTTATAAGCGCCCACCCCAAAAGTAAAAACAATAACATTTCATTTAACAAATTATACACAAATCATAAACAAGGGAACATATGGCAAGGTAACAGCAAATAATAAAGAACAGTAATAAAAAAAACAACAACAGCAAAATAAAGAAACAACATCAAAAGAATATACAAAAACACTCACAATGTGTGTTCATACTTGAGGAGTATGGATTTTTTGTAGATCTTTTTAAAGTGTGCCAGATTTTTACAGAGTTTGAATCTTTGTTCTAGATTTTTCCAAATGTCTACACCACGTCTCGTGGGACACATACTTTTCAAGGTTGTTCTGGAGTACTGTTTATTTAAACTAATTTTACCTCTCGGGTTGTATTTGACTTCTCGTTTGCAGAACATATTTTGTATACTTTCAGGAAGCGACTTTTGTGAGGCTTTAAACATGATTTGAGCCATCTTAAATTTAGTAAGGTCCTCAAACTGCATTGTTTTTGATTTACAGAATAATGGATGTGTGTGTTCACAGTATCCAGCTAAATGGAGTATTCTTATTGCCTTTTTCTGAACTTTAAATAATGGGTCAATACTTTTATACGCATTTCCCCAGATCTTTACACAATATGTTAAATGGGGAAGGATAAGTGAACAGTATATAGTATATAGAGCTTTGTTGTTAATAATATATTTAGATGTATTCATTAGGGCTGAAATCTTTGCAACTTTAGTTTTAATTGATGTGAGGTTTCCAGCTGCTTTACTTGAAAGCACTACGTTTTAGGTAACTTGATTGTACGATACCCCCCCAGAAGTCCTGGAGCAGGGTCAAATGACCCTTAGGTCCAAACTGGCAGGCAGGGTACACCCTGGACAGGACGCCAGTCTGTCGCAGTGTGAATGTCTGTGATATGATTAGAAATACGATTTCTTCCATGGTCCATATTCAAGTGGCCTTTAAAAAAACATACAAAAATATTTACTTTGTTGTTGTTTCATTGCCATACATATACAAATACCACTTGTGCTTGAAAACCAGTAAGACAAAGGAGATCATTGACTACATTTACACTGCAGGCCAAATGTGGACCAAATTCAATTTTTGCTAAATCTGATTTTTTCCAGCTGACTGTTTACTTTACAAGTCTAATGTGATCTGTATCAGACTCCAGTATAAACACGCAGTGGCCCCAATGTGGCCTCGACGTCACTTGCATGCTCAGTTTGATAGGGTGTAAACAAAGGAAGTTGACCGGAGGAGAAGGAAGTTGCTACTACGCAAAAAAACAGCTACTCAATTAAATTATTTAGTCCTAAAATTATGGAATAAGTTGATTTGATTAATCAACAAGTCATTCCAGGGAGTTCAGCTTCCCGATGGCCTTGTGTATGAAACTGTTTTTAAGTCGACTGGACCTGGCCCGCAGTCTCCTCCCTGAAGGCATTACCTTGAAGAGACTGTGTGATGGGTCTGTAGGGTCCCTGGTGATTCTGACGGCTTGGAGTACATGTCCTTAATGGAGGGGAGAGGAGCTCCACAGATCTTCTCCGCTGCTCTCACGATGCGCTGGAGGCTCCTTCAGCAGGAGGCAGTGCTGGCGCCGTGCCACACTGTGATGGAGCTGGTCAGGATGCTCTCTATAGTCCCTCTGTAGAAGTTGCACATAACGGAGGCTGGGACGCTAGCTCTTCTTCTGTTTACAAACAGATCGTGAACTGACAAACATCTGACCGACCTGCTCTGATGCAGCTGAAATCCTCGTGAAATGTTTGTTTGTTTATTAATCCAATATCTACAAGAGCTGTCAGGTCATTTTTCCTCACAAAGCAGCAGCACCGGAGGAGAGGCTGAGGGGAAAAAAAGTACTGCGCTGTAAACTTAGTTCTAAATGGACTTACTATGTCCTAAATGTCAAAACAAAAAGTGACAGACTTTCATGAAAGTGGCAGTTTAGCAAATAAATGTAAATCTCAAAATATTTACTTTGTACATGTCTTATTTATGCGGATGAATGTGTGTTTCACACAAGATTAATTACATTTCTGTAGCTCATTGAATGCAATCAGAGCAGCGTGTGGTCTAAACAGTGTGGAGCGGAGTGAGGGGCGTGGGTGACGGGGGAAAGCCAGGTGAGGGGAGGGTGGTGGTGGTTGAGCAGAGCAGAGTTCACTACTCCACCTACCGATGAAAACAATTCAAAAGACATTGCTTAAGGCAGCTTTAAAGTCAGGTGATCTGGAGTGACTAGACTTAAGTTTATTTTTTACGGTTCCTTAAATGCTTCCCATACAGAATATTTGTTTTTATTTTGGTTGTATTCAGAGGAAAATATGTACATAGTATTAAACATTGGACTGTATTAGGGCTGTAATCAACCAAGGAAATGGTTGGTCGACCAAGAGTATGGCACATGTAGCGATTAGTCGACCAAAAAAAAAAGTATTATTATTCAATTATTGAAAACCATTATAAAAACGGTGGCGCAGATGGTAGAGGGGGTCGTCTCTAGATCGGAAGGTCGGGGGTTCGAATCCCGCCTCCTGAAGGTGCACATTATCGTTGTGTCCTTGGGCAAGACACCCTCCTTGCCTCCAGTGTCTGCGTATACTGGTGTATGAATGAGAGTATGAATGGGTGAAGCCCCTTATGAGAGACCGACAGGCCCGATTAGAACCATGAGGCCGTCCTTCTGTGGACCCACCACCTGCAGGAGGAGCCATAGGGGCTGGTGCAGCTCCAACAGCTGCCCCCACAACTCGGCAACGGACAAGTGGAAGAAAATGGATGGATGGATGAATGGATGCTGCAATTGAAAGCCCCTGCATAGTAAAGTCTAGTCGACCAATGAAAATCTTGGTCGACCGCGATGGCATTGACCAATTAGTCGACTAAACGACCAAAGTTCCCAGCCCTAGACTGTATGAATAAAATACACATTGGTTTCCTGAGTCAAAATTACTCTTGGAAATCCCACATTTTTCTAACTGACTTGGCCCTTGGTGCGACAACAATCCCTACTATAGAAGCTCATGTGTTCACAGCCAGTTTGCTACAATGCTGGATGGAGGTCATGACTCCTGGGAGGTGTGTAATGTGTTACAGATGACTGCTTTCGTATGCGTCGATCCCTTGCGGAGCAAAAATTTGCCTGTGTCAGCTTGGTCTAAAATCATATAGATTTTTTGCTTTTTGTAAAACGTTCTAACCAATTAGAGCCCTTCAACTCTCCAGTCTGTTTTTTTTTTTTGTCATGGGTCAGACTTTTCCCTTTAAGCAGCCTGACCCACTGTGACCCCACACTGTGTTTTCTCCCATCTTCTCGCACTTTTCTGATATACAATGTGCAGTGCAGCCACAACTCACCATCAGTGCTTGTTGTTCATCTCCCAAAGATAGTAATCTGATTGCAATCTTGGCACGGCAATCAATTATTAATGATATTATGCATGTTCCCCAGAATTGTTGCACGCTGTTTGATGTTTGTGGGTGTCTTCTCAAGCTGCCAAAATCTTACACTGATTGATTTCTGCCTCATTCGTTTTGGTGCTGGTCCAGATCTGTGTGTCTTGTTCTCCTGCCATTTACTGTGTTCCATTAACAGAGAAGGTATCACAGTTCTGAAAAGGAGACTATGGTTTCAATGTAAATGATCTCTTTATTGAGAGACTGCATTATTTTTTTAAATGCATTATAATGTACTAGTCACTTGTACTAGTCACTTGATGTAGTCACTTGACTAGTACATTCTTGAATGGTTCTTTTGTTTTTTAAATGGCTCATTACATTTAATGATGATACCAACCTGGTTCAATGCAGAAGTTTATTTTAGGTTTTGATGTTTGTGTCTGGGGCCCAATGCTTTTGAGGTCTGTTTGGCTCAGGCCCTCACCACAGCACAATGTTTTCTTGAGGCAAAAATCACTCCTAATAACGTCATTTGTGCAGCCAGGCCACAGGGTGAGAGGGACCCAGCTGCAGATGCAAATGAACAGGTAGATGAAGAAAATCAAGAACAGGATTTAGAGGAGGACAAGTTCATTGCAAGGCATTAGCTGGTATGAGATACTGTGTGTGTGCTATATGTGAAAAGTTATGCCAATTTTATGCACCTCCTAACCTTTACTGAATGTGTACGGGGTTTTAAAGGTTGTGCTGTAAATCCTTAGCATCTATTTGGGGTTAGTGAAAAGCATACAAATTGAAGAAAGCGAAGTAATGAACATGCTGTTGCAAGTAGACATTTGTACCAAATCATATTGCAGAGATGTATTATACTGTGTCAAGCAGTTATCCAAGGCCTTTTAAAATGCCTTTTGGTTCGAGTCACACCGCTTTTCAACTCGAGTTCAATCAATCAAACCTTATTTATAAAGCGCTTTTCATACCAAAGGGTATCACAAAGTGCTTTACAGATTACAACATTTAAAACAATACGCCCAGCATCACACACACACACAGAGCCGGTGCTGGCCCTTCTGGGGCCGTAAGCAAAAATCCACCCGGGGGCCCTACAGTATATACGCATCCCATGGCTTTTCGACGAAGAGTGAATCTATACGGTCAACAACAGTTCCACTGTGCAGTAGAGCAGGGTAGAAGGAACATAATGACCTAATTTCAGGCCCTGTCCCTCTGTGTGAGAACCACTAACCACTAAGCCACTGTCAGACTGGGGTTTAGGACGACTACTGGTCTATTTCCCCACTTTTTAGAATGGTAAATGGCAAATGGTCACATTCTCTCATCTCTGATCCACAGTTTGAGAACCGCTGATTTAAAACTAACTGAAATCTGCACCTGACGGTTATTTCTGTCTCACCACTGAGAATTAGCCGGTGAGTAGCCCAATTCGTTTTAGACTGTGCACATTCAGAGAACCAGAGTTAGTGTAAGTAACTGTGCCCTTGAGAACCGTGAGGATTCAACGCCTCTTCAGAGTTGCCAGGTCCGTGGTTTTCCCGCACAATTGGGCTACTTTAAATGTGCTGCAGGTTGCATTTTCTTGGGCTGATTTTAAACCTTCTGCGGCTGCAACTTTATCTTCCTTGATGATTTATAAGACGAATCCAAATAGGGCTAACTTATCAAAAACATTACTCGTTCGAATTCACAAGCAACCCAGTAAGATACTACTTTAAGCCGGTTTCACCATGAAATATAATAAATTCAAAGGTTTACTTTGTTATAAAGCCTTTTTCTCTGAGGGGGTGTGGCATTACAAGGCGAACAGCTGTGGGGGAGACTCTACAGTTCTTTCTCGTTCCGTGGAGCGCGTTTGACAAAGCAGAGAGAGTTCCCATGACAAAGCTGAGACAGATGAGAGTCTAACCTTTCTCTCAGTTTTTATTTGGCTCAAATCGGCCTGTGGACGGCTGAGAAACATCCTGTTAAAGTCTCCAATCTGAAATAGGCTGTTATACGCACACAATAAATAAGCGATCAATTCCACGGCATCACACGTGGTGGTTCGGAATTGTCCACAATATTTTCTTGCAACTTGAAAAGGAGGTATTTAGTCATTTAGCCCATTCACATAATGTTTGTCCCTGTATTGAGAGACAATGTCATTTTTTATATCGTTGTGGACACAATATAATTTATGTTACGCTCTGCTCCATCAGAGCAGCATAAACGGTGACTGTAGAACACGGGGACACGTGCTGAAAAAGTAAAATGAAATGAAGGATGTAAACTGCTTGAGTAGATCATATTTGTGAGACAATTATGCCGTAAAAAAAAAAGAAGAATAAAATATCACTGAATAAATCTTGCCAATAGGCGTAAGGCTGGGATTTTGAAGTAATTCGTCCATTGTCAATTATATCGTCAAATATATCGTTATCATGATATTTATTTTTTCATATCATGATATAGATATTAGGCCATATCGCCCAGCCCTACTCTCAGAAGTGATCTCTAATTTTAAAAGCCGGTTCGGTTGCTCGGTTTACTAAACACATCCCACATCCTTCTCCTCTGACAAATGACCTAATTGCAGAAATGAAAAGTAAACAAATGCTAAACCTGACATTTGTTGTTTACCACATTACTTGGCCTTGTGTTTTCATGTGGCAAATCCATTTCAAATGTTGTCACTGCATGAGGGCTAAAGTAAAGCACCTTGCTTGTGGTCTGCCCGTCTGTTTGAAAACTAAATGAGTATGGCAAGTGCCCAGCTGCAGGGCGGAGACATTTTTCATTTGCTTCTGTACCGGATGACACGTTGTGAACTAGAATCCCCCCCCCAAAAAAAAAAAACTCACTAACTCACTGGCCACACTCTAGCACCCCATCTGGTCTTTGTTTAGAACCTGCATTTTCCCACATTGTTCTGTAAGGTCTCCTGCCCCTTTTACAAGACGGACAGACAGACTGGGCATGCCGAAAATAGTTGGCTATGATTGTCAAGCACTTGAGGGCGAAGAACATTCGATCATGTGACAGTCGCGTATTTCCACAATGGTTCAAAATAACTTCTGCGGGATTCCTGAGATGTGAACTGGCACTGGCATGGGCTATAACTTTCCTGTCTGTTTAGTAACTACAGCTCTGTCATCTCTAGTGGCAGACTTTATAGCATTAGTGGTCAGTAATAATCACTTAGGAAGACTTGAGAGGATCAAACGAGGAACAGGGAGGAATATGGACTGATGTTTTTCTTTGCTGTTCCCTATAAGAGATTTAACAGACTGTACATTTAATTGCTTTTAAATACCTTGGGTTAGGTACGAGTAATGTTGGCTATACGAGAACTATACAGTACACATGACATTATGTGAATATGAAGTGATGTATTTTTAATTGCATAAACTACTACTACTACAGCACTAACTACAGACACTTTGAAAATGACCTGTCTGATTACTTATGCAGTTGTTTACACTGGCAGTTTTGATAATAGTGTGATTAAGCTGTCCTTCAGGTTAGAATTCATATAATATATATAATCTTGCTGCTTTTTTGCTCATTGGAAAACCACATTTTGAATGCTAATAGCAGTTTTGCAAGAAAGGAAAACAAGAGTTAATCAGCAGTCAATGCTTTTGGGTTAAAGACACATTAATTATTTTTGCCAGTTTGCTGAATTGATTCCACTTGTTGCATATAATCTGTATACATGAGGTGTCTGGATGTAATGTTTAAGAAGGTTCAAATGAAACATGAACATTTAAGAACTTGCAGCTTTTCATTTGACTGTTTTCCTTCCTGCGTTTGACAGACTGTGACAGCGAGCCCCGCGCCCACTGCTTCTGATTGTGACCACATCAAAAACTGGTGAGTAATTACGCCATGTGCCATACCTTTCCACCGTTTTGCTTTTATTTTGTGACTGCGGATGGCCCCGACTCTGGAATTTGTCCCTGTTTTTTTGTGTGTGAAAAATGCAGAGGTCACAGGATTGCAATAGTGTGTGTGGAGGGTATGAACAATAGAGTATCCAGGAACCACTCTAAATTACAGATTGTTTGGCTTCCTGCGAGCTGAATGACGAGAGGAAATGACCACTTCCATGTCCACAATCAAGCATTGCAGATTCAAAGTTCAAAACCTTCATGACCCTCCACTTCTGCATAACCAGCAATACAGCAATTCCGCTTTAAATTACTTGGTACCAGATGGGACACAGCCCTAGAGCAAACGTGTTCGTGGCCAGAAATGAAATGACATTTTCTTAGGTCACAGTAACTGGATGTTACTGGCTTTAATAGTCAACCTTTTAGTGTCATGTTTGAAAGCAAAGTGCGGTGCTGGAGGTGATGCTCTTTTTTTTATGTCAGTTTTAATCACAGGTTGAATTCACCTGACTTGGATGCAAAAGGCCATGTTAAATGAGTTGAAAGAGGAGCATTTACATAAGCAAAACAGGAGGTGAACACATGTTGTAAGCTGTTGTAAATTTATAAAAAATAAATAAATACATTGAAATAGTTCATAACAAGCCGATTATGTTTATTTATACAGACTCATTGTTTCCTTTTATGATTAAAAAAAGCTTGTGAATCCTGTTAAACGGACCTAACCAGGCTCCAGCAGGTCCAGGGTGTGAAAGCTGGGTGCGATTTTTCTTTTTGGATCAGAGTGTCCAGAATGTAGTACCGGCCAGCTCCAGCAGCAGCAGCCTCTGCATGCTCCAAAAACACTGTCCTTTGAAAGTTGAACATTTTAGGACCTAGTTCAGTGGCCAGTGCTAATGTGTTGGTGGTGAGACACATAGTGTGACAGTGACCCCTAGCAGCAGCAGGAAGTATTGCAGTTTGTACTCGTCAAATCTACTTAATGGATTTGTCTCTTTGTTATTGTGAAATTATGCATAACAATTTTGCTTTTGATGCAATTATTTTTTATTTTATTTTTCCTTAGTATTATGCTGATGATTTTGATACTTACCTTCTTCCTATTGTTCGGAAACAAACTACAAATATTCAGAGTATCCTAATTAACCTTGTTCCTCTGGTCCATGTTCTTCTTTGCCTTCCTCTCCGTCATGCTTAATCTTTTGCACCATTCATCAATAGTTTTTGGGTGTGTCCAAAGTAAAACAGATTCCTTCTTTTGGATTGACACAGATGAGGACTGCTTATACTGATTCTCTGCAGCCCTTATTTATTTAAGTAGTGTTGATGATTAACATACTACTACACGTCCACATTTCAAAGCTGGTATTCTGTCCGTCAATTCCTGATTATACTGGACACACTATGCCTATGTTTGGTTGGCATATAATATAGATGTTATATAGCAGTTCACATGTCTTTATCTTTCTTTAAGATGTACAGTAGTTATTAAGACTAATTAATTACAAATATGCTCTGAACACTTTCAGTTCTACCCTTCACTTCTGCATAGCGCTGGATCTCATCTGTATTAGTTGTTCCAGGTGCTCAAAGTTGTTGACTTGATGGACCTTGCCTGCACGATTAATGCAAGGTGTTTTCTTAATTTGATAAAAAGAATAACAGGTTAGATTATAACAGAGCTTGCGGTTGAGCAGGTGGACCATGATGGAAGCTCATAACCGCCTGTGAAAACCTACAGGAGCAATTAAACAGGAAGGTCTGCAACTGTAGAAGGTTGACCTCGTCAGGCTGAGGTTCAGTGGTTGCCACATCTGGGCTCCATGTTAGCTCCAGAGCTAAAGGAGGTTGTCCGCTGAGAGCGCTTGTTCTGGAGTTACATTAATAGCACTAGGTTGTCTGTATAAATCCCTGGGAGTAGAATAAATGCTTAGCTTTAGAAGTTTATTTTTTTCTCTCTC
Source organism: Proterorhinus semilunaris (assembly GCA_021464625.1). Taxonomy (NCBI): domain Eukaryota; kingdom Metazoa; phylum Chordata; class Actinopteri; order Gobiiformes; family Gobiidae; genus Proterorhinus; species Proterorhinus semilunaris. The sequence goes on along the minus strand of CM038356.1, from coordinate 14,157,091 downwards.
CTCCGTGCACTTTCTCATGCACGGTCAAACATGACCGCCTTTAACAGCGTGCTTTATATGCAGGCTGGATTTCAACACTGGGCTTGTTAAACGGCTACATTTCAAAATTGGTCTAATGAGAGCTTTTCTGTTCCTCGGACATACTTTTATTTTTGCACATGTTGCTAACTTCCTGGCTTTTGGGATTAATTTGTTCTTGAAAGAAATCAATGGTGTGGCATTTTTCAAAGTGAAAATGTTTCCTTATGATGATGTATTTTACTTTGAGTAGTATTTGCCCGATGAAGGAAATGTTGACTTAATGTCCTTATGATAAAATATATTTTTGCAAGTTTTGGCAGTGTGCAGGATTTTGTTCTTATCTATTTAGAGTTTGAAATAGCTAAATAAAGAATTCTAACAATAAACAACTGTGAGACACGGTTTATTGATAAGCATGAGCATGCACGTTACTTACAATTCTAAACAGCCATTTCAATATTATTTAGTAGACAATGTACTGCCCAGTGCCCACCTCGAAGGCAGTGGGAATGAAGTTGAAGGTGAGGGAAAGGCGCAGTTTGTTTGTCAGACCCAGGTGTATGCTCCCGCTGTAAAACATCAAGGTGCCTCTCAGCAGGACTCCAGAGCGCTGAGTTTGATGGCTGTGTTAAGAGACTGCTACATCAGCCTCACTGTGGCAGGTTCAAACGGGATCAAACAACATCCTGTCCTGTCGCTCAACAAGGGGGAGATGGAACATAGCATACACCGAGTTATTCCACACAAGGACACATTCAAAAAGTTTTGCCTTTGCTATGTTTAGGCCACGAGACCAATACCAATGTATGTGGACCAAATCAATAATAATGTTGAGGTTCAACATAAGCTCATACAAAAGTTTTACATCATGTACAAATGATCATTAATCCAAGATGGCGCCTTGTTGCTCTCGTGCGCTTTGTTTTGATTTTGTGCATTTCCATCAGACTCATGAACAAAAAAAGACCCAATAACTCTGTATCTAACTCATGAACGTAATGACCTGCTCCAGCCATTGGCACTGCTCTTTTGCACTATGTGGTACGTCCACACTCATACCTGCTGCTAACACCTAATGCACCTGTACATCTGTACATACAGTGCATTCACGCTGTTGTTCTGTGTCAAATTGTTGTTGTTGGAATGGAAGTTTATTCGTATGGCGCTTTTCACATGACACAAGCTGGAGATTTGTTCCTCATTCACTCCACATTTGTCTTTTTTTAATCATATTTTATTTTCAATATACTTTATGCATGCCCTTATAGTTTTATGGTTTTTTAAAGTTTATTATCTATCTAAGTTTTATGTTATATGTTTTATGTTTCATGTTGCACGATTGCTCTGTAGAAAATTCCTAGTTTATGAACCTTTTCACTGACAATGGCAGTAAAACCAATGCTGATTCTGATATAATCTGTACTTAATCACATAATATCAAAATAACATTTTGGAATTCCGTTTGGATGTTTTTTTTGTGTGAATCCCCTATAGAGTTATAGGCCCCTGCCCTCAATCTGAAACTATGACAGTAAAATGTAGAGTACTGTAACCAGTTAGAAAATGTAGTCAATTGCTTACACGCCAAATCTCCATTGGGTATAAGATGGCGATTGCTGTGCTATACTCTTCAACCAGACAAAAAGAGACTTTGTTGGTAAAGTTTTCTTGTGTGCTTCTATGTATAAGCCCAACAATTAACCATCAATTGTTCAACTGGATTGGATTTGACATGTTTATGAGAATCTAAATTAAAATAATCTATTTTGTGTCAAAATTATGAAGAAAACTATCACATGTTTCAAGCAGTTACTGTTAACAGTCCATGTGCAATTTAAGTCAACCAAAGTTCTTTTTTTCACGTTAAGGCATTTTTAGCAACTTTTAATGTTGGGGGAAAAAGCCATCAAAGTCAGTGACTGGCTCTGAGATATCAGCAGCATCAAAGTGTGTCTAAAGGAACTCTCGTTGCTCCGTCAGCTTATTCCTAAATTCACATTTTTCTCTTCACCGCGCTGCATCTTTGATATATTTGCAGTGGCTGTCTGCCAGCGCCTCAGTGATGATATAATATGTGTCAGTCAGAAAAGGACATTTTGAGGCGTACCTAATGTGTTCCCAGAATGTACACAGACGAGCAATTTCAATCTCCCACAACTGCTTCAGCTTATATTGCACTCATCAAATCACAGTTTATCTATCAACAATAAACAAACTGTGTGCTCCTCTCCATTTTTGATTTTTAGGATACAACAACATTAAGACATTGATTCCATCCATGCAGACACAGTCAATATTAGGATTTGGCTGAGCACAGCATGGTATTTGTCTGTTCAGAGTATTTCAGTACTCCAAATTGCTCGACATTATCCAATTACCTTTACCCTAGATCATAGTTGCTCAGTCAGTCAATAAAAAAACAGCAACAAAAAGAACAGCAACATGATTTATGCTTTGATTCTGCCATGAATTATTTTATAAAAGATCCATTAGCATTTTTTTAGGACACTCTGCACTATGGTTCTATGCTGTCACACTCAACCTCAATGTTTTGTCCTTTGTAGGTGATTACTTGTAAATTGAGCCAGAGCAAAACATGTCATAGGCTGTAGTTTGTTAATACTGCACATTTTGAATATGCTGTAATTGTACTAAATAGTTTTGATAGGACAGCTCAAATGCTATGCTTTGCTTGGGGGTACAAACATTTGTAATTTTTCTTGTGTTGTTGGACTCTTCCATTCAGCAGTCTGTCCAGTGCTACAGAAGTCAATTGCATTATTATACATTTTGAACCTCCTGAGACAGCGGGACGTTTGGCTTGGCCTCCTGAGGTCCTGAGCAGCGTGTACAAGTTTACGAGTGACATGTTGGCGGCAGGAGGACAGTGCCAGCACTTTCTCTGCTGTGCTCCCTCGTTCATTCAGAGAGTATTCGTGTTGTACCGAGCTACCTGCATAATGCCCGTCAGTGTCACTGCACTCTTGTGAGTTTAGTTAACCGTGAACTAATGACATGTGTGCTACTTTGATCCGCTGTGGTCCTGTTTGAATTCAAACGCTTTTGTTCTACATAAAACTATGAAGCTGTCAGATCATGTTCATGGATCATCCAAACATACTGGAACTTCAGGAGGGATACGTCAGATTGTGTACGTCCGTAGCTGTTTGTAAAGCTTAAAGTACAACAAAACCCTGTTTGAGATTAGACAAAATATCATTTAAGTTTGGACTGTGTTTGATTTTAGATAATTAGATAATTATTACTGTATTTTACAGACTATAAGTCGCTCCAGAGTATAAATCGCACCAGCCTTGGCAACTACCTAGGCATGGAGGCGTAACTGCACCGTTTACCGTTTAAGCCTCTCCCAGCAGCACGTTGTTCAAGCGAGTAACGTCCGCTTTCTTTTCGCTTACTGTTTGTTTTCAGTCGTACAGTAAGTAAGTAAGTGCTTTATTTGTCATTATGCAACCGTACAGGGGTAGCACGTACTGGTACACAAGCCTAGAGTGCCCTCCAGCGGCTGTCAGTGTGAAAATAAAAATGTTGATATATAAGTCGCACCCCCAGCCAAACTAAGAGAAAAAGCGTGACTTATTGTCCGGAAAATATGGTACTTACGCACTCGCCCTAGTCTCATTAACAGTCTTCATGCCTGATCTCACTCTGCGTGACCACCATTAGTAGTAAAGTGAGACAAGTAGCATGATGTGGTCGGACATCGAGGGACTAATTTACCGCAAGAAAGGTCACAGAATATTCTAACTCAGAAAGTTAGTTCAAATATTGTACAATGTATGCAATTATGTGGATACAATGTAACTCTATGTAAAAGTAACTTCATACAGTACAATTCCCCACAACAGTGATGAAAAAGTGGTACATTATCTAAATTGGTGGGGGGAAAAGGTCTAGATGGCTGTGCAGTAGAACCAAAATATAGGAACAGGTGGTCACCCATAGGATCTCAAACTCTAGTCATGTGTATTTGTTTACCGTACAATGGAAAGAATCTTTTAAAACTAATGTGTACTTTACAATAACAGAACCCCAGCAGATACTGAATGTGTCTACATGGTCAAAATAATTCACCTGAAGTTAAGTCACATTCAAATGTCAGAGATCAAACCTTACACATAATGTGGATTCTTCTTTTCTTTTTTCATGTGTCTGCATTGAGATCATCTTTGCAATGTCTCACATTCATTCCTCTTGTAATGAGGATCATGTTAATGGATATAGGTTTGGCAAGAAACATAAAAATAATGACCAAGGACATGAGGCTCCGGACTGCTTTGAAACATGCTCTGTGGCATCATTAGTGACAGACATCAATCCGTAAATGGTGTGTGTTTGTGATCTGGTATGGGCACTTTACTGTAGAGACCATGTGTCCTGCATGTCCTTGTTGTAATGATGACATGCGCATTTAACTTCTGAAAATATTGTGAGATCTTCATAAGTCTTGATAACGTCATACAAACTCACCTTCAGCACCTTTTTTACTTGCTTGCATTGTGCACCATCTAGTGAATTTCAAAGGAATAGCATGCATTTTTGTGTGTGAGTTTATTTGTGCATTATGTGAATTGTGTTGATGAATAATGGGTTTTAACCAATTCTGCGCTATTTAAAAAGTATTTAAATTTGTTAGTGCTTGTTTTGCACTAACAAAACCACCAGTGTCTGCGTACACTGGTGTATGAATGAGAGTGTGAATGGGCCCCCTATGAGAGACCAACAGGCCCGTTTGGAACCGTTTGGAACCATGAGGCCGTCCTCCCGTGGACCCACCACCTGCAGGAGGAGCCATAGGGGACTGGTGCTATGTGACTTGGGCAGCTCCAACAGCTGCCCCCACGACCCGGCAACGGTCAAGTGGGAGAAAATGGATGGATGGATGGATGGATAGTGCTTGTTTTAATTAAAACAAACAAAAAATGATTTATTTCTTATTGTCACTGCAGTAGCCCTCAGTGGACAAACTAAGATTGCGAAACAATTATATTCTCATAAAAATGTGGATATCTACGCAAATCTCACTTATGTATAGCAAATAATATAACATAAGCCATCAAACTTCACTAAAGGCGCAAACAGAGTTGAGTAATGTGATGTGACAGAACATTACTTACTATAGACTCTCGTGACATTTAATAAAAGAGGCAATAGGGGAAACTTAAGCACTAGAAGAAAGTCGACAAGCCGGATTAAAATCACATTCACAGATCTGCTCTACTGATCACCCAGAGCTACTCATCGTCTGTATGTTAATACGTTTTCTGTAAAAAATTACTCAAAGAACTAATGATATTGGTGAGGTTGCTGTGTTCTTTCGGACACCACTAGAGGTCAGTGTGATCCTAGTGGAGTGAGGATGCCTTTTACATGAGTAGGAGGAGAAGCTGCTGCGTGCTTTATGGCCATGTCTGCTGCAGGATGACTCCATGCTGCAAAAGCTTTAGTTTTTCATCACCATCTTTCTTTTAGCACCTTTTGCATACCAACCAGATGAGACTCCACCTGCTTGTGTCATTTGCATAAGCCAGCTTCTGAAAGCCACCCTGATGTATTGCACAGTCTGAGGGAGACATGCGTTCAAAAGGAATAGCTAATGACTCTGTTGCCCTCATTGACGCATGTCAGTCTATTTCAGGCGCGGCGACTCACACTGTCAAACATGGGCAGTAGAGCGATGCTCTGTACTGGTCCGGCTGCGACGTCAGCATGGACACTGAGATAGTAAGAAAACTGATGATTACTGCATTACATAGGCACTACATTTCCATCACTTTTGGTCAGACCTTGAGGCCCCTTTAGGCCTTGTTGTCCACCGGAGGGGACTCATGTTGCTTCATATCAACATTGAACCAGTGTTGGAAAATAGATGTGTATAAGTTTACTTTAGCATTACAGCAAACTCAGTGTTTTAAACTGCTAACAACAAGTACAAATCTGTGAATTGTTCTACAATATGGAAACATGAAGAAATCCCAAAAAGTTAATTTGGTCTTCTTGTGTTAACTACTGGAGATTAAAACAAAAAGCTGAACAAGAACAACTCAAATCTGCCATATCCGACTATTTCAAAAGAGAGAACCACATTATGGACTGGGACAGAGCTAAAATCATCAGGACAGAGGACAACTAACACCGGCGCTGGATTTTTTCCAACCTCCACGGGTAGGAAAACGGCACCACAATCTGTGTAAATCAGCTGAGAAGACACGGTAACATCATGTGCCCAAACCCTGAGGAAGACTGCAGAAAGTGAGCTGTTGAAACTGTCAGGTATGAAAAAAACACACTGGTCTGATTTAAAAGAAAACTTTTGCAAAAAAAACATGAAGACTTTTATTTAACCTTCTTAAACAAAAAAGGGTTAGGGTTAGGGTTAGGGTTAACATAACATAATGAGATAACAGGCTGCTGTGTGCTGCATCATGTTGATTGTCTCTCCGTCTAAAGCCTATGAAAAAAATAAATGAAAAATAAAATTAGCAATAAAACTAAAAGGAATATTTTGGTAACTGTGAATGAAAACTGATGTTCTGCTTCTCCAGTCTAGTGGTTCCACAGCCCCGGTTATCTCGAGGAAAACATAATTGGTCGCCCGTGGGCTCCGCTCCATTGTACTCTCATGTCGTGCTTGTGACACCACTTTATTGGACGAGATACAGAGAAACCAAACATGTGATCATGGCGGCGCGTTTCACCCGGCCAGACCTTTCACCTGCCTCTCTGTCTGTGTGCTTGGCCATAACAACGCTCAACCCCTTATCGATCCTTAAGAGTCCACTTTTCCACCACTCTGTTGCCGTCCCTTGACCCATCCATACCATGTACGCACAAACACACCCGCACAGTTACAGGGCATGCTGACATTAGAGGTCGAGCATATTTGAGTTCTTGAAGCAATGGAGGAGGATGGGGTGGGGCAGAGGCAATTTGTTATATTGTCAGATGTTTTGTTTGTTTTTTCTTGCCTTGGATATGGCCTGATAATACAATCGTGTAGCTCTCATTCCTGATTTGGTTCCCCTTTTAGACCGGTCAAGTCTTAATAACTTGTGGGGTCAGTCTTTACATCAGCAAACTTGATTTCCAAAATAGTCATTGTGCTCGCCCCCCCTTGGGAAAAGAATAGGAGCAAAGCCAAGGGGTGAATGCCATCAGCTGTGGGCAGAGAGGGCACCACGAGGCCCCCCTGAACCTTGGCCGGCTCTCCCGTACATGACTGTATATCACAGGGTGCAGAGTAACAGAATCCCCGACGTGATGTGCTATGCCTGGCCAGGAGGTGGAAAGGGGGCAGTAAATTTAACCAGTAAATTTAGCAGGCGGCTTTGTGGGTTAGGGCTGGAGTCACATAGGCCAGTGCTGCAACCACAATGAATCAGCTCCTAGCCATACCTTCGCGGGCTTAATGACCAAATGGCGACACTTCTCCTGTTGCAATCTGTTGCCAGTGGAAGGAAAGGAGGGGGGGGGAGGGGAGGGGGGGGGGGGGGGGCTTTAGATAAACTCAAGCCCACTTTTATTTCCAGGCTGTGTGTCGGATAGCATCTGTCGGCTTGGATAGATATTATGTTTCAAAAGCAATAGCGCCTGTCATGAACTGATGTCGGGATGATACGGGAGATTTTTCATCATCGCCGTACAGATGTTTCTCAGATGTTTGTCATTCAGCCACTTGTCTAGCGCCGCATATACTCGACAGCGGTATGTGAGATTGTTGGCAATGTCACGGGCGCTGTCCTTAAGCCAGTCTCGACCTTGGCCCTGCGCGCTGGGAGGCCCGTGCATTCTCAGTGTTATTATGAAAATGAAGTTTCCTTCTGCAGAGCCTTCAGCGGATGACAGTTGCGTTTGGTTTGGTGATATATCTTTGATGGAGATGGCTGGGCTGTTTGATGTTGACACTCCTTTGATTTTCAGAATAAACATTTATTTGATATGAGAAAAATTAGACGTGGGTATCTCGGGCGTCAGACTGAGTAGGGAGATTGTCACTGGCTCTTTTGGTGCATCTAATATTCATTTGTTTAAAGTATTGGGGATACATTTGTACCATGAGGCCTTTGGTACAGATCTTTATTTAGATTTCTCTTGCTTCAAAATACTTTTTATTTGTTCCTTCTCTTTTCAGGTTAGATTATTATTAAAATGGTATAAAGGAATACATAATGATAATATAATAGTTAAAAATCTGAAATAGATTTACATAATTAATAAATCATATAATTATGGTTGTTAATAACATAATTCATAATTATTGTGACCATTAAAAGCATTACATTCATAACAACAAGTAACAAATGATCAAGTTAAAAGATTGGTGACTAGCTGTGTTGACAGTGATGGGTATTTGTAATTATTGAAGAAAAGGTTAGAGTTTTCTTTCCTTGCCTTGGGATTAGTAGAATATTGTGATGTTTATATTGCTGATTGTACAGTCACCGGAATAGGACAAAATAACTGTCATATCTTTTTTGATTATGCAGTAAATGAATGTATCAAATTATTTAGTACACAAGGGGGTAGGTGCAAACAAGCTTAAGCTTCTGCCTACTCTTTTTGAGCGTCATATCCACGCTATTTATTTATTTAATTATTTACATATTTACGACGGCTTTGATTACTGTGCTGAACTTTGTATATAAGTTGAACTGTGTGGAATCCAGATGCTCAAATAAAAAAGATGAATTGAATTGAATTGAATTGAGATTAGCTCTTTTTGTTGCCCAGTCAAAAAGAGCGGGGTAACCGCTCTCATCAAAAGAGCTGGGCAACAGCTCAGCTCTTTGATGATGTTATTACTGGCTTCATAAACCGCACCTTTATGACCGTACGACACTTTTATAAGGTTGATGTCACTGTTCATTAGTCCAGAGCTCTAATGGTAGTATATGTCAATGTGTGTGTGTTTCTCTACATTTACAACACTATTGTCTTTTCAAAAATAAACAATATTGACCAAATACATATGAAGAGACCAGCAGGTTGCATAGGAAACAAATCATGACCTTAGAATGAGCCAGTGAAGACGAGATCATTCAAGCACATGTTTGAATAAAAAGAGATTTCATTGAGGAACAACATGAAATTGCTTGAACACTCAGCGTAAATCTCGTACGACTTGAATGGACTATTATATACATCTACAGTATGTCCTATATATTCTTCTCTCTCCAAGGCCATCTATCTGCATGACTCATTTTTATTTACTTTTCAGAAGAGGCTTTGAGGAGATTTACTGCCAGATTACAATTTCTATCTAATTCAAGAAAAGAGACATTTTTACTGTTGTATTATCGAGTCATTTAATCTAATTACTCATATGCTGCTCAATGTCTAATAAGCTGCAAGTGTTCTTATTAGCACCCACTCAAGCGTACCGCACTCCTTGAGCTAACTTGCAGCAGATTGTAATACTTATTGTTGCTAATTGCAGGTTTATGGTATGTAGCTGTATTATCTGTGACAAAGTACACCCATCTGTGCAGTTTGTCAGCGTCTACAATACAAGTCATTTAACCACTCACGTTGTATATTAGGTTGTAAAATACAACGCAGTGCCAAACACCGCTCCGTCAGTCAACATACCATCAAATAATTGCTACCACAAACCATTACTAGTTCAATTTACATTGCACCAGAGTTTGAATAAAACCCATGGTATCCTTGTTGAGAACCCGAAGCTTCAATCACGTCCACAATAGACAGTTGGCACACAGAGCTAAAAAAACAAAACAATTACACATGCACCACTACGGGCCATTGATCAGCTGTTTGAAAAGTTTTACCCAGCAGAAAATCATGCATGTCATGTGTGCCATAAATATTACCCTGCCTTTCTGTAAGCTTAAGATTTATGAGACAAATAAGTGATTAATTGGTTGAAAAAAAAGGCCCTGCTGCTCCTTGTACTTAAATAATCCAGCCGTATTTCAACCACGGTCGTGCTTCAGCGTGTGCTCAAGACTAGACCCAAAGTTTGTACTTTAGAAATAAATGAGGACTTTGCAAGTATATTACCTAAGTCATTTGTAAACGTAACGTAATTAACTGCAGGAAATTAAAGGTTGTATTATGCAAGTAATCTTGCCAAATGATGACGACCTGAAATATAGTTTGTTCTTTGACAAAGATGACTAAATGTCATTTATAGTGAGGTGCTGCTGTATGTACATTGTTTGTTTTTTGTTATTATTCAGTGCAAAATGTTACTTTATAACCGAATGTGCTTTTCATTTCTGCCTTCAGCTTTAAATGCTTTGTTTTCGGTCCATGTCTCTTCAGGGAATCATATCAGAAAACACATTAGAGAGAGCAACACGCTAATAATTACGCATAAGCCACATTATTGAAACATTTTATTTGCTGGAGTGGGATGTTTCTGACCCAGTTCAGTGGTGACAAGGGTCTTATCCACATTGATACTGATGCTGTGATGAAAGCCATTCAGCAGCTGCTTTGTTATTCCTTTGTCCTCAAAAGCCCTCTGTTTACAGTAAATACGTGTCTAGACAGGCTAATGACTGAAGTGTGAGTGCAGGACATGATGAGCCACAGGTGTCATGTTTGAGTGTTTGCTTTTGCCCGCTCACCACTTGTCTGTCCTCTTTGTCCTTTTGATAACCTCCACACAACCAAAGGACCAGTGACTGGGTGGTCTGTGTTGCCAATGGAGTGCTGCATGGAGGATATGGACTTCCCCCTTCTCAGGAGAGTCTGTATACCTTTATAACTCGAACCTATAGTTCAGTTGGGAGTAAGGGAAAACTCTGGTCCAATGGTCTATTGGTTTTTGGTTCAGCCAAACAGAACACTTTTGAGTCAGAGTGAAGCATGTTTCACATCTTCTGGAAGACTGTTCCATTCAAAAAGCAAAATAACAATGTCAAAAGACCATTATTCAGTAAAAAACAAGACCGAAACGGCAGAGGTTGAAGCTTAATTTATATTCTGCCCCTATGACCCTTTTTACAATTATCCAAATTATTTGTATGGTGCATATTATACTAGTGTCCTATTGCTCTGTGAAATATGCTCACGTGATTCAATCATCAGCATGTAGTTGGTTGCTCTTTCATGCTCTAATATTCTAAAGTATATACCAGGTCGATATTTAATCAAACAAATGCTTTGTAATTCAATTCTCTATTAATTTGCTCTAATGAAATCACAGAGAATGTTCAAATCTCAATGAAACACATTTATTTATTGTTATTTTTCTAATTTCCCAGACAATGGTTATATATTGTGTGTCCATAGTGGAGGTGAAGTTATCGCTCTTGTAGCTGGCTTATGACATCAAGCAGCTCAGACTCCCTGCGGGTCACTGTGGGCTGGGTCTTGGTCTTTGGATATGTAGTAGATGACAGTTCACGGCCTCCGACTGCACCAATCTCTGCCCCCTGTACCGCTTTTTATTCCTCTGATTCTTGGTTCTTTGCTGTATTTCTTAAACTTCTGCTGCCTTTCCGATTCTAGACTCGCTGCTTCATTGGTCTTGCCAATAAGAACATCATCAGTGACGGCTGGATTATCAAGGTGGCTTTGGATTTGATATTTCATATTGTCATTTATCAATCGTGTGCCCACAGCTCTGAGGAACTTCTTTTGTATTAGTTCAGCACTGCACTGTTCGTCTGCACCTGGCTCTCTTGCTGATGCTAAGAGACGCTCCTTCAGCTCAATTGCTCTGAACAAGAAGTTCTGTGGGGACTCGTGCTCTTGGGTGATGTTAATCTGCCTGTGATAGAGGTCAGTTGAGCTATCTTCTTTGTAATGTCCCTTTAAGATGGTGCGGAGTTGAGAGAGTGTTAGGTCTGTTTTGATCTCTAACATGTCTCTAAGACTCAGGCCTTGGCTACAGCTCTAATGACAGCTTCAACGATTTCGGTTTCACTGTGACCCATTTTCAGTCCCATTTCAACTTCATGAATCACATTGGAGTATGATAACTTGTCCCTTTCACCTCGCTCACCAATTTGACCATTGATTTTGAATTCTCTGCGAATTATGAACTCGGCTGGGTTGGCTGAGATGTAACTGACGTGGGACCAATAGATGTACTCAGGGTGCGATTTGTCAAAAAAACAGAAGGGGCGATAGTTTCTCAATCACTTTATTGCATAAAAAGCTCATACATTTCATGCTGTTGAACTTGAAACCCAGTGTTGTAAGATGTGTTCTATAGTAGTAGCCACTGTGTGCAGAGCGTCCGTGCCTGTGTGTTTTGGGGCTGAATATAAGCGCGCACAGCCCAATTTCAATGCGTAATGATCCAGCCTATAGCCTACTCCGAGGCAGATATTAATATATACGCAGAGGCCTATGTTACGTGTTCCTCTGCATAGTTTTGAATTATATTCAGCGAGGAGCAGCAAGGACGAAAGGAGATGAGAGACTTCAAATGGCCTGTGTATAGACGACCCCTCCAGAGCGCGTGTTGCTCAGGGAGTTGGGCTGTTTTGGAAAACTCTTGATGATCAAACTTCAAGTAACCAGCGTAGTGTGACAGGTGTCTTTCTTTTTTGAGGGACAGAGCGGGAAATGTTACAGCATGCACATGTATGAACACGGCTGGCACTTCTCAGAACCGAATCAGAACCGTGCGTAAAGGTTCTGCATCCTGTTTGTCAAACTGTCGTAAACTGTTGTAAAACGCGCAGGGTGGGGGCAAAAAAAAGTCCACTCTTACAATATAGTTCCCCGGGCCTGTGCCATCCCGGGAGCGCGTCAGCTTTCAGGCGTTCATAAGATAAACAAAACAAAAAACACCTATAAGTTCTGCAAAAATCCTGGTGCAGGTGACGAGACATGCGATCCATGAGTGTTTCTGACTCCGCAGGTCCCTCGCTCTCTGCAGTCATCTGCAGACTATAGACCCCGTGCGCATCAAAGTCGCTAAAGCAGAGATCATTCATGTAAAATGAAAACCATTGGCCAGTACGTGCACGGACCTTGAACACACAGCCAAATTTACGATTCCACCCCCCCCCTGCGTTTAATACAATATTACAGCAGAAGTGGGGATAGGGATAAAAGAAACAGAGACAGGCACAAGAAAACCAGAAGGGGAGAAAATCCCCCCCAGCAAATCGCACCCTGGATGTACTTGAAACTTGGTTGGCAGCCCCAGTTGTGAGCTTTGCCATTTCTTCCTCTAACTGTTTTGTTGCCGTTTGAAAGCTTAACTGGAGGGATGCATACTGTTCTTTTATGTTGGCCAACGCTGCTGCATCCGGACTAACATTTTCTGTGGCAGCCTGGTTTCTTTCAGCTCCCCCTATCAAGCGAGTAAGAAATGCCTGCACTGCCTCATCTTCTTCGTCTTCTATAGCTTTATCAACTACTTCACTTATGGCTCTGATCAGCGTGTGCTTCCGTTTCAGGTTTTCAGAAGAGATTTTGGCGTGCTCCTCACGGAGCTGCTCACAATTCAGTTCCACCAGAACTTCACTGAGACGGTCCTGCAATTGATCATATTCCTTTGCTTGCCTCTTTCTCTCTCTTTACAGCAGCACCGCTGATCCCACTTCTGACACCAGTTTTTGTTGCACACTTGATGACGAATGGGTGTGACTTTGGATGTTTTTATTATCTGTGAACACAACATGACAAAACTGTAAATGTTCATACATCAAAAAACAACATCGCACACTCATGAGCCGATGTCCCATATCATCATTAAGATATATTGGGATTGAACAGGTAAAACTGTCCCCTAGACGTGGAAACTTGGATCTCCTCCTTTCAAGGAGGGAACACTATTGGATCCACCATTTAAAGACTTTGACTCCTCATGGACTAAATATTGACTTTGATCTCAAATGCTTCTTGTAATACAGTAGGCTATATGTATTACAGATTTCTGTATATATTTGTTATATATTTTAACTGTTTTTGTTTTTGTAGAAATGGCCTTTCTACACTGGGTGTGGCCTCCTGATTGATGGGTACCACCCACACTTTGGAGAAGATTTAAGCCACCTGGGCTGGTCCACTCCACATACACTTTGGTTCAAAGAAGAAAAAAGAACGATCTGATGAAGGCTAATGCCGAATCGTGATCACTGATATTAAAAATGTGGACATCGGCTCATGAGTGTGCGATGTTGTTTTTTGATGTATGAAGATTTTCCCCTACATCTGCACCTCAAAGACTATTTTTGGTGTGCGTTGCTTCCCTTTTTCTTAAAACTGTAAATGTTGTCTGCCGTTTGACAGTAGCACAGCTTCTGTTTATTCTACGCAGACGCCCGCAGTTCACGTGCAGGTGCCACCCCGTTGTGGTCGAATGTATGAATTACACTTATTGAAAATCTAAAGAGCTGGCTCATTATTAATGTACTTTTAAAATAAATAGAAATAAAAGAAGGAAATGAACAATAAATATAATAAAACTCACACCAATGATGAAATATAAAGAATTTTGAGGGGTGGCCTATTTTAAATAGTTTCTTTCTATGTCCATTCTTCATTATTCCCCACACCTGGATTGGTAGTACAGTTATACTGCATTCAACACTAAGATTTATCTAATTGCTGCTTCAGCCACTCCAGAAAAGACTTCTCTGACACGATTTTGCAGGTAATCATCCAAAGCTAAGCCTGTTATACACCTAGACATGACTATACATGCTTTAACTCCTGCTGATTTTCCACAGTTCCAGCTTCAATCTGTGCCTTTTGTGCCCATGAACCGAATGAATATGCATGCTCTCAGGTGTGAATGAGCAGCCCTGGCGTTGTGCACCCTGGCCTGCCGGGAAAGTGGTCTGTGAGCGATGAATGCCAGCACATATTGTGACAGTGCAAGTCGCCCTTATTTAGGGAGAACCTTCTGTCATTTCGCACCCATCTCCGCTTTCATCTCTGTCACACCACGAATGCCATAACAATGTTAAGGAGACCACAGCCAATACTGTCCAAGCCGGCTTTGAAATACATAAGATTGGGGAGAGGGGCCGCCGTGCAATCTGGTATCATGGGGGGTCACCGCTGTATGGCATTCTGGTGTGATTTATGCGCTCAGCAGTGGACTGAATTGCCATTTCGAAGCGCCCTTAATAGTTTGATTGTGGCCAAGCGCAAGACCTCAGAGTGGATTTCATGTCTCCATAAGTCATCGTCAGATTTATAGCCTGCTTACCTAATGGATCTAACATCTCCAAGCCTTCCCGGAGGATTTTTTTGGGGGGAAATAAAACAGCTCTCCAAATGGGACACAGCTTAAGGATGAATAGTTCCCGATGAGAAAAACATTCCCATATGCACATACAAATATACACATCTGGAGAAGCCATTGCTATATTATTCATGCACATATGGTGCCAAGGTCTGTGTCTCCATGTCCGTGAAGAACACCAAGAGGGGGGTTTCTTGGAGCACCTAGAGGGCAAACTAATGGATAAGTTCCCCATGAGGAAAATTGTGTGGTGGGTAAGGTTTTTAAAATCCAATGTGAAGTGGCCATTTGAGGGAGAAAAATAAAACAAAACATGGACATGCATATATTGTAGCTAATAAACATTCCTTCTGGGTACCTCAGCATTGATATTTCCTGATCATTTTAATTCATGTTTAGGTATGGAAAAGACACTTGGGGCCCAATCTTGCGTTTTAAACACAGACTGTACAGTAGCTTCATACCTGGTGCAGTTAGTGGGCTGGACAGGGGCAGGACAGACTCCCATGGCGATGGTATGCACAGCGGTGCCCAAATGTTACCTCCTGCAGACCGCGCCAGAGAATAATATTTTCCACTACATACTGGTGCTAGAGCTGTAGCTCGATATATTCGGGAGATGGACAGTGTTTCACTCACAGTGGGAGAAATTGTTTCTCCTGTGAAGACTTAATAAGATGCACGTTGCTACGGGCAAGATTCCAACCTCGTTTTGAGCGATGCTGTTGTTCCATCAGACGGGAGATTGTGCCCAAGGAGGAGTGTGATCTGTGGTGATCTGCATCTCAAATTGTCCTGTAACTCCCTCTGCAGGCAGCATTGGGGATAATGCATGATTAAACCGTAAATACAAGCTTTTTCAGCCAATGGCTTCCAAATCAATAACGCTGAAGAGAACACACTTCGACTCTATAACTGCTCAAAACATAATTCTTATGTAGTCCCAGGTCGCAATAAAATGCCGGGAGTTCAAATTGGCGTGCTTTTGCTTTCTGCCGCAGGAGAAGAGACAGATTAAATACAGTACAAGTACAGCATATTTCAAACTCACTTGAATAAGGTGAATTACTATTTTGGTTATGTTTTTGAAGAGAATTTCGTAACATGGTCCAAAGCTGCACAAAAAACTCTATTTTGCATAACATTCCCCTAAAGCTGCAACACTTTTACTCTTCTTATATGTCACAAGACTGTACCGCTCTAAACACACACAATGACACTTTGCTATACAGATCACTTTTTGAGTGTCTGATTGAACGTGCACTTTTTACAGCCCTCGTATCACTTCCATCTTTCTCCAGCGCCATTCTTCCAATCTCACTGCGTAGCACAAAAGGGACTAAAGTGGCAAACCCATAATTAGCGAAGTACATTTAAATCAGAGCCATGAAGCGTGTCATTAAAAATCCCACACTTCCATCCTTGCACACTGCCACATGATGGAAGTTCTTAGGCTCTCTCACTTCATCTATCATTCTGTCCATCATCTCATCACGCCACACGCCTTTCTGATCTTTTTGTCATTATGAACCGCCATAGTGCCCTGTAGTTGCTAACAGATTTATGCACTCGTATGTGGCTCTCATCTCACAAGCAAATACAATTTCACAGAATCTTAGTGCTTGTTATGCAGATGCATATGTGTTTCTCTCTCACGTACACACTACTTTGACCTTGGATATGGCAGAAATGTTTGATCCAAATGTCAAAGCAACTATTAAGGTCAGCAGGTTGAACGTGAATGTGGCTGAATTTACTTTGCTCAGTTTCGTATTTTGTACAATTGTCCATGTCTGTCTGAAAAACTAATGGATGTTTCACTCTGTTCTTTATTCAGAATGAAACATTGTACTTTGGACCTAATGCTTGTGTTGGTGGTGAAGGGCATGATCACTTTATCTGGGGAAATTGTTTCGACATTTAAAGGAATCTTTTTCTGTCCTTCCGGATTTGAGGCGATAAAGTAAAAATTGGCTCAAAACTGATAAGAGGCAGCGTGCATCTACATCGCTGCTTTGTGTGATTTAAGTCGTTTGTGAGAACTGGAAGAAATGCACTAAATCGAACTACTGTCATAGGTTTCTGGAGACCTTCAAAAGAAGCATTTGATTGATGTGGTTCATTTTGTTCTAAAAGGATAGATTTTTCGGTGAGTTGAAAGACATTTTAACAACACTTAAAAGCAAAACATCTTCTAATGGTTTAGGAAAGACTAGAATAAAATATGCCATACTCTTACAAATTGAAGCAAAGGATTCCAATTGTACCACACTGTATGTTGCTCACTTCTATCACAAAAAACACTTTATGGTTCAAATAAGTTGAGGTACTCTCATGTGGACGGATCAGTTTCAATCCAAATCGTGAAGTGAATTGTAAAGAAATGAGTTTGACAGCACACCAACGCTTGGAATGAATTGGGCGAAGTACAGTATGTCTGTTATTTATTACCGATTTTACAAAATAATTTTCAGGTTGACATTTTCCACTTTGCAAGTTGGATAAAAGAACCAGGTCATAGAATCAGAATTACTTTATGTATTTATCTATCCCCAATAGGAAGTCATTTTTGCTACAGACAATATCTCGACCAAGAGTAGAAAACTTCTAATTAACAATATGGCAACCCAGGAGAGGATTAAACTAAAGCCACCCCCATAAGAATAAAATGTCAAAAGGTGGCTTACGGACAGACGTGAAATCTGTGAGCCTGGACTTCACTATTCTGTTGGCCAGTTATCTATTAATAGAGCAGAGGCAGAGTTCTCACTTAGGTTCATAATTGTCTTCATGTAAGATTACATGCTGCAGCTGCATAACATTTAGCTCAAACGTTTCCGTAGCAAATGCTTGAACGTGTATACATTAGCGTGTTACTGTGCTCAGAATTGAGCTGTAAAGCTTGCAGTGGGATCTGTAGCTGGAAGACAAATGGACTGAGGGGTGAGACTGGGAACCATCCGTCTGCGTGTCAGTCCTTCAGATGATCAAAGCCACGGGAGGGGACTTGTCCCATCTGCAGCATGATTCAGCCATGAGGGAAGTGAGATCTCGACCATCTCCGCTACTCAGCTCATCTGTCTGCTGACTCATGAGTTAAACCTGTGGATACGTAGGCTAGTAGCTGTATCCCTGTGATCTTCCTGCGGAGGACGGCAGGATTCCCCTCAGTCTCTGCAAACGCAAGTGGATAAGTCTGCTGCTTGCTCCGCGGCCTGCCTGTTCTACACTTCTCATCAAGCTCCGCAGCTCTCAATCACCTGACCTTGTACACAGGGGACTATCCAATTTGTTGTTATCTGTCACCGCTCCGAGCTCGGCCCCTTATCCCTCTCTATCTCCTTCCATCCTATCTGGTCCGATGAATCACCGCCTTTATACTTTATTTTTCAGTTTCCAATTTTGAAGAGCAGGATCAGAAGACTGCCCGTGTGTAGCGCTCGCAGTATTAATGTCCCTGCCAAGACCTGCTTCCACAAGCTATATCTCATTTCTGCCCTTATCAAGCACAAACCTAAATAATGCAGGGAATATTTTCTCCAGAGAGACTCAAGTGAGACGGAAAAACAAATGGCGCAGATCCACCAAGTATTAGTGATTTATCATTTAGGAGTTCAATGTGCGTATGCGTTTGTGCGTGTGAGTTCCTACTCACACTCACTAATAATAATGTCAAAGCTATACATGCCCCCCCGAGTGCATGGGCCAGACTTCTGATTTGTTTATGACGTCTGTGTGCCGAGGATCTGTTTGAAGTGCAGAAGTTCCAGGTCGTAGCGATCTCTGTGGACATGATGTAGCTCAGTGATACTTGTGTCAAGGCACATATAAGGTCAGAGCAACATATTTTGCCCTTGTCTTTTTGAACCAATTGACCAAACATGCACTTTCTCATTTTCATTTTGGAATTCATTGCAGTTTGTTTTGTTGTTCACGCAATGGCACATTTTGTTGCTTATTTCATGGTTTGCCCTGTTGTAGGCCCATCGGTGAAAGTATCACATTTATTTTGCCCTGTTGCTTTTATATGGTCATAATATCAAGGTAGTTATAGGGCTAACTGTTAGTGCCATGACCAACATTTCTAAAATACAGACATAAACATTGCTTGTTTGCCTTGTTGCGTGTTTTCTGAATGAATGAAGTGATATAAAATGTAATGATTTTGAAACAGGGGGAGGCAGGATTTGCCCAGAGGTAAAGTAAATGGACTGCCAGAGGTCAATAACTTAATATGATCAGTTCAGCATTATTTTTATCATCTCTTTACACAGCGGCACTGGTGAACAACTAATTCCAGAATTATGACTTCAAGTGGTGAGTTTTGTACTTGGGTCAAACATGAAGTCATGCATTATGTAGCACCACATGTACAGTATTATTGTTGCTACATTGTACCTGCTGGTTCAGTGCTTAGAGCCTTCCTGTCACCTGACTATGTGTGGCTGCACTGTTTCCTTGATAGTCCATGGTCTAGAGAATGGGACTGGATAAAGGAAAAAGAAGAGAGAGGGGAAAATGGAAGCCTTGTGGCTTGGGCTCAGCTGCAAGGATTTGTGTTGAGCTCAGCACCTGCAAAGGCTCATGGACTTGGCTAGAATGGTGCTCATATGGACAGAGAGCATTGACATTGTTCACTCCAGCATTCCCAAGAAAAAAAAAGAAAAAAGAACCCTCACTATGTGTGTGTTTTTTTTTTTAAGAAAGCACTTAAGTGAAGTTCTTAGCAACAATGTCTACAGTTAAGCAGAGAAACAGCAGGCAAATAGAGATACATGAACAAACGATTAAATACTGGACAAAAGTTCAAATTTAGCCTTGTTTTGGGGTTTCAAAACATTACTTTGATCTTAACCTTAAAGGAATGGGCCACCATTTCTCCATACTGAGATATGTTCTTACCTTAGACGAGTTGATGCGTACCTGTCTGGTCTTTGTGCGTGCACTCAGTCACGTATACAGATCAAAGTTGTTGTTAGCATTTAGCCTCTCCTCCTCTCCTCTATGGACCCAAATGGGGGTGAAGTTAGAAGTGACCAAGCTTTTCCACGTTTTCCCTATTTAAATACGGTTACGTGAGTAGTTACACGATCCAATGTAAATTATTTTAGACACAACGTAAGCTGACATAGATTTCTCTGCCCAGTTATTCTGTTAACTAAGTGAATCATAAAAAAAAAAAAAGAGAGAGCGATACACTGATAGCCTTATTTTTCCCAATCTACGATTAACTACTGTAGTTATGTTTTGGCTGGTTATACATATGTATATTACTTGCCTAAACTTAGCTAGTTAGTTTTGTAAAACTAAGGTAATTGGTTTCCACAGGTTTTCCACATAATGACCATATCAGGCTGCACAGTGATTTACTGTCTGACTGCCTATCATCAAACTTAGCAAAAAACATAGCCTAGGACACCAAGATAGTATATATACAGTTTTTGTTATTTACTTTTTTTTTGGTCTGCTTGGGTCCCTTTGATGCTCATTCTTAAAGTTGAAGTGCCGTGACAAAAGTGGTTGTAGGATTGGATCTCTCCACGCCATCAATTCACTGCTCTAAAACTCTGAGATAGCTTTTTATAGCTTCTCAGTGCACATAATCCCTCCTCAAAATGTGGATTCTAGTTTAAGAAGAGGAATAGTTGGGCCGCTTTAGTCTTCAGTCTGTGCTTGAGAGTGTGTAGGGGGCTTTTGTCTTCCGTACTGCAGCCTATGACAATCATTCTGGCTAATTATGTTTTCCGTGCACACACTTCATCTGCAGCTCAGTGCTCCCTGTCCACTTATCATACCCAGCATTTTCCCCTTCACCCCCTTTTGTAATTCTCACTAGACTGTGCCGCCCCCCATTTTTTCTATTGACTTCATTTAAAACTCTGCGAGAATGGGGGGGGCTTTTATCTGCTGTTAATCGAGTGTGGTATGAGCAGAAAGACTACTGGAAATTTGCATAAATAATGTGTGCTTATACAACAACAGATTTGATATTGCACTTTTTGTTATGAAAGCAGGTTCTGGCAATTTTTTAAATCAAGTTAAATACGCTGGCAAAATAAATAAAAAAATAAAGAATAATCATATCACAATTTTCTTCGTCTGAGAGCACAGTTTTGTTTCGGATTCATCTGCACTTCTTATCTGTATATCTGCATTTTAGAGGCAACTAACGCCATCTGCTTCCGCTGAAAGTTCACACTTCACTATGATTTCTTATCCCCCACTTTAACCAAACGCATTTTCTCCAGTTCGACTTTACTGAAATCTAAACGCTTCTCGACTGGATAGCTTGGCCTGTGTAATGCCGCATTTGAAAGGTAAGACCTGCAAAGGTGTTAATAACTTTTTTGTCACTCTTTTGCTGCTTTTTTGGTACGTTTCATCCTCGCTATTTTGAAGAAGCTTTTAGACCTGGGTAAAGCCAAACTGGATAAAATGTGCTTGGTGCAGGTAGAGGTTAAGTGGGTAAATCCCCTTGTCACTGAGCAGCAAAAGCAGTGAGTGGGCAAAAGTGTATGTACTGTATTTTAGCATTGAGCTGCATTAAATGTGGAAAAAACCCACTGAATTGCGATGTGACGATATCACTCGAAAAGCAGATCATCACAGGGATCATTTCATGATCTGTTTTTGTATAGTCATATCGCCCAGCCCTTCAAGTGCAAAAATGTTTTATTATCAAACTTAAATGAGAGATTTAAGCAAGCTTTATTTACACGAGTAGTGTAGTTGTAATATTAATATCACAAACTTGATTTTGATGCTAAGTAATAACTGAATAGAATTCAAATTCCAATAAGTGTTGGTAGTTTACATGAATATAGTAAGATACTACTTTTAGTATCCGTTAGTATCTGGGTTTCTATTACTTTGACAGCCCTACATCCATGAGCAACCAAAAGCATGGACTGTCAGCCCAAGTCCTCCACAAACCTGTACTGTAGCGGGTGCTTAATAAACTGTCCAAGATACTTTCCAGCTGTGGTTGTAGTCGCTGTTTTTTTAGGTCCAAACAGATGCTGTGGCATGTCTCCGTGTTCTTAGAGTGAGGATGGGAGAATATTGGCATAGTTGACACTGCAGATGCCTCTAATTGCATGCTGGATTAGAAAGACGTTTCCTTCAAGATGAGCGTAACACCAATACAAGGGCCAACTTGGCAAGACATTGTCAGGGTGTTGGGCAAACTACGGATGGAGAAGCATTTGCCCTAATGGTGTATTCTTAAAAATGTTTTTTTTTTCGAGATATATGGAACCATGACTTGGCCCTGTTCCTCATTGATACCTGCCATCTTGTCTCTAGTATTAGCTCACAAATGAACCATGGCCTGGCTGTGGTCTGGAAACAATACCCAAAGCGTAGCGTGTGGATCTGTGAAACTGGTAGTTCTCTGTTTGTATAAGCTTGGGAATCAAATACGTTTAGTTTTTATGAAGACCATTATTTGTTTGTTGGACAGAGATATATTCAAATGTATTGGCAAAATATTGTTAAAACGTATGCCTATGTTTCAGCAACACATCTTGATCTAGTCACAGACCTCACTGCCTTACTTAAAAATAATAATAATAATTAAAGCCGCAAGCGGCATCGAGAGGCCCTCGCGGGACGCGGTGGCCGGTTGACGCCGGTTGCCGCACGCCGCCGCAATAACCGGGAGGCGCTGCCGCGCCCTACGTTCATATAATGTCGCTGCCACCCTAGGTCGAGATTATAAAAGAGCAAAGGCGAGAAATGGCGCCTTCGGCGCTGATTACTCGATTTTTCCCAAAATGGCCGACCACCTGTTGGTCGCCTAGCAACCATGTAATGGAGGCCTCCCTTAGTGACTCCATTGCCGTGCCATAACCCTACCGGGGGCGCCAACGTGGCCACACTACATTGTATTGCCCTGATGAGCCATTAATCTTTGAGTAAACATCAAAACGACATTTTTAGCGTCTTCATGTGAATGATGGCTCCAGCCTGCAGAGGGCGCTAGCGCGCCCCAAATCTTTTTTATTTCACAAGCAGCATCGGACGGGCCGTACTTCCATGACCACTGTCCACAAGCTCCTCACAGAGGGCGCTAACGCGCTGTAATGTGTATAATGTGTGATATGCGGGTCAGTCCCATTGGAATAACATGGCGAGCCTCGGTCGTCTCCATGGCAACACCGTACAAAATACGGTATGGGTCTCATTGGCTTTTTGGATCGGGATGCCATCAGCTAATATTGTGCCAAATTTTATTCATTTCCGAGAAACTAATTTTTTTCCCATAATGCATTTTTTGTTCTCGGCCTAGAGGGGGCGCTATCGCGCCAAATCTCACTTTTTCACATTTGTTGTGTCCGGGGGTGAAAGGTCAATAAAATGTATATTTCCGATTTTTAATCGGAGTTCGTTTGTGCAAATGGGAGCATTTTGTTGTTTTCGGTAAGTCGCAAAATTCTTCGTAAAGATTGCGGCTTCGCCGCAAACAAACCGTAAAACTTAGCCAAAAAATTTGGATAACTTTTGATGCCCCATATCTCGAGATGAGCTGGAGCGATTTGGAGCTCATTTGGTGAAACGCCCTAGGAGGAGTTCGTTAAAATGCGACGTCAGCGAAAACGCTGACTCACCATTTTCCCGACTTCCTGTCAAAATGGCGGACTTCCGGTTTGTCTGGGGGCGTGGCCACAATAATATATTTTGTTTGTCCTCACAGGACGAAGGTCTGTACCGAATCCCGTCGCTCTGCGACAAAGTTTATGTTGGCCCCCTCCCCATAGGCGCAATGTATTTTCACTTTTGTAGGTGGCGCTGTCGCGCCATTTTTTATTTCCCCAAAACGAAACACACATTTTAATAAATTTTTCGCCGGATCTGAATTTTGGGCAAAGTTTGGTGAGTTTTCAACTACGTTCAGGGGGTCAAATTCCTGCTCAAAGAGCAGAAGAAGAAAGAAGAAGAAGAAGAAGAATTAAAGCCGCAAGCGGCATCGAGAGGCCCTCGCGGGTCTCGTTGGCTGGTTACTGAACGCTATCGCACGCCGCCGCAATAACTGGGAGGCGCTACAGCGCCCTACGTGGTTATAATGTCGCTGCCACCCTAGGTCGAGATTATAAAGGAGCAAAGGCGAGAAATG
Source organism: Proterorhinus semilunaris (assembly GCA_021464625.1). Taxonomy (NCBI): domain Eukaryota; kingdom Metazoa; phylum Chordata; class Actinopteri; order Gobiiformes; family Gobiidae; genus Proterorhinus; species Proterorhinus semilunaris. Next base: position 14,132,753 of record CM038356.1, on the reverse strand, counting down.
GCGCCTTCGGCGCTGATTACTCGATTTTTCCCAAAATGGCCGACCACCTATTGGTTGCCTAGCAACCATGTAATGGAGGCGTCCCTTAGTGCCTCCATTGCCGCGCCATAACCCACCGAGGGCGCCAACGTGGCCACACTACATTTTATTGCCCTGATGTGCCATTAATCTTTGTGAGTTAACATCAAAACGAGATTTTTAGCGTCTCCATGTGAATGATGGCTCCAACCTGCAGAGGGCGCTAGCGCGCCCCAAATCTTTTTTATTTCACAAGCAGCATCGGACGGCCCTGACGGGCCGTACTTCAATCACTACTGTCCACAAGCTCCTGACAGAGGGCGCTAACGAGCTGTAATTGTGTATAATGTGTGATATGCGGGTCAGTCCCATTGGAATAACATGGTGGGCCTCGGTCGTCTCCATGGCAACACCGTACAAAATACGGTATGGGTCTCATTGGCTTTTTGGATCGGGATGCCATCAGCTATTATTGTGCCGAATTTTATTCATTTCCGAGAAACTAATTTTTTTCCCATAATGCATTTTTTGTTCTCGGCCTAGAGGGGGCGCTATCGCGCCAAATGTCACTTTTTCACATTTGTTGTGTCCGGGGGTGAAAGGTCAATAAAATGTATATTTCCGATTTTTAATCGGAGTTCGTTTGTGCAAATGGGAGCATTTTGTTGTTTTCGGTAAGTCGCAAAATTCTTCATAAAGACTGCGGCTTCGCCGCAAACAAACCGTAAAACTTAGCCAAAAAATTTGGATAACTTTTGATGCCCCACATCTGGAGATGAGCTGGAGCGATTTTGGGCTCATTTGGTGAAACGCCCTAGGAGGAGTTCGTTAAAATGTGACGTCAGCGAAAACGCTGACTCACCATTTTCCCGACTTCCTGTCAAAATGGCGGACTTCCGGTTTGTCAGGGGGCGTGGCCACAATAATGTTTTTTGGTTGTCGTCACATGACGAATGTCTGTACCGAATCTCGTCGCTCTGCGACAAAGTTTATGTTGGCCCCCTCCCCATAGGCGCAATGTATTTTCACTTTTGTAGGTGGCGCTGTCGCGCCATTTTTTATTTCCCCAAAACGAAACACACATTTTAATTAATTTTTCACCGGATCTGAATTTTGGGCAAAGTTTGGTGAGTTTTTGACTACGTTCAGGGGGTCAAATTCCTGCTCAAAGAGCAGAAGAAGAAAGAAGAAGAAGAAGAAGAATAAAGAAGAATAATAATATTTCTTGCAAAAACAATATAGTCGCTTTCGCGACTACAACATATTATGCATTTTTTTAAAGCTTTCGACTTCCCCGACGCACCGGTGGGGCTCGGAGGTGAATGACGAGCGCTTCGCGCTCGTCATCCACCTCCGTATGACAGTTGGCCATATACCCCCATTCATTTTGCTGCAATTATAAGTATAAGGGCCCACACCAGAGGTGTGGGCAGTCACTGTTTTACACGGTGAGTTTACGTTTGACATGGGGACAGCGCTTCGCGCTGTTTTCGTGCGCTCCGCGCACCTCGGTTCAGTGCGCTGCGCGCACTGCGTTGCGATTACAATAGGCCCTTGCTACGGCAGGCCGCTCGGGCCTAATTAAAGCCGCAAGCGGCATCGAGAGGCCCTCGCGGGACGCGGTGGCCGGTAGACGCCGGTTGCCGCACGCCGCCGCAATAACCGTGAGGCGCTGCCGCGCCCTACGTGGTTATGATGTCGCTGCCACCCTAGGTCGAGATTATAAAAGAGCAAAGGCGAGAAATGGCGCCTTCGGCGCTGATTACTCTATTTTTCCCAAAATGGCCGACCTCCTGTTGGTCGCCTAGCAACCATGTAATGGAGGCCTCCCTCAGTGCCTCCATTGCCGCGCCATAACCCTACCGAGGGCGCCAACGTGGCCACACTACATTTTATTGGCCTGATGTGCCATTAATCTTTGTGAGTAAACATCAAAACGAGATTTTTAGCGTCTCCATGTGAATGATGGCTCCAACCTGCAGAGGGCGCTAGCGCGCCCCAAATCTTTTTTATTTCACAAGCAGCATCGGACGGCCCTGACGGGCCGTACTTCAATCACTACTGTCCACAAGCTCCTCACAGAGGGCGCTAACGAGCTGTAATTGTGTATAATGTGTGATATGCGGGTCAGTCCCATTGGAATAACATGGCGAGCCTCGGTCGTCTCCATGGCAACACCGTACAAAATACGGTATGGGTCTCATTGGCTTTTTGGATCGGGATGCCATCAGCTATTATTGTGCCGAATTTTATCAATTTCCGAGAAACTAATTTTTTTCCCATAATGCATATTTTCTTCTCAGCCTAGAGGGGGCGCTATCGCGCCAAATCTCACTTTTTCACATTTGTTGTGTCCGGGGGTGAAAGGTCAATAAAATGTATATTTCCGATTTTTAATCGGAGTTCGTTTGTGCAAATGGGAGCATTTTGTTGTTTTCGGTAAGTCGCAAAATTCTTCGTAAAGATTGCGGCTTCGCCGCAAACAAACCGTAAAACTTAGCCAAAAAATTTGGATAACTTTTGATGCCCCACATCTCGAGATGAGCTGGAGCGATTTTGGGCTCATTTGGTGAAACGCCCTAGGAGGAGTTCGTTAAAATGCGACATCAGCGAAAACGCTGACTCAGCATTTTCCGGACTCCCTGTCAAAATGGCGGACTTCCGGTTTGTCAGGGGGCGTGGCCACAATAATGTTTTTTTGTTGTCGTCACGTGACGAATGTCTGTACCGAATCTCGTCGCTCTACGACAAAGTATATGTTGGCCCCCTCCCCATAGGCGCAATGTATTTTCACTTTTGTAGGTGGCGCTGTCGCGCCATTTTTTATTTTCCCAAAACGAAACACATATTTTAATTAATTTTTCGCCGGATTTGAATTTTGGGCAAAGTTTGGTGAGTTTTCGACTATGTTCAGGGGGTCAAATTCCTGCTCAAAGAGCAGAAGAAGAAGAAGAAGAAGAAGAAGAAAGAAAGAATAATAATATTTCCTGCAAAAACAATATAGTCGCTTTCGCGACAACATCATATTATACATTTTTGGAAAGCTTTCGACGTCCCCTACGCACCCGTGGGGCTCGGAGGTGGATGACGAGCGCTTCGCGCTCGTCATCCACCTCCGTATGACAGTTGGCCATATACCCCCATTCATTTTGCAGCAATTATAAGTATAAGGGCCCACACCAGACGTGTGGGCAGTCACTGTTTTACACGGTGAGTTTACGTTTGACATGGGGACAGCGCTTCGCGCTGTTTTCGTGCGCTCCGCGCACCTAGGTTCAGTGCGCTGCGCGCACTGCGTTGCGATTACAATAGGCCCTTGCTACGGCAGGCCGCTCGGGCCTAATAAAGAAGAATAATAATATTTCTTGCAAAAACAATATAGTCGCTTTCGCGACTACAACATATTATGCATTTTTTTAAAGCTTTCGACTTCCCCGACGCACCGGTGGGGCTCGGAGGTGAATGACGAGCGCTTCGCGCTCGTCATCCACCTCCGTATGACAGTTGGCCATATACCCCCATTCATTTTGCTGCAATTATAAGTATAAGGGCCCACACCAGAGGTGTGGGCAGTCACTGTTTTACACGGTGAGTTTACGTTTGACATGGGGACAGCGCTTCGCGCTGTTTTCGTGCGCTCCGCGCACCTCAGTACAGTGCGCTGCGCGCACTGCGTTGCGATTACAATAGGCCCTTGCTACGGCAGGCCGCTCGGGCCTAATAATACTTTGATGTAAATGAACAAGTGTGTCTCTAGTCCCCAGTCTAAACGTTGCAGATGTTACCAGACTAAGGTATGCTATCTTTAATCTTTATAATCTGTGATTTGGTAGAAATCTTAACCGGACAGACCTAACCCTCTATTTCATTGATTGATACTGATTTTTTAAAAGTTGCATTTCTTTCTTTCTTTTTTCTACATTAATCATAATTTCACTCAAATGTTTCACACAACTTGACCTGTTGGCACTCTGTCAGTGTCTCCACATGAACAACCCAGGCACGTAGCATGGACACAGTTATACAGTGACAGACACAGGGGACATCTGAGCTGGACCTGCGCCAAACCTCCCTGTCTCCCTCTCCCCGTCTCAGTCTCTCTCCACGATGGCTGCTGCTGCTTATCTCCGAGCGGAGGTGATAATCTGCTCTCATGTCTCCCGTGGGACCTCACCTCCCTCCTCTTGCGCAGAGCTATCACGAATGACCACTACAGCACACTTGCGCCACTAAACTGGGGGCTTATTTGTTGGAGCCAGGTCCTTGGGAGAGTATCCAGGGACCTGTTTCTAAACATCTGCGAGGATTAGTAGCGTTCTCGTCGTGACATGTGCATAGAAGGGGCAATTTTATGACTAGTTCGCTCAGGTTTGGTGCAGATGGTGTGATAGAAATGAGGTGCTGTAGCAAATGATGTAGACAGAGGACAGAACATTGCTCTGGGGATTGTTCAGGGGCTGTCTCTTGTGGGTAGAAGCTTTGGTTATTCTGATAGAGTTTGGAAATGATTATTATTTGATTTTTTTCAGAAACAGATGTGGAGGGCCTTTCTCTGGTGCTTTTCCCTTTCTGAAACCATACTCCTCATGTGGCGCTTACTTCCCAAAGCCAATGCCAGTTAAGCTTTTTTCATTCACATTATATTGTAAATTATTATTATTATTATTTTTTTTACTTTATTATTGTTATTATATCTTGGTTGGTGCACAAAAGCAGAAACCAAAATCAGTTTGGGGCACTAAAGTCACTTATAGTTAACATGGATATGTAACTTACAAAAGGCCAGTTACAGGACGTTTTGATGTTTACAAGGTGTAGCTTTTTTCTATTTCGACTCCTTAAAACAGAACTAAGTAACTCTTGCCATAAGCACCACTGCAGGTGTCGTAGCATGTTGCGGTTTTGTACTCATTAGGCAAGGCAAGGCAAGTTTATTTGTAGAGCACAATTCATACACAAGGCAATTCAAAGTGCTTCACAGTTGCATAAAATTACAAGAAAACAGATCAAATCAATCAATAAAACATCAACATAAAAATGTATCAATTACAGTAAAAGGCAAGAGTGCAGATACAATACTTTCAGTTTTCATAGGCTCGGGTAAAAAGAGCTGTTTTCAGCCTGGATTTGAACATTGTCAGAGTTTAGGCCTGTCTAACATCCTCATGAAGACTGTTCCAGATTTTAGCTGCATGAAACTGAAACTCAGCTTCACCGTGTTTATTATTGACTCTGGGAACCACCAGGAGACCCCTCCCTGAAGTTCTCAGGGCCCGAGATGGTTCACACGGCTCTAACATGTCAGAGATGTACTTTGGTGCTAAACCATAAAAAGACGTGTACACAAGCAGAGCTGTTTTAAAGTCTATTCTCTGAGTGACAGGAAGCCAGTGCAGAGACCGGAGCACTGGACTAATATGGTCATATTTCCTGGTTCTTGTCAGGACTCGAGCAGCAGCGTTCTGGATGTACTGCAGCTCTAACAGCTCGTTTAGAAAGGCCAGTGAGCAGCCGTTACAGTAGTCTAACCTGCTGGAGACAAATGCATGGATGAGTGTCTCCAAGTCTGGTTTTGACACTATTCCTCTGATCTTAGCAATGTTTTTCAGATGGTAAAAAGCTGATGATGTTATTGCTTTAATGTGACTGTTTAAGTTCAGGTCTGAGTCCATGATTACTCCTAGATTTCTAACCTGATTTTTTGGTTTTAGAGAGAGACTCAAGGTGACTGATAACACTTTGTCTTTGTGACAAAGTGTCACAAAGACACTTTGTGTCACAAAGACACAAAGAGACTTTGTCTCATTAATTGTCAATGAGAGAAAATACTACGCTGACAGAAAAAAACAAAGGGAGAGAGGGATATTATACATCCAATTACACAATGCAGATACTTTTTTTTACACAAACTTGGCTGTAAATACTGTTTAAGTGGCGATAGCCCGCAGTTAGCTTTGCCCGTTAGCCCGTTAGCTTCTTCTTCGTGATTCTATTAGTGTGTATGCACCTTCGACCCGGAGACGGGGAAAGTTGCAATCGTGGTTTTCTGGCCAGAGACACCGAGGGAGATGAAAGACCCCTTAATCATTCCATTAACACTTGTATTACCCCCAGAGGGACTACAAAATGATCTATAAAGGTAAACAAGTTACTTAGTTCTTCTTCAAACCAGATTCAAAAATTGTATTTTGCTTTGCATTTGTTTATTTTAGTGCCCTCCTTTTCTCCCAGGGAATAGTTTTATACATTAAAACACTGACCTAACTCCTGACATATTCACTATAGCTTGTAAAATGATCTCCCCGTTTTTATTATTAGTCATGTCTTCTTTTCTTTTAAAGCTCTGCCTGCACAATACACCAGTACACTGTGTCAAGTTAATGTGTCATAAGTTTGCCCAAGAGTCCAAGAATAAGTGTTATATCTTTAGATGTCCCTGTCCCTCAAGTACGCTGTGCAGTGTGATGTGGGAAGCTGCTGTCACTGCACAAATGTTAAAGTAAACCATAACAGCAGTGTGCTAAGCCTCTCCATTCGCCCTTTGTTTCCCAATGAGGAGCTTGGAGTTGTTGTGTATTGGCTTTATTGTCATCCCTTAAATGTTCAGCAGTTACCATATTACACCCATGTGATTAATAAAAGCAGCGTAAGGTATGTTTAGTATGTGTCCGATTTCGAAACATGGCTGGAAGGTATGTTTTTAAATGAAGAAAATGAATCGCTTTCGCTGGTAAACAGTGCTTGCAGTTGAATGGTTTTAAAACCTCGACGTGACATCAATTGCACTGCCTGACACGTTAACGCGGATAAATGGCCGCATTATTCCCGCAAGTCTTCTTCCGTGCTCATGTGGGAATGCAGGTTTGCAATTAGAATACGTTTATGTAGCCCTTGTAATTCCTTGGAGTTGATATGCAAAAACCTGAATATTTTATTAACAAGGCCACATAAATTAATGTATATGTGACAAGTGCTACAGCTTGTGTTATATGCAAATGCCCACAGTGGATGGGTTATGCATGTCTGATTAAACAGTAAATTCATAATGATTTTATGGCGGGGGTTTTAGTCTCGGGCGTGTAATGACAGAGCGTTTATTGAGTCAGTTTGCTTGAAAGTAATTTATTCTGCTTTGGGTTTACATTCTGCGTCGCTTCCACAGATTCCCATCTGTTTGTTTGTGTTGCACCCACGCTCAAAGTCCTTTAACTCTGAGATTGAGGGAAAAACAAAACATGGATGAACTCTCTTAACACCGACTGTTTAGTTACAAATCTCCCAAGATGACAGCTTTAGCATGAGATGGCATTTGCACTTTGATGGCAATGTTTACATAATGTTTTGCTCCATATTGGTGCATTGTGGTGGAGTTGTTAGTGCTCTGACTCAAATCAAGGGGAGACTATAGACCTAGTCCAATATAACAACTTGTTAAATGGTCATGTCCTTTTCTATCTTTGCAAGATCTTTTGTAGGCTTTGTTCATGATAGAAATATCTTGCAGGCATTAGGGCTAGCGAACTTGATTTGCAGAAAGGCAACGTTTGTTAGAGAGAGCGGACGCAAGTGAAAGAAGTAGTCCTATTTGTGCAAAAGATGCAAATATTCAGGCTTAGTAGAGCGTAACTTAGAGAGAAATTAATGACATATGTATTCCCCATGTATTTGTTAATCAAAGCAGAACTTGCCTGTTGTTTTTTTTGTAACTGATGACAAGAATGTTAAGTCCTTGGTAAGTAATATTGTGGTGTAAAAATTTTTTTTTTTACATGTGGCTCAGTAAAAACATTTGAGAATGTCATGCACGTAATGTTTTGTTTTCTAATGGCAGTTTAATGACATCGAAATAAATATTGTGGCCAGTAACAGCGTGCGTGGAGTACAGCCCGAGAGCGCCCCCATTCCAATTGGTTTGTATATTTCCATCTTAAGACCGAACTAGATGAACTATAAAACCAGTACCTCTTTATGGTGCTAATTCTTTTTTCAATCTGGATATGTTTTTGAACTAGCACTGAATAATTCAAGCAGAACTAAGCAACTCATGCCCCTAGAGGCCATAAGCACCACTGCAGGTGTCGTAGCATGTTGCGGTTTTTTACCCAATGATTGTCCGTGAGAGTAAATACTACACTGACAGAAAAGACAAAGGGAGAGAGGGATATAGTACATCCAATTACACAATGGAGATCATTGTTTTCACTCAAACTTGGCTGTAAATGCTGTTTAAGTGGCGCTAGCCCGCAGTTAGCTTTGCCCATTAGCCTGTTAGCTTCTTCTTCGAGATTCTGTTAGTGTGTATTGCATCTCCGGGTCGGAGCAGGAAAGCTGTAAGTGTGGTTTTCTGGCCAGAGACACCAGGCGGAGATGATCATCCCATCAAGACTTACCCCCAGAGGGACTACGAAAAGGATTTATTAAGCTACTTACTTTCTTACTTTGTACTGCTTTAACAAAACATTTGGTGATCTCCAACAAAAGAGTCCGCGACAGCTTGACGGTCTCCAATAACTTAAAATGAATTGCAGTGCAAAGATGTCTAAAACACTACCTCAGCATTTATCCTCGCGTCTGTGGATGTGTTTTTTGTTTTTTTTTGGGTGAGATTTAGACAGTTTTGGAAATGAACTTGAAGGCATTGTGTTCAGCCCGGCGTGTCAGTGAGAAGTAAGAGTGTTTGGCAGCAGTAGCATTCTCTCCATGATGACAAAGCAGAACCTCCTGCAGGCTTCGCGCGCCCGTCATAATTTTTGGACGTTTGTTTTTTCTTTGTTTTCCCCCAATGAGAGGCTAATTGTCGATAATCGTAACAAGGCTGCCTCAGGGCCATGTGCACCGTTTGCATTCTGGCCAATGTGCTCTCTCTGCTCTGTAACCCGTCAAAGCGGCCTTCGAGAAATGTAGGATTTTGTTTTAAGCGGCTGTATCGGTGTGCAACTTCATGCCATTGGGAGTCATTACAAGTCCCCTCACGTAATTACTCAAAATTGTGTTAAAAATCGTAAGTGAAACAAAAAACTTGATAGCATAAAAAAAACCATAATCGACTAACATGAGATTCATGTTTATTGAAGACGACTGACATCTAAAAGAAGGAATGCAAATAAACAGTAGCGATTTGAATAATCAAACGCTGCTGATGACAAATGAATGGCTAATTGTGTCTTCCTGCTCATTCTTAATCGTCGATGATGTTGGTGTCGACTCAAACAAGTGGAGCACATTAGCAGCTCAATACAACTAATGATGTTTCGTCATTTTGATTTGCTTGATCAGAAATACATTTATTAAAGCTAGAAAAATCCCATCATTGCTTTTATTTGCAACAGTATTTTCAATCACAATATCAACGTGTCGAATTTATGTCGAATATTGTTAGTGTTCGTTACATGGTGATTTGCTGAAAGTTCAATGGAAGTTGGTTCAGTTGGCTACTCTTTTTTGTTTTTTTATTTCTTTCTAGCCATTTTGCAATGTAGCGTTGCCCTGGAATCCATTTATTTCCACACAGTTACAATTTTGCCCTCATGAATATTTGCAAAGATTTATCATGATGCTGCGTCCCACACTTCATATAAGTCCAATTTGCAGCTCATTCTTTCCCCGGCTTTTTTAAAAATGTGTCACAAACTGCAGAATCCACGCCGATGATTTGCCTACCAGTGTGTTTGATGGGTGCTCTTTCTCACATAAATGATGCCGCAGATGTGACAGGCCGGCTGATGAGAAGCAGCGCAGTTGACATAAGTCTCCCTCTGCGTCGGGATGAACCTTGGCACGCTGCTGACCCACGCGCCCGCTCTGCCCCCTGTCTGCACCGGGCCCAGGGTGCACTGTCAGCCTTTGTCATCTGACGGCTCGCCTTGGAAAGTCGCATGTACATCTGCAATACATTTAGGGTCTATGAGCTGTTACAGATGATACGGTGAAAAACAACCTGGTGGTTTGTGTCCAGAGCATTTGAAGAAATTCATGGCACAGCGATTAACACATGACAGGGGTTCATTTATCGAGGAAGGTGCTAAATAGTGGGTGCAAAGAAAGCTGCTGAAAAATAAAGTATGCTATTTTGTTGGCACTCCGTTTACCATTTGATTTTGCCTTTATTATAGTATTAGGGCTGCCAAATCTGATATGCAAGGAAGACAATACTGCTTTGAGTGCAGAACTCTGAGTCAAAACGTGTTCAGTGAAGGATTTTGGGCTAAATCAAAAGTGCAAATATAAGTACAAAATAAATGAACAAAGCAATAATTTCGGTTTTGCGTAATATGTCTCTGAAAAGAAATATTTGCTGTGAGTTTTGCACTATTATCCTTGAAAAAAACTGGTTTGTCGTCGTGCCTCAAATCATACACCAAGATATAATTTTAAGTCAAGTTGGTACCAGCACAATAGTCAATCATATACGTTTAGCAAATATGGATTATAAAAGTTTTTCGTTTTTTACATTCCTGAACCTTTATCCGGAGTTAGCTTTCATGCACATCCCTGGATTTATGAGGTTTAAATAGGCAGTTGTTTTTTAAAGTCACTTTCACTTGAAGTAAACTCCAATGCGCCAAGGCTAAGACCAGAAAATTGGTCTGGCATGCTGCGCTAATGTAAAATCAATATTTACAACAGCATCTTGATAGAAAAGGAGCTCTGACTGGCTCAGGGGAACTTTTGAACTTGGGACTTCAGTCATTGTATGCACTTGAAATGACATGCATTGCTTAAGTGGCGGTAAAACGATCTATATTTCTTGGCACTTAGCAAGCACACAGTGTTCACTATTTTAGAGCCGAAGGTTTACTGTGTATCCCTTTTGTAACTGTCCACTTCACTGCATGTAAAAAAAAAACCGTGGCTTTGTATCTGACACGTTTACATTTACGAGCTGATGTGTGGTGGCACGTACACAGATGGTTATGTCCTGCGTATACATTATCGTCGCTTCGCTTTAACAAAAGCTTAAACCAGCACACTTGAGTCTGTCCCGGTGGTGACAGTACGACTGAAGGAGACGCAGAGGGGGCGGGGCCAGAGCGCGGAGTCTGATGTTCAGAATGAGTGACAAAAGCAGCAGAGTCCTGGCAAAACACTCGGCTTTACCCATTCTCACTAAAAGCCAAGTTTCCAAAATAATCAAAAACTGGCATTTTTATAAATATTTTTGTATCTACATATTCTTAATAGCCCAGACGAGTAAACAAAATGTTGAATGTGGAAAACCTGCTTGAGTTCACTGTAATAATGGAGGAAATAAACATAATTTTACATGTGATATTCCCAGTGTTTTCAATCGCGTCAAGGTAAGGGGTACGCAACTCTTCACCCAAAGCTTCAGGGGGTACACAGCTCCAAAAGGTTTGTGAACCACTGGTGTAGAGCATCTCATCATTCAGCAACGCCACACAGTTTGGAATGGTGCCACAGGCTACAGCAGCTCCCCCACCAATGTACACCCCTGCCTCCCTAGTCCATCTTTACCTCCTCAAAAGTCCTTATCCCAGTCGGCTAGTGTCTTGAATTACAAAGCAATTCTTTAGGATATTCTTGTGCTTCTGTCATGAAGTCCATGAAGGCCGAGTGCATGTTTTACTCTTACCAACTGTGTGTGGCATATACCCATTCTTCTCAGAGAATCCGTGACCATCGTAATCTCCTTGGACGAGAATCTGTTTTGACTTCTTTCCAAGGATTCCTACAAGGACGTGTCATGCTCCATAGCTGGTGGGTCCTAGGGCGAGTGACAGTGTAAAGTGGCCAGTCTGCATGAAAGATAAGACTATATGCAAAGGCGTGAATACGGTTGAATGTACCGCCGCAACTGTCAAAAATCCGGAATGTAAAAATAACTCTGCAGCATGTAGTTTGTTTACAAGCATGATAATATTATGCTGTAACTTGATAAAATACTGCATTGGACATGTTAATTACCCTGTAAATGTTCATATGTTGAGGCACTTTTGTTTCTTTTCCAAGAGCCTTCTTCAGGCTTAACTGATCAATCTGGGTGATAGTGTTTAGGAATGGCAATGGTAGCTAGCTGATATTAATGGTTTAATGAGTGTGGTACAGTTGATGACTTTGAAAACATCCACTATGATGGAAAGCTCCTGGCTCACTAAGCTTACAGTACACTAGGCTGCCATATGTACAAACCTCAGATACAAAATAATGAAAGGGACTTATTCGTGTCTTAAGGATTTTGTGGCTCCATGGATTCAGTGGCTATCCCAGAACCAAAAGATGCCACTTCTTGACAATGACACTGAAGCACTATACTGTATGTACTTTCTTTTATAGATTTGTTGAACTTTAATTTGCACTCAATGATGAAATGTTGGTAAAGGCTGATTTATACGTAAATACTGAGCATAACCAAGCCTGTGTAAACAGGTTAAAATCCCCCTGTTAAACCTCATCAGTGAATATCACAATATCAGCAACTCTGATGCCCACTTTTTAATAATGTATACACACAAAAAAAAAACTCTTCTAAGACTCCACCTTCACTAATAGGATGTACTGCATGACCGCACAGAACCACTCGCCTAATGTTCATTTCCATTATTGTCCAATTTAGGGACATGCATAATGTGTGCATGTAGCGACTGGGCATATGGGATAGCGATTATTACTGAGAGGTTTGTCCTGAAAATGCTTGTGTAGGATGCTGCAGAGGGCACAGGCAGAGGAGAGGAAGGGGGGAGATTGATCCGGACAGACTGATAGGCTGGGATATCGGTGAGCGCGGCGGGGGTGAGGGATATAGGTGCGGAGGAAGTCATTTATATCTCTGATGGTGTTTTGGATTAGCCTTTGGGCCGGGTAACAAAGTCGACTCAGCACTATGTGTTTGCTAACACCTTATACTGTATCTGTGTGTACCTCTCACTAACATGTATCCATGCAGCTCTCAGACACGCATGTGAACTGAAACGACTTAAGTAAAGCAGAAACCATTGAATAGGAACATCCAGTTAGTAAACTTGCCTTCACCTGAGTGCTCAACACGCTTACGGTTATATCAATTTTACAGTTGTCTTTCATAAAGTGAGCGAAAGAATTCTGTCGTGTTTGTTGCTGGGTTTATGCAGTTTTCAAAGAGGAGCGGAATGATTTTAATGCAAGACATGTTTATAATAATTACAGGGTGGCAAATTCAGTATGGCAGAATTCAGTGGCAGAAGTACCACCATTTTAACCAAGGACCCTAAGCAGATTACTAATGCTTATTAATACCCTATTAATACATAACAAGCACCCCTTAATATAATGTGATACCATTTAGGCTTTTGTATCTACACAATACGTTGCACACACGTTCTAGAATAGAACCCTATGGGATGCAAAACAAAGAAATCATCACATCCATCACAAAATGGATGGATTGTTTTTATGGCGGAGAGTCCGTTCTATTGGCCAAAATCACAAATGGTGTTTCTATATTTATATGCGGTATACTCACCACATTTGGGCACCTTTATGATAAAATAATCTGTGCTGACAGAGAAGATGTTGAACATTGTGACAGTTTCACAATTATTTTATTTTCATGTGGTTTGTCTCAGTAAAAGTATTAGCCATAAACCAAGACAAAAAAAAAAAATCTGCATTTTGATGGTTACCATAGTTGGCATGTAATTTTCAGCTGCCCTCCACCTCAGCTTTAAACTATAGGTTAGTGATGTCACTTAAACACAACCTATTACAAAATCCATGTATACTATACCAGCTTTCTCAGGGAGAAAGTGGGTGAAGAGCAGAAAGAGCAAATGATCCAAATCAGGACTCGAACCCATGGCGCTTTTTCCGACATGCCAGAGAATTAGATTACACAGTACATTCTTATAAGAGTTGTTTGCAGTGGCAAAGTCTTGCTCTTTACACTTAAAGTAATACAGTAAATGTATTTTTTCCAGTGGTGTCTTGTGTAGCTAAGTGTCTCCACATATCTCTGCAGCTGGCAGCTCGTGCTCTCAGTCAAACCCTTTCCTTCCTCTCAGTAAACATGCACAGTGCTCAGTTGGTTGATGCCAACTCGGGCTGACACTGCCTCATTCACAGCTGCGTGGAAGTGCGGCAGCTGCAGCCTCTGCTCTTTACCATGAGACAAATGGAGGCCCGTTACCACACACAGCACACTGGTGACTTTTCAACACGTTTCCCCTGGTCTTATTAAAACAGGCTTATTTGTGTTCCTCACCTTTTTGTTGAGAGAGAAAAACGACCGACTGCATGAATGTGTGTTTGCCTGAAGTGATCCCTCGAGTTGGGATTATTACAATCAGGTTTTTTTACCATGGGCCTTGACATTAGACCAGTGGACAACTAAGGTTAGATCATTTCCCATGAGACCATGAGTAATGTCTTAATGTAAAAAAATCAAACATATAAGGGCAAGGCAAGGCAACTTTATTTATACCGCATTTCGTGCACAAGGCAACTCAATGCGCCTTACAAAAGAAGATATGCGAAATTACAATGAGGTAAAGTTAAGGCATAGCACATATAGAAACATCAAGACATGGGAAATACACAGCACACGAGGTCACGTGCAGAATTTTTTCTTGGGGAGGGGAAGGACGACCGGCCATTGACCGGGGGGCGGGGCTGAGGAAACGTGTTGGGGCAGACGCAGAATGATGGTGGGGGGAGGGGGAGGGGGTATGTGTGTGCGGTTTTTTGCATGTTGTCTTTGCTTTGGCCTGGCACCAAGTTGTCCGTTAAGTTTTGGGAACGTTACTGTATCGTTTTAGCTTTAGGTTGCAAGTATCTGTTTTTCCAGTCTTCTTACCGGGTTCCACAGGGAGCGTCTCATTAAGTCCTTTTTCCGTCTTTAAGAAATCTTGTCCCGTAGTAAGTGAATTTCGTGTTGATACATCCGGATATGGCTCCGTCTCCTAGCACCAGGATATCTCTGGCCTTGACACTTGGCACAGTTTTTCTCTCCATCTTTGTTTTGACTTCTTCTCTGTTTTTCTCTGACTTTCTTTGTTCGTTATACTCGTGGTAAAAATCTGTTTAACTTTATTCCAGGTGCATTTTTACCAACAGTCTGAAAGTCAGTGTTTTGCAAAATATGACCCAGAGAGCTCCGTCCTTATCAGGTTTAGCGCCGTGGCTTGGCCTTGAAGGGAAGTGTTGACAGTGTAGGAGAGATAAGCGGTCCAGCTGCTTCAAACCTCCTCTCTCAGGAGGAAGAGAATTATTCCAGAGTAGTTCATAAATTTATAATTAATTAGCTTTTACTTGTCTCAGCATTAGTTCAGTTCTCCAGAGCAGGTAGTTCCCTTCACAGTTCAACCCTTTTCCTCCCAAAATATAGTCCAACTATTGTCCGTCTCCACAGCGAGCAGCCAGGTCGTACATAACAGTTCATCGTTGTGCGTTACTTTCCGGTGTAATTCCATCACTCGGTCACTCCCTGCTCCAAAGTGCTCGTTCATTTTAACGGACAGCAGCGTGGTCCGATTGCAAACTGCTGTCATTGCAAATTTTCGATAATCCAGGGCAGTCCATCCAATAAGCAGGTACCCTGTTATCAAGAGTCCAAATAAGTCAATATCTTTGATGTCTCCGACCGACAGGACCAGATGACAGACGACACCCATCGCAAACTGAGCTGACAATCCAGTCAGGGAAGACGACCTCCTCCGTGGTCTCACGTTCTGATACAAACGTATCAATTGCGCTGAGATTCCAGTGAATCAATTACATAGTTTAGCGGTTCGGGAGGACAGCGAGCAGGTGGTCCAAGAGGAACAATAAAAGTCAGACAAGACACTCGCAGAGGCAGGAAAAAAGCACAAAAGCAGGAGAAGTGATATCACAGGAACTAGCTCTCATCATGTCTGCTGGAGGGGCATCCCAGAAACCCATGTTCGAACTTATTCATTTACAGGCCAGCTCCTCATGTGCACACTGACGCTAATAAGGGTAAAGGGCCACAGATGGCAGCTACAGCCAGCACGAGTGAGCGATTGAGACACAGGCACAATTTACAGTCTGTTTATAGCTGCCGCAACATTACCAAATGAATAGATTTACACAGTTACATCTGTGCTGTTTACCGCCTGATGACCAAATGTATCTCACTGTGACTTACTGCGGAAATAATTGTTTCAGCGCAGGAAAAATAAATGGGTGGAAATGTGTTTTTGTGAATGACAAACACTCATAATAAACTGTGCACATGTTGGGGCTGTAGAGTGCAGAGAAAGCGACGTGGATGTGTTGCTTTTATTTTACAGTTATTTAGAGTCATTTTTTTTTTTTTTGGAAGGACTCCAATTTTGTATACGTGTAATAATGTTGTAGGTAACACAGCTGCATTGCCAGGGAACCGTTTATCCCTAGTCCTTGGTAAGCTCTTGTGGTAATATATGAGGTCAGTGAAGGTCCATGCGCTCCCTGCCAAAGCACTAAGTGAAGGGAAGATGATGAGAAAGGCTACAACGTAAACTTTGAGCAGCTGGAGCAGGCAGGATGCAAAGAACTCAGTCATCTGTTGTGAGCCTTGTGCCAGAAGCGAAATGTTCTCAACTGTCAGTTACTCAGTGTATCACTCATTAGTAAATCAGCTGCACACACCATTGTAAAGCTGCTACCATGACCAAAGGGAATGTTCTCCAATGATGTACAGTAATAGGCAGAGTTTAAGGTATAATCTAATGCACACAACTTGGAATAAAAGTTCACCCTCAATATTAAAGAATAGCAGAGGTGGGGAGCGGGATCTGGCAACCAGCGCTCATTATTGTGGCGACAGTGGCTCAGATGTTATCCTTTAACCGAGAGGTGGCGGTTTGAATCCCAGCTCCTGTAAGTGCATACTGTTATTGTGTCCTTGGACAAGACACTTCACCCATCTTGCCTTTGTGAATAGGGTGTGCTGAAGGGGCTGATGACGCAGCCGCCACGCATGGAGTGAATAAATATTGACTGGTGTAGCGTTTTGAGAAACTTGTCAACACAGCTTGTAAATTGCAGTACATGTGTCAGCCATTATTAGTGTTGTTATGAGAAGGAACATGGTCGAGGCATTATTAGTTACAAGAGTCTTACTGGACATGTTGTATTTGATTGCCTAGACTTGTTGCTGTAATTATCCAAGACCATAGCCTGTTGGAGCCACAGTGTAGACCGCTGGGGATCACAGAGGAAGCGTAGCGGTGATGATGACTAGTCACGCTGTCATGTAATTATATTTGTGTTCCATTGTGCACAAGTGGGTCCTAATTGTTCCAGCACACTAGAGGAAAAGAAAGAACTGTCTTTTTGTAGCCTGTGTCATTCTCTTTTGCTTGATATAGTGGATTTCTTGGATTCTTTCCAATCTATCGACTACAGTTTTTCCCTTCTTCCTTTTTGTTCAGTCCGTCCCTTTTTTGTATGCAGTTTTTGTGTCTTATCGTAATGTTCAGACTCTTGAGCTCACCTGAATATAGTCCGCACCAACTAAATCTTTTTTTTTTTTTAAACCAACGTACATGTATAGGCCGTACTTTATAAGCGGCGGCTGACCACATTGTTAAAATGTTTGGCCTAAAAGTAATTGATTGCTACCTTTACCTTCCTCCTGTGCACTATCATCATATGCATTTCTTCCTGTGTTTTCCATGAGGAGCGTGTATGCTCCATGATGTGCAAAATAACTGTCTAACTAACGTCTTCCATGGCGCATTATCTCTTCTACCTGTCTGTCTCACGCTTGCTCTTCCTGCTACAGGGCCCCTTTGAGGCCATTAGCCTGTAGAAATCTATAAATTAGCCGCATCATTGTTTAGGCCGCAGGGTTCAAATGACGGTAATTCCTCTATTTTGTATTATTTATAAATCTGCTGCTCTGGTCCTTGCCTGGGGTTGGTGGACTGTGTTGGAAGTCCTGGCTGGTGATTGGGTCCTTGGCTCTAAAGCTGTCTGATTGGTAGAGCAGCTCGAGGCGCTCTTCAGGTATCCAAAAGATGGCCAAGTTGTCGTCGCTAATGGACATTCGTCATGTCCTGTTCGGAAAGTTGCAGCAAAAGGCGCTGATACGTCAAATATGAAACAACATCTTCGCTGTAAATGTCTAAGTCAAGGTAACACACTGCATAATTCCCAATAAAGTCGTCCAAATGTTCGGACATAGCTGCCACAACTGGCTCAGTCAGGATGCAAACCAAAAGCTAATGCGCTCCACTGCTTAGCGTAATAAACAGAAAGGAAAGTGAAGGCGTGCAAATGTGATAATCAGCTGTTCAAGCGAATCCCGTTTCTGCACTTCAGAAACACATTTCCTTCATCAAAACATATGACAAATAAACCTAGCATAGATTGTGCCCTAATAACGGAAGCCTTTGATATTGGTTTGCTAATGAAAGCTGCATTGTGATGTCCATCTGTCTTGATTCAGGTTTAGTCCTTGCTGTGGTTTAGTTACTGTAATTTAAAACGCACTTATGCTATTTGTTCTCTGAGGCAGTGCTAAGTTTATGAGCAATCCATCTATGGCATTGATGATAGCTTTCAAGCTGGGTGGCAAATGTTTCTTCAGCTTTTGAAAACTTTAGCCACTTTCTTTCTGGAAGTGAAAGAGAAATGAATTTGGTGGCAGTGTTCATCGCGTGGGGTAAAAAAACAACCTCTCTTGGGTGAGATTGAGGCATTAAATCAGTTGCTGGACACCCTCTGCTCCTCTTATCTGAGGACACTTGTGCTGAAGCATCACTCACGCAGGAGAGGAAGCACTGGAGCTTTGATATTCTATACGGCCTCAGCATGAAGCCTCCATCCAGCGCAAGAAAAAACATGACTTGTTTCATGAATTTGTGCACATGTTTGATGTGTCAAAGACAGCGATTGAATGAATGACACGCATGCACCTGTAAAAAGACAGATGGCACCATGTTGAACCAGCAGGAAGCAATTCTTACTTGGTTTTGTCTGGGAAAAGAGGGAGGGTTTACAATTACGTTTTAGGCATTGCAATTTGCCTGCAGCCCAGATATTTATCTTGTTTGGGTCCCTAATTAATTTGTTTTGAATTCCCATATGTAAATTTGATGTTTCGGTAATTAAGACAGGCCAATTCAAAAGGGAGGCTTCAAAAAGAAACTGCCTTCCACACTATCACAGGCTTCCCCAGTGAGACGTCCTCTTGTCCTCTCTGACTGAAAGCTGACACGCTCCTGGACTGTGCTCTTGACTTGTCAATAAGAGGAGAAGAGGTCACCCTCTGAGGTTTACTGTCCTGTAGACTGGTCCAGCTGCTGAGTACACTGTAAAATCACTCATTCCAGTGTTCTGCTGCATGGCCTGTTGTAAACACAGGCCTAAGGAGCTGCTATGATGCTCTTCAAACTTTTATAGCCACTCCAGGCGAAGCCAAAGTTTTATATTTTCCATTTTATTGTTTGAATAAGCGCTGTCCCTATAAGATGTAATCATTCATGGGTGAAGCCCGGGGAAGAAAACAGGCCTGCAAGACACTGCTTAGTGGCCAAGTGCTTTGATAAAGTGTGAGGGAAATATATAACCTTAATGATTTTTCTAGCTGAGTATTTTACAAACAATTATCTTTCTTTGCAGACTCTGGACCTCACAGACTTGGAGCAGCATCCTGCTTCTCTGTCCCGGCTTCATTTTCAAATAAAAGGTATGTTTTGTGTTTTACATGCCACACCCTTTCTCCATCTGCTAACACAATCTGTTAAAATGGTTGCTAAATGAAACCGAGAGCTGCTGATTACCCTGGGGGTTCGTCAGCACTCATCTTCCTCCTGCGCATCACTTCACAGGAACCTTATGGAAAAGCTCTTTACTCACCAGAAATCAAATGTTTCTTAATTTCCCTATGCACTCTCAGGATACCTGCGCAGACACAGCTCATTATCATGAGGGTAGAGCTCTAGAGAGATGGCTCTTGTTCAAAACTACATTCAAACTATATATACTGTATACATTTACATCTTACTAAAGACTCATTTTCATACATTTTTGACCATTTACTTCTACAATCAGGAAATGAAACAACACTCAAACTGCTACTGCCCTGCACTCTCTAAATTAAGGCCCGCTTGTTGAATGCCCCCTTTGGCTTTTCAATTCCTCTTAGTGTGTGGCTTCAATTAAGACCCTGATGTAGCAGAGCATATAATCTTGTCCACGTTACAGTAGACCCTTCTCCGTGTTCATACCAAATCCTCTCTCGTAGAGATAACAAGTCCCAAGTGCTTCAAAGAGAAATGAGGCTTAAGAGTGCTAACTAAAATTAGCTGGGGCAATAGATAACCTGTACCTCGGGATCAAAGTGGGGCCGAACTGTCACGCTCTTCCCCGGCGCCGGTGGTGGCACAAAGAGGAATGTGGAGAGAGAGAGAGAAGCAACAGGCTATTGATGTTAAAGGATGAGAGCTGAAGAGGGGTAAAGTTCCACTGCGGGGGATTATTCACATGGGGACAGACTCTACAGGTCAAGGTTTGTATGTAAAACATTTCGGTAAGCCAGAAACTTAAGTGACTCGCAGAGTGGGCTTTAAACTTAGCAGGGAGTCCACTGAGGTGTACATTTGTATGCGCCCTGCAAAAATAAACAACACCGCTTTGGAGCGCTGCCTTCACTCATATTTCACAGTTTTCTTGATGTATATTTCTGGTAAACAGGCAGCCTATAGGAGGACTTAAGATATGGACTCATCGGAACTCATATAAGGAAGGTGACTTTATGGAATGGAGAAAAGTGTGCATAAATACAGTACATAAGTGGCGTTTCCTTTGTGGATCACACTTTATTTTACACTACCTTGATACATTGTACCAAACTAAATTTAGTACATTGTAACAATCTGTAATAACTTGTACCTATGTAGTACATAATAATAAGGTATAAGACCCTTATGGTTAGGGCTTAAGGGTTAGGGTTAGAGTTAAGGTCTTATATCTTATTACATTGAGTTGCCTTGTGTACGGAATACGCGGTATAAATAAAGTTGCCTTGCCTTGCCTTACATTATGTACCACCAAAGTACTAATGTACATTATTCCATTGTGTATGTAACACATAGGTACAAGTTATTACAGATTGTTACACTTCACCTTACATTGTACTAAATTTGGCAGGTACAATGTGTCAAGGGTAGTGTAAAAATAAAGTGTTTCCGTGACTTTTAATATTTTTAAGTGGTTGTAGGCCGGCAAAACCAAAGTTTTGCAGACCACAGACATGTTGTGCTTGAGTGGATCAATATTGTTTTAATAGTGTCTTCTTGCTGATGGATTGATTTTCTGCCTTGTGCGTACTCTGACTTCAGCTAATGTCTGCTTTTGTAAATGTATATATATAAAATTTTCTTACCAACAAAGTGTAAGATTGAGATTACGATGGTTACAAAATATCTGTCTTATCCACATCCCTACACTTACTGCACAGTATTATTGGAAACTATCTACTCTATAAGATGTCCTGCACGCTGCTGTAACAAACTGATCTGGCCTTCATGTAGAGGATTATTCATCATATTGATATCCCACCGTCTCGATGCCCACAGGGGTGTTGGCTTCCTTATGACCTGTGTAAGGAGCTTATGTGGCACAGTAGGAGTGCGGAGGGCAGTGGGCATAATGACGTCTCATATCAATATCCCTCATGCTGCGCGGTCAGACACCCGGACTGGTTCTATTCCAGTGGCGAATCATTTGCATACTTATTCCCCTGGCCAGACGGCATAATGCACATGGCCGTCCGAGACCTACTCTGCCTGCCTTTAATTGGCTATTGATTGACTCTTGCTTTGGCAGTGGGAGACAATAAATTACCGCCTGCTTGAGACCTTGTCAGGCGGACGATCCGGAAAAAGAGGAGGGTCTGGGATATTATTCTCAGTGTCAAATCTGCGCTTTGCATTTTTTATTTCCTCACTCATTTGTATTTATGTGGAAGGAAATGGTGATACGTTGATAGCAGAGCGGTAATGCAGCAACTGTGTGTTTGTTTGTTTGAATAGGTCAATACACATCGATTTGTGTTTTGATGTTCTGGGAGGTGAAATTGCCTATATGGAGGAAAGATGAGCAATTCAGCGTTTGAAAAGAGATGGCTTCTCCAGCGTTGCCTTGACATTGTCGAATATAACACCTTAAGCACATGTGATTGATAAAATACACAGTCTGTTATATGTGTGTGGGAGAGATGAATTTAAATGAAAACCATAAATACAAACCAGCTTTCTCGGGACACACCGCACCTGATAAATATTTCAGGACATTTGCATTTCATAGCTCGTGTCTAATAAAAATGTCCGCACACCAGAATGATGCTTGTGAGGCTGCGAGGGTTGTAATTTTTGCCGCCAGTAATTACTCTATTTATTTTTGCACAAGTGAAGCATGATGATTAGGAACTCACTGGAACACCGCTGTGTTGACTTTTTATTACAATACTGTCCAAACGGGAACATGAAGAGAAAACCAATGATTACTGATCTGATTGCCAAGGGTGTGCCGTCAGGGCCAGCAGGGCCTTCTCTGCTGGCCCTGACCAAATGAAGAAAAAAAAGTATAAAATGTCTTAATAGTATATTTAATTTCAAATGTATTTATATAATGTACAGTTGAGTGAGTCGCTTATATTGGTTTTGTTGATGTGTAACTGTAATTTCCTACTCAAAAAGACGCTCGGCTCCCCGGCTACGAGACTACGAGCGCTATAAAAAAGGGATCTCAAATAGCACCAAACTTTAAGTTTAGTATCTTTTTTATTTAACAAGCTCTGTCAACAAAACATCTCCTAAAAAAAGTCGCCTGTCTCCACATTATAACGTGCTCGGCTCCGCCTGTCATGTGTCGTGTATTTCCGTATAGCACGAGTGTTCCCGAAGATGTTTGTTTGGAGTCAGAGGCACCGCTGCTTTGGTTTGCGTTGTTGACAAATCCTTTAGGGAACAAATGCCACGCAAAAAGGCAGTTTTATCCATACGCCTATTGTCGATAAGTTTAAATGCGTTTGACTGTGTGAACCCAGGTTGCTATTGAAGGCCCTGACTGAAACCCCACGGCCTGCCACTGCTGATTGCTACATGTCTCTAACTTAAGCTTGACTCCTGCCTTGGTTTAAGAGTCTGTGTCTATCTGGAATAAATACTGTATTAATGTGCATCACCTTATGTTTATTATAACATGCTCTTTACATTTTTGGCCCCACATTTCCTCTGCAAATGAAGTTCCTAACGGATAAATAAAGTGAATTTGATATGGTTGAGTTAGGTCCAGTCAGAACTAGACGCCAATCCTTTGAAAAAGAAAATGCAAAAACCAAACAGGAGAATTCCACGCTTGTTTGGAAAAAAGTAATAAGAACATAATTCTGTGCTGCAATGCATGGGAAAATTAATTATTTAGGGAGTCTGGGAGTTCTATCGGACTTAACAAATAATGAACGGAGCAACAATAAATTGCTCATGTTTTTGTTGTTTGCCCTCATTGTGAATCTATTGGGATCACAGCTACCTTCTGCAACTCTTTCCACCGGAGCAAACACTCCAGCCGGAGCCTCTGTTATCCCCGAGCCAAATGAAGTGTCAGTCAGAGTGGCCACACACACAGTTTACACCTGGGTTAAACGGGAGTCGTGCAGCACACCCTCCCATCACACCCTCCTTCACCTCCGTATTGTTTCTTCAGCCTGTTGCTTTGTTCCATCACTCAGCCAGGTCGTTCGTTTGAACAGCCTGCGGAGCCACTGAGAAATCCCAGCGCAGGATTCCACAGCCTCATCATGCTCTATCCTAGCTCCTCGTGGTCAGTTGGGAACTATCCTGGGAATGCCCCCCCCCCTGCTGCAGCGCGCATATCCAGGTCATGTACTGTATATGCCGGCCGGCCTACTCGCACTTTGATGGGGCGATTGCACGTGAATGTGCAGTGTGTGCAGACTGCAGGCATGTGTGCATGTCTATGGGAATGCTGACAGCCAGCCAGCCCGGGTATTGATCTGTAGCCATTCCGACTGGGGCGCAAAGGGCAGTCGGTATCATCTGTCAGTCTACTGAGAAGAGCATTAAAGCAGCACTCATCTTAGATCACAAATCCCCCTCCGAAAGAGAGGGGCACACAGACTAGAAAGTCTTTCGCTCATCGCAGACATGATATACTGTTTTGAGTGTTGGTTGAACTCTGTTTTACTAACGGTCTACTTCTTCTTGTGTTTATTCTTTATTTAACAGTATGTGGTCTAGGACACGATAAGAATCCGATGATAAGAATTTGAAAAAGTCCACAAATTACAAACCAAAAGTGTAAAGTGTCATGATCACATTTTATGGTTCCGTTCATTTGGTATTTTATGCACTTCTACAACAAATGTTTTATATCTGCATGAATAGCATTTCCATCCATCTTCTTCCACTTGTCCGAAGTAAATTTCCAAGATATGTCAAAATATCTTCTTGATGTCTTTATAATCACGTCCTTGTCTTAGTAATAATAATCCAATTCAACACATAATTCTTAGATTCCTTTAGACATTCAAAAAAAAGAGAAAAATACATTTGTATGTCCTCTCCATCAGTTTGGTAGATAATAACAGCCACATTTAGTACCTGAAACCAAAAGGTGGCTAAATTTGGGCTAATGGCTAATTGTGCTTTGCCATGTAGCTGTAAGACGGCTCAATGACCAAAACGATTGGTCATTGAAAAAGAGAACTGAAGGTAAAGCAGGGATGCTAGGACAGGACGTACTCCTTAAAGGAACAAGCCACCGTTTTTACATACTTATATATGTTCTTACCTGAGCTTAGACGAGTTGATGCGTACCTGTCTTGTCTTTGTGCAAAAAGACCACATGTTGTTAGCATTTGGCCTCTCCCAGCATATTCCTATAGCTCCAAATGGGGGTGGAGTTGAAAGCTACCACACTCTTCCACAGGCACACACAAAGACCAGACAGGTACGTACTCCGTACTTCCCCCCATGCGAGTTTGTTGATAGAGACAAACGCTCTTACATATGGAGCCCACGAGTGACGACACCTCTAAGCACTGACCTCTGACCCCTTTGGCCACCCACATGTCTCACCCTACATCTTTACTCCTTCCCTGGGCTCAGCTCTCTACACATCAATGACAGCACAGTTACACAGCAGTGAAGCGGCACACAACGCTGATCCACTTTGATGGAATTATATGGCCTGCCATATAATCGAATGCACATAACCATACAGAGAAATAATAAATCATAATCATCTGCTTTCAATTACTTCAAAGGTGACTCTATCGTCCTTATGTATGAACATCAATTGAGATTTGTATTGTCTGTTTTTTTGTGTGTGTGTGTAATGTATTTTTCTTAATTTGAGTCAGTGTCTTTAGTTGCTCGGGAAATCTATTTGTCGTAATCGCAGGCGGAGATTGGCTTTGATTTGGAAGCGGCGCCTGAAAAGCAACAAACCCCTTGTTGTTTAGATGAGATAGGGGATTGCTTGATAGTATTGACGGAATCCAAGGTCGCCACAACTAGTCTGGCGTGACTCCTGCTCTGCCGTGCTCCTTCACAGTGATTATTCCATTACTCTAAATCTTCTAAATCTGTTCCTCGCGCACACTCACCACACTGGTGGGGCCTCGTGGGTCCGCTCCACTTGCACTGTTTGATGTCGCCCGGGCCAGTGGGGACGAAGCAACTGACATGCTTAAACGAGGCTTGCCAGTAACAGTCACGAGACACTAGGCAATTTGTTTTTCTGAATTAGTGCAACCGCCTGTCGTCGCACTGGCTCGAATGCATTTACTGCTTAATAGAAGAGGTTATGTTAGGACTGGCAAAAACAAGAGTTTCTCCTGGTTCGTGGTGGACATTCTGCTTTGTTACAGCAACATTCATGGTCATTTGTTTCTATAGTGTATTGACACCCAAGACAGTTTACATTTCTCTGGGCTTGGGATGGGAATGAATGAATGAGATACACTTACAAGACAAAAATCAAGTATTACGTTATTTAAGTCCAATTTAACAATATCACATGTAGAAAATATAGTAATTAGTTTAGTATTTGCTTTTTAAGTAGTGAAGGTGAAAAAAGATTCACAGAGTCCGCATAGTTTTGAAAGTCAATATTTGTTAGCTTATTACATTATTAACTTTTTTGAATAAATCATGCTGAGCCCTGCTTGTCTACTCCATTTTGGTTTTTAAGGCCCTTTCTATCACTCGCAAAAACCCACCTTTCGTAATAAAGCTTTATCTATGGAAATTTGGTAAAGATGAGTTGAATGGAAGTCTGCATTGGAAAATTAAGGTGTTTTGCCATGTAAATGATTTATGTCGGGCATTTATGGTGATGAATGTGCTTTTCAGTATAACTCAATCCCTATGTTTACCTTTAATAACACGGATATTACGCATACACGCTTTCTTAATATCTCCTTGTGCATGCCTCATAACGAGATGCACCAACCCTTTACTTTCATTTGCTTTCACAATAATGTACATGTCATTTTTGCACAGGTGGTAGCAGCCGCCGCACTATCAAATCATTATCTCATTAGCATAGGTAACAGCAGCCCTGTTTATTCCTGCTTTTAACCTAACTACACAGACTTTGGTTTTGTGAAGTAAACACTGATAACAAAAGGCTGCCTATTGCTGAAGGAAATTGTTTAGGCTCCTGGTTGCGGTAAAGAAAAAGTGACTGATAAAACACTTATGTTTACTTATGAAACACTGTAGCCAGGCCATAACAAAATAGGCCTTGAATCGTATTATCACTGTCTGGTTAAAAGTGTTGATTTGATTCATTGAAAAATAAATAAATAAATAAATACAAATTGTGACATGACTTCTCTGTTACACAAGACAGATGTAAGTGTGGGTCTTTAATGGGCAATTCTCATTTACACACCAGAGACTGCAGACGTTGCTTCCCTTTGGACATAAATATGAGCTTTTTGGGACATTACTTTTGTCATTCTCTTCACTCGGTGGTGGTGTTCAACCCTGGCGAGTGAAATGTATTTTCCCATCGCCTTTTTATTTCTGTTTATGTCGAAAAGTAGTTCCGGCTAGTTGATAAAACAGTGTGCCGCATGTATGGCAACATTAGCACAAGGGAGCCAAATGTAGAGAGTTTAATATCTCAAAAACACAGTACAAAAGCTCTCCTTTTAATATCCCGCTGATTTGCTGACCTGCCGGTAACACTAGGCCAGTCACTAGGCCAGTCACAACTCAAAAAGTTTTTAATCTAGGTTTAGTCAGTTTCAGTAAAAACAAAAAGAAAAAATCAACAAATTAATTACGGTGTACAGTTACATTCAGTCACTTTGAATAATTACATTCCTCGTCATTGAGTCTTGGTCCCATTGTTAATTTTGGAAAGGGGTGAACAGTAAAAAACAAAACCTCATTATTTTTAAACATTGCTTTGCAGACGGAAGGCTTGACCTGTGTGCAACGCTTAATTGTGTTTTCCCCTGTTTTAGCCATTTGTTTGTTGCCGCTGCTCCAGATTCCCAGCAGAGATTATTCCGAGGCCCTGTTTTCACACTTGTTTACAGTCCAGGTCAGCACAGATCCACTCAAGCGTTCCTTTGTCCCACATTTACAGTGATTTTTTTTAAGGCTAGGAGGATGCAACCTCGTCCATTTTTAAGACAAGCCAGGACTTTGTGCAATTACGATTGTACACGGTGTTGTGTAGTTGCATGCTGTTGTCGTATACGGACATAATTGTGCAGAAGAGTGAGCCCGGATTACGACTGGATTTGTACCCCCACGATCCAGGTCATTTTCTCTCCAGAGAGACCCTTTCTCAAAGCCTATAGTCAGCATGTATTGTTACGCGTACTTGTTGTGTACATATTTAAAGATATCACACTATTACCACGCTTTTTGTCCACTTCTTTGTGCAGCCATTTGCCTTCGCTGCGTGAACTGCTCCATATTTGCTTACCTCAGCGTTAATCCTCTTACAATACCCACCACATTGTATCTAAATGCAATATGTCGCGCTGATAGCATCTTGTATTTTCGCTCTTTTGTGAATACAGTTGACACTCACACTTTTCATGTTGATATATGGGTCTTTGAAAGCTTGTGTCTAAAGTGAAGAGCTGATTGCTGCTGGGTTTATGTCCACAATATGTAGATAAACAGATGGGATGTTTTCAGTCATGCTGTCAAAATTATCCGGCCTAATGCTGAGGTTTAAGAGAGATCAGAGGGGACCTTTGACCAGTGCAGCAGATTCTTTTTTTTTATTTGTGCCGTTTGTTTAACTGACATTTTTACTGGTATTTGAGGCTTCTGTAATAAGGTAGAGGGGATTGCCTATGGGAACTATCAGGATCAAATAGTAAGGTTTTAGCTTTGACGTGCATATGGTCATAGCGATAAGGGCTCCCACAAAGGCATTTAAAAACAAAATTGAAGAATAATGTCTTACATTTGTACTGCACTTTTCAAGGTGACACCCTTCGCAACATGCTCCATTGTAGTCACTCACCCTTATCGATGGTGGTATCATAATTGGCTCTGTGCATGCTCTGTTGCATAGCAACATGATGCTGTTTCTTGTTCTTAAGCAAAGACCTAAAATGTTTTAATTTTTGTTCTTGTTGATTTTTGTATGACTCAGACATTTCAGTTGGTGACTGAGATCCTCATCAGATCTCTAAGGTAGAACATAGCCACCCTGTGGAGGACACTCATTGAAACTCAAAGTAATTAAGAGACAAGTGTTTTAATAAATAGTTTTCTGAGGAAAACTTTTGAGAAACTGTGAAAAAGCGCTGCGCTTACAGTGACTCGTAGGCGTATAAATCTACATCTTTGTCAAACACATTTCTAAATATTGTTGATGTGTTGTACAGATACAAAAAAATAAGTGAAAGAAAGTAAAGAAAAATGTAAAATGCTTTTAAAAAAAAACTAAACCTGTTATACTTTGAATTATAAGTATGTGATTCAAACAGAGAACACATTACTTTAAGTTTAATTCCATATACTTCCATATACATTCCATATATACTTGGTTGTATTGTCTTATATGTCTGAGTTATAAGAAAATATGAGCCCAACATCAAAGCCATAGCCAGGATAAAAGAAATGCAACATGACAAAAAAAAAATCTGAGCTCCAGTGTGAAACTTCAAAAGTAGTGAGCGGCGTGTGAACCAGTCTGAAGGCTATCTGACAGCCCTGACATTGGTCATAACGGGGCTGTATGTTGGCTGCTTGGAAGAAAAATAATTTAGATGAAAACAGCTTAAGCCGCCAAACTGCAGCTGGCACAAACATGAGGGGTGGGTCGGGGGTAAAATGGTAGGTTATGGCCCAATCTCAATTCTCTTTTCTACCCCTACCCCTTCCCCTTCCCAGAGCCTATTTGTCTATATAGCATGTTTCTACTGAACCAGTTCATCACTTGACTGATGCTGTTTTATAAACACCTAAACAACAGGACTCTGCCTCAGCCGAAACCCTACAGATTTTCATCTATTTCTGCTACATCCGGCGCTACATTCTCCTTCCCCCTGGCCGTGTGTTGCTGCTTCTACCGCCGGGTCGCTGTGGCTGCAGCCCGTTAGCCAGAGCTGCGAGAGATCAGCCAATCCGCTCATAGCGCACCCAGGGTGGACGGGCATAGGTTAGACCCACTCGCAGTGCGCACAGGGCGGGGACAGGCACCCAAAGCCTCCGCTCGTAGCCCCCTGGCCTGAGCGGAGGCTGCGTGCAGACCAGGGACAGACAGCCTCGGACCCGGGCTCAGAGCCCAGCGGCGAGGGGAGAAATCGGGCGCAGCAGCGAGGCACTGAACCCCGTGTGTCATGTCAATAGCGACGTATCGAAAGTTTGGAAAGAAACTCCAAAGTCAGCCAATTCAGCACGAATAAACGGAGCAGCAAAGCAAAAACGTAGAACTGACAAAAATAGAATTGGGACGGGGAAGGGCTAAGCGGAGGGCTATGGGGGAGAATTGAGATTGGGCCTAAATGAGGTGTCAATGGAACCCTAGGAGTATGTGCCACTTGCTTTAGCTTGTCAACTTTGCACTAACAGGTATAGATGGGAGACAGAAAAGTCTGTTATGAAAGTAAAACATGAATACATAAGACAGGTATGAACCGCTCTATGGCCAATGTGCATGAAATGCAAAATGAGGAGAGAGAGAAAGACATTTCTAATGCAAATAATCAAGCTCCCTCCCCTTGATTCCTGATTGGACCTGACAGGCCGGTTCACATGAAAGCTCGTCTCATTGGTCAAAGTTATGGCACTAGGGATTCTGATTAGTTGCTGAGATCAGACATTAGAAAAAATAGAATGATTTAATATTACTTTGATATAAGCCCATTTTGTATAAAATGCAAGAATCAGGTCTTTTGAAGCACATAGAGGAGCCCAATGTCTACAAATACTAAAAAAGGATTACTTTTAGTTTAAAAAGTTAATGAGAAGTGCTAATAAATGATGCAAAAGAGTGAAATGATCGGAGTGTTCAAAGCAAACATAAATCGCACACAAACGCGGACTGTGTCACAGTTTGTTTCCTGATATCAGGCTGATTTGGCTTGCTGTAGTGCTTCCCCAGGAGTCTGTCTGCATTGCAATGGATGTTGACGTGACACTGCTGGATGTTGCCATGCTATATCCCTGTGCATATTACAAATGTGACTAGATATTCAGAGGACAGATTATACAGCGAGATCAGAAGGGAGCCAGATTCAGGACTTTCTCCTGACCAAATGTTGCCGCCTGTTTGACACATCTGAAGGGAATGGGCTTGAGGCACTATCTGTACATTGTCTAAGAATGTCCTACATGTTTTACCCGAGCCGGAATAAGAGCGAGGGGATGGTCAGGAGTGGTCTGCGCTCGTCTGATCCTTTGTCTGCAGATCATCTTCAGATCATCCCTGCGTTTAAGAGGATTAGCCCGTTATGACATTAAAGTGGGAGAGCTATCGCGGCCATATGACAACTGGCTGTGCCCACATAAGCCCTGCACTGATATCTCCGAATTACTGCGCACATAAATCAAATTCATATTTTATTTCCACTGCCCTTCACCTGTGGCTCCCGCTGCAGAATATATGCACATAGATTACGCCTCAACATGGCAATCCCACAATGTTATGCACTGTGTTTTATGCTCTTTTTCGATAGTGAAAGCAAAAAGGCAAATCACAGATGAAGTGTGACCTTTTTGTGGCGTTTGCTTTCTCCCCCGCATATTTCGGTTCACCCCATCAACCCAAATGATGGAAAATAGGGCATTATTTTTAAGCACCTCTAACCAAGCTCCCGGGCCAAGATAAGTTTGCCATTGCTCCTGACTACGCGCCCGTGGCATTTCAGCTCACATCCAATTTTCAAGCAATTTTGTCCGATCTGATCATTATTCTGAAGCAAAAAAAGAAAATAACGTGATTATGCGACTTATTTCACATCCGTGTCTTATGAGTGCACCTTCGCCCTGTCTGCCGCCCTGCACCACAGCCATATGCACGTGTCAGACACTGCGACACCTTTATTATTGCAAGCCCTCAAAGCTGACAAGAATGAGACTCGACATGAAAAGGGAAACTCCTCTAGAAAAGTGGGAAAGCCAATTGGCGGGTGTCCAGTGTCTGTTTCTGTGCGCATATTGCCATGAAGCGACACCTGAATTGGATATGAATTCCCAGCTGGCCTGACAAATCCATGGGTGTATTTTTTTGTTAGTCCCCCATGTTTTTCGAATCATGTTCGGCTGTGTCCCCGGTAGATTTATTATTTCCTCTTTTGTTCCTTATTCCCAAACGACCATAAAAAAATCACTCAGTCCTTTTCTTTTCTTGCCCTTTTAACAAGATGTGTGATTTTTTTGCCCCGACTCTTGAATTCATTTATGAGACAGAGTGAGGGAGACGAGCTGGTATTTCAAAAAAAAGAATGGTTTATTTATTTATTTATTTTTTTGTTTTGTTTGCAGCCTCCCCGACCTGGCACCTTTAGAGTGTCTTTAGAATTTATCTGCTCCCAAACCCAGCTGTATTCATCACAATGTAAAACGCTGCAGCTCGGCCATACATCATAATCTGACTACAGGGCCACTGTAAATCAACAATACAATGCCCTGGACGTCTCTACACCGGACCACCACTGCACCATTTGAGCACATGAAAGGAAGTGTTATTGTAAGTGGAGTGCGGTATACACATGGTAAACATTGATAAATGTTGTATGTGAATACAAGTGATAATATAGGACAGGGGGGGTTTGATTAATTCGGCCATTTTGCAAAGCAGGGAGCAATATATTGTACAGTAAAGACCCCATAAAGAAAACTACAAGCAGAATGCAAACCTCCACCAAGGAAGGTCTTAGCCCCATCTCGCAATGGTAACAATGTGAGACCGAATCTAACAAAAACTTTAAAAACAAATAATCCTCAAAGTAAAATTCACTTGAATATTACTTCAAAACTTTATAACTATTGTTTGTCATTCTTGTGATTGGGATTAGGAGAGTGATTTCAAACGTCAGTGCTTGTTAGATTGCATTTAAGGGAAAATAAAAGTACTATCTAACGTGCACACTAAACCCACTATTATCTTTTAGTACAACTGTTCAATTATCTGAGCACTCGAATTTGAGCACTCAAATTTGAGCACTCGAATGATCCTAGGAGCTAAGTTGTCGAGGGCTTCGGGCCCCTGGTAGGGTCTCCCATGGCAAACAGGTCCTAGGTGACGGGTCAGACAAAGAGCGGTTCAGAAGCCCCTTATGAGAGACCAACAGGCCCGGTTACAATCGTGAGGCCGTCCTTCTGTGGACCCACCACCTGCAGGAGGAGCCATAGGGGCTGGTGCAATGTGTTTTGGACAGCTCCAACGGCTTCCCCCACGACCCGGCAAAGGACAAGTGGAAGAAGATAGAAATAGCACACAAAAAAAGGACTGCTGTTCAGAGCCGTGGAAGGACATTTTAGTTAGGGAGTGCTGAGGGATAAAGTTTACACCAAAACCACTTTTTTGGTGCATATTTCCTATTTAATAATATTGCCTGCAGTTTTCAAACTATCCACCAGGGGGTGCTGCAGCGCCCTCAGCACCCTGGGTTCCCACGGCCTTGCTGCTGTTACTATATTTGTGCAATAGAGCTAAAACAACATGTTTTTTTTTACAGGTGTTGTGTTATTATTGGAGGTTTGTGTGGTCATAAGGTGCAGTGTGGCATGCGTACAGTTTCCCACCACTCCAGGCCTAGCCAGATGACAGACAGCTTGTTGTCATGTGCAGTGATGCTTCCAGGAGACAGTGTTTGTGGAGGCTGATACTTAGGTGCAAGCAAAACCCACAGTTGAGACTAGTGCCAATTTTATCCATTTTCCTCCAGCTCAGAGCAGGACACCAAATGGTCAACAGGCTGGCTATCTCTTTTTCTATTAAAATGGTTCAATTTGGCCTAAAGATACTATTGCACACGGTCCCAAGCATTTTTATTTTTATTTTGTACTACTTGACATTGGGAAAAGGATGCTCACTATAGAGACATGTAAAAGGGACTGTCTTTAGACCTGACCCCAGAGGTGCAGTGGGTCACGCCTGAGGGGCTTCCGTGTTTCTGAATAGGTTATCCACATTTTGTAGCAAAAACAGAGATGTTTTTTTTATTTTAAATGCAAATTCAATCTGTCTCAAAGTTTGGTGTTATCGTTTCATTAGACAAACAACACCAACATTTCCCAGTTGGCTTCCATGCTTCACAGAGCCTGACTGCGCCATGCAAACAAAACAAGTGAATCGGAATACTTATCGGAAAGTTAGCCTAGCATACAGGGAAATGCTCCTAAATTGTTTCAAAAATTGGTCTTTGCAAACATCACTTTCTGTTTGATTACTGCTCCCCTGCTATGTCTTCACTTGCAGTCATTCAATTTCATGGTAAGCATCAAATGTGTCCTAATTGTTTTTGTACTATTAGACCAAAGTTGTTGGCTGCTTGATTTATGACTTCTACCTGCTTTAGTGGCTGCAGTCCAGGCGCGGTGTGGTCCCCGTGCCGCGCAGCCAGACGTGTTGATGAGAGCCAGCCCCATTGCCCGGCCGCGTGCTAACTCACCCTGACAGCCACGCCTTTGTAGCCCTCCATTCAGACCGTATTTAACCAGACGAAGCCCCGATGCGTGGGCGTGCGCTGTGGACGGGGAGTAGTTTTTAGCACGCGGCCCACTTTATTAGTCTTTTAGCAAGTGCAGAGAGTGTATTTGACTTTTAGATTGGCCCAGCGGTCGGAAATCAGACTGAAATGTGTCCAGCTGTTTTAAACATAATGGGGCTGGACTTTTAACGTGTTTCATTCGCATTTGAGGGAGTGCCTTAGAAGCTACGGAAATTTACTTTTAATGGTCTTAGGCTAGAAAAGCTCACTTGGTGTGGCCTTAAAGTTGAATAGCTTAACACTTCAGGCATTAAAGCAGGCTGTATGAACCTGAAGTTATTTGTCATGCCACACTGTTATTGGCATAATTGTAGTATAATATTTACAATGTTTAGAATGTCCGATATTTAAAGCTTCAACTTCCCCAAAGCAGTTCTTTGGAGACATGGAAATTATAGCGCCACTTGTGTTTTTCAGGCACAAAGATGAAGTCACAGCCTTGACGTGATGTTTCTGTCCTTGGCGGTGATTGATTGGCAAAATTATTACTGCTTTTGACTGATTGCCTTTTCTAATAATGGTACTATGTCAAAGTAATTATCTTGATGTTATTTTTAGCATAGAGTTGCAGGATTGCACTGTAGACGTTATCTTCTTTATCTTTAAACCACAAATGAACAATGTATACATTTGTATTAAAGTCTCACTCACTTTAATCTCCAAAAACAGTTTTTGTTTTGTTTCTACATGTAAGACTTACATCAGATGTATTGCTGATAGTAAAAATCCAAACAGTCTATGAGCACTCCACTTTGTTCTCATCTTTCATGTACTGAGGAGACTTGCACTGCAGCTGATGTTTTATGAATCAGTACTTTAGCTGGACCAGCCTCTCACATCCCCAGAGAAAGGATGGCTTCTTGTCTATACTAGTTAAAAAGCAATGAAGAGGGAAGTCAGTACTGAAAAAGCCTCTTTCTCTCCTTTCCCTGGCTTATTGGTCATTTGTATGCTTGATGGGTGCTGGTCTCTTCTCTGGGGTTTACTGAATAACTTCCACAGCAGTGCTCCTGTGGCTGCCGTTAGACTACTCAATAGCCCACAGTTGTACCAGCAAGCTACAAACCTGCCACGCACATAACACAAGTTAGCTCTGGCATAGATTAAACACTAAGCCTTGGGCATGGAACAAAAAAATAAAAGCTTGAAAGCCACGCAGAGTTAAAGTGTAAAATACTGCTAATTGCTGTTTCTTTGTTTGTTTGTTTTTTTACACAGGACAATTGTTTCCATGCTTGTTGATAGTTGATCTGTAGGTTAGCGCAGGACAAAACTTGTAATCTTTAGTCTTGTTGGAGTAATTATGTCTTTTCCTTGGATCTGCTGTAGCCACTCCTCCAGTTTGGGAGTTATTGCCCTGAATGCCCCAATGACCATCAGCACCACTGATGCATGTATCTGGTATCTCCCATAGGATCTTGGCTCGGTCATCCTCCACCACCTTTGGAGGTGTTTCCCACTTTGACCTCTGAGTTTCCAGCCCATAAACTGCACAGATGTTCATGTATACTGTGGCAGCCATTATGGAGCTCCATGTATATGCCTTCCTTGCCAGCATCATCCTGCAGTTATGTGCTAGATCTCAGGGGCCTCTTTGCGTAGTCTACACCTGAGGTCTTGTCTGGTGTGGTCGATCTGGGCCTCTATTGCTCTGGGGCTCAAGGCCTGTTTTTTTTTTTTAGATTTGAGTTGGGCTATTTTGTATATTATTTTTCTTGCATTTAGAATCAATTAAACTTAGGCACAGATTGTCCAATTTTCTTGCAGGATATACAGTAGTGCATAATTTGAAACATACATTACTTTGAAGATACTGTAACCTTTACAATTATTATGATCTCAACATAAAGACACAGACATGCAGTTGTATTGACACCTGCAGGTGTTCAGCTGTCACTATAGACAGGGAGATGAAGGCACCTCCTGCGGTCTAAAGGTGTAAATCTAACTGTGCTCGGAGCAATAGGCCTCATGTGGGATTTGAGTGTCTTCTCTCCTAAATCTGAATTCCAGCAGAGATGGCTCATACAAATTGTCACAGCACGCTCGGAAGACCTGTAACTCAATTCAGTGCTAAAATTGGATTCCGGAAAATAACTCTTTGACTGTCAATTCCCATTTGGATCAGAAGAAACGGTTACAACTGCTGGTTCGTTTTACATTAATGCTATAAAATGACCTTCCTATCGGCCTGTTTTCTCACGCTGCTGTGAGTAAAGGAGCAGCGATTGGTGTCATTAAACCTTAAATGATGTAAGTCACAAACATATATTGATGGATTATCCTCATTAACAAAAGCAGCCAACCCACAATACACATCTTTTGGACTACAGTATCAGTGACAGCTATGGCTTATGCCATATGTGTGTTTCTTGCATCTGTCCCACATTATAGTGTATATTAGTTTTGAAATTAAATCATTGTATTTTAAAATATAATAAATATATTTTAAATATATATTTAAAATATATTTATTATATATTTAATATATTTTAAATATATTAAATGACATACATGTATTTATTTTTGTATCACTCTTGTACAGGACAGGTTTGAATTCACTAATAGAAATGATGAAGGACACATAATAGTCTGCAGCAATCAGGTTCGGGATTTGAACTGCCGACCTTTGGATCTGTGGACAAACGCTTTGACCAAATGATTAACTGTGACCAAAAATATTAGGAAGACTATAATTTTCTAATAGGATCTATCTTCTTAGCCTGTGAACCCACCCAACCATCCACATGAGGAACACTAACCTGGGTTCCGATTATACAAACGCAGGTTATTGAGGTGTGCCAGAAGCAGAGCCAGCTCCTTACGATTCCAGACGGTCTCTCCATCTCGACCACCTACCAGCGCCGCGTCCACGACTCATCTCGCCAATCCTGCTCCACACCTGCCGTCCTGTCCGCGCTCACAGCATGCCCGCCGTCTCTCCCCACAGCTGCCGACCAATCAAACACCGCTCTGCGCTTTAGATCAGACATGACTTCACCCTCCAGTGGCTCACGCAGAAGAAAGCTTTTATTATCTGAATGCAATCCGATCCGCAAAATCTGATCGACTCTTTCTTGCCCTTATTCTTTTTTCTTTTTCTTTTTTTTGTTTTTTTTACAAAGGTGCCAAATGTGTCAGGGAAAGTATTTTATCTGTTCACTTGGAATGCGGCACGACATGTTGCTGTTTTTCCCCATTTTCTCCTCACCTCTGCAGTCTTGGCAAGAGATGAATCCGCTATCAGGCTATTCCACAGAGGACCAAGCCAATCATATAAAATGCTCAATGGGGAAAAAAAAGAAAACAGCAGGGAGTGACATGAATGTTTAGGTTCCTGGAAGGTCGAGGCGTCGATTGTGCAAATGGAAATAACCTGCAGTGAGTGAAGGTAGATAAGGTTTTGAGTGTGGAATGATGTATTTAAAAAAAAAAAAAAAAAAAGTAAATTACTCAACGCTGTCAGCGAAAACATCAAATGTCCGAGCCCAGCATGAAAAGAGCCAGCAGCTGAAGTTCATTTGAGCTGCTCTTTATCTCTCTAATGTCATGCCCAGGGGTATTCTTGAACCCGTGACCTCCCTCCCCAACGCACACACTATTCCTCTCACATGCCAACTTCAGCCTCCGGGGAAATGGTGCTGAAGCAAATTGATGTCCAATTGATAATTTGTAATGATGTCATGCATGTAGTTCCCAAGCTTCTTTCAAACTTTTCAACAACTTCTTTTTTTTTTTTTTCTTCTCCTCCCCTCCCTAGGTTTCCCGTCATGCGTTCCCAGAATTCCCTTACCGGATTAATAAAAGCCAGGATAGACTAGAGACATTCCAGACTTTCACTGCGTTCCCAGGTAACTTAATTCAGAGATTCCTGATGAAGGGAGTAATTGATACACTCGAGACGAATGGACTCTTAGTTTTCAAAGTGGATATGGTATGGTTACATAAACACGCCGGCCCGCTACATAAAAAGGGAGGAAACTTTGCATTTGATTTGCATAGTAATTTATCTTAGTCTCTGTTATGTGTGCGTGGGAGAGAGCCTTACATGAATGCCTCCACCAAAAGCACACTGATTAATAAGTGATATGAACTAAGTCGGCTTTCCTGACTCTTCGGGGAGAGGCTGCTTTTTTTCTGCTGCGTTATGGTACGGGTGAGAGGCTTGATTTATTCCACTCCAGCACAAATTTAAAACTGTAAATCTATTTTCATACATTTGAATACATTTTAAAATGAATGCATATTTTATCACAAAATACACTAACAATATCTTTTATACAAACAATCAAACGCTATAGTAAGTATTTTGCAAAGTAATGGGGGAGCTTTTGTGTGGGAGTGTGTGGAAGATATTACCGGCTGTTTAACTAGTCACAGGAATGACAGGAAAGCCTGTTAAATAATAATCATCACCTCTTGCTGTACTTTAAGACTGCTCTATTTATCTGTTGTAGTGTCACATTTGGGACACATTTCGGGTAAAGCACAATATTAAAGCTGTGTCAATATCAAATTCCATACATACCATGAAGGGAAATGTTGCAATTCTAAGCTTTCACTTTCAATCCCAATGTTGAATGCACTTTTTGCTCAGGAACATTCACACCAACATTATAGTTGAATGAAGCACAAAACAGACACGTCATGCTCAGCTTTGGCCGAATTTAATTAAGAAAACACTCAAACCAAAATCTACGTCATATGAACAGTATTTATTAGAGAAAGCACGACAGTTAACCCAGAAACCAAATTAGAAGGAGCATAACATTAGCATAGAAATGTTGGTAGTCTTTCATCAAACGCTTAGGGCATGAATGGAGTGACGTTTCCTTTGGTACTCTCCCCAGTCGCTTATGTTCCGTTTATAGTAACGTGTCAAGGCTAATCTTAGGCATAGACTAATCAAACACTCACACTGAAAAGAAATAAACTTTGCATAATGTGGAGGCTGAGTTACTGGTGGTTTCTTTGCAGTGGCAGAGCTCGTTTTTTAGGGGTGGCCAAGGGTGTCCAGGTATTAGCAGGGGGACAATATAAATCATCATACTGCCGTTCTTGACCGCTGTTATAACTCTTAATAAGTGCTGTAAGATTATGAACTATAGAACTGCAGCACGTTTTCTCCCCGTTGTACAAAGCTTGTACGACTGACGCAAGTGGATCAGCAGCAGAGTTATTTATGCATTTTTTGATCACGCATTGTCTCATTTAAATATCAGATTCTGGGCCCTAATACTGTAATACACGCATCATCAAATGATAAATTAAGTGCAACATGCATTGCCTATAGAATAGAATATTACATTTTTGAGCTTGCACCGGCTATTTAGTACCTGCCTTGATAAATGACCCCCTTAGTGAGTCTTTCCCGTGTGCTTCAGTAAAGCACAGAGGGCATGTTGACAGCGCCTCTGATCAGAGCCACGTACACAGCTGGAGAGGGAGGTAAGCGCCTCCCCCGCCACCCCTCTAGCTCCGCCACTGCTACTCTGCTCCTGCTGTCTGGGTCTCTTGACATTCAGTTCAATGTTGTGTACCCATTAGTGTGAAGACTTTTCAAAAGGGACAACCATGAAAGTATAACATTTGGAATGAATGTGCAGGAACAGACTGCAGGCAAAGCGCTTACAAGTTACTATTGCATTGTTAACTGCTGTGGTCAGATAACCTCTCTTTATAAATACTGTGGGAAGTTGAGAACTACAGCAAAAGAAAGTATAGGCACTGTATTTTTGTCTAAGAAAAGTCTTATATATTTAACCCCCACTAGATTCAGCTATGTGCACTACTGTGAGACATGCAACAGTCTTGAAATTGAAATTCCGCAATACGGAAATACATTTTTTGTCTGCATTAGTGGAATGGAAAACACCTTGGGGACTCGGT
The DNA here is from genome assembly GCA_021464625.1 of Proterorhinus semilunaris. Taxonomy (NCBI): domain Eukaryota; kingdom Metazoa; phylum Chordata; class Actinopteri; order Gobiiformes; family Gobiidae; genus Proterorhinus; species Proterorhinus semilunaris. The sequence goes on along the minus strand of CM038356.1, from coordinate 14,092,675 downwards.
AAAGGCATGAAAAAACTCCAGGTCCCACTTGGCTCAGGAATCAAACCTGGAAACTTCTTGCTGTGAGGCAAGGGACCTAACCACTTTACCACCGTACTACCTTCAAAACTGAATTGATTTATTACAGGCGGCAACAATTTCCAATCAGTTGCTGAATTATCAATTAAAACAAGCATCTAAACATCTATTTAAATGTTTTACCTAAAGATTTTTCCCCCAGCTAGGGTATGATTTACAGTATATTAGGCTCAGACATTTGTAGAAAAAGAACATGGCATTGTCAATTATAGGTCTATAATAAATCATCCATATGACACCCCTCACAAAGATGAGTGTAGTATTTATAATAAAAAGTCAATCTGCAGGCTACAAAATTGTAATATGAATTAGAGTCTACCACTACAAAAGCTGACCTCAAAAGCTGTTTAACAGTCACATCAGAGCCGCCCACTTTGAGCAGCACTCAATGGAGCGCAGTCATTGTGTGGCGTGGTACTTACCTCTGGAACACAAGGTGAAAGCCCCTGTTAGTGCGAGCCAATGAGGCGACCTCACAGTCAGCCGTAACGTTAGCATTGTAGAGGAGCCAGAGAGCTATGGAGCCTCTCACCAGTCGTTGTTTGCACTGCACTGTGGAGCAACTATCCAACCTGGACCTGCCCCATCCACACACACAGCAGGCACACAGCAGCCAGCATGACATACTCTCCATGTTCAAATGGGAATCAGGCCGACATCCAATAACCAACTGTGAAACAACAATGCTTCAAAGTGAACACAGTTCCTGTTTTACCTTCAGAGCTGCTCACATGTGGACCGGATGGAGAGTCTAATACCGGTGTCAAGCACATCCCACTGAATGGCCTGTTTAATTTGGCACATCCAGTTCAAGCTGCCACTGTGTTACCTTCACTGTCCAGCAGTCTGACAAGCTCCAGACTCACTGCCAGCAACCAATGAGTGCCCATTTCTAACACATAACACCTGAATCTCTGTTTGCTCCAAAGTTTCTGAAAACTCGACTTGGAAAAGAGTAACATCCTAATTTGAAAATTAAACTCTTTTCAGTAAAAGACATTTCTGATCAAGAAATTGTCATCTTTTGCACAAATGCCAACCATGTTCTGTCTATAAAGGGTATTCAGTGCATGCTTATTCAGTGAGATAGATCTTTGTCATTTTGTGTCTCCTTTGTCTGAACAGATGGAATAAATGTGACCTAGCTTCTCTTCATGGATTAGCGTTATATGCAGGATTATTGGTCACTGTGATTAACACAATGGGCATGTTTGTTTAGAGAATGCCCCTGAATTATTGCAAATACAACATGATTTCATCCAGCCCTGCTACCAGCCGGTGTCACTAGCCAGTGTCAAGAGAGCCAGACGGGGCCACATTAAAATGAATCCAAGCCATAAATGATTGCTAACAATTGTGGTTAATAAACAATGAATGCTAATTTATGTATGGGCAAGTTGTCTGAGGAGACGCCGTCTTGTCAGTGCTGGACTTTTCTGTCGGCATGTCTCTGCTGGTCACTAGTGATTATGCTAGAACACTGCTGTGCAGGAGCTGCTAGTCTCATTATTGTATTATTATGTCGGCACAGTGAGTAGTTGGCATTGTTGCCTGACAACAATAATGTCTTGGGTTTGGTTCCAGGACCATGCAGTGGAACTGGGTGGAACTGCATCAAGCTAAAACTAGATTTGAAGATGGGTCCGCCAGTGCAGCATGCTTATTGGTTGTTCTTGGGTAATGAAGGATGGGTCAAATGAAAGGGGGGAGGCCTTTAGTGAATTTCACCAGCTGTCGTCTTTGCACCAAATAGACACAGCTTCACCACTTCCAGCGATGACCGCTGATGGAGACACGTGGTGTGCACGAAGGGGAGGGCCTGTGTGTGTAGGCTGTGGGAGAGACGCGTGAGTAAAAATTAAGGAGGAATAGCTTATAGGGCCGCCGCATTTTAAACCAACCTCCCCGCAGTCAAATTGACCGCTGCGGCGGTTCTATACGATGCGTGTTTTATATAGCGTAAAAAAAAAGAAAAAAGAAAAGAAACGGTGTGGCACCGCCACAGAATAGTCTATGTGTGGGAAACACTGGACATTGTCAATAGCCCCTCCTGGAACCGCCACCATAACGTGGGGGAGGGGTTTGAGCACCTGAATGAGCCAAGGAGCTATGTTGTCCAGGGCTTTATTCCCCTGGTAGGGTCTCCCTTGGCAAACAGGTCAGACAAAGAGCGGTTCAGAAGCCCCTTATGAGAGACCAACAGGCCCGGTTAGAATCATGAGGGCGTCCTTCTGTGGACCCGCCACCTGCAGGAGGAGCCATAAGGGGCAGGTGCAATGTGATTTGGGCTGCTCGGACGGCTGCCCCCATGACCCGGCAACGGACAAGTGGAAGAAAATGGATGGATGGATGGACATTGTCAATAGTAATTTCAGTCATGTGTATCTATAATCCCTGAACAGCATCACCTTGTTGTTTTAAATGGATTTGATTTATAATAGTCTTTTTATTTCCCAAGCTTCATACAGTAGTATGCATTTTTTTACTTGGAGGGAGGAGTGTGTGAAAGGGGGGTGTAGAAGGGGATTTGGAACAATGAAAGGGAAAAAGGCTAAGTGCATGTTCTGCAACATCTAAACCAGTCTGCCCCGTAGTGCATTTTCACTGTTATTGCCAAACTGAGTAGAGCAAAAGCAAGTTGGCAGCGGCTTTTTCCTTTTAATTGTACACAAATGTGCCACTAACTTAAACAAAACTGTAGTTTGCTGTTTGTTTACTCCTAAATCACAAGAGATTTGGAAAGACTTTCCAAGTTCAGACAGGACTTAAAGGGAATCTCTGAGTGTGGCAGCATCCTGCTACAGCCTGTATATAAACACCAAATCAACATAGCTCTCAAATGTACTTTTTGTCATCAAGATGGGCCTTTGAAATGTGGTAACAGAGGCACAGCTCAGAATGCAGGACTTGTTTTGGTCTCTCAGTAGTCATTTGACTTAAGCTCTGAGTAAGACTTCATAAATCAATGTGGCTGCCCCTTATCACCTCCAAATGGGGACGAGCACCAGATTAGCTAAGTACCACAGGGCAATTCATCTTCCTTTCTTTTGAAAATTGAAAATATGCCGTCCAAATGATCTCTCGGCTTAAAACTGCTTTTGTTGCCAGCTCATTTTCTTTTAGTAGTTGTTAAAAAAAAAAGGTAGAGCTAACTTTTCCCCACGGTCCGACCAAAACTATGCTTCTCCTTTGAACATGGTCTCTGGAGAAAATCAGTCACTTGGAAGTTGAAATGGAGCAAAGTGCCAACAAAGCCCTGTCTTATAGCGCTTATAGCTGTTAAGCTATTGTGACTCACACTCCTCTGTATTTATGTTTCCATTTGATCTGTATCCATTCAGTTTTGCTTTTAATTTCAGATCAACTTGCAGCTCTCACATTTACTGTTGCTACAGGCATATGACCATTTACTTTGATTTGAATTTATTTAATTTATTTTATCAGGAAAAACATTAAGAACAAATTCTTATTTACTTAAACTTTTTACACAAAGTACCACATTGGAGAATAAATTGGTCTCTGAGTACCAACAGACGTAAACCAGGTCTATTACTGTATATCAGGACTAGTTTACCAGGTCTGAATACATCAGGTCTAAAACTGGGCTAAACCATGACTTATGTCATGCAAACAATAAGTGAAATGGTCTTACACAAATGTCTGTGTGTAAACATACATTTTTAATTCATGTTTTTAAGCTCCGCCTTAAAGATGCCCTGCCCTTTTGAAGTCGCTTACAGTTGCCCTGAGATGACTAGACAGAGTTTTAGCACTGTTGCCACCAGGCTTTTTTTGACACAAAAGTGACAGGCAGACTGCCACAACAGTGCCTCGATTATGTCACTAACTATTAGCCATTATGTTATGTAAAGCCCACCTCACGGGATGAAGATGTCCTTATTCAGTGTTATCGTGCAGAAAGAAAAAAACAAATCTCGTGCCCGGAGACCAGCTTGACTTTTTACACATCATGCATATTTGAAAACATGTGCTATAAAAGGAAATGTAACTGTGAATGAGCTAGTATGACTGAGTTAACCTTTCCTGTAGAAAGGTTTCATTGAGGACATGGCATTTCTGGTCTTGAGTCTGAAGCATCTGTTGTGGACTTGCTCTGGCTCTAAGACACTCCTCTCTCCTCTGGTTTGTCTCCACTTAAACAAGACATGTCTATCCTCCAACATGCGTTAGTCTGTATTGACAACTTACACACTGCTGCCACACAAGTCACACTAGCTTCCTAGAATGATTAAAGGCAGTGATTTTCAACCAGTGTGGCTGATGAGTCTGCCTTGAGGAACAGTACTTGTACTTAAATGGTACCTCTATTGATATACTTAAATTATGCTTTGTTTGGTACTTTTACTGTGTTCATCATCATCTAGAACCCTCTAACAGAATACTCTTTATACATTCTTTAAAAGATTATCTAATTGAGGGGAAACCAGTTTGTGTTGGGAATGCTAAGTACCATATTTTTTGTGTCTCGTAAACTATCAGACATCAAAACCTGAAATCAGTAGTATTTCGTCAGCCTCCTAGCATAATTGCATTGTCATTTTATAGCCAAAGTGAGAGAGTTTAGTAGAAATACTCTTTAGGTATTGCTGGCTAGGTCGTTAACCAACCAAAAAACATCTCCTATCTAAAGCCTGGTGTAAACAGGCACATCTGTGTGTGTGTTATAGGATTTTTAGGTTACAACATGTGCTGAATGTACAATCATGAGCCAGCCTCGTCTCCACTGTATGATGGTTCAAAGATTGAATCGTAGCTGCGACCAAAGTTTGCATCCGGCTCCATTAAAAAAGGCTACATAATATCTGTCGCAGCTTGTCTTTGGTCATTGTAATAATAAAATAATTCAATTCATCTCTTTTATATATAATTAAATTCAATTCTTGAGTTCCTGCAGGCTCGCACTGATGGTCAATATACTTATCCTGCATAAGACATCCAGCTTTTTCATCTACACCCTCTCGGATAACTTTCATACAGAGCTCAGATGTTTTTCCAGTGAATGAAGATAACTCGTGTAATTATTTGTTTTGCCACTCACTCACTTCCTTCTCAAAGCAGTTCATTATGGAAATGATGCAAGTGGATACCTTCTACTATAGTAACTTGCTCTGAATATCATTGCGATAGTTCCGGCCTATAATGTGGCTTCTGCTGTGTGCTGAACATTGAACAAAAATTATCCAGAAATGTGATAGAGTTTTGAATGCACTCATTCTTCTCTTATTCGTATTTAAACATAACAGTCTGTTGCTGTTTGTTATCTTTATCTTTGTGCTTCAGAACTTTAAAGCACATTTACCAGTAGTGTTATCTGAAATTGAGATTCAAAGGACGACACAGTGGGGAGTCTGGCTCCTGCTCCAACAGGGACGTGTAGTACTTGTCTCATTTTCTTATGTAATAAAGTTCTGCTTAATTCTGAGCTTAAGCGCTGATGTCATACTGCTCTCGGGCACTGAAATGTTTCGACTCTCGCTAATGTACACAATTGCACATTGGCATTCACACGGTCTCTGCTATTTGCCGTTGTGCTTTATTGCTTCCTCTGTATAGAAGGCACCAGGGAAGGCGCAGGAAGACTACATTACTTACTCATTATAATATTCACTAGAAGGGTTTTCGCCTCAAGCTAATGCACTGTATTACCAGTTCCAGCAGTCGCCATGTCATAAGAATGTGTTTTTTTCACCCACAGATTAAAATGTAGAGCGACCGGATGTTCCCTTTAGAGATGGTAGAGAGCAAGCCTAAGGCCAACCCGGGGCAGGCAGAACTCAAGTGTTTAGGCCAGGGGTCTCGAACTCATTTGGACTGGCGGCCACAAATGCAAACCCAGTGTTGGTCGGGGGCCGCAACAGACGAAGTCAATTATGATATAGCAACTTTTTATTGTTTGCTATATCCATCCAAAAGAGGAAAAAAGATCCGCACAACTGAACAATGCTCACCAGTTTATTTGCTCACACCATAAACATAAACTGGTTTACTCTTTTCATTGCACTTTTTGGATCCAGCACACTGGTTGAGAACGTCGGATGTGCGTGTCTTTCCTCCTCAATTGCTATATCCATCCATCCATCCATTTTCTTCCACTTGTCCGTTGCCGGGTCGTGGGGGCAGCTGTTGGAGCTGCCCAAATCACATTGCACCAGCCCCTATGGCTCCTCCTGCAGGTGGTGGGTCCACAGAAGGACGGCCTCATGGTTCTACCGGGCCTGTTTGTCTCTCACAAGGGGCTTCTGAACCGCTCTTTGTCTGACCCGTCACCTAGGACCTGTTTGCCATGGGAGACCCTACCAGGGGCACGAAGCCCCCGACAACAGAGCCCCCAGGATCATTCGGGCGCTCAAACCCCTCCACCACGTTAAGGTAGCGGTTCCAGGAGGGGCGTTTGCTATAATATACCTTAAAATAGACTGAACATTAACTATGTGCACATATTTAAGCTTCCAGAGGTTTCCAATCGGCCAAACATTTGCTGAGCTTCTAAATGAGAAATTACAGACTTTGACTATTAGTGTCTTTGTAAAGAATTTCATTTTGGTTCAGGTAATTTGGTTCAGGGCATCAGTGAATGATCTTTCAGGAGTCAGGTCCAGTTTCTACATAATCCGGGATAAGATAAGATTAGATAACAACATGTTACTCACTATTGCTAATGACTTAGAAGTTGGTTTCCCAGCCTCTCAGTTGCACAACATCAATTACGACAGTAAGACTTAATCAAATTGAATAAAACGAATCGCGCTTGATAACTTCCACGGCAATTTCCTCAAACAAAAATGAGCCTGTTTATCTCTCCTGCAAGAAATTTCCACTTGACGTGCCGCCTTCTACCAGACTATCAGGAAGATAATTTGGCTACCTATATCAGCGAGTAGCAAACAGGGCAACGAATGCGACATTACAGTGCTGGCATAAACTAATATTTGTCTCTGATGCTGAGGAATGCCATGCCAGCAACACCTTAAATCCAATTGCTTATAATCCCCAGGGAAGCGATAGGCGGGATGCATCCACCTCCTCTGTAACCCTTAGGGCCTCTTTGTTCCCTGGGAAGGGTGTGTAGGTGTGGGAGAAGCGTAATGTGCCAATTCTTCCCCTCTACCTTTAGCAACACATTCCATTTATGATTTTCGTAGTCAACAATGTCTTCTAAACCTTGTTATATTATTAATATGCAACATGCCTACTCCAATTGAAAGTCAAAATCACCTTGAGGCAAAGTAAGATAAAAACAACAACATGGATGAGCCTGCAAATGTATGAACGCGCTGCAGTTTCAGTCCAAGCATACCCAGCACACAAGCTGTTTCTCTCATCCACTCTTACCAACGCAGCAGGGCCCACTCTGTGTTTAGCAAGCAGTTCACATAAGAATAATTAAACGGAGAGCAGGATAATGAATCATTAGAGTAAACCTGAGTGACTGGGATCTAGCGGTGTAGAGCACTTTTGCTCCCAAAGAGAGAAAAGAAGGGTGAGTGCGTAAAACTACATTACGGTAAAGTTGAGGGAAAAGAATGAGTGGAAAATAACATAATACATTTTAAATACAACTCATTACATGTGTTTTACCTTGTTTTGTTTTCTGTAGACCTCACTACATATTTTTGTAATAATATATCAATAATAATTCTGTGAGTTCTGAGTGCATCTTTTCTGTATTTGTTTTAATTCAAGCAATCAGCTTAAAGGTGCAATATGCAACTTTTTATGTGGAAAAGAAAGTTGTGTGTATTTGACCCAGCGGCTGTATGAGTGGTCAGCATGGCGCCTTTACTTTCCATCACAGTGGTCTCTAGGATGTTCCAGGATCAATTGTGGCAACTGTGTCTCAGACAAAATTGCCATGACCTGTGGAGTCCCCCAGGGGTCAATCTTGGGACCCCTCCTTTTTATTGGGTCAGCTAATAAACAGCAATATTTGTGTACCATAACTACGCAGATGACACTCAGATCTACGTGTCACTGACAGCAGGTTAACATGGGCCTGTAGATACTCTCTGTCACTGCATCCAACAGATCAGTTTGTGGATGCAAAACAACTTTCTCCAACTAAACTCAGACAAAACTGAGATAATTGTTTTGGCCCATAGACACAAAGACAAAGTGTTATCAGTCACCTTGAGTCTCTCTCTCTCTAAAACCAACAAATCAGGTACAAAATAGGAGTACTCATGGACCTGAACTTAAACAGCCATATCAAAGCAATAACATCAACAGCTTTCTACCATCTGAAAAACATTGCTAAGATCAGAGGAATAGTGTCAAAACCAGACTTAGAGAGACTCATCCATGCGTTTGTCTCCAGCAGGTTAGACTACTGTAACTGCTGCTCACTGGCCTTTCTAAACGAGCTGTTAGAGCTGCAGTACATCCAGAACGCTGCTGCTCGAGTCCTGACAAGAACCAGGAAATACGACCATATTAGTCCAGTACTCCGGTCCCTGCACTGGCTTCCTGTCACTCAGAGAATAGACTTTAAAACAGCTCTGCTTGTGTACACGTCTCTGACATGTTAGAGCCGTATGAACCATCTCGGGCCCTGAGAACTTCAGGGAGGGGTCGCCTGGTGGTTCCCAGAGTCAATAATAAACACGGTGAGGCTGCGTTTCAGGTTCATGCAGCTAAAATCTGGAACAGTCTTCATGAGGACGTGAGACAGTTCTCAACTCTGACAATGTTCAAAAACTGTTATTTTTACTCGTGCATATTCATTTCATTTTATTTATTCTTTTTTTCCATGATAATGCAACACAACATGTGTACAATAATCCAAAAAACACAACAATAATACATTTCATGAAAAGAAGAACAGGAGTAGGATGAAGAAAAAATCTTATAAGCTCCTACCCCCATTCAACCCCCCCCCCATTCATATGGCAACTGAAAGTATTTTATCTGCACTTTTGCCTTTTACTGTAATTTATTAATTTTATGTTGTGAAGCACTGAGTTGCCTTGTGTATGAATTGTGCTCTACAAATAAACTTGCCTTGCCTTGTTTGGTGGAAGGTTTTTCACTGCTGATGGACCCTCTTACCAGAAACCTACAAAACAATTGATCCTGTAGTGTTGTAAAGGGAGAATCCACTGTTGCAGCGTGAGTTCACTTTTTGAACACTTTTGAGAGTAGTGTTTTAACAATTCAGAAAAAGTGGAAATACGAATTGCATTATCAGTTACCAAGATCATATCCCATACAACAAAGAATAGTGATATCATTTCCCAATCTCAATACCTTATCCACAAATCAATTCAAATCAATTAGAAATCACAGAAATGCCTTTAGCTATCTGAGCCTGTTCCAACAAACGTTTCCATCCCCATACAAATTAATAGATAAGCCTGGTCCCCATACTAACGGGAGGCATGTATTGTCCTTTTCGTGGCATTTAATAATAATAATAATAATAACGCATCGGTTTTATATAGCGCTTTTCTGGACACTCAAAGACGCTTTACATTGCACTATTCATTCACTCATTCACGATGATGCAGACTCAGCCAGTCTGCACCATCGGCCCCTCCGACCACCACCAAACACTCACTCACTCACTGCATTCGCTAGGCTTCCTGGGTTTACCAAACGGTTTCACTTCCAAGTACCGACCAGGCCCTTCCCTGCTTAGCTTCCAAGGTCTGACGGAATTGGGCTTCGCAAAGGCGGTATGCTCATTTATACAATTTCTGTGGTTTCCTTATTATTAACACATTATAAGATGATGTTTAGTGGCCACTGGATGTGTATCCGACCCCACAGAAAGTAGAAACTTAACTGAATTTGAGTTTGCATTTAGCTCCGATGACACTTTCAGATGCTAGTTTATATCTAAAGTAAAATCTCAAAATGACCTTTGACCTCACCTTAATATGATCAATGGGTTGAAAACCTCTGGATCATTAAGAATGTGCGATGTTTGTTGGCTAATGCTAATAGAAATAGGAAAATACATCGAGCAGGCTAATGGACTCTGAAAAGTGTCCCGGACTAGTCTACTTGCTAACCGCATACGTTCTTCTTTGAGAATGTTGCATGCAAAAAAAAGAGTAAACTTTCCACATTTCTCCAGTGCCCGTCTAAAGCAAGAATCAATTGTTTCAGATGTTGCTGGAAAGGCAGTTGGATTGGAATAGCAGCCACTTTTGGATTCTACTGATGGTGGTTTGCCCCAGTGACTTTGTCCTACAAGAGCTCTGCGACTCACATTAGGAAGACGGTTGCTGCAAAAGTTACTGAAAAACACTCCTCCAGTCCACTGGCCAACCATATATATAGACTTATTTTAACCTTGCAATAAAATGTGTGTTGTTGAGTGCAGGGTCCAAAGGCTCCACAGTGCAAATAAGCACAGGGGTGCTCCATAGCTGGTATAAATGCAATCTACACGGCACCCTTTGAGTCTGGCAGCAGCGCCTTTCATGGGATTTACTAGCCTTCCAAATCACATTTTAAGGATCTATAACTTATATTGTGTTTGAGATCTATAACTTATATTGTGTTTTGAGATCTCCTGCCACATAAAATCGTATTGTGATTATACTTTCCGTCGCTCATTGTCCATAAAGAAGTTCTTAGAGGAACAGGAGGTTGATACCATTGTTGTAAAAGCGGCAGATGCTATCAGCGGCACCATCTCTTGTGTTTCTCTTTAAGTGATGATAGGGACATCTTGAATTCAATTTCCGCTGTCTGAGCATGCCACCGAATATCATCTTATATTCATGCGCCTCTAATGATTTGTTCCCCCGCAAACATTTTACCTCAAACAACCCCCTTGGCTTGAAAACACCAACATCAGAAAAGCCACAGTGGTGAGATGAGGCAAAAAAGGGAGATGCAAAGTCATGACATCTTGAAACAGCAGTGTCCATGGAAGACATATTGGAGTGGAAGATGTCTATTTTTTGACTTGGCTCGTGTGGGGCTTTATTGAGAGGGGAAGCTGTGCCATGAATATGGTCGGTGGAGATGGAGAGGCTAAGTGACAGAGTGCAGCAGCTGAATGTGAACTATTGAGTCTTTTAAAAGGAAGCGAGCGCCACGCCACTTAACAAGTGCCCTTCCGCTGTCGTGACCACAATTTTGGAAGACATGTCACGGACCAACTTTATTAAATTTTGCCCTAACCTGACCACGAAGGACCTTAAAATCTAAAAAGGCTATCTGAGCATGCCACCCATCTATCCATTTTCTTCCGCTTTATCCGGGGCCGGGTCGCGGAGGCAGCAGTCTCAGCAGAGATGCCCAGACTTCCCGATCCACGCACACCTCCTCCAGCTGTTCTGGGGGGACCCCGAGGAGACACCAGACCAGCTCGGAGACATAGGAGGCGACCAGGAGGCATCCGGAACAGATGCCCTAGCCACCTCAACTGGCTCCTTTCGACGTGAAGGAGCAGCGACTCTACTCCGAGCTCCTCCCGGGTAACTCCTCACCCGATCTCGAAGGGTGCGCCCAGCCACCCTGCGAAGGAAGCTCATTTCGGCCGCTTGTATCCACGATCTTGTCCTTTCGGTTATTACCCAAATCTCATGACCATAGGTGAGGGTGGGAACGTAGATCGATCGGTAAATCGAGAGCTTTGCCGCCTGACTCAGCTCCCTCTTCACCACAACAGTCCGATATAGCGACCGCATCACTGCTTTCCGGTGGCATGTATACAATGGCATGTATAATTAACATTGTGTTAATTATAAAGATTGGAAACAAGAATCACCCAAGCATTCAACTATAGGATGATTGTTAATGTCCGTAAATGTGTGTGTGCAAAGGCATGGTAAAGACATACTGTATAGCACAAGAGTGAATATTATCCAGCATATAAATGGTAAATAGGCTTTCCTACCTTTATCAGGCCCAAAGCGCTTTACAGCAAGGAACCAGTCACCCATTCACTCTCTCATTCATACACCAATGTACGCAGACACTGGAAGCAAGTAGGGTGAAGTGTCTTGCCCAAGGACACAACGATAGTGTGCGTTTGCAGGAGCTGGGATTCAAACTCATGACTTTCTGATAACGAGACGACCCGCTCTACCAACTGCGCCACCGTCGCCTGTTTGTTCTCGTTTTTGATCTTTCTTTAATTCTTATTTTTGTGGGTCGCTGCCAGCCATTGACTTCATGTCAGGGTGTAACTTGAGTTACCAAACTAGTTACAAGAAAAAAGGTAAGAGGAGCTCAACTTCAGTTTTCAGGCCATAAGCAAGTCTTACTCCAGGTCACATGCTATCACCACACTATGTATGAGGGGTAAACTCATCTTCATGTCTTTTAGATTAAAGCAGAAGATCATAGAAATTCTTAGACCATTCTTAACAGAAAGCTTCAAGGTTTTAAAAGCTGTATTCTGCCACTATAGAGCCCCAATGAATAACTGACAAATAACAATCACAATAGCCAGCTAATACAAAGAGAACATTTTGTCGGTTTATCCTTGACCTGTTGGCAAAATGGAAAAGTATTTTATCTGAACAATTGGCACAGTCGAAAGTATTTCATCTGAACCATTGGAGGGGTTCTTCTCCTCAAAGATGGAGGTACATTTGAATGATTGTGGTGGTGAGGGTGTGTGAAAGGGCCTGTTAACTGGTTTCTGGAGGAGAACCGCACGGAGCAGTGCCATTGTGGCCCCTGTTAATGGGAGCTAAAAGCAGAGGAGTAGCTGTCGACTGGGACTAGCTGCTCGCTTCGATGCACTTTAAACTTGTGGGATTGCAAAGAAAATGGTAGTACAAAGCCATTATTTTGTGGTGAGGGGGTGAAGAATCCCGACCGCATTATGGTCTAATGTCTGTGTAAGTTCTCAGTCATACAGGAGTTGGAGTTATGGTCTAATGTTGTGAATATTAATTGATTATATCCTAACATGGTCCCTTAAAGGCACACTGTGTAACATTTCGGATGATATTAGTGCCTGCAATATAAACATGGTCCTATAGCTAGACATTGAAAATTCTATTTTTGCTGTGGGTAATCAAAGAATGAATTTAGATGAAGACCAAACCTATTTAAATCTCATGTTTGTCTGCCTTTAGTCAGAGACGTCCCTGCTCCCAGTAAAGTCAGCTCTTAGGAGAAGCCCTTTACCATGTTTTTGTTTACAAATAAAGTGACTCCTTGTCCTTCACATTTCTTTGTGAGTTTTAAGAGCACATTTCACAACTTACATTGGGGGACGTGGAGCTTGACTCACTGTCATGCTAAGCAAAAATCAGCCTGCTTTGTGACGGCATGAGTCCACGGTTCCCTTCTTACACGCGTGTTTGTTTCGAGGAAAAACTTCCATAGCCACTCCGATGGAAATTTATTTCCACAACTTGAAAACCTATACAGGAGCATTGAATCCTTAGCTATCCTCAAAATAAACTACGGTAAGAAAACCGTATGGCTCTTTCTTACGTGTTGCTGCTTCTCGCGCCAGCTCAAAACGGCGATGCGCAGTCCTTACCCTAAAGCTCCAATGCTGAGTTTTTAAACGTGAAATTAGCTCCAAAAATACACTTATACACAAATTAAATTAACAAAATGAACACAAATGCAATATAATAATGTAACCCTATTTTTCCACTACAAATTAACCTATTAAATTGCTTATAAATAAAATTAATATTTTTACCAAATACAAATACTGCACATATGAATTAAACTATTGGCATAGACTGTATAAAGAATAGACAGCTCCTCCTCACTCCTCCCCGTTTACCAAAATGACCACGTTCATGGGGGAAATCATGGCGGATTTACAGGCTCCTCCTCTCCAGCTCTGACGAAGCATGTTCCTAAAAAGGGCATAAGGGCGGGATCTTGACTGTAGACCCGGCCCTGCTTGGCTCTGCTTGGCCCTCGCGGGGCGTGTAATGGGCGTGTATTTCTGTTGTAATCACGCCCATGGCCAGGCAGCGACGTAAACGGCATGTCAATCAAAGTCCGGCCCTCATTAATTACGCAAGATTTCTAAAATTCTTATCTACGATAAAAACCCTGGTGCTCCATATTGTTTTTAACCCAGCGTAATCGCAGGAGGAATATGTAGCTCTAGCCACTTCTAAACCATTAAGCACCAGGCATTAACGTTGTTTTTAACGTGTCTAAAGTCCAATGCATTGCAATGGGGAAATAGCGGTCATATGGAGGTACTACAGCAAAGGTGGAGCAATGGCGGCCTCCAGTGCCGTAGTCAAAAAGCAGAGCAGTCAGCGGCCTTTGACTATTGGTTACAATTTATGCAAATGCTTTAAAGCAGTGCACCATCCACGGCCACATCTATGTGGTGGGTGTGGATGTGAACATTTGGGTGGGTCCTTGGGCGCTGCTGCCAGTTTACTGCAGTGGCACAGAATGATGGGTCAAATGCAGAAAACAGATTTCCCAATGGAGGCTATAAAGTTTACTTTAACTTTAAAGTGTGTGCATGACCTTAGACGCTCTGTTGCCATGGTTGGGAAACCCATTTGGTTTTGCATTTACTTCTTTGTATGATATAATATGCATCTAAGCCTCAGATTGTGCTTAGAAAATGCATTTTGACACAAGAGGCAACCCCAGGCTAATATACTCTTTGCTTGTCCCATGGTTGCCTCTGGGCTTTCCAGATCTCTGAGTGAAATGAGAAGATTACATTTATGACTCACCATGCTGCGTTTTAGACAATGAGATAAATCTTTAAAAATCAAGGGCCTAAAACATGGAAATGACATTTTTTATTCTGTCTGTCGCATTTTTCTGATGTGCTGTCTGCAGAAGTGCCATTTTAATATCAAATATCAAATAGAGAAAATGCAATATTTAGCATTTTCTCTTTCATGCTTTCATGTTTGATGCAACACTATAATTTAACAAAGTATTGTTTAACAAGATTGGGTGAGATGAAGAAAAGAGAGCGGCATTGCCCTGGCATAAGAGTTGGGGTATATTATTCTGTCATCTTGCATTAGCCCCGCTCAAGTAGTCAATAGTGGGGTCCAAAGTCGAGGGTCTGGGTGGGCTGCATGCCAGGTTTGTAATGGGCTCTGGATCATTGCCTGGGTAGTGGTCAGTGGAGAACGTATCGGTGGGGAGGACGGCTAAATGAAGGGCCTGGCACCAGTCCGTATCCATACTCCATAAACACCGAGAAAAACGTATGGATTTTGGTATGTAAAAGCACATAATTTCACATGTCCAGTAATACATATAGTTCTATAGGAAGCACCGACTTGGACTTTTCAATAAGGAGAATTGCTGAAGCAAACTCCCAGGATTTTACATTCTCTCAATACGACCTACAGAACACTGAGATCGACATCGACCCGGAAAATAACTTTTTTACTAGAGCTACCAATGACTGTCAATACTACACAGAGGATCTGTACAATAGTAAACTTAAGAACATTAAGGCATTCACTGTAATCCACTTCAATAGTCGAAGCCTCTATGCAAACTTTGACCACATCAAAAGCTTCTTAAAACAGTTTTCCACACCATTCAGTGTCATTCTAATCACAGAAACATGGATCAATAATGACAGAGAATTTGAGTTTTCTATTGATGGTTATGAATTTATAAGTATGAACAGAAAGAACAAGCATGGAGGGGGCGTAGCTATGTTTATAGACTCCAACTATAGTTACAAAGTAATGGAAAATAAGACAATGGTGGTGGATGATACACTTGAATGCCTTACTGTTGAAATTACAAGGCAAAAAAAGAAAAATATTATTGTGAGTTCTATCTATAGAACACCTGGCTCTGATATAGATGTTTTTTCTAACTGGATGGAGGAGCACTTTTCAGGATTAAATCATAAAGTCATGTTTGTGGGGGGAGACCTCAACATCGATCTGTTAAACCCATATAAACATAATAAGACGGACGAATTTATAAATACTTTATTCAGTATAGGTCTGTTTCCTCTAATCACTAAACCAAGTAGAATAACAACTCATAGTGCAACCTTGATTGATAACATTTTCTCAAATGAAATTGAAAGTGATACAGTCAGCGGGTTAATTATAAATGATATTAGTGATCACCTTCCAGTTTTCGTTATGTATAAAAATGGATATGTAAAAGATGAAGAGGAAAACAAGTATTGGTTTAGAAGGGTAAAAACAGAGAAAACTATTGATGCATTTAAAAAGGAGCTTTTAGCTCAAGACTGGAGTATTGTGTACAGAGAGAATGACACAAATATGGCTTATGATGAGTTTACGCGAGTATTTCAAAAGGTATACGACAAAAACTGCCCAATGAAGAAATACAGTAAAAACAGAAAGTGTAAAGAAACACCATGGATGTCTAAAGGTTTACTAAATGCTTGCAAGAAAAAAAAAAATCTTTACAAAAACTTTATAAGTAACCGAACAAAAGAAGCTGAGGATAAATATAAGAAATATAAAAATAAACTGACAGGTATCATTAGAAAATGTAAACAGGATTATTATAATAAGTTGTTGGATACTAATAAGAATAATATTAAAGGTTTATGGAACATCTTAAATAGTATAATTAGAAATAAACCAAGAACGATTAATTATCCAAAATATTTCAAAGATGAGGATAACACTTTAAATAATATGAATGAAGTAGTCGAAACATTTAATAAATTCTTTGTAGATGTTGGACCGAACCTTGCTGCAAAAATTGCAAACGTTGAGAACTATAATTGTGATCTGATAGAAGCAAATCCTATGTCCCTGTTCCTCAAACCTGTGGAGGAAAAGGAGATACTGGAAATTGTTAAAGGGTGTACAAATAAAACTTCGACCGATTACCATGACATGGACATGAAAACTTTAAAAACTGTTATTGAAAGTATCTCTAAGCCGTTAACTTACATCTGTAACTTATCGTTGCAAACTGGACAATTTCCTGATAGTATGAAAGTAGCAAAAGTGATTCCTCTGTTCAAAGCAGGAGATAAACATCTCTTTACAAACTATAGGCCTGTTTCCCTTTTACCGCAATTCTCTAAAATCTTAGAAAAGGTTTTTAACTCTAGACTCGACAGCTTTATTGAAAAGTGTAATTTACTCTCGGACAATCAGTTTGGGTTTAGGAACAATCACTCAACCTCACACGCGCTCTTTGATATAACTGAAGAAATAACTAATGCTGTAGATAACAAGAAATGTGCAATAGGGTTATTTATTGACCTGAGTAAAGCGTTTGATACAATAAACTATGATATATTAATTAATAAACTAGAACTTTATGGAATTAGGGGGGTAGCTCTACAGTGGGTTACCAGTTACTTAAAAAATAGAAAACAATGTGTGAAAATCGGTGATTATCAGTCGAGTTGTCGACAAATTGTCTGTGGTTTACCTCAAGGTTCTATTCTGGGCCCAAAATTGTTTAATATGTATATTAACGACATTTGTAAAACGTCTGAAATACTTAAATTTATCTTGTTTGCTGACGATACAAATATTTTTGCATCAGGAGACGACTTACAGCAGCTGTGTCGGATTGTTAACTTGGAACTCAAAAGTGTCAACAAGTGGTTCAAACAAAATAAATTATCTTTAAATCTGAGTAAAAGCAAAATGATGATATTTGGCAACTGTAACTCCAATGCTCAGGAAGCAATTCAGATAGAAGGTGTTGTTATCGAGCGAGTGCATGAAATCAAATTCCTTGGTGTGATTATTGATGACAGAATTACTTGGAAATCTCACATAAAATATATATCCACAAAAATTTCTAGAAGCATTTCAGTAATTGCAAAAGCAAAGCACATTTTAAACATCAAAGCTCTACATACCTTATACTGTTCTCTGATTTTGCCCTACTTATATTATTGTACTGTGGTTTGGGGTAGTACTTATAAAAACACAGTTAAACCAATAATATTGTTGCAAAAAAGAGCTATCCGAGTAATTCATAAAGTTGGGTTTTTGGACCACACAAACTCATTATTTTTAAAATCAAAGATCATGAAGTTTTGTGACATTGTTGAGTTCCAAACTGTTCAAATGTTATTCAAAGCAAGGTATAAATTGTTACCAAACCAAATACAAAGAAGGTTCCAAGAACGTACTGGTCGTTATGAATTACGTGATGAATTAAACTTTAGGATTCAGAAACATAGCACAACTTTGAAAAGTTTTAGTCCAACAGTTAATGGTGTACAATTGTGGAATAAACTGGAGATGGAATTGAAACTATGTCCAAACATCAACCTGTTCAAATATAAATACAAACAAAAGACTTTTGAAATATACAGACAAGAAGAAATGCGTTGCCACTAGGGGGAGCAGTGGGATCAATTATGTGTATTGTTCCTCTATAATCTGGAAGAGTGTTGCTGCTTGGAACGGTTGTCATTCTATTGCTCAAATTCACAAACGGAGAATTAGGGTTGGCAGGTTATGGATCTGTTGAGAGGGACCCTCCCAACGGGCTCTAAACCTTGTCTTTTAATGCACCACTCAGCATAGGAACATCATCTACAAATCAGCTGTTAGGGGGTTTGTTGAAGGGGAGTTACTGCTCTCTTCAACTTGCTCACTCTCTGGCATTTTAATGCACCACACTGTGCAGGGCTACAGCATACTTCACATATAACTCAATTAAATAAATATATAATAATGATGATGATAATTAAACCCAAATTAAAATTATACTGAGAATGGTAATGACAACTGGAAAGTATCAAGATCTCAAATTATAATATCTATTAATGTACCTTTATACCATAAAAGTAACTCTGTAATCACGGGTAAAAATATGCAAGCAATATATTAAGTAACACATTTTTTTGACTTACTTTGTTCTAGACATCGTATATGAAACTAGATTGTTGTTGTAGCTGTGCGTTGGTTTAATTAATTATATAAAGAGTTTATATATTTTTGTTGTTTGTTGTAAGTTGGTCTGTATGAATGTAGCTGCTTGAAATGTTTTGAAATGTTCTTTTTTTATGTATTGCACTTGGGGGTGGGGGCTCATAAGCTTTTTGCTTCAGCCCACTCCTTTTGAGCACAATGTGTATTGCTCAAATAAACAAATAAACTAAACTAAACTAAAACTAAACTAATACTTTAATCACAGCTCTATCAGGCTTTGCATGCACATGTGCTGAGCTCCGATTTCTCTTATCAGGGAGAGACATAGTCTAGAGGCCAATGGGATCCCAGCCAGTATTAATCCTGCTGCACTGACCACACGCCACCTCCCACAGTCACTGACGCTCACACTGGCACTGGCTGCTCATATATGCCTCTTCAGTATCGTCAGATGCACACATTTTTATCTGCTTGGATTAGCTTGTAATTTTGATTTGACCTTTTCCAAGATTTAAAATAAGTTGTTTTGTGTTATGCTGCACCTAGTACATGTCTGCAAAAGATCTACTTTAATAAACGTACTCATCCGTTATATAAATGTTACTTTTCAAAAACAAAAACATAATAATAATGGAATTGATTACATTGTTTCACGACTTGTAGATGCCAGCAAGCATAAATCAGTAGCTATAATACAAAAGCAGTGCATTTGTCTTCATCCATTTGCCTCTTTGCTTTAAGACATGGGTCCCAAACCTTAGGGCCACGGCCTAGAACCGAGCCATGGGCTGTCCGGTACCGCGCTTTTATGTTCTAACCAATCCCGCGCACTTTTTACATTTGATCTGGAGTGATCGACAGAACCGGCGCAGCCTCGAGCTTAATGTGTTACATGTAGCTCCTACCAATGGCTTAATCGAATCTGCGCCGCAAAGAGCGCCACTCCCTTGCCTTTGCACTGTGAATTGAACAGTCCTGAGAGAAAAGAGAATATATTATGAGGGTCCCACTGCAGCGCGCTGCTCTTCATGCTTCAGAAATATGAAGAAAATAAAAAGATGGTAATGGTCCCTAGCAGGAAAATAGTTGGGGACCACTGCTTTAAAGGGACTAGACGGAGTTTAAAACGTTTTTTTTTTTCCAGTTCAGCAGATCCAAGAATTGTGCAACTGTAGCGCAAATGTTCCAATACGCTACAATTTTCTTGTAACTACTGCATAACTCTGCAACTCCTCCGCAGCCAATATGACAGTTTCTGATCAATTAAATCCTTTACATTTGGTAACGTTGCGCATTCGAATGGCCAGTTTTATTTCTTTCATCTTTATTAAACATTGCGCGCTGCATGTGCATGTTATTAAGCGTTTACAGGAAAAACTACTCCCCCCCCCCGGCAACCCACCGCCTTATGTAGTTGCGGTCTGGGGAAAGCATGGGGAGGGGGCGGCACCACAACATTTGCGCCAGGTATGACACTGAAGATTGCAAGGAGCGCCATCCGTCTGCGCACTCGTCTGCTCTACAGCCTGCGCTATGAACCACAAGATCTGGCCCGTATTTACACTCTTCACAAAACACAACTCTACAACTCAATGATCTTACAGAAGCCCTTTGTCCATACTCTTGATGCTATGCAATTCAGCTTCATCTATCCAGTTTTGCATATTTTCTATTTGCGAAGCACAAAGCCGTCAATGTCTCGCTTTCAGTGCTTCTTTAAATGATTATGGTTGTAGAGGTTGCCTACTCATCCATCCTTTTGACAAGACATCACCGGTTAAATTACAGTCTCTTATGGCTGCTGTCATTACTTTAATATTGCAATGCAGTATACATAGAGCACACCTCTGTCTAGTACTAATGATTATATTATTGTATAAGTTGGCAATATTTCATTTTACTCCATCTCATAAAAGCATAGGACAATGTTACACACGAATGCAAAGTATCAATATATCATTAAATATAGCAAGAAAGTAAACAAACGCACAAAAAAAGGAACATCCGTCATTTTTTTTATATTCTGTCTTCATATGTAAATAATTGGTTTTACATATCAAGCATTGGATTAAAGTGCTCAATTCCCAACAAGAAAGTCCCATGTTTTTTTTTTTTTTTTTTTTTCGGTCGAACAACTCCGCTCTCAATTAGCTTGTCTCTATTCCTGACACTTGTGGCTGGCATCGGGATTTCTCTGCTGTAATTACAGTGTCATCTCACCCTGTTTTCCGATGAGTAACTGTCCATAATGTAAAAGATGCGCATTCATTTGCATTCGCCATGCAACACATCATCCCAAATGGGCCCGTAGCTCCAAAATAATGACACACTCTAATGATAACCACTGTCACTGCATGTAAGAGACTGCCACCTCTCATCCATCAGAATCTCTATTCAGCATTAAATCCACTGTAACTTTCTGTCCGGGCGCCCATACTTAAGTGTGCGCGCCCATTATTGGGATATAAATCTGAAATGGTGAACATCTTAAGCCAGCAGCCTGCGAACAGCTTGGAGTGTAGTGGATGCAAATGGCTTCTCAACGTATTTAATGTGTATTTGTCTTTTAAAGCATCTGATTAAGTCAAGTGTCGTCAATCTTACATCAGGCTAGGTTATGGTCTGAAAGCCATCTAAAAGCAATACTTTTTTGAAACTTTTTTCCCCCCTCAGCAATTCCTTGTCACGTAAAAATGTTGGCCTGTTTTATTTATCATGTCATTATCATCATTTGACAAATAGTGATTTGAAGGCAGCAGTAAGTTTGCCAGAAGTACTCCAAAAAGTTACACATACAGTATAACAGTGCTAGAGAGAAAAGCAATAATGAAGTTACAGACTTTATCTATTAGAGTCACTTTTTTGTTTTGCCTTTTGTGTATTGCTTTTTGTGGGTTAGACACTGCGTGATGTAATGGTTTAATAATCAAAGTCTATCGTTTATGAAACCACACACAGTCTTGCTTAGTTGTTTGCTGGACTAGAGTGACTGCGAGTAACATCGCTCTACCCCCACTTGGCTCTTGTTGGACTAATTTCTTATCCTGTAACCTTAATCAAAGATGGCTCTAAACTGGTGCTTGGCTGAGTAATCACTTTGCCTCATTTCCCACTTTGAGCTCCATCAAATCAGTGTCACACAGGGCCTCCTCCATATTTGTTTTACTAAGCAGATTGTGATGGCCCGAGGCTTCTCCTGTCCCTGTGGACGCAGAACCCTATGGTGGATTTAAAGCACTACCGAAGCTCCACTTGTGCTGAAAAAAAGTTATTACACAGTAAATTTGTGCTTTTACCCCGCTGTGTCAACTGCATTCTCACAGGCATGAAACACCTGAGATCTCAATGAAGACATTTTGTTATCAGAGCTAAAGCATCTGACAGCAGCAACATAGCACTTGTACATACATACATAAAGTATACCAGCGTGCTCCAGCTCCTTTACCTTTCTTCTTGTGTGTCCACATTGCTATATATAGAGTGTCGTGACCTTTCTCTGTTTCCAATTTCTGTCAACACTGTTTAGAAATAATTTGATCTGCGCAATTTGGTATGCACCGCACGTAGTGCTTGGCAAATGAAATTAGAGGGAAGGTGCAGGGATAAGCAGAATTTCACGGGTGATTTTTGGGGGTCAGCTGCAGTTGTAGGAGGTGAGGAAGGGCCCTGAAGCCTGTCATGACAAAAAGACTTGATGCAAAAGCGGTGAGTTCAAAGCCACTGCCTTATTTAGAACTCCTACAGTGTCTTTTCTGTATTTTAGATATGCATTTGTTTTTTCATTCTACAGAGAGGCAAAACCAGATGATTTTTAGTTTTAATAGTCATCTGTTTAGGTTGTTTTTTTCACATATTGTCTCTCATTCAAGAAGCTTTACCAACTCTGAAGTTAAGTGGTCAGAAAATGATATCCTTCTTGGGAGGAGGATGCTATTATGTCTCTACTGTTATTTCCACAGTTATTTTTGCTTTGTTTTTACTCGGATTAACTCATTGAGATGATACTGCAGTTGTGTCATCGAGTCAAGTACCATGTGGACCTCAAAGCCCTGCATGCTGTTGGTGTGATTTGGATCCAGCCACATTTTAAATTTCAGTCCATTCACTCCTTTATAATATAAAATGCCAGAATATTATTCTGGCATTTTAGCTAAATTCAGAAGATGGTTTCAAATTGAATTGAAATGAGAGTTTGAGTTTAAAATTGTCTCCTGTTTACAGCCGCCTTATCAAATATAACAAAAACTAAACTTGTACAACTTAATTACTTTGGGGATTACAGGGAGTCATCTACAATTGTAAGTAAGGGCCTTAAAGCTTTTCGCACCATCATTCCGAGGAAGATTCCTTCGGCTCCAACTTGGCGACATCCAGACCGCCAATGTGACCGCTGTGCCACACATCCAGAATACATTAAATATCTTCTGGCAGAGCTAACGTACTCACGTGACCCCCAGTTCTGAACCCCGTTCAGATCTGCTATTCCTAGAAGCGTCATGCCAGCCGGAGCCCGGAGGTTTGTTTAATAGCGTGGATCACATATCCATTAAAGCTCTGCGGCTGAAGGTGTCAGCGTTCTTGTGATTTGAGACAATCGTGTTTCAAATGCTCCTTTTGAAAAAAAAAAAAAAAAAAAATCGAAATAATCAATTCAAGACAATAATAGAATGAGGCAACTTAATTATTATGTGCTGTTTTTGTTAGAGAACATGGCATAGTTTTAGCTGTTGGTTATAAAAGATCACACTGTTTTTCTCTTTTTCCAGAGTCACTGAAGCAGATTATATTTCATTCATTCTACGCGGTTGAACGTATCACGCACTGAGTATTTGTACAAACTTTATCCTATACATCCTCCTCCACATTCACCCTGGGCAACAAACACCCCTATCGTTTTTTTATGATTTGTGGTCTGAAATACAAGCTGATATTATGAATATTAATAAAGTAGAGATAAAGTCAGAGAGCTGTGGAGTGCGAGCTGAAAAAGTCAGGTTTGGAAGCAGCTCCTCAACCTTAAACCCGTTTGGAAAAAGGGCAGCAGGACCTTTAACTCCACATTTATTTGTTCGGCTGTCTCTTTAGAGCGTACTGTGAGTCAGACTGCACGCTCTGGCCTCAAATAAATTACTCTACAGCCTTTTGATGATAATGAAATGAACACTTAGGCTTAGGCTCAGCTTAGGTTGAGTTTAGTATTGTTCTATCAAATAACAAAATACATGGAAAAAATGTTTGCGATTTGACAAATATAGGGGCACAAAAACGTGCAAACTACCTTAAATAAATGTTCAAAATGCACTTCAAGATGCACCCTGGTCTTGTATAGATAACAACATACATTTGCTGAATTGGCCACTATAAAGAGTAGCCACTCACCTCGCAATGTAGTGCCATTCATTGCAGTGTGCAGTTGTTCTTTGCCCTCCACCTGTGCTGTGGCAGGAATACCATTGCCTAGACTCCCTGGAGCCGGCCGTATACTCCGGGATACTGGGACATAAAACTCACAACCTGCTCTCCACAACGGCTCATGATCTGGTCCCCGCAGATTCCACACTTCACGTCGCCAGATAAACTCCGGTGCTACAGAAAATAGGGCCACCCAGAGACACAAAATGAAGTGCTGTGAAGGTCACTGAGCCAAAGCCACAGCATCACTGAGAGCCACAGTCAATGCTGTGAATACAGAGCAAACGCTTTTCAACCGCTTAAGGTAATTTTAAACTATCGTCGAGTAAGGCTTTAGGCTGCAAACTCTCAGAGCGCATTCAGTTACGTAAAGGTTTGATAAAAGGCTCTTGTCATAATGTTCTTATAATGCTGTATTTAAATGTGTCAGTTAATGTGGGGTCTGTTCAGTATCTGCACAGATTTGGATTTCATATACCAACATGTCTTGCTGATATTACATTACAATGGTTATTGACGAGTAGGACTGAATACCATAAAAAAAATTTTTACACTGGTACTTTAAAGGGACTTGGTTTAACTATACCGATTCCTGGATAGAACCAGTAAACTGAACAATAATGATCTCCTCAATCCCACCATTACGTCTTCCGATGAAGAAGCAGAGGCTGGGGACTCGGAGGGGGGCTCGCCCATCACCCAAGCTGAAGTCACCGAGGTGGTTAGAAAGCCCCTCTGTGGCAGGGCTCCGGGGGTGGATGAGATTTGTCCTACCTTAAGTCTCTGGATGTTGTAGGACTGTCTTGGCTGACACGTCTCTGCAACATCGCGTGGCGGTCGGGGACAGTGCCCCTGGATTGGCAGACCGGGGTGGTGGTCCCTCTCTTTAAGAAGGGGGATTGGAGGGTGTGCTCCAATTACAGAGGCTTCACACTCCTCAGCCTCCCCGGTAAGGTCTACTCCAGGGTGCGGGAGAGGAGGATCCGGCCGATCGTCGAACCTTGGATCCAGGAGGAACAATGCGGTTTTCGTCCTGGTCGTGGAAAACACTGGACCAACTCTATACCCTTCATGGTGCTCGAGGATTTGTGGGAGCTCACCCAACCAGTCCACATGTGCTTTGTGGATCTGGAGAAAGCGTTCGACCGTGTCCCTCGTGGTGGCCTGTGGGGGTGCTCTGGGAGTATGGGGTCCAGGGCCCTCTGCTAAGGGCTGTCTGTTCCCTGTATGACCGCAGCAGGAGCTTGTCTGCCCGTTGTCACTGGTTCTGTTCATTACCTTTATGGACAGAATTTTTAGGCGCAGCCAGGGGCCGGAGGGTGTCCGGTTTGGGAACCTCAGGATCTCATCTCTGCTGTTTGCGGACGATGTTGTTCTGTTGGCTTCATCAAATCAGGACCTTCAGCGCGCACTGGGGTGGTTTGCTGCCGAGTGTGGAGCGGCTGGGATGAGCATCAGCACCTCCAAATCCAAGGCCATCTCGGGGTCGTGTTCACTAGTGAGGGAAGGATGGAACGTGAGATCGATAAACGGATCGGTGCGGCGTCAGCAGTGATGCGATCGCTGTATCGGACTGTTGTGGTGAAGAGGGAGCTGAGTCAGGCGGCAAAGCTCTCGATTTACCGATCGATCTACGTTCCCACCCTTACCTATGGTCATGAGGTGGCTCATGACCATAGAGTGGCTGGGTGGCTGGGCGCACCCTCCGAGATTGGGTGAGGAGCTCAGTTACCCGGGAGGTGCTCGGAGTAGAGTTGCTGTTCCTTCACATCAAAAGGAGCCAGCTGAGGTGGCTAGCGTGGTCGCCTCCCTCGGGAGGTGCTCCAGGCATGTCCTATTGGGAGGAGGCCTCGTGGAAGGCCCAGGACACGCTGGTGGGACTATGTCTCCGAGCTGGCCTGGTGTCGCCTCGGGGTCTCCCCAGAATAGCTAAAGGAAGTCTGCGTGGATCGGGAAGTCTGGGCATCTCTGCTGAGACTGCTGCCTCCGCGACCCGGCCCCGGATTAAGCGGGAGAAAATGGATGGATGGATCATGCAGTTTTGAGTAATTCCTAAAATTTTTGTCAGATTCTTCTTCTACCTCGGAAGCGCTAAAGTGTGTATTTTCAGACACAGAACTTCCCTCTATATTTTAAAGGTCATAATCCATCACTAGACCCGCTCCAAACAGTTCTGTGTTCAAAGTGAATTCATCATGGTGCCAGTATGATTTGTTATGAAAATGGTAAAGGAGATGCTCCGGGTCAATTTGCCCTTGATTAGTCAGGTACATACATAGACTCTCATGCATTTTTAAATGAAAAAAAGAAAATAAATACTGTGTTTCCCAAAATAATGTTTTAAGCTTACATCCCACCCCTCTTCCCCCACCCCCCGCTTCACAATCAAGGATGAGAGAAATATAATTTTGAATCAGTCACATGCTTTGACAAATAAAACAATCTTGCATCTTGAATCTTGAAACTTTTCGATTAGATCCCACAGCTAGTCATAGCTATAGACATGGGTAGGCTTTATATTTGGCACTAGGGATGCACCGATCCGCTTTTTTGAGCTCCCGATCCGAGCTTTTGACACTTCATCTGGCCGGTACTGATCCGATACCGATCTGATCTTTTTGTACTATTATATTTGTATACAATATGTATAATTATATAATATAGCCTATGGATATTACAGTAGTTTCACCAGTTGGCTCTTTTTTTAATAAACATGCAAGAGGTGTTGGCTTTATCTCTGAATTTTAAATTAGAAAGTTTTTCAGAAGTGTGTTAGTGGCAGGTTTACGATAGTCGACACATTTATTTATATCCTCCTGTGTGATGTGGATGTTGTTCTGTTATGATTGATTGTACAGCTTCTGTGATTTTATTTTGGCAGCCATCTGAATTCTGTTTTGAAATGTGTCTTGTAAGCCCATGAGGGCTGGGCACTTACTTATGTGCACTAGGGTTGGGCGATGTCCCCTTAATTGGCAGTTGACGATGTTTACAGTGAACCATCATGATGGACGATATCGTCCAAGTCGTTAAAGACATTTAGCCTATATATAGGCTGCATTTGATTCATGTTAGGAAAAATGTGAGATTGTAGGATAAATGCATGCATAAAAGTCTCAGAGAACTTATTCAGAGCGTCATCTGCTCCTCAATAACAAGGCTCTTATCACACTAATACAAATGTAAATCGAAGCTTATTATTTGCATTTGCTCAATTTTAACGTAATGTTTAAGAAACAGTGGGTGAGCGCGACAATATTTAGAAGTTTAGAGCCGGAGCCTACGTTTTTGAAGCTGCTCCACGCGCCGCCCGGTCCGTGTGCTCGTAGCATCGTACCTCTGCGCCTCTTTCTCTCCTCTCTCTCCTCTCTTGGCCCATCGTGAGAACATCCAAACCCAGGTGCTCTCAGCTCCGATGTGAGATCCATCGTGGCATTTTAAAACGTACGAAAAGCAAAGCGAATCCACGCAGTGTTAAACGGTAGCTGCTTTTAGAGAGAGCCCCGCTGCGTCTTTATTTTAATAATTTCGGCTAACACATCATGTCTTCGGGCTTCTGGTAGGCTACTTAAACTAGCGTGCATATATTCGAGATTTAATTTACAGTGCAATCCCTGCAAAGTTTATAGGTTTACAAGGCCCACAGAAGATCAGCGCGTGTTTCTGACAGGAAGGGGCGTGGCATCACGGTGGTGGCTCTCCATCGTGATGTTACTCATCCATCACGATGGATGATGATATCGTCCATCGGCACAACCCTAATGTGCAAGACACAATAATAAGAATAAATCAAATCAAATCAGTAGCCTAGCTTAGCGATAGCATGCAGGTTACTACCACAGTGCTGTGATAAACCTCGAAGCACTGCAGTGCGGTAAACCTGCCAGCTGGAGCCGCTGCAGAACCATGACCGCAGATTCACGGCCGTCTTGTATCAGTCATCAGATCTGATCCAATCCGATACTCTCAAAATGCCCGGATCGGCCACCGATACCGATACTGAATATTTGTACATCCCTATTTGGCACAAAAACTGTTTTTCTTCTTATTTTTCAATCTTACAAACAACATTCTTTTTTGTCATCATTGCTAACACAGGCTTACTGTCTGTGCTGTGCCCTCATACCATTTTGAAATCCTACTTTTCCTGTATAAAAGTAACTTGATCTTTCATGCTTGAGCACTCTGGAACGATGACTAGCGTTGTATTTCAGTGAAGAAAACCCAGTTCTGAAGACAACCCTACAGACCTTTATTCAAAAAAGAAGTTAGTGAGGTTGTTTTCTCTTTCAGGCACAAGGTCATTGGGAGAAGTGGGCTCGAGGATAAGGTCTTGGAGGGATGAGTGCATAAAATATACAGCTGTGTGCCGCTAAAAGAGATTCTGCACTAAGTGTCATCCATGTGTGCTGGCTGCCTGACTCTCCGCCTTAGGCCCCATTGGCTTTCTCCTGCAGGGACACGCCGTTAAAGATGTGCAGCGTTCTTTCTGAGTAACTTTAGTGTCGCCTTAATGTGCGCTCCGTTGTCACCCCTCTCCACAGCTGCACCAAACATTATCACATGAAGTGGGTCTGACAGGAGGATAATGCGCCCAGAGCACAAACGCGCACAATCCACACACCCACTCTGCCAAAATCTACAGGCAGGAGTTCAGCACCTGCTCTTTAACGTAAAACGCCTCCTGTAGGTTGAAGCATATGATGAGCAAACTGATTCTTGTGAGCTTGTAATTTATAGTGAAGTTACGCAAACTGATCCCCCCCCCAGTTGTATGTTGTTATAAAAAATAATAATAATGGAAGTTTATGGGACCACATAAACAGAGCACTCCCAGCGATCTACACAACCTCCCATTACACCGGAGCGTGTTTGATGTGAGCAGCCCCTGGATCCACTGAGCGACTGGAGAAGCACATTATGATCCATTGCTGTGGTTGAGAGGTCAGACGAAAACTATTCTCTGGCTTTAAATCCTGCTGAAGGAGACCTTGAGCTGCAGCGTGATGTAAAATAGATGAGTGAATGGCAGCCCTTCCACATTAGCTCCTCGGCAGCAGCCCTGCCTCGGCACTTTTTGGTGCGTGTGTCACAGTTAATCATGTTAGCTTTCCCATACAGTCATTTAATTTGGGAGAATTACTTTGTCTTTGCTCCCTATTTACTCAGTGTCTCATAAATGGTCTGTGTAAATGGAATTGAATCCTTGGGCTTGGCGGTATTAGCAGAAATGGGTTGGGATGTCAATATAGCACATACATATGTATAGTAACATAGTAAGTAGGAAAACGTGGGCGAGGCAATTTTATTTGATTAGTACATTTCATATAAACAATGAATAAATAACGCAATGTGGTTCACAACAACAAATTAAATGAAATAAAACTGAAAGATTAAAAACTTTAAAATAAAAATATCAATTTAGAAACGGAATAAAAACAATTGGCTGCGAATATTAGCTGCATACTATACACGACCAAATAAACACATTTTGAGCTTGTCTTAAACACTGCCATAGGCCCCTGTCTCACGTATTCAGGCAGACTGTTCCGGATCATTGGTGCATAAAACTAAAATGCATCCTCGCCATGTTTTGTCCTCACTCGAGGCATCAGCAGGAGACCTTTCCCTGATATTCACAGAGCTGCTTCATATAGCTTTGGCGTGTCAGAAATATGTTACTATTTCTGTTCTGGAGCTGAGATAGAGATTCATTGAGTGTATGTTTGGCCCATTAAAAACACAATGACTCATAGTGATCACATTGCCACACTGCACAAATTGATTTCCAGCTTCTTCTGCGGATTGAGCTGAAACTAAACTGTATTTTAAATGAAATCACCTGATTTACTGCTTTGCTGACCTAACCGTGACACAAGGAGATGAGTGTGCTGGGTTAATTGGTAATCATATGCTCTCAAAGGGCATGTGCAGAAGTGGAGGCATCAGTATAAAGCGTGCATGTAGGTGAAACTACGACTACTATCCACTGGACTCTGAGGAAATCCATAGCTTGCCCACTTTAATTAGACTATTTGGCAGCTGAGCTTTTCCAACATGGGCAGAAAGACGTGCCAAGCTGCAGACTCGAGGTAATGGTTCGACTTTGGCGCGTAACATTGCATTAACATTGTTGCAGTTATTTCCAAATCAAACCTTTCAGTCATATTTGTGTGCAGTTCATTCCCGAATAAAAAGGATGCCTGCTTTCATGCTGCATTTACACAAGACTTTGTTATTATGTGCAAGCTACTGTGCTTCATACATCTTCGCTCGAATGTGGGTGGATAAGGATATTACTGTATATAATATCTCACTCCATCTAGATGCATACTGTTTTGGCATGCTATGTGTTGGTTTTGAGGTGCACAAACAATGTGTTTGGGTATCAGGCAGGTGGTTCCAGAGCATTTTCCGTGGCGTGGTAGACATCTGCTGTTTTCATTCCCCCAGTCATGGAGGTGGAGGGCGGCTACACAGGCCACTTTGTGTTGTTTACACAAAGCACATTTCAGCAGCAGGTCGTCTCTCAGCTCTGCACTTCAGCATGGGAAGATGAGGCAATGGTGATGCATGAGGCATGTAATAACTAAGTCTAAAACTAGACTGATATGTATAAAGGCATGTTCCATAATAGGTAACATTGTTAACATTTGTGTTAATGAAACATTGTGTCTTCAAAACAAAGTTAGTCAAGTACCAATGAAATGTAATTCATTGCCATCCCCTCTTTCAAACTGAGAGTAAACAAAAATACCAAGCAGATGCATCATCTAAGGAGGGCATTAATCCGCAACGGGACACTTCCTGTAGAGGTGAGAGGATCCTGGGAATCCTGCCACATTCCCGTTTATCGCATGTCACTTCCCCTGCTCATGTCTGCTATTCTGCCACATGGGTATAAGCGACAGAGATTGTGCTTGTGAATGACCACTGCCACTCAGAGCAGTGTTCCGGAGACAGAGCTCCTGAGCCCAGTTCAAACACTCTGACAGCAGAACACATACGGCCTCGCACATGGTCAGGAGGTCCTGCCATATTGCAGGGAGGTGCAGCCCAGCTGGTCAGTGTGGGTCAAGCTGCTCCTGTGGACCAAAAG
The DNA here is from genome assembly GCA_021464625.1 of Proterorhinus semilunaris. Lineage (NCBI taxonomy): Eukaryota > Metazoa > Chordata > Actinopteri > Gobiiformes > Gobiidae > Proterorhinus > Proterorhinus semilunaris. The sequence goes on along the minus strand of CM038356.1, from coordinate 14,061,289 downwards.
CTCCTCTTCCCGTATTTAGACTAATATATTAAGTGTTCTTTCACAATGAAATGTATTATTTTTAATGAAAAACGAATGATTTATGATGATTTATATAAACAAAAGATGCAAAGACACAGTATATATTTATTGTATTACATATTTGTGAATTACATTTCTATTTTACTTGACTTTAAATGATGCCGTCATTGTTTCAAAAACGTTTTTACAGTTAAGCTATCGGGAATAGTCTAAAAAAGCAACCTGAACTCATGAGCAGCTTCGGCGCAAATGCAGACGTTTTCTTGTGATATTTCTAATCGTGATATTTATTTATTTGAACAGGGACAGTGTACAATATACATTAGCCTCAGAAAGGAGAGATGCATTCTACCAGGTTATAGCACTTGTGCTAATTTCCACCTGCAGTCCCTGGGCCTATTGTACATGTTTTTAGTGGTAGGGGAAACCGGAGTACCCGGAGGAAACCTACGCAGACACGGGGAGAACATGCAAACTCCACACAGAAAGGCCCCGTCCAGGTGGGAATCGAACCCGGACCTTCTAGCTGTGAAGCACGAGCGCTAACCGCTGTGCTACCGTGCCAAAAAAAAGCGAAGCGAGCTATAACTTACTAACACTTAGTTATTATGGCAGAGCGGTGGCCTGAGCCGGGACTAAACAACCAAACTGGTTAAAAACCAGGACTGAATAAGAAACTAGAGGTCTTAAGCAAAGAGAAAGGCAGTGACCACACAGCAGTGACAACAAGAAACACATCAGCTATTTACCTTTAGCGAAAGACCCATGCCTCAAAGCCTGAAGTTACGTACTGTTGTTTACTAAACTCTATGCTGCACCAAATGGCTGCCGGAGGAGGAGATCAAAGATTGTTTGTGAAAAAAGTGAGCGCTCACTCTGCATTAACCACTTTTGGAACAATTTTGGTAAATTATTAGTGGCAGAGTGAGCGCTCGCACTATGTAACAGATCTTTGACGTGTGAAGCGTTTTCACTTTGTCGAACAGTGTCTTTAGAAAAGTTTCGCTGAAAGAAAACGGTGTCCTGATGTGGATCTGGTCTGTCCCTGCAGCTCAGGAGGTAATAATGTCCTTTCAAAAAAAACAAAAAACAATTCATGACAATAAAGTATAACCTTGACTGTACAATACATTCAAACATAAATTTTTCAGTATCAGTGCTTTGCAATATGATACAGCAACAGATGATTCTGGAAACTGGTGTCGTTTTTATCTTGGTGCATTTTCGCTCCTTTTTGTCAGCTTCTAAATACTGTCTTATTATGGAAATTTGATTCGGGTGTGTTTGCACTGGTGTTTAGGCATTTACCAGCCGCCTCAAGGTACAAACCAAAGAGAAAAAAAAAAAACTGGAGAAGAGCTGTTTTTTTGAGGGGCTCACAATATTCAGCTCCACAGAATTGTGTTTGTACGCTTTTAATCCGTGTGAGCCTTTGTACAGTGAGCCAACAGCTGCAGCGCTGAGTGGGATGAGAAGCGCTAACTCTCAGCCTCTTTTCTCCACTGGCGCTCCACCTCACCGTCAGATCCAGGATTCCCCACTGTAGTGCCGCATACTCCTCCTTTGTTTGCATTTCAGGCTCAGCCAAATGAAATATTGATGAGCGCCATGATTTGACCTTTGATGGCTGTGTCCGCAGTTTCAGACAGACAGAGGCCTCGTCTGCTTATCGACTGGAGGTGTGTACAGCACGGCAGAGGTTGAAGTGACACCTTCGCATTTTCTCTCTATCATTCTTACGTTTGAATGACTTATTTAGGATGCTACTGGGGATTTGATCTGCCTCAGAGTTTAGGGCAGCTCATGTTCATGTTTCACAGGTTGATGTGCAGCGGGATAAAACCACTGAGGTCCAGGATCGTCCTTTAGGATTTACTGTCATTGTTTACAGTCATTGGTTGTTGTTTTTTTTTTTAACTGTGACTTTGCCTGCGATTCGATTTGTATTTGTTTTATAAGATAAGAACTTTATTAATCCGTTAGGAACTTTTTTTTGTGGGGCAGCATCACTGTTAACAGTGCACATAAAATAAATAAATTAAATAAAGCGACACCAATGAACAGTCAGTCATACACAAGATAAACGTGACAAACAAACAGACCGCCAGCAGAGGCATTATTAATCACTGCTTAACAAATCACTTGAGTTCAGTAGCCTAATAGAGGTGGGTACAAAACGACCAGAGGGGAGTGGGCTGTGCTGACTGTGCAGCGGGTGTGTGATGTCTGTGGCGATCTGTTGTCCTTTAGACCTGACTCTTTTATTGTAAATATCCTTTAGTGATTCCCCTTCCTGTCTGATTATTTTACTGCTCAGCCTAATGATTTTGTTGAGTGGATTGTGGTGAATGGCGGTGAGGGATCCAAACCAAACTGCAATACTGGATGTTATGACTGACTGAATGAAGCTTTATAAGTTGGCCTTGCTAAAGCTATATGAGTAGATCCAAAGATATTCTGTCAACAAATACAAATTAAATGAAAAATGACCAGAAGGGGAGGGGGGATTCTAGCACCAGATGTAACACTTTGGATTAAATATTTTGATTAAAAGTAATAATGTTTTTGTGTCGAAATTTACACTGCCCCATGAAGACGAGATGTTTGCTCACCGCCTATGCTGCAGACATGTGTTGTACCTAAGCTCCAGCTGCTTCGCTGTCCTCTGCGGTTGAGGAGATGTGATGACTGTGATGTTGACCTTGCCTCCTGCGGGGACTGACCCTCTAATCCCGCGACTTGCACACACAGAGATCACACTGATTCCACCCGAATAGGGATGATGTGCTGTAAAATGCACCGCGGCTATCACCTGGTATATCGGACATTTCCCTCCAGGGCAGACGCGCCAAGGTACAATTCAGTGGCATGAGGTCAGTGGGTCATCGCATTCTTAGGAATAGACCCATTGAATTCTATTTTAGTGAGTAAATATTATGCATAAGTAAACACAAGGAGTAGTAGTATAAAGTAAGTGTATCATCATGTAAAGGTAAACTCATAATTTCTAACTTCTTTCGAAACGTATCTGTAGATGTCCTGGTTAGTTAATGAGACTGCAGGGAGACCTGTGTTTTCTGCAGACCACATTGTATTTTGTAAATCACAGAAGCCTTTGTGATTTGGGAATGATGACACAAAAGGCGCAATATCACACCTATTATGACTAATGTTGCAATCCTGCCACCGCGGGATCGGACTGAGTGATGCAATTTAGTGAACAATTAACTGGCGCCTGTTTTTGTAGTTTAATCTAAAGCAGAGAAAGTGCAATGTGTCCCTTTGTTTTGCCGACGTTGCGCTTCTCACACAGTTTCCCACTGGAGTTCAAGACTGAAACAATGCACTTCCCAGGTCTAAATGAGGACATGGACGATTCCGTTTTCCTTTAAACCTATGAAAACCCAGGTGCCTGTCGGTATTTCAGAGTTATTTGCAATGGTGATGCACTTTACCTGTTTGTTTTATGATGTGAATTGTTGGAATAATGATCTGCATATTCGTACAGCATTTCTATTATGTCTATTGGATCTATCTTCATGGTTCAGTGCACTAAGTGGTTCTTTGTTTGTATGAGAGAGGTTTTCCCGACTGGCCTGCAAGTGTCTTTTTATACCTCGCAGCCTTCTCGCGCCTACACTCTCCCATGCAAGTTTTCCCTGTCAGGCCTGTACATAGTGTTTGTATTGTAATGTGTATCTTGATGTATTGCTGTAGTGGGTTTGACCAGGTGACCTCCACATGTCATGTTTTTTACGATGTAAGGCCACCTGGTGCCTTACTGCCTTTTTTCTTCCTTTTTTTTTTACTGAATGCCCTGAAGAAGACCAGTTCTGCTTGAAGCGTGTTGGCATGTCCATGCTTATTTAATAAAGGACTTAAGTATCACTTTATTAATGCTTAACGATCATCCTTTAATATAAAGTATTCATAGGAATTAGTAATCTGTTTAGGGCTGCCGGTTAGGGTTAAGGTCAGGGCTAGGATTAAAAGTATTGATATTAATAATATTATGCTTAATTAATAGCTTTACAAGCATATTATTCTACCATATTAATACCTATCGAGAACCCCTTAATATAAAGCCTTACCAGGACTTTTACTGTAAGTCATCATGCCTCGGATCCTGTCGTTTTTAAATCATTATAGAAATCAATGTTTGTTATTTCTCTTTAGGCGCTGAAATATGTCGCCTTTGATCGGCATCTCTGCAGCACATCTGACACATTGTGGCCTCCAAGCTTTGATTTTTACTTTCCTTAATACCAGAATGGAATTTTTGCTATAAATGGCAAGGCAAGGCACGTTTATTTGTAGAGCACAATTCATACACAAGCCAATTCAAAGTGCTTCACAGTTGCACAGATCAAATCAATCAATAAAACATCAACATAAAATTAATCAATTACAGTAAAAGGCAAGAGTGCAGATAAAATACTTTCAGTTTTCATATGCACGGGTAAAAAGAGCTGTTTTCAGCCTGGATTTGAACATTATCAGAGTTGAGGTCTGTCTCACATCCTCATGAAGACTGTTCCAGATTTTAGCTGCATGAAACTGAAACGCAGCCTCACCGTGTTTATTATTGACTCTGGGAACCACCAGGAGACCCCGCCCTGAAGTTCTCAGGGCCGGAGATGGTTCATACGGCTCTAACATGTCAGCGATGTACTTTGGTGCTAAACCATGAAAAGACTTGTACACAAGCAGAGCTGAAGCCAGTGCAGAGACCGGAGCACTGGACTAATATGGTCGTATTTCCTGGTTCTTGTCAGGCCTCGAGCAGCAGCATTCTGGATGTACTGCAGCTCTAACAACTTATTATTAAAGTCAACACACACCAATGTTACCACTGGAGTGGCTTGAGGGAAGTGTTGCACTGATGCGTCTAAAGAATGTATACAGTTTAACATGTAAGAAATATGCCTTGACAACAGAGCTACACAATTAATCCCAATCAAATCAACAGTTTTAATGGTTGTAATTTGCATTTGCATGAAAAAAAAAAAATTATAATAATTGATAGTCTCCATTTATCACATAACTCCCGCTAATCTTGTAGTTTAGACCTCTACAAACATGTTCCCAAAAGCATGGGATTATTCTATTAGCTGTTCAGGTTCAAGGCCACTTTGAGTATTTACAATGTGCATACGAGCGTTCGCTGTTTTTCTTCCGCGATTTTCGCCGGATGTTTTGGTGAATGGTACGCAACAAATGATGCATCCTGGAATCCGCTACAGCACAGGGGGAGTGGTGCCTTGTTTTTGCCTTTCATTAAACGTTTTTATTTTTTTATGTGATACATTACATTGCCTACCCTGGCCCTCGGATGTGACGACATCGCGATCGCTCGTACTGTGAACTGTTTTTTTTAAATGTATTTATTATTTAACATAAAAGAAATACTCGCAATGCCAATACTTGTCAAAAAATAAATAAAACACTTTTTACAAAACCATGAAGCCCCACTTTTCAAAAATGATTCATGAAATGTTCCTATATATTTACTTTTTCAGTTACAAAGACACTCTGATAAAATATCTTCCGTGTCTACCAGTCCTCAACAGCTATGACAGTCCACTTAATATGAAGCGAAGGAACAATAAATGACTTGTATAGGCATGAAGAGTATCAGTAATAGGAAAACACTTTTGAAAATAGTCTCCATGGAATTCATCTTCTGTTCTCATCAGTCCTGTCTAACCTTTCTGACCTTTTGGAGCATGATTTAGTCTGTGGTACTGCATGTCCTCTGCCCTCTGTCCCCTGTGCACAGTGGGAGGCTTGGGTTGCAGCACATTATAAACATGCTACCTCAAAGAGCTTTGGGCTTTCAAAGTGAATTTCTTTGTACAGTTGTTCTATAATGACAAATAAAGCACCTTAACCTTTACCTTAAAGATACAGTCTGACCATCATATTGCTGTTTGCCCACAGCCTTAAATAGTTGTTGTGTAGCGCTGATCTTTGCAGGTCATTGAAACCAGAGCTGTGTATGTGGGGTTGTGGTTGCCATTTTTTCCATATGAAGTAGAAGAGCGGTGAAAAGTGCATCATGTACCCCGTCTCTCTTTCCCTTTCACTTCAAACAGCTCCAAAAAGATGCATCGCACTTTTCATTGCCACATAATTTCTCTCAATTTGTCTTCCTTGTAGAAGCTGTGACACAGTGGTTTGTGCTTTGTACTCAAATGACAGAACCAGGGGCGTTTTAGTGTATGCAGGATCTTTGTCTGTCAATGTTACAAAGAGATTTAGCTTACTGTGTGCGTTTTCAATAGAAGTATTTAAAGACACTACAATATACAGTTCCCTACCCATAGCACTAAACTATGTGCTATGTTTATTCATAAACCTAATTTGTGCTCCTTGTCTAAGCCCAACCTCAGGACCTTTCTTCTCACATACTTCTAAGTTTGTACATACTTGATAGTATCACAATAAAAGGTCCTTATTTGTAATACCCCTGTCAAAATCAAGCCTGGAGTGTTTTGCGTCACTCATTTTTGAGTAATCATGCTCGCGTCTGTATTTCCTGGATTTGGTTGGTAATGATAGATAGAGCATGAGTCTATAAACCTTCACCAGACATGTTCTAAGCAGTTCTGCACTCAACTAACTAACTAACTAACTAACACTCTAATACTGGTTAATTATGGTGCCAGTGATTTGTGAGCGTGTTGTTAGCTAAAAATTAAAGCTTGATGTTTGTTGAAGACAGATGGCTCCTTCACATAGCAAAGTAAACCACACACGGACACAGTCTTTTCATTATATCAATAATTTCAAGCTGTAAAACAAACAGTGCCCAAAAGTGAGACATTTACATCCACTTTAAAAGTAAAGAGTAAAAATGATGATCAACCGTGACCTTTCTTTCATTTAATTTCATTTCACTATATTTAGGTGTCATTAAAATTCCCCATTCCTTCCATCTCTTAAAATATTTGAAATGAAACCAACTTCAATCTCACGCTGGAGTCGCTCGCACTTCTTATCCCAGACCACCAAGTCGAGTTTAATTAACACACAGCCAGTTAAATCGATTGGCCCGGGTCGTTCGGATTCTGCAGCTTAGTCCACACATACCCCACTAAAAGAACTGCCTCGGTATTGCTGACATTTCATCTTCGCTTTGACACGCTCCTGCCTCTCGTCTTCAATATTACATCGCCGTGGACACAGCTCTGCGCTCCATTCTTTGATCAACGTTATGGGAACACAGTGTCACTCCTCATTCATTTACAGTCTATTCTTGGCTGTGGGCGCTAGTGTGGTGCTGCAGACATCACAAGCGTTTGACCTCAGTGAGATGGCCTTATTGAACTGGACTTTAGTGCACTCTGTGCTTTGTTGCATTTGAAGACACTTTGTGATCTAAATGCTAATGCTGTGCCCACTGTTCTCACCATAGCAATCTCCGGACAGAAGTGTGTCCATCTGGGATCCAACTTTTTATTATATATGTCTTAACTTATTGGTCTATTGCATCGGTACAGTGCACATTACAAATTTAGATTATGGATTAAATTAGATTAATTTAACAAAATTAGATTATGGCAAAACTGCTATTTTGCAGCTTTACCTTTAGCTTCAGAAACACATTTACAGAAATCTTTTAAACAACACAGTATTACATTTCCTGACATATTTACATTATTTATATTGTATATAAGATTGTATATCTTTTTTTACAGCACAGGAATGACATAGTGATAGGATGGTATATACAAGTGTAATAACATGGTGGTACATGAAGATAGAAGAGACCTTATTTGTTTGAAGTTCCATCCATCCATTTTCTTCCACTTGTCCGTTGCCGGGTCGTGGGGGCAGCCGTTGGAGCTGCCCAAATCACATTGCACCAGCCCCTATGGCTCCTCCTGCAGGTGGTGGGTCCACAGAAGGACGGCCTCATGGTTCTAACCGGGCCTGTTGGTCTCTCATAAGGGGCTTCTGAACCGCTCTTTGTCTGACCCGTCACCTAGGACCTGTTTGCCCTGGGAGACCCTACAGGGGCACGAAGCCCCTAACCACAGGGCTCCCAGGATCATTCAGGTGTTCAAACCCCTCCACCACGTTAAGGTGGCGGTTCCAGGAGGGGAAGTTGTTTGAAGTTAATATGGCTCATCCTTAACCTAACACAAATTGATAATGACCAGCAAATGGATAGTATTTCCTTGGTGATATCGACACAGCACCAAAATGCTTTCTCCCTCACCATCTATCCTATGACTCTCGAATACCACTACTTTGATCGCAACAGAGCTTTTCACCTCGGCCTTGTATCTCAAATCTCTAGTGGTAGACGCGTCGTGCTTCTTCGCCTCTTCGCCTCTTTTGTTTCTCTCCAATGTGTCTGCTCAGATAAACAAACACAAGCGCTAGCATCGCAGTCCGTTAGCCCCGTCAGAAGTCACTTAACACTGAATTTACACCGCCAAATGTTGTGCGTGTTTAAAACAATCTGACATTGAAGATCGATGCTTGATCCTTGCCAACCCGAGCGCCATTATCCGGAGCCCTTACATGTTATCAAAGTTGGATCTGCCGGGACTCGCGATGTCATGAATTCCTAATTAGCACCTCTGCCAGACACCTTTATTGACTTGTTCGTTACAAATCACAGGGAACGGCGGGAGAATGAGTGCGGCGGGCTGGCTGCGCGCCTCTCTGCGGGTATTGGTGAAAGCATTATGAAAGGCCAAGTCTGAACCATAAATATCACATCAGATTGACGTCTGGTTTTAATTTGATTTGAGAGACAAGCTGCGCATTCAGATAAATCACCGCTTAGGAGTTTGATGGGAGTTAGTTGTGAACAAAAAAAAAGTTTCGAGGCCCCGACAAAAGTCTAAACCTGAAGATGCACAGTTATGGCTAATGTTATTGTCACTATATGTTGATGGAAGTGAGCTTTTTAGTCAAATGTGGATATGTTTTAAGAATGTCAGCGGCAGACGGTGAGAGTAATGTGTAAACAGCGCATTCATAAGAATAAAAGACAGCTTAAACTTACAATATACTGACAAAAGTCCAGCAAAGCCACTTCTCTTAGCCTTAGCGGTCCAAAATAAACGCTGCCTTAGTTGCGTGCACAAATATTCTCCGTAATCCTCTGACGGCTCCTCGCGTGTCTCTGTTTTGCCCATTAGACAAGTTAGCGCGAGTTTGTAGCTGATTTTATTGTTAAATTCACCAGATCCCTCTTCTCTTGCCGTCGCGTTCCAGCCTTCCTGTTTGTTTGTCCGAGTGAATCCCTGGGTTTGATCTGACAGGCGCCGCAGCGTCCGGATTCTTTTACATCTCTCGCTAGATGTAGAACGTTTTGCGAGCTTTCTTTGTGCTCAGAGGGACAAAGATTCTGGAGATCAATAAATACGTTTGTTGGATTACCCAGTTTTGTTAAAACGATCCATTGGCAGTTGTTATACAGACGCTTCCCCTTTGTAAACCAGTGGGCGTTTCCGGATGCCCGCTCCACGTGTTTTTTTTCTGAGACAGGATTGGCCAATAATCCTGTCGATTAAAACACATCGCGCGATTATTGAGATCAACCTTTATTAAAATTGCGATTAGATAAAATATTTATTAATTGCCAAGCCCTACCTGAAAGTTAAGAATTAAACAGGCCCTCTATGCAAACAACAAAATTGAGTTACAACAAAATGCATTAAAAAATTAAAAATAAATAAAACTTGCCTTGTATTATACTAGTTATGATGAAAAATGAAGAGTTCATTTGCAAAAAACAGATTAATGCCACTGAATTAACTCAACATATGCTTATCTTTGCATAGCAGTGTTTTTCATTACCAGATTTGTTCTTATTAAATTCACACAGCTTTACTTTCATAAGTGGCATCTGTCGAGTACAGTAACAAATATCCAAACCAATTTTGAAAAAATAATAATAATCAAAACGGAGATATCTGCTTTTGCAAATGAACTCTTAATAATAACCACCACCAACATGGAAGATTAACGCTCTACAGATCTTAGTTGGTGGGTTTGGAAATGCATGGCTCTGATTGAAATGCATGGCTCTGATTGAACATCTTATGATACAAGGTTATTTGAGGTTCCTCCATGGGTTGTTGTAAACCAGTAGGGGTGCCCCAGATGTCCTAAAGGCTTTGGAGGATATGATAAATCTGTGCGCTTGGCTCTCGTTAAAACCGAGCTGCACTGTGGGAAATAGCCGGTCGTAATACATTTTAATTAATTCTCACTGTATGGCCGGCTGGTGTTATTTACAGGTTCACTAAATCAAACAAATGTAACTTTAGCAACATTGAATTCTGCCATAATTACTGCTTATGTACGATACTTGATTGCTCCGTTTGGCAAAGAGAATAATGTAACTGACTATAATGGCACAGAATATGCCAGCCCACAGTATGAACTTTTCCAAGAGATCCAACTACACTAAATCCTAATTTAATATTACGTTAATTAATACGCACCAGCTGACAGCAAATTGAATCACAACAAGAAACATATTTTCCCAAATTTGGCCACAGTGTACATTTCTAAGCCATAACGTATTTTATTTTTGGTGCCCGCTCCAAGCCAGAACAAAAAAAACAAAGGTTGCATCAGGAGAACGTTTGGCTTCACACCTGAGCTGCAGTGCTTTGGAAATTTTGAAAATGTTTTAATTTAGTGTTTGTGGAGCCGATTCCGGGGGAAGCTCTGGAGGAAAACGGTTGGCAATAAATTAATGTACATTTCGGCAAGTTTAAAATTAATTTAGTCATATTTACACATCCTATTCAAACATATTTAATGATGTAGCTCTGAAAATGAAAAGATCGGGAAATATTTTGTCTCATCTAAGTCCACAAAAATACTAATGCTTTATTATTTAGACCATATTAAAAGTCAATGGAAGACTTACCACTGCGGTATTCTTGGTTTTAACTTTGCAATGGCAGTGTTCAGATTATTCTAGTTTCACTCCTTCAGCTACTGCAGTCCCCCCCAAGTGTCCATAAGTTAGCTGTGGGCCATCTCCTGTTGTCTGTTTGTGTCCACGGCAACCGACCCGGGCCAACTGTTCGGAGAGCCCCTGGCAGTGACGTATTGTGCCACGAGGAGCTGCCTTTGTAGTTCTAATCCCGTCCTTATGCGCGGGCCTTGATCATACATTTGCAGCAGGATCATGTGCACTAGCATGTCATATACCGTGTGCCCGCTCAGGTTTCCACAATGACGAGGACAGAGGAATGTGCGGCTCATGCTTTGTGTAACTCGATACGGTAAAAAAATGAGGTTGTAATTATACTTGACGTTTTTATGTGCTACTTGTAGGAGTTGCCCGGACTGCCGCGTTTCCCCAAGGGATGCTGACATTTGAGTTTTATTTTTGGACGTGTCATGAGGGGGTGACCTTGTGACTGTGGCGTTGATTGTCATGATTCAATTCAGTAAATCTGTTCAGCGGCCGAATATCAAACGACATCAGGGAAGCAGTTAGATGAAAAACAGGGTTGTGTTGTAACTGTCACTGGAGGTTTTTTTTGTTCTTTATTTAAATTTTTTTGAGAAGCTTCTTGTTGTGATCGTAGGCAGGCTGCAAAAACAAAAACAACAGTATTATGTACAGCAACTCAAACTTAATTTAATCCACTGTCAAATTTTCTATTTACTCTTTATAAACTTGAAATTTCAGTATATTCAAAGTACTTTATAGAAAGATGGATGAAATGGGAAACATATCACACAATTATGCAATGAACAATGACAACTTGAATATAGTATATTTTGGATAGTATACATTGCATAATTACTTGCACCATGTGCAATGCAGCTAACATTTCATTGTATTGCTATCGTTCTATTATGGATTTTTTTGTTGAGTAGGCTTTACTGGACAGGACTGGAGAGAGTGAAAGGAGGTGAAGACCTACTCAATTGTCGGATCCACTACGTTTAGGACAAATCAGTGAGCCGCCACATGTGCAGCCGCACTCACTTACCCACTTCATGCAGCGAGCATTTTAAGATTAATAAACTGCCATAAAAATCTGCTACACCAAGCAACTGGTTTGTTCAGTATTGAGAGCTAGAAAGCGAGTTCTGAGTAGCTTGAGCTTTTGATCGAAAAGGGTAAACTGGTTAATCAACTGAAACCCATTTACATTTAAATCGCCTTTTACTTTTCAACTGCCTGCAGAAGCACATAATCCGATTTTCATGGGTCATTTGGCTCATGTTATAAAAGTATTATTCAGAGTAGGGCTAAACGATATGGACAAAATTTCTAATCTCGATATTCATGCCAGATATCTCGATATCGATACGATACGATATAACTATGGGGTTAGGTGAAAACCAAGCATTATTCAGAAAAATAAAAACATAATACAAAAGAGTGCATTCATGAAAATCTATATTGTTCTATCATCTTCATTTTTGGGTTAATGTTTTGAATGTTTATATCTCGATATCAATACGATAACGATATATCGTTGCTTTTTCGATATTAATATCTTGAATGTTCATAATATGAACATTCAAGATATTAATATCGTATCGTATCGATATCAAGATATTATCTCGATATCGATACGATAACGATATATCTTTCAGCCCTAATTCAGAATACTGCAATAAAGCAATGTCCTCATGCATTCTATTTTTTTTTTTTTTTATTAATGAACATCGTTTGCTCAAGACACTGCCTCCCTTTCTTCATCAGACTATTCAAGATGGTAAAAAATCCTCTTCAAGCTTCCTTCACACAGTTTTGTAAAGAACTAAAGTTGCATTGGTGTAAAAATATAGGTAGCCATTTTGCATGACGAAATACAAACTGTCAGCAAACGTTTTCCTTCCTGACCACCCCCTTATGCCTCTCATTGTAATTATTTCAGCTCATAAAACAGCTGCTGACTTTATGCAGTGACATTTGGGGTCTGAATGACTTCCACTTTCACAGTCTAAGAACTAACTTAATAATTTATTTTAACAAAAGACCATCCATCCATCTTTTCTGATCTATGTCATCGTGGCATTTAAAGTCAAAATTAAATTCAAGGAACTTACCTGAGATTATTCACTTCCAGGACTATACTGTATTGGAGGCTCCTCAGATAAACTCAAAAGTATCTAATCCAAAAAAACACTTGGGAGATGCAATGTTAGCAGACGCAGTCATACATTATGCTCCAGTATCACACAGCATTCACTGTGAGCACTCACACAGACAAACTGCTCTGTCAGTTCAGCCAGACCTCAGTGATAAAGTACATCCAAACCACCGTATCAGCTGGATATTTCACACCATATATAATTAGACCAATGAAACTTTCAATCTTTACCCCCTCATTTTGATTACACAAACATTATTGCATCAGGCAACTCTTTCTTTCTTTCTTGTTCACTTTTAGTGAAGAAATCACGGGTTGAATTGCCTTCACTTAAAGACAGAAACCCATCACAGTAATCCTAAAATAGACTTAGACTTAGATTAATTTTAGCGACATGGACACAGTAATTTAGTTGTATACTGAAACCTATCTTAACCTCTTAACCCCCACCTGAACCAAGCACATTTTCTCCAGTTTGGCATTACCCAAATCTAAAAGCTTCTTGGAAAAAATCATCAATATAGCAACAAACACGAGGATGAAATTGCTTTTTTGTTACGTTTTTTGTTTTTGCAACAATATTACAACAAAAGAGTGACAAAAAAGTGACAAAAAAACAACAAAAAAGGCCACAAAAAAGGGATAAAGAAGCAATAAAAGAGCAACAGAAACGTGCCAGAAAAGCATAATACAACAAAAAAAGAGACAAAAGAGTGACAGAAAAAAATTAGGATCCGATTTTTAGGCCATAGCTTTCAAATGAGGCATTACACTGTTGCTCTCCAGTCGAGAAGCTTTTAGATTTGGGTAAAGCCAAACTGGAAAAAATGCTCTCGTTTAAGGCGGGGGTAAGAGGTTAAAAAATACTTGTAGATAGAAATAAAGTACGAATCAAATAAGTGAAAGATGCAACCAATATACAAATTTGTTAAAGCAGTACTAAGTAACTTCTTTACCATAATACATTATTTTCGTAGTCCCTCTGGGGGGTAATACAAGTGTTAAAGGAACAAGCCACCGTTTTTTCCATACTGAGATATGCTTAGACGAGTTGATGTGTACCTGTCTGGTCTTTGGGTGTGCCCTCAGTCACGCAAAAAGACCAAAGATGTTGTTAGCATTTGGCCTCCTCCAATGTATTTCTATAGCTCCAAACGGGGTGAAGTTATAAGCGACCAAGCTCTTCCATGAGCACGCACAAAGACCAGACAGGTACGTATCAACTTGTCTTAGCTCAGGTAAGAACATATCTCAGTGTGGAAAAACGGTGGCCTGTTTCTTTAATGGGATGATTGGGGGTCTTTCATCTCCCCCAGTGTCTCTGGCCAGAAAAGCACAATTGTAACTTGACTGCCACCGGGTCGGAGCACCAATACACACTAATGGAATCACGGAGAAGAAGCTAACAGGCTAACGGGAAAGCTAACTGCGGGCTAGCACCACTTTAGACAGTATTTACAGCCAAGTTTGCGTGAAAACAATTATTTCCATTGTGTAATTGGATATACAATATCTCTGTCTCCCTTTGTCTTTTCTGTCAGTGTAGTATTTACTCTCACGGACAATTAATAAGTAAAAAAACGCAACATTCTACGACACCTTATGGCCTCTAGGGGCATGAGTTACTTAGTACTGCTTTAAATACAATACAGTGTTTAACATAGTGTACACAAAGAGATGGCAGTCACTACAAGGTCACCCTGACAAATAGTCACACTGAATAAATAGTGCGACTGTTTATTCAGTGGACGTTTTGAAAAATGTCAATTGTGCGGGAGCGAAAACATGTACCTGTGCAATGCCATGAACTGCATGTCACGGTGACTATCGGTGTTGTAACTACTGTAGCTTCCAGCTTTTGTTAAGATGTCTGTAAAAAAGTAAATGCTTCTTCAATGCCTTTCAATGTTCTGGCACATTTACACTTTACTGCAAAATGACTTCTAATTGAGTTTAATGGTGTAGATTTTCCACACAAAAAACTACTTCAAGGGGCAATATTGCAAGATTAGTTCAGCCATAATGTGCCTCATAGTTACAATTAGAGTTATCTCCTATGGATTTAATTACTTTGCTCCACTTTATTACACACAACACCGTTTGTGTTAGATGCCGCTAACAGATGTTTGTATTATTCCTTTGCTGGCTGTGTCACAGTGAGAAAAATGTCTTGCACATCAGTTGCATCTAGAGAACGTCCACATCCTCACCTATTAAGGAATCTAATCGTTGACAGTCATCCCCCGTCATGTGACATTCTTCTCAAAATGTTACACAGTGTATAATGTCAAAAACCTTAATGAAGGGTTTCAACTTACACAGTAAGTTTGATTTCTATTGCAGTATTTTTCTGTTGAAATCAAACCAAAGATGTTGATGGTGGAGTCAACGACGCTTGTGCCAGATATGCCAGATCAACATCGGGGTACTAATTATAGTGTGGCCCCATCCTAGTGAATAGACTTCACACGTCTGGCCACAATTAAGACCAACAAACAACCCTGATTCAAAAGATTTGAGGTTTTCTATTGTCAGTGTTTGAAAATGATGGAAATTAACACACCCAGTGTAACATGTTAAACCTAACAAAAATATAGTGATACAATTTTGATAGCAATATAATGTTTTGCTTTGAAGCTGCACTGACTCTAATAGTCTCCAATAGTTGACAATTAAGCCCCTGCTGCGGCCCAAATGCATTTCTAGCTTTCACAGTACACCGCACAGAATTGTCAGTAAGTAGCGTGAAACGGGGCGGATCGACATAGAAATACTTTGCTCTGATTAAGACTTTAATATAAATAGTAAATAGTAGTAGTGCATGTTGCTGTTGTGTGCTGTGTCCCCGTGTGATGATGGTCAGAAGGAAGCAGCTTTCTCTCGGTGTCCTTGAACATTCATTCATAGCTTCGCTGATTAAAGTGCTGATTAAAGTGCCCACGTCTTTGGAGGAACACTTCTCTCTGTACACTGGAATTAAGCCCCCGAAGGTAGAACGGAAGCACCTGCCACTCAACTTCAGGTTTCAAAAGAGACTGACTCAGGTTTTGTGGTGTTATTCTTCTTTCTGGCAGCGTTTTTTATATTAAATGTGCTTCCGTCAGCTTTAGCACTTTGTAAGTGCTAAAGCTGCCTGTAAAGTGAAATATAGACTATAAGCTTTATCAAGGCTAAATGGTCATGCACTCTTTAACAAGCATAAGGGCAATAATGTAACATCACACATTAGAGAACTGAAGAAAATTAAATAGCTATTTATCATAGATAGCAATTTATATCATATATACAGAAGATAGTTATCCCTCTTCATGTGGAAGCATCGTCAGACTTGAACATTATCTTAAGTTCATGTCTCTGTGTCCCACACTGATGGAAAATAAACTTCTCCTGCATAAGACATCCAGATTATGGTCTGCGTTTTCATCTGCACCCTCTCAGATATCTTTGTCTTTTCTCTACAATACACAATTGACGGTTCAAACACAAATGCTATACTGTAATGGTTTTGTCTTTTAATGCACTTTGCTAATGCACTCCATAATACGTGTACTGATGGCCATTTTTAATGCTTTTGATTGTGTATGAGCAGGATTTTAACTCACCGCACAAGTTTATATTGCATACTTGCTCATAAAGATGCCAAATGGTTAGTTTCTAAAGTCACTGTAAACTGAATTACTATCTATATGTCTCCATCGTACCAAAGTCGGATTAGCGTTTTGCTACTGTCACTTTATGAATGTGTCTGTATAGTTTGCTTTGAATGGGTGGTTTTGTAGCTTGCAGAGTGTTGACAGCATCAACGATGTGCAAATACACAGTTGTCAGATCTCCAAATTGCCAACAAACTCCTGTCTGGTAGTGTGAAATTTAAGACATTTTTAACTTTGAATGTCTTTTGAGCACTAACCATGACACTGGTTGTTTGATTTAAGTTGTGCCCTCGCCTCTCCTTTGTGTCATTTCAGTTTTTTTTTAGACAGCATGGTTACTGTAAATCACTCCAAATAACATGTTTTACACCATGTCCATGCCCACACCTGAGGCTGTTTTTCACTCTGCACTGCAACACAAGAGGGTGGGATTATGTTGTCTTTGTCAACTGGGTCTTACTGGATTTACCTTTAAGACCAGCGAGTTGAAAGTCTTCTTCCATCTGTCCGCGGGCTCAGACATCACCGCTCACTGAGCTGACCGTGCACCATTACCACCCGGAACAATGTGCTCTACGGTGGTAGCAGCTACAGCCCTGAGCTCCACAGTGCTGCCGCAAAAAGTTGTTTCTCCGAGTCAGCGAGGCCTATTTCATTGTTATTCCAATTGTTCCAGTCGACTAAGGGCACGATTAAGCCCTGGCAAAGTTCCTTCCAACAGACACACTATTTGTGTTATAATTAGTTTTACTTTATTGAATATCTGCCAGTGCTGCAGCCAAATGACCAAATTGTGTAAAATGTAATACTTATTATTTCTAATCCTTTTAAATTGTGTTGTTTTTGTAAACTCTAAATCGTTAGCACATGTAAATATTTGACTCCACCTCCATAATACATGTTCTGATGGCCATTTTTAATGGTATGAGCACGATTTTAACTCACCCAGCAAGCGTTTAACTCGCCTAGCTCTAATCCTGTTGAATGGTGTTGTTTTAGTAAACTTGAAATCGTTAGCACATGTAAATATTTGACCCCAGCTATGGGTCACTGGTATTTGTTGTCTCCAAGTCACTATCCCGTTTCAATGCTTGAGAAGGTGCCATAATTCCAAAGCCAGAGCTAATTGGTTTCCCTTTACATGGATGTGGTCGGTCCAGAGAATGCATTATGTAAAATAACAATATGGTCTCCCAGCCATGAACACCGACGTCAGAATAATAACTATAATTCTGTTGGGCTTTGAAGAAGGAAAAGCCACTGAATGTTATTTATAGTATCAATGTGATTAAAACTGGAATAGCAAGCGACAAATCAGTGATCAAGAACTGTCTGCTTTTTTGTTTTTTTTTCACACAAGCTTTGTGTGTCTTCGCAGCGATTAGCAACACCTTATTTTTGTTTGTTTCCCTGCTCAAACTCATATTTGGCCTGTCACTCGTCCCGACAGCTGAGAGAGAACTGCTGAACATGTATAGTCAAAGCAAACACAGTGGCGGGTTTACTGAAAGCACTGGCGGTGTAGGGGAGGGGCCAAATGGGCAGCAGCTTGAGCGATTGGCTTGTAAGCTTGGAGAGGGAGGCGCCGGGGGGGGGGGGGGGAGAGGAGAGGAGAGGAGAGAGAGAGAGAGAGAGAGAGAGAGGCGAGGGATGAGAGCTCGCTGTGAGATAGGGAATGCCCGTTAGTCGAGTCTGCCTCGTGCAGCACACGAGCCGGAGCGCTGCTGTCAGGGAGAGCTGTGCAGAGAGGCAGAGGGAGAAAGAGAGGGGAGCGGAGTGTTGCCGGTCAGGACGCATGGGAGGGATAAAATAGAGCATCACATTTTGAAACAGGAGTGAAGGAGCAGATTAAGTGTAAAGAGAGGGGGAAAGTTATCAGGTCAGCAGCCACTTTTGAGCGGGCATCACGCCTCTAGAACTGGAATACAGAGAACATCCCGCTCAGAAGGAGGGCATGCTGCTTTCAGGTCCCCTCTGCACTGATTCTTGTAGAGTTCGAGACCGAAGCTGCTGTAGGGGGAAGAAGGCAGTAAGAGCTTGCAGAGTGGCTTGAGCAGTCGCAAAGACAATTCCTTTGGATTTACAGTACTGTAGTGGCGATTTTTTTTTTTGTCGCTCTGGAGCAGTGGACATTTGGCGGAACGACTGTGCGCTCCTGTCATCTGTGAGACTATGGTAGAGCGTGCGTCAGGCAGCCCCCCCTCAGCAGCAGCGGCCGCCTCAGAGCATGGAGAAGTCTAGCAGCGAGGAGTCAGCCATTCACCGCAGCCCTTCCATAGACAGCCGAGACTCAGATTTCCCCCAAGCCTCCACCTCTGGCCGCCCGTTCGGTGGCAGGGGATTCACCGCCGGTGCTTTCTACGGCTCCACGGGGCCGCGTAAAACCGCACAGCAGGGGCCGGCAGGAGCAAGTGCCGATACTAGCGGAGGAGCGGACAAGTCCAACAACAAGTACAGCTCTCCTAAAGGAAGCAAATACGTGGTCTTTTACCTGGATCTATCCTTTGTGTTCCTTCTAGAATTCAAGAAGTGCAACATGGCCAGAGGTGTGCTCTGCTGCTTGAAGTACTTGATGTTCGTCTTCAACCTAATCTTCTGGGTAAGTCTGATTCTCATTTGCCACTGATTTGGTTGACAGAGTTATGTCACATGCTTGACTGTCAGTATGTCTCAAGTCCTGTCTCGTATCCATTTTTTTAAGGCGAAGTTCAAGCTGTCCAGTCATTTCTAAACGTTACATCAGAGTCTATACCTGTCAAAGCTGGGCATGTTGCTATTCCTGTGTGCTGGCATTCAGTGGTGGCCACGCGCTGGTCCCTCTCCTGAACGAGGAGGGCACGTTGGGGGTTAGACGGCTGAGTGAGGTGGATTTACTGTGGTGCTGAAGTTGAAATATTAGAATGCA
The DNA here is from genome assembly GCA_021464625.1 of Proterorhinus semilunaris. Taxonomy (NCBI): domain Eukaryota; kingdom Metazoa; phylum Chordata; class Actinopteri; order Gobiiformes; family Gobiidae; genus Proterorhinus; species Proterorhinus semilunaris. The sequence goes on along the minus strand of CM038356.1, from coordinate 14,041,613 downwards.
AGTTAGGGTCGCTGTATGCTGCAATAGTGAGCAGCAGAATGTGATAGCAGTTTAGACTTGTGGGCATGTACCCTCTGCAGAAAGGAGTGGATCTATAAGTTTTCATTTATTATTAACCTGTGTAATAGGGCGGCTGCACTCTTGGATTTAAGCTGCAGTCTCAACATTCAAACTAAACCGACTTGCTTGTGTAATGTGTTTTGGTATCAAACTAATAATATCAAATCAAAATGCAATGTTCTCTTCCATATTGAATTTGCCGACAATTAGATTAACCGAAGGCGCATTGGCAGTAGTTGTGTGAGAGTCTCCCCCTGCATGGGCATTTTGGTACAAGTGGGCATCCCTTGAATGTTTACAGGCTGGATTAAAGGGCTTATAGGTAATGGGGCCAAGCCTTTGTACAGATGCATCAAAGTGTGAAGCGTGAAAACATCCCAACTCTGGAGATGGCATCACCACCACACCACCAGGCCACACGGGCTAGACTTATAAAGCAACAATTACACTGGGGAAATGCAAGTGTTTAAACCACATACAAATAACCAGTCTTGGCAGTCATTTAGATGTCCCCTGAAAAAAAAAAAAGAATAAAAAAATTTAATTGCATTTTCCTCTGGCTCAAATGACAGGGAAAGTCAGGCCTTAGCCATCAGCAATGAGGCAGATTGTTGATCAGTACAGCTCGGTGCTCATGTGAACTTTACTGTATATGGACTTCAAGCCACTAGGGGTCAGCAAGCAAAATCAAAATTGATTACATGCAATCTGACCATACACATGAAATACCTTCCTCAAACTGTATGTACCATGATCTCCAAAAAGCTTGTAAAGGGATAAAAGTGTTTAAAGGACCTGTATCATGCTATTTTAGCCATTCCAAAGTAAAGTATAGGCATTTATATGATATATTGTACCTCTACCACTACGGAGCACTAATTTTTGTGATAAATATAAGTATTTTCTGGAGGTATTTTTCCAACCCGGAAGACAAAACGCTTGGATTCAGTTAACTCCGCCCCCTCTCGCCGCTCATACAACTTTACCGTAGTAGAAATATATATATCACAGCAAAAAGTGAAGTTACTTCATGATGCCGTTATAAGGAGTTAACATGTGCAACACAGCTTCATGGCTAAATGGCTAACACACACGCTAACATGCATTTTGATCGACTCACCAGTCTGATGTTTCCATTATAGGACTTGCGCTGGTTATAAAAGTTAATCCACTTTGATTCTGGCCAAGGTTCATTAGCATCCATCAGCAACAGGCACAGACAAACACTATTTTGGCTGATAGTCGCTGAATCCCGGAGGGAAATTCCAACTTCTATGGCCTCTTCTTTGGGAAGGTTGAATAAAGTCCAGTCCTCGCAGCCAAACGCGGTTTTCTCCGTGACATTATCGTGAGGTACGAAAAAAAGAACAGGTGTCCAGACTCCAGAGTAGGTTAGAAAAAGCTCCCTCTTCACAACTTTCGGTGCAACATGACCTGACCATCTGTTCAGACCGTTCGGACGCTCAGGGGGAGCGTTTGTTTTCGCTACAGGGGCAGCGCAGCGTCAGGCACTTACTCTTTTTTTTTTTTTTTTTTCATTTTTTTTTTTTATTGATTTTTTCTTACGACAGAAATAATGAAAAAAGCAATTTTACAAATGAAAATCATGCCGTAAGGCATTAGATTACAGACGTGGAGCACTTCCGTTCCGCTGTGACGACACAACTGAACATGCCAGTCGTTTACCAGGAGAGGGCGGAGCAGCTGCTCAGAGCGCAGGATTCAGGAGGATTACTGAGAACTGCGTGAATGAATCCAAAAACCACTCTGGGGGTGTTTTTGATAAGGAAATAGCATAACAACATGGTTAAAAGCTCCAAAAAGTCGATTTTGCATGATATAGGACCTTTAAAGGCGCAATTCATAAAAGAAGCAATCGTAAAGTCCGATCAATTGAGACACCTGGATCTTCACAACTCAATAAAAGCTGTCGTTTCATTACTTAACAAGTCAGAGCTGTGTTTGTGTCTGAAGTTGTACAGGGTCATTGATTGGACATTATGACTGTTAATCTACCTGGATGTTTCAGGATTCCTGTTTTTGAATAAAACAAGCACTTTTAAACTGACACTCAATTCAAAAGACTGCACTGTACAGGTGAAACTCGGAAAATGAGAATAAAAAGTGCATTCATTTCTGTTATTCAACTTAAACTAATATATGATAGACTCATTACATGCAAAGTGAGATATGTATTGCCTTTATTTGTTATAATTTGGATTATTATGGTTTAGCTTGTAAAAACCCCAAATTAAAAGTTTCATAAAATATAATATAGTATTTTGAAAATGGACTGTAAGCAATAATTATAACAAATAAATGCTTGACATGTCACTTTGCATGTCATGAGTCTATATCACATAGTTTCACATTTTAAGTTGAATTACAGAAATAAATGAAGTTTTAAACAATATTCTAATTTTCCGAGTCTCACCTGTATATAAAATGAACAAGTTTAACAATTCCATGCAAATTCCACATAGATGTTGCCTGTACATTTGTTTCCTCATTCCCTTATTTGTGACTCCATCGCATCCCCCACCCCCCGGTGCATTGCTAGACTTGCCAGCACTCCTGCACGCAATTCCCAGATCAGTGTCATTTTATCCCCCTTAGTCCTGCACCACAGATGCGATCAAGGCACAAGCCCTGGACATCTCTTCTGCCCCAGGGCAGCGGCGCTGTATCGCTTTCAGATCATTTACCATGCATACAGGCCGGGCTCAAAGTGATCAGCCAAGACAGAGGAATGATTCAGAGGCCTTTCATTCAGCGAAGACCTGATGTAATGTTTGCTTAAGGGATGGGACGGTCAGCAGAGATTAGCCGGAGCCAGTGTCATTAATGCTGACATTGACATACCTGAGTGTGTAAGTGTGTCACCACAGTTTACATGGCAGCAACCCCTCTAAGATAGAGATGTGGTTTGAGGCAAATTTATCTGCAGTATTGATTTGAAAATTGTGAATGCTATAACTTCAAATCAGTAGGGTAATTACATCAAGTGTAACATTTGAATCTCGCCTCTTTCACTTTGCATTAGCATTGTGATTATGAGTTATTTTCCTTGTCATTGGGCTGAGGATATGTGTTCACTGTCCACTCAAGATTGATTATAAATAATAATGATACATTATCACCAATTTTGAATATATAATTTTCTCGTTTAAGGCACTGTCAACGTTAAATAGCAACATTTATCATCCTGACACATGTCTGAATTATGTCACAAAAGTAGGCCAATGAATATTCAAATGAACAACTTATTTTGCCACAATGCATCTTCCCCCGATTCATAAAAAGCCACTTCTTGTAGCTTCAATTATTAATGAATGAACTCACAAATCAGGCACACATTCACCCATGTGTAACCGGAGCAACAAATTGAATAGTCAATACTTATTTAGGGATGCCATTAAGTGACACCTATTGTTGCCTTGCTACCTGTCACTTGCGCTTCGTCGCCCCCAGCTAATAGCTCCATAACTCGCTGTGCCATGCTGGCCTCTGTTCCTTGGAGGTGAAAGGTCAATATCATGTCGAGGGATAGTCACGGGGGATTTGAGCTCAAACCTCTCCAGATTCTCTCCTCAGACTTAGAGTGCGGTCAACCCCTTTTTCGCTGCCTCAAACCTCTAATGAACTGGTCGTTGCACACCACTAATAGGGCACTGGGCAATGCTGCATTAGATCTCTAGAATGGTGGTCTCTCCATTAATGTGGCGCCTATAGCTTGTTAGTCTCTGTGGAAAATGGATTCTTAAAGGGGAAACTGGGGATTGTCGGCCATCATGCGTGTGAACATAACAGTAAGTAGCTATGGACAGACCACGCTCACTGCCCCTTCCTGCTGCGCAGTAACTCAATTTTTTTCCTCTGGTAATGGTCCCCTAATGAACACCCACCATGAATACTCCCTGTATGTTCCTGTAGATTGATACATTGTCCGCCCACATCTTGCTTTTTTTTTTTTTTTTTTAATGACGGTCCAAGAGCAAGGCCTTAGGATTAGGGGTTAAAGATGCACAAAACACTACTGGGTTACCTCATGGGATTGCTTGTGTTTGTTACATATAATGCGGTTTTAAAACATATACTGAGATTTGTGGAAGAATATGGGTTTGCAGGATTTGTGGTGAGAACTGCATATAAGGGTGTATTCAGACAGAAAAATCCTTTGGTCCGCTTATTTGTTCCGGATCAAAAGTGGACTTTTTTTTTTTTTCGTTTGCAAGTGAACTATATTTTGTAAACACATATACGTGTGTGACGAACGATGCTCCCATTGGACAGCAATGACCACAACAAATGAAATAAAAATGAATATTTGACGCTTACTATGATAATAAAAGACACGTAAGAGACTAAACCACTTACCATTGACCTCAGCTCCACCGGAGTAGCTGGTGTAAGAGGTGTTTTGTGTGGGTGAAGGGTCGTCTGCTGAGCTGTTTGTTTCTATAATGTCCACGGGACAAACTGTTGGTCTTGTTCCTCCACTCTTCTTTAATGCATCTCGTACTTCCATTTAAGTTTGGCGAAGTTTTATCCACTTTTGCGCCGCGGCCTTCATTTTCTCGCTAAACATGCTGAACATGAACGCATTTTTGTGCGTATTTTCTAGCAGTTGTCTTAAGTGCACATCTGCCCAAATATCCAGAAGGCACAGTGTCTCCTCCTCGTCCCCCCAGGTCTGTCCACGGCTCAGCATCCATCCAGTATTAGCGTTAGCGGCCGCGGAGGGCTACTTTTTCCCACGGTGCCTTGCTACGGTGGCTTGTTAAGCCCAAAAAGGCGCATGTATCCTGGAGTTGTTTCGGATTAACAGTGGTTATATTCACACCTGAAGCGAACGGGACCAGAGTCTGTCGGGAAAGTGAGACCCACTTTTTCAGGTGGTCTCGGTCCGGTTCTTTGATCCGCAACAGGATTCGTTTGTTGTATTCACACCTGCATAAAAAGTTCAGACCAGCCTTCGAAAAGAACCCTGGTCTGTTTAAAGTGGACCAAACAGTGCAGGTCTGAATACACCCTAAGAAAGGCAACTGTTCACTGGAGGCAAATCTTGACAAAAAAGAGGTCTCAACAACCTTTAAATGATGTGCTCAATTTATGGAAATGATTGTTTTTTAATATGCATGTTTTCATACGCTGCACTTTTATATAACATTCATCAAGTTAAATGCAGTGGGGGAAAAAAGTATTTCGTCAGCCAACAATTGTGCAAGTTCTCCCACTTAAAAAGATGAGAGAGGCCTGTAATGTTCATCATAGGTAGTAATACCTCAACTATGAGAGACATAATGAGAAGAAAAAAAATCTAGAAAAACGGTCTGATTTTTAATAAATTCAGTTGCAAATTATGGTGAAAAAATAAGTATTTGGTCACCTACAAACAAGCAAGCTCTCACAGACCTGTAACTTCTTCTTTAAGAGGCTCCTCTGTCCTCCATTAGTTACGGCGCTTATAAGCCTTTTGCTTCGGCCCACTCCTTTTGAGCAGACTAACTGCTCAAATAAACAGATAAACTAAACTAAAATTACCTCTATTAATGGCCCCTGTTTGAACTTGTTATCAGTATAAAAGACACCTACAGTACCTGTCCATAACCTCAGTCACACTCCAAACTCCACTATGGTCAAGACCAAAGAGCTGTCGAAAGACACCAGAAACACAATTGTAGACATGCACCAGGCTGGGAGGACTAAATCTGCGATTGGTAAGCAGCTTAGTGTGATGAAATTAACTGTGGAAGCAATTATTAGAAAATGGAAGACATACAAGACCACTGATAATCTCCCTCGATCTGGGGCTCCACACAAGATCTGACCCCGTGGGATCAAAATGATCACAAGAACGGTGAGCAAAAATCCCAAACCCAAACGGTGGGACCTAGTGACTGACCTGCAGAGAGCTGAGACCAAAGTAACAAAGGCTACCGTCAGTAACACACTACACTGCCAGAGACTCAATTCCTTCAGTGCCAGACGTGTCCTCCTGCTTAAGCCAGTACATGTCCCGGCCCGTCTGAAGTTTGCTAGAGAGCATCTGGATGATCCAGAAGAGAACTGGGAGAATGTCATATGGTCAGATGAAACCAAAATGGAACTTTTTGGTAAAAACTCAACTCGTCGTGTTTGGAGGAGAAAGAATGCTGAGTTGCATCCAAAGAACACCAAACCTACTGTGAACTGTTTTTTTCTGCTAAGGGACCAGGTCGACTGATCCGTGTAAAGGAAAGAATGAATGGGGCCATGTATCGTGAGATTTTGAGTGAAAAGCTCCTTTCATCAGCAAGGGCATTGAAAATTAAAGTGGCTGGGTCTTTGAGCATGACAATGTCCCCAAACACACCGGCCGGGCAACCAAGGAGTGGCTTCGTAAAAAACATTTCAAGGTCCTGGAGTGGCCTAGCCAGGTTCCAGATCTCAACCCCACAGAAAATCTTTGGAGGGAGTTGAAAGTCCCTGCACTGTACTGTGGTTAGCGCTCGTGCTTCACAGCTAGAAGGTCCGGGGTTCGATTCCCACCTGGACGGGGCCTTTCTGTGTGGAGTTTGCATGTTCTCCCCGTGTCTGCGTAGGTTTCCTCCGGGTACTCCGGTTTCCCCTACCACTAAAAACATGTACAATAGGCCAGCATGAATGAGAGTGTGCATGGGGGACGACGGACGCAAATTAGCCTAAGGCTACAATCCGGTGTGGCTTGTTTACATGCATGAGACCCATGTATGTTCATTAACATGCACTGTCCTGACCAAATAAATAAATTAAATAAATAAATAATGTTGCCCAGCGCTTGCCCCAAAGCCACTTTGCTCTAGAGGAGATCTGCATGGAGGAATGGGCCAAAATACCAGCAACAGTGTGTGAAAACCTTGTGAAGACTTACAGAAAACGTTTGACCTCTGTCTTTGCCAACAAAGTTGAACTTTTGTTATTGACCCAAATACTTATTTTCTACCATAATTTGCAAATAAATTCATGGATTTTTTTCCTTCATTTTGTCTCTCATAGTTGAGGGACACCTATGATGAAAATTACAGGCCTCTCATCAACTTGCACAATTGTTGGCTGACTAAATACTTTTCCCCCCACTGTATAGTTAAAATGTGTATCCTCAGCGGGGAGTCCCGGCACTCTAGGATGTATTTAAGAAGGGTGGCAAGCATGCTGTGTCGTGACACCCTTGGGACCCCTTCGCTCCAACCTCTGACACTTGGAGAATCACACGGTTAGTGCAGACGTTTGGGAGAGCTCTGCCATTTGAAACATGTGACATCTAATCCCAGTGTCGGTGCAATCTGACGCCAGGTGGTAAGGGACGCGTCGAGGGAGGGGGAAAGGGGGGGTGGGGGTCTTCTTTCTCTCTCTCAGAGCAGCATGCAGGCATTCAGAGCCTTTGGAGAGGCCTTCCTTGAAAGTTGGCCCGTCACCCTCACACCATCATGGGGAGGGGGGGTATACGATCGTAACTCGAAGCACAAGGTAAACAGGGACAGGCACTCCATGCATTTCTATACATACTCATCTATCGGCCCACCCTCGCCAGGGCAGTTGTTCAAGACCATCTGGCTCTCTGTTTCTTATAGAAGGATTAGGGAAGAGCGGAAAGGGTCGAGATTAGAGAGTATACTGTTGTAGATTGAGATCACAGCTTCTTTAGACTGCTCCATTCCTCAGCCAACAGTCATCGAAGCAAACAGTGTAGACATTTGATGACAAAGTGGACATAGGGGAATAGGGTGTTGGTCTTGGTATCTCCTTGACCAAGGCGAATGGGGGTGATTGATATGAGCGTCTATTGTTGTTTGCCCCTGTGGCCGTACCAGCCAACAAAGTGCTCACCAGAAGAAAAGATTTCATCCTCTTACCCAGTGCTCCAAGCTAATCCTCAGCTCAAGTTTCAATTTATTGTCCTGAACCGCACCTATTTATCTTGCATCGGGATATTGAACACCTCTGAAAAAGGCACAACATGTGGATTTGTCAGCTTGTGTCACAACCGGGTGTGTGTAGTTAATTTAAAAGGGACATTTTGTTATTTGCACCACAGGCTTGTCTTGGCGATGTTGCTTGTATCACAGGCCTCATTGGTTATTCATATTTCAAAGAAAAGTGTTGGCTCAGCACTTCTGTCTCGATAAAGCAATGAATGGGTAGTGGAGGTGATATCAAAGTCTCAAAAACCAAATTAGCATTCATGGATTCCGGTGCTTACTTTGGGAATAGCGGCAGGATTTATAAACCATTTGATCTGAGGCAACACAAGATGACTTTCCGTATCGATTTGGATTTGACATTTAAGATTTCAAGTAAACAGGATGAAAAGCGCAGCGATATCGACAAGCTGGTTTGTAGTTGCATCTGTGTCTGGTCAGTTTAAGAAAAAATACTTAAAATTCTTTCACTCTGTCCGCGCTGTCCCCGATGTACCTCAAGGGATTTTTCATTTCAGGTATCGGGAAAAACCTCCGTTAGTTTGTGCGATCTAAGAATGCATGCACTGTCGCAAAAATGTTTCGGCGTTTGATTCTTCTAGCTGTGGCCTATAGAAATGAGCAACGGGAAACAGACGAAGCCTTATCTAGTTGATGAAACGACCTGTGTATGCAGACGGCCACATTTAATGAGTCAGTCTAGCGTGAAAGTCAGGCTCTCGGATCGGCTTTGAGCTTATAGGTGGAATGCGACGCCGACACGTCGACATGTGTGGCTTTTGATGGACGGTCTGCTTTATTTATCGAGTGTGATGAAAATTGACAGTGAGATCAATGCCTGGTTCTCACGCTCTGGAATCCATCATTGCTAATTGACTTGTATCTTTTGGACTACAATCTGTTGAATTCCTTTTCACTCTAAATAATACATTCCTTATCAAACAAAGCTGCGGAGGTTTCTTCGTTATTACCATGATCCCAATCATCAAGGCACCCCATCGCTACTTCTCGCGCTTAGAAAATTCCATCATTACCTAATCTCTTTAAACATCATAAAATATTCAACCGCTGCGCTGTCTAGGGCTGTATGTGAATGGTTTGAGGTCATGTAATAAGGGGCCCCGTGTGTTTGCGGAGGCCTTGGTACGGGATTGACTGACGTGCCCGCTAAATATCTGCATATGCTTTCCCTTTGTTCCGGCGGGGCGCTTTGGGACAACGCTCTCTAATTCACACGTCTCTGCGGCAGCTTCGATTTCCCAGTCCCGTTGTATTGCGCACACTGAGCTCATTAGCCTGTGTAGCGGACACAGGGATACACAGCCGTTGTGTTACACCAGAGGGGTCCTGGTAGTAGCAATAAAAATGGAGGCTCTTTTATATATTAATTAGATTTTTTTCCTATTCTGGGCCACTTGGGGTATCGAGTCAGGTGATGTCTTGCATGCCTTTGTTCATTGTGTGATTGGCTTAAACTTGTGAGCTTTAAAGTGGGAAGCTTTAAAAAAAACTAGTTGTGAGTGATGTTTACAGTCAATATACAGCACCATATTTTCCGGACTATACGTCGCACTTTTTTTCATAGTTTGGGGTGCGACTTATACTCAGGTGCGACTTATATATCATAATATATAATCCCACGATGCTTGTTATTTTTCACACTGACAGCCGCTAGAGGCCGCTGTAGGCGTGTGTGTCAGTATCTGCCACTCCTGCACCACTGAAGATGGAAAAAAACGGTAACAGAGCAGCAGAAAGAAAGTTTGGAGTGAGCGAGAAGTGGAGGTTACTCTTACTGCAATGAAGAAACCAAAAAAAAGCTAATTGTGGGCTAAAAGCTAGATGGCCACAGCTAGAGGGACGAGTTCGCAAATGGGAGAGGCTTGCAAATGGTGCAGTTATGCCTCCATGCCCAGGTAGTTGCCAAGGCTGGTGCGACTTATATGTTTTTTTCCTCTTCATTTTGCATTTTTTGGCTGGTGCAACTTATACTCCGGAGCGACTTATAGTCCGGAAAATGCGGTACATGCATGCTTTCTTCTTCTGGAACCCGCTCCATCTAATTGATCACTTCCTCGAGTTTGTTGGGGTGAACTCCACAACCCCTATGTAATACTACACAAGATTATAATTTCCATGTGTTAAGTGACCTCTATATAATTCTCCAAGCCTAAAATAGGAATATGTCTTAGAGTGCCTGAAAAATTCCGACATACAATCCTCTTCCTTTTGATGCTGCGTTAGATGAGTTGGAACCCCTTAAGTCTACTCTCTGTCTTCATTACAGAGCCTTAGCCCTCAAGTGACCCTTTCAGCTGTTCCCACTGACAGTTAACCAGCCCTGCAGCAGGTGAACGAGCCGCCTGCACATTTCCTCTGCGCTCTCCTTGGGAACGTGTGGGGACCTGACAGTTGTTTTACTTTTCCTCCGCAAACACCCCCTTTGCCCCCTCCGGTGTGATGCAGATCTACAGATAGAGGGGACTGGCCGGTCCCCGTATCGCCTCATCTGTCGCAGGTTGAACTGTCCTTCGAGCTAGAGAGACGCCGGGAACACACAGAGGCAGCGTGGGCACATTTGTGAGGATGGTTCTGTTTGGACAATCCTGTCAGACTACCTCCGCTTAGCCGTGCATTGTCAGGTTTTTCTTCCTTTTTTTTTTTTATATCCCATACTGCGTACAACACAATGAGATCTGGCTTTCTAAATATAGGCCAGATGAGTTCAGAGAAAGAAGAATGGAGGAGCAGGGGGGAAGATGAGTGCCATTAGTCTTGCATACATAAGCAGGTTCTGTGGGGATGTGCCAAATGGGACACCTCAGCCAAATGGAAGCTGCAGTTTCTGTTGTGCGGTCAGCGATGTTTACACCAACAACGCCCTGAATACTTGCAGCTTGTGAAGAAAGTGTTTTGCCATGGCTTGATTCAATGTCATTCATTTTACGGTACATTTGCTATAATCTGTCACCCATCGTTTAAATATAGTTAAAATACCCCCGGGTGGCACTAAACAGCCGTACAACAACAACAAAAATAACTGCCCAGGTGCACGCTACCGTTTTCTATCAATATTTTAAATTTCTTTCATAACAAACTTTTAATTGATCCAAGAAAAATGTGTTTTTGGGGTTGAGCTACCATTGCAAAAAAAAATTTTTTTGACACAAGCAGCATATTGGCACCGGAGCCAGATAAGCTCTGACTTTGCGCTGCTGCCTTAGAGCTCAATTTCACAGTTCAAAAAATGTGGAATTCAATTTGCTTTGGATCAATCAAGTCTTACCACATCATTGTAGAAAATACAGTATAGCTTTGACTAAATCAATGTTGTTCAATGAGTCTGCAGCGCTGGCCGATTTCGCCTGACATTGTGGCACGGGCTCTCCACACATACAGCTACAAACAGCGAGAGTCTGAAGCACTAACCCGGGGTAAAGCCCACCGAGATCCAGCCCCCTCTGGCTCTTTGAGTGCTGACCCCTCGCCTCCATTCTGCCTCGTTAGCATCTCTCAGCAAAACAAGGAGGAATGTGCACTTTATCTCTGTGTGTTTACTGCAATTTTGGTGCAGTGGAATATGTGGGAGCCATGATGAAAAATGTCTGTGTGTCCTTGCAAGAGGCGGCGGTAAACTACTGTATCCTCGGTATCCCCTGGCACTCCGGGAAGACCAATCAATGCTAATCTGGGCCTAAGCAGTGAATTAATGTCGAATGTCGAACAGCTATCTCTGCCACTCAGCATTTTTTGTCACACCCAAAGGCAAATTACTGTGGAATCGATGTGTCCGTACCTCCTGCAGTGCAGCGCTTACAGAATATGATTTTTTGTTGCTCCACCAGAAGCAAAGGAGTTTCCTTCTAAATGAGCAGAATCTTGCTCGCGATTAATGACTGTGGAAGTGTTGATATGAACTTAAAGTCAGGCCTTGGGCAACCAGTCTACTTTTAATAAGGACTACTCCAGTTTCGGTGCTGAATTGGATGCCAGGCAGCCTCACACATTTTTTTTTTTTTACTCTGTGTTTTCAGAATATTAACAGGGTGAAATAATTTAAGTTTTCATTTTGCAAACATGTCTTATTCTACTGAATCAAATTGACTCCTAAAGCCTTCAGTTTTGTTCACTCCAAATGCCATTGTAAAAACATTAGGCACGTTGTGGTTAATCATTTATCTTATTTATACTTGGCACAATTACAAAGGTGGTTTAGGTAAATCAAATGTCACAGCCTAGTTTGAAACTTTTAGAAAGCAGTCGTCAATAATGTATTTATTATTTATTAGGCATTGAGTTGCCTTGTGTACGAAATGCGCGGTATAAATAAAGTGGCCTTGCCTTTATTTGACATTGGCATGGAGCTCACATTACAGCAATATTGCAAAGGTTTCTTCGGTTTTAACCTCTTTCTCTCCTTTCCATTGATTGTCCATGAACAAGCTATAACCAGTAAGTTTCTTCTAAAAGTGTTTTCGGGAAAAAATGTAATTGTATTTATTTATTGAAAATATGTTCACACTTTTTTCTGCTCTGCATCTTCCTCTTTAAGTCCTCCAGTCGTTCTCAACCGTGGGCAGGGTCCACTTCCTTACATGTATCCCCCAGGACTGGCAACTTCAATTGATCAACTTGGCTCAGCCAAGAAACCTGTAAAACATCACACACTACCACATCCTCCAGAGCTCCCATCATTTGTTTCCTTGTTTTTTCATGTGACTTGCTGAACGCGGAACACTGCAGGGCAACATGCGATCGATTCAGAACTCTAAAATGTGTCATTTTATATTTGGGTCAGGGGCTGGCTGCTCTTCCTGAATGGTAATAAGGGACGCTGAATCTGATTGGACTTCCAACCACAGCCGGCCCCTAGTCCTCTCCTCTGTGTTGTTAGCCCTGACAAATGAGCGACGGATTTATACCCTACACATTAGAAGACATCATTGATTTATTTAGCAGAACCGCAGCACATTACGGCTACATTACTACCCAGCTATAAAATGTTACATAGCTGCCTGCAGGATTTGAAATGTGTTAGTGCGTATCCTGACTTGACGATTAGTGTCTGCCGTTTTAGCACTTGTGGTAAAACAAGTTTTATCATGCTTTTTGCTGGATATTCTAAAACATTAAAAACATTTAATTTGTCCAACGATCATTAAACATTGTTTGTAATGATATATATTTATCGGCTGTAGCACATCATGCCCACTGTATAGTGTGTGTCCTGCCAAATGCCAAGAGTCAGGGACAGACTTTAGCACAACGTCTGATTTGATTAAATGTATCATTGGTATCTTGCACTTATTCTAATCAGAAGTAGTGCTGAAGTCTGATTACCGATACTCCACACTGTACTACAGAAAAATTGCAAATAATAAATGACTGCAATTATTTCGGTAGTATAATATTCTTTGCAAACAAAATATCTCATGGGGTATTATTATACATCAATCTTCTAACCCTAAGGTTTTTACCTAAGCACTGCACTAAGGCGCATTGAGTTGCCTTGTGTACGAAATGCACGGTATAAATAAAGTTGCCTTGCCTTGCCACTGCATCCTTCTGTTGTGTTTTTCAGCCGCATGTGTTTGTGGTGGTAAAAAACTATAAACTGCATTCACAGGAACATTGAAGCAGAAGGTTAGGCTTGCTGATACCTGCTGTTTATGTGCCATAAGCAATGTATGGTAAGGATTTGAATGTTTGCTATGCTGTGAATGCTTCTTTTTGTTTTCGGTGGAGAAACCCAGATCTTCTTCACAGCCGCCTGTTTGACTGCTCCCGTTACGTCTGATCCAATGTGTATGTATTTGAAGTGTTTGAGGTGTGCTCCCCACCAGCGCTCGTACTCTCAGGGGGAAACCAGATCCTACTGTAGCTTCACAAACCGCTCCACGCCTAAACCCTAATAGTTTTTTTTTTTGTTGCTCCAATATGTAAATACCAGTTGTGCCGGCCAATTTGAAATAGTTAATACGTTTCGGAGATTGTCCTCAAAGCGGAAGTCACAGCCAGTGTGTTTGCTCACAGCAGTTCTTACATACAGCGAAGGATGCAAAAAGTACCCTGGTTCCATCACTATGCCGTGCTTTCAGGGGCACAAAAGCAGGCATTACATTGTACTTTTTTGAAAGCCTTTGACAGTTTGACGTGCACTTGTGCGACATGTTTTGAATTTGCTGCTTTGCTGACTAACGGCAGGTTCCGTTGCTTGTAGAATCCTGTATTTGCTTCAGATATACAAGTACAGTGTCAGCAGTGATTTATATCGCAAAACCAAAGATGAATAAACTGCTGCTATGAGTGGAAAATTCTCTTGCACATAGTTTAATTAGTGTGTTAGTCCAAACTGGGGTCATTTCATGCCTCTCTGCTTTCTAATTACTCATCAATTTTTTATGATGATATCAAAATACCAGGTCATCAAGTTAGAAGTTATTACATGCAGGGTAGGAAGAGTCGAGGACCTACAATATCATATGCAGCAGTATACTGTTTGTAAGTGGAATAAAGTGAAGTACTTGTAATATGGAATGAACAGCTCCATTTATCCAAAAACAGCTGGACAAAGAATGTTTACAATCTTCTTCGCCCCATTTACATTGCGAAATTATAACTTTAATGAGTAAAGACTTCTACAGATAAATAAAACCACCCTGGCTAAACACCCTGATTCCCTTCAGACCTCTGTGTAAATAATTGTCTGGTCGTTATGAGGGAACAGTATCACAAGCTTTGCTTTTTTTGTAACTTGATAAACACTCCCTTAACAATAATGAGGAGGATTTTTAAAAAAGATCTATTTTGGATCCCTAATCCAGGCTCATGTTGGTCCTGAAATAGTTTTTAAACATGTCCATCCTCAGCAGCATTACAGTATTTTCATCAACATCTGTTGAACGTCAGAAACCCTGGCAACACACTGTAAAGTTATAGTAGCCTCGTAACTGCTAACAATACTTTTGGTTTGATAGGTATTAAAAAATATAATATACTGATTTTGTGGGAACAGTGAGTCATACAAGGCTCTGTGTCTTTTGTTCCTCTGTTTATTTGACACGAAAAGTTAGTGTGAATAAAATATGGACGCTAGTATCTTTAGTTAGCGCACACTGATTTCACAGCTTGTGCAGTGAGAGTTATTTTGGAAGGGCTTATACAAATCAACACTTCAGCTTGTATTTCCCAGTTTGTTCTGTCTGATGAAAATATGCAACAGCGAAGTACAGACTTTTGAATCTAGTGTGCGAGTGAGTGGTTTATCAGAGGGGCTAATGGCACAGATTGGCAGCCTCAGTCATTCTACTCTAGGGTAGCTGTGGCTACAAACGGAGCTTACCATCACCAAGTTTGGTGTAAATGAATAATGTACAAAATTGTAAAGCGACTTTGAGCATCTGGAAAAGCAATATACAAGACAAACGCATTATTATTATTTTGTTTAACTTGAGTAAACTGCGCTTCAGACACTTCCTCTTCATAATGACCTTCAAGAATGTCACATGAATAAAAAAGTAATGAGGGAAAAGTATTTTTAGAGACATGGAGCTCTATTTTCCTGAGATATTGTATAACAAGCTTCTTCACTATTCAGTAACCCATGCACGTATTGCTGGATTGTCAATTAGATCTTCTCCTATTTCATTCCACTGTCCTTGGGTCAGGTAATACACTGCTGTTTGCTCGTCAGTGCTGCTCAACGGTCTTATCCACTGGGATGAGTTGATGCGTTTTCCCTATAGACATTTTCTCCCACTCAATACCCTTTGCTGATGCAACATGCGCACTAAAATGTCTGAGAAGAGTCAATTTACTAAAGTGCAATATTACTCGTAGTAAATTGAATAACACTGGCGCCATATTTCTTCGCTGTATTGAGCATTTCTTACATAGCTTCTCCATCGCCGCTGCTTCTGATCCTTGATTAAAGATCAGATCAAGTTTGCATAGAGACTCCTCACTCACCATGTGCTGCCTGTATACTTCCCATCATTATTTCTGTGTCTCCATCTCTCTTATTATTAGCAGGTGAGTCTGCACTGCTGCTGCATTACAAAAGAGCCTGTTCGAACCAGGGGGCGAGCAAGCGGACGCGGTTACGTTCCAAAAACTAGTGCAATTTGAGATGTTGATTATTATCGGGTCACCGCGAGCCCCGTGCGACTGATCCTGGCCATTTATTCTTTGCCGCCATAATTACCAGCATAGACCTTTGGGTGCATGTTGTGAGACTCGTTCACCATCATAGGACTCTATCGGCTGATTATCCCGCCAAATGGACACGGTCTGCTGTTCAGGGGTCAGCCCATTAAAGTCCCTTCCATTTTGTGATACGTATTTATTTTCTGAGCTGTCCTCGGCCCCGGCTTGTTGTCGTAACTTCCAATCCGGCGTTCAATTGGACCCTGCAGCTCGCATCTCTGTGGAGCGCAGTTAGCGTGTGAACTCTTGCAGAAGGGGGCGACCAGATTTTGCCTTGCCCCCTTCTGAGATGACAGGCCCAACAAAACTGTCCATTTTTATTTGGGGCGGAGGAGGATAGTCAAGCGTGAAGGCACCGAGAAGGGCAGGCAGGGTTTTCGCTGTGATATGGCATTTCTCCTTATTTTATAGCAATTGATATATTTAGTTTTTTTTGCTTTTCAATTAATGGCATATCAAAAGGAGATGAGCCACTCCATATGAGGAGAGAGTTACGTCTGGGAAGTCATGCTACTCAGGATCATCTGCAATTTTAGACAAGAGATTATATCATTTACGCTTTAGTAATGGATTTATATTAGGTGTTTTTCTCGTTTCACTCGGTTTGGGTACTGTATCATTTAGTCCAATTTAGATCCTTTTTTAACCTCCTAACCCCTGAACCAAGCACATTTTCTCCAGTTTGGCTTTAACCAAATCTAAAAGCTTCTTGAAAATGTGACTAAAACGGGTATGAAAATGCAACAGAAGAGCGACAAAAAAACGTGATGAAAAGGCGATGAAAAAGTGATGAAAATGTGTGACAAAAACGCAACGAAAAAGACACAAGAGGGCAACAAAAAAGCAATGAAAAAAAAAAAAGTGACGACAACACAAATGATCCGTTACGTTCGCTTATAGGCTGTAGAATTGGGTAAAGCTGAACTGAAGAAAATACACTTGGTTAAGGCGGGGGTTAAGGGAACAATTTATGCCTGGTACAAAGATACTTGGCAGGTTACATAATTTCATGATACTCGGTGTGAAAAGTTTGAAAAATATTTATCCTGCAGAGACAGGACTCATAAAAAAGACATACTGTATAGACCATAGGCCTATTACAATTCAGACAGTGTGTCTGTAAAACATAAAGCATTTCAAAGACGTGAACTCCGCAGCCTTTTGTTCTCTCCTTTAATCTTGCTGCAATAAATGGTTAAAATAGCCCTTATTAACGGGCTGAATTTTCTCGCCCTATCACTTTTCAGAAGGGAAAGGCTCTTTGTTCTTTCTGCTGAAATTGTCATAAATGTGTGAAGTAAACCGTGATCAAAGTAGTCACCTTAGGCTGTAAGATTAAAAAATAATGCCGCCTGTAAAACTGCCGCGTTCTTCTTACAAAAAAAACAAAGGTGACAAATGACGTTTTATTTCACCCATCAATCACTTCTTATCTGGAGAGGTGGATACTAGTGTAGCAGAAATGTTCAGTCAAGTAAGAGTACAGTTACTTTTTAATAATTTAAGATAAGTAAAAGTAAAAACTGTGGTTGATTTCCAAACACCTTTGCTGAGTTGTGATCGGATTCAACAACTATATGGACTTGAGGTAATGTGTACTCTTATTTTGATCATATTTGGACAATGAATAGCTCAATATCAACATTGGATGCTACAAGAGAAGTGATTCTGTTTATTTGAAGATTCTTAAAGATACGTCAGTATTTATAATACATTGATATTATTGTATGGTATCATGATACATTTATAATACAAAACAATGGCTCACATTTACACCCAAGAACAAACCTCACTACCCAGTTATCTTCAGTGACTCACACACTGTCCACTTTTTGTTTTGTTTTTTTGGGGTTTTTTGAGTCTGGGTGGAAAAAGTAGCCAAGCATGAAGGCCATGGAGACCCAGGGGACGGGGGGTGGGTAGCAAGGGTCCTTTCCCAGGAGCATGTGAGGTGAGCGCAGTGATGTTGACTGACGGCTCCATGAAAGTTGCCTAGCCTCCCTTTCCATAAGCATTAGCCCGCTGCGTTGTGCTGCCGTCCTGGGGGACTACTTGAAAATCACTTACTCTATTCCAGGAGATACCTTTGGTCTAAGTGGGAGTCTTACTGATGGAACATTTTTTAGGTAAACAAGCAACTCAAGGGGATGTTGGGCACTATGTTCTTGCTGTGATGAAACGTTGTTGTTTTTTTCTTTTTTATGTGTGCATAATTTGCAGCAAACTATTAATTATGTGTTTTTATCAGTAAAGAGCTGGCGCCTGATTAAAACACTATCGCGGCGGTAAATCTCTGACTCTGACCTCATAGATAGCCATATCTCCGCCGGCAATGCTCCACTTTGAACAAGTGGCATTTGAACAGCCACATAGTAATGAGTGTCTCATTCCTCCCAGTTGAGTCGGCTTTTTAGCCTGCAAGTAGGGGAAGAAAGTCGATGTCGGGACTTTGTAACACTTGAATTTAAATGAGGCCATCATAAAAGTTGTGACCAGTCATGCTCATATGATTGTTGCCTTTTAACAGAGTTTCATTTTGGCCGTTGACTAAAAAGAAAATTCAAATTCTGATCAGATTTCACCTCCCATCGCACTGTCGTAAATGTATGAAACTGAATTTAGATATATTAAAATTCCGTTGATGTTTTAAAGTATGACAAGGACAGTGTTTATTATGATGCATCTGTTTTCTCCCTTATAATGTGGATAGCATATTAATGGCCCACAGCTGCAGCATTATTTGCCTTTAAATTACGAGCCTATTACATAAAATGTAAAGTGCAGGTGCGCCATAGAGAGCATCATCAGGCTGGAGTATCTAAGTGACTAAATAAGTAAGCAGCTTTTGCGTCTGACAGCTTTGGTAGTCCCCAGCCTAATTACTGCAGGTACACTGGAGGTTAGCTGTGTTTTATTCAGCTACAACTCAAGCATGTTCAGATTGTGCATTGCTGCGCTGGGGCTTTAGAGAATAATTAGTCGTGTCATGAAGGAATTAACTGACCCCCCCCCACACACACACACACGCACACAACACCCACACACCCTTTTACTGTTCTTAATGGGGCACGATGCATGGTAAATGCGTGTTCCACTATGTATTCCGGTGTGTGTAAGCCGCAGCTTTATTAGTATTTATGAGGAGTTGCACCACAGGCAAACTTGCATCCTCGCATCTCTCGCATTGGGCGAATGAAATATGAGGGAGCATGAGGTGCTGCAGAGAGGCGTGAAGGCGGACACGTCTGTTTGCTGGGCCCTGTCAATATTGTGGAGCGCTGAATAACTGGGACATGAGGAGCAGCGTTTGCCTTGGCTTCAGTAGCGCAGCCCGCTCGCATCTTCAAACGCTCCCACACCCCCAACATAGTTCATTTTTCCTTGAAGTGCTTACCTTGCACTGAGAGCTGTGAAGGCGGGAAATATTGTTCCGCAGCATGCATTCTCTCCAGCATTAATTCTTCTGGAAAGATGAAGGGATTTGTCTTGAGCATGTTGCAATTTTTCCTCCCAAAACGTTGACAACAGTTCCTTTAACTGACCAGCTGAAAGGATGGCAGCATGATTATTACTGTACGCTACATCTCTGCCCAGGGGGAACATTTATTATGTGCATTATTGTAAGGCATAGAGGAGTCATAAAAAGCCTAGACAGTTTACTACATTTCTTGATTTACTCTCAAATGAATACAGTGGGAGGAAAAAGTAAGTACACCATTTGGAATTTCTCACATTTCTGCCTACATTGGTCATAAAATGTGGTTATTAAAATCTTAAGAATGTGTAAACAGTGTCTGCCTAAACCAATACCACCCAAACATTTACATGTTATCATATTTTTTTGGCAATAGCTTGTAAGTTGTTGCAGTTGCAGTTAAGCAAGATTCCTGGGTTCACTTACTTTTTCTTCCCTGTCCTGTGAATGTTTACATGTTATGGCCAATAAAAATATGATACATTTTTGTTGGCATTATTTCAAGCAGACACTGTTTATTATTCCTTATGTTTTTGATGAAGATCAGACCACGTTTTATGACCAATTTAGGCAGAAATGTGAGAATTTTCCAAAGCGTTCACATACATTTTCCTCCCACTGTATATTAAAGCAATACTTTTAGCAGTTCAAAACTTGACTGATGGTGCCAATAATGTTCCAGACTTTGTTGACGAATGTATTACTATATAGGTCTAAATACACTGGTATACTGTGTGAGAGAGGCGCGCATGCTGGCTGTCACTAGTGGCAAATCTCTTCAAAAGGCAATCGCATTTCACGCCGGCCTACCTCACAATGGCTTTATTAGCCCAGTTTAGCTGCTGATCCAATGCGGTCTAAGCAGGATCTTTCTCTGACTGGGGGATCTCGCTGTCTCTCACATTAAAGCGTGGTGGGCGGTCAACATTATCGCACCACACAATTCCTCGCGTCATCAGTGCTTCCGTTTTCATCCGCGGAATCAGAATAACTTCATTCAGAGGCAATGTTTATTTGTGGAGGATGTGCTTGGCTAAAGACGGTAAAAGCAAAATATCAATAATGCCCGTGGAGCATTGCCGTGTGCATCGATGCTGCCTGCATATACAGAGAAAGAGAGAGCCAACGTGTATCCTCATTATGTGGGAGTCCATCTCGGGCATTTGGGTCCGTGGAGATTTTGGAGTGCTGCTGTTTGCCAAGTGTTCAGGCAATGTGGATTATAAGCACATTCAGAATGCAACAGTGTTTTGCATAATTGCACTAAGTTGATTTTCTGAGGGCTGAAATCCTACTGATCTGACATTTTGCTAAACAAAAGGGCTATTTTAGCGAGTCTGGCACACAAATGTAACAATTTTTTTCCCTAACTTTAAACATTATATTGAGAAAACTGAGTGATTCTGATCTCTAGCATTGTTGGCCTTTTCAATTGCTGCCTTCTTTGACCAAAAGTTCATGTTTAAATTGGTTCTTTTCAATATTTCTGCTAAACTAAATCAACAAGTTACAATGTTCTGGTCTTCTTCTTCAAGTGACAACGAAGTTTGTTTGTTATAAGCAATGTCCAAGGTCAGCAGTAAGAAGTGAGATAACAAAGAGCTGCCGGTGGTGTCCATAATGAGAAGACGGCGAGGGTTATTGGCGTTGTTTTTCTCTTGTCAATCGGTGGCACATTTCACCTCAGATCCTACAGAGCGCACCGCCCTTCCGGCAGCTCGCGCACATCCTTATTATAGTCCTCCTGATTACATGGTTCGCCTTCACTACGGATCCCTCATTGTTCTTCTGATGGCGAAGATGTCAGTGCCGAACAAAGCCTCCTTTTTCTCCAAAACGACAGGTGAAAGACAGTGCATTGCTTTTAAACACTGGGCAATGCTAACTCGGACATTTCAGAGGGATGGCACCTGATTTACTTAACAATCAATCCGCCAAACAGACAAAAAGCATTGTCCTGTGTGGGTGAGTGAGGAGAAATAGGGCTGGGATTCTGATGTTGTGCAGTCTTGGGCATTATGTCCCAAACTTCAAAAGGCCCTCTTTGGCTAACCACTGTGACCTACTTAATTTTGGAGCTCATTTATTAATCATGATAGCAGATTCATGCATAAATACAAATCCTTTGTCATTTAGACATCGTGTCGTGTACATCATTTAAAGAGTTGTTTTGGGGGTTTTATATGTGCATGTCAATTGTAATGGGCAACTACATAATTAGATGAAATAGGTTTGGAAATTAATCACATGCAGCTATACTGTCTAAAAATATGACCACTTATCTAAACTTGCTATTTATGTTTTAAAAGTATAACTAGTTGTTAGCGGTTTGCTAATTGCAACCACTCAAATTGCCGTTATTGATTCAAATGCGATTGTGCCGCTGTACCTAATACTTTTACTGTGCTAAATATGGCGTCCTTGACTCATTTATGGTTAAGGTCTGTCTACAGGATCATTACGTATAATAGTATTGCAGAGAAGTGTGTCACGTTTGCATACCAATTGCCTTTATCAAAGTAATTTCCCTCAGATAGAAAATGAAGCTGTTTTTTTTTTTTTAGTGGATTGGTTAAATTAAATCACCTGGATGTTTCAGAAATTACATTGTCTTGTCAAGAATTTGTTTAGGAGGCATCGTTATCTTTTGATGATTTAGTGGAGCAAAAAGTGTGTATTGTAAAATGTTCATTCGTACATACAAGCTCTTGCAGTGGGAAAAAAAAAATGGTGTAAAATGCTGTACCTCTTCTAAGTCATATTTTCTATTATTCAAGTACCATAATTATGCAGTAATAAGAAGGTTTAGAGCACAGCTATTAGATTTCAAATGCAAATTAAACGGGGAACACTAATTACAACTCTCACTCTGAGGTCACAACCCTCTGATTAATTTATTTTATTTTTACTTTTACAGCGCACCCCGGACCTCCGTTGAGCTCCCATTTACTTAATTGGTCAATGAGAAGCTATTATGGCGGCTACTTTAAGAGGGGGTGGTCAGATGTTGTTGCTGAATTTGAGGTCATGCAAGTTGAAGGATTTCCACACAGGCTGGGGCTTCATTAGCATGGAGGGTCGGGCAACGTGACTGGTAAAAAGTGACCCTGATGCAAATAGGGGGCAAACCTCAGGGGGACATTAGATATGCCTATTACGGATCAATGCTGAACTTTTCCACCTTTATCGACCAAAGTGGCAAATGTCTTCCTCTGCCGTGTCGTCGCGGTGATTACCCAGGAGGCCCAGTGGCTCTGGCCGACCAGAGCGCAGCATACTTTAGGGCTGCGTGGCAATTACCCAGCGTGCTCACTAAATGGCCCTGTCTGAAGTCAATTTGGCTTCCCGTACGCTCTGTCATGTGGTTATGGCATGTCTGGATGTTGTGGTCATTGGAAATAAGACCCAGGACTGTCACACAATCCAATTTATCTGTATTAGAGCACAATAGAGCTATAAGACATTGGGACTCTCTGTGTTAATCCCATTTGTATTGATAACAAGTCACTCAGCATTAATTTTTTATTGCTTATTACATATTTATTTATAATCTGTTTGCATCGTAAAATGATCCAAGAACATAAGTTAGGGCTACGAACAAATAATATTATTTTTGTCTGTCGATATGTTATCATTTCTTAAACAATTTTTGTGAGGTCTAGATGAAGTCCTTTCCAATATCTAGTTGAATAATCCCAACAACAGATTATAGCCATGACTATTCTGACCGTACTCTTCCCTTTTCCTTTTATTTTCAAAGATATATGAGCTTTTTGATTTTGATTTTGACTCCCGACTCGTGTAGACGGCGCCATGGACTTTTGCGCTCTTGTTTTGACAGACCCGAGCAAGGCGCACTGACTTCCTGTCAATTAACCGCAATCTGAACTGTGTGGCCCGCTCCATTCCGCAAACTCATTTAGTTCTTTGTACACAGCTCCACATCGGTCGCGTGGAGCACAAAGGGGGAAGTGAAGAGGAACAAATAGCCTCCATCTGTAGCCGTCCTATAAATATCATCTCTCAGTCTTGTCAGAGTGGGCTCCAAAAGTGGGGAAAGAAGTTGCAATGGAATAGTCTTGTTGAATATTTGAAACATTTGAAGAGCAGTCGGTGTAATCACACTCTGCAAAGACCCCGGGACATGGCGATAAGTCACCCCAGCACCGGCTCTATCTTTTGCCTCATTTGTTTCTGTCTAAATGGAATTGGCCCGGGAAATCTGTTGGCAGTCGTCCCGTGGTGACATAGTGACAGGAGAGCGGCGCGGGTAACACCTGGGCCACCCGCGAATTGTCACTCCACCCACAGTGTAGACAGCCCCTAATCGGACAAGATAGGAGGGGGGGGGTTAGAGGTCGTCCCGGGACAGAGACAGACCAGGGAGGATGTCAGCGCTGTGCAAGGCCAACAGGGATTAGATTGGGTTATTTCTGCGGGTAATGAAACTTTGGGAATGTGTAAAAAAAACAAAAAAACTAGGATGGGCTTTTTTGCAGCAGATTTTAGTTGGACAACAGGCCAGTAAGGAAGAATATGATCTATACTGAAAGTACATTCCCAATGTAGCTCATTCTCTCTCGAAACATGAACATTGTTTAGCTCACGATGGGGTAAATAAAGTTTTTAGTCTGACCTGTGAGAGCTTATCATGGCAGTGCGATGTAAACGAGGGAATGAATGTCAGTGGTGCTCCCATCAGAGCAGTCTCCTCCTCTTGTGACATTTATGTTTTGTTTTTTTCCAACAAGAGGCGGCTTCCCTCTCCTTTGGCACAGCAGCGTTTTTCCCTATTTCTAAGTGTTTTTGCAGTTTCAGTTTCTGTGTTCCACATTGTTTTATGGGATGCTTTTGTATGTCTGCTCCGTTCTTGTTGGGTTCAGAGGATGTTTTGCTGGCCGTGAAGGAAACAGCTTTTTTGAAAGTAAGCAAACAGCTAGTGGATTATCTAAAGGTATTTGATCTTATTCTGACACAGTGAAGAGGCACCAAGAGTCCCCCACATCCGCAGCACAGTGGAGGCGCTACAGGAAACAAAAGATTGAGGAGGTCCAGGCAAGACTTGCAGCTAAGCCACACAAGCGTGGTGGTGTGAAGGACCCCCGTCTTATAAACTGGTAGCTTCATCGGGAGTACATTTTTTTCACCACGTAACATTATGAAGGATGTCAAGATGTGAGACCAGATTGTCAGGAAGTTTGCATGTTCTCCCCATGTCTGTGTAGGTTTCCTCAAGGTACTCCAGTTTCCCCTACCTATACCTGAACACAATTGTATTGTGTGGTTTTACAATGGCAAATAAAGCACTTACTTATTTACTTCACCATAGCATCTAAATAAGGCGTACACATTACTGTGAAACCTGGCAGCCACGATGCCACCAAATGTCTAGACAGTTGGACCACCCGCCTCCTAAATGTCCCTGTCAACCCGCTAAAGGGTGTTAGCCGGATGTGTATCACTGTTTCCGCCTCGCTGGTATGTGCCCTTCCAATACTATGTCGATGCATCACCGACTCCAGAAACACTCCCCTTAGCTCTTGCTCTTACCCTCACAGCGGTAAACAAGCAGAGTCGGACCGGGCTGATTTGCATGGAGAGCAGGAGAACTGGGAGGAGCAGCGCACCTGTTGCATCATGGTCTATGGGAGCTCTGTAATGGACTTTGATTTATGGAGGGCCGAGTCTAGCACGCGCTCCCCTCCTGAGATCCCCGCCGTATTCATTAATTTTCAAAGTCGATAAAGCACATCTATTCTTGTGTTTTCCAATTCACTGAGAGAAATGACTAAAGCTGAAGGCATGTTGCGTCATCACTTATAGACAGGGTTGTTATTTGTCATTGAAAATGTGTTTTCATGGTTTTATTATATATACTATTGTTTTGTGGGATAAGTCAGAGGAGGAAATCTATATTTTCATTAGTTTGTTTTTGTTTTTTTTTCAGCCTGGCAATATGAAAGCACACTAATTAAATTATACAGCCTGCAAAATTAAATAACTGGTGTGGATCTTTTGTTTTTGCAATATAGGGCCAATATATATACCCTTATTCCTCATGAGCAGTGTTGTGTTTTTTGCATCATTGTTATGGCTAAAATATGATGCATAGCTGCACTGCCAAGAAGGCCACGCTTTAGTGGTATTGATCTGTTTTTTGTCAAAGTCTGGGTCAAGGAACAAATGGTGTTATTTTACCATCGCAACATAGAGTCAATTTAGGTGACGCCGTAAAGGCCTCTAACTTCAACAAAGGGATTCTACTGTCCTGTGCTTTCACTTTTACTGTGAAAAATGTCTAAAACAAGAGTTGCATCATTTCTCTCTGGGAGTGTTGCTGCTTGCCATCTAAAATGTCATGTCAGTGCTCTCACATTTTGTACTAAGCACCATCTTAACACATTGCTTCATGTAAAGGTTAACTTCTTCTGCGGATTTGTCAGAAGCCTGGTTCAAAGCACACTCCCTTTTTAATCTGTCACATTCTCCCCCGGTGCTCTTTGAGTATTACTGGCAAGAGGTGATTTTTGTGTTGTCTGCTGTCAGCGAGTGTGGTAAAGCGGTGTCGGACTCAGTGGGTCATGCCGAATCTTCTGATATTATCGAGCGCTCCCTGCAGCGGCCACTTCCATTACAGTGAAATGAAGAGTGAGGGAGGTCAGGGCAGTCAAATAAACAATTTTAGGAGGAAAATTTCATTACGGTGCCCAGCCGGGGACAACAGTTTGGAAAGAGATTTGTTTCCTCAATTAAGCGCAGCCTGCAGCCGTTGTAGAAATCTTTCTGTCTGCCGCGACTTCTGAGATTAGGAAAGTACCATTAGCCTTGGCTCTATCACTTAATGTCTATAAACTCCATTTCTTCTGCTCAGTACACTTAAAAAAAGACCTTTTTCACTTGCCAATATAGGAAAGATCCCTGTTGAAGGATGACCGCTGAAATCCTAAACACTCCAATCCCTTTAATTTGTATAGCACGTTTTACCAACGCAAGTCTACAAAGTGCTCCACAGAGAATGATTACAAAATGAAAACAATAAACCATAAAAAAAAAAGCTATATAAGTGGGATATAACCTAGGATATAATATAAATTCATGATAATAAAAAGGCAGAAAGTGTTGATGTGTTACACAAAAGGAAGACAACTTTAAGCCAAGTAAAACAGTGGCAAAGATTGTTTAGACACTGGTTTCACATTGTGACTGACAGATTGTCCAGCATATGCAGATAATGTCACCGCATGACAACAGGATAGCGATGGAAGCCGCGTTAATGTGAGCATGATTCCCATTTCCCACTTTATCTTCACGTCGGAGAGATGACAGCGAAAACAAAATATATGGCACAATAGAATCCAGAAGAAAACCTAAGGCGTCATGTGATCCTTTACGTGACTTTATTTACAATCAATGTACTTAAAAAAGGGGGCTCCGGCTTATGATGCAGCAAAATGTTCAATGAAGAAAATTCATGTTATTGTTCTTTTAGACACTCACCTCCCCCTTCACCGAGTGCATTTTCTCCAGTTCCGTTCTACCCAAATGTAAAAGCTTCTTGAAAAAAAGCAACAAAAGATTGACAAAAACATGACAAAAAAAAGGGATGAACGCGTGACCAAAATGTGACAAGGACTAAAAGTGACAAAAAACTCACCAAAAAAGTGGCCAAAGTGCGGCAAAAAAAAAAAATGCTGA
This sequence comes from Proterorhinus semilunaris, assembly GCA_021464625.1. Taxonomy (NCBI): domain Eukaryota; kingdom Metazoa; phylum Chordata; class Actinopteri; order Gobiiformes; family Gobiidae; genus Proterorhinus; species Proterorhinus semilunaris. The sequence goes on along the minus strand of CM038356.1, from coordinate 14,014,238 downwards.
AAAAACACCCCTCAAACAGTGACGGCAACGACGCAGGGAAAAAGATCCATTTATATCAGTTTTGTTGGTCTTAGCTTTCAAATGAGGCGTCACACTGGCTTATAGGCTGTAAGCTCCAATCAAGAAGCGTTTAGATTTGTTTTGTCTTTTTGTGTGTCACAAAGTGGAGATAATTTACTTTCACTGACAGAATATTAAGATGTCCCCAAAGGGAAGTGGGATTTTTTTCTCCCAACATTCATTTATAATTGTGTCAAAAGCAAAGTTACTTTGGCTCAATGTGCAATTCCCCCCATCCCCCACCATTTTTTTAAATATATTTATTATCCACTTTATTACTATTATTTTCATTATTTATTTATTATTATATTTTTTTTTCTGCTGTTGTCGTTGCTGTGTTATATCTATTTATTTAGTCCGTTTTTCGTGTTCTGTCTGGGCTTAGAAACGTGTGTCATGGGGGTGGGCTGGGTGGAGGGAACGGGTGAAAAGAAAAGAAAAAAAATAACATGTGTATTGTAGACCATGACATACAACAAGCATATTTTTTCTTGACATGGGCACAATAAAAAAATAAGAATAATTAAAAAAAAAAAGGGAAGAGGCTGGAGATGGAACACTGTAACAGCCCCAAACATCAGTGAGACATTCGGGTAGCTCTTATTCCTCCACCTCCCCTGCTCTCGGCTTAGTTTGATATGTAGTCTTGCCCTGAGAACTCCTTGGGAAGACCGTGCTCTCAGCCCCGGCTCTCTGCTTCTGTGTGAGTGCGTTTGTACCACATTGCCTGGTTGTGCTTCTTTTAACAGTGTTCTGGTGGGTTAGGGATCACAGCGCGGTTCTCAGATGTGGCTCTTGCATGAGTTTTAATAGCTGGGAAAGTTTGCCCCGCTCAGGAATAGTACATTTAATGGCCTTTATTCACAAGCTCTGCGTTTGTATTTCAATTCAAAAGGCTTCATTATATCGTATTATGTGGTAGTGTATGGATTTCGTAAGATAATTGCTAGCTGTATGAAATTACATGCATATATAAATTATAGACCCACTGAAGTTATCCTAATGGGTAGCAATTTAGGGGAATGAATACAAATTACGCATTTTGTGTATGATATGAGCACTGTCAAAACATGCCATTGTTGGAGGCTGATTTTGATATGGGTGAAGGTAAATTATATGCAAATACTTCTCTCTCAATGGAAGCTGTTAGTAATTAATTAAGGAAACTTTGGCTCTGTCCTCTTTGAGTTGGCTACATCCCATGGCTTTTTCTCAGACATGTAAATCTGCATAGACGACTTATAGTTTGCATGTTGCTCTATATTTATAGCAATATTCAACTAATAATGCTGTAGTGGTGAGCTGATGAAACTGCTTTTTGCAGACCACTGAGCAAAATTGCTTCCCTCTTTACAATCAGTTGTGGCAAATTGAAAACACCTAATCAGAAATTACATTTTGAACGTGCAGTATAGGGACGTCCCGGAATGAGGACAGTACGGGACAGCGAGACAGTGAGACAGGGAACAGGCCCGGGACAAGACATGTGTTTGCAATCGGGATATCCACAGCTAGAATCTTTGTAGGCACCTGCAGTGAGCGGGTGTTTACTGTACAATGGTTTGTTCCCTGACAGTGTTATTCTCGCTCATCATTCAGCAAACATCCATCTGCTCTGTGAGTTGTATGTGTTGCTTTGGTCAATAAATATGTGATGAACTAGGGAACGCCTGGAGTCTGTTAGGCTTCAGTCAAAAGTGAATAATCTGTATATACACTGTACAAAAACTCTACCAAGTCTCTCACATTTGGGAAAAAAATTCTCAATCTCAATTCAAGTGGTTTGGGATTTCATTACATCATTACATTAAATAACATATGGATTGGCGGTCAGCGTTCTCGCCTCACAGCTAGGTCACGAGTTCGATCCCTGAACCACACGGGCCTCTCTGTGTGGAGTTTGCATGTTCTGCTCCTCAGTTTAACAGTGCACCGCCTCTATGACTTCCTGATTCAAAATCACAAGTCACATCGAGTTACTGCGAACGGTGAAAAAAAGAAGACAGTGCCATGTAAGTTTCAACAAAACCAAACCAAACCAGCTGTTACACAAACACAAGCCTCCTTTAATGTGTAATGTTCATCGATGCTTCACGACGTGTTTCCCCCGCACGGGCACGATGTGTCGTAGGAATGACCCACATCTGCGAGAAGGATCATTTGGAATGATTCAAACGCCTTCAAATCAAAGGCCACAATTCTGCAGCTATTTTGTCAAACACAAGTGTGGAGTGACATGCACCCTCGGGTCCTATAGAAATCAGAGGCAGCTGGAACAAGGAAATTATAACTGCATGGCCACTGCGTTTAAACGTATTTGTATATATCAAAAAACAACAAGCGAAACAGATTTTCTAAGATCAATTTGAAAAGCTCTATTATTTATGTGATCAAAAAAAAATACTTGTAGAGAACTTATTATTGATAAAAGTAGTATACGAATGTTCTATTACATGTGTTGTTGCTACATGAATGTACATCTTCGGTTTGGTTCCTATTAACGTGTCTTTTTGCGTGTGTACTTTACCTTGTCATGTGACTGGGGGTCAGAAGAAGGTTGCCACGGGACCAAAGCATATAGTTTTTTGGTAGTCATTGTATATAGGATACCTCTACTTACTATTTACTATTTAATTGTTTGCACATCCCCTGTCAATTCTGCAGCCCCTGAGTGTTTCTGAGAGCTGAATGTAATAAGTGAATTTCTCCATTGTGAGATCAATAAAGGCTTATCTTATCTTATCCCATTAAATAAAGGACTTTTATTCATCGGACTGTCTCGGATCTCCTCCTTTCTTCAAGTTTTATGGCTTACACCCAGAAAAGACATCATTTTGTCCATTTATGGCTATTTTAAACTTGAATTCAGCTTTGATCATGATCTAGGCCTGGTGGGATTTGGAAAGTCAAATGAAGTGCTTCTTCAGGTATACTTTATGTAACCCCGTAGGGAAATGTTGTCCTCTGCATTTGACCAATCCTTCGATGGGATATGGGACAAAGTAGTCTGAAAAACACACAATAATATAAACAACTGAACTGTGTTTTTTTCTGTTTTATAACTGACTGCTCGCTAAAGTTTCATCATGTGAGCTTGGCATTTCCAAACTAAGACACGGGTCCTGACCCTGTCTTCATGAGTCAGTCTTTATCAGTTTTCAGCTCGTGTACATGATGCTGCTTCCATTGCAGTTGTTACTTGATTTCAGTCTTGATTTCAGTCTCTCTTCAAAAGAGAGTGGGACAGAAAAGAGAGCGGGACAGAAAATGTCTGGATATAGATGACTTTTTAGGTTGGTAAAAGTACAAAGCTCTGAATGTTCCCTCATTCCAAATATTGCTTTGCGGTTCCATTTTCTTCAGTGGGTTTTATTCTCTTCCGTGTTTTCCCCTCAATTGTCAAAAGCCATCAAACTCAGAGTTTGAGGGTTGAGTAACACTGCGCTGATTTAAACTCTTAACTTCTGCATTAGTAATCGGTAAAAATGTGTTTATATTCTGACACTAAGGGCGTTATTTATACAGATAGGTTGTGTTTTAAATAGTGGGTTGACGCTGGAAAATAGAATATAGCTTTTTGTGAGGAAGTTGCCGTTACCGTTTGAATTACAGCCACACACAAAAAAAAGACTGATCAAAAAAAAAAGAAAAGTTTCCCAGGCCGCTAACAGTTCTGCAACAGAAAACCTGTTTCTTCTGATCTGTTGCTATACAGCATCATAAAGACCTTTACCTCATCATTATCACTGGACAGATGATGAAATAACTGTATGTGCAGTAAACATAAAAGGATATCTGTCTCTCCAGCCGCAGGAGGATAATGAAATATTATGATGGACACATAAAGTTTTAAACGGAGACGGCCTTCACTTCACTGCAACGGGCGTCACAGTGGTAGTTATTTTGCAGGCGGATGGAACCGGGCAGGGATAGTGCCGCTGTTATTAATTATTGAAGCTGCCATATTCTGTAAGCGAGGTCCTTTGGCTCGGGTCAGAGTTGTGTGAGAATCGTGGTAAATGGATATGTTTTTGCACGCTTGGTTTCCGACACCTTTTTGCGCGGGCTATTTATAAAAGACGCTCTTAGTGTTTCCAGTGTGAAGGCATTTCGAATACAGCGGCTTTTCATATGGCAAGCCACCAATTCACAGCATTTTTGGACTTTTTGTATGAATTTTAATAATTCACACATCCAGCATAATTAACTGTTTCTTTCTGCGTCAGTAATTTTAATTAAGATATCACGTATGGCATCTATGGCTGAGGAACGGTGGGATAGTCATTGATTCCTTGTTGTGAAGCGAGATGTACCATAGGATCAGAGTCCCTATCACATTCAGTGCCTCGGGGATTTCTTGCCGCCAAAATAAAAGCTCAACACAGTTCAGTGCAGAGATGAAGCAGCAGTATCAACTGGAAAAATGAAAAATAGACCAACTGTCAATCATGAGCAGTCTAAGAAGACACTTAAGGGAGCACGTTTCCGATGGACACAAAACAGGTTTATAAAAATCAATGTCAGAGAAAACATAGAAGGGCAACAATAAATTGCATCCAACCACCAGATGGCACAGCAGACATTTTGGCTTGATTGACTTTCCTTTTTTTTTCCCCTTTTTTTAAGAAGCTGGCATTTGCCCTATCAAGTGCTTGCAAAAGTTTGTGTTGGGGAGTTGTATGGAAATATATGGAAATGAACAAAGTTATACATTCGACAAAACAAAGGAGTGGGTGTAGCCTGGGCTGCTGCAAACATAACGGCCTGGAGGGGGATGCATTGTGTCACATAATTGGAAAAAAGCAGAGTCTGTGTTTCCTCCACCCATGCTCGCAATTTGTTTATGGTCATACACTCGAGCCGATTTGAGCCCTTTGTAAATGTAAATCTTGACTTATGCATCTGTTCACTCGTCCTGATATTGGCCAGCATGAGAGAGGGCACTTTGCTTGCGGACGGAAACATTTGGAAGAACATTTACAGCAGAAGCAGCAAAGGTTTTGAGTTGGATAAATAGCACCATTGATGGAATTCTTATTGCCGAACCCGGTGTGATCTGCTTCATACCTTTCATACCCTTCATACAATTTTTGGTGTGAGTAAGTCGGTGCACTTCCAGAGCACTACACGAGAAACATAGATCAACTGTGCAAATCCACGGAGTTCACGTAATCAACCTAACCGGTATACTGACTGCCATTTTGCAAGGCTCTTGAAGTTCCTGTACCGGATTTGGCCCCGAAATGTTAGTCAGAGCCCCGATTTTGCTCTCACAAACCCAAGCCCCCACAATAACGATCCAAGTGTGTACATTTCGGACGGCTGAGTGGAGTTTTATTATGTTTCTCCGATGGGAAACATATTTTTCTCCAAGTGCGAGAGACGCCTATCTAACACCTTCGATGAGCTGCTAGGTCTTGGCACACGTGTTCGCTGGCTCTCCCAGTTACCCGTTTCAGGCACGGCCGACAGTGACGCAAACCCCCCCCCCCGGAACAGTCTTCACTAATTACACACCAATTAGCTGCAGTATGCGAGTCTGAGCCTACATCACAGAGGGACAATTAGAGCCTTGACATTTGCCTCCTTTGGTTCATGCAGTCATTACTACTACGTCCTACCTCTACTGGTACTGTTACTCTTACTTCCACTTCGGAAAAAACCTAATGCAGCGTCCTCCAAAAATGCACCTCTTTTGCTAGTTGCTCTCAGGGATATGTAAAAACGAGTACTACTACTGCTGTTACGAAACACACTACTGCTTTTACCACGTGACAGTAATAGCTGAATTTGCAATGACGCAGTCAGGTCAGCGGAACAGTTTATTCTTGGGAGATAAGAAGGGAGTTTTTATTTGATCCGACGCCTGCATGGGCGCCTGTTGATTCGCTCAGCTGCGGTCTCCGATTTCATCCTCCAGATTTAGAGCGGCCATTTAATTCTCGTTGTTGTGCCTTTGGGGGAACTGATTGGCTCTGATTGCCGGGGATCTCATTATCAGAAAAGACGGAGTAATAATAATGATGGGGGAGTTTGCACCCTGCACCTCCGAATCATAACACTTATTTATATGGATTCCACTTGCTTATTGTTCCTAGAGAAGAAACAAACAAAAAAACAAAAAAAACTCACTGTTAAAGCCTTTCTGTAAGCTCAGAATCTTCCTCCAAGAATCTGAAATCGCTAACATCTCCGAGCCGGGCGTGATAAAGAGATGAAGGCGGATGGGAACATTGCGAGTCGTCGTGCTGAAGAAAAATAAAACTGCCCCAAAGATGCCAATTTAGATGTCATTGTGTCTGGTTTCTGAAGTGCGTCTTGTCTAATGGTGCCAAAGAGAAGGGGACGTAACAGGGAAGAATAAAAAAAAACAGTTATAGCCTTCAGTGTGTTTTTTTTATTTGGCGCTTGCTTGCCACGGTATAGTCGGGCTGGGATGGGAGAGCGCGAGGAGGGAACGAGGGGTAAAAAAAAAAAGGCAAGCGTCGCATTTTACTATGTAGCCTTTTAGTTGAAAGGCATGAGAGACAAATCCCGCATCCAGAAGTACGATTTGTGTGATGGTTTTTTAGGATGCATGAGGCTACTAGCCTGTGACATCATCTCAATCCCAATTCCCAAATATATGGAAATAGCCAGTTAGGCTGTCCAATTTCAGTCAATCATGCTTTTATAATACAATCTACTTTACTTTTTTCTTTGTCAGTTGTAGTCTTGGCTTGCTATCCATTTGCACTATTTCCCCCTGAGGATTCTTGAGAGCTGCTGTAACAAGTGAATTGCTCCATTGTGAGATGAATAAAGTTCTATCTTATCTTATCTTAATGTTAGTACAGTTGTCAGACGTTTATTGCTTTCTTATTTTTAGAGCAAAGCACCTCAAAGATCGTATCTGCTGGAATCACCAAGCAAATTGATGTAATAATAGTGAATGTAATATCAATTAGCCCGGTGTTTACTTTGCTCCGGTTTGTTTGCTCAGGCTTATTCCTCATTCAAAAACACGTTTTCCTAAATGCAAAAATGTATCCGTGAAAATGTACTTAAAACGTGTCCAATAGATTGACAGCGTGTGTGCTTTTCCTCCGTCTGTGTGTGTGTGTGTGTGTGTGTGTGTGTGCGTGTTGCCGTAGTAACACTGCACACCATCACCGCGCAGGCATCTGAACATGAGCAGATCAAATTCACTTAAATTGGGAAGTAACATACCAATAAATAACAGCCCCGTCGCGAAAGCTCGCCCATAAAATGCTTGGGGTAATTTACGCCCTTCTGCGTGTACTCCGAATGCAAATACATTAGTTAAAGTGCTTTAGCTGAGTTGAAGTGTCTAATTTCCACTGCTTGATGCGATGACTTACAGTATAAGTGCGCTATGTAGTCTTAAAGTCAAGCCCCATCGAATCATGAGCAGACTCGCCGTTTTACACCTCCTACACGAACCCCCCCCCCCCCCCCCCCCCCCCAAAATCATTTGAAACATCCTGTTAATTAACTGTGAGCCGAAGTGTGCACTCAACTCTAGAGGCTCGGCTGGCACCCACTCACGACCGTACTTACTTTTCCTGTACTTTATCATGTTTTTTCTTTTTTTTTTTTTTTTCAAACTGCAACCCCGCGTCCCCGGTGTGCAGTGCGGCGAGCCCGGCAAAAAAACACTAATCGGCAGGCTCAATCAAGGGGAAAATTAAGAGCGCACAACAATGCCAAATGGAGTGTTGTGCTGGTGTAATGGCTGTATAAGTCAGGATGAGATGACGGAGCATGTGACTAATGGACAGTGCGACAAAGGCAGGGCGTCCAAATGTTCTTGTCGGCGTGAATTGGATTTTCTTTTATTACACTTCTCTTCATTTTACAGATGAGGGTACGCAGGCGTGTGCGCTAGGACAGAACTGTGGAGTCAGAGCATTTTTGGTCTTAATAGATTCGAAACAACCCAAAAAAGTTAGGTTGTTTGTCGTAATGGATAAGAGAAAAGATTTTGTATTCATTTTTAAAAGACAACAACCTGGTATCATGTTCTCCCCTGGTGTTTGTTAATAACTGATCTTACATCGTGTTGGTTAGAAAATGCTATTCATTTAAAATGGCTTATTCAAAGTATCCCAAGGTTCGACATAGGGTGCAAATTGCCTCTGGGCTTTTTAACACCCCGTCAAAACCAGATCCCGATGCTCTGTTAGGGAATCACATTGTAATATAAAGTGCTCTAAAAAGTCAATTTTGCATAATATCTCCCCTTTAAGTGATGTATAAAGTAGTTTAGCTTAGCGTTGTGGTCTGCAATCAACCTTAAAATCCATTTCTCTAAGTAGACAGTGGCATCTGTGTTACAACCACTGTTTACTCTGTCACCTTGAACAGTCGATGCTTCTGGATTTGGGGAGAAAAACACACAACTTTTAGGACGCGCTCTAAAGGAAAAGTAATTCCGGTGTTCATGCATATGTTAAGTTACAGTTAATTATGTAATACAGATTAACACCGCAGTTTCTGGTCAGAATCACCAAGCTAGAGGAGTAGCCTATTGTGCGTGTTTTGGGCTAATTGTGGAAACATGAGCCCGAGGAGCACCCACCCCCTAAGAATATGAGGGAAATGTAGTGTTTTTATGTAGCCATATCTGTATGTTTCTCTCAAGTTTGGCCTTAGCCTTTTGAACAAGCTGCAGGCTGTGCTTCTGCAATGCTTGTCATATTCCATTAAATGTGAACTTCAATTTGAGTAGAAAAACTCAAATTCGAATAGTATTCAAAGTGACTTATGTGGTCTGCCGTGGCTTTAGTCATCGCTTACTCACAGTGGGTCCTTCTTAAAAACACCCAGACACACCGAATGTCAGTGACGGTGATGCGTAAAGGAGTAAACGGATAGGGGCGACGTTCAACTCTCTATCCCAATTAAAACACTGTGTGGCAAGATTATTTACACATCTCCATGCTATTCTCGTCACACCTTTGTCACAACAAGAACGTGCTGCCTTTCGTTCATTATTTGTCATCCAAATTGCCAGCTCAAGCCCCTGTTAGAAAGATAAATGAAAGGAGCGGACTCTGAGACTGCGTGAGATTAAAGTACAATTTTGTCAAAGCGTGGTATCTTTATTTTAACTTCCCTTACTGCTATCTCTCCCACTCCCCCCCCCCAAAAACAACAAACAACAAAAAACACACAGTCGACGTCACAAGGAACGTTGCAGCTTTGCATACTGCAGGGCTTTTTAGCTCGGGTCGGCTGAGGATACGTTATAGGCAATCTCCACAGCCCATCCCGACTCGCTCCGGTCTCCTCCTAAGGGGTTTGACTGACTTTGCAGATTTTCAATTGGCAGGAGGCAAGCTGTCCTCCTTAATAACACAACATTAAGAGTTTTTTCTTAACAGGATGCAAAATAATTATTCAGCCCACCCCAGAGAATGTTGTTTTTTCACCCCCTTGTTGCTTAGCCCCCTCTGTGTCACTCGTGTCGCACTTAGCAGGACCAATATGAGTCTAAACAGGGTTTACAGCTGTCTGCGTCTTAGTGTCAATCTAAAAAAGATCACTTAAGGATTTATTTGAGGCTGCTGAATCTTAGGCTTATGAAGAGATCATGGTGCTCTTGGGTTTGCAAATGTTACATTATCCCTCTTAAAGATGTATCAAGTTCAGCAGTATACATAATTTGCAACAATGACGTGCAACAGTTCACATCCCATGAATAAACACATGCTGGGAAAATAAGGGTTTAAAAGCGTAATTTGCTGAACAATCGCTGAACATAATCATGATACATTCTGATCTCCAGTAACTTTGTTGTGGGCCAACACGTACACACTATTTTCTCTCACGCTTTCATTTACTTTGGGAAATGGATAGTCACCCACACCCTTTCAACTCATTTGATGAGAGAATGTTTTTGGAGAGGACTTTTTTGAGATCATGGTGGTTTGACTTGGGGATCACGACCTCTTATTTTCATTCACTGCACAGCCTTTGGAACTGGATGCTCAGTTCACATTCAGCTTAGCTTGTTTTTGAGTGCAACTTGTAGCTTTTGCACCATACTGCATGATCAACAGGAAAAGTTAGATTAAAGCAACTGTGGTGTGATGCCACTCATAGCCAGGCCTGTTTGCACACAGACAGCTGCCGCAGCCTTTGTGATTCTCTTAATTGCAGGTTCAAGGTGAGCACACTGCAGATTCCTCCTCTCCTGACCTGAATTCAGATCAGCTTTACTCTTTTTTTTTCTGTTATTCATGACTTCCCACTGCGACCCGCCTCGCTATTATACTCTTATTTTTTCCAACTTCCATGCCTCCTCTCGCTCTCTCTTTCTCTCTCGCTCTCTATCTGCATGCATAGGTAATGTGCATGGAAGAGTTACTTAAGGCATTTAATTAAAATTACCATGTGGATCATGAACGGAGCACACTGTCTAATGAAGATGAAGACCGGGCACGGATAGGATGTAAACAGTCGGGACAGCGCTCATCAGAGAGGAGCAATGGTCTACATTAGCGTCAGCATCTCCTCACTCCCACTGTCTCTGGAGAAAACACGTCCACTGGATGTTATTAATATTGTCTTGACCAAACAACTGTCACAGCATTTGTAGTCTGACTAATATCTAAGCCATATGCTTAGAACGATATCCCCAATCTGATGAGATTATAGCAACCAAACTATGCATCTATTTTATGCTCTGTCCAGCCTTTTTAAACCACTTTAGGTCTCCTGGCCTTGATATATGTGTTATTAGAAAATATGAGTGTATAGAAAATACCTCTAGGATTTAAGATTAAGTATAAAATTTAGTACTACAAAATGCCAGTAGGGGGCACTAACCCCTTACCTACTGCTGTAGTAGTGTATTCAGAGTGGAATGATAACATCCGGCAAACGTGTTAATCTGAACAGGAAAAGGAGTTGCATCACAGGGTCAGTTTGGAGGTGTTCAGTCTGTAAAAGTCCTGTTTTGAGTGTGTAAGAGGGATACCAACTAAATATACAGGACTAATGAAACATGCACACATTGAAACATAGCACTACTCATATATATATATATATATATATATATATATATATATATATATATATATTGTGTGATATAGGCCCCTTAAATATATTTGTGGTACACAACACACACACACACACATACCCTTAAATTGTATCTACTTTAACTTTGAGGTGAATTAATTAATTACTAAAATCAAAACATTGTATAGGTCCTGTGAGGCTATCTCGGCATCTGTTTTCAGTTTTGAGCCATGTCAGCCTTTAAATACTTTTCCAAATGTGTTTCTAGTTCTTATTATTGTTCATCACTAATTGGTTCCACTGCTTTTAATCGGCAATCAATCAATGCAGTCACCAAAGCGATGATGAAAGTAGTCGCCGCATTTTGCAGCAAAAGATTTGAACATGTTGTGATCTGGACTTGGTTCCATTAATACTTATCATGCTGTTTTTTCAGTTCTTTAACTCAAATCAGTATTTTGAATATTTCAATATTTGGGGAACATGTTTTGGCAAACTCCTTTGACTAAGCAACTAATGCATCCCTTATTCATGTTCGCCAGAAGGTTACTTGTTGGAATCTTTAAAAAATCCCTCCAATATAGCATCTGTTTAACCTAAGAAATCTAAAAAAAATAATTCGTCACAACTTCACAATAAAATCTTACCAGAACAGCTTCTCCAACAAAGAGCCATCAGAGGACAGGGATTACATGCAAAGCGGGACTTAGCATGGGCAATTACCTTAGTACCTTGGCACTATTGTGACATTGGGCGTTGCGTATGATGAGCTTATGGCATGGACTTACCCATGTACAGTAACAGGCAGCAGACGGCTTCCTGCTCTGAGGAGATAATTTTGTGTGCATGTTTCCTCTGTGAGCCATCTTGAACTGTGTGGTCTAGTGCCTCGGCATTTCAAGTTTAATGTTGTTTGCGCATAAACAGCAAAACAGTCTGTGTAAGCAGAAAGCATGTCTGGGTTTTCAACTAAACTGGTAAGATCGGGCCTTAGTGTTAAGTATGCACAAAGCTAGCAGTTTTACAGTCCGTGTGAATGATAGAAGCGCCTCTCATTAGCCTTCAGAAGAGGTTAATTGGCCTGGCATTTGCTTAGTGTCAAATAGGTCTGGATGTATTATATGAAAAATGTCTCACACGACAGAGCAAGTCAAAATGAAGGATTAGAAGCTCTTACCAGTGCTAAATGTTCCTGCAGATGAAACAACTATGATTTTAATCTGTCATGTCATATTTCAATTAGTCACTATTTAAGGGTGTTCTGTCATTGGCTTGGCTTTCTTTGCTAACTAATATAAAGCTATAATATTAAGTGACATTTTCCCCGAATCAAGCTTCCCCAGGAATAACCTTGTTGTATAAAGTGCACTTGGAAAACTTACAGTGCAAGCAAGGATTTTTTTTTTTTTTTTTGTTGAGAAATGGCTTTATATCTTGGTTTGAAGTCAAGCAAAACAAAAACAACAACATGAACTTAGTCCTACAGAGATTGTGATTCTATATCGATGCTAATGGAAATCGATTTATTAAAAATAATTGTGAAAAAAATCACACTTTTATTCAGTTTCTGAAACTTCTCCAAGAAAAGATTTGCAAACTATAATATCCCTGCGTGTCAACCTGGCATTTATATATAGCGCCCTAATTCATTAATAATTCAGTGTCCGGCCTGCCCACTGCTGACTCCGGGTTTGTCATGGGGTGACAGTACGCGTAGGACCATCCCGGATCAGCCCTGATCTATTCGAGGGACCAGAATCCGTCGTGATTGACGAGACTCTCCCCCCGCGATCCATCAGGGCTGGCACACGGAGCAACTGACACTGCCCCATCACTCCCATGTGGCCCTCCTCCCTCCGCCTCAGCCCCCAGGAGCTATATTTGCTGGCTGACATTCATGCCTGGCTCCCGCTCCCAGTGACTTCAGCTCCTCTTCCATGACGCTGCAGATCTATGGCCACCTTATCCTCTTCATTACATCAGCTGATACTTGCACGAGGTGACGACCACGTTCTTGGAGCTGGGCTGGGCCTGCATGTGATGGTAATATCAAAGCAATCTGCAAGGGTTGGAAAGTATTGCAGTCTGCACTGCTGCATATGAATAGAGTAATAAATATAAAAAAATCAAAAAGCTTATCTCTATTTGTGTACTGATCCTGTGAAATAAGATATAGGCATACATGCCAAGATCTGTACGTGGTATAAGGTTACTAAGTGGTGTGCAGCTTTACTTCATTACAACAGTATCCTGAAATAGAATCTTTCTGTGTAGAGCACTTTAGGTGCTTTGGTTTGCCCTATCATCCTAAATTATACACCACCCGTCATTGGTCATTCTCATTTTTGTTAATTTTTTTATTTTCATTGAATATGCACTACGGCTTAAAAGTTTGGGGTCACACAGGCCAGTACTTTAGCTTCTCTAATCAGTACAACAGTTTTCAGCAGTGCTAGCATAATTGCTCGAGGGTTTTCTAATCATCAATTACCCTTTAACACGATTAGCAAACACACTGCACCATTAGAACACTGGAGCGATGGTTGCTCGAAATACGCCTCTGCACACCTATGTAGATATACATTAAAAATCCCCCATTTCCAACTAGAATAGGCATTCACAACATTAACCATGTCTAGACTGTATTTCTGAACAGTGTGCTCCTTTTATTTCAATAGATAACTTAGATTGATAGAAATGTAGATACAGATTTAGATACAGTAGCCTGAGAAACCTTACCCAATTCTTTTCTGCGCGAAAGAAGGTGGGTCTGGACACACACGGTAAACAAGTTGCTGATTGGCGGCTAAGGCCAAACCAATTATGCCTGTCATGACAGAGAATTGACAAGGTTACGTCACTCGCTGCGCCACTATGTTGTCAGTTCAATTAACATTAACATTAGCCAAAACTAATCATGGATGAAGTAGTCGAGGTTTTTGCCTCTGCGTTTAGATTGAGTTCATATTTTGTGAGTTGGACTACAGCTGTCGTCACGTCCGCCAATTGGTTTATTTCACTGACAGTCTGTGCGCATTAGGCCCGAACGTTCAAACCGCTCCAATTGCTTTGTGACCAGAGTAACTTCCCTGCGTGGAATGGACAGGGAGTAGTATGGCAGAGCCAGGCAATAGATACAGTTTTGAAGCTAGCTCTATAGTCCTTACCGTGGCACCCACACCAAAGATATGTCCGACACACACCATTGAAAGTGTCATCCCAAAGTGTCAGCTCATCTGTGGAGTGGTTCAAATACTGCACAAGAAAAACTTAAACTGTTCATTATTCAACAGCACAATGGGAGTGTGGACCAAGGCATATGTGAACGGCACACCAATCTGTCTCCCATTATCATTCTACAGTCTTTCTCAATTGTTACGGCATACCGGATTTACAATATATTTCTCCAAAACACATTTTACATTGTATTAAAATTGCCCATCAATAAAAAAAAAGGAGGCTTTAAACTTTGATCCAGCTTTGTTATTCTTCTCCACATATTGAGTGCATTTCTTTCAAGGCAAATTACTGGGATTTTTGCATTATAATCAACCCGCTTAGACCAGGAAGTCTGTGCTCAGTGGAGCTGAGAGAATGTCTTAGAAGTCAAGATCTACTTTGCATCATCCGCCCCCTTGTTTTGTTAAGAAATAAACAACCAATTCCAGATCGATAAGACTTAATGAGCAGGCTCTCAAACGTTGCTTCTAAACCACTGGGACCTTTTGAAATCTTAAAGCCACAATACTCTCTTGAAGCCAGATCTCTCCTCCTCTACCCGATCCTCAGCAGGGGAGCAGTGGTGTCATTATTTCGCAGTCTGCCTCCATATGTGCAGTTCATGGTGCATTACATGGGACAGACCACACAAGGAGAGATGGAGATGGTGAGAACAGTGTCGTCTGCTGTAAGGACGTGGATTAACCTATGCACGAAGGGGTTACTGTATGTGAGCTCCCTTTTTTAGTCAGTTGTGCTTTAATGCGTTTATTAAAAATTGTATGGAATATTATGATGTGATAGTTGCACACCTTTTTAAGTCCACATATTGCAGACTTTACATTGTCATGCAATTTTCCACCATTATTCGCAACTACTTTATGGCACATTAGGATCAAATTGTGGTGGCTTTGCGTTTGTTGCTTGCTTGACAGCCGTTGGATACTAAAACCCAGCATCTTTGCTTTGGCCATAGCATCTTAGCCCTTTTGCTTTGAAGCGTAGCAAACTTTGAAATGTCCCTCTTTTGTTAACTATGTCGGCATGACTCGGACACAAGGCACAGCGGCCTGTTGTGGCGCATGCTTTAAATGATAAAACATGTTTTGGTGAAGTGGCGCAATGTGTGTCTTTAATGGGGAAACCTTTCTCAGCCTTTCATCATACCATCTTTGTATTTAGAACAATATGTAGAGCACCAGATTGACCCCAATACACTCCATTCACATCTTGGAGGAGGGGGTCCAGATATATATTTTTTAAGTTGGGGTGGAAAGACTCATCAGTCGTGGAGGGACATCTGAAGAAAATATGTTTCCGACACGTTTGCCGCTGAGCCATATAAAGTAACAACCTTAGCTGCCCTTCGGCTACCAGTACAGACCGACAGCAGAAGGCATGCACACCCATCCTCCTGCACCCCCAACGCCCTTGTGCTATTCTCAGACACAGAAAGTGCGTACAGAGCCTCATTAAATAGTAAGAAGTTGGTCTTATCTCGAAACTCCGATCGGATCATTCGACAGACTGCTTCTTAGAGGTCTTCACTTCCTTGATCTCCTCTGATTTGTGAGCGTCTAAGCGTCTGTTTACCAGGCTAACCACGAGCAGCATGGATGACAGATGTAGATTAAGTTAATGAATCATCCGTGACATTTGCAGAGATCCACCTCTGCACCACTTCCTTCGCCCGGTCATGGACCGCTATGGCACACGGAGGATTCTTGTGTGCCAACTGTCCGATGATTTAGTCCTGATGCATTCCTTTCTTGAGACCAGGTTCTAGTCTGGTTTAGTGTCAGAAAATGTCATTGACCGTTTGTTTTGTTATCTATTGTGATGCATGCACCAACAATTACACACCACTTATTTTTTCTCCCTTATGTTGTTGTACTTTAAGGTGTTTTTCAATGTAATTTGGATACAGTCCAAAAAACGAAACCTTCAAAGCCTTCTTTAGTCATTGGCATCCAAGTCTTTTGTTCTTTTTCATTTGTGACCATTATGATTGAAGCTTTTAGGACTCATTCGAGAATCGTATGCTTAATGAATATCTCAACATTATTATTAAGAGAAAGGCCATCCCTCACTGAAAAGTCCCTCGTGACGCCAACAGTAGAGAAGAAAGAAATTAGATTTAAGTGCCGTGCACATTAAGCTTTTCTCACATGCCCCAAAACAGGAAGTAAAGTGAGCTGTAAGAACTATGAAATCTGTGTCAGTTTAGTGTTGTAAAGCTATGTAATAATTTAGCTTTGGTTGGTTATTTAAGCCGGGGCTTGGCATACCATCAAATCTCTTGTAAAGACAATTGCTTGGAGGTACCGTCATTAGAAAAGATCCCAAAACTAAACCAAGTGAGGTTTGCTAAGATACGCAGACTTTTATTAATGGCAGAGATGGCCTGTCAGTATCTTTGGCTGAATGATATTGCACCTGTTAGGGCTGCACAATATTTCAACCAAATGTTTTCCATATTGAAAAGTTGCTACAATATATTGCAACATTACTGAAGTCTTCCATCGGACTGAGATTTACACATTTTTGTTAGCAAAGCCTAAATCAAAATTGCACGGTCCTGATTTTGTCAAGACTCGTTTTTTGACACAATTTACATAATATATTGTAAATGTAAACAATATATGACAAAAAAATGAACATATAAAATATAAATAAACATATTTATGGTTTGGAACAATATCTCCGTAAATATCATTATCACATAATTCAAGACAATAACAGAATCGTGCACATCCCCCACACCTACTACTACACTCACAAATAAATGTTTTCCATTCAGTGACAGTGAAGGATTCTGTGGATTCTGCAAGTGATGTCTAACATTTAAAATAGATCGCAGAACCTCCTTCCTCTTGCCTGTGGGCCTGTGGGCCCTCCACGGCTCGTCCAAGACGTAAACTTGCCCTTTTCTTGTGCACTCACCATTCGTGCCTCATCATCTCCATTTATCTCCAATTGGGGCTCCTCGTCTCCTCTAAACCATGTGGGAAATATGGTTTGGGCTGTGTCATGGAAAAGGCCTGAGCTCTGTTGCGCCATTGGCTGGTTTTAGATTAAAGATGTTCCTCTGAATGATCATGGGACATGTGATCAAGCCCCATGTTGGAGTTGCCTTCCAGTGAAGTCTAAATATAACCGTTTCAGGCTGGCTGACCAGTGAGCTCGGACCGCAGCTGACCGCAGTGTAGTACTGTATATGGGCCACAGAGGCGCAGGCTGCCCCCCCTGACCCAGCATGTACACCCCGTGTTCCTCCTGATGAGGGCCATGCAGGTCAGCAGATTGTAACACCGGGAACAGAAGAGGTTCTTCACAGTCAGAGTGACGTAGGGAAGCTGCTGATATGTACTGAAAATGTGTATGAATGGCACTTTAATTTTTATGTTTTCAGTGCAAACACAGAATATTAATAAAAGAACAAAAACATGACTAGTAATTGCATTAAGATAAGGATATCAAATAATATTAATATTATTATCTTGTTAGTTTGTTGTTTGGCATTTTCTCAATACTCTCTTTATTCATACAATGCAGTACAGTTGTCCATTAGCTGTACTTACTCCCATTTACTGAAATGTGTAAAGCTGCACTGAAACTATACCAAGGCAGGTGTGCACAAACAGGTTTTCTCTTACTCCAAATAAATCTTTACCAGAAAAAAAAAAAAAAAGTTAAAAGAGGTCATGACCGGGAAATGTCACCGGGAATGGCATCCTGAATAATGAATTGAAATGCTCTTGTCAGGTTCAGTTTTTGGTAATCATGGACTGTGTATCCCTGTTGTCATGGGTGTGGTTTGTACATTGTGCAAATGGATCCTCCACGCATGCATTCTTAAGAGGAGAGGGACCCAGCTACACGACACAGCCACCAACATTTTTGAATCTTTTAGTGTTTACCTGCACCTGCTGTTATGCCTGACTTGGCTCAATTCCTTAGGTC
The DNA here is from genome assembly GCA_021464625.1 of Proterorhinus semilunaris. Taxonomy (NCBI): domain Eukaryota; kingdom Metazoa; phylum Chordata; class Actinopteri; order Gobiiformes; family Gobiidae; genus Proterorhinus; species Proterorhinus semilunaris. The sequence continues at coordinate 13,995,971 of CM038356.1, read as the reverse complement.
AGCATTTGCAGAAGTTGGAAAAAACAATACAATACAAAAAACAGCTCTCACCTCCCACAAGAAATCATCTGCCACTCGCTTCTCCTCCCTCTGTGCTAAAATGACTAGGTGTCGCTGTCAAGATAGCACTGCCGGCAAATTATCCATGAGAATATTTTTTCCCCTGAGTCACGTCACGTCTCTATTTGCAGTCTTGACTTTGCGCGACCATGGGGCACAGGTCAAAGCCAGGCATGCTTGACAGGTTTCCAAATTCAGCAAGGGTTAACCTTTTCCCACGCAAAACATTGTTAACAAATCCAGGTTAGTGGTTAGCACAGCAAGCTAAAATCCGGTGTCAAAGAGGACACAAATGCAATGTTCTTGCCACCCCTCCAGGTTGCACATACACATTCAGAGTATTCACAGTTTGCACAAAGAAGGATCAGCTACACGTGAAGGTCAGGGTTAATGCGACCCCATGTGCAGAGCTGGATGGTGGAGTTTAGCCTTGTGCATACTAACACTGCTGGACTGACACCAAAGACAAGAGGTGAAGGGGGCCTCGTGAAGCTTTGGAGGTCAATGTCCAAGGCTTTTGGATTGTGCTAAAGAGGAAACTATTGAAATTATTATCAAATGAATTGTAAAAACGATGATTTTAAATGAATTCTATCTGGACACAGTATGTTAGAGCATTGAGGCATTCAGCACTATTACCAGTCTTAAAGTACCATTTGAAAAAGTGTTGAAATGAATCTGACCATTTTACCCCCTCCCAATTATGACGATAAAAAAATAATTATAACAATAAATAAAGTATAACACATCATCGTTTCCTTCAAAACATGTTGAGGTCATTTATGAGTCACATTTACGTTTGTTTGAAATTCCCTACAATGTGAGTCTACTATGCAAGAATTTAGTGAAGTCATTTGCACAAAATGTGTTTTCTTATGGATAGTATTAAAACAAGGACCGTGACGTCGCCCGGTATGGCGCAGCCGGGGCCCCACCCTGGAGCCAGGCCTGGGGTTGCGGCTCGAATGCGAGCGTCTGGTGGTCGGGCCTCTGCCCACGGGGCTCGGCCGGGCACAGCCCGAACGGACGACGTGGGCCCGCCTTCCTGTGGACCCACCACCCGCAGAGGGATCCGTAGGGGTCGGGTGCAGAGAGGACTGGGTGGCAGTCGAAGGCAGGTGCCTCGACGACCTGGTCCGCGTGCGCACCTCCTGCCTAGGACACCCTAGGCAGGAGGTCGATGATCGACTTTGTAGTTGTGTCATCTGATCTCCGGCCGCGTGTCTCGGACACTCGGGTGAAGAGAGGGGCTGAGCTGTCAACCGATCACCACCTGGTGGTGAGCTGGATTCGCTGGCAGGGGAAGAAGCCGGTCAGACCTGGCAGGCCCAAACGTGTTGTGAGGGTCTGTTGGGAACGTCTGGTGGATCCCTCTGTCAGTAGGGTCTTTAACTCCCACCTCCGGAAGAGCTTCACCCAGATTCCGAGGGAGGTAGGGGACATGGAGTCCGAGTGGACCATGTTCTCCTCCTCCATTGTCAATGCGGCTGCTCGGAGTTGTGGCCGTAAGGTCTCTGGTGCCTGTCGCGGCGGCAACCCCCGAACCCGGTGGTGGCGCCCGGAAGTAAGGGATGCCGTCAAGCTGAAGAAGGAGTCCTATCTGGCCTTGTTGGCTTGTGGGACTCCGGAGGCAGCTGAGAGGTACCGGCAGGCCAAGCGTGCTGCAGCTCGTGTGGTCAAAGAGGCAAAAACTCGGGTCTGGGAGGAGTTCGGAGAAGCCATGGAGGAGGACTATCGATCGGCCTCGAAGAGATTCTGGCAAACCATCCGGCGCCTCAGGAGGGGGAAGCAGTGCTTCACCAACACTGTTTACAGTGCGGGCGGGGGGCTGCTGACCTCGACTGGGGATGTGGTCGGGCGGTGGAAGGAGTACTTCGAGGATCTCCTCAATCCCACTGTCACGTCTTCCGATGAGGAGGCAGAGGATGGGGACTCGGAGGGGGGCTCGTCCATCACCCAGGCTGAAGTCACCGAGGTGGTTAGAAAGCTCCTCGGTGGCAAGGCCCCGGGGGTGGATGAGATTCGTCCCGAGTACCTTAAGTCTCTGGATGTTGTAGGGCTGTCTTGGCTGACACGTCTCTGCAACATCGCGTGGCGGTTGGGGACAGTGCCTCTGGATTGGCAGACCGGGGTGGTGGTCCCCCTCTTCAAGAAGGGGGATCGGAGAGTGTGCTCCAATTACAGGGGGATCACACTTCTCAGCCTCCCTGGTAAGGTCTATTCCAGGGTACTGGAGAGGAGGATCCGGCCAATAGTCGAACCTCGGATTCAGGAGGAACAATGCGGTTTTCGTCCTGGTCGTGGAACACTGGACCAGCTCTATACCCTTCATCGGGTGCTCGAGGGTTTGTGGGAGTTCGCCCAACCAGTCCACATGTGCTTTGTGGACCTGGAGAAAGCGTTCGACCGTGTCCCTCGTGGTGCCCTGTGGGGGGTGCTCCGGGAGTATGGGGTACGGGGCCCTCTACTAAGGGCTGTCCGTTCCCTGTATGACCGTAGCAGGAGCTTGGTTCGCATTGCCGGCAGTAAGTCAGACCTGTTCCCGGTGCGTGTTGGGCTCCGCCAGGGCTGCCCTTTGTCACCGGTTCTGTTCATTACTTTTATGGACAGAATTTCTAGGCGCAGCCAGGGGCCGGAGGGTGTCCGGTTTGGGAACCTCAGAATCTCATCTCTGCTGTTTGCAGACGATGTTGTTCTGTTGGCTTCCTCAAATCAGGACCTCCAGCGCGCACTGGGGCGGTTTGCAGCCGAGTGTGAAGTGGCCGGGATGAGGATCAGCACCTCCAAATCTGAGGCCATGGTTCTCCACCGGAAAAAGGTGGCTTCCCCGCTTCAGGTCGGTGGGGTGTCCTTGCCTCAAGTGGAGGAGTTCAAGTATCTCGGGGTCCTGTTCACGAGTGAGGGACGGGTGGAGCGTGAGATCGATAGACGGATCGGTGCGGCGTCAGCAGTGATGCGGTCGCTGTATCGGACCGTTGTGGTGAAGAGGGAGCTGAGCCAAGCGGCAAAGCTCTCGATTTACCGATCGATCTACGTTCCCACCCTCACCTATGGTCATGAGATTTGGGTAATGACCGAAAGGACAAGATCGCGAATACAAGCGGCCGAAATGAGTTTCCTTCGCAGGGTGGCTGGGCGCACCCTCCGAGATCGGGTGAGGAGCTCAGTTACCCGGGAGGAGCTCGGACTCGAGCCGCTACTCCTCTACGTCGAAAGGAGCCAGCTGAGGTGGCTAGGGCATCTGTACCGGATGCCTCCTGGTCGCCTCCCTCGGGAGGTGTTCCAGGCATGTCCTATTGGGAGGAGGCCTCGTGGAAGGCCCAGGACACGCTGGTGGGACTATGTCTCCGAGCTGGCCTGGTGTCGCCTCGGGGTCCCCCCAGAACAGCTGGAAGAGGTGTGCGTGGATCGGGAAGTCTGGGCATCTCTGCTGAGACTGCTGCCCCCGCGACCCGGCCCCGGATAAAGCGGAAGAAAATGGATGGATGGATGGTGTTTTCTTTAACAAAAAGCTCCTATATAATTGAGAAAGACGTTTTAATAAAATATAAGTTGGCTTGTGAATGGTTCTGTTTCCATAAATAATGTATTCACATTGGCAAAATGAATATGTTTAGGGAAGCTCATACTACAGTGCCATATTTGCCCGTTGCTTACCGTTAGATTTCCAAGGTAAATTTTCTTCATAGAAGCCACAAGTGACCTGAGGAAGATCCACTTGGATCGAAACGTTGTCACAATAAATGCAGTCTTTTTGGAGTAAGTGTGCAGGCTTTTCCATCATTCACTGTTAACCGTAGTACCTTTGCACCTGGTGATGTGTGTTTATTTCTGCTGTTTGAGTTCATACTACAGTGCCATATTTGCCTGTTGTTCACCGCACTCTTCCATTAGATTGCCAAGGTCAATTTTCTTTTTATCTATAAAACCACAACTGCTTTGACAGCAGAGTCTTCTTTGTTTATTTCAGATATCGTTCGCCTTCCAGTCTGCTTCTGTATTTTATTCCCCATTTATTTATAGCATGCATTTTTACATAACATATACTTTCAGTTTTTGGACAGGCAAATACTGGTTGCCACTCAACATGATTGCACAGTTATCCAGTTTCGTTTTCTATTACTTTTAAAATGGATTATAAAGCTGAATAATTTCCAGCCCTAGACGTTGGACTATTAACTATACTGTATGTACTGGAAAATTGCATATTGTGTTTGCAATAGTAGCCTTAGTGCGACATAAGATTATTTTAGCAAATGAAGGCGATCTGAACTGATCGCCAGAGGCCACCGTCATAAAGGAGGATGTTAACTGTATGTTATTTGCTTCACTATAACCTCCATCCGGCTCTGTTTGTGTGGTATTGCATGTTGGCTCAGCAGGGGTGTTGTACCACATGACTCCAAGCTCCTCTGGTGAATGCGTCGCTGTCGCTTTCCCAGGATCAGTAAACAGAATCATGCTAATCTCAGAGCCTCTTATCTCCACTGCACCCATTTGGATCGGATGATTAACTTTTAGGTGCTAAATTGCTTCCCTTCCCTCTTAAGCTTTGATATAAAGTAGGTTAACCAACAGATACAACCCCCTTTCAAAAAAGTTCGGATGCTGTGTAGAATGAACCAATAATCTCATACATAATAATAATCTAAACATATTGTGAATAGGATATACACAAATATAAATCAGGTATTGAATGATGTTTTACTTTTACAAACACACGAACACATAAAAATGGTCAACCGGGGCAGTAGTTGAACAATGATTCTGGCCAATTGACAATTCTTAGATCTCCATTGCCTTTAATATCATGAAAATACACAAAAGAGAAGCCAATACATATTTTACATTTGCATAGCAACCTCATAATATCTATCTATACAAGAATTGTATACTGATAAAACTAAGTGAGAAAATTCACGCCACACACAACCTTAGATTTAACCCGTAGATCATCTTGAATAGTGCAAATGTTGTGACGATAAGATACCACGTCCTGGGCCAAGAGAAAAAGGTTACTCTGTCTGTGCTGTCATATTTCATGTTTAAAAGATGTCGACAAAATGTTACACAGTGTAAGTGTTGCTGGAGCTCTGGCCTCGTCCCAAATTCACAACTAGCGTAACGGTGTGGCCCCCACGTACGAAAATGACATGCAATATTCCATCCCGAAATGGATCTCACCCAGTTAGCTTTGTCTTTGAACGCGTGTGCGATGATAGATGGACATTTTCTGCAGGTGCTAAAAGGTTTCAACCACAAAGAGGGCGTTGGGGTCAGCAGAGGTAAATGGGAGGTGAGATGTACTAATATGCAATCAGCACAGAGGCGCAGACAGGCCATCAGGTGATTGGGAGAAGCATACAACCCTTCCCATGTTCCATTCTATAGTATAATGAGAGAGTATAATGCCTGAGCTGTGGTTGTGATATTCACAGCATTATTAGTTCAGCATATACTTTTAAAGGACACCCTTCAAATGTGTACTATACAGTTTTTAGCTTAAAGTATCAGTGATTGTGGCCAAACACCTTAAAGGCATATGTAAACCATACCTTTGTAGAAAAGGTTGTCATTCGCACCGTTTTGTTGTTTTAATTGAATACGTTTTCCATCTCATCCAAGAAGTTTCCTCAGTTAATTTGGTCCTCTAGTTGCAATCTGGGCCTTTGGTGTTTCACTCCTCCAGCAGGGAGAAGTTAGGCTCCATCTTGATTACCCTAAAAATCAGATCTTAATGTTAAATGTTCAAATTGATGCACCCTGTAATGTTCATCACCACATCAGCATGACCTTGTCCATGATATAGTTTGTTTTTAAAGTTTCTTATTTTATTTTATTTTGTTGTTTTTTTACAAAGGATTTACAAACATTTGGAAAATCATTAATGCAAAGTGGAAATTTTATTTCAGGTTGTCGCAAATTTTCCCGCTATTGGCTCCAATAACATTAATGAAATGATGATACATACCAGGCGTGGGTAACTTATACGTTTTTGTACAGTGTTATGTATGTATATATGGAAGCATGTGGAAATGTCATAAACGCATGTTAAAAGTTCATAAAAGCAGCACATGTTGATGAAAAAAAAAAACGTGTATGTAATGTACATTGAACTCGGAATAAATAATCAATCAATCAATTTGATTAAGCACCAGCACCCCATTATACAGTCTGAAATTATTCTATTCATTCACATTGATTGCTATTCTTTTGACCATAAGCAAAATTAGATAGAAATTGTTTAATTTCATTGTTTTGTGTCTGCAAAGAGAATACTGGGTGAGATTGATATTTATAAAGACATAAACTAATACTATGGTGACCCAAATATGGCATTTACTAACTGTACCTTATACATACTGTAATTTGCTTCACGGTTGGATCATGTATTTTTGAAATTCCTATCGTGTGATAACAATTTGCAGTAATGGTAATCAAACTTATGATACTTATGATACATCAGCCTGACAAAGGTCAGCTTGACCAAAACGTTGCAACAATAATCTTTACAAGAGTGAGACAGTGTGTGGGAGCTTTTTTCTTTACATAGGTTTAAGAAAAAAATGTAACTTTACATAAGTTACCTGGTTACCCCAGTCTTTCCTTGCACCGATTCTTTGTAAATGCAAATGGATCTCAGTTTTGCCTCTGCCAGAACAATTGCTATTTTAATTCATAAAAATGCTTAAGTATTGAGAATGAGGAGTTATCGTCACGGCAACATCTCGTAACAATGTAGTGTTTACGAAACACGCACTTTATCACTTTGTCAATTTGGTCAAGAAGTGTTTGCTAAATGCAATGTAATTACAACACACTAAAACGCATGTGAAGAAAGTGACTTTTGCCAGAACAACGCTGTTTTCACCAGCTGGAAGCTTCTAGAGCCAAGTCCTGCACCCAGCACAGCAGAAAGTCTCGTAACTTTCCAAAGACTTTTTAAATGAAGGTACTTGAGTCATCTTCTGTACTCAGTAGTTGAGGTCTTCGAACGTTTCGCCTCTCATCCAAAAGGCTTAGTCGGCGACAAAAGTCCCGCTCAGCCCGCAGCTTAGATAAAGACCAACAGGGAGGAGTTAGGGTTGGCCCGGCTCCTCCTCTCTAATCACAGCTACTCTCAACTGTGGGTAAACAACCTTTGAAGTGGAGCGTCTATAACGATCTGCTCACCTCAGTATCGGTCAGTCCTGTCCTATTCATAGATAATCACTACCCAGTATCTGTCCTATTCATAGATGATCACTGCTAATTACCTGCCTATTGTTCTTTTGTTGGCTGAGGTGCCGTGCCCTTGGACTGGGCGTGCCCTGTCGGTTTTCCCCGAAGGAGATTGGAGTAAAGTGACGGAAGATTAAATCTCCCCGTCCTCAAAGGAGTGGTTGGAGGCTTTGAGGTGGAGGTACACGCCGACTGAGGGCCGCTTGTGCTTTCTCTTTGGTGTTGATAAAGCCACAAAAGCCACAAAAGACTTGTGGCTTTTAAACTCCTGCATCGTGTAGTAACTTACACCAAATACAAGGTAGTTTACTATGTCCATGTATGTGCATGGAGGTAAATGGTCCAGGTCTCTTTGCCATTCTACTGCAGGGAGCTCGTATGGGTCGATTTTTTGGATGTCAAGCCTCTCCAAATACCGCTGTTTTGCGCTTGGTATGAGCTTGTTCCTGTAAGGTCCCTTTTCTTTCGCCTTATCTCTTTGCATTGCTTTACTTTCTTCCTTTTCGTTGTCGTATTCGTAGATCCGTCTCTGTCTCGCCGAAAATGTTAATGTGCAAAATTTAAAGTGCTCTGGAATATGAGCAATGTGTGAAATTCTGAGGGTGTGCCCCAAATGGCATCCAACATGGCCGACAGGCTCAGAGCCCCCCCCAAATCAACCCGACTCCTCATTCTAAATAGGTGTGTCATGGCAGTCCTGGTCCCTCCTCCTCGAGGAGCCAGAGCTTGAATATTTCTAACTTGTGTGTTTAACCGCAGTCTACTGTCTGAACGGTGAGAGCCAGCACAACCAACTTATACTGTGTATTTCACCTTAAAATTGCATTAATTGAATACACCTTAGCAGTTAAAGGACAATCATTAGGAAGCAGGACACGTACATACACAGTTATGTATTCCACTAGTATTCAGCATAGTGGCAATATTAAATGAAATGTCACAAATGTGTAAGGCAGCCATTAAAGTGGTGAATTTGTGACTTGCTCCATAAAAGTGGATGATATAAGTTGACATCAGAATGAAGTATTACTCTACTCTTCATGCACACATTAACTGTCCCTACAGGCCACGCTGCAGCCATTTATAGTAGACTGTGATAGAATATGCACATTTCTACTGCTGTCGGCCCACTGGACTCAAGGCAAGCCTCCATAGAGAGGCACATTCAGGGAGGAAATCAAATTGAAATGTCCAGACTTTAAAATGGGCCAGCAGCAATATGTTCTCATTCTCAAGGGCTCATATAGAGAGGGCTGGTCTCTGGTCACTGCTTTCGGCCTGCAATGGCATACATTAGGTTGGCACAAAGTACATGGTATATCTTTGTAAGTTTGTGGTGTGTCCAAGCCAGAGCTGCAAGTGGGGCAGGTTTGCATATACAATTAAAGGTTTGTATAAATAAATATGTGAAATGCATAATCAGAATTGAATAGGTTGGTGCAGTGTAGCCTTGACTTTAATGCCTCTATTGGAAAAAAGCTGCTTAAACTGCAGTAATGTTGCCTGGCTTTTCCAATTTATGTTAAACTGATTACCGTAGTCAGTCAGGCAGCCTAAAATTGTGCCATCGTAAAATGAGCTTGTTTGCCAGACATTATACTCCTTTTTTAGTCTATACAAAGATATTGTCAAGTGCCAGTGAGCGTGATTTGCAAAGAGCAAATTAAACTTTCTATGGTTGAATAATGATGAATAAATGAAATGGAGAAAGTGATAGTACAAATGGAAAAAGAGAACTAGCTGATGTTCAAGTGGATGTTTCCTCCATAATTGAGGCTCTTAAACATTCTTTTGGAAACTGCAGCATAGATATTTTTTTACATTATATAATTTGAAATAAAGTATTTGTTTTAACTTCTCCCTCTACAGGCAGTTGGGAATGACACCGTAAAAACATGCTTGAGAATGGATAATAAGCTTTAAAAATGTAGAGGACAGTTTTGTGTTTCATCTATGACAAAATGTAGTACAGGAAGTACAGATTGGAGCCTTTCAGCAGTACAAGAAGAAATGACCAAGGCAAACAGCGTGGATTAGGTGAAATATTACTCCAGAAATATTTTTGACGAGGGACCAATGTTGTTTGTACATGTTTTTTTTTGCTGGAGTAAATTAATTGAGAAGCTGAGTTTCATACTTAAGGGAATATACTTGCAAAACTGACTGAATAATGTAGCTTATAGAGTAAATTGAAATGTAACATTTTGAACAGCAGTGATTAAATTGACATGATTCAATAAAGTGGTCTCATCCTGCTCACTTTCTAAAATTCTGGTGTGGAAAATCTGGAGCACATTTCATCTGGATCACTTTTGTTTTTGGATTCACTCCATACTTAACATTTGCAGTAACCCACAGGATTGTAAATGTTGTATTACTATTTTAATACACTTCCATGCTTCTTGCAAACCCACTTTGTGGATTTAGTACAGCCCTACTGCAATAGTCTTTGTCTAATTTACGAGTTTTACACCGTCAGGTAGAAAACAAGCTAATGCAGCGTACATGTCCATGGACAATTTACTTTTTGACAGACTAAACGCGCAGCTAATGAGTATTGATTTATTCTAATATTGTTCTCTAAGCACCTATTGATTTGTTGTGTTGATTACTTATACAGCGTGTCAACCATTGGTTTTTCCATCTGCCATAAAATAACACTGCTTTAATAGACAACTTATTTATGATGCTTAACCTCACAATATTGACAGCAACAGCCATATCTTTTGTATCAGTTCCAAAGGGCCTCTCATCTCTGCCTTTCAAAGAGATAAATGTGTCTTGATGGATTCATATCTTGAAAATGATGTCTTACACTTACGTAGCTCTTTTCAAACCAACCAAGTCCACTTAACTTAAACATTTTCATCATTTAGTTAATATTATTCACTCGCTTACACCCTCGGTGGTGGCAAAGTATCTACTGATGTGTCAGTCAGCGGCAACGGACACACTGGCAGGAAATGTCTGGCCCAAGGGTTGCGTCCTTGGGCCAGACATTTCTTCCACCATGGCCGGAGCGGCGCTTGGATCAATATGAGACGGCCGCTCTTCCACCAGAGCCACTTGTTGATAAACCAGCAAATAATAAAAGGTCTATATCACAACATTAGCACAACAATTGATGCCTCGGCTAATATCCCACGATAGGTCGTTCTTTACTCGTTCACTGAGACGAGGAGAGAAAGGGACTCTGAGGTTGGCTGACCACGAAAAGGGTAGTTACACAGTCCATTTACTCCGGCGCACTAATTAGTATGTCAACTGTGAAAGCCCCTCCAATGAGCCGTTGAAACCCAAGGAGATTGGAAAGGAGAGTGCAGAGTCTGGGGGTACTTTTTTAGTGCCATCAAAGTCTCTAAAATGTGACCTTTAGCAGAGGAAAAACAGCAGACATTTGAGCAGCGGTGCCGGTGTTCCCAACTTGGCAACGTGGAGCAGCATGTGTGGTGTGCGAGCTGACAATTTTTGTTCTTATTTTTCTAGTCTACAGTCAAGTGCTGAGCGAAGGTCATTCCTTCTGGGAGCGCTCAGTGAAAAGTTTAATATCCTGGAAGAGGATACACACAACACCTCCTAATTCTCAGACTGCAGTGCCGTACTCGAGCCGTTTTTGAATACAAAAAGAGGGCGAGAAAAAGTAAGAGAATAAAAGGAGACAGGCGTATTTGTGACAACCGCGGGGAAAGTGTCAGTGCATGAGCATATGGCGATGCAAAGTCATTAAAAGTCAGAATTTTCAAGCCCAGCGTGTGCGCTGATCCTGGGGTACATATTGGGCCTTTTTTATTGAGGGGAATGTGCCTTAATTTAGGCGTGCGACACAATGGCGGTGAACAATTTTCTCTGTGTCTTTGATTAACTTGTGAGTAACAGTGTAGGGTAATTTCTGCCTCATTGCCACTTTAGAAGATGAATGACGATGACTGATGACTGGTGGCTAACCCAAAGCATGCTCAGAAGATTAAGCCTCCAGCTGCTAGATCATTCTGACCAAGATAACTCACTGAAGGATGGGTCAAATGTAGAGGACAAATGTGTCTACAGGAACAAGAAAGTCTACCTGTCACATACAATCTACATTTTCTGGGTAGACCTTCTTAGGGGCACTGAGAAAATGGTATTGCATAAATAAAGTGAAACCGTTTTTGGGGCTTAACCATATGGCAACACAAAGCCGTTACGAGCCCATTAAAAGTTTTAGATTTTTTGCACCCCGTGGCAGGTGCGCTCAAAGTTGGTGATTAAACTTAAAGCATCGGATATTTTCTGTTAAGATTTTCACGTTCCCCCCCCCAGGACAAGGCGTTAAGTTAAGTCTGACTTTCTCTAATGATGGATGAGCAGAGCTTTTTGGCCTTTAGACAAGACTCAGGTGCTGCCAAAAGGTGAAATTGAACCCCCACCTCCCTCCCCCTCCTCTGTAGCCCTCTGGATGTGCAGCAGATGCAGGCAAAGCATCATCAACATTCGAGTAGAGCCCGCAGTCACTCAGAGCCTCCATGAATACAGATCGGCTCTTGCCATTGGCTAATGTAACATGCTGTTTCCACTGTGTCTTCCTCCACGCTCCAGAGTTTATTAGCTCCACAATGAATGTGTGGCATGCATTCGCGCTGCAAGGTCAGACCCCTTCTATTTTTAACTGTAAACTGAGACCAAACCTTTTCAAATATAACCATTTCAGATACACAAATGTCTGGTATGCATAGAAATAGTGTTAGGGTGATGGGTGTTGCATAGACAAAAGTTTCTCAATTGATCTGTTATTAGAATAGAATTGTGGTAACTTTATTGTGAGTCAGTTTGATAAAGCTACAATTGACAATTCCATTCAACACACTACTTGTAAGAGTTGTCTGCTATCATTTGTGAACTGTTTTGACTATATATTTATTTATTTACAAAACATGACCATTTATATCATTCAGTTTTGTTGATATTAAGGTCCGCTTTGTAAAAGGGAATCCCTAGAAGCGCAATGCTTGTGGACAGGGAATAGCCCTTTAACTAATCAGCATAACAGTACAGAATGAAAACTAGTTTGGCCCTATGTGTTGTATTCTCGTAATAATAAAAGAGTCTGAAAAGAATGAATCGTGGCAGTTTGACTTTAAAAATGTATTAAAACCACATCGTCAGGTCTGGTTTTGTTTATAAAATATGCAAATCTCCATGTAATCAAACCAGTCTGATGTGCACGATGGCCAGGCCATCGTGCATGAAGATGATGTGGAAAGACAGGGAACAATCTGATGTTCTGTTTACCACATATGCTTGCTTGAAAGGGTGCAATAACATTAGCAAACTTTTCCACCCACACTGTCCTTCCTAAGCTGTGTCTTAAAAGTGCTGTGAATAATTTACCATCTGCAGTTTGAAGAGCAAGGGGTAGTATATAAAAGGCTGTCATAAGAGCAGCAGAGGAGTCATTTAGCCCGTAGCCTGGCACGCAAAGTGACTATTGATTATACGTCTTTCAATATCAATCTCCTCCGTGTGCCGCACTTGCCTTCCGCTCGGTCGTCTTGCTTAAGCGGATATGCATATTTTGCATCTTCCTGTGCTCCTCCAGGGATGCATAATACCTCAGATTGCATAACAGGATAGTTTCCATTCACAGTAGCATGACTTCAGGAATAAACATGTGCTTAGATCTATGCATATTTTTACTCATATTTGTTTGTTACAGTATTTTTGAACCTTACTAAGCAGATCATGAGACACAAAGGAATAGTTCCACCGCTTGCCTACACTGGATTCCGACCGCAGCGTACACACAATGTAAAATTAGCATGTTATTTTAGCTGTTATTTAATCATAAACATAAGATAAGTGTATGCATATTATGTTAGAAAATGTTTTTTTGTTGATGTAATTGCTTGTTGCAACTTTTTAGTATTATCCATTGACTAGAGAGTAAACAAGCCAAGGCTCTCATACCTTTTTCATAATTCTTCAACACTGACACTGCTTTCTAAACAACTAATAATTATACTGTAACTTGTGCCAACAGTACAACGAAGTATAAAGCAATCAAAATTCCCTTCGTTGTCCATTTCTCACATTAGCAGCGGGTCAGTTCAAGGTGGTCCTGACATGAAATAGCCCAAACCCTGCAGCAAAGCTAGTCTCTCTGTGCTCTCTAACCAGGCAAAATGAGATAATAACTCCCCTCATATTGTGTGGTCTGCATCCTCCCTCGCTAGTGTACAGATTGAATGACCCCTCTCTCCCCGATCTCTCTACGTAAACTCAGCAGGCCAGTCTGGCTTTGTCTGTTATTTGCAAAAGGTTATTCAGACTGACCTTAAAGATAGAACCATAACAGTATCCTCCTGAAGCCCAAACGCTGAGATATCTCCTTAGGCTGTTTCTTTTATTTGCTGCTCTGTGAGCCACCTCTTGAAACACATTCGTAATGACGTGATTTGCACTCTGGCAATCCAAAACTGAAGCAGCCAAGGTCAATTTGAGGCTCACCGCACAGTCCCTTTGGCTATTAGGTAGAGTGAATTCTGCTGCTCTTGTTAATGTTATCTGCGGTGACTGTTGTGTTTGTGGTTTTCTGACATGAGAATGCAAATGGGATGCAAGTGCATGAGCAGCTGCATTTGCCAAACAGAAATTAGAGTAACAAGCTCTGTTTGATTTTTCTGTCATTATGCTGTCCTTTAGGGAAATGGGTGCACATTGGCAGTGTGAAAACATGCTTAAGTGCAATGCCTAAATGGCCACTATTATACTTTAGACACCTTCGCCTTGGTATTTTTGTAGCAGAACCTAAAATAATTGTGTCTTGAGAATACCCCTGTTCTAAGATTTTATAAAATATAGTTATGTAACATCCCAGCAGAGGGCTCTCTTCTTCCTCTTGTGTGCTCCAGTACACAGAGCAATGCTAACATAAAAATAAGTATTTTTGTGACAACTCTCTCTATATACTGTATATTTTAACTTTGTTTTACTACATCATTTCTTGCAGTTAAATATAAAATAAAATATTTGTTATTTTTATATCGCTTATTCAACTCACTTCCATCAAACAACTTCCCGAATGCAGCTGGTGTTTCAGTGAATAAACTAGTAAATGTAAGTAAGTAAGTGCTTTATTTGTCATTGTACAACATTGCATTCAGATCTTATGGCTTGTCCTGAGCCGCTGCGACTCTGCGGGCCATCATTGTGGGCCAACCTGACCAGCATGTTTTTGGAGGTAGAGGAAACCTGGCTGGCTGAAATGGTGCACCATCTCCTGTTTCAGAGCGTGGTGTCTTGCACTGGTCAGCTCTTCCACCTCCTCGTTCCTTTACTTCCTGTGCAGCTCCCTCTGCTCCCGCCGCGCCACCTCCTCTCGCTCCTTCTCATCTTCATCTTTGTCCTCCTCCTTCTCTCCTGACTCACTTTCTTCTGGGAACAGCGTAGCAGACGAATATAATCCATCTTATTCTCCAGCACTGCTTCACAAGTCTTTATAAACTGTACTCCTAGTGGCAGTTGATGTATACAAAACCATGAAGTGATCAATTATGTGACATTTGACATTAATTGAAAAGCATTATTGCATCTATTCACTCAGTTTTCTAATGATGATGAAAAGAGATGAAAAAAAATCTATCTATTCTATGGCCAGTCGCTTTGTGTGCCAAACTTCTTCAGCGATCAAAATGAAGCACATCAACTGGAAGAGTACCCACTTTAAAGAAAGGACATCCTTGTAGTAAAGGTTGTATAGTGTCCATTTGGCCACTTTGCTCTACACTGTGGCTTTGAATTGCAGCTTATGGCGAGACAAGGGATGGTTGGAAGGGATCTAAGAAAAGCGATAGGTACACGTTTTATTTTTATTTTTTTTTAACTTACTGCACACTAAAGCCTATGGCGCATTAGGGAGCTCTCTTTTCTCTCACATCTGAGGTGTCTCTGCTAGGAACAGTGTCCCACCTTACTATAATCCAACAGTGTCCGGCCCTGCTGCACCTCTGCTGAGCTTGCAAACTCATTAGGCCCTTTCCGCTGTAGTGAAAGGCTATGGGAGGCTGGCCAACCGTCTGCTGCCCGTGAGGATGTTCGGCATGGCTGCTCTGGCAAAACGGACTGAGATATTTATACGGGCCAAACATTTGTGTGCCTCTATAGACCCGGCACTTAATGTGGAGGAAAATAGGCTGTCGTAAAAGGGTATTTATTTGGAGATTTACGGTACACAATTGCCTCATAAGGTATTGTCGCTTCCAGCTTTGATGTTGTCAGCAAGCTATAATATTTGTGTATAATTACAGATTTGGGTTTGTAAGTGCTCCCAACTTCATCAGCAGCGTTTATGTATTCATTGAGCTCATTGGAACCACTATGGCATTTATATGGCCGTCGGTGGCTTTATTAAACTATACACTCCAGGGCTTCATTTAAGGTTGAGTCCAATACTACTGACAATCACAATCGGGGATAGTAGAGCTGCTGTATCTTCTAGTCATTCATATGTTATCTCTATTTATAATTTTATAACTCAATCGCTCAGTTTCAATAAAAATTTCTTCAAGAATCGTAATGTAATTTGTAAAAACAAGGCAGCAGTTCCAAAAATAAATACCAATGACAATAAGTTATTTATAAAACCGTTTCATGTGCAAAATGCTCCACTAGCGCTTGTTTAGTCGGCTGACTGCATTTGGCTCAGACAGACCCTTACACACCTTCTTTGTTGCTCGAGCATTCTGTAAAACAAGGGACGCTCCACATCATGATGTTAGACTTGTCCATTCCGTGCACATTGTCTGGTAAAAAAGATTCAGTGACCTTTATTTTTCGACCAATCACCTTCAGTGCATTTAAATCATGATAACATTTCTTCCAAAGTAAAACAGCAAACAAAAGGCTTCGACTTTAGGGTGTAGAAGTGTGTGAGTGTATGGCATAGTGGGTCGCACTCTCATCTCAAAGTAAGAAGGTCCCAGCCATAATATTAGGACTTTGTCTCAGTGTAAGGAAACACTAATGGAGAGTTTCTTCTTTTTTAGTGATAAAAAGGCAGAAATATGTTTTAAAAAGGTCAACAGTCTATGATTAGTCCCGACATACTGTTGCAGGTCTTGTAATCCCCATCTAGATTATTAGGCTATGGTCATAGACATCTTCCTTTCAAGCCGCAATCACATTAGATTTCCTCCTTCTTGGTTCAGTCCATCTTGTTCTTGTTGCATAATTGAAGTGCCTTGGGGTGCTCATCCTGATTGAAGATTCTTGTTTGGACGGTGCAGATCTTGCCGCAGAATTAGTCAGGGGTGGCTAATAGGTTTCACCCCCACAATCGCCCTGTTTTTCCTCACCTACCTCGTGCCTCCGAGGGCAGAGGCTCCTGTCAGGTGGGAGATAGTGCCGATGCGTCAGCACAGACAGCCGGGATAGCCCCAGACAGCCACTGAAACACCAGCCAGTCTTTAATCCTTCCTGGCACAATTGATTTCGAGTCACTTTGCACAGAATAGCTCTTCTTGTGGGAGCGGGCGGACAGAGGGAGAGAAGGAACATACACCACTCGAGACGCCACCCCCGGACGAGCTGAGGTAACCTCCCTTTTGCTAAGTACACATCCAGGCGACCGACCAGAACTAGCAGCGAATTGGATCACCTTTGCTGCCCCAGTAAGCCTGTGATGAATGATGGCAACCTATTCCCTTTGGAAACACATCAAACTGAAAAGACATGAGCTGCCGTGGTAGTCAAAATGACACACACACACACAAAAAAACGCTTGACTGGAAAATATATAATTTTTTTGTTCCCCATTTATTCCCAACTTGTTTTATGCTTTACACTTATTACTGAAAACAACGTATTATTTGAATTATGTGACTTTTTCCCATTTTGTCATTTTTTATTTATATCATTGTTGCTTTTTGTGCGATTCCAGGTAAGCACGTATTGAAAGAATAAAATGACTGATTATTGCTGTTATTAATAGAAAGACGATCAGTTTGCGATCAGTGGGTCGAGCTGAAATCTCACACTGGAACTCCAGGAAAGCTCTCATGGGTGAATGAAACTTTAACCGCTCTGATGAAAGGCTCACTTCTCAGCATCTGTCCTCGCCTTTGAATTTCTTAGTGTTTATTCTAGTCCTGAAAGCCACCTTCGCAGACGGTGTGAATAATTTACTGCTCACGCTCCGGTGCTGAAGTCAGGGGAGAATGGCGGGGAAGCCCCCAGGTATCGCTCAGACACAATTTACTAGAAAGCTCTATGTTTGCCTTCAGCTTAGTGTGTCGAAGAGTGTTAAATGCTCGGTACAAGCTTGTAGTGATCAATGGGGCTTGTGGCTAGGGCATTAGTTTGTTACAGAAGCTTCTCAATGTCAAAAAAAAAAGAAGAAAAAAAAAGGTGATCTGGCAATATTATGGAAGTTAGCCTAAGTGGGAGTTCTAAGTTAATTGTCATCATTTCTCATGTAACCATCTTGTTCGGTTTTATAGTCCACATTCTTCTCTTGGCACCGTCCAGAATTATCATAAAGGTTCATGCGGTGTGATAGAACTGATTCAAGCGGCTGGGTAAAACGCTGCTTTCTACAAAATACAAAGACGTTTTTCACTTTTGAGATTATAGGTCATGGAATTGTGAAAGACCATTTGTTAGGAGAACTGGTCATTTTCAATCTCAAGTCCAAGGAAAATTAGATGAGGCTGACATGCAAAACAAATGAGGAAAACTGTGTTTGATCCCCGGAGATTTGTCTACATTTTCCAAGTTTAAAGTGAGGACTAAAACAACTCAACTGAAGTGTAGACATTTGTGAAAAGTGTGAAATCGTTTGATATTGATTTCTATCTAGGACATCTTCAAGTCTAGCAACATTTTCATTATATGTAAATTATATGTAAATCCAGTCTATACTTTGTTCTTGTCTAGCTTTCAACCACCAAGTGTTTTTACGATGCAGAAAATATAACATATATTTCTATTCTAAAATACTATATGTCCTTGTCCATGTCACTGGCAGTCCATTTAGCCCTTCAGTTGCTACGTGAATCTCTGGTTTATAGGGTCATAAGGCACCAGATGAGAAATATTCCTTTTCCTGGATTGAATATCAGCTGTCTTTATTTCATTGCCAAATCAATGGCGGCTAAAGTGCAGCGTTGAAAGGGGATAGAAAATATGTGTTGTGTAAAAGAGAAATATGATGTTGTAATAAAGGGCAGAGGCGATGCTGGTGAGACAAAGCATCCCCCACCTTTTAAGGTGGCATTTCTCCTAATTTTATGCTCAGTTGTGCGCTAATAGAAGCACTTTGTAATTACTTAGCTAAAGGTTAGTTTGCAATACGTGCCTATGGAATGTCATTATAAGACGTGATGCATTTACTTTACCTCATAGCACATGTTCGGTTCCATTAGTGGCTGATAACTTGACATTAGCTAAATAGCACATATAAAACGGTAATAGCTTTTAAAGATTGAGTAATTAAAACTCTGCCAGTGCCTTCTAAAGAAACCACGTTGCTTTGCTTTGTTTGATTATTATAAAATGTAAGATTAATTTTTTAATTTGCATATCTTTAAAGTTTCAGCTGACAAGCCTCCATTATAGGCTACTGTAAGTACATTGTCGTTAACAAGCTTAAAGCTCATTCTTCTTTAAATGACAATTAGGTAAAGGTATTGTTTTTTATTTATTTGTTTGTTTGTTGTATCGAGTCGTGCACGTTAATGAACATACATGGTAAAACACATGCATGCTAATTTCGGGTCACACTGGGGTCACAATACATCACAGACTTCAGGATGCATTAAGCGAATTTATCCATCAATTGTTGCGCTTGTTTAAGACGTCATGCTCTATTTAACTTCTTACCCGCCACTCGAACCAAGAGCATTTTCTCCAGTTCGGCATTACCCAAATCTAAAAGCTTCTTGACTGGAGAGAGCAACAGTGTGAGGCCTCATTTGAAAGCTAAGACCTACAAAAAAGATTGTTTGTTGTCACGTTGTCGCTGCATTTTTTAAGTGTTTTTTGTCGTGTTTTGTTGCCTTTTTATAGCTTTTTTTTGTTTGTTACTTTTTTGTCGCGTTTTTGTTGCTTTTCGGGCACGGATTTTGTTGGGTAATGCCAAACTGGAGAAACTGTGCATGGTTCAGGTGGGGGATAAGATAAAGGTTTTGTGCCATTTCACTATAGGGCTAATGATAGTCCACCCACTATGGGTCAGACTCCAACATATTGTTGAACTACTCGTTTTTTAGCTCTATCTTTCAGAATCTTTACACTGAAAGTGCACCGTTTACCAGTTCTCATGGATCGAAAGCAAGCTCTGTTGAGTCGACATGATGCTGATACAAATGACGCCTGAGCTCAAAATAAAATGACACCTTTTCCATCTGTCACTGCCACTTTACAAAGCATTTTCGTCAATCTTGTCACTAAACGCTTTCTCAGGCGTTAACAGCATACACTCTGTCCGTCTCTCACTCACCCACCTTGCAGCGAATCATCCACTGGGGCAATTTTCTCTGTCACGAGCGCTGGCGACGATTTGACAAAAGCTGTCATTCTTCACAACGCGGCAAATTCCCACATCAACCTCCCGGAGTGGCACGAGTGTGAAAAAGGTCAAAGACGTCTAACTTGCCCATGCACACCGCCTCAGCGTCCTTCGTGTTGCCCGAACCATGTACGGATTCCATTGACTGGAATCCGTACATGTATTTTGTCCATGTTCTTTAGCCACGTAGGTCTCATGTGCCGTTTAGCGAGCAATATCTTCCATTCCTCACGCTCACAGCACATCGTTGATCCGGCTAGCCTTCTCTCGCTGTTGGGAAAGTTCCTCAGCAGTTGCCCTGCAGAGAAACCGCTCAATTATTTTCAGCCGGAAGGCGAGAACAGTTGGACAAGCAGTGTTCAGGCTGGCTGCTTTAGAAAAAGTGAGGCGGCGAAAGTCAAATACTTAATAAAACAAAATAAATCGCAGCGCACATGTCATTTCAGACAGTGGTGTTTTAATTAGTATTGTACAGCGGTTTCTAGTGCTTTACAGCAAGCCAAATGCAACTTTTTCTTTTCTTTGTTTTTCTTCTGGTTTTAATCATTACACCCAGTACTGCTCCCTGTGTTGCCCTTACATACTAACAATATTGAAGTAGCCTATTAAAGTGTTTATATGTCTCGCCCTCCTTGCCACCTAAATGAAAAACGTATAACAACTAATGTGCACATAAGCTTTTACCTTGATTGGAAGACAATCCACACCGTTTGTGGAGTTTATTTTCTGACCTTTTCCGGACATGCATGGCATAGTCGCAGTGTTGCCGGCGAACGTCATCTTCTTCTAACTGTGCCTGGGTACTTGTGTCACTTTACAGTGGACAAATGGCAAATGAGAGACAGCAGCCCTTTTCACTTTGACGTGAAGGTGTACTCCAAATCTTGGCCACACTGGCTGAAAAGGTCATATCTCCTCCCAGTCCCACTCCCTAAGCGCTAATCCATTTCACCACTGTCCATCCCAACTGTCACATGTGCTGTTAACTTTCTGAACTCCATTTCAGCTTTGAGAGTGCACACTTTTGTCGCGGCATTTTTCATCATTGCCCTTCAGAGACATGCTGCCATCAGCTTTGAATTTCACCCTTCAAACACACACTTAATGATAACTTGGGCGCCTAAATCCGAGCCGGCATCCGTACAAAGAGATTGGGAAAGTCTGCGGTTTTGACAGTAGGGTTTTATTTATTTTTTGGGTGTTTTTTTTTTTTTGCAACTAAAGTGACAAAATACGAAGTTGAAGCAGTTCTGCACTAAAAGATTCATCCTTGTCTCAAAGCTTGTTAAAAATTGGTATTTTCAAGTTCCAGATGTGCGGCCAACCATCTAGGCTATCTGAATTCATGGCAATTGCTTCACATTCTCGGCTTGTTGCATACAAATCACTTTAAAAATGAAACCAAATCAAACATCCAGCACACCTTAGAATTATAGTATTAATTATTTGGTGGTCAGATGGTTTTGATTGCTAAGTAAACAAGTCTGCCAAAAAAGACTCAGTGGCTATGCAGTAAAGCCTTTTTATCTTCAAAAACATCATAAAATCCAAATTACCATGAGTGTAGTTCACTATCCATTAATCACATGTAATTCAGAGATATTAAAGACCTAATAGGAGCTAAGCTAAGATCAGAGAAGTGGCACCTCAACAGAAAAGAGGCAAAAACTCAACAAAGTGGCAAAACACGGCAACAGCACACGGAAAAAGATCCCTTGAGATCAGTTGTGTAGGTCTTGGCTTTCAGATAAGGCATTACTCAGGCCTTTAGGCCGTCATCTCCGGTCCAGAAGCTTTTAGATTTGGGTTCACTTTTATGTCTACTGTAAACGAAGAAGCTCTACCCATTCTCATGTCATCATTGGAGTGTCTGTATCGGTTGTGGGCCCTGGTCCCCCCTGGAACCTAACTGGAAACTTGTAATGACCGCCAAACTATAACATACTGTACACAAGGGAACGTGGTCACAATGAAGTTAAACGTTCATTCCTAAAGTCACATTTTGCTTCAAACTTCGAAAACGTGCCGGTCTAGATTACCAAGTTCACTCCTTGGGCCACTGCAATACAAAAAAAACATTCCTAGATGGCATTATTGGGCATTGAAATGAACATAACAATCATCTATTAGAACAAACCTGAACCATAGACCGTGGACTTGTGGAGTGAAAGTATTAAGAGTATGTGTGATTGTGAAAACCATAGTGTCTATCATCTACCGTCTCTGCCATCGTCTGTTTACGATGCTACGAGCATTAGAGTAGCATTAAAGTAATCCTTGATCCTTCTCACAGATGGGATATATAAACATGACCAGTCCAGCAATTAAAAAGAAGATAAGGAGCTCATCCGACAGACGTGAGGTCAAGCTGAGTGGCACACGCCAAGAACAGAGTCACCAATCAGAACAAAGCTTAGAGTGGAGGCATTTCTCTGGCCTCATTGTCTTGGTATTATAGCTTTAGTTGTAGTAGGAGGAGTAGTATTAAGTGTGAGGAGGCTAAGGCAGATTAAGGTGGATGGCTTTAAAACACAGATCAGACAGGGCGAACGGGGCCAGGCGATAGAGTGACACACAATTAAAGAGCAGGCACAATGGTCCTCACCACCTGCCCACTGGTGTAAATCCACTATACGAGAGCTAATACTGTACTTTATCTGCTGCTAGGGACATCGGATCCTTGTTGAATCGGAATCCTACTGTAGAGTCTGGCATCGGATTTTGTGGATGGGAAGAAGAAGAAGAAGGTCTTTATTTATATGGCGCCTTTCACAGACATGGTCACAAAGCGCTTTACATGAGAGCATTTTACATTCACTCCATACTCGGTGATGATAAGCTACAGTAGTAGCTTCAGTTTCCCCCGGGGTAGACTGACAGAAGCGCTGTCGCGACTGCACACATCTGCGCCAACGGTCCCTCTGACCACCTCAATGCATTCACACACACGTCATTTAGCCTGGCCTATTGTACATATTTTTTGTGGTAGGGGAAACCGGAGTACCCGGAGGAAACCTACGCAGCTTTCAGCTTCCCAGAGCAACATCTGGGAACTTATGCTGTAATGCCGGAGGAACCCTGCCTACTGACAACAAGGACTGGACGGTCTGTGATCTCGGCCCGTCTGCTGAGGGACTCCTTCGGCCCTGGGTCTCTATAGCCTGTCCGTGCATGATGAGTAGGATTTAGCCAGCTTCAACTCGACATAATGGTGTTGCTTTAGAATTGTAATTGTACTCAAATAATATCTAGCATAATCAGTAAATGTTCACCCTTGCCAGTCCCGTCGCCAGAAGTCACTGGGGGGCATATGAAATCTAATCATCACATTAAACAGAATCAACAGCAAATATGACCAGACCAATAGTGGTACCACTGCCTGCAACATAAACAGAGCGCGTGGCTCGGTCAGTCTTTTTTCTAGCTTTCAGCGACAGCCCCAGTGTCTGAAAGTAAAACGCACACGAATAAATCTGTGGGGTCTTTTCTGCGGACTTAAGCGTGTTGTAGTAAAATACAAATTGCTTGTTACCAGCCTGCACCTGTCACTGCCTTCGCCCTAACACGCTCGCACGAGCCGCTACAGAGGGACGGAGACATGCGCATTGTGCTTGAAGGGCCGACAGAGTAGACTCTCTACTCTCTAGCAGAGATGAACAGGGAATGTTTCTATGACAGGACTTAGCTGACTCCTCCAGCGCCGTGAGGATTGTTAATACGCCTCTATCATTATCAGCTTCTTTCGGTTGGGTTTTATTTTGTGAGCGTAGCTTAGGTAACTGTGTCTGTGGAGACGGAGAAAGAGAAAGAGAGAGAGGGATGAAATGCCGGTCCCCTCTTTCAGTATCAGGGCAGCTAGGCCTACTTGTTATGGAGTCTCTAATAACAAGAATAACATTGTGCAAATGAGTGATACGTATCTTTGGCGCATTCAGTTGCCCTGTGTACGAAATGCGCGGTATAAATAAAGTTTCCTTGCCTTGCCTTTGCCCTATTTGTAGTGGTAATTCTGCAGGCCTTCTAGTGGTTATACGGCGTATACCTGCTCATCACATAGACTACACCACTGGACAAATGGTACAGAGCTTTTCCACCTACATTAGGCACTCAAAGCGCTTTACAGCACTCACCCATTCATACACCAATGTACACAGACACTGGAGGCAAGGTGGGTGAAGTGCCTTGCTCAAGGACACAACGACAGCATGCACCTTCAGGAGGCGGGATTCAAACCCCTGACCTTCCGCTCGACCATCTGCGCGACCGTCGCATCTGTGTCTAGGGGGGCACAAGCATCTTGGGGGACGGGCACGGCCCCCTATGGCCCGCCCATAGCGACGGGTATGACCCTGGCTAAATGTGCTCAGTTTTTTCAGGAAGAAGAAGAGAAGTGAATTGAGACATTTTGTCATTGTCAACCTGGAAGCCAATAATAAAAATCAATAGTGACCTTTTGCTTTTCCAGTGAACCATTGCCAAGCTCATATTGTTTACCTTTACTCTCGTTTGTCATTGATGCATTGTTTGCCTTGTGAATGAAATGCGCGGTATAAATAAAGTTGCCTTGCCTTGTTTTACCATTGATTTCACACAATTTCTAAAATGGTGTGTGGTATTCTTATTCTTATTCTATATTCTTCTTTTTATTCAAATGTTTTATAGAACAGGTTTTTATTAGGACAGCTGTGTTAAGACTTAAGCCAAATCAATTTCACTGCAAGCCGTGTGGCAGATCATTTATAGTGGAAAGGCCAATCGGAAATAGGAAAATACGTTTAGTAGACATATTAACTTTTTATGAGTTGTGAATTCAACTTTCCAACACCAAAGTCCAAACCATAGCCTCCGCCTCCCCTTCTCCACCATGATGTAGAACATATCCTTCTATCGGGTGTTAGCTGTGTTTCTATACATTAACTATAACGCATAGGGACGTGACCTTTCGCTGCAGTTTTCAGCTGAAGTTTTTTTCTCTCCCACTTTTTAATCTGGCAGGCGTTAGGGACCCACGAGTGCCTCCCAGTGAATGCAGTGCCTTCTGAATTATTTAGATAAGTCATGATTGAAACTGTTTCACTGCACCGCCCTTATACCTGCGGTCCTATACCGACACACCGGATTGTTCATTCATTCAATCTACAGTATGCGTCATATGTTTTAGCAAAGCAGAGCGAGCCCTCTGTGACTTCAGCCTTGACTGCAGCATTCACATTTAATTTCATGGTTAACACTGTTCATCAGTGCCTGGACCTGGTAATAGGCTTTTATGTATTCACAGTAATTGTGTTCTTACTCCATTGACTTGATGTCATTTGATGGTTAGTGCAGCTTTGTGTGCTGTCAAACTGAGCTTATCCGTGGGACTATATGAACGTATTGAAAAGGGTGTAAATGTGTACTGTATTCCAGACTCTGCAACCGTGACTCCCAAAGATGACTTAAATATTAGAGAGATGTGAGGATTTCTCCACATGCCGTTGCACACGGATTACTGAAACTACAAACCTCGCTTCAAGTAAACTCAATTCTAGAAATGGTCAAATGAATAGCATTAGGTAGATGTGGAGTCACAGTAGTAAATTGTATTTCCAGTCAAACCAGGAAAAAGTAGAGTCGAGCAGTTATTTTGTCATGGTACATGGTGCGGTCAATTTGTCAAATGCCTTTGTTGTACCCAAGATTTCTTGACCTCTCAATTTCCCCAAATGGCCCAAAACATGGATGGCTAAAGGACTTAAAGTAGTGCAGTAATAGTAATAATGGTTAACAGTGTAGGCAGCCAAAAGGTTAACATCGCTCAAATTTTGAAGCAACAGGGCTGTGAAGGAATTGCTTCCAAACCATATTGTGTGACCTCACAGTGCCACTATTGTCCAATCCTATCTGCATTATATCGTCATAGATTATTTCTGCTCATATACAGAATCACAAAAGTCAAAGGTTAATTGCGCTGACCCCTCAACAATGGCTGCCTCCATCGCTTTGAACGATCGCCCTCCCTGTGTTTATGTACATTTGATTACTCCAGGACCTATTAGACTTGGCACGTCTCTCCTCGCCTCATAAGCCTTGTATTTGCAGTCCCCTCCCTTCACCTCTCACTCTTGCTTTGTTAATGCGCTCGGAGTCACTTGGTTTGGCTGCACCAAGCCATTAGTCAAAACTGAAGCTCCCATTGTTTGTCAGTCGAGGTGCGTGGTGCATTCCCAAGTGCGGTGGCATCAGCTGGGCCATTCCTCAGCTGTAACTTTGTCAGCTTGAGAAAATTAGCTCTGTGCAGTGTTGCCGTGAATATTTTAGTATTCATTTTCTGGAGACAAGGCTCTGCAGGCTTATCCATGATTTGCAGCAGATGATGTCTTCCAGGTTGGGAATATAGTTTCCCCCGTATACTGTTTGTTTGCATGCACGGCAGGTCTGGTTCAACATATTGCTGACAGGGGGGGAGTAGTGTGTATATGAGAGAGGAGAGGCGGCAGCATGATGATTTACTCTGGAGCCATATGCCGGTTGGACAGTACATTTGTGTAATCAAAGAATGCTAAAAAGTTAAAGTGCATATGACAGGTTTTAATGCTTTCGAAAGTATGACTTATTTAGAAGGACAACATCAGTTCCATAGTTATCATTTTATTTCAGTGATAGCAGCAATTTTTATGAAGAAATGTTTGGCAGAAAAGTTATTTTTATTTGAATTTTTAAGCTGCTGACAGGAAGTGACATAGATCAAGGTAAAGTTCCATAGCAGTTTGACTAATTTCCCATTGACTTTTCCTTCCTCTATGGTAAATGGTAAATGGTCTCAACTTATATAGCGCTTTTCCACCTTCATTAGGCACTCAAAGAGCTTTACAGCAAGGATCCAGTCACCCATTCATACACCAGTGTATGCAAAAACTGTGTCTAATGTGCCATATGCAGCGAATTTGTAGAGTTGTTTGAAAGAGCCTACAGAATGAAAGAGCTGACTATGCAACAAACACATACATAGTACATTACTCTACTGAAACGTAATACTGTGCCGGAGTGTACTATTGCCAAAAGGATTGAAAACTTTAGGCTAGAAATTATTTAGCATCAGCAGGCCTTGGGAGAAGAAGAACTCTTTGAAGTGTGTAATTTTGAACTTTTGGTAGAGCGCAGGTTGAGTTGTTTCTTCTTTTGGCAAATTAACAATAGATTACATGCAAAAACGTGCTGTGAAATTCAAAAATAGCTATTGCTTGTATGGCCAATTGCTTTGTTTTTATTACTCAAGCAGAATTGGCTAAATACCCTGAAATCTGCGCCTCTCTCAGAATATTGTCTTCAGGCTTTTTGTTTGTTTTTTTGTGTCTTTTAGCTCCATTATTAAAATTTAGAAGAAAAAAAATAACAAAATAATTTAGTTATTAACAACATAAGCTTTAAAAGCGGCGCTATCCATTAAGGGACTCAGATAAATTGTTAGGAAAAGCTTCCATTTCTAACATTATCATCTTTATATCACCAAAAATAACGGTAGCTTTACTTCCCCGTAATTTAACCAGTGACATTTCCCTAGCAGACACCATGATAAAACTTTTCTCCCTTCAGAGTAATAGTGTACGCTTATAGCCTCGGGCACATCCCTGGCAGCGTGACAGGGAGGAATTAACGAAGAGTGCTTCCTCTAGGTGGAGTTCCAATCCACTGCAGACGCTTTCAAAGTGTAGTTTTAGTGCTCATTTCACCGTGGTGCCAGTAATTACTTTCTCTGTTTGTTTTGGGGTTTAATATAATCAGCTCCAACTTGCAAACCAGCACGGCCCGAGTCCAAATTTTGTTTCAGCGAGTAATACGGGCTTATTGGAGACACAATTGGTGTAAAAACTAATGTTTTCTTATGTATTTGATTTCATTCAAACGGTTTCATTGTAGTCTGGTTATTATGTGTGTAGGTTCTCAAACTGCGATACAGCTTCAAGTGGTTGATACAAGGGCTTCCTCTGGTGGTCTGGGTTTGTTCAATTTAAAGCAAAGCTAACTGGGTCTAATTGATGTATAGATTTGGCTGACTTTATGCTTGAATTGAGTTCCAGGGCTGCCTTTACACATTAATCTCTTACCCCCCCCCCACTTCAACCGAGTGCATTTTCTCCAATTCAGCTTTACCCAAAATCTAAATGCTTTTTGACTGGATAGTTCACAGCCTATAGGCCATTTGAAAGCTAGCAAAATTGATCCGAACAAATCTTTTTCCTCGCATTGTTTCTGTGTTGCCGTCCCTTTTTTTAAATAGTCTTTTATAATCACTCTCTTGTCACTTTTTTGTTGTGTTTTCATCCCATTTCTGATGCTCTTTTGTGGCTTTTTTGTCACTTTTCCATCACATTTTTTGTCAAGTTTTTGATGCTTTTCTGATGCCTTTTTTCAAGAAGCTTTTAGATTTGGGTAGAGCCAAACTCGAGAAAATGCGGTCGGTTCAGCTGGGGTTTAAGAGGTTAAACTATCCCAAGATTTAAGTTTATTTCAGTCAAAAGAGTACTTTCAAAGACACTTAGTTTGTAGTGCTTTACAGGGTCCCCAGGCTCAGCAGAAACGCATACTGCCATTGTGTCCATAGGCAAGACACCTCACAAACCTTGCCTTATTCATTTGAATGCCTGTAAAGTTTGGAGGTTGCTATGTAGAAATTGTCTTTCGCTTCATCGCAAATTCACTGCCAGCCCTGCTCCAGTGACCACCGCTCTGTTGTCAAGGCCTGTCTGCGTTATCCCAGACTTGAAAGATATGCAAATAAACCTTTACGTCTCCAAAACAACCCTGAAGCAGAGCGCACTTATGCTGTGTCGTCTCACCTTGTCGCCTCTGTTCCTAATTGTGTATTTATTTATTTTCTCTCTCTCTCTCTCTTTGCAGTTATGTGGCTGCGGGTTGCTCGGCGTGGGCATCTGGCTGTCCGTGTCTCAGGGCAGCTTCGCCACCTTCTCGCCCTCATTCCCCGCGCTCTCGGCCGCCAACATGGTGATCGGCGTCGGCGCCATCGTTATGGTTACGGGCTTCCTCGGTTGCCTCGGCGCCATAAAGGAGAACAAGTGCCTGCTCCTGAGCGTGAGTTTCATTCACATCAACCATGCACCGCCAGTATTTATGATGATAGCCCAATGCTCGGGGGCCAAAAGAGCCTGTATTCCTCTCCTATTTTGAAAAAGGAGGTCGTAGAAACATGTGCTGATTCCGTGCACTGCTCCTTATTGCCTCGGTGTGTCGTGCGCTTCACCCTCTAACTACCGCTCTCAACTCTTAACCAGAACAGAATGGCGTGATAAATAATCAAAGCCGGTTGAGTGCGCAGTTTAAAACATATTGACGTGTTTTCCAACTCTGTGCCAAAGTCAGCCACAAACATTCCTTGAAACCATGGGGTTCAGGGACCTTTTCATGTGTTAGTAGCATCACAAGGAACTAGCATATTTTCCGGTCTATAAGTCGCTCCGGAGTATGAGTCGCACCAGCCAAAAAAATGCGTAATGAAGAAGAAAACACATTTATGAGTCGCTCCGGAGTATGAGTTGCACCAGCCAAAAAATGTGTAATGAAGAAGAAAAAACATTTATAAGTCGCTCCGGAGTATATAAGTCGCACCAGCCTTGGCATGGAGGTGTAACTGCACCGTTTACAACCCTCTCCCGGCAGCACGTTGTTCAAGCTCTCCATTGCGAACTCGTTCCTCTATCTGTGGCCATTGAGCTTTTACCCTACGATTCGTTTTCTTCATTGCAGTTAGAGTAACCTCCGCTTTTCGACAGTCCCTCACAAGTTTCTCGCTCACTCGAAGCTTTATTCCTGCTGCTCGATTACCATTTTATTTAATCTTGAGTGGTACTGGTACGCAAGCCTGGAGCGCCCTCTAGCGGCTGTCAGTGTGAAAATAACAAACATGTGAAATTATATATTTTGATATGTAAGCCCAGCCAAACTATGAAAAGAAGTGCGACTTATAGTCCGGAAAATACGGTACATATCTATCCAAATGTGTCTTTTACAATTCAGTGACAAACATTTTCATTTGCCCCTGGAGCAGAAATGTAACGCTTGACTGATGAATGCAAATCCGTGTAATACGCTGACCCCGAAAAACAAGCTCACATCTAGTAAGGTCGCTCTGCCTTGTCTTTAAAAGTACTAACGAGTGTGAAAAATGTACGCACCGCCTTTGTCGAAAATGATTTTCAGTGTGTTTTTTTTTACCAAATATCCCAGGGTTTACTGAGAAAGAATCATTAATGTCCATGTCTTTCAAACCTTTTCGAGATATTGTAATGCATTTGGCTCTCACTCTCTAAGACTTGCTTTCAGTGAATGACATTTTTTTACACACAGGAAGAAAGTAGAGCCACGCAAACTGGGTACTGTCTTAAGAGTTGCCCGAAGTTATTTTGAGTGGTCTGGTCAAGCCGAAACAAGGCAATATAAACCGCATTGTCACAAGGATGCAGCCTCTCACACGCACCTCCGCTCGGGGTGCTCACCAGAACATGTCCGCATATTTGTGGTTGCCTTTCAGGTGAAACTACACCAGGTGCTCGCAACCGACAGCGAAGGTCGGCCCTGCATTTTACTAAACCCCAGGGTGCTCAGCAAGTCGCAACATTAGCCTGGAGAGTGTTCCTTAGATGGCGCGCTGCAGTAAAGCCACTTAATTTTTACCGGCTCCACAATTGTACATGTTCTATTATTCATTACAAAGAATTCCCCATTTCCAGACATGCCACTGTGCGCGCCAAACTTGTACAAAGTGTTTTTTATCTTTAAGCGGCCCCACGTTAATTACAAAAGTTCAGCCCCTGGAAGGAATGAGGTTAGTCGCCACACAAAAGCACTTTCATGTATAGGAACTTTGAATTGGAGGTGAGGTTTTTGAGGCGCGGGGTTCTTAACGTCACAAACAGTCCAATCCCTTGAAGCTCTTGCGTCAGTCAGAAAGCGATTCCAAATCCTCAGCTAACCCTAACATCAGCTCCTTTCACCTCCGTCACAGCAGTGAATCAGAGAGACGGCAGCAGGGGTTAGAAAGATCAAATGTGCAAAAAAAGGAGAGTTCTGAAGACTCTCATTAAGCCAGTTTTATAATTTTTCTGCGGCAGTAATTGAGCATTTTGTGACCGGCCCAGATCGAGAACTGAGCTTTGCTTCAATTGTTGATTCGATCAACAAAGACACTGGAGGTGGTTTATATTTTAATAACCTCCAGGCTAATTACTGCTGCCAGATTGGTGATGTCTTTGCCCACAGTGATTTGTCTCTTAGAAACTTCACAAACTCAAGATGTCATTTTGATTTTCTCTCAGTAAATGCCATAATCAAACAAATATATTCTGGGGCAGCTCATTGTCTTGATACAAATCAGTGCTCTGTATTTTGCCCATAAGTTCAGACTTCATTCTTAATTTGCAAGTAGCTGTGGAGATCTGCACTTGCTAACTTTCGAAATGACCATTTTACAAGCTGGGTTTCATGTTAAATTGGGACCATGCAAACAACTATTCAATCCAAACCTTGCTTCTTTTGAATGGTTAACAATAATGTGACGCTCATGACCGAAAACTGCTCTTTTAAATGCTTTGAACACGCACTAAAAATGATTTGGCAGACATATCTAGCTTCCTTTCTCTGTGCCTTAACGTAGGCCGTAACGTTTTTCAAAGGGTAAAAATTAGTCCCATTGTGATTTTGGACCATTTGAATAAAAAGGTGCCTGTCAGAGATTAGGTCCTTTGAGTTATCTGTATGGCCTTATAAAATGAAAAATATCAGTATATAAATGAACCAGTCTTTGAACGACTCTTTGAAAGTCCTATCACTGACTGACCAGTAACTGTGATGGTATGTTCCAGGTTATGGAAGTTGTTGATTTTTCCACTCAGTTCGGAATGAAAATAACACATGTGCATGCGCTCCATGGGCCTAATTATATGTATGTGTCTGCCCGGCTTTGATTTAAAATGTATGTGTTTGTCCAGCAAAATTTGATATTTGGTAACTAATTGTATTGAGAATGAGGAGTCGCGTGCCGAGTTGGGGTGATTTGGGGGGGGGGGCTCTGAGCCTGTGGGACGTGTTGAACGCCGATTAGGGGCATACCCCCAGAATTTCACGCATTCCTCATATTCCAGAGCACTCTAAATTTTGCACATTTACGTTTTCGGCGAGACAGAGACGGCTCTACGAATACGACAAAGAAAAGGAGGAAAGTAAAGCAATGAGATAAGGCGAAAGAAAAGGGCCTTTACAGGAATAAGCTCATACCAAGCGCAAAACAGCGGTATTTGGAGAAGCTTGACATCCAAAACATCGACCCATACGAGCTCCCTGCAGCGGAATGGCAAAGAGACCTGGACCATTTACCTCCATGCACATACATGGACATAGTAAACTACCTTGTATTTGGTGTAAGTTACTACACGATGCAGGAGTTCAAAAGCCACAAGTCTTTGGAAAGTTACGAGACTTTCTGCTGTGCTGGGTGCAGGACTTGGCTCTACAAGCCTCCAGCTGGTGAAAACAGCGTTATACTGGCAAAAGTAACTTTCTTCACATGCGTTTTAGTGTGTTGTAATTATATTGCATTTAGCGGACACTTCTTGCCCAAAATGACAAAGTAATCTGTGCCGTGACGACAACTCCTCATTCTCAATAGCCCCAGTCACAGACGTCTCTCACTGGATTAGAAATATTCAAAACACTGGACATGTCCTTGTGTATCCTACCCATTCTGTCAATTTTCTGCCGAACTACACTCAACAAAAATATAAACACAACACCTTTGTTTCTGCTCCCATTTTTCATGAGATGGACTTAAAGATCTAAAATTCATACCAGATACACAATATTACCATTTCTCTCAAACATTGTTCACAAATCAGTCCAAATGTGTGATAGTGAGCACTTCTGCTTTGCTGCGATAATCCATCCCACCTCACAGGTGTGCCACATCAAGATGCTGATCTGACATCATGATTAGTGCACAGGTGTACCTTATACTGCCCACAATAAAAGGCCACCCTAATATCCAGCAACTTTGCACAGCCATTGAAGAGGAGTGGACCAACATTCCACAGGCCACAATTGACAATGTTGCACTGCATGAGGCAAATGGTGGTCACACCAGATACTGACTGGTTCTGAGTCCCCAGACCCCCACTAAAGCAAAAATCTGCACAGTTCAGGGTGGCCTTTTATTGTGGGCAGTATAAGGTACACCTGTGCACTAATCATGATGTCAGATCAGCATCTTGATGTGGCACACCTGTGAGGTGGGATGGATTATCTCAGCAAAGCAGAAGTGCTCACTATCACACATTTAGACTGATTTGTGAACAATGTTTGAGAGAAATGGTAATATTGTGTATCTGGAATGAATTTTAGATCTTTAAGTCCATCTCATGAAAAATGGGAGCAGAAACAAAGGTGTTGCGTTTATATTTTTGTTGAGTGTATTTGCACAGACTTTTTTCTTTGCGAAGGAAAATACAGGACTATCTGGCTGCAACAGCAAGCTTGGAAACCCTTTAAAGTGTGAATCGCTGCAAGTGAGAGCATACGCCCACAAACGGCGAAAAACAAACGCGCACACAGTCTCGTCTCCAGTCGTCAGAGTGCACCAGTAATTTGTGCAAACAGAGGCTCTCCGTTTAACGCACCACAACAGGACAATGTGACAAACAGAGTGTGAAGGCGCAGCAGCGATAGACTAAAAGCAACAGACCGCACACTCAGCCCACCACAAAGTCATTCATTTAGAGTTTGGCACAAATTAGGCTCCCAACACTTCTTCCAACTCCAAGTCTGGAATAATAGGATTTCCTCAAAAACTTGTTCTCATTCCGACAGAGTTCATAAGAGGTTGGTCGATGTGGAGATCAAACATGAAGGAGCACCCTAAGTTAAAATCTTATTGTTGTATTTCTTTTTTTTTTTAACACATGTGGACTCCATAGATTTTATTGAGAAATATCGTTTGGTTTTGAGAGTCAGACCTGTCAAAGTCCCTTCCAAAGGTTTTCAGGAGAAAATAGAAAATAACACAGTACACAGTATACTGTATCGGGATTCCTTCCTCAAAATCATAAATATATATTTTTTTTAAGTTAGTGTAAAGACTGGACATTTTTATCTTGTCTTGTCTTTATCTTGTCACACTACAATGGGAGAAACATGTAAATGGCTCTTGAATTTACATTTACAAATCTATAGAGACGTGCTTATCCAGTGAATTCATTCAATACCATAACCTAACCTAAAAGTGATTGACTTGCAAGGTTACATAATTTGTATTCAATTCAGTGTTCTTTAGTGAGACTCTTCTCATCTCGAATGGCACATCTGATTACAACCTATCTTTTAATGAGACTCAAACACGTGCTGCCAAATGGGTCAATGAACTCAGTATTTTTGAACTACTTTTGAAACATCAGACATCAACAACATACAGTGCAATCGTCAAACCTCGCAAGCTCACCGTCAGTGCCTGCTTTACATTTATTATCGCACAGTTTTCCGGTGTCCTGCCAGTAACCCGTTTGCCCTGTGCTCAAATGGCTCAGAAGAAACCATTTCACCAGTTTATTTGCCTTGGCCTTACATGACAGTTATTTCAACACGTCTCTCACTGTTTCTCTGACAGTTCTTCATCGTCCTGCTGATAATTCTCCTGGCAGAGCTCATTCTCCTCATCCTCTTCTTTGTGTACTCAGATAAGGTATGTCCATTCTCCTTTTCATGTGATGTGTGAATCTGTTATTGTTGTTATGCTTCAGCAATGTTTTCTTTTTCGGAGCTATAGCACTGCAAAGTTCACGGAAAAGGTGGCCAATGCATTGAATCATCCAACATAGTGGTTTGAAAGCCGCTTGTCTCACCTTTATGCTCTCTCACCACGGCCAGGACCACACACACCAAGCAATAAAAAGGTGTTAGCGTGGTAAACATAGCAGTGGGTCAGTTGCTTTACTGGTTGAACTGGTAGTTATTTTGAGTGTTTCAAGGTTAGGCCTTCAATGTCATCAATCTTCCAACAGAAATGCAGAGTAATCCCAGCCAGTTGGCTCTTTGTAATTGGTCCCAAACGCGTTTCCCATGACCCTTTGCGTGTGTCCCATTAGTGCGCCTGAGGATGCAACAGATGACGTCTGCAGTCCTTCTTTGACGCTCATCAATCCTCAGATGCTTGTCTTTCCGAGAGAACACTTTTTTCCCCCCATGAGTTAATTCATGTGCATGTTATTTGATCAATGTCAAAATATCATAATCAGATTTGTAGTTGTTTTGAAGTTTGAATGAATATTAAGGATTTAAGAATAAAATCTGGCATTCACCTTTGCGGCTTTGGTAGCAACAACACCTTTTTTTCTATGATAATTTGGCTGTCAACTTCCTGATTTATTTACTAGTTTTTTGGCATATTGTCTTTGTTTTCTCTATATTTTTCTTAGTCCATTTGTTTTGCAGGAAATCGGAAATTCTAAATACAAATGTACGTTTTAAATACAGATATATAGAAGTGTGCAGGACAACACATAGAAACTATATTATAAACTATAATCCGGTGCCACGTTAATGCCTCTATACTGTATCTTCTGTGCCTTCAATAAAGAGTAAGTAAGTATGTTAGTCTGAACCGATGAGTTTTGAGTGTCGGTGGCAAGGCTGTGGATAGCTTTGAATGTGAAGAGCAATTTAGTTTTTTGTATTTATTATTTAGTGAATGCTGTCGACATCATGTATGGATATAGGAGTTAGCTTATTGTGCGTTGCCTTTTGCATGTATTGGGATGCCATGAGTTAGCGGGACTATCCGAACAATTTTTCTTCTTGCATTTGTCATTGATTGATCTCTTCTCTTTACACATTCAAAGTCATATGCCCGGCACCACAGGACACTGTCTAATTCCTCACCCTTTGTTCTGAAGTCATTGCTTGAACTCGGTCTCAGCCGCCGGAATTCATTTAGCAGCCAATCCATTATTAGATTTGGATCAGGTCTCGCAGGCACCCACACTCTGTCTGGAGTAAATATGTCTGTTACCTTATCTCTCCAAATATTGCCAGCTAAACCTCTGAGTGAAAAAAAAAAGTCAGAGCAAACCTTGTGATCTTGTCTTGAGAATTTCAAACAGACATGCTCTCAACGTTTCTGGTACATCGTCATAACTGTGAAGTTGGACTGCGATCACAGAAGTGGCAGGATAGAGATGTCTATTTCAGAGATCAAATAATTCTGATGGAGGAGTATCCTGTTATGAGGACCCCTAGTGTGCAGTGCCATATTTTGTGTTCACTTGGCAAATTGGAGCTTGTTTACCCAGGATTCATTAAAAGTGAAGATAAGACAGCAACAAATACTTTTGTTTGCATGGCCTCCACATGTCATTGACAAAGCTTTAACTTTGCAAGAATGGAATTATGTTGATCATATTAAAAACAGGAACTAAACAATTCAAAGCTTAGATAATAGTAAGGATTTGTGTTTTCGCGTGCAACTCTCCAGTGAGATCTGGTATGCCGTGCGAGCTCCCCTCCCCTCCGCCGCTACAGGGACTGATCAGAGGAATCACTAATTCACTTCTTCTATTTGATCTCTTAATCACAAGGCATTTATTAAAGAGTCTGGAAGTCTTGTAGATGGCAGCCTCTTTAAAACGTGTATAGACACAGGGCCCACGTAAAAAAAACAGATCTCTTAGTCTTTCAAATGGGACATAATTTAGTCATGAGTGACGCCCGCGGAAGCTCTGATCCTTCAGGGTGACAAGCTGTCGACGAGATGTGGAGCAGTGAGGAACATGCTGCGGGAGCAAGGATTAGTTTAACTTGTATTTTTATACAACTATATCCTGTTCCTGCGTTTAAGGTTAAATCCTAGCTCACGGGTCCTTCTTTTCTCAATGGAAATGAGTATTTATTGTTTCTGTGCTTAGTTCATAGATCTCTGAAAGCCCTCAATAGTAAACAATTGGCCAGGTGCTATAGTCTAACCATAAACCATAATTTTCTTACTAGTAGAACTTCAGAATGAAAAGTTGTCTAAAAGTAAAAAAATAGTCTAGATGACAACTTAAAAAATAAATACAAAATATGCCTGGGCGCAATGCTCCCTCTAAGCTGGGCACATGTGCAATTTCCAGGGCTGAAACAACTAATCAACTAATGGATTGATCGACAACTAATCTATTATGAAAATAGTATTTTAGTAATTGATTAATCGTTTTCTGGGTCACACAGACTCAAATAGAGCAAAAATAAAAATGATGAAAATGTACTTTGTTTTTATATTTAGGGTGTTTTGTACAATTTCATAAACATAGCACTTAGAGCCATGTACTTTAAGTTTACTCCATTAACACGTCCTCAAGCCGCGCCACTTTTCCTTTATGTGATAAAAAAAAAATATATAACTTTCATACACCATTCACAGCCAAGCGATTAATTGATTAATTGTAAAAAATAATCGGTAGTTGCAGCCCTAGAAATTACGCACCTCTCCCTTGTCGCCTGCGTACAGAAAATCTATGCTGGGGCAAAACATTTTAAACAATTTACAATGTTGGCCTGAAAATAAAATCTGAGTATGGCTGATAGACGCACTAATCAACAGTCCTCACAGTGCTGGAGGAGTCCCGTAGTATTGTCTCCCCGTCACAGATGCATTCCCTGGCCTGTTCATCCTCCGACCTAGTCCTCGATGTCGGCTCATCTTTGTGCTTTGCTTCCTCCCTCTGCAGGGGCTCGTGACAGCGACTTTGGGCAAAAGCAGTGACAGGTGCAGGCTGGTAACATGCAATCTGTATTTTACCACAAAGCCGTGAAGTCCACAGGAAAGACTCTGTAGACCATTCAAAGCGAGCGTTTTACACTCAGACACTGGAGCTGTGCTGTCACTGGAACAGGCTTGAAAAAGTCGATGCCCCATCTCATTTTGTAAACACCCACATCGCTGTCTGAGTAATGCAATCTCTTCTTCATTGAAAACATTGTCTAAAAAAGAGTCCACGAACCAGCGCTCGCTTTACAGCACGACTTGTCCAGCTGTGTGTGAGGGGTTGAAAATACAATTTGCAGCACTATTTTTGGCATCTGTCCCGACACTGTACAGCCTCATTTATCCACAGCCTGTAAATAAGATGAAAAATACTTAGGATTATTGCTATTTGCTTGTTATTTTAATAACATTTACTACACAGTATGTCTTATAATTTATTTCATTGTATGTGTTAAATTTTATGTTATAGTACATCAACAATAAATGTCAAACTGTACGCGTCACTGACGGCAGGTGAACAGGGGCCTGTAGATACTGTCACTGCATCGAACAGTTTGTGGATGCAAAACAACTTTCTCCAACTAAACTCAGACAAAACTGAGATCATTGTTTGTGGCCCACAGACACAAAGACAAAGTGTTATCAGTCACCTTGAGTCTCTCTCTCTAAAACCAAAAAATCAGATTAGAAATCTAGGAGTAATCATGGACTCAGACCTGAACTTATACAGCCACATCAAAGCAATAACATCATCAGCTTTTTACCATCTGAAAACATTGCTAAGACCTGTGAACTCTTTGAGTGCTGTCTTGGGAAACCTAATGTTTAAATGTTTATGTCGCCTGAATGATTGAAAAAAAAAAGGTTATGCTGTCAATTGATTCATTTTTTTAAGCCGCACTTGTGAAATTCTTTGCGGCAAATTTTTCTTTAATATTTATTTTCATTATAAATACTTGGCCGACATAAAACACTTTAATTTCAAGCATTTGCTTTAAATAAACAACTAAATATTCACAGTTTCATAACTCTACGGGAAACGGCCGACAGCTATAACGGGGATCTCCAAGCAGCAGCTCTCGCTCAACAATAATCACATTTTTACACATTTTCTTTGGTGCTGAACATTTTGAAACTTTTAGGTTCATAAAGTAGAAAGAACAAAGTAAATTTTTTTTTTGTTGAAATAGCAGAATTAGATGAGTCTCTTTGATGCATAAGTAGCTCTCTGTCACTTTTCTTACATAAAAGTAGCTTATCATGCAAAAAGGTTGGACACTCGCAATATAAGTAAGTAAGTAAGTGCTTTATTGTCATTGTACAAGCGTACAACAAAATAGTGTTCAGGTGTTAGTCCTGATATGTAGTTAATACAAGAGCTTTGTCTTTAGGTGATATGAAAACATATGATAAGACACCTCGCAGCTGTGGAAACATTGATATGACTGCCTCAGAAAGTTTTTCACTAAAAACGGTGCTCAAAATATATATATATATATATATATATATATATATATATATATTATTATTTTTATGAAACCACAATACAGGGAAGCCTCTGTGAATTGTCGAAATCCACCAGGCAGGACCACCTAACCCCTGCAAAGGGCCATACTGGTGTGACCATAGTGCGCATGTCGCTCACAGTGGTCTAAACTCTACAGGACTGCTCAGGGAGTTTGTGTGTTTGCTCAGACACATGAAATAATAAAGGGGAACATGGCCTGGACGACAGAGTGATTACACAGACTTAGTTTAGCAATGATAAAAATGGTGACCTCAGCATAAGTAAGTGGTTTGCTCAAGAATGACAGTGTGTCACTTTAATTTACTGGAAGATCACAATAACGGATATATTAACAATTTACTGTTGTGTCTGTCCACCTGTTGTATATTCAGCGTAATGCTTTGTTTAGGTAATTTTGTAATATGAAAAAGCTATGAAAATAAAACTGAATGCACCTGAATAGTAAAGATTTCCTCCATGATACTATGGCCAATCTGCACTATTACACAGACTCATTACTCTGCTGCCCCAATGGGACCCCTGTTTATTTCCCACATAACACCCGGTGGTAAGAGAAGGCTCTTTGATTAAATGCCATGTGAAGGCACTGGTATAATAAAAGCCAGCCCCACAGTTAGCAGCCAGCTGACTCCAGCAGATGGCTTGGGCCAAACCAGATTAGGCCCATTTGTCTTTAACGCCCTGACCTCATTGTGCTTCTACCGACCCAACGTACCACTCCAACCCAGGTTTATTAGCCCGAATGGGGAAGCGAGACCTGGCCATGTAGAAAAGAGCGTATGAATACAGGGCAGAGGCAGAAGGAGGAGAGGTATAGAAAACAGAAAGCCGGTGAGCAGAGCAGGGACTGACAGGCTGGTGTGGGAGGGGGCAAAATCACATGTTTTATTCTATAACATTAGTAGCAGCTCTAGTGCACACCAGGTGACTGCACGGTGCATTCACTTCACTTATCATCAGAAAACCGTTTTCTCAGCATTCTGGTGCTGTAACAGCTACACCACAGGGCTGGAGACGCACTTACCTTTAAGAGCTCATTATTTATAAAGCATTTTAATCAGTGCCATGTTGGAGGTAATTTCCGCTGCTTCTTTGACAATCCCTGAACACAATGTAACTTAAGATACAGTATACAACTGGACCCCAAGGCTTTAGACTGCTCTCACAAGGCTAGAGATATTAGCAAGATTGTGTGCCACACACCAAACTTAAATGAGATACCATTGTTGAATTTGGAATCTGACAATGCTATGAATGATCAAATGAAAAAGGTGCCAACATAGGAGTTTAATTCTCTGGTGTGAAGTAGGGCTGAAAGATATATCGTTATCGTATCGATATCGAGATATGAACATTCAAGATATAAATATTGCAAAAGAAAAATATATCGTTATCGTATTTATATCGAGATATGAACATTCAAAATATTAAAATCAAGATAGCAAGATATAAACAATATAGACTTTCATCAATAAAACTGCACTCTTTTGTATTATGATTTTATTTTTCTGAAAAATGCTTAGTTTTTACCTAACCCATAGTTATATCGTATAGATATCGAGATATCTGGCATGAATATCGAGATATGAAATTTTGTCCATATCGTTCAGCCCTAGTGTGAAGTATACTGTAACTTTATCAGGTGCATCGTATTGTATCTGAGGGTATCTACTTTGAGGCCCTTCATCGCCATAATTTTCCTTGTCCACTTGCCATGCATCTCATCAGTGGCAACTTGTAGCACATGAAACTGACCTTTTGTAATATCATATCCTCTGTTTTTGTGTTTCTCTTTATCTTCAAAGCTCCTGATTCTTCCTCCTAACAGCCTATATCATGAGCGCAGGCGTCGCTCATGTCTACATTTGTAAAGTGGCACTACTGCGCTCCCCGGTCATGCCTTATTTTCCAGACCAATTACTGTGGAGCAGTGGGGGCTCTGCTGAGTGGCCCAGCCCCGGGCGCTGGCACACACTCACAGACTGGGGATTTAAAGTCTTCTATTTAATGATGTGCTGTTGGGGACCTCTGCCTCTGATGCTGCCTCTCTCAACATCATTATTACATATCAGGCCATTTCAACCCACTTGTTCAAAGGCATGCTAAAACAGTTAGCTACACTTGTTTGGGCTCGGCATGAACCAACAGCAGTCAGGAAGGGAAAGTAAACGAGTCCTCCAAGATGTTGGGACAATTGACCTGGACTCTTGACAATCGCACAGGTTCCTGTGGGTATGAGGTCAATACAGTGCTGTCTATTTTTTGAGGGCGCTGTATTTTAGAAATGTGTCTGACAACAAACAGTTAACAGCATCTTTTGTTTAAATTTATCATTCATGCTAAGAATGGTCGAACGAGGTGCACTCATTTTAATTAAGAGTTTCAGTATATCCAGAAATAGAAATGTACTTGAATCTGATTCAGCAACTATGAATAATAGTGGCTAAAACATTAATTTGCCTTCTACAAAATATATATTTTTTACAATGATTTTTCTTCTTTTGAATAACATTTTGGTTTATACTGTAGCCGCACAACATTGAAGTGACTTTTCCCTCTGACAGAGCACCCCCATTGTCCCATTTGCCACAATTACAGCAAAAAAACAGTCTTGTATTATTTGTCTTTTCCTTTTTGTTCATTGTTCAATGCACCATGTCTGCCAAACACCTGCGTTACCTTTTGACTTTTGTGTTTTCATCGGATGAAAAGAGCACAGGAGCATTAAAAACAAATTTTCTAAATTGACAGAACTGACTTACCTACCCCAGATGGGTTGTTATTTTGCCTTATTCCTTGGGCATTTGGATTTTGCTTATTTGCCGAACCTCCAGCTTCTACTTCAAAGAATTGGAACTCCGCTACATTGTGATTACTGTAAAATATGGCAGCAGGGATTCCAGGGAAACGTGGAGAAGATTTAGCACAATGCACTAATTGCTCTTCGCTCTAACTGTACGCCCCACTGTGCATAAGCATCAGGTGTGATAAGTGAGCAGTTTTCAGCAGATTTTTTAAAGATAATATTGGTTTGTGAGTCTATAGGGAGAGACTAATGAGAAAGGAGAGGAGGGAGGTTCAGTATATATTATAGTTGATCTAAAACTGTTGAACTTCCCTAAAAACTGCAAAGGAATTGACTGAATATAATGCTTTACTTTAAGTTATAGTAAAATTGGAAATTGTGATGTTTAATGAGTGTAAAAAAGACTGCTGGTGCATCTGAATCGAGCACGTTGGTAAGAGGTCAAACTGGATGTGTATCAGTGTCCGCCATGATAAGAAGCGTCCAAATAGGTCACTTCGGAAGGAGGCAGGGAAACGAGCCTTAATGCTTCCTATCATATCTTCTTTAGCATAGGGACCTCTGGTGGTTCCGCACCAGTGGTTAGGACCTATGTGCCATCCCAAAAGCCACCGCACTGCCAATCCCCCCACACGCACGATTAATGCGCAACCACTGTTGATTGACAGCCACACATTTAATTTAATAATTCAAAAAAAGATTCTGCACAAGCTTTATACAACCATAAAATAAATGTTAGTCACCACAGCACAGTCACATCTCACTGTTTTAAAGAGCCTCCGCAGTAAATGGCCTAAATGAAGGCAGTTTGTGCTTTTGCTTTTTGCAGTTTTTATTTGTGTGATGAAGCTGTGGAAGGTAAATCTGAAACGGCTTTTTACCATCATATGTTTTCTGTGTGGCTTCATATCGTTATTGTGGTTCATGTTTGAGTAATTAAAGTCAATGGCTGCTGTAGGAGTGTTTTTTTGTAATCCAATACTATATGGGTGATGTAGTTTTTGTAGTTTTTTGTGAAACAGCTGTTGGTGATGTCACTTCCCTTGGTGAGGACTGTCGGAATGTGCAAACGCAGCTGAAGCTGTAGTTGCTAACAACATAGGAGCTTTTATTGATGGAATTCGAAAGCAGCCCACAAACCCAGACACTCCAACAAAAAATGAGCAGCAGGACATTGTTAACCTTTGTCATGATTTTGTTTTAGGTTGAAAGTATGGTAACAACATTATGTCCTCGCATCAATAATATTGGTGACCAAACTAAACAAATGTAAATAGAAACCTAATACATTACATAGCAGTGTTCAGGAAACCCAGTCTCCTGGCAGATTGTCCAACAACAGCAGTTTCCTGATAGGGCTTCATAAATATAACTGATTTACAAACAGGAACAGTCCTAATTTGTTTCAATGGCCAGTGGCCACTG
Source organism: Proterorhinus semilunaris (assembly GCA_021464625.1). Taxonomy (NCBI): domain Eukaryota; kingdom Metazoa; phylum Chordata; class Actinopteri; order Gobiiformes; family Gobiidae; genus Proterorhinus; species Proterorhinus semilunaris. Next base: position 13,952,608 of record CM038356.1, on the reverse strand, counting down.
AACAAATATGAAATGCTGACAAGTGGCATTGTTGGTAATTTTGCTCTTGTGCGTATTAGAGATAAGAGAAGATAGTACCAATGCCAGGTAGGATACAATTTGTGTAGCCATTTTTCTTGTGTTATGCCTAAAAAAAAAGCACCCAAGTGCAGTCTCAATTTGGTCATTTCGCTGATGTCCATTAAGTAGCGCCTTGACAGACAGATTGTCTGCTACAGTCTCTTGTAATCTCCTGCTGTGACACAAACAAACAGAAATTTGAATGGAAAGCACACTCTTCTCCTTCCTCCTGCCTTTGTGGGCTCATGTCGATCCATTTCCTCTCCGTCTGTGGCTTAAAGCAGTTTGGGTAAAAAGCTTCAGAGCCGATGATGGATGTCCTGTCCTGGATCGCGAAAGCCGCAGGGAGCCTTAACTTAAAAAAAAAACTTAGTTTTGTCATATAAACAAAACATTTTTTTTATTATGACATCTCAATGCTAGTCTATTTTTGTAAGACGGTTTACAATGGCTTATTTCAATATGTTGTTTTGTGCAGCCTATAAAAGCATTATGTGTGAGATATTTTGACACCAATTATTCAAAAACGGTTTGCTTAATACTCGTAGCATTCTTCGGACAATTTCGGACACATTGATACTGTCAACTCTAGGCAGGAACTGCAGAGAAATTAGATGCATAACTTACAAACATTTATGTCTTTACAATAAACAACCTGTAGATCAATTGGCTCATTATTTAGCCTGAAAGGAGTTTTGTAGCAATACAGTTTATGTGATACTGAGGCTGGAATCCTTACACATTTTTGCTAATTTTGAGAGACCACTGCAGTGTAAATGAGGTCACACTTGATCCACTCTGTTCTTACAAAATAGGGACTTATTAATCAGGGCTGTCCAGGATCTCACTGATTACACTATCATCATTGTGATTAAATTAAGGATATATCCTCAGAACGCGCCTCATTTACATTTAGATTACATTTAATCACTGGTAACTTATTCAATTTCCTTCTATATCAAACATCCATGAAGAAGACCAGTGTAACTTGGTTTCATGCTGAAACATCTTTATCTATCTTTTAAATATTTGTTTTCTTTAGTTTCGACCAATAAATAAAGCATTTCCTTCTGTCACTTTCCCTTCAAGGCCAAGCCACGTAGCTAAACCAGATAAGGACTGAGCTCTCTTGGTCATATTTTGCATAACAATGACTTTCAGAATGGTAAACAACTGCACACACATACCCCTCCCTAACCACGCCCCCGTCATTCTGCGTCTGCCTCAACACGTTTCCTCCGCCCCACCCGGATTCCATGGGGAATATACAGTACACGTGACTTCGTGTACTGTATATTCCCCATGTCTTGATGTTTTTAGGTATGTGCTTTGCCTTAACTTAACCTGACTGTAATTTTGCATATCTTCATTTGTAAGGCGCATTGAGTTGCCTTGTGTACGAAATGCGCGGTATAAATAAAGTGTCCTTCCCTTGCCTTGTACGGATTTAATGTGTTTTCCAAGTCGATGTCAGGTGTCTTTCTCAGCTGCCAGATAGAGAGTTAGGAATTTAATATAGTCAAGTGAAAGAACATTAATAGTTATGAAAGTGGTTATGATTATTTATGTTATGGTTGGAAGCACGATTTTTTTTTTTTTTTTTGAGACTCCTGGAATACACCCTGAAATCATCCCTAGAAAACCGATCGTGATGAAAACATCTGATGATGAGAACTGCACGTTGGTTTTCTTCATCAGTAAAAATAGGCTAATGCTACACAGCTGTGTATGTTTGGAGAAAATGGGTCAGAGCGTTGTGTGATCAAATCCCTGTTTGCTCTGCCTTCGTTTGTCTGCCTCTCGTTAGTGCCATATCTGGATCATTACGTTTCATTTTTAACCAGCCGCAGCGGAAAGAAGAAAGTAGACTTCGTAACACTACCAAGAGTTTTTTTTTTTTTTTATATTGTACTGTAGCAAGTCGGCACTGTCTTTGTTCGGAAGTTACCGTGGTACAAAGCCAGTAATGAGATAAAGTGTATTTGAACTTCTACATGAGAAAGGTTTAAAATCGGGAACAAAAAGGGCCATTTCTCGTGATCACCTTTCAAACGCGAGATGGAGAATGTTTCAAAGGGGACTCTGCGAGATTCATGAGGACTAAAACATGCCAGGGAAGTCTTAATTAGTCCGCTCAAATTCGGTCGGTCCCACTTAATGTTTAATTCAGCAAATAGGTTCTAAATCCAGCAGCTTAAGAAGAAGGGGATGCGGCTTTTGTTTCATCATAAAATCCTGTAGACATTCCAGCACTTAATCTACTCGTACGGGACAAAGAGGGCTGCGAGCTTAGTCCGTGCATTTTTGTATACAGATAATTAGCCAAGTAAATTTAGACTCAATTGCAATTAGCATCCAGGAAAAAAAGACAAAACCAGCTATACATAAACAAATAGTTTTTTAAAAGTGAAGTTAAGAGACAGGAATAACTACTTTTTAATGAGTGGTGCTGGTAGTTGTAGTAGTAGTGATAGCAGTATAAGTAGAAGCCATGTCGCTGAACGTTGTGCAAATACAAAACACGACAGGGGAAGATTGGATGACGTTTCTTGAACCCATATCTCTTTACATAGAAAGTAGTAGTAGTAATAGCTGTAATCAAGTCGAGTACGTCCTCAGAAGTTCTTCCTGTGGAAAGTAGTCTTTCCCATATCAGACTTGTGTGCTTTTTACTATTAATATTCCTGCCTGGTCGCAGAATTCTCCATGCATTTTTACGAGGACATGTCTTATTCACAAACATGCAACAGCGTCTGGGAATTCATTTGTAGTTTGATCTGCGATGCCAGCTGACACATCACAGATATTGTGCTTTTCCATTTCCTGTCAGTAAATAACTGTAGCACCGAGCTCAGAGGTTCAGGCGTGCACTTCACGTACTGTCTATTAAAATTAATATTCTGTTTACTCACCTCATGATTCCCTTACCTCATTTGGCGGTATCACAGAGCATTCAAATCCTCGCAGTCAAAACATAGTCAGACTTTGAACAATACTTGCAGCCATGATTACTTACCTCTGTAAATAAAGTATTGGTGGTAAATCTATTTTTAAAGCTGAAAACAGTTGGATCATCCTGACACAGCTGATACTGCGGGACCAGTGTTGGGGAGAATACTTGTACGTTCACATTGATTTGCTTAATAAATTATTTACAAATGTGGCGTTTACATGATGGAAAAACATGTATTTGGATCATATTTATGTATAAATACAGTGTGTGCTTCTGCTTGTTGCCCAGCTTGTTATGAACTTATTTACCACTAATTAGGAACGCAAAGTTGCCGTTTACAAATGTGCACTGGCAACGCAGCAGAGATCACTAAACTTTTCCCTGGTCATTTTGATCTTTTCTCTTTTGATATCATACAATATGAAGGAAGTTAGAATATAATGATTGAGTACCACAATGTATTCCTTTGATTTTATGAAAGTAACAGTACTCTAAATACTGTCAAATGTAAGAGTAACTGTACCAGATACAGGTACTCAATATGAGTATTCTAAATACATGTATTCTGTTACTACCAAACACTGTGCAGGACAGTCAGCATTATTCATTATTACAAAATATGGTTCAGTTTTTATATAGCCATGTGTTGAACCTTTAAGCTAATCATATTTGGAAAGCATTTATTAGAATATGGCAGCGGGTGGCATTATTGGTTACGTGACAAACATAAACGCTTAAATTGTCATTCAACATTTGCAGTTATAGACCTTTCTATGCTCTGTTTTTCTATTTGCGGATTGGTCTAATGAAATAACATGCTATAATATGCTTCTTGCCCTCTTAGCAGACAGTGTGCTTGTGTTTTCAATGATATAAACGGAGCTCTGTCCCTGACTCAGAGAACAGATAACAACTTTGCACAATGGCCATCCACGTCACCTCTTAGACACCATCTTCTACACTCTTCGCTTAACTTTAAATAGAAAAGACTTCTCCTTGTGTTGTCAGGACATACATAAGACATTGGCACGTCTGTTGGTTTTCTAGTAATTAGCTTTGTATATCAAAAGCGCATCTCAATCCATCCCGGCAGTTTGCAGATCTCAGCTCGCCCCGAGCGCCGTGCAGAAGTATCTGGCCGTGTTGTGTATCTCATTAGCACATGGGATCACATATTAATCTCCATCAGCCGTGCCGCTACCCTCTGCACATTGTTGGCGCGCAGTCATGGGGAAAATGATTTGCCTGCGTCGCTGAAGGGCGTGTAGGATCTATGTGCATCAAGTGTGTCAAATCTGCAGCCGTCTCGCCAAGACATCACTCACTTTTATATTCAGATCATCGATAACCCGGCGCACCTGCAAACTTTCTCAAAGTCATCATGGTACAATCATTTTTAGCATGATTGCTTAACTCATCAAGTGCCACTCACGATCACTCTTGGCTTACTTAGGGACACTATTTTCCGCATCAGTACCCGCTGCGGACACCACCATCGTCCTTTACGGCTGCAAGAAGAAGGAGGCCCTGAGAGCATGTGATTGTGAGCTTACAACCAGTGCAAAGGTTTAATTACATCCATAACTTAATGTACCGTCACTCAAGCAAACCATAAAAGAAAAGCTCCAAAGACTATATTATCTATGTGGAAAAGGAATGAAAAAAATACTGCATCATCACTGAGTAATGAAATGATAAAAATAAATAAGAGTGTGTTCCATAGAAAACATTCGACAAAGTGCTTACAATTACCAGTTATGATTTTTGTCTTTTCTTTTAAGTGGAGTCGTACCAAATGTTTTTAGAAGAGTTTTATTTTTCTTGAGTTCCAAAGAGACATTGTGCTCTTTGGAACTTATGAAAACTAAAACTAAAAGCTGCAATACATTTCCTGGTATCCTTTTCTTTTGTTGTTGTTGTTGTTGTGAAGCTTTGCAGCATTTGTGAGACCGCCACAATTTAGTGCTTTTAAATGTCCCAATCTAAAGGGTGTTTCGTTTCCTCATCCACAGGTGAGCGAGAATGCCAAAAAGGACTTGAAGGACGGCCTGTCTCTGTACAACTCTGAAAACAACATAGGCCTTCGAAACGCCTGGAACATCATTCAGGCTGAGGTATGTCGCATTTAAAAGAATCATTAGCATTGTAATGACAACACCAAAGCTAAACGCATTAATTCTAAATATGCAAAATTATTCCCGCTAATGTTCTATCTGGCAGTACTTCCGCTGAAACAAATGCTAATTAAAAACACTTAGCTTTGAAGTAATGCTTTTGAACGTGTGTGCGCCTGACAGTGGAAGTGCTGCGGAGTCATCGCGTACACAGACTGGCATGAGGCGCTAAAGGAGAAGGTGGTTCCCGACCGCTGCTGCCAGGAGCATTACCAAAACTGTGGGCGCAATTCTACCAACATGTTCTGGAACCGGGTAAGTTCACATCCTTGTAACAAACGTAATTAATATCCATAATAAAAAATGTAATAGAAACACGGGAAAGCACATCGGGATTTTTCATGCTTTTATGGGGAACGCGGTATTCCATTGAACAACATGTGGGATTGTGTTTGCTGTTTGCTATGACATTGTCCCGGTACCAACATTGAAATAGTAAATAACCAAATTGGATATCATTGGTGTGCTCAAGCACCAACTGCACAACTCATTAGTAAACAAAGCACTCATCATGATTCAAATTGGTAGATACACTCAAGCACCACACAAGAAAGAAGGAGTTTAAGATTGGCAATTCATCTTATTTAAATTCCCATCTTTAGCCAAATGTTGTCAGAGCCAAGGAAACAGTGCCAAATACTGTGAAACATAGTGAGGGTGTCTGAAATAAAACAGAATGTTAACTTTTAAACCAGAAATAGCGTTATAATATCCTCTATATTAAACTGTATTCCTTGCATGTTATTATAAACATGAAGTAGTTAATTGAAAAATAACTGAATAACGGCATTCTGAAATTCCTGGGGCAAATACAAGAATTTTCTCGACGCTCAAAGTCATTTTTCAGTCATACCCGGTGGTGGTTAGCTACTGTATGTATGTAGCCACAGCTACCCGCGATAGATTTATGGAAACTAAGCGACCAATCTGCTCCATCTGTCCCTCTGACCATCACCAACCACTCACACACTCACCACTCATCAAAACTCATAGCACCTGATATTCACACTATGCAGTAACAGGCCAGGCCAAATCCTATACAGCTTCCCAGATCTGTTGCTGTTATGATGGCTTGGCCATATTTTTTGCTTATTTGGGATACTGCTATTAATGCTTTCAGTTATATGCTTTTACTTGTACTTCTTCCAGCCCTGTATTTGTTTTTATTATTGAGGATGCCTTGCGTTGCTACTCAGAATAGAGAGACTTCAAGTAGTAATGCTCTTGAAAAATGTTGTTGGTACTTTTCTCAATTACATGTTGTGAAAATCCAATTACACATTCCAGACATTAGCAAGACTATTTGCAGATTCCTTTCAGTTGAGTGAAAATCTACTTTTTAAGCAGTCAGATCTTTTATCGCGTAAAGCTCTGAACTTTTTTACTCCTCGTGCAAAATGCACATCACGTCCCTACTGTTCATTATGCATGAGACAACAGCTCGTTTTTGTGCTGAAAACCTGATGGAACATTGTTCACCAATCTCCCCCATTAGCGGCCTAATCTGCTATTGGTCTGGCGTGTGGCTTGTTAGCGGGCCAAAGCAGGGGATTAAAAGCTGTAATACAATTGCCAAAACGAGAATAGGCAGACATTGAGCCGGCCCAGTGGGATGGCATAGCAGAAGTGGAGTGTAATCCCACCCAGAGGACTCGACCACACACACTTCACAGTATCTGCAGCCGGCACTTACATTTAGAGGAGGGGCCACCACTTTACCGACCTGAGTACCGAGTGTGCCTTTGAGTGGAGCGGCTTACCTTTCACCGCACAGTGACCTGAGGATGAACCCAGGTAGAGGCGAAACATAAAAAGCTGGAGAATTTCATTTCAAACCATGCATGCAAACTCTACCGCCGTTTATGGCACTTGACCTCACAGCTGAGCACGGTGCTTCTTTTTTTATGGCTGTCAACGCTACAACTACAAATGCACATTTCGGAGGCACCGTGACGAACAGAAAGTGCCTAAGTAATCATAAAAACAAACCTTTGAAAGCAGCAGACAGTCATTGTAATTGTAATAACCATTACAGTAGTGCACTGTATTGATCTACTGTTTTTAGAGTTTAACTTTTTTTTTTTTTTTTCAGGGTTGCTTTGAGAAGGTGGAGGAGTGGCTGGACGACAACAAGCACCTGCTAGGAACTATTGGCATGGTCATCCTAGTCGTGCAGGTAGATTCCATCAACTTTTGCATTCTCTTTGAAATATTCCTTTCTCTGTCTATATTTGTTTGTCTGACTGGTAAGAAAAAAAAGCATGCCTCTCATGGCCTCTGTGGGTGTTCTGGGCACCCACACATTTTGAAGTATGAAAGTGCCTCTCCATCCTGGCCTTGTCTGAGAGAATCAAAGCCGCCGCGATCCCTGCCAAGCTGCTGGTAGTGTAATCTGAGGATTCATAAGGAGATACAATGAAAATAGAAGAGCGGACGCAATATGGCTATGGAAAGCAGCTGTAGGAGGATATTCTTTTCGTGCTCTCAGTGATATCTATATCTATCCCTAATGCTATGCGCATTTTCATACGCAATTCTCCACTGACATTCAGATCGCAAACATACTACTTTGAGATCATGATTGGAAATATCACTTTCAGGTCCTGAAGTACATATCTAATTCACTCATCTCATGTTTATAAACCCCTTTCAAAGGATGAGTGGTGGTCAAAGTACTTTTTTTTCATTACTTGAGTAAAAGTACAGATACAACTGATCAATTATTACTCCAATAAAAGATGCTTTGTTGTTGTTATTTGCTGTGGAAAATCCAAAGTAGTACTGATCAAGTGTTATAAATAATAACTTTGCGGCTTCAAAAGCATACCTGTACCACCTGTACGACAAAATGCCAGGGACAAACTGTCTTCCTTGGGTTTTCTGAAGTGTATATTAAGTGTGGAGCGTGTCAATTTGTATTTTGAACAAAATAGACCAGAAATGTTATCCTTTTTTTTTTTTTTACTTTGGGGCCTTTTTAGAAATGTAGTGAAAGTAATAATCTCTTACCAAAATTACTACTCAAGTGCAGCTCCTCAAAAACGTTACATAAGTGCAGTATTTAAGTAAATTTACTTTACTGCCGTTACTGACCACCTCTGCGAATGATCTACTGGTCTTACATCACTTATCCTTCATGTGAAGTTCACATGATCCTGAGCTTATTTCAACTGACAACAATTCATCTTATTGAAATGAAATATAATCATATTGTATCATTATTCTGTTCCCTTGTTTTTGTATTCTAATCCATCTCCTTAAGACATAGGATGGGTCATGTGTCATTATTAAGTAGACTGGAATACAGAAAAATAAATTAAACAATCAGCTGTTTTCAGGACAAGCCGAACAAGAGCGCATTCAGAGTGTGGTTTTATCTCATTAAGATGCACATTTTTAAATAACTCAGAGCCTGAGGTCTGAAGATGCCCTTTATACATATAAACTTCATCAAATGCAGACACATTGATTCTTTGAATTGGTCCATTACATCTTAGGACACAGATGTCCTCAGGGACACAGGGACATCACTGTCCCTGAGATTGAATCAAATGTTCCCTTTTTCCTGTGAAAGAGGAAATGTATCTATTCAGAGATAAAGTTATTGAATTATAAATATAATCATATTGTCATTTTTGCACAGTAATTTTATGAATGACGTGCAAAGGGCCAGTGAGGTCACATGAATGCCTGTTCTCACTGAGGTTAATTCACAACAAATTGGCCTTTTTATTAGATCCTGGCTGGGTAATTGGTGGGTGTTTAATGCACTTCCTCATAACAAGGTGAATGTGAGGGAGTCATGTAAAGCTCTTGGTGTTGCTGCTGGTACTTTCTGCGTCCTCTGCCCTTCCTTCATCACCCATGTTGCACCTCAACGCCAGTGAAGGCTTATCAATGTGTGGCAGTGACAATTGACCATCGTTGCTGAGATGAAGTTCAGCTCTTCTGATGAATAATACACTATGAATATAATGAATTAATAAATACAAATACTCATAGTTCAACGGTTTGATCCAAGTGGGCACAATATGAGAAAAAATGTTCAATAACAGCCTTGAACAATGCGAATTGAACTTTTTGGGATATTTTACCAAACTATTTTTACCAAACTACACGGTATAAACACACTATTGTAAACAATTGTTGTCAAAACAAGGCTTGGTGATGGGGGAATACGGTAGCCTGGAAAAATCCATACTCACCGCTGTACCAGCCGGTGAGTCTGGTCACCCCTGCGTCGAATCCATTTCCCACAGCGGTAGATACGCAAGCAAACAGGAAGCGGAGTAAACCAATCAGCGAAGGGCGGGCGTCTGCTGTTGATGTGGTGTTATTAGCGGTTTTGCGTTAATATTTGCGCAGGATTATGAATAACGAAACTCACCTACTGTCGATGTGTTTTTTGGTCATTTACCGTCGACTGGAGACACGCTCTCTCTCTTTCGTGTATCGTTCGTAGATTGTTATTGAGGGACTTCCGCGTCCCGTGAGTGACGTCGCTCGCTAACAACACGTCACGGCAAATAAACGAATCTGATTGCACGTGAACGGATTGATTTTGCGGAAGCCGCGAACGAGGACGGGGTGACCAGACTGATCCCCCGCTGGATAAAAAAAATACAGAGGGGAATCATTCTGGTCCCACCAGGCTAGGAATACGGAGCACCCGGAGGAAACCCATCCAGACACGGGGGGAGAAACATGCAAACTCCACTCAGAAAGGCCTGCATGGTTAGGGGACTGAAGCTGCGACTTTCTTGCCGGTCAGCCACCGTGCTGCCAATGTGGGTATTGAGTCTCCTAATATTGTGATAGAAGCAATCTGGTGACATGATAAGCCCTAGTTTGATCCCAGCATAACAATTGTAAGACAACATTTAAATTGTTTTAAGAGGTTTGTTGCAGTAACTGTGGGCGCTGCAGGCAGAGCACTCGATTTTTAACTGTATTGTACTCAAGCGTGGAAAAGAAGAAATGCTGCATCTGCCACCACTCACCTGTTCGCTGACCTTCTCTAAACGCTCTGCATGGTCCGCAACAGTCTGTCAAGGCTGCTTAGCAAGTCTTGAAAAATCCATGATTGCAAGATTGACTCAGATCAAGGCAGGTGTCGAACGCTCATGCAATTATAAAGGCCTTCGGGGCAGCTGTAGTTCAGCGGGGAGACTTTCAGACATGCACCATTCGATTTCAACACAGACATGTCTTATCCATAGCCTTTCTTCTCACAACTACACTGCTCATGCCCGCACGCATTCTCTTCAAACATCCTCAATCATCAACAAATTTCCAGTTCGTTTCGATGGCGACCGCACTGCCTTGAAACCCCGAGCCAGTCCACATTCATTTTAATGATTGGAACTCTCACTCCGAGAGGTGCGATGGAAAGATGGTGGAAAGTGCAGTAACAAGACCTTGAGCTGTCAGATTAGTGGGTTTTTTAGGCAAGGTGGAGGACATGACAGGAAAAAATATCATGAAAAGTTGATGCCCTGCAAGTCTGCGACATTACATAATAGCCAGAGGCACCGAGAGCTGGCTCATGAATGATTTAGACTTACGGGCTATAACACAAAAGCTTATATATAAAATTTCATGTGCAATAGACTTTGAAATCTCTGCATAGTTTACAGAATCTCAAGGAAAAATGGATGAGCGGAGAGGTTCCCTGCGGATCCACTGTCATTCTGTCAAACACATTTTTACCCCTAATGGCTCTTCCAGATTTGATTGACAGATAAAAAAAAAGTTTTTTTGTTTTTTTTTTCTCCTTTTTTTTGTAAATCGCAGTCTCAAACTACAATAAAATAGTGGAAGGGGATTTGTGTACAGTTTCTATCTACATAAGATTTACCGGATGCTTTGTGGTAGCGTTAGTGGTGGTAATGGCTAAATATTTTCCTAATTTGATTGAAGGCTTATATTCTATCGTCAGAATAAAAGAATGATATCTTGAATAACGTTAATGTGTTTTTAAGTGGAGACCAAGGATATCAGTAGGCACAATAGCTGTACTTATCATTGCAGTATCTAAGACAAATTTTTTTAACTTTTACATCCAATTAACCAGACATTAAAACTGCATTTTGACAGAAAGGGAAATGCAAAATGATGGCTTACAGGCTCATCATACACCTTAGAAAGGCTTGTTCATGTTGGCGTTTCATACAACAGACAGGAGACCTACTTTGCCTTTTCTGTGTTCAGAGCAAACTTTGCAACATAATGGTTTCAGGATCAGCCTTGTGACGGTGTTTGATGTCTAAGCATCGCTGGTAATGGAAAACTTCAAAGAGATCGCCGGCTACTCTGATTCAGTGGCATCTCAATTTTACTTCAATGAGTTAATGCTTGCTGTGTGCACTGTACATTTTTTATTTATTTTTTTTATCACAAAGACTACGGCATTTCCAGCCCAATCCACGAGAAGAACCAGAAGTAGAAGTAGAAGCAGAACGAGAAAATGGTGCCTGTCACTGGTGGATTTACTGTGCATCGTCAAAACACATACAAGCCTAAGGCGCCGGCATCAAACAGAGAACCCTATTTGGCCACACCATATAGCATATACAGCGGCTTAAACGCGAATAGAAATTGACTATCTTTTCCCTGTCTCCTTTGCAGCTCCTGGGTATGGCGTTTTCCATGACACTGTTCCACCACATCCACAGAACGGGGAAGAAGTACGACGCTTAGCCGCGGGCCGGGCACTGATGGGATAAGACTCTGATGACCTAAACCCCCATTCTCCAGAGCCACCTCTATCCGGTTTCCCTTCACTTTTAGAGCCTACTTTAGAGCCTCCCAATTGTCCCTGTAGACTTTCTGTACAGAATCCAGCTCCGTATTCGCGCCTCTCACCAATTCATTTTTGCCAAAGAGTATATTATAACTGGAAGCAGACGGAACTGAGACTTTTGGCAAGGAAGTGAATCCCATTTGTTGCCACTCCTCTTAAGTGCATTTTTTTTCTTCTTGGATTTTTTTGTTTTGTTTTTTGCTTGGACTAACAAATAGGAGGAAAGGACTCGTACTAATGTCTACACCCCTCCAATCTGAGGGGCAGAGCATATTTAAGAACTATAACCTCCACCTCATATGGAGTATTCTCATAATAAATCCCATTGTAAATGTTTAAACATGGCATGCTAGTTTTCTACTTGTTTATTTTACGATTCTTTTATTTTTTCCTTACCCAAAGTATGTCATGCTGTGCGAGTGTGACTGATATTTGGTTGTGCGGGAGGATTTGTTATGAAAGCGCTGTATGTCGGGAGGATGTTTAATGTAATGGCGCCATTTATCTATAGTTTATCAATTTGCTAAATATTACGTTGTTTGTAGGGTTTTATACAAGAGTGGGAAATTGTCAGTGGATTCCATTCAACCCATATAACTTTGTCATAATTTCTAATTGATTTGTACTGCAAGTTTAGTACCAGGTTTGTGTACTGCACATAGGCACTGTTCCCCATTCCATTTTTAAGACTCCACCAGGAATGTCAAGTGAGATTAAGGTGATTAAGTTCCCTTTTGGGGAACCCAGGCTGAAGAGCATGTCTCAGTATAGCTTTTTTTTTTCTTTCTTTTTATATATATAAGATTGCCTGGGCTGTAGACTATAAAACACATTTTAAAGCAAGGGCACAAGGGGCAGAAGTCTAGAAGACATGCTGGCCGACTATAGTCATCAATTGTGTTTTCAGAGGCAGCTCAAGCCTTTCAGTTCAATGCTGCCGAGGTCCGGGCGGCCGGGCCATTTATTTTTTGGTCAGTGCTATGTCGGACCAGCCACATGGACACTCGGTGTGATTTGTAGCTGAGGTCAACTGTAGACCGCACTGAACTTTTGCTTTAAGTTGTGACAGCATTTGGGAAGTATGGGCCTTGTAAGCAAACCATAACACATTTCTGCCGTCAAACCAAATGAATATACATTTAGCATTGCTTATATTACCTGCTATGATTAATTTACCGTAGATTACATTTTAGAGAGCCACTCATCATGAATTATTCTTTGGGTAAATAGCAATATTTTAGACATTTAATAAACTCTAAAACTATAAATCAACTTTGAATGTACTACTTTTGAGCTCTTCACTTTTCACTAAAACTGTATTTGAGTAAAGTTTTTCTGTTTTGTTTCCACCGCCTCCATGCCTTTAAAGCTAACAGGCTATGCAAGATATGTGGTAAAAAAGTTTAACTAAATCTTGGAAAGCACTACAGAGTTTCAGAATCTTCACCTATTTAGAAATATGCGTAATGTGACTGCGCTGAAACCACCCACGAGGATCACCGGAGGGGGGAAACAAAATTGCCTGCGTTGTACCAAACTTAACCCTGTAGTGTGTGTAGTCCGTTCTTAAACTGCAGCTGTGATACATGAGCGCTGTTTATCTCTCACTATATCACACGCCAAACTGTCCGCAATTGACTGAGGACAGTGAGCACAGCACAAACGGCAGGATCTTCATCATGACCGGCCTCACTCTACTCCACCTTTGGGTGTGAGACGCCTTCGATCCTGCACGCCCCCACTGTTTGTATCCACCCAGAGGAGAGAAAGGGAGGGAGTGAGTTGTGCAGGCACATCAAAGCTGTGGCTGTTAGGTACATCAACATGCCCTGTAGGACAAGTCTGTTTACAGCGACCCCCGACACGATGCTAAAGCCGTCTGCAGCGGTACATTCACCATGCTTTCTATGCCCCGTGGTGAAAATACTCATGTTCTGGGGAAGTTTGCTTTCTTCATCCTCGCTGTTAAGTACGTGTACGCACAAGTGGGAGGTGTTGCTGAAAAGAGATCATTGTTATTGCGGCATATTATGACTTCTTATTGCTATTATTGTGAGTCGTGCTTGTTATTATGAGGCACAAGCCAATTAGAGTGCATTTCAGAGATTCAAAAGTGCAGCGGGCAGCACGGGTTATTTATTATGTTAAGCCATGCTCCGCCAAGAAAACCGTAAATCTGATTCTACAGATTCTCGACAACACCATTCGTCTTTTGCCCAATATTGTTTCTAAATATGTCCAACCATAACCCACTTTTAGACTTTGTCAAATCCATTGTGCTTTCGTCAGACTGCTCCTGTCTGTGCAGTCATCACAGGAGCTCCAAGGAAAAATCAAGCAAATATAAACTTTTAAAAATGCTTTTAGAACCATTCGTTTCCATTTCCCCCAACTATTTTAGATGTGTTGCATGTACCTTAGTCTCCGCTTAGTTGGTACACTGTGCAATTTGTCTAAAAGGCCCAAGGAATAAACAGACATGATTTATTTATTGAAATTATGTTGCCAAGTCACAAAATCTCAAGTTTTAATAGACTGCCACCCTCCACTGACGGCTCTGAAGGGGAATAATTTGGCTGCCACGGTTAGGATCCAAACTCCGAGATCATTGGGGGCAAACTGTCTGTGTTGGAAACATCACCCCCCCCCCCCCCCCCCCCCCCCTGAACATTGCTGCTGCTTTGGCTTACAAGTGACATTTTGCAACAACAACCAAAATATAGAATAAGAATCCAATAGTGTCATTAGACATGCACCAGACTGGCAGGCTTAATACCTCGGGGATCACCTTAAGGCATCCCTGGCTTTTTCTGTCTCAATTTGGCTTGGTAATTACTGAATTTGAGCGAGACAAGTGTGGGAGCGTCGCAGCCGAAGGGAAGCTCGCGGATCAGAAATTTTGGGGGGAGATGGTGATGTTTTTCGACGAGGCCCCGCGTTCCATGTGCTTCAGATCGCCTCGTCGTGTCCGCCGGGTTACAAGAACATGACAGCCGGTTACATCTCGCGTCCCTCTTTGCTGCCTTCATTTGGCCCGCAGCGGTGACAGCGAAAATACGGCCCACTTTGCCAAGCAGCTGGGAGGTATAGTCGACAGCCCAGAGAAAATCGCTTTGGTTAAATCGTATTGCAAACTCACTTATGGGGCGCAAAAGTTCCTGAAAGAATCCACTGACAAGAATATTTTGTTATGCTGCTAAATCTTTTATGGGTAAATCAATTCTCTGCGTGCAAAGAAAATGTTGTTTTGACTGTTGTTGCTCCTCTGCGCGACCCGCCCATTGTTCCACCGTCTGCGTTTCTGAATGGAACGCCACGTTCTCGTCACTTTTGTACGTTGATGTTTAATGCTAATTTTATACCTTGTTTTCTCGACTCATTATCGCTCAGTGTACCATTTGACACTGGTTGGCATTTGCTTTCAGGGGATCAGTCAGTGCAATCTTCCTCACCAGGACACAAACACGTCTTAACATAGCTACAGGCAGTTTTGAAGAGCAATTAGTTGGATTGAGAATACAGATGGCACGGGGCCATTTTTACACACAGCACACACCATGCTTCCAAATCACCTTGTCGAATTAAAAGGAAAAAAAAAAAGAAGACCGCTTTGATCTGCCAACGCGAGTATGAGTATATTAGGGCATGATCTAGGCCTATTTGACGGCCGTGGCAGAAAAGGCGTCATGGTGCTACCGACGTTGGATGTAAATATAGTATCATAATAAATTGAATCTTGCTATGAATAGAAGAAGAAGAAGAAAAAAATCCTACTTTGCAAATGCCAACCATCAGCCCACTCCTTGTATTTTTTTCTTTTTTTTGTGTGTATGTATTTTAAGTTTGTGTACATTAAGTATGTGTTTTATTTGCAAAGACACTGTTTTCTGGTTGATTTTCTCTTTTGGGAGTCACAACAGTGCACGCACGTCCACGGAACGCCGAAAACACGAGGAAGAACGATACGTGCAGCATTTGAGTTGTGTCCGCTGTGAAGCCGGAGTTGTTCATTCTTTCCTTTTTTTTTTTTGATTTTCTTTTCTCCCTTTCAGCCACCTGCAGCATACAGTATAATTTCTGTAATCTCCGGTAATCCTCCCCTGTGCTGGAGATGAGCGGTGGAGCTGTCTGTTTTTTTTTTTTTTTTTAAGCGGTGTGTTTGATGTTGTGTGCCACTACCAGATAGCTGCCAGACGTGTCCTGTGGAGTTTTAATATTTGCTACATGTGAACAAAGCACTAATATCTCTATCTACTATAGCCTAGTGCACTACCTTCTATTCTTTACTCTCAACAAATCAACTATTTTTTAAATAAAGGAAAGAGTGTCACAAAAATCTCACTGTGCAGAATGCTTATTGTCTTTCATGTTTTCCCTTGATGTAATCTCTTTTAAGTCAATGACCATTTTACTGTTGGCTGTTTCCCCACGAGTGCTTTTTAGATCAAAAGTTGCCCTAAGTGGTGGAAGGTTTTAACTGGCAGGATATGAGTTCATTATTTTTTTATCATATAAAAGAAAAAAATATTGCCCTTAACATGTTTCCAATGAAAATGCATATGACACCAAAGTTAATGGTTCTCGAATGTGGTTTTAAAAAAAGGACTACAGCTTCAACTGAACTTACCATCGGCTCCATATGAAGACAAAGGTTTTGCTATTCTGCATTTGAAAGAACCTGCTGAATTCAGTCACTGAAGTTTAACAATGGCAGGCCCCTCTAGCATTAATAAGGACTTGACAGGTTGTCTGCTGATTCCGACGGAACTACATTTTTAGAGCTGGACATACGCAAGCGAAAAGGAAGCGGAGTAAATCAATCAGCGAAGGGGGGACAGGTGTTATTGCTGTAATGTTATCAGCAGTTGTGCGTTAATATTCAAACAGAAAATTCAGCTACTGTCAATTGTGATTGCAAAAATATGCCGTTATTCAGGGGACTTCTGCGTCTCAAGAGTGAGGCTGCTCGCGAACAACACATAACTGCAGATAAGTGCAACTTCTACCAGCTCCATCACTGTGTGGCACGGCGCCAGCGCTGCCTCCCGCCGCAGGAGTCTCCAGCGCATCGTGAGAGGAGCGGAGAAGATCTGCAAAGCCCCTCTGCCCTCCATTAAGGACATGTACTCCATCCGTCTCACCCGCAAAGCCGTCAGAATCACCAGGGACCCCAGGAAATGCCTTCAGGGAGGAGGCTGCAAATGCCACAGGCCAGGTCCAGTTGCCTGAAGAACAGCCCCTTCCCCCCCCCCCCCCCCCCCCCCCCCCCGCTCCACACCAAAGACTTGAGAGAATGAACTTTTCGATTCATATCAATGGATTGACAAAACAATCTTTGAATTGAATGTAATCTAATTGCACTAATCCTCTTGAGTTTGGCAGCAGTGCGTGAACAAGGGCATTATGTCTTGACTGATATCCCTGTGATGTTGTGCCCAGATCTTGTCTCAACCCTCTCTTGTTGCCATGCAAATGTCTGCTACCGATTCTGTTGCATTCATTATGTTCTTAGCAGTAGCAAGTCATTCTTTATAGAAAAAGAGACTGCTCAGAGCACAGTCAAGTAGCAACAATCCAAATGCATAACTTTAAATGGCCTCTTTCTCTCTTTAAAATGTGTTGCAAAATGACTGTTTTGTCCTAAAGACTCTGGATGATCCAATGGTCGCTGATGCTCAGTGCTTTTCCCGAGCATGAAAGAGGGATGATGAAAGTGGGAACCATCGCCAATTTGTCTGCCTTCTCTGGACTGGATATTCTTTTACAAGGCTGGAAGCGGATAAGGATATTCTTTTTATATAAATGATATCCGGCCTGTGCGTGATAGAGTTCAGTGGGCCATTCGACTCTGTAGCTTTATAACACACATCCCTCATTGCGAGATATGACCTACATTTTAGCTTTGTAGCAATGTTTCTGTGAGAACTCCAATAAACACGTAATTAATGAGACGGTTTTTGTGGCGCGGGTGGAAGAAGCTGAAGAAGCATGCGCATCCAGCAAAAGCCGTCAAGTTGATAGGAGTTTAAAATGTTCGCACACAGCATTATTCAAGTTGTTAACCTGCACGGGCGGTGATATACAACTGCTATCTTTTCTCAATCTGTCGAGTTTCCCAGAGAAAAAGTGCAATCTGTTTGAACTGAGTGGCACTGTCAGAGGACTCCATCACTGTGTGTAGGCATGACTCACATGCTAAAGTGGCACCGTCTAGCTCCCCTGGACTCTGTTTAATATCACTATTAGATATCACTGTAAGATATCTTATTAGGAAATAAATGTATACCTATATTTTTATCTACAAGCTAAATCACTTAAAGCTTATGCAACACCGCAGCTAATTGGTCACTCTGTTGGATATGTGTGTGTATTGTAGCGTGAATTTGATATAAATAAAAAATGTCCATGCATTTCCGCTTCCCGAAAACAAATTATACTGACCTGCTTTTGAGCCAGTAACTTCAGTCCTGACGTGCAATGAAGAGTGTCAAGACTGTGACCAAAAATGTGTAATTTATTTTCTGGCCCATTGTTTAAACTTGTATCAAACATTTATAAACTGTTGTGTTGGAGTCACTTCTTTGACTTTGCTGCAATTTGTGAACCAACAAGGGTTCTCTTTTTTAGCAGTGAATGTGAGAGAATTGGGATTTGATAACCATCCATTAGTAGGGGAGACCAGGGCTATTTGTCACACGGGGTAATTTGTCAGATTACTTTTTTATAGCCACACTAGAGGGCGCTGGACGCTGGTACTGATATATATTATGTGTATTGGTATTCCTCTTCTCTTCCAATAATAATGTTATCATTTGATTTGGACTGAAGACCTGAGGACAGGACACATTTGAATTATTTTTATGCCCTTCCCCAACCTTTAAAGGTCCTATATCATGCAAAATTGACTTTTTTGAGCTTTTAACCATGTTGTTATGCTATTTCCTTATCAAAAACACCCCCAGAGCGTTTTTTGGCGTAATTCACGCAGTTCTAAGCAGTCCTCCTGAATCCTGCTCTCTGAGCACCTGCTCCGCCCACTCCTGGAAAACTACTGAGTTGTGACACTATGACGTATTTTACGTCAGAGTGTCAAACAGGAAGGGCGAGACCTCTGTAATGTAAGCTGTTTTAATTTATAAAACAGCTTTTTCATTATTTTTGTTGTAAGAGAGAAATAAAGACCAACAAAAAGAAAAAAAGAAAAAAGACAAAAGACAAAGAAAGTCCCCGACGCTGTCCTGGGAGAGTAAACAAACGCACCCCCGGAGGATCCGAACAGAAGTCTTGTTTGTGAAGAGCTCTTTCTAACCTACTCTGGACACGCCTGTTCTTTTTTCTTACCCAACGATAATGTCACGGATGCGCGTTTGGCCACGAAAGGAACAGGACTATTCAACCTTCCTAAAGAAGAGTGTACTCGCCAGAAGTTGGAATTTCTTTCCGGAATTCAGCTACTATATCAACCTAATGGATGCTTGGTGAATGCTTGGCCAGAATCAAAGTGGATTAACTTTTATAACCAACGCGAGGGCTATAACGTAAACACCCGTTGATGGGAGGCCAGGCTGAGCGGTGAGTCAATCAAAATGCGTGTTAGCCATTTATGAAACTGTGTTGCACGTGTCAACTCCTTATAACTGCATTATGTGAAGTAATGTCACTTTTTGCAGCAATATTTATATTTATAATACTGTAAATGTGGAAAGAGCGGAGAGAGGGGCGGAGTTACTCAATCAAAGCATCTTGTCTTCTGGGTTTGAAAAATACTCCGAGAAAATATTTATATTTCTCTCAAAAATGAGTACTCCATACTGCTAGAGGTACAATATATAATATAAATGCCTATACTTTACTTTGGAATGGCTAAAATAGCATGATACAGATTCTTTAATGTTTGGGTAATGTCTGT
This sequence comes from Proterorhinus semilunaris, assembly GCA_021464625.1. Lineage (NCBI taxonomy): Eukaryota > Metazoa > Chordata > Actinopteri > Gobiiformes > Gobiidae > Proterorhinus > Proterorhinus semilunaris. The sequence goes on along the minus strand of CM038356.1, from coordinate 13,932,710 downwards.
AATGAGAGCTTTCCTTTAGTTAGGGCCTTAAACAAAAGACAGAGATGTTAGCTTTGATGTGAGCCGTTTTAGAGCTAACATGCTAAAGTCGTTTGCTAGCTAGCTTACATTGTTTGTATAGGTGGACACTCGGGGTTATTTGCCACAAAAACTGAGGGGTCATTTGTCACATGGGGTATGACATCGTGGGACATTTTTTTCTTATGTGTCTAATATGTTTTTCTATTCAGTTCATTTTAACATTTGCTTTTATAGAGGCAGTATGTTTGGGTCATTTTGGTGAATGTGTACATTTCACACCTCATAGAGCATTTTGCAAAAAAATCAACAGTTCAAATGAGTGTTATGAACACATCTGGCATTGCATTGCGACTGTTTTTAAACATAATGTGTCCTTTTATCTCAAACAGCAAAGAAGTTATAAAGGTTAATCCAATTTCAAGTTAAGATCAAAAACTCCTTTATAAGCAATAGTGACAACCAACCCCACACATTGTGACAACTTGCCCTGCACATGGGGCACACTGTCACAGTCGATTTTCTTGTGTTTGACGGCTAATAACTATTTATCGCAATATGATAGAAAAAAGAGAGCAATGTCTTCAAGTCAAGGGTTCAAGCTTTTATTTAATGCAGGTCTGACTTTTTAGCTGATTGTGTAGCTGAGCAGCGAACTCTAGAAAAAAATAATGTGTGACAAATAGCCTAGGTCTCCCCTAATTCAGAAAGAAGCAGGATGAAATCTGTTTTGTCCTTCAGTCTATTGTAAAAGCAGACATTTGTGGAAAAAAGACCATTGTGCGCTGTGCATTGAATTGAAAATTATTATTATTATTTTTATCAATCGTGGCTACTTGTTTTTAGCTATACTGTAACATTAAAGCTCTTTGCTCCCTGAAAAATAGCGACACATGCTAAAAACACATCCATGTGTAGAAAGGTTGGAAAGAGTAAACCTCAACTGTCAGGTTTCAAAAATCTGATTTTGATTGTCCTTGGACTTGATTAAAATGCCATTTCCTTACTCAAATCCCTTGATAATCAATCCCAATTACTGGACAAGCTTTATTCCCCTGAGGTCTGGATGTAACTATGAAAACGCCTTTTAAAAGAAAACATCTTTTGCTACATTATTCTTGTATTTTACTGATAAGTCAAGATTATTATTCTTTACTGCATGCTGTAGTTGGATATCTATTTCAAAACTAAATTGTCCACTACGTTCTGCACCGCCACTCTTGTCTTTCTGTGCTATCATGTTGTTTCACTCACCCAACGGACCAATCTCGTTGACAGATCACTCAGCGTGTTTTCCCCTGACTCCTCTTATCGCCGCGTAACAAGAATCAATATAGAACCGGAGCGCTCCCAATCACGAGTCAACCGGTCGTGCAGCTTGAACTGTAAAAGCTCCTCTAATGACTTCAGACTAGTTTGATCGCTTCATTATCTGTCTCTGTTTTGACGTACACTCAATGCGGTTTACTCAATCCATTGGAAGCTCACCGTGCATGTTCACAAGTCGCAGGATCGCTTCGATTATCAAACTAGGAAGAATTTCCAGATCAATCTAATTAATTCGTTAGGTATTTTTGGCAAGGCTTCAAGTTCCTTCCATGTCTTCTCTGGAGATAAATAATGAAGTGATCCCACGCAAGCCTGTCATTTAGAATTCACATACGGCAAATTATGATAAATTATGACGGAGCGCATACAAGTATTGAATCAGATGTTGAAATGTACTTTATAGCGTTGCAACTCGATTTTTCTTCCGCAAGTATCCCTAGGTAACCCTTCACATGTCAGTACCCTGCAGACATTGACATACAGGCCGATATCTCACAAGGGTATGCACAGAAAAGTCTGAATTTAAAATAGCTATCCAATGTTTGGGAGTCTTAAGTAAAGATTTGCGATATCTGCCAGAGCCTTTTAAGTGCATTAGATGTTCCGTCTCGAAAAGATTTTATCGTCCAGTCTTCATCATCTGTCATTCTGGCTTTATTCTATGCAGCTGCGGAGATTTACAACGCTAACTCTGAAGTTTAATGGGGGGCCTTTTTAAAAGTGAAGTCATAAAAAAAAAGACTGAACAATTAGGGTCCAAAGCTTTTGATTACCATTCGCCTATATTCTCTACCGCACTGAAATTAAATAAAATAACTTTTAGTAGCCTACAACACTCAGAAACAACGTGGCATTAGAATAGTTTTATTGGCCATAGGGACAGTGAATCAACGGTATGAAATGCATGGGTGCGATGAATGAATGTAGGCGAGTGTTACCCCCGGAGTCTGGACACTGATAGAGGATGGAATCTGTGTGACCAGTGGACACACGAGCCTCGACGAGCGGAGGAGAGGAGAGGAGAGGCCGGGTGGAGGAGGTCGCCAAAGCACTGAACGAGGGGGCTTAAGAGGGGAATCCTGGGCAATGAAGCAGGAACATGCAGTCACGGAGGTACGGCTTGAGATGGGGCTATGATTGGATGATTGGTGAGGTGCAGCCAGAGATGGGGCAATGAAGGAGTTCTGCAGTTATAGGTCTTCCAAGTTGAATTTTTATGCTGAAGCTTCATTTCTCATCAACAAACCAACAAGGTTATACACATAACAATTGTTCTTATTTAATGACATGTTGTCTCCTACAATGTCTTCTTCTGTTTTTTCCCTCATATGCATAAAATAAAAGGACTTGGCCAATGCTTCTAGGGCTGTTAGAAACTCATTCCTAACTTCCCTTATACATTTCTAACATCACCATTTTTCACTAGAATAAATATTGTCTTGTCGTGGTTGGGTAAACAACAACAACCTGCTAACCTACGATCAATTAAAAGGGCTCTTTAATTAGATGCAAAAAGGACATAATACATTTTATTCCACGACTAGAAAAAAAAATCAGGTGGGGCCTCATATAAGTGATACATACACACACACACACTCGTCAACATTAAATTAGTGATAGAGTTGTGGCCCCACCAAAACAGGAAGCGGTAGAAAAGAGCACACTGAGGCTAACAATGCACCGCAAAGCTCCCAGGCCTCCACACATATCCCAGTGTAATCCAACCTGCTGGCCTACATACACCACACTGCAGAATGGGCCGGAGTCGCAGCCAATGGTTGTGACTTTCTTTTTTTAGTTCCCCCCCCCCCCCCAACAAAAAAATGCAGCCGCCGACCCCTCCCCACTGCACTGAAGTCTCATGGCGGCAGGGGAACGGCTGGTGGTGGTATCATCGAAGCTACAAGTGTAACAAGTGTAAACAAACGACACCATGGACAGAGATTTAAACCTCAAACGGGCCGAGACGTTCTCCTTCGTCAACCCCTGGATTAGATACTTCCTGTTCTTCTTCAGCTTCCTGTTTTGGGTAAGTAACAGATGGATTTCCTTGCAGCTGTGGTTTCCAGAAAGCATGTGTCTGTCTGTATTCTATTATTACAAATGTTTTTAGCTCTAGAGCAGTACAACATATAACCCCTTAGTCCGTTGAAGTCTGAATCCATAAGCCAAAAAGTGAAAGGCACATGAATAATAGATAAAGAAATGTTATACAGGGATATTATCCAGAGCTGCAGAATTACCCAGGCTCCTCTGGTGAACACTTAAAGTTGATAGAGGTCATACAAGAATACAGAAAAGCAGAATGTTCTTTCAGCTGAACATCTGCAATGGTGAAATCCAATTTCTACTTTCTGAAGTTCATCTCCGCAGACACAACCCTAACCCTAATACTATTCAAACACTATTAGGGTTAGGGTTAGTAAGAGGGTTAAACAGTGCTCTTTTTTTAAAGAAAATGTGTTTTATTGAAATCAGCGTTTCACTTGTACTTGTATTTATTCTGGTCTGAATGAACTGATGAGGCTTGTTCCTGAGGCAAGATCAATAACATACAAATGTTTTATCCAAAATCTTTATACTGGCAGAGCTTAGAAATGGAAATGTGTCATCTAAAGCTAACCAAGGGCTACATTGTGTTTTATAAACAAGTATACCACCTAATTTAGTCACAGAGGAATCTCATTTGGGTGTGTTTTTTTGCAGTCTTGATTGTCTCTATAGGGAAATTTGTTCACTGCCTTTGACCCACACTTCACCCAGCAACATGTCAGGGGCAGTGGATGCATCGCTGCAGTGTAGTCGCCTGGGACCCACCTTTACATCTTCAGCCAGGATCCTCATCAGGGAGTCCCTTGTTGGAGGACACAAGCAGAATATGTAAACTCCACACAGATGGCAGCCCAGTGTTAGAGAATAAAATTAAATTGCTATTTTTCATACTGGGTCATGCTGTACAGTCGTACTATCTCTGCCTTGACTGTGGTGCTTAGGCGCCTACCCTAAGCCACTGAATTGTTTGCTCACACATCAGTATGATGCTCGACAGAGGGTATTTTATCCCTCTTCCTGTGGAAGCATAGGCAGACTTGAATGGTATGACTAGTGCAATGTCTCAAGTTCATGGCTGTGGGTCCCGCATGGTAAATAAACTTCTCCTGCATAAGACGTCCAGACTCCTGCCGATTTTCTTCTATCCTCTCGGGATACCATTGTTCATTCTCTAACACCTAGGACCTTATTGCTGTATGGGAACAGTGCTAGCCACTCTGCCACCATGCCATCTTACCAATAATAGGGTCAGAAGAGCGGTTATAGATTTGGAATGATATGATACTGTACATTTATGAACAGTTAAGAAAACAGGCTAAAACTGCATCACTGGCTTATATAATCAACGTTTAGGGAAAACTACAATAAAGGAAAACGTTTTTAAAAAGCATTTCCTCCATTATGAGTGTATGAAAAACACAAACACTTTGGCAAGAGGTGTGGAAAATTGTTCATATCAATGACCATTAATTCCACAACGTTTGGGCATAAAAACAATGAAACAATATCAATGAATGTTCACAGATCATCGGGGCGTCAAAATCGGATGCTGTGATTTGAACACCCTGCAGTGTTAAATGTTGTTTCACGTGCATATTTGTTTTGTATTTTCTAGTTCGGTAGGTTCCTACGCTCAAAATGTGCTTTAATTTTGCCACCAGTTGGGATATGGGAAAAACTATTTGGCGGAGCATGCTGAAGTTTCACCTGGGAAGAAACGGATGTTGCCGTTTTAAGCTTGTGTTTTGTAATATTGTATTGGTTGAAAGGTAAAATAAAGATATTGTAGGGGATTTATTCCAAGCATGTTTCAGCCTAGTCAATTGGGACATCTCCTGTTGTACATTGTGACTGCTACGTTCTTATCTAATGAGCCCAACAGTGCCTCATAACCATAAAACACCTGCTCCTCACTGTATCCGCACACATTCGACTGCCTCCTAAAAGCACACCAGCCACTTTACTAATTTAAAGGCGTCAGCGTAGACGGCGGACTCGCTACAAATGCGCAAAGACAATGGCAGGAGAGAGTGTAAAACTAGATGGGATTCTTTAGAGCAACCATAATGGCCGCCATTAGAGCATCTGGGCTTCACACCTCCTCTGTCATATCCCCGTTTACCCAGTCGTGTACGGTAAACAGAGCGCTGGGTTTTCGAGCGAATCAGCAGTAAATGTAGCAGCAGGCTTGGGTGCGCTTGTGAGTGTGCATGTGTTGACTTTGTTTATCAGAGCGAACAGTGGAGGCATAATCCATCAGGCCTTTGTCCCCTTCGCCTCAGTTCAGAACGCTTTCACCCCGGCACACAATCCACCCAGACACGCCTGATGTATCCTTTTTTTTTTTTTGCAAAGCCGGGAATACATTCATTCTGTGTTGTGACATAGCACCTGTGTGGAGGCGAAATGGAGGATGAAACGCACGCATCGAAACAACAATCACTCTGTTAAATCTTGAGATATTGTGCGCATTCTTTTGTGTCTTGGACTGTCAGCCATTGTCTCCTCAAGTGTATTGATTTAAAAATTGAGTAGAAGAAACGGCAGCCCAGTCTAAAAGTAACAATTTGTTCTCCTGAGTCGGATAAAAGTGTCTCTTCACAGTTAATAGGCCTATGCTCCTTTGCAACACACACTTAAAATACGAAGGATTGTGAGCGAGAAAAAGTGACTGATTCAAAGTCAAAAAGAAGTTTGTGAATGGGCTTATAGTAGTGATTCATTCAATTTATCTGCGATCCTAGTGAAGCTTATGGGGCCCTTTCACAAACATATTTCTCTGTGATATTGGTTTCAACAAAGAGGGGCTCAGACGCACGTGATGAATCCCTGTGCAAAAAATAAATCCGAATCAGAATTGGTTTTATTGCCATGGTTATGAACAGGTTCACAACGAAGAATTTGTGTCAGTCAATCGTGCAACAAGAAACCTAAAACATATATAACACATAACTCAGTTAAGTAATAAACTATAAAGACTTTAAACTGTAAGGCTATGCATAAGTAGATTAAATTTAAACTATGATAAAGACAACAACAATTTGACATAGAACATCAGTGTGAGTGTAATTACAGATGCACAGATGCATTGGATGTTAGCAGCAAATAATGAGTGTGGACATACATACCACATAGTGCAATAGAGCGATTACATTCACGAGTCTGTAACTGAGGCGGAGGGGAAAACACAGTTCAAGTGGTGGGAGGTGTGGGTCTTGATAGACCGTAATCTGCCTGAGGGGAGAGGGGTGAATAGTCCGTGTCCAGGGTGAGAAGGGTCAGCTGTGATCCGACCCACACGCCTCCGGGTCCTGGAGCGATGGGAGCTCACAGCCAATCACCCTCTCAGCAGGAGCACAATGCGCTGCAGTCGGTGCTTGTCCTGTTCTGTAGCGCCGGGGACCCACACGGTGATGGAGGAGGTGAGGATGGACTCGTGTGTGTAAAACTGCACCAGCATCATGGTCGGCAGCTTAAGTTTCCTCAGCTGCCACAGGAAGAACATCCTCTGCTGGGCCTTCTTGGTGAGGGAGCTGATGGCTCCCTCAATTGTATTGTGCTTTCAAAAGCTGGGTGCTTTTAGTTGTGGATGTTTTGTTTCTCGTCTGAGAAGCTTCTTCACACTCATTAACCGCTGGTAGTCAAGCTGGTTTTAAGCACCCCTGGTTTAAAAGCCATCGCTCCACCCCGACGTTGTTTACCCTGAACCATTTAACGTATTAACCTCGCTATTGTCCCGAGCGGGGTGAAATCACAGCTTGTCGGGTCACTTAGATCTTATTTGCATTACCAAGGCCCTGCAATGCTCTCATGTAAAGCGCTCTGTGACCATGTCTGTGAAAGGCGCTATATAAATAAAGATCTTCTTTTTCTTATTCTGTGACCTACATGGGAGACAGATTAGCAGCAGCAAGTGGGGACAACAGCAATGCAATGAATGGAGAGCATGATTAAATTTGTTGAGAAAAATACCTTCCCCCCAAAGCCTAGACAGTGGTGAGAGAGGCTGAAGAGGCTAATTGCTGTGCTGTTACATCGCTGTCCACATATGAGGTGAAGAGAGTTAATTTATATGAATGCTATGTGATTTGCTAAGAGACGAAGCGAGCCGAGAATGGCTGGGACAGAAAAACATTTCAGAGGAGGCAGAAATGTGGCACACATTGTCTCCTCTGAACTGGCCCTTGTGTAAACAAAAAAATGGCCAGTTCAACTGATATAAATGATTTGGAGTTGCCAAGATCCGTTATGTATGCATATTTTGAAACAAGCCAAATGATGCCACGGTGGCTGTATTGTACTGTCGAGACCGCCACTCGCGCAAGTATTCTGTTTATACAAGCAGGACACAGCCTTTGAGTGTACACCAAGGTGAAGGCATGCAAAGACAATTAGTCACCTGGGAGAGGAAGTGGAGGCGGCATGATTGTGATTCGAGGTCACATAAAGGAGGGGGAATTAGCATAGGCCAGGCAATCAACGGAAAGCTAATGCTACTCAGTTTTATCTGGCTGTAGGTTGCATCCTCAGCATTCCCCATTATACCTCTAGCACTCACCGCCATCTGCCCAGATCTCATTAGAACAAATGCTCACCAACGCCTCTTTGCTGCTCAGAATTTTACATTGAAAGAGATTTTCTAGGCAATCACATTTTGCTGCAGCTCCTGCAACCCCAGTCAGTAATAACATATAATAATTGTCCCGTATGGCAGAACAGCTTCCATGCTGCATGCCTTGATTGCTTGGTAAGACCTCAGGAATGATGACAATTTTGCAAGGTCAGGCTGCTCTCAGGAGTCAGCAAATAGCACTGTATGTTCAAGGTTCTCCTTTGAAATATGAAAAAGGAAAAAAGTAGGCATTTCCTCTATGGGAGGTTTCTACCGTCAGTCCAAATCGCTAATGTGGTGATATCAAAATAGGAACTCAATCAGAATGGATCCTCAAAGAATTATTTCTTATTTTGAGCATATATATATATATATATATATATATATATATATATGTATATATATATATCCTATTAATCCGGTTCACTATGTTTAGATTTGCACATTGTGGGATTTTCGTGGAGAGCATGAAATCTATATATTTTGGAAACCTTATGGTATAAGCAATGAGAAAAACAATGCTTCCATTTGCCCTTGTTGTTTGGTAAAATTGTGCAATTATACAATTTTTCCATTAGTCCTGGGGAGTTCTGGTCATCGCTATGGTAACTCCATGAAACATATGACAAGGGTTTCATTGACTTTTTTGATTGGAACGACCAAATGGAATTTTCAAAATTTATATTGATACAAAAATATGGCATACCGGACTATATTGTCAAATATGGCAACCGGGCTATATTATATGAGACAGCATACTGCAATATATAAAAAAAACACAAATCTTAAAAAAAAAAAAAAAAAAAAATATATATATATATATATATATATATATATATATATATATATATTTTTTTTTTTTTTTTTAAAGATGACGTAGAAGGTCTTGTGAAATGGTGACTGTAAAATACCCTGAGAGTGTGGTCTGTCAACCTCTTCAATTCGCAATATGCACCCCACATGAGGCCCAGTTGTAACAAACTTAAGTCTAGCCAACCACAACTGCCAACGGAAATAAGCTGAGGTTTAATGAATGAAATATTTCCCATACAATCTGCCTCTCTGTTTTGATGTTACACACAGACGAGGTCCAAATCTTTTGATTAATGTTTGATTCTGTTTTATGTCTTTCCACTGATGCAAAAACGCATAAAGCAAATGTGACTGCGAGCATCTGGGACTCGTGTGTGTGCGTGTGTGTGTGTGTGTGTGTGTGTGTGTGTGTGTGTGCGTGTGTGCGTGTGGCCACTTACCCCATCTCTATCGATCTTCACTGACAATGCAACTGCAGAAAAGGAATTGCAAGCAGCTGATTTTGCGACATGTTTCACCCATACTCCCTTCAAACCTTTGAGAGTGGAATATTGTTTTTGATTTACTATGGCAGATGGTCACACAGGTGTCGTCATTTCGAAGTAAAAAAAAATAAAATAAAAACTTCAAGCCATATTTTTCCAAAAACTTTTCAAAGCTGCAGTACCTCTGTGTCAAGTCAAGGTGAAAGCAGAACAATGTTGCAGGGAATTTGATACAAACTACAATTTTCGAACTGGTGAGAGGTGAATATTGATCTGCTCCCGTCGGCTTGGTATTTCCAACACATACTGTATAACGTTATATGAATTCTATCCACCATTATGAAAATAAAAATGCATAATAACGTTTTACAACACTAGGCAAGGCAAGTTTATTTGTAGAGCACAATTCATACACAAGGCAATTCAAAGTGCTTCACAGTTGCATAAAATTACAAGAAAACAGATCAGAACACTACACTGCAGGACACTGGTCGCCAACAGAGCACTGCAGGGACATGCACGTCTCTCCAGCTGTGCCATTGTGCTCGGGATAATGGGTGTTACTCAGTTTCTTATCAATCTCTATGCAAACACTTATGAAGACAATTAACTTCGGGGACAAATCTGTGCAAAGATTTGTGGAAAGTCCAGATGGGACGCAAGTGAGTACTATGCAAAGTGGCACAATTTTAAGTTCTCTGATATAACAGTTGCTCTGTCACACCAGATTACACCCAAAATATATCTGATTGTGTACTACCGTGTGAATTTCAGATGTGGTCAGTACAAAGTAACATTAAAAAAGTACTGTTTCTGAGCAGTATTTTTGTTGAAAATGTATTAGTTTTACTATGCATTTAAAATGTAATATTTTCTATGAGCAGCAACATTTCTAAAAAGGTTCCAGAGCAAAAACTATAAATTGGCAGTATAGCGTTTTACAAGGTAATAATTGGACTAACATTCACTTTTATTTGACAGTATGTGGACTTTTACTTAAAATTAAGTATTTTAGCCACCACCGGGGAATGAATCAGCCATCATAATAAACAGGCAAAATTACAGGCCGATCGCATTTAAAAGTGACATGTCCGCATTTGTTACTCATTGGCTCCCCATTACTCCCCATTACCAGGGTCAGTTTCTCCTTCTGTTCCTTCATTTGGAATCCAGACCAGAAAGAGAGTAGCTCAGGAGAAGTTTATTTATCATCAGTGCTGAACTAAATGCATAAAACCATGGATGTATAATCACATTTAGAAGAAGCATCTCCTCACAGGCTGGTAGCAACTTCAGTTTTCCAAGACGTGTATTTGTGCTTTTGGAGGATTTTATTACATAATTGAATGAAACATGTAATTTATGTTTTTTCTTTGTTTTTTGTTTTAACTAAGGATCCAACTATGAAGTATGTAATTTCCTCATTTTTTTTTTTTTTGCAGGCCTTCTCATTGTTGATTATTGCCATTGGCGTATATGCAAAAATCCAGAAAGCGACAGGTTTGTATAAAGCAAATACATTCCCATAACATGGTTCACTGTGTAAGATAGCAAGACAAATATGTTCATCTATTGCCCTTTCATGGTGCTAATATGCAGATTGATGGTAAAATATTATCTAGGATGCGCGTGTTCTGTAAAAGTCACATGCCAGAATAGGTTTCCTGCATAGTATTTGTCCCAGCCAAACTAAAACATACGCAATAGGCTGATCCTTAAAGACCAACATCCCATTGCTCAATATCTGGAGTTTACAGATTGTTCCAAAGGCCGATCCATTTGGGTACAATTACAGTCCACCTTAACTTTACAGAGTGACCATGAAATTCTACTGTATTAGGTTTTGCAATACAACTCGGTTTTTCTTCCTCTTCTTTTGACAGACGCGGTGCGAGACACGTTTCTCATCGACCCGGCCGTGATCCTCATAGTGGTGGGCGTGGTGATGTTCTTCATCACTTTCTGCGGCTGTATCGGGGCGCTCAGGGAGAACATCCGCCTCCTCAAGACGGTGAAACTCAACCCCGTTTGCTCACATTAAAACACTGAACCGAGGAAACGTGAAATCTAACTGACTTTGCTTTTTTAGTTCTCCTTTAGCTTGACGTTGGTCTTTCTCACTCAGCTGGGAATTGCGATTCTGGGCTTCTTCTACTCCGATCAGGTATAATCCACGGGACAGTTGAGCCATAGTAGGGCATGAATTGGATAAACGCGTTTATTTAGCCGATTGCTTTGACGACAAGTCGCTGAACATCAGATTTTGCATTATTTCTAAGTGCGTTATTTTGATAGTGTTATGTTGCAGTATAGTTGCTCTTGTGATAAAGCAACATGGAACGAGGAATGTTCCACGGTGTGCCTTTAAATCAGATGGGTTGATGAAGGTGCAGGCGCTTTCTAGTTGTGTGTGTCTGTAGAAAGTTTGAATAAAGTGTGTGTATCAGTTCAGAAGTGGACAGACAGGAAAACCTATCCTGAAAAAAGTAGGAGAAAAAACTCAAAGCTGCGTGGAAGCGTTACGTATTGCCAGCCAATGGCAAAAAGTAATAAAAAAACAAAGTCGTGTTTGGTTTGAACTCATCTCCCGTCGTCGCTTCTGCACCCCATCGACCACAAGTGCCACATGAGCCATTGATTCTCTTCGAGCATTTGAGATAATTGTCATCCACACAGTAAATAAAATGTAATGAGGCGCGCTTTCAAAACGCCGCAGGGAATGTCTTCGGAGAATACGACGCAGAGCTTATATTGAGGGAATTTATGAACCTAAATTAGCGCCATGTGGAGATGTGCCAGTGCGTACTAGCTCTGACGCAAATGGCTGAAGTATAGTTGGGTAAAAAAAAAAGAAAAACACCATGATATGAGTCGAAGGAGAAACAATGCCGTTAGAATCCATAATGTTATAGCTTTACATATGTAAAACGTCAAACAGTTGGCAGCACGAGCTATTGTATATGAAATGGTGAGTTCAGTGGACAGGTTGTTATGGATTTAATACAAGGTGCTCCTCCTCTATCTTTCATGTTCATATTTTCTAAAATGGGATCGAGAAAAAGTGAAACTAAACAGTATTTGAATATTATGTTAAAAGGATGCAATGTATTTGTATACAAATAGGAGTATTGGTAAATCTCCAACACTGTCACGATGAGGGTAGACAAAAAAGGCCCAATACTCCCAACAAAATAATGTGGGAACTATTATTTTGCAAGAACCTAGTGTAAAGTGCTGCTCTTTAACCTCTTAACCCCTGTTTGACCAGAAGTCCAATTTCTCAACCATCATTTTCATATTGTCATTCTTTAACAACCGAGAGAAGACCATTATTACTACTTCTCTCATGCAGCAATATTATCTGTTAGTCTGTTTCAAGTTTTTATACAAGTGTTCCTACCTGTCCCCCCCCTTCCAAAAACAAAAACAAAAGAGAGATGTGTGATACACGTTTGTAGTCATTTCAAGCGCAACAAAAACTGATCCTAGTGCAGGGCTATTACTTGTATGAGTGTGCAGCTCTGAGTATGTTCTTCTCAACTGGAGCGAGAAGAGGAGGCCTGTGACTGTAGATTATCTGTGTTCTTTCCATTTGGAGGAGCCACAAATGTTAGTCATTATGGTTGCGAGCACTCAATGTAACAATGTTATTACAGAAAATAGACGTGGCCTCTGCAGCATTGATTGGGCTTTTTGTTTTTATCTTCCTGCAAACGACAAGCGTAACAGCTAAGTGTGACTGCTCCTAAAGCACGGCGCATGGGTAAAACGTTTCTTGTAGCTTTGTGTGTTTGTCATGGGTTTACTAAGTCCAGCCTTGATGCAAAGACCAAAGTCATGAGCAATGATGCAGTGTTTCGGCATGCTAAAAATATAGCTGCAAATTGACCCTGTATGTTTTGGACGTTTGAGGGATTTTAAGACCCCTGTTAAAGGGGGTGTACTCAATTTCTATTATAATCTTGTGTGAAGTGAAGAATCCTTGTATTTCCTTAATTTCGACACAAACACGGTCAAAAACGTTTCGACTTTGCAGTACCGGGCCACTTTAGCCTGTAATAATAGGCTCATCTTTTGGCAAAGACACAGGAAGTGTAGTGTGGCTGGTGGAACATTTACATAAAAGCCCTCTAAAATGGCTCTCACAATCGTAATGGGATGCTTGACAAGTGTCAGGAAAGTTAGTTTTGTCGACCACAGACGAAATCTAAGCAGCTCCCTTTTCACAGTATGAAGAAAAGATTGCAGTGCCTTTAAAGATGGCTGCAGACTGTGAGAAACTGGAGGACCCCCAATGAAGGGAGACCTTCCTTGACAGTTTTCCGGTGGTGACAGTAGTTCAGCTCTGAGCCTCTCTCCTGTGAGCCTCTCGCTGCGGAACACAACCGCAAACAGCCCTTTCCCTTGCTAAATGATTCAAATCCTCAGACACTTATGGGAGTGGAACCAAATGTCACATTGTAAAGTCTTGCCGAAAAAAAGGGTTAGTGGCAAATGGCACAGCAAAGTGCGATGGTAGCTTACAAGCCAACTGTGCCACAACAAAAAATCCAAAGAGCTTAAAGCTTATATATTGGAGGGGGGTGTCCTAGGCTTAATAACAGAATGGTCCTAATTCAACTAAATTTGCAGAAACACTTCTAGGCTATTACGACACAGAATTGATCTGGGTGGAGAAAAAGCAATCCACAAACGCCCCCTCGAGCTTAATGCTAGCTAAAGTTCATTTGTAGACATAGTGTGATGGCGTTTTAAATTTCTGCAGTTCATTAGCATACAGTAGCGCTATTAGCATACATTACGCCTGAATCGGAGTCTGTTAATCCGATCGCCCCACTTGTTTTGCAGAATATTAAGCAAAATAGATTTCAACAAAACACTCTCTTAAACAATACAAGGCTTCATTCATCAAAGGGGCATTATTTTGACAATAAGAGCTAATGAAATGTAACAACCGTTGGAATACGGTTGATCTCAAATCACGGTTGTGTGGCCTATTATTCAGTCACATCCTTTCATTTATATTTCTACAGAGCTTTTGTTTATGCGCCTCGATTGTAGAAAATTAAATGACCCCATTATGATACAAATAGCTGGGTTGGGGTAATTAGTGCAGTTCAAATAAATGTAGGCTACATGCACGTTGGGTATTGATCCTTAGCACTTTGAGGTTTCTTTGAAATGTAAAGTGCAATATAAATACAATTAATTATTATTATTATTATCCTAAATGTCTTTTTATTGCAGCAGCATTAGCCCAGCGTTGTCAGATCAGTACAAATTAAAAGACTCACACGTAGGCTACTTATTGCATCAACATTTTAGGCAATGGTTGCGATGCAGAGGCTCAATGTGGTCTCGCTGTGCTCAGTAAACATGAGGCTAAACATGCAAGCGTTTGAGGAGCAACTGCTTAAACTCGAACAAAGTGGGGTAGAATTAAGCAAAGAAAAGAAAATGTCAGATATAAGGCTTTTATTCGGCAATTGTACGTTTGAATAGAATTACTGTTTGAAATCTTCTCCTTGATAAATTAAGCTAAAATATGTAAATAAGAAATTACATTTACACAAACATTTTCCCGCAGAAGATTTTGTGAAGAAGTGAGCTGTGGAAGCTGAGGGAAAAGAGAAAATGTTGGCCTCAAATACACATTTTTCAATCGTGCTGCTTCTACCTTAACCTCGCCATAATTTATTCACTTATTAACGTTTACATCTGTGCTTCTTTACAGACCAGGGACGCACTGGGTGATTTTGTGAAGAAAGCTATTGTGCACTACCGCGATGACCTGGATCTGCAGAACCTGATGGATTACATCCAAAAAGAGGTACTCGGGACAATGTCACTTAGCAAGAACATCCCTGCATATTTCTGTGAGCTATGCCCCTGACAGCGATAAATGCATACAGAATATCTGTAGCTTGTCACCACAGGGTATGGAGAGTGAATGGACACTTGTCAATTGTGAAGGGCTTCGTCACATAGTATGTCTGTGTGTGAAAAGTGTACTACTTTTGTATAATAAGTATCAATGAAACCCACAGAAACTTGCATCTTGTCAGTTTTGGATTTCATCACCACTACTACATATAAGATACAGTAGTGCGCCCCTCCTGTGGGATTCCTTTAAAGTTGCTCCATCTACACTTTCTGGCACACTCTCTTCGAAGCCTGGGTATTCCCCTGGGAGTGGTCCAGTCTTACACAGGATGTGCAGTATAGGGTGCAGTCCGAGTTTCTAAAAATACCTCTCCTCTGTCTCCTTCTGCGCACAGTTCAAGTGCTGTGGATGGAATAGCTACACGGACTGGTCGTGGAACCTCTACTTTAATTGCACACACGAGAACCCGAGCACTGAGCGATGCGCCGTGCCATACTCCTGCTGCACGCCTGTTCCCGGAGAGGTATGTTCCTCGTCTCCCAGCACGTGACTGTAATAAATACATACATACAAACAAAGGCAGTGAAGACAAGTGCAGTGAAAAGCAGCAAAAAAACATCCCCTCCCAGGTGATTTCTCCCCAGGTAAACAAGACAAGTCAACCTGAACCAACATGCTGCGAGTGTCTCAAGTGGATTTGCACACCACAATATAGGGGTTATCGCTCAAGTCTTTAAACCCTCTGTTTGGCAAAATAAAGCCCCCTTAAGAAGGGAAAAGGGGGAAAAATGTGACGATACGAGTAGAAAATGTAAGTGGCATCATTCAGTAAACAAATGGACATAACTGGTTTGAATGCAGCTCACAGTCAATTCAACCTGAATAGACTCACACAGATGAAGGCAGTGATTAGGGAGATTATTGATGAGTATTAGTTTTGGCGATCAGACCCCGGCGTTAGACATCGATGTACAAGTCAGTGTAGTTAAACAGCTTGGAGTTAGGGATATCTTCCCCCGGAGCCTGGACACTGGTGGTGGTATAGAAGATCATCAAAATGCTCGGGTAGCGCCGAGATGAAAGAGCGGAGATGGGGTGGAGGCGGGTCGCAGCGCGCTGGGAAGCAAACAGTATACGATTACTGGCGCTTAAAAGCGAGACCGATGATTGGCTGCTACGGAGGTGCGGCTCTGATGCTGATGTGAAGGTGTGGACCTTTCGGGAGCGATCATTGGCTGAAGGTTGATGATGCTGTGTTCGTCTACCAGGTTGAATTACCGCCTAGGCTTCATAACTTTGTTGGGTGAAATGTTTCTTTTATACACACAGCCTTCAAGATCCAACCGTACAAACTCAAACAAAAATAATGTGGCTTGCTTTCTTTCATGGTGGAAATTGAATATTGATTTGTGGGCTAGGCCCCCTCAATTTCCTTTGCAACAACTCATTGTTAAGTTAATATTTTTATTTTTTTTAAGGGCAGAGTTTATAAGGAGTTTTGGCATTTTATGTTTTAGCGTTTTCTTCTATTGGCTTTTTTTTTAAACATGTGTCCCCTCTGGAAGTGAGAGCAACTAGGCTTATGACACATGGCTGGCAATGCAATTTATGGTTAGTTTTACCCACTTTTTCTGCTCTCTCTGACCAATAATTCTCTGCAATCTCTGTAGTGTTCTCTAACACGAAAAAATGTCTTAAAAGTTATAAATGTGCGAGCAACTGATGGCAGTCGCCTTCCCCATTCCAGTAAGTATAGTCATTACTCACTTGCGAAGGACAGAGCTGGTCAGTGAGGCAAGTGGAATGCATTTTACAAATATCTGTCTCGGCATCGCCTTTGTCCACGTCTAAAAGCTAATCTCACGAACATATAATTTAGCCCGGAGTTCCATGTCCGACCTTCATGGGCCGTAGTGACTTAGTGTAAGTTTGATGAATCATTGACGTATGTATTCTGTGAGCAGTCCGAGCATGCTTTACCGATAAGTCTGTGTGCAAGTACATGTTTAGTATGTAAATAGCATAGGCCGGGATGGCTGAGCTAACAGATTTACGCTCGCACAGACAGATACAGAGTGCCTGTGCGGCTCGTATGCAGGTCACCGTGGACAAGTCCTCCTACTCTCTATAACAGTGTTTCTCAACTTGTGGGTGGCGGCGGAAAACCTTTTCTGCGAGGTGCGAGCCTTTCCCGGAAAACATTTCTTTCAACATTTATCTCCTGAAAACATATACCCAAGTCTGTTAAAATTACTGTGATTTGATTGTTTTCATAATAATTTCGGCTTTTAGGCTTATTAAATTCTTACTGTATTTTTCTCTCAAAATATTGTTGAGTATTTTACATTAGGAATAACCATTTCAATTGGGTTTTGGGTCACGGCTTGTCATTGTGTGATGATAATAAAATCCTAAATATTGTTGAAGGATGCAATCAAACATTTGTTTTTGACGTTTTTTGTTGCTTTTTCACTGATTTTTTCATTTCTTTTTTGTTGTGTTTTTGTCACTTTTTTGTTGAGTTTTCGTTGATCTTTTTGCCGTGTTTTTGACATTTTTTGTTGCTTTTCTTTTAAGCTTTTTTTGTCGTATTTTTGTCGAATTGTGTTGCTTTTCCATTGCTTTTGTGTCCCTTTTGTGTTCATCAGTTTTTAGTCGTGTTTATGTCACTTTTTTATTGTATTGTTGTTGCTTTTCCAGTGCGTTTTCATCTATTTTGACGCTTTTTTTTAAAATAAGCTTTTAGATTTGGGTTACGCCAAACTGGAGAAAATATGCTCAGTTCAAGTGGGGGTAAGAGGTTAAGAACGCCCCCCTCCCCCCCAAAAAAAAAATTTAAAATTAATTGCTTTCTGGGAGTAACAAACCATATTTAATGACGTTTCATAAAGTCTGCAAAATGTGGGATTGTTCTCAAAGTAATTCATTAAAAATAAAATAGTTTTAAAAAAGGAACTCATGCTGAGAGGATGTGTGAAAACTGGGCTGAAATAATGGGCTCTGTAGACAGTATGATTTGATTCGGAATAATAAACTGACTTTTTAACAGGCAGTAATCAACACAATGTGCGGTTTTGGCGTCCAGACCCAAAAGTACGTGGATGCCAATAAGTCCATCTATCCTGTGGGCTGTGCGGACATGGCAGTCGTGTGGATCGAGTCTCATCTGCTGCTGGTGGGAGCTCTCGCCCTGGGCCTGGCTCTGCCTCAAGTAAGCCCTCGCCTCTACCTACATCAATTACATTTTGCTGCTTAACTCTTAATTCTGCTATACAAGTGGTTCTCAAACTGTGGTCCGTGGGCCGCCGGTGGTACATCAGTAGGTACCACTGTTTTTGTAGTGACATTAACTTGGCCGTTTCCTGTCCTACACTTAAATGGTATGTACAGTATTTATCCGCTGGTCTATGTTGGACTCTTCTGAACCCATTGCCCGACCAAAACAATCCGACACATGCTCTATTATTTGGTTGGAACATCTTTAGCTTTGATCACAGCACACATTTGCAAGTGAGATCTTGTATTGATGATGGGAGAGTGTTACCAACGTGCAAAGCCTTCTCCAGCACATCCCAAAGATTCTCAATGAGGTTAAAGCAGGACGCTGTAGTGGCCAATCTATGAGTGAAAATTATGTCTCATGCTCCCTGAACCACTCTTTCACAATGTGCCATCAGGGAAGAAGAAATTCATAATGGAATAACCTGGTTATTTAGGATGTTCAGCTGAACTCATTTAGTGTTTCTGAACCTAGACCTGACCCCAATTCCAAAGTTAAATCCAGGTGGCGGCCCTTTTTTGGTCAGGTAGTGCCTTTTGAAATTTGATCCAAGCTTCATGGTACTTGAAAGGTTAAATACCTTGGGTGTGAAACATTTGAGGACGTACAAAAGGATGATTGTGTCCAGTCATATACAAGCAAACCCAGCCATATTACTTCAGGCATCCGCGGTGGGCTTATGGGATTGAGCGTGCCGTTGCGCACATATCGACGACTGAAAGCACAGCAAACACACTGCATTGGACAGGCCAAGTAAACAGTACAACACTTCATCAACGTGGACCTTGCGCCTCTGGGAAAGCGGCATCAATTCTGTCATTAAGTTTTAAGAGCAGTCCTTGCAGAGGCAGAAACGGTGTTGATTGGAAAATCGGTGTGCCCGGGACAATTATAAAAAGTGACTTGGGCTGCCAAATCACACTGTTAAATGTAGTTACAGCAACCAAACCTAATTACAATAAGCATAAACTAAGATTTAGATTTCTCAAAATTGCATCTGGTCTGATGTTTGATTACGTTCTGCAAAAAAAATTCAACCTAAACGTTTAATACCTCCTTGTGGATCTTTAATGATAGTAATGATGCTTCAAATATATATATTTTTTCCTTTGCCCTATATAATAAATAATAATTCATTGACTTCTACACAAATACTATACATCCACCATGACACTTTGATTTATGGTTCATTTTAAACAAACCTAGCAACCACAGCCAGCGAAAACAGAACATTTTTAGCAACAGTGAAGAAAATAGCAACATTTTATGTGAGCGCACTTGGACAAACAACAGAGAGCATCATTGCCTTTGGGACAGCCACCATAAATGTTGTTAGATATTGTCTGGCATAAGACCTGAATTCCAGAGCACAGAACATATTTTCTTAGCAACGGTCCATCTGATGAAAGAGAGAGAAAAAAGTGGCTTTTGGGTGCTGTCAAGCCTGTTCTTCTATAGGTTACTCCTCTGTAAAAACAAACACATGCACACACCCGCCCACTGACACGAGCCACTGGCAGTGTCGTTGACGGGCGAATAAAGCTGTTGGCTAGAAAACTTTTGATAACTCTTGGCCATCCATTTTGAGCTTTCAATGACTTTGTGATGTTGCCGAGTAACTAAGATTTACATAATTTGCTCAAATCATTGGAGAGAGGATGACCCCTTCTGTCATGTGGGAGTGGCAAATAGGATTTTTTTTTTAAACCATGCTACAATGTTTTCATTCATGTGGCTGCAGTTAATGAAAAAAATCACTCGACTGCTTTCATTTCGCATATGTGTTTATCATTTTCTTTGTTTTGCACGTCGCAGTTGTATGATCAAATCCAACAGTAAACCCTATAAGGTGATCAATTTCAAAACCCCGAATATGGTGTCCATGGCAGCAGTAACTAGCCACACTGGGATGATAAAAGTTTAACCGTTCATTACTCATTCATCATGCTCTCCCGGACTCAAAGTACAGGTTAATGTGAGGTTGTGGAAGTCTCTGCTGACGCCGACATCTCCTGTATCCCTCCGGACATATGGGCACCTCCATTTCCGACCAGCATTAGCTACAGCTAATAGCGCCACTCGAAATGTGTGATTGGCCATGAAATCAAATTAGCACTTCCCTCCAAATAATTAGACGGCTTGCTTATCAAAATAATTCTACCGCTGTCACATTACGCAGTGCCCGCAGCTTTCAACTCCTCTCTTTAATATCTGGCTGATTAGGTCCCCAATGAGTCTGTTCATGTTCAGAAGGAAGCATGTGAATTACCCCCGAGTATAGCCAGAACAATTGGAGGAGTTGTGGCTTTGAAGCCTGTTAAATCTGATGAAAAAGCATGGGTTTTTCCATAGCACGTTCCTATAAGCGGAGATCACAACCTCACTAAACGCCTGTGAAGAGTGTTAATAATTTAAAATGTTCTTTGCTGGCAGATGGGAGGGCTCCCTGCTTCGTAATCGTCTCATAACACATGATTTGTTTGTAATAGGTCAATTATTGTTATGAATTGCATCACCCGAATGCATTAGCATAATTTAAAAGCTGTGTGGGGGCGAATGGGGAGACCTTGAGGATTTGTGTCATTGAAGTCCTTGATGGTTCTGCTGTTGTCCCCCCCCCCCCCCCCCCCCCCCCACCCCACAGATCGCAGGCATAGTACTGTCCCAGATACTCATCTCTCAAATCCAATACGAGATTGGCTCTGTGCTGTGAGCGGGCGACACCAGGAGAACGTGAACTCGCAGTCTGCGGATGGGCCGCTGTGATGCAAGGACACCTTTCTACAACAGGCAGGACAAAGGACGTGATAATCTGGAAGCCGATATGGGAAATGCTTTCATCGAGTTTGGATGTGAATGGTATTTTTACATGGTTTTAAGCACTAAAAAGTATTTATATTTTACTGAGATGTTTGCTAATAAAACTGACTTTGAAAGATAAAGAAATTCTTAACTAATGAATTCAGGAATTGATATTGTGAAGTCTGTTAATCATTGCATTGGTAGTGGTCTACTTTAGTCTGAAAGCTGATTTATTTCTGGGGAAACATACTTTCTTTATAACTTAAGCTTTTTAAATGGGTAGTAAAACAGCTTAAAAGACATCTACAAATATAATTCATAACTTTCCTCTTTGGTAAAAAGCAAACGAGTGATTCTCAATTAGTCAGTGCTTTTCAACCAGTGTGCCATGTGAAAATAGTGCGCCTTGAGGGACTGTCAGGTGTGCCTTGTAAAGATTACCAATTTCAATTAAAGCCTTCACAGACATTTGATTTAACAATTTGCTATTGTTGTGTTCTGCTCAAACTTCTGAACCTGAGAAGTAAACAAACCAACTATCATTACCAAATCCAATGAGCCTTGACACAGTGACAGACATTTGTAGCTCAGTACTTTTCTACATGGTGTCACACCATTAAAACAATGTGTGTACTGCTGAGGGGCGACGGTGGCGCAGATGGTAGAGCGGGTCGGCTCATGATCGGAAGGTCGGGGGTTTGAATCCCGCCTCCTGAAGGTGCACATTGTAGTTGTGTCCTTGGGCAAGACACTTCACCCTCCTTGCCTCCAGTGTCTGCGTACACTGGTGTATGAATGAGAGTGTGAATGGGCCCCCTATGAGAGACCAACAGGCCCGTTTGGAACCGTTTGGAACCATGAGGCCGTCCTCCCGTGGACCCACCACCTGCAGGAGGAGCCATAGGGGCATGGTGCTATGTGACTTGGGCAGCTCCAACAGCTGCCCCCACGACCCGGCAACGGACAAGTGGGAGAAAATGGATGGATGGATGGATGGATGTGTACTGCTGCTCAATAATAATGAACAAACACTGCATTAGAAGATGTAGCTTTATAATTGAATAATGCACTCATTTACAATAACGCAGCCATTTTGAAACTCTTGTGGATAGGATTTATTTTAGTTGGTCCCAGTATGTGATTACAAAATAAAGCCATTCCTATGGCTTCAACAAATGTGCAAACTGGCAAAGCATAATCTGGCAGGTTAGAATAATATAAAGTCAACAAGCATTAAGCAACTTCCATTTCTCAAATCTTAGCTGGCACCTTTGATTATCATTGTACTTGTTGTTTTGTGACATGTGCAGATTACTGCGTTCTGACTAGACGTGAAGTGCCAGAGCCGTCTTCATGAGACGCTGCGTTAGGGAGGAGTTGGGCCTCACCGAATCTCTCTCCACCAGAAGACACCTGGGAATATCCCACAAGACAGAAGTGAGATGTAAATGTACATAGTCAACCGCATCAAGCACACAGGCTAACATGATTAATAATGAAAACCTAACATGATGTACAGAAGGTGGTTACATAACGCTAGCACACAGTCCGAATAGACACAATATGACAGAGCTTAGCTTAAGCCTCCAAGGGCATCATCATGAAATCCACAGCTTTTCAGATTCTCTTTCTTTTCATTATTTTCCAAAACTGATTCTGTTTAACTCTATCCACAATAAAATCCCCGCAGTGCGTTACCTTCCAAGTTTCTGGTGCCGCGTATTGTCCGACTTTATGGCAGCGTGAATGAGCAGTTGATTGAAGATATCTCTCTGCAAGGCCGCGGTGGACAAAAAAAAATTAGAACACAAAGCCAGTCCAACATTTAAAATTGAGCTTCTCTTTTCATCCTATTGTCAGACTTGGTGAATACTGTTTCTCCTTTGGGAAAGTGAAAGACAAAGAGAAGAGTCCATCAATATCCATCACGCAGATTCATTATTCATGCCGGAGTAGAGTGTTTCTCTTCATATTTACCCTGCATGCTCAAGGAACACTGTTACTTTCAATGCACAACACTTGTCACCTCTGCCCTATTTCCTGACAACCGGGATTTTGCGCGAGAGAAGAAAACACAATCTGGTATGATCAATGACATCCAAAGACAGAGGAGGGGCCTCAGGGCAGCACACTCCTTGTCTGCACATTCAGGAATCTACCTCAGATCACACACATCTTTAGATCAGCGGCTCACCTGTGCATCACTGCCCCCTATATCTACAATGCGGTAGCGCAGAGGGTACAGCAGTTCCACAGACTGGTTATAGTTGCCCTGGTTGAACTCCATCATGGCCTGGCACAGAGGGATGCCAATGGACTTGGCCAGCTGATGCTGCTGATTGTCCCCAGGCTCTCTGGTAAAGAAAAAAGATGTTTACAAAGTGCCAAAAGACAAAGAAGCTTAAGGTTAAATACAACCCTTGACCGGTAATTGGTTATTTGGTTTGCAAACTTTATTGGGCAGGACATTACAGCATCATAAATTGGTGAGATACATTCAGCAAATTGTCAGTGCTGGGAGTTGATCTCAACTCATTCTTAAAATTCATATTGCATAACATTTAATCCAATAAATAGAATAAAATAAGAAAATGTGAAGGGACTAGTCTTAAGACGTGACACATAACTTTACGGGACATCGCTAGCTCACCTTTTATTTGACTACAGGTAGACACAAATGAGGTCCTCTACTAATGCCTCATTTTGATGAGCTGAGTTTAGTTAGCTGGTTTATTTGGTAGGGACAGTGCATGTTAATGAACAAGCCACACAAAAATAGCATTGTTGGTGTCTAGCTGAGCATCAGGAGCATGTTTGATTTTGCAAATATGTTTTATTTAAGTTTTACATCAGGGAAGTTGTTCTTCCCGGATGCAGCAACATATACAGTAAATATTCCACCGTGTATCTATAGGTGCTGGAGTCTCACCCTGGCCTTGATAGTTGCATGACTGATACAGAGAAAACACTTCTCACATTTTTGTGCCCAACTGCCGTCACTCATTATAAGGAAGCAACAATACAAATTGTGAAATAAAGCGTCAGATCAATAACTTATTAGGCCCGAGTCGGACGCAGTCCCCGGCAAGGGACTATTGTTTTTGTGTGGTTTCTTATTATTTATTTTTTTCTCCGTAAATGATTGTACTTTTGACCCGCTAAACGTCGCTGAAAACTCACCAAATTTGGCGGAGCCATTCGGGTGGCGTGAAAATGTATGGAAATAGATTAATTGGCCACGCCCAAAACAAAATGGCTCCACAGTGCCCCCTCAAAGTTGACCCCTATTCAAATGAAACCGCTCATTTTTGGGCGTAGGCCCAAACCCTTCGGTACAGTGAAAGGGAACATCAAGACAAACCAAGAACTCAATTGGAGCACCACGCCCAGACAGTCGGCCATTTTGACTTTCAATTGGCTTGTCAAGTGGCAAGCCAATTGAAGCCAGAGTTCTTAGCCTGGCAGCAGTCTGGTCTCTGTCAGAGTTTCTCTGAAATTCATAAATTTTCCCAATTTCCCCCTTTATTCACAAAAGCCACAGTTTTAGACTCGTACATATTTAT
The DNA here is from genome assembly GCA_021464625.1 of Proterorhinus semilunaris. Taxonomy (NCBI): domain Eukaryota; kingdom Metazoa; phylum Chordata; class Actinopteri; order Gobiiformes; family Gobiidae; genus Proterorhinus; species Proterorhinus semilunaris. Next base: position 13,907,872 of record CM038356.1, on the reverse strand, counting down.
ACTACACGTCTGTCACAGAAAGAAGCTTTAATCTGGACGTTTTTGGCTCCAAATTCAGCTTTTTTGGACTATACAATCACAGGAAGTTCAGATTGGCTTTTTCCTGTCCGTTTCTCTGTGTGTTCCTCGTACTATATGGGTCTCACCAAAATATTCCTTCATCTATCGAGAGTTCTGCGGGGCTGGAGCACCTTCTCAGATCATTGGGCGCCCAAGGAATTGCCCTAATTACAAAATGTTGCAATAAATATTGCCTGAACTGTAATTCAGTTTTCTGTAAACATACAAGTGCAAGTGTTTCATAAGATTAATCTAAAATACACTGTGTTGTTGCCTATGTCTGTGCAGGTCCATTGGGTTCGCATCCATTAGATTGCCAGTTCAATCCCAACCCTGACTTTTTTTTTCTTCTTTTTTTTGTGACTCGGTATCTACTGGGAAGAACCTGAATCGGCGCCTATGGTCTCACCCTCATTAAAAATGGGGAAATGACCCACACATTATCCGAGTCAGTTTGTCAGTTCAGCTGTAAGATGCTTGTAGGTAGAGTGCTGGGTTCCCAACCACGAGACTCCTGGATCAATTCTGACCTTGACCTTTTTTTTTTTTTTTTTACTCGTTACCTACTGGGACGAACATGAATCGGTGCCTATGGTCCCACCCTTATGAAAAACGGGGAAAGAACGGTTTCAATATATGCAGAACTAAAGAGAAAGAAATGGGGGGATAGTAGGAAAACAATTGAGGCAACACTGCGGAAAATGTTAAACACAATCGAGAAAATGTATGGGGACCTGAAATGACCCCTCTTCTCCAGTGGAGTAGGAAGAACTTAAATCAGCGCCTATTGTCCCATCCTCATTAAAAATGGGGAAATGAACCTCCAGTGGGGTGCTGAGCCTTAATTTCGGCCCGGGATTTTTTGTTTGTTTTTTTTTGGACTTTTTTTTACAGGAAGATGCAAGTTACAAACATCATGCCTTATATTGTCCGAGGCTGTGAAGCTCCATAGGTAGAGCACTGGGATTTCAACCACGAGACTGCTGGATCAATCCCAACCTAGACTGTGTATTTTTTTTTATTACTTCTAAAACCTTTTTATTTGTAAATATTTTACAACTGTTACTCGTACCAGGGTAGGGGCCTTCTACATGGGCCACTGTACACGTACATGTATTTAGGTACCTCCGCGCGCTCTTGTATTTGCTGAACACCGAGTAACAGCTTTACAGGTTTGGCGATATTTATTGAACCATTTTATAATCATGGCAAATTTGCCCGTCAGCCCAAAGCTTCGAGTGGGTGCTCCAGCCCTGCAGTACGCACGGAATCGGTGTCTATAAGTGCGCAAAAAAGGACTTCAGTGGAATTTGGCACATCTGTCCAAATGCTGTTTTGCCTGCTGGCTTCTCCCGAGTATTGCAGTTCACTGGCCATAGAAGGTATTTCAACTATAACGAGTGAAAAGCACCACTGCGGCGAGCGTGAGGCCGGGGCCCTGAGGCTGAAGCAAGAGTGGGCTAGCACCAGAGATACCTGGGGCAAGAGTAAGACCGGGGTCTGACGAAGGCAAGGCGTGAGTGGGCCGGAGCAAGAGTTAGTAGAGAGCAGGGGGGGGGGGGGGGGGAGGGCCTATATCGCCGCTTGCGGCATTAATTAAAAATCCTTTTTACACAGTAAAAAGTTATTTAATAGCCTAAGCAAAAGTATTGATAACTAACAGCAATTATATGAGTTTAAACCTCTGTGAAAGACAAGATTTCAGCAAAGTCTCGATCTTTGGTCTTTTAATTAATAAGCCATGGGGTTTTTAACAGTCTTAAACACTCATTGATCTTCTTAAGGAGATTCATTTCTGCCTAGAATGTTAAATGCAGCGTCAGATTACCCCATGCAGCATGAAATAAACTCAGAAGTGCTATGTGTGTGTGGTTTTTCATTTCAACAGAACTACTCACTATGTTATTCTACTCTAAAACAGGTAAAACAACTTTACTTTAAAGTGCAGTAATATCACAGGAAAGAAATAGCATGGTATTTAATATGTAATAACATGGTAACAACATGGAAACGGGCAACTCCATTTACCATGCTGTTTCTATCCTATTAACATGTTATTACTGTGCTGTAATGTAAAGTGCACATCCCAAAAAAGCAACGCAGACATAAAAACATAAGGACAAGTGACATTTCTAATCTTAAACTACCTTTCCATTTTTCAAGAGCTGGTCCTCCCACTAGGACGTGCGATTCTCCCCTCCTAAAGTCTTGAGACATGTTATGCAATGCAAAACATGGCATTTTTAGTCAGTGGTGAGTTTTTGTGGGCTATGGGTTGGTCAGAATGTGGGTCACAGATTGTCCGTGGTGCCAGAACACATTAGAGGCACAGGTCTCTGATGAGAATACAGCTGTGGATTCAACATCTGCTGCAGCCGAGCGCCCGGCTCACTCTCAGAGTCCACCGCGTCGCAATTCTCTTTCTGCCAGCTCTGTATTTTTCATCCTACGCTTAGCCCGCTTTCCCTTTTACATAAGTCTGAGTGGCCCTTACGTAAGGTGCTGAGGTGTGCAGAGGGGATGTGGGAAAATGGTGCCTAACTTACCGGGCCAATTCCTGGAGGCCCTCTAGTAGTCTGCGGGACGTGCCATTGTCTTTAAGTCCCAGTGACACCATGAGGAAGTGGACGTCGTTAAACAGGGTCACGTGATCGTCCGTGTGGGGCTGTGTGATCTGGAACAGCTCCCGCCAACGGTCTTGGACACACACACCTGACAAGCACAACATGCAGCAGCAGTGAAATATAAAGGTTTATAATCATTTGATTTAAATAAAACTAAAAATCAACAGGGCATAAAACATGACAAAGAAAGATTCAAGTTGAAATTGATCTAATTATACAGTTTCAAGACGCCACACAGCAGGTGTCAGAATAATGAGATGCACACAGTGGGGAATGATAGCTTCTCATTAGCCGTTTGTCTCAAAACTAAACAAAGAACATTCATCTAAAATTATGCGTTTCGGTTAAATATTCATCAGGAACATTTTCACTTTAACTGTTTTGGCCAGGTTTCTACTGCAGCATAATGACATGGCTAATTTATTTTAATCGGTATCATTGTCAAAGGTGTCCACAACATTGTGCCTGATGGTCCAGGTAATAAGAAGGCATTATTTTTCACAGAGCTCTTACTGTCCTAATGGCATCTTGTAAATGAATGTGTGTCCTGCCACAAAGGTGAACATGTTATATTTAACACATTTGACTGTACAAGAACAGGGAATGTTTGCATAGGCTCTCAATTGTCCAGGGATTTTGAATTGTAGTGGAGACCATCAAAGAACGTCAACTGAACTGGGTTGATTGAGAAGAGGACATTTCGCTTCTATCTTCAGGAGGTTCTCTTCGCTGTTGTAGTTAAATGTAAGATTGGTCAAACACACCCTAGAGGCCTATTTAAGCTCTGACCCCTCCCAAGAGGAGAGGTCAGGACTTCCATCATTCCACTTATTTCGTGTTAAGAACAGTTTCACTAATTAAAATAGTCATAGTTCTGGGCTGAGCCAAAACTCTAAGGTGTTAGAACAGTTTGCATTAAAGAAAGCGGTGCTGCTCTTGTGATCTGAAGAGTCAATTGTGGTGGATACAAATTACGCCTCTACCATCCACCAAAGTTCCATCCACTTTACTGTTCTGTCAAACCTCTGCTAAATAAACCCAGTCCAGTTGGCGCTAATTTGTACTGTGGACGAATAGGTACAGCAAATTATGAACAATAAAAAAATTGCATATAAATGCCTAAACACTGAAAACTAGTGGCTCTCTACCTGTGGTATGTGTACAAGTGGTGGTATTTAGGCTTCTGCAGGTCATACTCAGATTCATCTTTCAATTTATGTTTTAGTAATTCAAAGTATAATATTTTTCTAGTTTAAACATGGTTAACACCCTGTTTAAACCAAATGTATTTAAAAATGGGTCTATTTTAATGCTGTTTTGATCATGATCTAGGCACGGTAGTACTTGGAAAGTCAAATATTTTATGAGATTGTACTTGATGTGAATAGTTTGAGAACCATTTTCTTGGGTGGACAGAAGTTAGAATCTGATGGGGCATTGTACAAATCCCAACATTACCTTCCATTTCTAATCTGCACAGCATTGAACAGGCATCCACAATGTCCAGCATGGCTCCAGAGGCTTTGCAACATCGGAATACCTTATGGAAGCCACAAATATTGGAGTTAAGCTGCATTCAGTGACAGCTTTACACAACTCAACAGATAAAAGTAAAAGTCTGTAACGTGGATCCCACTGAGACAAGTCTTAAAACATTGATGAATTCAACATGATGCAAGAAGGCGCCATTGTATTTAAATGTATGTCAGTCTTGAGTAATATTACGCAATGTTCCAGCATAGTACAAGACGTCAAAGTGCTTTGCAGCATACAATGTCTGTGCTTCTACTTTACTGAATAAAATAATCATCAGACTCTGGCGGTGACACCGGATGGTTTGTTCACACTTGCCCTTTTGACTTGACACACTGACAACTACAACAACACAGTGCTTTTAGTGGCTGTCCCCTAAGTAATGCTTTATGGAAGAACTCCATAAGGTCCACACAGTCAGTGTCCAAAGCAGTGATGGGAAGAGACAGCACACGAACCTGAGAGTCGTATATGTGCAGCGCAGCCTCGTACTGCCCCTGTGGACCAAGAGGAGGTGGCACATAAATTTGAATCACGTCAGATGGGAAAGATAGACAGTGCTCCAGCGATACAAACACAAATTAATCTTGCAATACAATCAACTCTAGACTTTAAATTACCCACGGGTATGGATATCATGAATGAATAGACCTTCAACAATCCCCTCCCAGCTCTGCGCATGACTGAGAAAACTCATTAAAATCCTTACCTTCTCGATGAAGTACAGCGCCCAGTGCCAATAGTTGTGACTGGCCAGGATATCAGAAACCTGCAATTAAATAAAAACACATTCCACACACCACTCCTCAGGTCTATTTGAGCAGTGTTAATGCAGAAGACTCTGACGGAAATAGAAGTGAACAAGGTTATGAAGGTGTGGTTTAAAGCCCTACAGCAAAAGCTATCCACCTGCCAGTCATTCTCCCTGCTCTCCATGAACTTGAGGCCTTTATCCACTTCGGATTTCATTTCGTAGACATGGGCAACAGCGTGGACTGCCCAGGCATCATCAGGCACCAGGGAGAGGCCCTGCAAGGCACAGAGCAGATGAATACAAGAGTCACAAAACAAAGCCTGGCTACAGCCACAAATAGAATTGATTGCTTATCTCTTAAAGCTACAGCCTTTAACCAAGCAAATTCACACATGTGCTTTCATCAGGACATTCTCCTTGTAAAGTCAGGATTTTCTGAAAATATCCTGAATAACTATCCTTCTAATTAACCTGACAATGTCCTGTGTGAACTGATTTTGGCAGATCTCATGTTCTATGTACGCAGCACACATTCAGCCATCATGGCATAGCCTGTAGAACGCACCGGCTCTTTAGAACGTACGAGATGTAGAACTTGACTCTTGGGCTCTTACATTTGACTAGTTTACCAAATAATTTCGGGGACTCATCACTCCGCTCACTCAAACTTGGAATCTCACTTGACTTGACTTGAGTTTCTGAGGAACAGGTACTAGAGCAGTGTCACCTCAGAAAACATTTGACCTTACAAGGACCTCCAGCCCCAGGCCAAGATCCAAATCAAATCAGACTAAACCGGATCTAAAGTAAATCAAAATTGGACAAAATATGTTTAAAGTTAAACTGGGTGTAAATTGTGTTTAGAATAAAGATAAAAACACATAACTTCAGTGGATTGCAGTAATGAAAACCTGCATAGTTTCTGGACCATTCTCTGCGCCTCGTTTTGGGGATGGAGCATTTAGTAGAGCGAGGCTGCTCCATCTATTTTTAAAGAACTACTGCACGAAGAATAACATTCCATACGTGGACAATTTCTTAACATTCTTTAACAGGCCTGGACTTTTCAAAAAGGACAGACTGCACCCCAACTTCACCGGATCCCACCTGTTTTCACAGAACATTGAACTTACAATAGAATCAGCAGCATGAAGGTCTTCCTCCACACCCACCATTACAGATATTCCTGTTTTTATCAGCAGAGGATGCACCAAAGGTAAGAATACTCGCACTGTTAATACTAATAACGTCAGATCTCTCACCAAAGCTCAGTCATCACATAGTTCCTTAAATACTCAGTCCCCGACCACAGTGAACATGGCTCTTTTAAATGTCCGCTCTCTGCCGAATAAGTCTTTTATTGTAAATGATTTGATTTTAGATTTGATTGTTTGTTCCTAACTGAAACCTGGTTGGGTGCGGATGCGAATGCCGTTCTCGCTGAGGCCTCTCCTCCTAATTTTAGCAGTGCCTTTTCAACCAGAAATGGAAAAAGGGGAGGTGGCACTGCCTCTATAAGCATAAATACTCTTGCCACCAAACCTATTTTATTTGATCAATACACGGGTTTCGAGTACCACGCAATTATCTTTAGTAACCCCTGATTTTATGTCACTAGACCGCCCAAAAGATGTCCCCTTTTTATTAATGAATTGGATGAAATTGAATTTGAAAGCAATATTTAAATAATCTCTAATTACCTCTGGTCTAGAGGACTTGTGGACCAAGAAGTGTATGAATGTATATTATACGTAACAAAGAAATATATACAAGCGGATATGACCAAGCAGTAACAGTAACTGTGTTAAAAGGAACATAAATGGAAGCAATAATCTTACCTCCAGAGCCACTTTCTCGGCCTGGTCATAGAAGCGAGTCTCCAGGAGACCAAATGAATACAACCCTTTCAGGTAGCTGTACAGAGAAAATCAGAAAAGTGTTTTTACATTCACAAGGCTGAAAACTGGTATTAACAACACACATTTATAATTTAATACATACAAACTTGAACATTTCTATCACTCTCGGAAAGTAATATTGTTTTCCTCAAATTTGCAACATTCAAACCCATCTTGAGAACAATTACCATATTTGCTTGTTTTCAGACGCTGTGTAAGCCATATGCAAATACTGTTCAAGAGTAACTTAAAGCCTGAAGCATTATTTACTGTATGTGCATAAATTGTCAACGATAAAAGATTGGTGTGACGACATGTTAAAGTGAGACGCCAAAATTACCCGCCACAGTGACAGGACTCTGGACGCACATCACCGTCAACTCCAAAGAAAACTGTGCACACACTGTCTACCACTGAGTATTTCTGCCACTTTATGGGCTGAGAAATCAAAGTTATAACCCACCACTGACTCCCGGGCAGCAGTGATATTTCCTCTGCTTAAATCAAGTGCTGAAATCTAAATTATAGACACATTGTGGGCAAAGGTTCTCAAGCAGTCATCTGTGCTGGGTTGTTTAAGCGTTGAGGACGTTCCCCAAAAGACGCTTCACCAGCAGCTAATAATCTACTAACAGCAGACATGACTTTAATGAAGCCATGAAGTGAAAGGCGGAACGTCCTCAACACTAAACTCAGTGCAGATGATGAATTGCAAATGTTTGACTACTTTTGATAGAAAACTTTTATATGACCGAGTGCTTAATAAACATAATAGTCACATCATTAGGGACATTTGATTATTCCAAAAACGAACCATTAAATGTAATATGAAAAAAGCAAAACTTCTGCCAAAGACAAATCATCTTTAAAAATTCTACAACATCGAGTAGTGCTGCTGATGTGTTTCTATCACTGGATCGTAATTGTGACAAGTTCGATTATGTGACCGCTTAGTTTCACTCTGTCCATCAGCAGGCATTGTCCATTCAGTACCTGGACATGGGCATGTGGGGTTTCCAATGGGGTAATACTCGAGCCACTGAATCCCTCATAGGTGTCTGAGCGCCCATGTAAAAGTAAGCATCATGGGCGAACTTGAGGGCCAGCAGGTCTGTGGGATGATCGAGCAGGATGTCTTCCCATGCATCGCAGGCTTTGGGAAAGTTCCTACAAGTTACAGAGGGCAAAGTTAGGGTCAGGTACTTTGAGGAGCACTTTGAGCCGACTGCAGAATGGCAATCGTAAAGTAAGAAAAGTCGCAACAAAACTCCTGTATTTAGAGAAATTCTTGGCAAACAATGGGCAGACAGTATTATGACGTATTGTTTTGTGTATCTTTTTAATGTGAGACCACAGGGAAATTAAAAAAAGAAGATTATTCTGCCACACAATAAAGCAGGTAATTTGAAGCATGTAACATAGGATTAGAATAGTCGAAGTAATAAAGAGTGGAGAACAAAAACATTATTTTTTTTAAAAGTGCACCACTTTGGCATACTCATAAACAAATACTTTTCTTTTGTTTGGTGCAATTTGGGAAATAATGGGTTTCACATAAAACATTAGAAGATGTACTTTACACATAGCAATTATGACTGAAACCACACAAAGAGTGAGGTACAAAGTGTGAAATCTGTTTGGATAATACTTTTTGTTGTCCATGTGGGCTTTTGTGAAAAATGATGGTATTTTAGGGATTAATTATACAGTAATTATGAAGCTTAAATAAACAAACTTCAACCATTTTTGCAAGGTTACACTGAAAATGATCCGATTTATTTTTCCTAATAGCTTGTAGATGTGTTGCTTGTAATTCTCTGCCAGCAGAAGTCTCTCTCACCCCTGAGAAAATAGCTGCATGGCCTTGACGTGGAGTCTCTCTCTGGGAGTGAGCTCTTGGCTCTGGGCCAGTACCACTGTCCTCCTCACTGCGCTGGAGAGGTGCTCGTTCAGTCGGGGGGATGTGGTTGTGCCAACCAGGTCCAGCCCCGTGCTGATCACATGGCCCATTACTGCAGGAGAAATTAGGAACACAATATAGTCAATTGTTTGGGTGAGAAAATTGCTAAATCCTCACTGCAGGAACATTAAGTATATTTTCTCACATCGATTCTAAAGCACAACTTAGATTGTATTGCCTTTTTATTGAAAATATACTTTCTTATAATATAAGTACATAAAAGGTGTTTATTTTAGGGATAACAAGGCTTTCACTTAAAGTAAGCTCTATATCAACTAATAGACAAATGCATTCACTGTGCTTTGGAACTACAAAACAAACGGCCCGCTACAGTGTGTAGTTTGTGAATGCATTTGGAAGCAGAGGGATTCAGCTTCCTGGCAGCCTGGTGGATGAAGCTGTTCTTCAGTCCACTGGACCTGACCTGCAGACTCTGCCTTGAAGGCAGCAAATAGGAAAGACTGTATGATTTGATGATGATGCATAGAGTAAATTTATGTCCTGAATGCAGGGGCACCAATAATGTTTCAGCTGCTAATCTTTCAGGCACCATACTGGATCTATCTGTTCTACAATCCAATCTGGTGATTTTGTTCTGTTTATGATAAAGTTATGAGAATACTAAGATTATGCACCAGGGTTATTTGCCTAGTTTAACAGTCATTTTGATCATTTAGGAAGGTGATTTACAGCAGGCTATATTTAGAAAATGTTATGTTTCTGCAGCGCCATGTTATAAAGTGTCATCCATGTAAAGAGATGCGATATTGTTTTGTTCCTCATAAACATTGGGATGCCCATGTGCCTAAAATAGCATAATTCATTTCATGTTTAGGCCCGAGTGCCATCAGGGCTGGCGAAGGGGCCCTTGTAATCGCGCCTCCTCTCAAACATACACTAACGCACTCTTCTTGTCGTGCACGTCCCGTGCACATACATATATAATTCAAAAATCCACACTGTAATTATAGAGAGCCCATAATAGTCAATGGGCGACTGAGAGCCCCGGGTCACTGACGGGCACGGCGGTCGGCGAGGGCCGATAATCGCCGCTCAGCGGCAATATTTGTCTTTTTGTGCTCATTTGTTTTGTAACTAAAATGATGCGTTTATGAATGTATCAGTGAGCAGAACATAAACAAAGACTGAGGGGCTTTATGAATGTGCATAATTTTATTAGTCACACTTTGGTCTCAGTCATAGCAGCCATTACAGGTCACTTGGTGCAGTTTATTTGCGCAGCAGTCAGCAGAGGCAGGGTTTATTGCAGCTCGAATATCGTCTGGATAATAATAAATGTTATCAAATGGACACTGGTAGACAAACTCTTTACAAATGAACAGATCGGCTTACCAAAGTTAGGGTCAGCCTTCTGGAGAGCCGACAGACAGCCCTCAAATCCCCCCAGAGTGTCGTCATTGCGCCATTTGACATACTAGTGGAGGTTAAATATGGTCACAAACTTTCAGCAAAGTTTCGCTTGGAGTCTGTTGTGCTGCGTGACAACTTTACCTGTGTGAGAATGGCATCGTATAGTTTGCAAGCCTCATTACTGGTCGTAGACAAAGCCAGACCTTCTGACCTCCACGCCTGAATGAAACAATACAAGTTCAGGCAGTAAAAATGATCATAATAAAACGCTTCTTGCAGCCGTAGCGTGCAATAATTAGGTCAGACTCCAACTCTGAAGGAGAATGCGAGCATATGCATGTTCTCCTCTGGATAAGGGCATTTGACTAACCTGACAATCCCTGAAACTCGAAACGTTCATGTTGATGTTCGAGGTGAGTCCAAGTCAGATCTCAGTACGGAACTTTCTCTTGACTTAAACTCAGAATATAAACCAATAGGATTACATGACAGTTCTCACGGCCCGCCCTACTAGAGAACCAGCCAATCACAACTCCTCAAAGAGAAATACAATCTCATTCAATCTTTACGGCACATAAACCAAAGTCAACATCTGTTTATAAACGGGGCTTGCCTTTTAACTATTTCCTCACCTGCCTTTCCAGATATTACTAGCCACATTTTCTAGGCTCATTTGTATTAGTTATGAAATGTATGTCCAGTTTATACAAAGATTAATCTATGACAAAAACACAGACATATACTTAGGCCTGAAATAGGTGTACCAGGTTCGTACTCAAAATCAGAACTGGCCAAAGTAGGAAGTGAAAGTTACCACCCAAAACAGAAATCTACCAGTGCTTTGCTAATGTAAATGTTAATAACTGATCATTGCTATCGGAAGAACCAGAATACTATAAGAATACTTACAGTGTGTTTACAAATACATTTAATAAATAAAGAGTCTCTTCAACTTATGAGAACTGCATTGATTTATTGCCTTTTGAGCATACATCCATCACCCCTATGTACGTGAAGAAGCATTTACATTTACAAGTCATGTGACAAGACCATTTTAAAAATTAGGGTTCATTTTCTTTACATATAATACAGTTTTGCACATGTTAATAAATATCAAATATTTCAAACTTATATCACACACTCTATAACACCCCTTAAAATTTTATTCACAGCTTATAACAAGTCTTATACACATGAAGCACAGGGGTCGCAAATGAGAAGCTCAATAGTAACCAAGTGGATTTTATCTTCTTTTTTTTTTAAAGATTAGTATATTGCCTAGCGATGCACATTGCGCTTACATTATAAGGATCGAGTGTTTTAGAGAAATGTTGCTACAGAAACATGTATCATAAATGAACTTACAATGAGAGTGAGAGATGTGACTAACCTTTAGAACAGAATAAAAGGACCAATTTTTGATGAGATATAGAAAAAAAGGCATCTTCTTGAATTGAAAACTGCAAAAAACTGACTGTGTAGAGTTTCTGATATGCACTGGGCTGAGTTTCTGATATGCACTGGGCTGAGTTTCTGATATGCACTGGGCTGATATTGCAGCGTTACATTAGTTTGTAGACATGAAGACAGTCCTGTAGCACAAGCATTTAATCTGAACACAATTAACAGTTACCTTTCTTGTTGATATTTAATCCACAAAGCTAATGCATATGGCTGAAAACTTTCCTAAACCTGAACCTTTTTCCCTACACATCATTTCCACAGCTGTGTATCTCACTGCTGCTGCCAAAGCACAGAACAAGAAAGCCCAGTTTTGAACATGAATAATAAGTTGTAAACATTAGTTGTCATTATGATAAACAGCACACTGGGAGGCCCAATGTTATCAAGTCAGTTGAAATGCTAACAATTCATACATTTGTTTCTGTTTATAACTCTTAATACAATGTCTATAAACCTGCAGCCTCATGCAGTGGCTGACTGGTGGGTTTAATGCAGCAGTGCAACATCATGAGTTTCCGGGCACACTCCAGTGAAAACCAATCTAAAATATGTGTCTGTTAATAGCGAACAAACATAATAAATAGATAAAATGCATGGCCATATTTCAAGGTTGTCCAAGTGACTCGAGACACTCAGCTAGTAAGAGGAGTGCGGAGACTTAATGTGCCTTTCAGGGAGTATTTGTGGTTCATTTGGATACAGTCTGGGGAGTTGAAAGGCAGCTTCTGCAAAAAATAAAATATAAAAAGGTTTTCCTAAAAGTGTGATATTGTGACTGGACATCTCACTCCAGCATAGAAACAAAGTTATGCATCAGTCCTTAAAAGGAGAACAGAAGACGCTCGTTTTTCTTTTGATACACAACTATACACAGTCTCATGTTTCTTTACAAGTGCTATACATCAGCAGGACTGAACTGCACTCTTCCCTTTAGATCTTCTTGAACAAAACAAGTCTTTAAACATCCTCCCGGAAACTCTACAGTGTTCTACAGGCCTCCCATGGAGTGAAATAAAAGGCGAGGACAACTGCAAAGTGATTAAGCAGTACTGTCTTGGGACAGTGGATATGTAAACAACCGTTTCCACTGAACTTTAGCGGCAGCACTGTAGCTGCAGCTGTGGCTGAGGAGTATCTCTAACATTCAGCGCTGCAGGTGTGTGGGCTCTGATGGAACATGGCTGTTTGCCACCGAAAGCACGTGTGTTTGTAATGAGCTCAGCCTTTAGGTCCAGTTAAGGTTGAAGCCCTTCGAGAGCATGACAGCTTCTAGATCCTTGTCTTCCTCCTTCTCTCGGAGCCGCTGCTCTTCCAGGAGGGCCACTAGGGCGTCCCGCTGCTCCACAACCTCCAACATCTCATTCAGAATCTGCTTCTCTTGGGCCAGCTCCTGCTCGGTTTTCAGGTGGTCTTAAAAGATGCAAAACACAGGAGGTTTAAAATTGAAATGTATAATGAAAAGATAAGGTGAAAACCCATTCACATCCACACTCTCACCTTCCACAGCCATTCTCTCCCTGAGCTCCTGCTGTAGTCGGCTCTGTCGGTCCTCCAGCTCCAGCTCTCTGGCACTAACAGACACAAGATAGAGATACAGACAAGAGTGTTAAAATAATGAGCTGTAACTTCTGACGCGGCTTCATTTAAATTGTTTATTCTCAAATTGTTACTTCTTCTAAAAAGACAAAAGTTTGGAATCGCGCTAATGAGAAACCTAATATTAAGAAAACAATTTTCAACAGTTTGCACAACAGTTAAGGGCTCAGTGACCATCTGTCCATGTAGCCCTTTTGCTTACTCTGGCTGAAAATCTTTTCCAAACAAACAATCAGCAACAGGAGGCCTACACCAGTCCAAAACTAATGGGCTCATCACACAGTGGCAGGTAAACTGCATATACTGAGCCAGAGTTTTCACACAGCCTCATGGCCAGGGGTTTACTGGTGTTTTTGAGTCAAAGAAAAAGAAAAAAGAGCCATCAAAGTAGTAGATAGTAGAAAATAGGAATCAAATATAGTACAAATCATTTTGTGTCATAAGTATATGTTCAAGCTCTCAAGTTCTACAGCAACACAACCTTCACTTGTGTTAATATGTTGTCAAGACCTTTAATAGGCTTTTATACATGGGGAAAACATGCAGCCAACATTTTAATTTGGTGCCTTTATAGAAGTGTAGTGGAGTATAAAGTAGATTTCAAATGTTATGGAGTAAAAGTAATACGTTTTAAACAAATTACTATTCAAGTAAAGAACAGGTCCTCAAAGTAGAGTACCTAAGTCAGTTTACTTCATTACCACCTCTTGTCACACAATTTTGAATGGTTTAAATGAAGTCCTTAGTCTGTCTCATTCATAACACATCCACTACGTGTAAAATGCCTTGACTAGAACTGTGCGTCTCCAAATAAACAACATGCCACAATGAATGTCCTAAACAAGTCATCAAATAAAAGAACATATGGGAAAAACGTGCAAAACAAATGAGAAAAGCATGACAAACTGAAACTCAGAAACTTACAATATCATGAGCTCAGATTCGTAGCGGACGAGGGCGTTTTTCTCCTGGACCAGCTTGAACCACTCCTGCATTAGCTTCGGGTCGTCTTTCTTGCCCATTCCTGCAGGAGAGGATGGTCAGAGGTGAGAAACAGTCAGCCGGCTTTAGAGTCACACAGACACAGACACAATGACAGCCAAGCCTGCATGTCCTTGCCGAAGGGATGGTGAGGACGGTGGAAGGATGGACTTGAACGAACGCCTGGTCATTTAGACAGCCAGATCTGCACCGTGGCTGGAAGTAGACAGTGTGGAGCTACGGTACTTAACTAAAAAAAATAAAAAATAAAAAAAGCAAACACACATTCACTCATCCCACATACAAAGCTTTTGCAAAGCTTTGTGTTACCCAGTTTGGACTTGTGTCGGAGTGAGGTGATCTTTAAGGCAGGTACGTGTTTTTCTCCCTTTGGAGTAGGTGGGAAGTTAACAATAGACAACAAAAAAAAGGTATTTGATCTTTGAACGTGTTTTCATCCTCGCCAGTCCACATATTGAATATCAAGATTAAAAATAGACAAAGAGAAATGCTTTATTATCACTATTATTTTATCTCTGGGTCAAGAGTTATGCAAAGGCAAATAATCAAGTCTTTGTTTTGCTCACTGAGGTTATTTCAGAGATAGTCTGTTATTTGGATATGAGAAAAAAGCCTACGTTCTTGCTCAGTACTGTCTTTTACATTATCAGGCTGCCGCAGGTGGAGCGAAACACTTTTCATGAAACACCAAAAGGCAAACCTTGACGATAAATTGACATATTTAGCGGGGGAGGAGGAGGCTCTATAAAACCAGATGCTAGAACACTGCGCACACTCACACATTGCATGGGTGTGTTCTAAGGGGCAGGCGTTGCCAATTAAATGGGGCAAAGAAAGTGTAGGACAATAGCTGGAGTAGCAGAAAATAGAGTAAGGGGAGTTAACAAAACAACGGCTTTTTCATTGTGCTATGAAAGTTCTAACTTCAACTTACTTTGCCACCACCACCAACAATCATAAAACCCAAGGCTTCGAATACAAAAGAAACCCCATTGTTTCCTGTTCATGGCTCAAAATTCCCAAAACAGAACACAAGTCAGATCATACATTTAGATGACAATCCAGGCAAAATCTCCACTGACAGGTGTTAGACTCACATCAAGCAAGCCATTAAACTTTAACAATTCTTTGATTGAATATTTATACCAAACAGTCATCATCTTCACACCATGCAAGTTCTCTCAGGATACACAACCACAAACTTGCCTGCAAGCTAGCCACGACTCAACCGTCTCACTTTAAAAATCTATCACTAATTTATGGCACAAGTCAAGTGTTTATACCAGGCACAGACCAAAAATATGCACCAAAAATATATACATATATATATTTAGGGCAAATGAAACAAAAAAACATGCTGTTAATGACACGCACAGTACTTTCCCTCAGTTGCATTTTTCATGATAGTTGAGTCTCAAACAGATTAGACATTTTGAAACTACATGTGGGAAACATGCTGTGCTCATTCCCACATCCATGGGAGCTGGGGTAAGGGGTAGAAGGATTGGGAAAAGGATTAGGGTCCAGGTAGGGCGACAACAAAGGGAGATCCCGGAAGCATAGATCCGTACGGTTGCCACAGTAACCCGTCACACCAGCCACAAGAGGCGGCAAGGTCACGTTACCTTCAGGCGACCAGCAGGGGCATAGAGACACCGGTCTTCGGCGGGTTGTCCCCACGTAGGGCTCAACTTCCATGAGACAAAGGGGAGAGAGTTTTGAGGGAATTGAGGAAGACGTGAACATCGGACAAAAGACACGGGAGCAATGACAGACAAGACACAGGCGCAGTGATGAACAAGGATGGTGTTATTGTAAAGGGGGAGGTGGGAGAGAAAAAGGAGGCTGTGATCCACAAAAGACAAATGACCCGGAGAGGCGAGGTGGAAGAGATCAGCTGTGCAGTGTGAGGGAGATGAGAAAAGGTGTCAACACAGGGAAAGGAAATAAAACAAAACAAAGAACCTACAGCATTGAATGGAAATAATCTGTTTGAGCTGGTATGCATTGATCGTGCACTCCAATTAGAGGACCTCTCCACAAGCCTTTCACTGTGCACTCTGTGAGAGCAAATAGCCCCACAGAATGGTGGGCTAGTGCTAATAAAGCTTTTGGACCCACCTCCGCTATGTCAAGCTTTTTGTCGTAGAAAATACTACTTGAATGTGCTGAAATCCACTTCTTGCAAATTACAACCTTTGAAGTGAAAATAAGGCCAGGAGGTGTTCACTTAAGGACACTTGCATACCATAATAAAAGTGAATACAGGAGGAATAGAGTCCATACAAGCTACCCTGTATAATTTTTTAAAAGGAATAGGCCACCGTTTTTCCATACTGAGATATGTTCTTACCTTAGATTTATACGTACCTGTCTGGTCTTTACGTGCTCAGTCACGCAAAAAGACCAAAGTTGTTGTTAGCATTTAACCTCTCCTCCTCTCCTCTACGGACACAAACGAGCGTGAATCTCCTCCATGTTTTCCCTATTTAAATATGGTGTAACCCTATATTTTACACTACCATGTTACATTGTACCAAACTAGATTTAGTACAATGTAATCTGCTCTGTAACAATGTGTAATAACTTGCACCTTTGTAGTACATTCACAATGGAATAATGTGTATTTGTACTTTTGGCGGGTTAGGGCTTAAGGTTAGGGTTAGAGTTAGGGTCTTATGTTATTACATTATGTATCTCCAAACTACTAATACACATTATTCCATTGTGTATGTAACACATAGGTACATGTTACACATTGTTACATAGAACATTACATTGTACTAAATGTGGCTAGTACAATGTATCAAGGGTAGTGTAAAATAAATACTGTTACATGAGCGCGATCCAAGTGCAGAGAATTCTATAGGTGTGAAGATATTACTGCACGGACGTCGAAGTAACCGTATTTAAATAGAGGTAACGTGGAAGATCCTGGTCGCTCCGAACTTCACCCCGTTTGACCCCATAGAGGAGAGGAGACCAGACAGGTACGCACCAACTCGTCTAAGCTAAGGTAAGAACATTTGGTGGCCTATTCCTTTAAGAGTGTTTGTTTTTTTAAGGTGTAAAGGAGAAACATAATAGTGTTTTTAAAACAGAAAACTTCAAAAGAAAGTGAGGACACACAATGAAACTCTTTGAAAGGTATTCTGAATAATAGTCCAATGATATGCAAAAGTTAATCGTGGCAAGAACAATACAGATTAACAACAAAAAGACACTCTTACCAGCCCAAAATCACTAGGAGAAAAACACCGACAACAGCAGTGACTCAGCTCCACACCATATAAATGTGTTATAGACCTGACCACACTGAATCATAAGACCCGCTTTGTTAAATTTAGCCTCAAAACTCCACACAATCTCCAGTCTGACCAGGGACAATAGGACAGAACCACAAGATGGCCTTGCTCAAATATGTGGAAATGCAACATTACAGATACTACAGTGCTCTGAACTTACAGGGTGCATTTCCTGTCATATTGTAACAGAGGCGTCAGTCACCACACGGCACGACCACTACAACAGACAGTGTTACGCGGCTCTAATCAAGGTGGACCATTGCCCGTTAGTACCACACACTGGGAGTTATGCAACTGAGCGGCTATTACAAAGTCAGAGCGGATTTTAGGAGCAAAGGGCAAAGTTAGAGAAGTAGGAGGCTAAGAAGAAGCAAGACCTAGATCCATAGTTTAGAACAAGTTAGTAACCTGACATTGTGTGATGAAAACGTTTTGCGTGATTAGAAGGATATTTTTTCTCACATTCTAAATTTCTGAGAATGATTAATTTTTTTATTGCCTATAGCATTTAAAAGTTTTAAGTAATTAAAGCAATATCATTACTACAAGGCTAGTTTGTTTTCTATTTTAGCAGCGACTACCAGAAACAGCATATAATCCAGTAATGTATTAATGAAAAATCATTTGAGTCATGTTCCTATCTGTTTATATTTTATTTATAGGACATATATTTTAATAATTATTGAATGTGTAATTTGTGTATGATCTCTCCTCAGATTATGTGTTATAAGCTATAACACATGACAAGTCTTTATACTAGGCGACAGTTTGCACTGTGCAGCCTTTGTTGCTGTGATGTGACAAAGCATGAGACAAAGGTCCCAGCTGTGTTTGAACTAGAAACCCTGCATGGAAAGGGAATGGAAATGGGGAGAGAAGGCGAGGGGAAAAGTAAATTGCAGCGGGGCTAACAGCCAGTCAGTCCATGTGGATATGATGGGGTAAAAAGCTTGAGTAGTAGAACTGGGAATGGGATAGATTGGGTTAGCAGTTGTGTTAGTTTAAAGCCACAGATTTGAAATACATACCGCCCAGATGCAAGTCCAGGATTTCACTGTAATTAGAATCTCCCCAATAGTCTACAATGACAGGGATATATTAGAAATATGCATTATTGAACACAGCCCCAAACTGGGAAAACACGCACAAACACTCACAAACCCATATTAACAGCAGCACATGCATGTTCATACATCCACACTGCAGCAAACTCAAAACAGAGTCTCTCAGTACTCACCACCGGGCATAATGCATAGAGCGTGGGCAATAATGCACTGCATTCCCAAATATAATAAGAAAGGCTACATAGATTTGCTGTATTGCTGTTCAGTTTGCTTATGCCATATATTGTGCCTATGGTGCATTGGATTTCATGTGGACATGTTTATGAATTAGCATATTTATTAAGTGAATTGGATTTAACAAAATGACAAGAGGCCATTTTTCATGATGTGTTACAGCATTGCAGGGATTATTGAGACTAAAAGCCGAGTGCTAAATGAGTCCTCCATTTGCTCACATAGTGGAACACAGACCCGGATCTCATTTCCTGCTCCGCAATAATAAAGGTTGTATGTCTTAGTCAACAAGATCCTCACAAATATCTTTATCAAATCACCCAGCCATTGCGGAATATGCTGCCATAAAGGAGATGCCACCCTGCAAATCCATTCAAATAGCATTTTATTTATTGTGATGCATTTAGTAAGAAATATATGACATGCCCGGAGTACCAAAAGCCTCGTCAGTGAGAGGCAGTGAAGACATCCAGAATGAGCACACACAAATCTATGTCAGGACACACATTCTCCTCAATTCCATGCAGATCGGACGGACGATGATCATGTGATGTACGGACAACAATCAACATGTTCAGACATGGAGAAATGTCGGAGTGTGTCACCACCACAAATGAAACCTA
Source organism: Proterorhinus semilunaris (assembly GCA_021464625.1). NCBI lineage: Eukaryota > Metazoa > Chordata > Actinopteri > Gobiiformes > Gobiidae > Proterorhinus > Proterorhinus semilunaris. Next base: position 13,888,384 of record CM038356.1, on the reverse strand, counting down.
TGGTGCCACGACTCATGTCAACAGAAAGAAACGTCAGTAAATCTAATACCTGATCGCCTTTTGTGCTGTTTGGGTAATGTACAAGTACCTTTATACATCCCTTCAAGAGAGTAAAGTAGTAAACAAGTTAAAACATATATTGAGAATAAAATCTAAATGAAAACTGCTATGTACAATGTGCTTCAGAAAATATGCGTATGACGTTTTTGTTTTAGAATGGACAGAGACAAAATTGCTTGCAAGACTGTAGAATTCTTTGGGTAAAATGTTCTCTTCCCGTTTTGCATAAAACTACAAGTACAAATAGCAATTTCTACCAACAATTACAGCAACCTAAGTGCTTTGGGATCGTTTACAAAGGCTATGCAGTTTGGGTTATGCAAGCCTTTTCATCAAAATGATTTTTCCTGTTGAGCATTTCGCTACACGTACTGTAGTTTTAATTAAAAGATAAAACATGGCCTGCAGAGAGGATCTTAAACAGTTTTTTTGGAATTAGCTAAAAAAAGCAGGGATATAAAATGTTATTTTTTCACCATCTGAATATCAGATGGTGTATCAAAGTGGTTACCTGCTTCGCCACGTAAAGCTTTCTCCACGGCAACACCTCGCTCCTCCAGCTGCCTTTGCTTCTCTTCAACCTGCTCCAACTGTCTCTGGATGATCTAAGGAGGCAGTGAGGGTCATGTTTCACATAAGCACACTCAGAAGTGAGGTGTAAGCATTCTCTGATAGGTACGGAGAAATCAACTTCCACCACTAATTACAAACAATTCCCCAACATGCTTTAAGAGGCCATCTGGAGAGAATGGCTTCATTGATGAAACAATTTACCCTAATTATAAGAATAAATATGCAGTTGTACACAAGGGGCACAAGTAATTAAAAAGCTACTGTATTTGGGCCAACTGTGATGGGTACCGAAGTCACTTAGCAACTTGCACCAATAAAACAAAACAAAAAGCACGTAAATGACTTTATAATGTTTGTGCACCAGGCCTGAGGTAATGTTCATAATGATGATGGTTGAAGGTTTAGAAGTTAAGTTAGTATACAAAAGTGGTAAAAGTAAAATAAAAATTATAATAAAATACAATGGTAATGAGTATGAAGAACATAATTGGGCCCATGACTAAATCAGTAGATAGAAATTTACAAAGGTTTTCCTTAAAAATACAGATAAACCTTAAAGGGACTTCATTTGTTTTGCTACTAAGTATTTTAAGCATACAGTATATTCATCCTAAGGTAATTATATACATTTTCTATCCATTTAGCTGATAAATTGTCTCATTACTACGTATCCATCTACATAAAGCTGTGGAGAAGTTGAAAGCAGCGTTAAGTTATACAAAGATTGACCAAGATTTGAACATCTCACGGAGCACTGTTCAATCCATCATTCGGAAATGAAAAGAGTATAGCACCACTGCAAACTTACCAAGACACGGCCGTCCACCTAAACTAACAGACCGAACAAGGAGAGCACTGGTCAGAAATGCAACAAGTGCCCCAAGATAACTCTGGAGGAGCTGCGACGTACTGCTGCTGAGCTGGGGGAATCTGTGCATGGGACAACTATAAGTCGTACTCTACACAAATCTGGCCTTCATGGACGAGTGGCAAGAAGAAAGCCATTATTGAAAGGAGGCCATAAGAAATCCCGTTTGAAGTTTGCTAGAAGTCATATGGAGGACACAGCTACCATGTGGAAGAAGATGCTTTGGTCAGATGAGACAAAAATTTAACTTTTTGGCCCAAATGCAAAACGTTATGTATGGAGCAAACCTAACACTGCTCATCGTCCTGAGTGCACCATCCCCAGTGTCAAATATGGTGGGGGGAGCATCATGCTATGAGCGGGGACTGGGAAGATTGTAAGAATAGTTGGGAAGATGGATGGAGCCAAATACAGAGACATTATGGAGGAAAACCTGCTGGAGTCAGCAAGAGAATTGAGGCTGGGGCGGAGATTCACCTTCCAGCAGGACAATGACCCTAAACACAAAGCTACATCTACAATGGAATGGTTTAAAAACAAACATATGAATGTGTTAGAATGGCCCAGTCAAAGTCCTGACCTAAATCCCATTGAAAATCTGTGGAAAGACCTGAAAACTGCTGTTCACAAACAGAGCTTTGTAATGAGGAATGGGCTAAAAATTTTTATTGTGTTAAAAAAGCCACTTTGAAGTGTAACTGGTTTCTCTTTTGCCAACGAGGCTAATCAAAATAGGATGCTGCTAATTGTGATTGATTGATAATGTATTTGCAATAGGATAACATTATTATTATTATAGTTCTGTCATGTTATGTCTTTATGTAAATGCTTTTTGTAATCTTGTAAATGTTGTATAGATTTTGGGGGAGTGCGCTTATAAGCTCTTGCTTCAGTCCTCTCCTTTTGAGCAGTTTAGGGTTGTAAGCATGACAAAATGTGCAAAGGTTTAAGGTGTATTAGTACTTTCGCAAGGCACTTTATAATCTATGAATTGCTGTGTGGTGGATTTGTGATCTGTGGATTGTTTTTAGGCCGTAGGTTTTTTTTTCCCCTCTCACAATTCTTTACTTCTTGAGGAGTGGAGCCTGTATCAGGGCAGACCAGCAGGGGCCAAACAACACGTTGTGTTTGGACTCTTTAAATAGCTGCTAAAAAAGGAAAGAAAACTCAGGCCAGCTAACCACAAACTCCAGGATAAAGGAGGCGGTGAGTGCTGACTCAGTGGACTAAGAGCCAACAGCAAATGTACTACATCAATCACTGCAGATTTCCAGACTACGAGAGCATTTGGCTTCACTCCCAAGCATTTAAGTCACATTACACCAGCCATATGCAGAGATAAATTGGTCACTCGTGGGGTCCAAATTCAAACATTACATGAAATTGAGCAAATTTAAAGTAAATCTGGCAATTGAAATACTTATTTTCATGGAGGAAAAATGAACAACCAAACACATCCTCTGTTTAGAGGAAAGAACAATAGGACAAACCATTACTTTAATTATGGTGAGACACACTGAGTATTTGGATGTCATACCTGGGCTCTGTGCAGCCTCTTGAGCTCCTCTTGTTTGGCTTGGCGTCGTGCAGCTTTCTGGACTCTTCGAGTAAGTTTAGCATTCAGCTCCTCTTCTGTGTAGGTTTTCTGGTACGAGAAAAAAAAGGCCCTTATTTTAAGTTTTCTTGATCATGGACCTGGATCCTTGCACAACTAAATGTTGGAAACTAATTAGACTTTACAACTGCCACTTTTTCTTTCTTTCTTTTTTCTTTGTATAAATACAAAAAATATAATATATATCAACCATAGCTTATCTGTATCCCATATAAAAAAAAAAATCACACAATTACATCATTATTGAAAATGCAGCGAGTAAATAGAATGTGATGCCCTTCCATTTAGAGAGGACATACAAGCTGAGAGAGAGATGAGTACTGTAGAAATGTGTCAGACTTATTTAGTATCCAGACTGGATCAAAATCAGTGCTGCTGTGACAGAGAGGCAGGTTAACACAAAACCAGTGAGAGCCGAACAGACCCTTGTTTCAAAGAATTGAGAGGAACCACTGTGACCAAAGCGGCATATTTAAACAGAGCTGACATCCATCAGTGAGTGGCCTATATAGGCCTATGCAGCCATAGAGAATGGTTAGTTAGCATGAGGCTGGACGCAGAAGGCTGTTATTACAGGTCAGCATGCGCAAGTTTGTGGTGTGAAGTCTATCAAAAAGAATGTATGCGATACTACCTTGGTGGCATATGATCTCTTGAACGCCAGTGCATGGGGGACATATATAGACTTTGGGAAGACAAAACAAAAAGGAAGGAAAATGATAACACAAAACATGATTAAAAGGGTTAATGATTGTGTTAACAAAAATTTCAGACAAATTATAAACGTACAACCAACACAGATTGTGTTAAAGCTATCACACACTAGTGAGATCTATATATCAATGTTAATAGCAATTATCCAGGGAACTACTGCATAGTGTTGACATTATGTGCCGAATTCTACGACACTAAACAACAATTAACCCAAGTATCTAACACTACACACACACGTACAGTATTAGTGGCCTTTCAAGCATGACTCAGTCTGCCGTTTGTGCAGTATAATACTCACAGAAAACTGTAAGTGCTTATTTGTGTAATTTTGAACGATATATAAAAGCTATCCATGTTTTGTATACTGTTTTCTTTAAAAAGTGGTGAAAAAATTCATGCCTGTGACCCTGAATTCTACGGCACCTACAGTATCTATTCTACCAGAAGCACATACACACAATAAGCAGCAGAGGAGGCAGTCATTTGGAATTTCAACCATAACATAATGAATGCAAATGGTCTCAAGTGGAAAAACACATACCACTGAACTTGCTTACATTTTTATACATTTCACATAAGCCTAATAGGATGTACTCAGCAAGCATATCCAATAGATTATCAGTAGTTTTCCTTATTTCATTGTGAGTCTTTGAAAAAACACTTTTGTAGCAGGAATACTTGGTTTGTACAGATCACAAGGGGAGAATTAAAGCAGTGATGCTTTGCAGCTACTGTAGAATGGCATCATCATTTAAGGTCAGCTTCAAAGCCAATGACAAATTGTGTGACCTTAGTCGATATAAAATATGATTTTGGTGGCCTTAATTTCACCATTGTAGTTATGTGAAATTCAAAACCACTTGACACTCCTGCTGAACAATACCTCCGTATCCTTATCCTCCTGTTCTGGATCAAGCTCTTTTTTTGTTTCCCTTTCTTTTATTCTTTTTCTTTCCTTCAATGCCCTTCTTCTCTCCTTTTCTAGTTTTTCCTCCTTTATCACTTCCTTGTGTATGCCTGACACTAAATCAAAGATGTCCGAATGCTGTTCAGGATGGAAAAAAGCAATAAGGGAAATGTCAATGCAATAGATGTTATGAATACATTGCTCACAATTATGTCACAATGAATGTTGTTTACACAGTGGAGACAAGAAAAACTAGCAACTGGAAATTTAATTTAGCAACCACTTAGCTGTCTCATCTCAGTGCATATTTTTGTCGGTAGCTTATTATCACCTGATCTCTATTTTGCTTTGTGGGGGAAATGCATAAAAAGGCATACATTTTACACAAAAAACCCAATAATGAAAGAAACAGAAAAAACTATTATAACAAGGGTTTATGCAATACATGGTACTTACATCAGCCTTCGACCTCTGGGACGACCTCTCCAAAACATCATCACACGACAAGTCAGAATCCTCGGAAAAGCTCAAGTTGCGTCGAGACTTCAAATCTGCAGAGGGGAATAACAATTCAGGGAAGTAATTTCAACAACTTCTTAAGCGAACACCTACCTGATGACCTCCGAGGAGATGAAGTCTTCTTCTTGCCCGAGTCTTGAGTAGTGGAGCTAGAGGATGGTGTGCTGGGACAGGATTTGCCCTCCTTCTTTTTCTTGTCTTTCTTGTACCCTGAAAAAACGGCCTTCCACAGCGACTTATGTTTGGGAGGAGTTTCATCTGAGCCTGAGAGTCGGCTGCTGTCGTTCTTAGATTTTTTCTCTTTCTTATTCTTCCGTGGAGAGAAAAGTGAAGTGCGCTTTTTGCTTTTGGTGGAGGAGCTGCCATCGGAGGAGGCCACAGAGCTGTCGAGGCTCTTGTTGCTGATGACACGCTCAGGTTGAGTTTCTGCCCTTTTGTATTCCAACGCTTTCACAGCTGATGCTTTAGGAGACCCGGGAGACTTTTTACTTTTCCCATGAGCTTCCTGAGTGGCATTCCAGGCCACTTTAGGGGCCAAACCCTTGCCTACATCAGATTCTTTCATTTTGTGCAGTTGTTTGGCCATAGCGTCTTTCAAAGCCTGGCTCCTTACCGATTTTTCTCTGGCTCTAATTCTCTCCTCAGCAATCTCCTTGGCCTCAGGAGAAAATTGAGTTGCCCTTTGGGTCTTTGAGACCGGATTGACCGGAATATTAGGTTTACCATTTTCCATTGCTAAGGCCAGGTGCAAGGGAGGTCTGTCCCTGCTGGGTTTGCTGGTGGGAGGAGTGTAATATCTGTTTATGCTCGATTCTGGTGTCCTTTCATCAAAACCTTCTTCCACATCATCCGCAAAAGGAATCTCTTCCACCGTCTCCACAAAAGACTTTCTAACGTGAGCCGGCCGTGTCTTTTTCTTCTCCCTCATGACAACTACGGGAGCCGGTTCGGTCTGTGGTGATGTGGCTTTCCGTGGGGCAGGTTTGGGAGCAGAAACGGGGCTGAGCTGAGTCCTGGGTGAAGGAATTGGAGTCTTGGTTTGTGAGGGCTCTTTGGCTTTCTCGGATCGAGGCTTCTCCTTCTCGTTGCTCCACGACGCTTGGTGTTTCTGTTGCCTGAGCACTGCCGGTGACTGGTTACTAGGCACTGGTGGTGGGGGACTGGAAGGGGGAGTCAACATAGTGGAGTCTGAGGTGTCACTGTTCACTGTGCGACTGGTCACCATGCTGCCGTTTAAACCCAAGCCAGAGCTGCTACTAAGATCCTTTTTATCCAAACCATTAGTCTTGGAGACGGGGTTTATAGGGGTAATCACTTGACCTTCCAGTGTGATATTGATCCTGCGGATGACAGCGCGTCCAGTAAATGCTGGCTTCTTCTGTTCTTCCACAATATCCAGCGATTTTGTCTTGATAGGCTCTTGCGGTGGACTTGTGGTAACAACACTTTTCTCCACAATTTTACTACTGCGATCCAGAGGAGTCAAACCAAGACTTTTCCTGATCTCTGCACTTTTCATCCAGAACTCCTCAATGATGTCTGTCTTTTTGTTTGGAGTCTCTTCAATTGACGAGTCTGACTTGTCTGATGTTTCGGAGGTTTTGGGGGTCGATGCAGCTGCAGGAATGGGCTGAGTTCTCACGGGAGAATCCGACGTGAGGGGTGAAGAAGGCTCGTGGCAGGGCAGAGGCTGGGCGCAGATCGGGGAGAGGGGGTTTCCTGTGAGTGGGCAAATTGACCGGTGAGGGAACACCGGAGACCTGGGAGCGTGCATTTCCGGCAGGGATGTGGGCTGGGAGCGGATGGGAGAGCTGACCGGGGACTTCAGAGGAGACTTGACAGGAGATCTGATGAGAGATTCGAGTTTGACGGGTGAGCTGACGAGTGATTTGGCAGATGCGGATGCAGGAGATATGGCAGGAGCAGCAGAAACAGGAGATGGAGAGGTATGGGGGTCAGGGACAGCTGGAGGCGAAGGGCAAACTGGGCTCTTTGCAGCTGGAGACAGAGAAGAAGGGGTCCTGTCAGCTTTCCTTTCCTCAGGCAGGAAAGGATCAGAGAAAAAGCGAGTACCGGGTGACTTCAACAAACCGGCTGGAGGCGTTTGATTAATCTGGATCAGAAACAAATGCTTTAAATTAACACATTTTCTGAAATGTTTTCTTTAATTACTGTGGTACGGTTACCTGTGTGTCAAAGTGTGCAGGTAGTTTAAGTGGAGGAAGAACTGTGTCATTATTCTGCATCGGGCTGGAGGGCCCTGAAAACAGATTACATTTTTTTACAAATATTACTATATTTTCGTTTATAAAAAAATATAGTGTTATTGCAAAAGACAGAAACATGTACCGATACTGGAAGCTATCGCAACACTTTCAGATTTCTTGTCTTCCTCAGCAAGTGCTTCAGTGCTCTCAGACTGGTGCAAGCGAGCCTCTGCTTCTGCATCTGAAGGGATGTCATCTGGAGTTCAAGAATAACATTATTACTCTATGCATTGTTAGCAGCTTTTCCCCTCCTTGGTGGCAGTATGACAGTGCTCAGACAATGTGAATCTAAAGGAATCAATGAATTCATTATTTATACTCTTGTGGATGCGTACCCTGATCCATCTCTGTACCGGGCTCCACATCCAGACCGTCTGCCTCTGCTTCCAGCTCATCATCCTCACCGGGCTCTGACAGGACAAGAGAACAGCCAGAAATGAGTCAGCCACCTCCTTGCTCCACACAAAGAGCCAACTGCAGAAACATATTCTTCTTGAACCTTTCTCTGACGACAAATAATACATCAAATAAAATAACTGCCTACGGGGGTATAAGCTTTTAAGACAAATTTTGCAAACGTTAAAAATGTCTGCCAAAAAACTTGTGGCGTTGTGTCACATTAGTAATACCTTAAGCAACATGCAGTAATCCATTTATAAATGAAATGGATCAACGTTTAATCAGGGTTCCAAAATAAATCTGTTAATCGTGACAATGTGATTACCACAGAGGTGGTGATACCAACTGTGCTAATCATACTCTGTTTAATGCATTTTCAAAGAACACTTTGTGAGCATAAGCGCAGCTAAGCTTTTAAAACTGGATTCAAACACACTTAACTTTCTTGCAATTTATTCATTATTCTTGGTAAAATATAACTAAAACCTAGTGTCAATGATGCAAGTGCCATTGAGAGGTTAGTGCAAAGGTAGCACAGGTAAACAAGTGGTTAACTTCACAAATTGTCTGAAAACCCTGGTGTAAAGAAAAGGCACTTATGGCCTTTACATTTCAGAAAAGAAATATTATGTACAATATGTACTGAGCTTAATTTGAGAAGAACAAGAAAATCAGCAGAGACAGTTTGGAGTAAATTGCATGCTTGTGAGTGTGGCCTGTGTGAGTTGGCGCATGCCACACAGTAAAGTCCAGGCAGAATAGGATTCCAAAGTGGGATGCTGCGACCCCTTTTAAATCTGAGCTACCTCCGGACATGGACTCCAACCAGACTCGCACTGCCTCATGTTGAGCTGATGTGTGGGTACGGGCTACATTCAAACCAGAAGGTGTGGAACAACGGAGGAGGACAGATGGCACGAACACGCATAACATAATAGGAAAGTAATTATTAGACACATGAAAAAAAGAACATGGCAGAACACAAAAGAACAGCAAATTGAAAAGAATTCACTAAGGGGTTATATGAATAATGCACTGGGATGAAGCTGAAATACAGGATGTTTACTCCAGACAGCCACTCTGACAAATCAAAACATTACAGATTAGGAACAAAGGGACATTCCAAAGACAAAACAATGAGACAATGTGAAAAAAGAAAAGAATTATGACAAAATAAAGGATTTCATTTGGTGTAGCAATGGGGCAAACAGTGTACAATGCAGAACCACAGTTTTTTTTTGTACTGGCGCATTCACTATTATCTGGAATCATTAATCAAAAGAATAGTCCTCAAATGCTTCTTTGAGGAAATTCATAGTCCATTAAATTAAATCCAAAACAAAGACTGAAACTGACCAAACGATGCTTGACTTTCTTTAAATACCATAAGTAATCAGGATCAGTGCTTTTTGTGGCAATGTGGCTCTTAATCCTCTGGTCGGGATCAACATGGGGGTTACCTGTAGGGGAGGGCTGTGTGAACTCTGTGGGTTGAGACAGTTGGGATGCCAAGACCATCTGGCCATCCTTATCTCCCTCAGAGTTCCCAGGAAGGACCTGAGGGTCCACTGTCTGCAGGATTTGTTGGATCTGAAGGTTCCTGGCTAAATGGTGGTTTTCAGTGTTGTGTGTGAGGAGAGGTGATTGCAGAAAAGACGAGAGAAAAGAGTCGGACAAGAGGAAGGGAGAAGGGAGAAAAATTAAAGATTGTTAGAACATGATAGAGAGGGACTTTTGAAGAGGCTTAGTGGAGGCTGCATGCACGACTGCAAAAAGTAAGTTAAACATAAACGCGTAAGGTTAGAAAAGGAGCATAATTGTTGGAAGACATTCTGTTACCAAAGAAGCTTCTGGTGGGGAAAAACATATCTGTAGGATCTTAATGTCTCGAGCTTATAGAAGGCATTAAACAATGTGGTAGTTGAGAAATAAAAAGCACACTCTGAATCAAAAAGCGCTTTGAATATGCGGCCAAAACAAAATAAAAAGCACACCGTTTTTGAGTAATGATTTAAAAACAAAAACCAAGGCTAAAATCACACTTGAACTGCAAACACACCAACAGGCAGTTCTGCTGCTACCTTTAAAAGTACCAGTATCTTCTTCATCTTTCAGGTACTTCTCCAGCCAAAGGCCTGACTGGAGTTCCCTGTCCCAAGGGCAGTAATCGCCCTCTGACAGCAGGGGGAGATAGAGGCCACATAGAAAAGTACAGTAGATGGAGATCACATGAAGTGATGAGGAAGGGAAAAGAGGAAAGGGACAAAGTGAATGTATCAAAATGAAACGTAAAATATCAGATGTGGCTCAACAGGACACAGACGTACTTAAAGACATGAACATAAACACAGGACTATCTAAAACACGTAAATACCTTCACTTGACTCCTCCTCTTCCTCCTCCTCATATTCCTCCTCATCGTCCAGTTCCCCGTCTCTGCTGAGTGCATCCTGGGCCTCCTCTTCCTCCCCTTCCTCACTGTTGTCGCCCCTCAGCTTCTCATGGAGCTCCACTGCATCCTTCCAGGGAACGCCGCCCAGGTCCGACGGGCTTCGGGGCTGCGGCTCCAGCTCCTCCGGATCCTCCTCGTCCTCCTCCTCAATGTCGGACTCGGAGCTGCTGTTGGGAAACACGCAGCCAGCGTCGAGGAGTCAGAACACGTGGGAGGAAACGGAGCTGTTCTCAGACAAAACGCCAGAGCACAACTGAACTCTGTGTGGTTTCTAGTCAAGTGTGGGCTGTAGCAAACTTCAAGGACAGGAACCAAAAAAAATATTTCTTTGAATCGACACTGAGAATGATGTGTATGTTTGATAATGGAGGTAGATTGTAAAAACACTGTATTATAATATTTTGCATAAATAATATAGACTGCTGCAAAGACCGTATGTTTTAGTGTCCACATTATTACAATATAACAGCTGCAAAGACAATATAAGCCCTATACTGTAACTTCAAAAACAAAACATTTACTATAATGTTTTTTACTACATACAGTTTTTAATAACGGACCCATTTTTACATGTTCTTGATAACTGACGTGGGAAATGCTGCGAAAGAGTTAATACTGTTTGATCATTTTCGGAGATGGACCTTGAGACTGAAATGCTGAGGAAGTGCACGTGTACCTGGAGCCCAAGTCGACATCGGTGGCCTTGTCAAGCACACTGCTGAGGTTGTGCTCTGCCAGCGTCTCCTCCGGCACCTCCTCCAGCTCTTCCTCCTTCTGCAGAGACAGCCTGTAGTTCTCCAGCTCGATGCGCTCTGGAGTCCCACGCAGTCTCTTCGCCACGCAGGGTTCCTGCAGCCCGTTGACCTCTGGCGCTGGCGGTGACAAGATGGTGAGACCCCAAGTGAAATGGAGGCATCAGGAAGGATATGAGGTTAGAAACAAAGTGAAAGGGCAGCAAAGATGGCACCTAAAGTGAGTTACTGGAAGTTTCAGAAGTAATTAAAAAAAATTGTCAGATAAACTGTCCAGTACCCGTGTAGGTACAGTATTATTCCACTAGTCATTAAATACAAACTAATGTTAATGACTTTAATTACAACAGGGTTGGTGCTTTTCTCCCACAATACAACTCTCTTATTTATGTGGTTATAAAACTGTAGATACAGAATATTGTCCTCATGGTTACTGTATCGTACATAAAAGGCAATAAAACCAAGCAAGTCAAAGAAATTCTAGTACTTAGTTATATTTTAGTTTTAATTAGACTATGTAAACGCCTAAGACATTGCCACGAGCTACAGCCTGATTTACTTTATTGCCGTCTACTTTTAAGTACTATATTTGCTGTACACTGCTGCAGGTCAAGAATGTTTACGGACAAATTGTAGTGAACTGCTGGTATTGCACCGGGATTGCAAGGATAGGAGAGAAGGCGTTGGCTGGAAAAGGGAAATCCATAGGCACTAAACGAAGCATTATTGCCACTGTTTTTGCTGCTCAGTTCGGAGGGATAGCACAACAAACTGATTGAAAAACACTGATGCAGGCACTTGACCACTGCAGCAGACAATCCTGGAAAGATACACGTGCAAAAGACATTAGGAAAGGAGAAGGCACAGCACAAGTTTGAAATGAAGGATTTTAGAAAACCTCCCACAAAAGGTAGAGCTGAACTAAAGTACTATTAGTCACAGATTACAGATTTACATTCTCTGTAAGTAAAGCACAGCTACAGCAAGTGGAAAATACTTTCTTTCATGGCACAATGATAAAAAAAATGTACTGCCTTAGTATTATTTAAAAGTGTATTTTAACATTTTACATATTTAGTTCTTTAGTTGCTTAAAGCTGCAGCTAAAAGAGCAACCAAGGTCTCTATTGACATTCCACTAGGGTCAGTGATAAAACAATCAAGAGAATGTGAGCCTTAAAATAATAGGTTAACATTAATTACTTTCTCTGTTTGTTTGTTTATTCATTTAATGACTAATCTATACAGGCCACTATATGGTGGTTTGCCAAGAGCAACAGGACAGAGGGAAAGGGAGGGGAGTGGGTTCTCAGAGTCATGCGACAGGAGGCTCATCAGAACATTGATGGTCAAACAGCAGAAGAAGTAGCTGCAGTAGATTCACAGGAGGGGAGAGTCAAGGCCATACTGCCATCTGGTGGCAGGTCCATGACAGTGTGAATGAAGGTGTGCAGTCCCCTCTCCAGGGCCAGACGGCAGTGCACCAAAGACACAGCCAGACAGGCGAGGAAGATACCTGAGGGCTGCAGATCTGAGACAGGTGCTGTCACTGCTGCAGGGGCATGTCCTGGGGCATCAACAGTCGCCGACGAGCCAGGGGGCGATAGGTTCTACAACACAGTTTAGATTTGTAAATATGGTGATTTTAATTATTTCTATAACCTTTTATTTCATAGATGTATCACAAGGTACTTGTTTTAGACAAATTCCACTAAAAGGACTCTGTTTATGAATTTTATATACTGCATTTTGACAATCCGAAAGTAAACAGCATCAGTGATAACTGTGGTGAAATTGTTTAATCGCAGCAGGTACCTTTAATGAAGAGCTTTTAACAAAGGCCAAGAAAATAAACGTACAGATTTGCATATAAATTGTGCAAAGAGGCTAGAGCATATGTTTACAGTTTGGGTGAATACATTATATACCTTTGCAGCAGCTGGAGCAGGAGAGGGAGCGGGTCTCTTCCTCTGAGCGTAGCCAGACAGGCGGTAACAGAAATGCGGCTTGCAGTAAAATTTACCTGAAAAATATAACAAATGGAAAGGAAATTATTACACTTGGTGAGATTAAAGAAATAGGCTAATATCAACAACAGCATTTTTTTTTTACTTTAAATAATGTGGATGTCATACATTACACAATAATACAGCTATAAAATATTGTCATTGCCGTCCACAAAGCTACAAATCAAATAAAAATCTAACAAATGTTATATTTTTATATACCATTTGTTTATTGATTGACTGGACAGCTTTGAAAACGAGCTTGCACATCTCAAGGGGCATTCCATTAGTAAACAATAAAAAAACAACACTATTTTTAGTCTCGTACCATCTTCTGCATCGAACGCGTAGGAGGACAGTCTCAATGTGGTCCCGCAGTAGTCACACTTGAAACAACTGCGATGGAAGAATTTCCCCTCCGCACTCAGCCTCTCCATGACATACACGCGCTTCCGGCAGAAGAAGCAGACATCGCTTCCTCCAATGTTGACAGGGAACTCCTTTCTGAGAGAACCCTGCGAAAAAAATAACCATGCAGTCAGTTTTAAGGGAGGAGAGTAGCAAAATGCTGTTCAGCAGACATGAACACGCTTCCTTACAAGAGAGAAAATGACTGGTCAAAGAAGTAGAGCAGTCAAACATCTAGAGATACATCTATTAGGGGATTCTACAGTGTTGGAGTCATACAGTAAGTTAAACCAAATCCTTCTACTCTCTGGACAGCTTCTTACCAAATCCCACTTTTCAGGAATTGTCTTGCCGTCTTCCTGAGACTGAAGTTGACTGGCTAACTGCTCAGCCAATGAGCTAACACCACCTGTGTACATCCTCACACAGCGCTACAGACATTATACAGAGAAAAGGAGAAGGGTGGAAAGACATTAGAGACTCAAGATGAAAAAGAAAACTAAAATTAGGGCTGCACAATATAACCTTAAAGGAATAGGCCACCGTTTTTCCATACTGAGATATGTTCTTACCTGAACTTAGACGAGTTGATGCGTAGCTGTCTGGTCTTTGTGCGTGTGCTCAGTCACGCAGAAAGACCAAAGATGATGTTAGCATTTTGCCTCACCTCCTCTCCTCCATGGACCAAAACGGGGGTGAAGTTAGTGACGTGAGTAGTCACACGATCCAAGTATAGTTCCAAATTTAAACATGTCGATTTTCTAAGTGGATAAAAAGGGGTACTATATTGTCGGGCGTACACCGTAGGACAGGAATCTCCAATCATTAACTCGGGAGCTACCAGTAGCTCTCCAGCCCTTTCTTGGTAGCTCGCCAAAAGATTTCTACATTTCTTCACGCACTTGTCAAGTCACATTTTAAAGGAATTTTCTTTTTATTCTGAAGGTTTGAACAGAATCTGCAAACATTTAGACACATAAAGTGAAGTACATGGACAAAATCCCTCTAGTATCTAGGCTAAAAACACCTCCGGGGTGAACTCTCTCTCATAGTCTCATAGCTACACAAGTGTCTTAGAAGAAAAAGTAGCTCTCGGATTGTTTTGTTAGGTAAAAGTAGCTTACCGATAAGCTAAGATATTACTGCGCGGACGTCGAAGTGCTCCTAAGGTGTTACTACGCCTTACAATATAGTACCCCTTTTTATCCGCTTAGAAAATCGACATGTTTACTTTTGTGTAACTATACTAGGATCGTGTAACTACTCACGCAACCGTACTTAAATAGGGGAAACGTGGAAGAACCAGGTCACTTCTAACTTCACGCCCATTAGCGTAGAGGAGGAGAGGCTAAATGCTAACAACATCTTTGGTCTTTGTGCGTGACTGAGGGCATGCACAAACACCAGACAGATACGCATCAACTTTAAATGTTAAATGTTTAAATTATGTTACAAACTGTATAAAAATGTGTAATATTGTTATTGCAATATTCAACACAGTGAATAAATATCACAATTTCTTCTCACATCGTGCAGCCCTAAGAAGAACAGTAATATGTGGAGTGAAGGAAAACACTAACAAACATCAGACCGCACTATTAGACATGACAGAGCAGCAATTACATGCTTGACAGACACATCACACACCCCACCTCCAAACAGCCCAACACAAATCACAAGCAACTCAACCCATTACTCAAAGTTTAGTTGTTCAAATTTAAGACAAAGAAGTCATCCAGTTAATTTCCCCCAAAGTCTGCACAGATTGTGTAAAGCAGTGACGGTCTATTGCATACTGAATAAAGCCAAAATACGAAAATAAAAATCTTCAAACAAGTTCTGAAATGCACAGGATTCTTGTACTAGCACATCATAATTCAGTCTTATCGCACATGTTTAATCTTAACGGTGCATTATGCAACTTTTTATGCAAAAGAGAAAAAAAAGTTGATATATTTGACCTTGTAGTGATGCAGTGGCTGTATGAGTGGTCAGCATGGCGCCTTTACTTTCCTTAACAGTGACGCTCCAGGATCAACTATTTTGTAGGTTTTCTGGGGAGAGGTTCCATCCGCAATGAAAACCTTCCAAACAATTCATCCTGGAGCGTCCTAGAGACCACTGTGATGGAAAGTAAAGGTGCCATGCTGACCACTGATCCATTGATTTTATCACTTAAAAAGGTGCATAATGCACCTTTAAAACATAAAATCACAAATATATCTAAAATCACTATTATCTTTGTTATTAAAATTTAGAAACCGTGAATCTTCATTTGAATAACAGTTTCCATAGGTTTCAAATACATAAACCAATAATATCAAACTGCAGCCATATCTAGTCATGCATACAATAGCTAACTCCGTACTGCGTCCCATTTGGAAGCGTTCCCGTCAACATGGGAGTCGCAGACGTTGAAAAATGTGCTGCCAGGACCCCTAACGTGTCCAAATAATTACAACCAGGGACTCCGTGAATTATGAATTATGCGGCCGCATAATTCATGAAGGCAATCAAAAACAACTCTTGAGAACTACTTTCATACAGTTACAATCAAATGCCCCAATTACACACACGTAACCATTAATCCAAGCAGAAAGAGAACAAGGATTATATATTTCAACACACGTGGCTTGCAGACCGTAGTTGGTGAGTGTTCACGGTTACAATGCAGCCTCTCCGAAGCGCATGTGTGGAGTGTTAGATTCACTGCACCGCTGTTTGTCGTAGGCGTTAAATAACTACCTGTCGGAAAGTGTCGGGGGAGGTGGAGGGAGATTCAGCAGGGCACTGGGCTCGGGCCGCGTGCCACTGTTCCATAAAGGAACGGGAGGGCTTTTTCTTAGTCTCCGGGAAGAAGATGGAAAGAATCAGGAGGTTAGGCCATGAGTGAACACTGTTCTTCTTGCTCTATATTTTTGTCCTAAAAACACTGACTATTTATTTATCATGCTTTCAAGCAGGCCCGGATCTACGGGAGTTCATTGCACCCTCATTTTGAAATGTTTGCACCCTCAGTTTTAATGGCATCACAATGTATTTTAATGGAGAGAAATTCTATTTGCACCCTTTTGAAACTCGAATGCACCCTCAGTCAGTTTGTTCTGGAGCAGGCGCTGCTTTCAAGTCTGTCTGAGCACAGAGATGTCCAGATGTGTTCATAGTAACAAAAGTAGTAATTTGAACTAGGTTAATGTATTTTTATCAAAAAGTAAAAGTTGTATCTAGGGCTGGGTACCATTAAACGATACCAGTATGATATAGAAAAGAAAAAAAGAAGATCTTTGGCTACTACTGGTATCTAAAAAAATAAAAGTATCGAAAGCAGGTACCGAAAAGTAATATCAAATCATTACATTCAAGTTTTGATGCTGTTGGTCATCAACATTTCAAAGAAAAAAATGGGAACATTTTGGGGGGGGGGGAATAAGAAAAACTTAAAAAAAAAAAATTCTGCCCTTTTGTAGTGAAAGGAAGTCTCGTAGTTGTTTCACATCAAATGAATGATACAGATGCAAACAAAATGAAATGTAAGGAAAAGCAATAAATGAACATTAACAATCTGTTTTATGGTTCTGTATGACAAATATTTTAGTATAGGTATCGAAAACCAAGTATCGCAGAAGTACCGGTATCAGACCTTTTTTTTACGGTACCCAGTCCTAGTTGTGCCTGAGATTCCATTGAAAAAAAGTCTACCAAAATCGCTGTGTGCCTAGTTCACTACTATGGAATAGAAAGATGTCTTACTGTACATTTTTCTACAAGTTTTTTGTATAACTGTCATTTCCTTTGGGATCAAGTAAGTTGTTTACCTTAATAAATCCTTTTCGTAGTCCCTCTGGGGGGTAATACAAATGTTAATGGGATGATTGGGGGGTGGCCAGAAAAACCACAATGGCAACTTGCCATTGGTGGTTGGAGCCACCAATACACACTAATGAAATAACAAGTTAGAAGCTAACAGGCTAACGGGCAAAGCTAACTGCGGGCTAGCGCCACTTAAACAGTATTTACAGCCAAGTTTGAGTAAAAAAAAATTATCTCCATTGTGTAATTGGATGTATATGCCTCTCTCCCTTTGTCTTTTCTAGCAGCGTAGTATTTACTCTCATGGACAATTAATCAGTAAAAAAAAAAAAAAAAACTACGGCACCTGCAGTGGCGCTTATGGCCTCTAGAGGCATGAGTTATTTAGTACTGCTTTAAGAGTTGGATTATGATCAAACTTTCAAAAATGGTCACACTTAGCCACATCTTGCTTCACTCCTCTCGTTTTTGAGATACAAAAATAATACATTTATTCTTTGCAATAAGCTTGACATACTTACTTATATAACCATAGAGGACACATTTTGAGTAAAGAACCTGAGCGAAGAAATGAGACTCTAGCTGTAATTGTGTTTGACTGATAAGCTCTGTCTCAGTAAATGTCACCTGTGGTTCGTTTGGCTTTCCCTTAAATAGAGAGGCCAGTTGGTCGGCTCTCTCCTGAATACTAAGCACGTATATGGGCTTTTGGTCATCAGACAGCCTTGGCCTTTCTGACTCCTGCAGAAAATACATGATTCAGTCACAAATAAAACTGCACCAAGTTCACACCTGGCAAACAATCAAAAATACTGCCAAGGAAGTCAGTAATTGTGACAAAACACATGGATGCAGTAATTATGAGAAAATTATGAATAATCTAAAAGCATACTGCCTTTGTGTTAGTATAAAAAAGTCACACCACATGCCCAAACCTTTTGGGAAGAATGTGAAGACAAAAGTGGTGAACCTGGAGTCAAGTCTCTGGACATGTACCACTGCTCTAAAAAGAAGCGGGATGGTTTTTTCTTTGGCTTTGAAGAAAAATAATAATAGTTTGTTTAGCAAAATGTAGGGCTCCACACTAGTCCATATTAGACTATTGTAACCACACAAAAAGTCCCCACGCCATCAATTCACCTTTGGAGGCTTGTCAGGTTTAGATCTAAACTTGGAGAAGAGGCGATCAGCCCTCTCTTGAATACCCGGTATGTGGATGGGCCCCGGGTCTGCCAGATGCAGTGGCGTCCACTCCTCACAAGGATGCTTGAATTAGATTTGCTTTGTAAAATTGATTCCATTCTTGACAAAGGGCAAAATAAACTCCATGCAGCCAAATACCCGATGTCTTTGAGGATTCTCGTAGTATTCATGTTCTTCTTCATCCTCTTTAGAAAAATTCTTTAAAACGAGAAATCAACCGAAGCCCATTAACATTGTGACAAATATCACTGGATCTTCCTGATTTTTTTTCTGACTGAGCAAATAAAACTATCCAAGGTCCTACACGACTATCATTTCTCAGAGAAGTATCCCAGAATAAGCAATTAACCACTTTGTGCTCATAAGACTTTTACAAGACAATACTGCAAACTCTTCAGACGCAAACGCAGTTGGAGTTGGTTCTATTCACGGCTACATTTCAAAAGGTATGCCCCAATCACAAACAGTAGTCCAAGAGGAAGATCATTAGATATATAGATGGGAACTGACAGACGCAGACAGACAGACAGACAGAGCAGACTATGTGTCACCTCTGAGTGAAGAGAGAGCGAGGAAGTGGAGGAGGAAGAAGGAAGCAGAATGGTTTTCTTTGGGCAGCTCCGAGAGCCTGCGCCGGACACTTGCTCTGCACCACTTCTGGCCTTAAAAAAAAATGAGTAAAAATAAATAAATTAAGCAAAAGACAACAGAAGATGGTCAAATAATAAGTGAGTGCTAAAAACAATGCTGAATGACTTCATCCACAAAAATGTCAAACAATAAGTAAAAATAAAAAAAAAAGGTCACCGCAAATGTAGAGTGTGCAAGTCATATAAAATGAATGAAATATGTTCAATACCTAATCAAAATGAGCAAGCCTAATAAGTTGGATTAGTCCAAAAACTATATTATTGTTACATAGTTGTAAGTTATTCAACATCAACGCTAGTCAAAGAAAGAAAGAAAGAAATTATAACTCCTTTCCCATAGACAAATCACACACACAAATACTAACTACTTCAAGACAATGATGGAAAAGGACGCACATTTCAGTTGACATTGAGATTTAGTGCTATGTTCTATCTGCATTAAACACTCTGCATAGAAGGTGTGTCTCTGAGTCTAATGGGCCGCAAGGGGTGGGAGGCTCTGATCACTATTGGGTTGATTAACTATTACTACGCATACCTGCTCCCCTGGGTCGAGCACTGTCTGACACTTGACCATTTGTTTGTAGCGAATGCTGAGCTGCTCCTGCTGCTGTGTGCGCCTCTGAACCAGAACAGAGACCGACCGGGACACTTTAGTTTCAGACCAATGCACACATGCCAAAACCGCTAAATATTACTACAACACCTACGACTCGGGGATGTTTAAGATCACAAATCATATGTCACATGATCCACAGGTTAGACAGATAGAAACGGGCTATGTGGTTAGTCTATCACCAGGGGCAAAGCTAGTCTCAGTCTTTACCTTTCTCCAAGCTGGGACAGGGGCCAGTCTGACTGTAATTGGCTCGTTCTTGGGGATTTGGGTCAGGGGAGTGGCCAAAAGGCAATCCAAGTTAGGAAGAGAGTCCCCCTTTGTGATTGAGAGGGGTGCAGAGGGCAGGTACCAAGCAACAGACATGATGGTCCATCATGGTCGATGAAGATTAAACCAGACACACACAAAAAAGTCATTTATGATATGGTGAAAACATGTGCAAAAGGGGATCAGGAAATCCTGCTGCAGAAGGTGAATGAATGAAAATAAATAAATAAATCAAATTGAAAGAATAAAAATACCAAGTTGGACAAACCCAAGTAACAACTGTAAAAGTAATCTTGTGGCCATCTTCATCAAATTGGTGTTCATAAAGTTATATTTCAAAGAATAAAATAGCAGCTTGGTGAACACAAACTGTGCATAGTTTTAAATAGGTAGTCTAAATTATAAGAACAACAGGTTCTTGTTCCATACTCTCAACAATCTCACCACTGTCACCCCAAGGAACAATCCGACCAAAGATCCATGAACCCACTCACCCTTCTACTCAGTCAGCACTGTGAAACCACCCACAAAATGCCAGAACAATGCCCAGTCTGGCCACTATTTGCATATTATATTCTGCTTATTTATATAGTGGCCAACAGCTCATCCATCATAAGCTTATCATGAGACCAAAGGCTGACACAACGGGGTTGTTTTCCAGTCAATGAAAAAAAAAAGCTTTATTGCTGCGTCGTAAAAAGAACCCATGTGATCATACCTGTCTTTTCAGTCCAGATGGCTGGGCAGGAGCGTTCTCTTCAAACTTAGCCAGCAGCTGCGTCGCCATGACCTTGACTTTGTTGTTGTTCCCCACAGCAGACGAGTCCATCCTTCTCTCGGAAAGAATAACTGGGACAGACGGCCTGTCGTCACGGCAGCTTCTTGAAACTTCGTCCTGTGGGAAAAAGGGGTAAGCGTTATGATTTTCTGCTTGTTTAAGTCAGTCTTTGGGGAATAATTTGTCAAACACAGTCTGTTCATGCTCGAATCACAAATGAACTCAAAAATGTTTTTTTTACACTTTACTCACATCTTCTGACTGACTGGTTTTCCGACGCTTCCCCAAACCATCAACATCCTTCTCCTTTTTGTCCTGTCAATGAGATCATAAGTTATTTGTATTCACACAATGTTTTTAGGGGCCTCCATTAAAAGATGGATTACACTGACCTTTGGATATCTTTTTCTGGAGATTGCTATGCTTTGACCAAGTTTACTTAGGAAAGAAATGGGCGATTTGGTGCTGGCTATAAGAGCTGCCTTTTCTTCTGGACTTAAGGTAAGGTTATCTGAAGTAAAACAGAAGGAGTGAAATAAATTAAACATAAATGTCCACCCAAAGCATTACATGTAAGGATGCATTTAGATTTACGATGACAACACTGCAATGTAGCTAACTTACCACTAGGTGGCACTGTGTCCCTAAACATTTCATAAAACTGGCTGAGGTACATGACCATATTGAGTTTGTCTGGCTCCACCACAGAAGACATCTCTTTGCCGGTCATACAGGGCGAGATTCCAAACTCCTTTTCTGCCACGTCAAAAGCCAACTGGGTGTTCCTCTCATGGTCCTTCTCATCCAACGAATCAAAGTCACTAAGACGGAAAAGGCAAAAAAGATTACAAAACCGCAAACATTTTGTAATTACCACCAAATCACACAAGGTTTGATGACGAGCTTGACATGCATGTACGACTTCAAAACACTGATAAGGAAGAGTCTGGTACAGCTGTGGGAAGCATTACAGTAAATTGCATTATATTACATCTGATAATGCCATAGACAAGGCACTTAAAGTCCACTTAAAAGCACTAATGCTCAAGCACCACTGCACAATAAATGGACATTCCCATGATCAATCAATCAATCAAACTTCATTTATAAAGCGCTTTTAATACCGAAAGGTATCACAAAGTGCTTTACAGATTACAACAATTAAAACAATACGCCCCGCATCATACATTATATATATATATATATATATATATATATATATATATATATATATATATATATATATATATATATGATCATCTGGAGACATCTCGTTATTCACATGAACACAAGACCAAGACTCCTATTCCATTCCCCCTCTTCTGCCTACATCAACTGGCCTATCGAAAGTGCATAGCAAAGGTCAGGAGAAACATAGACACTAATCAGCTCTAATGTTAATTGCTGTGTTGTCTCCAGAGAGCCACTAAAAAACATTAGTCCATGAGGATGGAGACTGTGTTTATGGTGCATGACTGGTAACGGCCCTGGTTTATAGCATTATATGAGAGCATTGGGAGAGGAGAAAGTCCAAGACTATACCTAAGGGGACCCCAAAAATCCATTATGCCACTTGCTGTACAGTGATGCACCACAAAAACAGCCCCAATAAACATAATTTGCAACTAAGTGACAACTACAAATGCAGCAGGACGGTCATTCCAGGCTCCGCAAACAGTTTCCATTGGTTGTAGAAAATACTCACATCAGATCAGGCCTATATCGGTGAATGAGGGCACAAAGAGCCAGCCCACTTTTCCAAGACATGGTAAGGTCAGTTACATTGACGTTCCGGTATCCCTCCGTTTGTCTTTGGCACCAGTTCAGCAGCTTACTGGACCGAGCAATGGATTCTGTGAATAAAAGAAAGAAAAAGGTTTGAGTAAAACAGCAGCTCGGAAAGACATTAGATTTAACATGGACACTGATAAAAAGCAGCTTCTCGGTAGAGCAGCACGACTTTGGTTAAATGAGCTTTTTTTATTCATGTTAGTACCCATTTTAACCAATAAAAAGACACTAAACCGACATAAATGTTTGCCACTGAGAGGTTAGCAAAGGGTACAGAGCTCACAAACCGACAGACACAATTTAATAGGTTAGTTTTAAAAATAAGGTCAGTTTTCATTCCAATAGGCTTCAAACAAATACACTGCAGGGGATGTGTTTAAGATGATTACAAATCCCTTAAAAGCAACACCATGCATATGGTCTTTGTGTTACCTTGCAACTGTTTGTCAAGCAGGCAATTTTCTAGAGTAAAAATTACATTTCATCAGATAATGAGCAAAATGCTACATTTAAGCAATGTAAGGCCGATAAATACACATAAATATACAAACCATTCCTCATCAACTTGGGTGTTGATGAGTTGATGACATTTTCAATCTCAATTCGCATTTCCCTGGATTCACCAGTGTCATAGAGGTGTTGCACCTGCAGTGAATTGTTTCAAAGACAAGTTTGGATAAGATTACAGATATTTCAGGCAAAGTGGATCATATCAGCTTCCCACTGACCTGGCTGGGCTTGAGGAAATTGAGGCAGATGTTGGGATACCGCGTGATTGGGTCCACACTGTAGTGACTGAAGTTCTTACTGACATTCTCTGGTGTCGTCTGGGGAAGTAGCCGATATATACTCTCCCTATACATCATAGTATCATCAAATACACATATCCAACATAGAAAAAAATACACAATAAAAAAAACAAAAAACATAAGTGTAGTGTAGTGACATTCCATCCTTATAAAAGCCTCTTATGCAATTAGAGGTGGGCGTAATGCTTTGAAGCACACACACAAGTGGATTTCCTAGTAAAGCACTCAGAGATAAAAGATTGTATAGTGTGTAGTATGTTCCACACTCCTACCTCTCAGCCAGCACCTCCAGTGGGCTTTTTCCCTGAGCCCAACTCTTCACCATCCAAGCAGAGTCCATGGCGGCCAAAAAACCTCGAGCTATTCCAGTGCCCATGGGCCAGAAGGGCTGGACAATGACCACATTACAATATGATCATGCGTAAGCCCAAACCTTCAAAGTAATTTATAGTTTTACTTACCTCCAAAAGGCTGTCACCAACAAGTGCGACTAGCAGCGTGTGGCCGTGGCGCTGTCGTACAAGGGCAGCATTTTCCGAAGCGTACATGCAGGTGAAGTCAAACATGGCTACGTCCGGCTGGCCATAGTGGTTTATGGCAAAATCCAGTGTGGGCAGCTGATGATTGGTTGAAAAATCGGCTGCTTCACGCGCATATGACAGCAGAGCCACCTGGTCCACGTTAGCTCTGGACAGTAGCATTTCTGTGTCTGCATAGTCCTGTAAGAAACAGAAATCAATCACAAATGTAGAAAACAAAATGTGTGACTACAGGTTTTAACTGTTAAAAGGAGTGTACGCTTGGCATTAAAAGAAAGAGAACCAACTACTGGGGCAGTACAGCACAACAAACTAATATATGAATTGCATGCATTTCACAACATGAGTGTAGTTCTATACTGCAGTGATAGAGACAAGATCATTTGTTGTTTGCAAAGAACAGTGTCCGAATTATTTGCTAATTGGAACCTTTCCAAGAGTAATTTCCATGTTGTTGCAATTATTCTGGCAGCCACACACACCACTGTATGGGATTATTCATTTTCACAAGCCTTTCCTAAAGATGTAAAATCAAATAACTGCCTACTTTCAAAGTGACAGTGCTTTCTGATGATAGTGTGGTGCCAGGTGAGAAGTGAAGCTATAGCTGAGCGGTGCAGCCTGGAGATGGTGGTGAGGGAGGGAGAGAGGGAGGGGCAGTCTAATGGAAGATATGCACCCGAGTTTGTTTGCCATCTTGAACTCCATGGACTCACTACCCTCCAGCCAACACGTCCACCCTTCCTCTGCCCATGTCTAGGTCACACTACTCAGTCATACCAGTGTTAAAAGCTCCCAAGCTACTTCCTGATGAGTCAAATTCCCCCTGTACATCATACAGTGAACCGATTTTTATTATTTCACAACTATTTTATGATGCCTGGAAGAAGAATGATTTACAGAAAAGAGCAATCAGAGTCGTCAGTGGAAGTTGATACTAAGACCCAACTAATCCTATATTTATGGTTATGATAGAAGACAACACCTTCTAAAAAAACATATATATATATATTTTTTTTTTAACAACACCCAGGAAAGACGCATCTCAATCAAAGGAGTCAGTCTTGAATATAAAATTAATGTGTCTAAGAAGAACGTAACATTTTCAGTGTTAAAAAAATGTGACACTGCAGATAAACCTTTGTTACATGTATTATTGCTAATGATTTTGTGTTGATAGGGAGCAGATATTTTAAGTTATTACTTATTTCTGCTCCTTTTCATTCATGTGTTAAATGCTGTTGTTTTGTGCATTTGCCTTTTAAATTAATGATATAAACAATAAAATGGAAATTGAAAGGAAACTTGGAGGTGAGCTGAGGAAACAACATAGAGCGTGCTAAACTTGGCAGAGTTCCTGTTGGCTGGGGCAGACCATTAAATGTGGAAAAACCAAAAGTATACACCATTGATTTATCACAAAAGCATGGGTGGCTTGTTTCAGCACTCGGCCTTGATCACTCACATGTAGAATGACTCCTTTCTCCAGCAAGCTCTGTTTTTTGGCAGTCATTACAAAGTAGTGTGTGTCATCCTTGTAATAGACAATGTTTTCCAAGTCAATACCTAGAGGGGCAAAGTGAAAAAGCACTTGTTAAACAACAGCCAAAATGTTGTTCCTCAATGGTGTTGATCGAATTGAAGTCACAAGAGGACATTTAGACGGGTCAAGGGACTATTTCTAATATATACATTCAGAACTGCCCTTGAGAGGAATATAGACTTTCAGGCATGCATAAAAAGGTAGCAAGTTATATATATATATATATATATAAAAAAAAGCCATTAACGGACCTGTGGCTTCTCTAAGGTCTTGAAAGAACTTCTGATTAAAGATAAAAGCAACACCACTGATCTCTTCTACTTTTGCTTCTGCTGTAGTGTGTCTGTTGATGAAGTTAGCAGTGATGGCAATGGCCAGTTTCCCTCTGAATTCTTTTCGTCGAAACCCTGAACGAAAAGCACATGGAAGCAGAGAAGCGTTTGTTATAAATAAAAAGGTACAAAGTTAGATATCTTCCACTTCTTATAGCATATATTGTACACCATAAGTACATCCAGATTGTTTGCGTAATTACAATATTAACATGTTTGTTGACCTAACGCACTGTGAGTGTGGTTTACAGTATTCCCACATGGAGCTGACTGCTTCCCTTTATTGAAAAAGAATGGGTGAGGTCAGGGTACCCTGCTCCAGAGGGATTTCCTTTTAAATATCTCAGTCTAAATGGTAGACAGTCAAAGAGGAACACAAAGCTGACATAAGAGTTTCCTTTTGGTCTAGGCAACCAAAACTCACGCAACTGCACAAAGTTGTGGGCATCTGTTTATGTGTAAGCAAAAAAACTCTGCACAGACAAAAGTAAAGTCATTCTTAAGTAGGCATGAACACAGCAGAGCTGTGTGGACTTGCCTGGAAGCGTGTTTCTCCTTCCATCTGCCCCAATGATGACATCAAATTCCAGCTCATTCACAGGGTGCGTCCTGGGGTGAATGTCAGCCCTCCAGCCAATCCCTGTGGAACATATCTTATGTAACTTTACACTCAATTAATCATTATATTTCCCACAACAAACAGACAGACTCACGTTCAGTCTCTTGGTCATCTGGAGGTTCTATTAGACCCTTGAATTCAACATTAACATGTATCTCAACACCTAAAAGTAGAGCTACTTTGAGCAGCATGAGCTGCAGCTGACGAATACCTGCAACAAATGTTAGGTGTACTATTAAAATAAATTCTAAAATCATTTGAAATAAACAACTCAAATTGATTTGGACTCACTGATATGATCGATAGCACCGGCACAAAACTTCCCATAAAACTTCTTGGCGCCGAGGCCCCTGAGGTCCTGGATTGTAAAAGGCCAGAGGTGGAGCACATTGTTTCTGGAAAAAGCATCTCTCTTCTCCAGGAGCACCACTTTGGCTCCCAGAAAGGCCAACTCGATTGCTGTTCGTAAACCACATGGTCCTGCCCCAATGATCAAACACTGCACACAAAGACATAATGCATTTGTATAGAAAAATAAAACTTGGCCAAGAAAAACATCAACCAGTGTTTTTTTTTCTCAAATTGACTTTAGCACAATCCAAGACCAACAGTGCTCATTAGTCAAATCCAAGAGAAAAAATGATCGTTGGAATAAGTCAACAATCCGTTCTGTTACCTTGTAATACAAAAAGTGAATTTGAATGAGTGCGAGCACCCGAGAGACATCCTTTCATAAAGCAATCACAGACGGTTGAAAGCAGTAAACATTAGCATCAAATTACATGATCCCCATGACACAGAAGATCACATTTTCTGTCAGCTCTGCTTAAAGAGCTACTAAACACCCCTTCCAGAGCTTACTCCACCCACTCCCAAAATAAAAAAAAACTCAGAGAAAGAGGCGTGGCGGGAGGCTTTGGGGGGACGCGGGGAGGGGGAGTGTGTGAGCGGTCTCTGCTCTGTTGACAGTCTCAGACCAAGGGCCAGAGTGAACAGGACTGACTGACTCCCGTTATGCCGCATTTAGACGATTTGGCGCCATTTTCCCGGACTCTCGAGCCTGTCGTACCGGCTACATGCCGAGCACACGCGGCGGACATTTGGCGCTCGTATCTCCCCGTTCCCCCTCCTGGCTTTAGCGGACACTCAGTCACACACTGCCCCGCTCTGAGCCTCGAAGGCAGCCCGGGATGGCTAACCGCTGCCCCCGGTGTCTGTGAGCTCTCCCTGCTCTCCCGGTCTTTGAGTTTTATCCGGTTTACAGACATTAATCAATGCAGTGGTGTCCCAGTCACCAATCGCACTTTCCTCTATCAGAATCTGGGTATTTTAGGGTTACATTTGTCTTTATTTAGTAGGAGAGGTCGGGGATGTGAGTGCTGTGGTTCACACACAGAGCGGAGCCCTTAGATCAAATCCCTGTCTCGGGTCTTCTCTCCTCATCCTCCCGCTCCCTGGCCGCTCTGTGACCGGCATGTTGTGCTCACGTCACAAAACAGCTACTAAACTACCTGACTAAAGTAACTACACTAGAAACGCTGCGCTAAAGAACTAACTAAATACTATGCTAATAGATTGCTAACCTGAAAATCGATGTAAAATGCTCGCTCGCTATTCCAACTCCAACTTGCTACGGGGGCGTGTGCGAGACTTGGCTGCTTTTATACCCCGAGCAGCCGAGCGACGGACGTCACACAGCACAACGTGACGTCACACAGCTGGCAGAGCGAATGGGGAGGACAGGCACGAAATTCAAATGTAGCGCAGCCGAAAATGTAGAGAGGGCGCTACACAGACGGTTTTAGGCTCAAAAGTGAGATTTTATCTAATTTGCACTAAAATGTCAAAAAATTCACCAGGACATGTAGAGAGCACTATAAGAAAACATTTTTATGCAGTTTATAAGCTAAACATTTTTTATTTGGTGCTTAGTTGTACTTTAAGTCTGAGCTCAAATGACTTTTAATGACTAAGCATTACCTTAGAATTGGCACAGGCACGGCCCTTCTTGTACTCTTTCAGACATGCCCTCTTGTCTAATTTAGCCCAAAGTGCTTTGGCCTTCCAGTAGTTGACTTTGGATTTCAGCTTGTGATAGAAGACTTTAGAATCTCGGGGCTTGACGTCCAGGTGGTCACACAGCTCCTGGAAGGCTTTGAGTGTGCCCTTACAGGTGCTCCCTTGGACAAAGTTGTCAAACAGCACGTGGGACTGGTTTACGCCGTCACCTCCAGCAGCACCAGCGCCTCCATCCCCCATTGTCTGAACTCGGAGCAGGGTGTGAGTGCCCTTCGCCCCGAGGCAGCGGTCTGTGGGTCCAGCCCCAGCCCAAGAGGTGCCTCTAACAGCCAAGAGGAGGGCTTTACCTCCCCACCTCTGACTCTCTCATCCTGAAAGACAAAAGACAGAAAGAGCAATCAGACATTTAGCCACTCTGAAATCCCTACATTAAATATCAATACAATATTTGACTAAACCTTTGTTTTTAAGAAATATTGGGTAAGTTTGACTACAATACATTAAAGATGTGAGCCATTCAATACACTGTAACCCAGTAATGAAATAAAGTTAAAGCATTTCCGTCTCTGTCTTGGAAGGACTGATGCTTGTTGAAAACCAGAGGTGGGTACAGTAGCTAAAATATTTACTCAAGTAAGAGTTTTAAATAATTGTACTCAAGTACAAGTAAAAAGTAGTGACGTAAATTATTGCTCAAATAAGAGTAAAAACGTACTTGGAATCAATGTTACTTGAGTTGTGAGCACTAAGCGAAAAAGTCTTTATTTAGGTTTCAGCAACAACATCTAATCTGAGAAACAAAATATGAACATTGAAATAATGTGAAAATTTTAATATTTCCAAGAAACTTCCATAAACAGAGAGAAAAAAAGCAATAATTCAGATGAATAATGTACACAAAACACAAACAACATCTATTGTATAAGTAAAAATGAAGATTAAAGCAATTAATAACAAGCAATTCATTACATTTACTTTAAAAAGTAAAGTTGGTAATACATGTCAGCAAACACACAGAAGTGAGTGTTCTGTATGATTTGTGAGATGTAATGTGTTATAATAGTGTGTGTAACTCACTCTGACACATGAAGGCATCGCATCGGGTACTAGCCTGTTACACACACACACACACCATGCCTTTTCACTAGCAGCATTACATCATCCTGTAATCTGAAGTAGAGCTCTGGATTATCACAGTAGGTTACACTGCTATTTCATCAAACGCTCTATATTTGAACAAATGTAACAGAAAACTTAATCAATTTCAAATAAATACTACTTCTGCATAATTTAACAGCCTCACAAATAATAACTGACACTGGCACATTCATTTAATCTACTTTTGTACAAGGCTTCTTTATACGACACTGAATTTATAGATTTACTTTAGCTTTACTACATTTGACTTTTTATGAAAAGCTTCGGTACCGTGGAGAGAAAAACATTTCCATTTAGTGTTTCAGATTTACGGCTTTAATAGGGCTGTATACTTAATGACAATCAAACCAGGATTGAAATAAATAGCAACGTCAGTGCAAAGATTATTTATCTATTCAATACAATATCCATTTGTAAATAACAAAATATTGTTTTTCGAAATAATATAAAGCCTGCTCACCCTGTTGTAACTTAGACATAGCTACAAAAGTTCATATTTCAATAATATGTTTCTCAAAGGTCAAAGCTTCTGGTCCTGTTTACAATGTGACAACCAACAGTACACACTCAATAACAGATAAACAAAAAGTACTTGTAAATAACACACACAGTCAACAATAGATTCCCCTTAACTATAATACATCACTTCAGTGTGATATATTCAATGGACTATTTGCGTCTCATTCCATCCAGATAATGCAACATTCTTAATCCACACGCCTGAGCTACATTAAACCACACATCTTCTTAGTGCATGACTGTGAAGCTAACAGATTACTAACTTGGAAATACGCTCAAACCAATCTAAAAATGGGTTTATTACTAAAGAAACTGCTAAACCTCTCACATAAATCCCAACAAAGTGTCTGCTATTCCATTTCACTCACTATACAACGAAACGGTCACGTCCACAGCCAGACGCTTTTGCTGAATAAAAGACGGTGAGTATTATTGAGTAAACCTACTTGCTACAAAGGAATCATCTCCAAACCATGTGGCTTTTCAATCACTTACTTCCGACATTCAGGATGCAGAGTGTAGCTGGGCTGTGTTCACTCGGTGTAAGTGGTGTGGATTTCAATGGTTTCAATCAACTCCAGTACAAGATTAGCCATGAGGCCGGAAAACATAAAGAGTAAAATAAACAGGCTCCCACATTCGTACTGTAATAAGATGAAGTAGTCCCGTATAATGGCTCATTTGTGCTTTGCTGGGATTTACAAGAAAACGCGGACACTGCAGGAAATGTGGTCCGTCTGAGCCTACCGCAGAACAAGAGCCTGCCATAAAGTCATACTGAGAATCTGAACCAAAATAAAATAGAGATGCAACTAATCCCGACAACTTCCCAGTAATTTTTAATGTCAAAACAACTTTCCAGCCAGGTACAAGTTAATAATGTATTGATTAAAAACACTACATTCCTGTTCAATCTGGGTTGACATAACCTGCCATAACAGAAGCTATTACGAACTTAATGTCAGTGCACATGCAGTAAGATTAGTCTCAGACTAGGGGCACAGACATTAAATGCATAACTTTGAAGGTTCATTATGGAACTTTCATTTATAATGTTAATTCTATATAATAAAAATGTCTGACAGCAGTGCTTCCCAACCAGGGGTAAGGGGGACCCCAGGGGGTACGCGGGCACTTTGCAGTACTTGGAATTATTTCAGATCTATAAAAGAAGGTGAAACTGAACAGTATTTCAATATATTTTTTTATAAGAAAATGTCATTATAACTGGCTGCATCTTTGAGTGAAGGTGTACTTTGAGTAGACATGAAAGTCTCAAGGGGTTTGCGAGACAAAAAAAGTTGGGAACGTTTGTCCTACAAAAACAGCAGTGCTACCCAGATTTACGCATTTGGCTATCTCGGAATTTGATTTGCATGGTGCTTCAAGCAAAAGAGCACTATGACTGCCATATCTGGTTACTCGTAGACCTGCATCCGAGGAACTAGGAAGTGTAACGTGAGAGCAGCAGTCAACCCAGTCAAAGCACACTCGTTACAGGGGCTTACCAGTTACCACTCTTAAACTAGGCTTAGAGTCAATTCTAATTAAGTAAATACTCAAATAGTATCTTAAATGTCTTCCACTGCAATGCAAACTAGGAAAAAAAATAGTTAATTGGCCGATGACGATATGCTCGGCCGATATTTTTGACCGATATTTTAGACCAATATTTTTGGCCGATTTTTCCAAATGTTTGGGTATAATCCTATAAAAAACAAATACTGGGCCGCTCCAGATGTGGGCGATTTTATTTTATTACTTTAGGTGATCCAATCATAGTTTCTGTCCCAGCTTTGATTAGTTGTCGTTAGCATTAACATATTCTTACCAACCGCGGCATTTTGCATGGGGATCAAAAGTAGTGGAGGTTAAAACTAACTCAGCGATTGAATTCTCCAGATTGTGCACTTCAAAATGACATGCAGCATGTCCATATTGACGGAGGTTTAGTCAAACTTGCGTTTAATAAACTTGAAGCTAACCCATTTTCATCGCAATGTTTCTTACCTCCCCTGAGGCCAAGGAAATTGTGGGAGGACCCATTTTAAAGCCCTGAAGTCTAGAGCAGCCGACAGCTGATTTTGTAAAATCCCCAAATATCGGCCCGGTATATATCGGCTGGCCGATCTATCGGTTGGCCTCTAAAAATACCCCCAAAATGAACAGGAAAGTAAATAAAGTAAATCCATTGTTTCCACAGGTTCGAAAAATATTTAAAATTTCCACAGGAAACCCAGCTCTTTTTAGAAGTTTAATTATTACAAAGATACGATTTAAACTTCAAACAGCATTCTTGACTGGTTGGAGCTACAGTATTGTATATCAGAGTTCCAGACATACAGAAACAGGGTTTCCTGCAGCGCTTTCTTGTTAAGGCCACCGCCTAAAAAACACCAGGCTGACCCTTTAACTAACTTCTTCTTCAAAATAATAATAATAACAATTATATATATATATATATATATATATATTTATTTTGTTAATAAATAATTGTTCAATGTAGTATTCAGAGTCTGGATTACATTACACTCATTATCCTGTCGTCACATCCACACTAGCTTTTGCTAATCTCTGCGTGGGCAATGAGCAGATGACAGTTCAGATGCTAAACAAACAGTGGCTATATGACAACAGGGCGGTCGGTGAAGGTCTGCTAGCCTGGCCTGCCAACACCAAAGAAGACCTGACGCAAACAGAAACGCCTGATAGTCTGCGGCTGCGCACAGACTTCAGCTAAATCAACAGGTGAAGCACAAATGCAGTCAAAGAAGATTGTGCTGTTCTTTCTTCACTCAAAATAAGGCTTAATAAAAAGGAACAGCAAACCATAGCAGGAATAAAACAGTATATTTGCCATTTCTCCATCCGGCACCTGCAAAAGTGGCATTGTCCATTTGTACAGAAGAGATATCGTAACAAGGCCCAAGTGCTGGTTCACACACATCCATGTGAAATATGATGTGCATCCAAGATGGTTTACTGGAGGCCATACTTCCAGAACAAGGCTAGCAGCTAATGGCTAACGTTCTTTTATTTCCATATGAAGGATTAATTGTCCAAATTATTGAGGGTCTCTAAGTGGGCAGAAATAATTGAATGACTTTAGAAAAATGCTGTGTTTAATAACTTTGTCTAGTGATAAGTAGAATTACAGACCAGCTTTGACTATAGACCTGGTGGAAAACATTTTGTTCAGGACAACCACAGAAAATTGTAAACACTGAAGCTTTGAAATCATTACAATGGCTCCAATTGGTAATGTATTTAGTGCTGAATAAGGTGCTTTGTTCTCTTTCCAAGTAGGTTGAGTGTGGGAGAAAAAAAAGTTGGCAACATCTCTCCATGTCAGGCATAAGCTTCCCGTGTGTGGGTACTGGCTCACTATCTCCCTAGAAAAACTTAACACACAACTCAATAAAAGAAACAATAAATCCAAGCATGGCTGATTGTGCCTAATTCTTCAGATCATTTCCGACAGTGACATTACAATGGGCTGTCTGGATAAACTGCGCAGTAATTCTTCAGTGTTCAAAGGTCAGTCAGCAGAGTGGCAAAATGTAAACAGTTGGCGGAGGAACGCACTTGCCACACTGACCCACTTTTGGACTTCTGGCTAAAGCAAAAAAGTTGAGTCTTTAATCTCACGAAGAAATTGAAAAGAAAAAACACTTACTTAGTGATGGTACATCCAAATGACGTTTATCATCGTGTTTGTGTAAGGTAATCACGTCAACTTTAGCGACTCCACCAAAGAATACATCGTAACTGTGCCACTGTTGACTAAGGTGTTCAAAGGTTAATCATCTTTAAACAACTTACCAAGAACCATGTAATGTACTTTTAACTAAATGGCAAAGGTGTCATTTTTGTTTTACAAACGTCTGATGATGGGTAAACCCTAGTGCCAGGCTTCTGGATTAGGGCTGAACGATTAATTGCATTTGCAATTTTATCGCGATATTACACAACGCGATTTCGTAATCGCAGGGCACGCGATTTGGGAAGTAAATAGAGCAACGAGATATGGCAGCAAAGTCCGCTCCGTCGCGTGCTTTTGTTTACGTCTCAGTCTAGTTAAGGTGCGCGGTAGATTGTGGATGTACAGTGAAAATATCAGCTTTTATCATGCAGCCACCGCGAAGGAATATTGCTTTTCTCCGTTAGCATTGCGTTAGCCGCAGCGCTAATCACGCCATTCCGTCGCCGCTACTACACGCTCTGATGATCACAGAAACTCCCTCACCTCCGGATTCACACGCCTCTGCCTCCACAGACATATATAGGTGAGTCTGTGCTGATTGTAAAAAGTAAAGAGTCGTTTGTGGCTCAGTTTAGGGGGCTTATGTTTGGGAATGTTGTGGATAAAGAACTTATCTCAAAAGCATAATGACGTTTCATGACCATTAAGTATCCGCGGAGGCGATGTGCCATGTGCCTTTATTTACCTTTGCGTCTACCGCATATCCGCTCCGTAGGTCGTACAGACGCTAGATATAAACACTAAACTGCAGTATGAAAAGGGTTGGTAACTAGGATCCGAGGCAGGAGTCCGTGTCATGTCTTATTTTGCTGAGTAAATGTGCTGTTTAAGCTGAAATGTCACTAAATGGCTGCGAGTCAAAGAGACGTGTCTGTGTCTGGCACCTCATGTCCCGTCTCCTTGTGTCAGTGTTCTTCTCTTTCTTCATATTGTCCAAAGTTACATCCCAAAACCAAAATGCTGCTCTTAATTCCACTGTGTTTTGGCGTGTGCTCCATCTGGCCTCTCCGTGTCCTTCAATAACGCGCATCTGAAGCAACTACGAGTCGCAGCTCAGACAGGGATTTGATTGGCCGAAATAATAAAGTACTATTTAATAAATTAAATAGCTTATTTTGTATTAATTGGAAGTTTGATTTTCTAAAACTTTTCCAACTAGTTAAAGCAGACGTTTGTTCTTACTTTCCTGCACTTTAGTCTGGGTGATGTTACTGACTGGATCAGTGAGTTATTTTTTTTTAATATCTATATAATTTTGCATTTATTTATAGACTGTACTGTTAAGTTCAGACAGTTTAAGAAGTGCAGTCCACACACATTTTGAATAGGTCAAGCAACAATTTTGTTGCAATTTTCACTTCAAATATTGTTTATTATGAAACAGGCTGATTTATTGCTTGTGTTAGGTGAAAAATACATGAGAAGAGGACCTTGCAACAATAATCGCATATTTAATCGCAATCGCAATATTGAAGAAAAAAAATCGCAATTAGATTATTTCTCAAAATCGTTCAGCCCTATTCTGGATTACTGGGAAGCATCCAGCTGCTCAGTCAGGACACAGCAAGAGCAGTCTGTAGTGGACTTCCTGCGCGCTGTTCTTTCAGTGTTTTCCAAATCCATGCTGCCCTGCAAGACCACAAGGATTTGGGGCTGCATGGAACTTATGAGAGAGAAAGCCATAGACAGGATACAGTGAATCAGACTATAGCCATATATTCCTCTCCTGTGTTAGAATTTAAATTTCCAAACCAATTTCCTAAATTTAGCTAAACTGTCAATCTCTTGGTCAATGGATAAAAGTCTCTAACTCTTGCCCCATCCACCAAGTAGACTTTTCTTTTTTCTCAAAGGCTTTAAACAATATCAAATGACAATGCAGCAACCAATTGTGATTGCCTAAATCTGATACACTATTACAATAGCACAAAACGCAGCAAAATTTGCAAAGAATGTACAACCGTAAAATAAGCAACCCAGCAAACGATGTACGCAACAATAGTTACCACCAGTTGACCTGTAAGGCAATATAGGATACATAGTAGGGCAGGGCGATATGGCCTAAAATCTATATCAAGAAAAAAGGAAATATCACAATAACAGCTGAGTCAAGCGGCAAAGCTCTCGATTTACCGATCGATCTACGTTCCCACCCTCACCTATGGTCATGAGATTTGGGTAATGACCGAAAGGACAAGATCGCGAATACAAGCGGCTGAAATGAGTTTCCTTCGCAGGGTGGCAGGGCGATCGGGAAGTCTGGGCATCTCTGCTGAGACTGCTGCCCCCGCGACCCGGCCCCGGATAAAGCGGAAGAAAATGGATGGATGGACAATAACAATATATATGACGATATAATTGACAACGGACAAAATACTTCTCAAGCACATCTCAAGGGGAATTCCATCAATAAACTAAACTAAACTTCAAAATCCCAGCCTTACGCCTAATGGGACATTTATTTGAAATATATTTTATTCTTTTTTTGTGCCATGCCAATTTCCTCGCAAATATGATTACTGAAGCAATTTACATCCTTCATTATGCTGCTCTAATGGAGCCGAGTGTAACATTAGCAAGAATCTCTGTCTGAGCCTGCTCATGACTTCAGTCAAAATCAGCTGGAGTGTGCATGCAAACTATATCGTGTCCACATGATAAAATGACTACATAAACAAATTATACTTGTATAACCACCCACCCCTAATACATAGTACCTTTTAGGTAACAACGGTGGTTAATCATTATAATAATAATTAATATTATTCGTACAATAATTAAATCTGTGAATGACTTTGTTTGTGTTTGTTTATTGAAGTAATGTCTGACTGAATCGCATTATTCTTTCTGACCTCTTTCAAACTCAAACTCAAAGCCCGGGGTGCAAGTAAGGCCAGTTATTGCGCTGACTCGGACCCCAAACAAACATCCTTTCGTCGCTGTTTCTCATTTTGATCCTCCAAAAGAGCAAGTTACCACAAGACGACACTTAACCCAGTCCCAATAAGTCATAAGACTACTTCATCCAATGAGATCAGAAAAGGGATCAT
This sequence comes from Proterorhinus semilunaris, assembly GCA_021464625.1. NCBI lineage: Eukaryota > Metazoa > Chordata > Actinopteri > Gobiiformes > Gobiidae > Proterorhinus > Proterorhinus semilunaris. The sequence goes on along the minus strand of CM038356.1, from coordinate 13,851,376 downwards.
CCCTGTGCTGGCCTGTAAAGAAGGAACAAAATGCAACAGACAGTAAAGCAATCAATATTACAGCTGGATCCAGCTAATGCCCAGGGCAGCTAAGAGTGTTTGTCTTGAAGAAATGCCTGTCTGGAAGGAATACTACAGCTCCACCTGACTGTCAATGTCACTCACATTGATCGGGCCTGGTCATGTAACGTCACAGCAACAAAGAGCCTATGTCAAATTTCAACATCATTAAATCCTCTGGGCTTTCATTCGTGTAATGTCCAGTATGGAGAGGATATTGAAATTAAGGCAATGCATATACGTCTAATGGAGACACTGCTAAAATTATATTCCAAGGCAGCCTAAATTTAATGAGATATGATCAAGCATCTACCTTGCCTGTACCTTTTTTTTTTTTTTTTTTACAGAATAATGCACAGGTTCTTGTCTCTGCATTACAACACAGAAACCCCTTTAGAGCAACAAAACATTAGCTACTGGGCTCCAAAATAACTTGGACTCCAAAACAAACGCAGCACATCTGTGCAAGCAAACCCAGGTCAAATAAGGGGAGTTCTCCTAGTTCCAGACAGCATTATTCAGATGTCGAGGTAAAAGATTAAAAGAGAAAAGTCCGTACACTTGGGCCTGAAATAATAACATGAGTAATGCAGACATTTCCCTCTTGACACTTTTTCTTACTGAGCTGGCCAACAATTTCACCTTATAAACTTAGGCACAGAGCCTCGAAACTTGACAGATTAGCAATGTATTTGCCAAAATGATAGCGATATTCACTGTGCATTACAGTGTTATAGAGGTGAAGAGAGAACTGGCTCCATCTACATTCCTCAGATCCTTCATGCCCGGGCGATCTGCTTTGCCCCCGGTGTATAAACAAGGGCTTGGCAAAACACCAAGGATGCACCATTACATCGACACGCATGCAGTGTGCTCATGAATGACACACCACGTTTACGGACAAATAAAAGCGTTAGCAGCTTTCTGAATATATCATAAGCATGTCATTCCTCAGAGCAGCGAGGTACAGCCCACGGATTTCAGGACAATGTTAAAAATGCACCGTGTTTCCCGAAGAACTTCAGTAGTAGGACCACATTTACCTTGCACTCCAGAGTCTTTATGATACATCCATGAATCGCGTGTAATAATCCATTGCGGGTAATAAGGTGTTCCAGTAAAATCCACTGTACTATTGTATTCGTAGTTAGTGTTTGTCCCGAAAGAGCAGTAGTGAGATCCGGAGCGAGCAGCAGAGAAGGCGCAACTTGAAACTGACAGAGGGATCGGACCAGACCATGGCGGACAGACGGAGGGGGGTTCCAGTAACTTGATGAATAACAAAATAGTACCATAAAGTAACATTTAGTACATATAATAACAAATCCTAATCAAAATAGGTAAAGTAAAATGGTATAGTTTCAAGAGGGGAAAGTAAGACATCGACGGAAATTCGGATAGTATTCAACCAAGAAACTCCCTTTATTTGTTGGTATGGACCGTTATGTTTTAACTCAGTTTAATCCGATTGGTCTTTTCCAACGTGACGCAGCGGGATTGCTGCTTTCACGTGGTGTAGGAGATAATCATGACAGGCTGACTCTGTTCAAAAGACAGTACACTTTTTCATTGTGGAAAATATACTTCAATAACGTGCACATCATGAACTGATAGCATGGATCTATTATAATAACTGATAGGCCCATGAAAGCACTTTCAGGGCATCCGAGCAAATTATGATTTAAATACAAGCTAGCAGCGGTGTACTGTATGAAGCAGTGTGGAATTTATTCAAAAAACAGATTGCTTTAATATAGTATTGATGGTAATTATTCAGTGAGGTAGGTAATTCAATAGCCAAAAGGCAGTGCAAGAAACAAAAGCCTTTTTTCCCGACCCAGAATCCTTACCATTATACAAACAGTGTGGGGAGAATACTTTGAAAATGTATTTAGTTACAGAATACTGAAAACTCAAATTAAAATGTATTTAGTAACGTATTCCATTCCTTTGTCCAATCACAGTAGTGTATTCTGAATTATTTTTCTTTTATTTGCATAATATTAATACATAAAAGCAGCATATGACTAAGAATAAAAGGTTACACTTGTTACTCACCTGTCACAAACTTAATATCACTGATTAGGAATGAAAAAAAGCACTTTGCAAATGCCCACAGTCAGGAAGGACAGAGCTAAACTTTTCGCTGACAGTTTAGATCTTTTCTTTCTTATTATTGTTATGATTATGAAACTGAAATTTAATGATAGATTGAGTACTGTGTTGTATTCCTTTGATATCAAGTAAATAACTGTATTCTAAATACCCTCAAATGAAAGGGTAGCTAACTGTACCTGAATACAGTTACCCAACATGTGTTTACTAAATATATGTATTGAGTCACTACCCAACACCTTTCACAAATAAAAACATCACTACAAGACCTTTCCTATATACTGGGAGAAAAAATACAACAACAATAACAACTTTGTGACCAAAGCCACACAGTGGTCTGTTGGAGAATATATTTAATACCAAGTGAAACCGCTATTAATCTTCTAAAAAATATCACTGCATATTATTCTTCCCTATTCTGCAAGTGCAATATCAGTAAATATGTTATATATGTACCACTATGGACTTCACCAATAGCAGCACACGATGCATACATCTCAAGTACAGCAACAAATTCAGAGCACCATCACAAGAACATTATGAACTAGCTGCCCTAATTTGCATTTCGGAATTAAACACACCACACGGGAGCCTATGAAGTCATTTCAGTCATACATGGTGCACAATTTAAAAAAGAAAACACAGACGCCGGATCTATAGGAAACAAGACAAGTCAATGACTGATGAGCACATTGGCTTCCTGCTGCGTCCACCGAACACAGCAGACATACAGTAGTTATGGGACATTATGAAACCCCTCCTAATTACGCTGTGCACCTTGACTCCCACCACACCTTTCCCTTGCTCTCATGACATTCATGGACAGCCAATAGTTAAAATCCAAGCACCAAACAAAGGAGTGTGTGCCCAAGGTGAGGTATGCTGTACACATTACCAGCACAACAAAGGAATTGCTCGTGAAGTCACGGCCAAAGTCTTCAAAGGCTCATTTGACAGATTGCATCCCATGACAGCCGTATCCTCAAAATCGGTATTCTTTTGTGCACACTGGCGATACATAGTATACATAGGAAGTGCAAAACAAATGCAATAAGACTTACTGTAGAAATCACAGGAAGTCCACCGGACGGGATTTGTTCTCTGTCTAATTTTCCCGTCTGTCCTCACCGCCTCCAATCACCCCCCCCTCCACCTCTTCTTCTTCCTCTCAGCACGGCAAGATGCTGCCTGGACCAGTGCTCGTTGTTATGGTAACCAGTACCAAGGGGGGACTGTCACGTGATCAGCTTTCCCTGGATCCTGATAGGTCGAAATCCCCCGAGCTGGCAAGGGAGGGGAAGATGATGTCACATGCTTCTTCACAAAAAGGAGGGGGCTGCCTGAAAACATGCATAAGCACAATGGACGTCCTTTTAAGGTACGTTGACACCAGTGAAGTGGAGCTGGTTGTGCTTGACTCACTGACTTATTGGTATGGTGACTGACACAGATTGAATGGTTTGTGAGATGTGGCTCAGCTGTCCCTCCGCCAAAATGTGTTCCAGCACTTGAATCTGCCACAGGCTGCAATACAATAATAACAAAGGTGTCCTGGGACATATGAGAGGGTAACACCCATATGGCGAGGCTTGACCTGCTGCCCCACACTACAGCTTCTCTTCTACAGTGCCTATTTATAAGACTGCACACGACACATGCATTTTGAAAGCATAATCTTACTAGTACTAGACATCAAAGCAAAATTAGATGTTCAATTTTACTCTGTGAAGCTGTACGCTCTTTTCGGCCATCCAAACACTTAACATGCTCTGTTCAAAACGGGGTCAGTCAAAATGCATTGTAAATTATTGAGCATCTTTGGTTTTTAAGTTAAATGGGTCACCCACAGGGAATGCACATTGCCAGATGGCATAGACTATATAACATAATATGAATTATTACTCTGCAACATCATATGATAATAATTGAATGAATTTCTTGTGTGTTTTTCCCCACAAGAAACGCTGTGTGTTGTGTATGGTCAGTATTATATCCAATACATAAAGTCTCTTATGACATTTACAATCACCTGAAGCTTGTATAAATAAAATTAAAAAATCATACTCATTACGCTATACATCTGTGATATTGCAATCTGTTATGAAGGTGACATTTTGGTTAGAAAGCACATGACTGATCAAAACTGTCTCCATTAGCTTCTTAATGCACCATTATGCAGTCCTTTCTCGTCACACTAAAACTGGGCTGTGAAGTTGATTAATAAAACATGCCGTGGTGTCTCCGAAGCCACCAGGTTCACCATAACCAGCTGAGACAACTTAGTGGAAAGTTAAAATGATTACATTTGATTGGGCCAAAAGGTTTATACTATAGAATATCTAATTGTAGGTGACCTTAACACATAGTACATGTATTCATAAGGGCAGTGCACTCATCTGCATAATTTAGACTCCTATAGTTAGCACTGAATGCTGTCTGCCCTTTTATAGGCCTTTGTGTCCAGAGGAGGAGGAGGAGGCTAATGATGCTAATAGGTGAAGTCATCATGTTCATGGTCCCATCAGGAGCCCGTCTGTCATAGGCCACTAGGCATTATTACATTACTAGAATAGCACTGCCATTAGCTGTTTCCAAACATACATGTTACAAAATAGTATGGTCAATCAGTAAAGCAATGTTCAATTCTTATTTTGGTGAGTTAATCAGAAGTATTTTAGATCAGGAAAAGTTGAAACAGGCTTGGTATGCCGCCTAGTCATAAATTGGAACCACACATAAAATAATTGTTGTTTAAAAATATATATTAGGTACCTTCCAACAAACCAAGCATCAGTAGAAGTCATAAATATGCTTTCAATCCAATATGACATATACTGTATCTGATAATGAATTATGAAACTTTCTATCAAATGAAAAAACACTTAAAGAAGATCAATATACATTATGGTCCATGCAAACAATGTTTACTCTTTAATTGGCTGTGTCAGCTTCTGTCCCATCTCACCATTTACACTTATGCCTCAGTGCAACATGATACTTGACATCTATCTCAGAGCTATAAAATTAATTATGTTTTAAATTAAATTATTTTTCCTGAAGCTAACATTGCTCATAACTATCTGTCTAAAAAATATAATTAAATGTACTATATGAGAGACATACAGTAAGAAAGGGGAAGAATACTCACAAAAATCTAATCTAATCTCTTGTTGAGGCAACCAATACGAACCCTTTCATACAGCAACTAACTTGCATTTTAAACCCACACATAAACAACGGAGAATCACTTTAGCCTTAACGAGTGATAAAGTACAATGCCTTCCCAGAATCCCTCAGTATTTTAGGAAACATGAACCCATCGGACTGAAACTTGAACATTTAATTTCCTCTGTAACCACGCAGACAAGCCCTGGACAAACAGTCCCTAAATCAGCTCCATTCCACTGCCCTCCTAAGCATTATGGGTTGTGATAAAACAGGAGCGAGAGTGTGTAAAAAAAGTAATTCTTAGGTAACAAAAGTGCAGAGTCGTGGGGTCACTGCAGGCACTTCTGTGTGTTGGTCAGTCTAAATTTAACTGCATGTGTTTAGCAGCAGCAGCGAAGGGTGCGGCTTCACAATAGACACATGTCTCACCCTGCAGGCCGTTTACAGTGGTTGTGAAAAGACAGCATGCCAAGGCCGTAAATGTAACCTTTCTACAAGTGAAAGGCCAAAGTGTGGTGCGTCGTGACCAGTGTTGGGAACGTTACTTTAAAAAAGTAATTAGTTATAGTTACTCACTACTTGTTCCAAAAAGTAACCGAGTTAGTAACTCAATTACTCTATAATGAAAGTAACTCGTTCCCAGGGAAAGTAACTATTTGCGTCACAAAGAATTGTGATTTTTTATATTTTTTTTTGAGGGGGGGGGGGCCTCTGTGACTGAATGGTATTGACCAGTATTTGCGCCGCTGTTTTATTAATGTAATACGGCCGTATTTAAAGAGAATGAGGATGAACAGGAGTAAAAGAAACATGTGCCAACGCAGCCAACGATCAGGGCAGACTTTACGCACAGGCATTGTGCATAAAGTCTCTCCGGTCATTCATCAGGCAAAACGTAAAACAATCATCAGCAAAAATAAGGTTAAATGCCTTAACAGAAAGTTAGCGGCCGGCTGTCTCTCTGGAGTGGAGAGAGAGAGGGAGAGGGGGGGAAAGACGCGTCTTTGGGTTAAAAATAAGTTTCAACACTAGATCAATGATCACCATCTCGATTCTCCCCCGGGGACACACGTAGTTTTTGGATCAGAGAGCACGAACACTCTGCACAGGCAGCGTGAGTACTCCGTGAGACTCCGCCCACCCTCTCCCCTGCTCCTGCTGCGTGAGCTGACACCGCGGAGCCTATTCAGTCCAATTGTAACATGCCACTTTGTTTACCCAGTAACGATAACTGCGTTGTAACGACGGAGAGAGTAATGAATTAGATTACTCCGTTACTGAAAAAATAACGTCGTTACCTAACGCCGTTCTTTTAAACGGCGTTATTCCAAACACTGGTCGTGACCCTGTGGCCCTGACCTGGTGTGACACATGCAGCCGAACCCAAGTAAAGTGTCCCTTTGGTTTTATGCCGGGATACATGTTGTTTTGTTTTGTTTGGTTTTGTTTTGTCTCATGAGTAATAAAAAATAACAATAGAGACCATCAAGAAGGAACCAAGCTATACATAACAGTGCTTGGGGACATTTAATATTGCACCAGTAGTACACCCTGTAAAGAGCTCAGTTGCCTTGTTATTCTCCAATATAAATAGCTTTTCTTGGAGAACGAATTAGAATCTAGCACTAAAATGTACATTGACAAAACCTATATAATTTTGTAAATGTACCAGGAAAGGGGTCAGTGACCGATAAATATAAGTTCTGTCTTAAATCTTATAAATTCAATATTACTACAGAAACAGAGAATAGAGCTGAAAAGAGATGTATTATGGAAAGCAGTAGTAGTCCAATTAGGTCTGAAATAACACACAGGACTGGCTACACGAACATGTTGCCATCGAAAGCACCACTAATCCCAGAAATCTGAGTGGTTTTGGTGCCACAATCCCAGACTCTATAGCCTACAGCAGCCTTCACAATTACAGTATAAACAATACACGTGTGAACAATAGACCAGCAGCATCCAGCTCAGCTCAAAGAGAAATAACAAACAGGAAGCACAGACACTAATTCACTAATCGCGTCACTCTCTCCCTGTCCTCAGTGAAGACAGTGACAGCGGACAGCCTTAAGTGGATTTGCAAAGAGTTTTATTTTCTTTCACACGACAGACTGCATGCTAAAGAGCCTCATTTCAGCTCCACTTTCGAGACACACTAAAACATTATTCCACAAAATCAAGTTGGTAAAAGTCGACATCGGTATTTCTCACTTTTTCCTGTTTGTAGACCGCAAAAGCACTCACCTTGAGAAATCCCTGACTGGCAGCTGGCCAACGATCGCTGGACTAACTAGGCTTTAAACAGAGTCAGGTTACTATGGCAACAGAGAGTTCTTCCCGTGTCAGCAAATGCAAAGTTGGAGCTGAAGAGGAGACTGTCACACAAGTGGGACAATGAACTCACAGGGTCTGACAGTCGCACGCGGAAACCTAAATGCTTCCAGCTATGTGCTAACTACAGACCCCAGCGCAGATGTTTCACAGGGAAGAAAATACCAAATACTTTGATAACTTTTCGGTTCATAAAGTTTTGGGTGAATCTTCAATTTGAAATTGTGTGTTTTATGTCCATGAGTTTCCAGATGGTTCAAGTCCAGACGCCAATTACTTGCCTCAGCTGAGTCTTTACAAGCCAAAGGTGCAACATCACTTATCTGTAGTGCATAATGCATGGTGACAAGCATTTTGAAAGTGGTACTTGAAACACTCTTTTATGTAAGAGGATAAAACATAAAGCCCAGTGTACTTAAGTTTAATAAGCTGACACAGTGGAACATGGTAAACGCTTTGGAGCATTTGAAGTTATTACTTCTAAATCCACAGCATTATGAGTTTTTATAAGCTCAAACCACAAACGTCATCAGAGACAGCCTAGGCTATATTAATTCAAAATAATTTTTCACAACAACCATTGCTGCAATTGTGAAAGAACAAACCCAATTATTGATTCACTTACCACCTAACAACATAAGCTAACAAATAAAAACTCTTTGTAGGGGAACTCTGGGCGGAAATGCAGGAGTTGCAAAATATGCCAAACATACATGAAATAAAGTTCCAAGTATTTGTTACAATATACTACTTTAAAGCAGTAAGTACCCTACAGTCCTTTTTATTTGCTATTTTTCGTAATCTCTTTATTTTGAATAGAGTGAAAAAAATGTCAATTGGGGTCTTACGGGATTGAGAAAAGGGTTAAGGGGTTTTGGCTGCAGCACATTTGCTGGGCACTTTCACACATCATGGGTTTGGGAGTCCAGGCTCTGACAATTTGCTGAATGTCTCTCCCACTCTACATCCCTATACTGACCTATCTAGAAATAAAAACTACAGAAAATTAAAAACAAAAACACTTCTTGACAAAGGCTTGTTTATAGCCGATAAAGAGCCGATTTAAGTTTCTTGCGCTTTGTGTCTTGTGTTTGTTGTAGAAAAATAAGAAACTTCAGCTGTGTCTTCACTACCTTCAACGTTTTTTGGTAATAAAAGTGTTTTCCTCAATACATGCTTCCGTAACTTCCCTATGATTAATCACTGTGTTCAAACAGAGCCTGCATTTTAATTGTCTGCCTAGCTAAGGGCCCCCGTGTCTGTGTTTTGTGCTCCTCTTGCACATGAGCCTGATCCAAGCATTTCCCCTGCAGAAGAGGCCAGCCATGTAATCAACAGTCAGTATACACAATCCCTGCAAAGTCCTCTCATTAGACCCAGTGAACACAATGACCTCCAAGCTTCACTTATTAATAAAGTTTGTCATACATGCTCTTGACCGTAACCTGACCTCAGCATTTTGCTGTTAACACAGCCACGGGCCCCTACTGTTTACTTAAGTGGGATAAAGTAGTTTTCCTTATCACTCTACACTTGAATAATTCGGAGGGTGACTAGAAAGTGTTTTGTTGACGCAGTGCATTCCAACGCAGGGCCAGGTCATGGATTCTGTCATTTTTTGAACCTGATACAAAGTGGCCATGATGGTTCACACAACCTCTTTAGTTCAAGGACGGAAACCAAACACCCCTGTCTTCACTTCACACAGGGGTCAGCTGAAAATACTGTACCAAATGTGTTGCAACAGTGAAGTGCTGTGTAATAAATGTCACTTTCTGTAACTAAACCGTTTAAGTAAACTACAATACAATTTGGAAACTACAAAAACAACACCATGGTTTGGAGCAACTACTTACAACACTGGGGCAACTACTACAAATTCACAAGTGCACCTAACTACTTTACCTTTTGTAATTGTATTTTTTATTTTCATTATCATGCTGCTTTAATTATTTTTCTAAACTCAAGCATTGTGATCACCACATATGAGTCTATGTGTCTAGGGACAACCACAGAAGCTTCTAAAACACTAAGCCTACGGCACGGTAGCACAGCGGTTAGCGCTCATGCTTCACAGCTAGAAGGACCTGGTTCGATTCCCACCTGGACGGGGCCTTTCTGTGTGGAGTTTGCATGTTATACAAGTGCTATAACCTGGTACAATGCATCTCTCCTTTCTGAGGCTAATGTATATTGTACAGTGTTCCTGTTCAAATAAATAAATAAATATAACTACAAGAAATTTGCCACCTACCACTTTGCAATAAAAAAAGAGTCAAACACTTTGTTGTAGTTGTATCCATAACAGGGATGTACAGTATTCAGCTCTGATTGATGGGAAGTAGAGGATCCCATGTGCACTGTGTAAACGTACACACGTTACATAACATACCAAAACGCCTATCTAACTCAAATCTATTTTAGTAAGACAAGATGATGAAAAGCTCCATCACCTCCTACATGAAACCATAGTATTAGTACTTACACTAGGCTCACGTTCTCACAGAGTTCTTATCAAAGTTCATCTTTGCAGAGACGAGCTAACACTCTGCCCTGGCTGCAGCTGTTCAAATATTGTGACATGTGATCCACGGCTGGTACAAAGACCAACTATACAGAACCAAAGAGTCACCATTTGATACTACACTAGCCCGTTCTCACTTCAGTCCAACGTGCTACTATCACCCTTGCACTCATCATGTAAAACAAACATTGCAATCATGAATTCGGAGGAAACGTATAATCTCAATGAACCACGGGTGGGATAAACTTGAGTGGAACTGACATTGAGCGGTAGTTTTAAACAGAAATCCTATCGAAGGCAGACAGTGTAATGACACTCCTTATCTTTATGAAAGAGCTAACGTTTTTGTTCCACAGTTTGCTCGGCTTTGTCACTCTTTGACGAGATTTAGTCATGTTTCAGCCTCTTATATTCAGACAATGGATCAAAGACTCGGAGCTGTAAGCTTGAATGAACTTCTACAACTAATACTATACTGAGACTTGAAAGGCAGGCTTAACAATATCAGTCAGGTGTCCAGATAGACCGAACTGCAGCTGATTCTTATGCAGTTTGACAGAGAATAAATGACGTGTGTTTGAGAGTCAAATCTGCCATTCTTGAAGGGTTGAAGGAGTTTTGGCCGGTTGGGTTCATTAGGACAGGGGGTGAAGAGGAGAGACATTCAGCAAATTGTCGGAGCCGGGACTCAAACCCATGAAGCTGAGTTAGGAACAGTGCTCTATGTACATGGCAGCAGCCCTAACCACTCGGCCAGCGATCTGGGCCAAATCAGCCACTGTTAATGAAAACAAAACAAAAACACATGACCAATCACATTGCATTTAAATATTCATTAATCTTTACCCCAGCGAATATGAAAAAAACATTTAAATGACAAAATTCGGTCTCTTCACTGTTAAGTATATAGCATAGTGTTATTCCAATATTGGTTGATGGTTTAATGTGTTTACTAACACATTTCTAACATCCCAATATTTCTCTAGGATGGCACATTCCACAAGGAGCAATACTGTGACAGTTATGTAAACAGCAACAACAACCAGCCTGCTAGTTCACGATCAATAAAAAGGCTTTTTACTTGTCTAGATGCAAAGTGCATAAAGATGTTTCATTCACAAATTTGATTAACAATATACTGAAGCACAAAAAGTTATTCCTCACGCACAAATAAAACAGACCTTAAAAAAAAATCACTCGATACATCTTGTAGTTCAAGTTATGTCATTGTCCTATGGAGTTCAAATGAGTTCATAGACTGCATTAAACACATAACAGTGAGTAATAGTCAAAAATTACTCCAACAAGCATTGAACTAGGTGAAAAAGAACGTAATGAAGTAACTCTCTTGAGGCGAGAGTTGTATCCTCCTTACTGTACACGAATAACAACAACACCCTCCGAACCGAAGTCTCTCATGTCTGTGAATGTAATTGCAAAATGAAAAGCAGATTGGCAGAGCATGTAATGACGTTAATAGAGCAGTTATTCGAACAATCCTGTGTTACAGATGAGCTCACACGGAAAGGCCTTGGAAAGCTGTGTGTCATCTCCATTCTTTCGTTGGCCTCAGGATTGGGTCCAGGTCTGGCTTTGCATCAGTCAAACACAGCGGAGCGAGGTTGGCTTTGATGTGAGAGCGTGGAAGTGTTTGGATTGGGCAAGATGTGTCAGTCTGTCGGTGTAAATCAAGCAAGGGATTCAGTTCAGCATTATTCTGAAATTTGAAAAGTAGCACATAGAACACGTGGGAGAAAGATGTTTTAAGCAAGAGGACAATTTGTGGTGTCCCTGACCTTTATCAAATAGCTACATTCGGTAAGGCATTGATGAGAGACTTTTGTAGTATACAGTAATAGGCCTGTTTGCAATTAAGTGCAATTTCTGATATCATAGATTGAAAACCAAAACCAGAGATAATAAATGGTCGAAACTTCATTCAGCAAAGCAGTTACATGTGTCACACAGTTTTCATTGCATATTGAATCAATTATACACAAACAAGTCGAGAAACCAATCCTTAATTCGCTGATCATAAAAATGTCCACACAAGTGTAACCAATCACTTCCTTCCAAACAAACTACAAAGTGTTCGCGCATGCCAGGACATTGGGCGGTGCTATTGAGGTTAATTATGCTCTTCCCCAGCCAACACTGATTTAACCACACACAGGCACATTTGGCTCCAGGCTCAATCTCTGACATCAGCTGAGATTCATGACCTCATGTCATTGTTTTCTCCATCCCACTCCCTTTCATTTCACATACTGTAGCATATCATTAGACTAGGATCACAAGCAAGCACTGTTATCAACTCTTAAAAACAATTAACCTGACTTTAGGGGGGAAAAAACATAAATGTTAAGTCCTAAATAATCAGTTACAGTAGAAAAGACTAGATTACCACTTATATTTCATTTAAAAGACTATTTTCATCTGTGAATGTTACTTTACTTTTGTAAGTTACCCATGCCTTTACAGACAGTAGTGCCGTCAGCAGCCTGTTCTTACCACTGGGCCCGTGGGCACTACAGTGTACGCCAATGTCAAAGAGCAAAACATTCATCATGACAGGTAAAAGTATAGCTGTTCAGAGACAAGATAAATCTTGACAGATGCGAAACAGGCACAGCAAGAAAAATGTGAAAGTGTTGCCTGAAATGAACTACCAGAAAGTAAAGCATAGCCACACCCAGAACCACTTTGAGGTCTGTATGACTGACTGGCCAGAGCGGAACCGCATCAAGAAATTTGTTCAACATAAAATAAATAGATTCTATTTTTTGAACTAAACAAGAAAAGGCAAGGGCAAGGCAAGTTTATTTGTAGAGCACAATTTATACACAAGTGCTTCACAGTTGCATAAAATTACAAGACAACAGATTAAATCAATCAACAATCCTACCTCTCTTGTTCTTCTGCAGATAAAAAGCTTGCGTGACTGCCCAGGTGGAGTGAAAGAATCCACACCCGAAAGTCACACGCAGCTTCCTTCATGGACCGTTCAACCACAAATCCTATTGTACACAAACTTACAAAAGCCCTGTCCCAACCAGCAGCATCAAGCACTGTGTCATTCTCTTACTGAGATACAAGAGTTTGGGATGTTTGGAGAAACATTGTCTGGCCTTGTTCTATTCTATTCTAGTTCTCTCTGTTTCTTTTACAGTATTAACATATCTCATCTCATCTCTATGGCATGTTTACCTGTTTGGGTGATGTAGCAAGCATTTCCAAAAGTACTACATTGACCTGTGAAATGCGTTGTTTCTTGTGGGGGTTGTATGTTAGAAATTTGCCTAAAACTAATAAGGCAAAACTGAAATATCCCTAAACATGTAGCATGTGTTGAAAGCTGATTCCATGGGACTGACCAGGAGGACCAGCTGCTGTGAGTCCAGTTTGGCTCCCGTCCGTTCTGCGTGTGGACATGGTCATATAAATCAGAGCATGCTGAATTACTGTGCATGTCTATTTAAAAACATGTGACCTGGCTTATGACCCCCCAACCGACACCCCACAGGGTACCACCGAAGACTGTCCACATTGTTTTTAGTTTAGTTTATTTGACAGAACTCATTTCCATCTGCTATTCCCGGCAGTGGCGGACTAGCACCAAAAAGAGGCCCTGGCAATTTTAGCAGAGAGGCCACATTTGCCAAAAGGCGGCCGCATCTCCGCTTTATTTATTTATTTAGCCTTTTTATATGGTTGTGCGCCACAAGTTGTGATGAGTGGCGAGCAAGCCGCTGGTGGTGCTGCCGCTTGCAGCCATTGCGCCAATAGGCGGCCGCTTCCTCGCTTTATTTAGCCTATTTATTTGTTTGTGATGTGGCCACAACAAGTGATGAGACCAGGAGGCCACAGTGGCATTTGCCCACATTGCCCAATGGCCAGTCCGTCACTGATTCCCGGGCAGGTGGACACATCATTAAAACTGACATATTGCAAAATAACTGTCAGTAGCATTAGTCACATGAATATGAACCATTTGAAATTGATCAAAATTACCGAAATATTCCGAAATGTACCATAAATTAATATAATATATACCTACATCAAATGTATACAAAATACAAAAAAAACGTACGTTTCTACATACTGAATGCTTAAACATTTTGGCTGGAATGATGCTAACATAACTGGTTATTGAGGATGTATTTAGGTTTCAAGAGGAAATTTTCAAATCTACAGACAACTTCTGACTGTCTTGGAGTTGATTCCATTGTTTAAAAGCTTTAGATGGAAAGGCTGTTTGTGCAAAGGCAAAGGATCTTTTAGGGATGGCACAGTTTCTTCAGTGGAGCGGGATTCGGGTTGTTTGTTCAGAATAGGCTGGAGTGGTATTATTAACAGCATAGACTAACATTAACTAAGATGAATACAAAAACGTAGAGAAAGAGCCTCGGGACATTACCTTTGTATGTCACAAATTTTAGAGGTTCAATTGAAACAAAAATAATAATTGTGTAGCACTGCTCTAAACAAAACTTATTGATAGGCCTTAATACAATTTGCGATGGCTTTTATGTGTCTTGTATTTTTCCATACAACACTAGTCTTATGTTCAAAGCGAACTGCTGTGTATATAATAATATACTGCATGTCCTCCATTACTCTATAGTGGGCTTGGTTTTGTAGTGGCTGCATTCTTCCATCAACCTGACCACAGCTTCCAAACTATTGACTCTTTAAGGTAAATGTCAAGTCTGGTCTTTCAGGCATGAAAGCAGGGAGGAAAACAAACACAAATTTAAAGTACGTACGTGTGCGTTAATATGAGGCAGACCAGACAGAATACGCCCCTGTGGAGTCCATCTGCTGATCCAAACAGACGCATTAGAGAAAATAGCAGGATTATCTCGACCATATTGTCTGTATTGTTAACTGGACTCAACTGAGGCATGGCTTTATCTATGGGCACCTCTTCATTAGAGGTGAGAAGTATGGAGTGTGCAAGTTTAGTTGTTTTAGTTGTTGGTTACAGACAACATTTCAGTAGGGAGCAGAAGCCGTAGTGGTAAAAGTAACAGTGCTGCTTATTCAAAACAGTTGATAAGTTTTAAGAGAAGTATTATGCAAGAAAGAGTAATACAGTACTTCTACTGCATCTGTGAACTGCAGCTGCTGACTGAACTAGTCCAGAGGATGGCGTTTGCAGCAGTGCAGTGAGATCTCTGTCTGCTAGCAGGGATTAGCACTGTCAGAGCACATGGCCATGCTCTGCAGCTATCAAAACAAAATACCAGGGCCACTGGTGCTGACTTTTTATGGATATGTTCTTTGGCAGATCTCTTTTTTCCATCTACTACCTTTTCCTTTTCCTTTGACCCTTATCATGTACAATGCCATTCATGTAAAACCGCAATATTGCAGCAGTAGTCAATGCCACTATTCCATTGGACTAAATATGACTGACATATTATGACTGGTTATTTTATTGTTCGCAGTATCTGTTCTGTGCAGTGGTGCTTACTTTCTTGTAAAACTTGCATGGAGACATGGAATGGAAGCTTATTTGTATAGCGCGTTTCACATGACCCAAGTCACCCAAACCGCTTCACACAGTTTAGGGGATGTGTTCTTTATTCACTTCACACACGGTGGTGGTAGCTAGTGTTCCCTGGGGTAGACTAACAGAAGCGTGACCAAAAAAAGCTTTTGAATTTAAACATTTAAGTAACTAGCAGCATCTATGAATACTGTTATGGTCCTTACAAATGGACCAGAGCAAAGGTTCTGCGTCACTTTGTCTCTTACTTTATTGCTGGTGTCTAATCCATGTAATGACATGTGTCAGTCTGGCCTCGCCACTTGTGAACCACAACAAACATGTTGGATGTGTCAACCTCCGTGGCCTGTGGAGCACAACAGTTTGGTTGTGGGACAAGAGCCATAGCAGCTGACGCCCAGGATCAGTGAGTGAAGTCAGAGCAGAGGGCAGCAGCTGAGGGATCGGTCACCTCCGCTGAAAGACGGCCATTCACCTCCCTCTCCAGCATCACATGAGCGCTGCCTCCCACTCTGTACAACAATATTACCCTGTGTCTCGGGTACAGTAGAAGGCAGAGAGATGAACAGAGATAAACTGCAGTGTGACTGCCACTGACAATCGCTACATCAACAGTCTCCAACACATTGTATTTCGAAGACCCTAAGACCATAATCTTTGTTCTACTTTTCCATCTTCAACATAAGCAAACCAAGGGGAACGCAATACTAAAGAACAGTGAGCAACACACAGCAGAACAATAGAAATACAATGATAATCCAGAGGGCAGCACTAATTAATCAACGATCTTACTATGTTTAATCAGTTACTTTAATGACAAACAAACCTGTAAAGTGATCAGCAAAAGACTCCCAGGTTCTGTTACAAATGCATAAGAAAATGTGAACTGATGGGTTGTTACACTCTCAAAGCATGCAGTGCACCATCATTTCTCCCTCTTGCACAGCATTAGCCCAATAAATGAGAAAATGACCCAATTACAGAGATAACCGACCTTGAGAGAAAGACTGTAATAGAATATGGTGGAGGGGGGCTTCATTTAGGGAAACTCTTCGGTGACATCACAACTGCTGCGTGTAAGGAACACAGAACAGCAAATGGAGCAGCGCAGCAGTGTGGTGTGTTCAGGTAAACTGGGTAAAAATCATACATCACCCTTCACTGACAGCACATAACTCTACACTGCGGTGTGTTGTAAATAGATCCCTCCGAGGGCTGCGGCAGTCTCTGTGTGCCAAGAAATGCCGCGGGCTTCACACGATGATACAGTATGTAGCAGGATAGGGGGATACGAGCGTTGCATTGCATAACCAAACGGGGCTGCTTAACAGAAATGGGTGAAGGCAACACCAGAGTGACAGTGTTTACTGCTGCCATGGATGCCGCAAAAAAATCCTTTAGCCGCATATTACTGCTGGAATGTCTGCCTCTGACAGCAAGCTGACGTAGTGAGCAAAGCACGCCATGGTGACCAAACAGAGACAATAATAGACTAAATACAACAATGAAACACAAAGCTAAACACAAGCTTAGCTATAGTGATTATTTGTTCACTCATCACTCTTATATCCAATAGAAAAAGAACTTCATGGCCATACACCAATAGTGCCATACAAGTAGGTATAAATATCATCTAACCTATAATGTATTATGAAAATAAAAATGGCAAGCTTACTTAAAGGCTGAATTTGTGCTCTGCTCCTGCTGTGTCGAAGCATAGATCCTCTAATATCCCTGTACACAGAGCCAAGACAGTCCTATATAATATCTGCAGTGCTGGAACTCAGTCAGTGTGCGAGTGTCTACCCGGTCGCTAGTTGGTTCCAAGGTCAGCAGGCAGACAGGCAGGCAGGCATAGGCAGGCTCCAACTCCTCCCACACCGGACAATTGCTCCACTCCACTCCTCCTTTAAAAAAGAGTAAAAAATTCACTCACCAACTCTCCTGGTGCTGTTCAGTAGGCTATAGGCAAGCTGGAAGAACCACGGGACAGTAATTCCTGTCGTGATCCAGATCAACTCCTGGGCTGGGACTTGCGGTGGTCCTATGTTTTACCTGAGGCACAGACAGGATTACAGGAGGGGCAGAGGAAGGGGAGGTAGGATGAGCCAGACGGGATGGCATGGTTAAGCTCCTGTAGAAGAGATCACAACTGAAACAAGTCAACTATTGAATAAATACATGCCCATACTGTATTAGCCCTAACGTCCAAGCTCCCCCCACACACCTGTCATTATGTGTTTTATGATGCAGACTTACAATACATGAGTGTTTGGGCCTGAATTCTGTGAAGATGACTTTAATAATATGTCTTAGGGTTGTTGTTATTGTTGTGGAGCTCACAGTGGACCCCCCATGAAGGAAAATGCAGAGATTTGCTGTACATTTAGCTGCATCAAACACCAGCTTCAAATCCGCTGAAAGGATTAAAGGGGGCTGTGTTGGGATGAGGTACAGATGATGTGTACATGGACAGAGGTTAGATTGGAATTGTGTTTTATATGACATTTGTTTTGTGTGCCAGCATAATCCAGAAACGAATACTACAAAATAAAATAAAAATGTAGTTCAGTATAGTCCCTAGAGATCCAGGGAGAAACTCAATGAAAAATACTGTGTTCAGCTGTTTGATAACAATAATAATAATAATAAAAAATAAATAAATCGTATTATCATCTTAATAATAATAATAATGACGTGAAGTCAATCAGATATTTTCTTAGGTCGCCCACGTGTTTCAAATCCCGTCGTCGTGTTGTAGTTATTTTTTACCCCAGGCTCACACTGAATCCGGTTAACGCCAGGTACGGCGTCCGCCAACTTAGAAAGTCATTAAAACCAATGTAGCACACTCACACCGCTCCGCGAAGTCCGGCTCCGGCTACCGAGGCCATCCGGCGGCCTTCCGGCGGCAACGGAAAGAATCCGCAAGAAGTCTATCTTTGCCGGATACCGGAGCCCCCAACGGATCAAGCTGACGAAAAACACGCGCCAAACAGGAAGTCAGGTCTCGTGGGAGCGGAAGATCCGGTGTATTTCAAAATAAAATCTGTCCGCTTACTCCTTATTTGGTCTCGTTTTCCGCCTGTAAACGCGTGTAACGTCGTAAATGTAAACATTTCTCCATTACCAGTGACACGGGGGCATTAGTGTGTTTAAAGCATCCACTTCACTGGGGAGAGTCGTTGTCCTGGCAAATACGGCTTTTGTTGACAAAAACTACCTATATATGGGGCTATTTATGACGTGAACTCGCACCAAAAGGTAAACTCACGTGCGCTTCTGTTCTCGCGAGGGCCGTTTCTGTGCCTGGCGCAGCTTCTGGCGCCGGAGCTGGCGGAGCTAGCCACAGTGTCAGCCGGACTCAATGTGAGTGGTAGTTTGGGGCAAACCCGGACCGGATCAGGACCGAAACCGGACCGGACCCGGACCGGATACAGTGTGAGCCGGGCGTTACAGTCTATGGCTGCCTAGTAGCTGTGGCCCAAATTAATTATTATCACTTACCACATCATGGCATCCAGACCCGACCTCTCTTCATCAGTACAAAATAATCAGTAAGCTCTTAAGTAGCAATTACAAGTATGTATGGATAGATTCCAAACACTATGCGCTTCTCTCTCTCCCTTGTGACTGCATCATGCTGCATCTGCCTCAGTGTTCACGACATACTGTAGGCGAGTATGGGCCTATGCTGACACGCCGTGGCTGCACGCGGAAAGTACAACAACATAAGCCCTGCTTTCATAATATGCACCGCACTCAGTGGCGGACTGGCACCAAAAAGAGGCCCTGGCAATTTTAGCAGAGAGGCCACATTTGCCAAAAGGCGGCCGCATCTCCGCTTTATTTATTTATTTAGCCTTTTTATATGGTTGTGCGCCACAAGTTGTGATGAGCGGCGAGCGAGCCGCTGGTGGTGCTGCCGCTTGCAGCCATTGCGCCAATAGGCGGCCGCTTCCTCGCTTTATTTAGCCTATTTATTTGTTTGTGATGTGGCCACAACAAGTGATGAGACCAGGAGGCCACAGTGGCATTTGCCCACATTGCCCAATGGCCAGTCCGTCACTGACCGCACTTGAATATGCATTTGGTTTATTTGTTTATTTGTTTGTCGGTCTGTTGTGTTTGTTTGTTTGTTGTTGTTTACAAATCTCTCCATCCATCCATTTTCTTCCACTTGTCCGTGCAAGTCACATTGCACCAGCCCCTATGGCTCCTCCTGCAGGTGGTGGGTCCACAGAAGGACGGCCTCGTGGTTCTAACCGGGCCTGTTGGTCTCTCATATTGAACCGCTCTTTGTCTGACCCGTCACCTATAGGACCTGTTTGCCATGGGAGACCCTACCAGGGGCACGAAGCCCCCGACAACAGAGCCCCCATTCGGGCGCTCAAACCCCTCCACCACGTTAAGGTGGCGGTTCCAGGAGGGGCTTTTTTTTTACAAATACATAAACTATTAGTTGGAGAGTCTCACTCACTTTAATTGAGAACAATATATGCACTATACAAAACAAAAAATAAATAATTAACATATGCCGATAATATGCTGGACCAGCCAACAAATCACAATGTACAGACAAAAATGTAATATTGAATGAATACAATGGTAAAACGGAGAACTTATCGTCGCGACTTCTTGTGTAAGTTAGTGTCATTACAGTACATGACCAGTAGATGGAGACGTACAGTTTGAGAGCAACGCAAGGTTTAAAGCATGACGTATTCCTGAAACTCCATACGCCAGTGTCTTCATTTCCTCTCAACAATACCACGATCTCAAACTTAGACTAATTATTTTGAAACCAGCAAATGTGTCGTTTGTTTCTATCCTCAAATCTGCGGCGTTCACGGTCCAGAATGTGATTATGTCAAAATGTCAGGTGAAGGGCACGTGCCAGTACAACTCTATGGAAGAAAGACAGAAATTTCCCAAACAGAAAATATACAAATAGTCAATTTGATAATGATCTGTGAGGGATTATGTCTCCAACCCTGTCATATTAATCTTTTGAAAGTCCTTTCGTGACCCATATATCACATCAATGTTTTGATATCGCTCTTAATGAGAACGTATTTTAATCTTAGTTAATTTGTCTAGACCGAGAAGACCCTCAAATGTGTGTCAGTTTTTGTTTCATGTGGGTAGGTCCAGAAATGACAGAGATATTAGCCATGAACCAAGTCAAAAGCATCAACATTTTCACGGTTACCACAATAGAATTAGCTGCCCACCGCCTCAGTTTTCAACGACTGTTTAGAATGTTTTGATGTTGTGTGAACGCACGTGTCAATCAAGTCAGATCAGGGAAGGCCGGTTAACAAATTAACACTACATTGAACAGAACTAAGGGAAATAATGAAATGAATGAAAAAATATGGTACACTTTTATTTCATCTCTTTTCAAACAAAAAAAGGGAAATCAATTTGAATACTGCATTATGATAGCGATTTGGTATGACTCATTCATTTTGAGTTAACACAGAATACTGGATCTTTCAGTCAACTGATATTTCTACACCATTTTACAATACCATATTCTACAAATATCCTGAGCTGCCAAAAGTAGTCTGCATTCAGTGAAACTATTACAACCAATACAGAGTCCATAAAGTACTTTGCGGTAGTACAAGCTGCAATTTATGCATTTCTTTGACCCTTTAGTTGTAACAGAAGAACCTTTCCAGGCTATTTCCAGAGTTATTAAGCAGCCAGTTAATAAACCCAAATAGAAACAATAGATAAAATGTTACCAAATGTTGATGTATAAAATACATTTCAGCTTGGGTTATAACAGGAAATGTTACATTGCAACATCAGTTAACTCTTTGGGGGTCATTTATCAAGACAGGTGTTAAAAAGCAAGAGCAAACTGGAAAATAGACTACAGCTTCTTGTGAGTGTGTTCCCCCGAATGCTGTGTGAGTACAAAACCCCATAAATGACTGCTGCTGATCCACTTTTGCACGTGCTACTCTACTCGTTTTGCACACAAGCAAATGCTTGGTAAATGACCCCTTTGTGTCCATACTGTAGTTTGTGACTCCAATATAAATGTATCACAGTGTCAAGGCATAACCAGGCTCATCATGGCAGAAAACTTTAAGCATGTAGCACCGAAATGTGATTAATTAAGGGCTAGCATCAAAAATGAACAAATGCTCAAATGGTTTGTTAGAGACTACAAAAAACAATTGGGCAAGTGAAGGTAGTGCCAGAAGGACAACATAGCAAAACATCTCTTTTAAGACTCTTTCGTGACTCTGCATGGAATCCAAGTCAAATGATGGCATGTTTATGATGTTGTATTCATTGCCTTTTAAGTCTGTTTTTACTCAGTACAATGAACAGTCTGTAGCTGGTCACATGAAATACGTTGATACAGGTCTAAATTGTGTCCATTTCAGTTTAGCTGTACAGTTTTTGACTTCCATGGGAAGCAATGTCTTTGGGGCCAGTGGAATGACTGGTTGTGCTGGTCTTAGCTGTGGTAGCTGGGCACAGCTGCCTGTTTTTGGGAAAGACGTAAGAGTTCCTCTCTGATGGCCTTTATCAG
Organism: Proterorhinus semilunaris; assembly: GCA_021464625.1. Classification (NCBI taxonomy): domain Eukaryota; kingdom Metazoa; phylum Chordata; class Actinopteri; order Gobiiformes; family Gobiidae; genus Proterorhinus; species Proterorhinus semilunaris. The sequence continues at coordinate 13,829,107 of CM038356.1, read as the reverse complement.
CGAGGCAGAGGAGTGTGTCGGGGGAGCTGGATCCAGGGGAGGAGGCGCTGATAAGTAGCCCACCCCAGATGTGTCTAGATGGGGAGGCAGTGCTGATTGCTCCCTGATACCATTTCTGGCCATCTGTAAGACAGAGTACTCATGATAGTCCAGGTACTGAGGAGAGATTTAGGAAAGGAAAGAAAAGAAAGAAAAAGAAGGAGTGGTTAGTATAGAAGGCTAGAATTGGTAGGATAGAAATAATTATTGTACGAATGAGAAGATACATACTGCATCTTTTTCAAGTTCTGCCCTCGTGAAAGTGTCATGATAAGGATTCCAGCCAATTCCACCATTCTGGCCTAGAGCAACTCTCCCTCCCGCAGGGTAACCATTCATCCGGCTGGACAAGCCCACCTGTGTGAGATGGTGGACACCTGCACACATGACAAACATATCCCATTAGGGCAAACTCATTTTCATTGTTTCAGAAGTATAAAACTCTTGACATTTGATTCCTCTTCTACTGGACGTTCTGCTTTTACCTGCAGTACCCCCCACAGGTCTTGGTCTGGCAGATGAAGGCAGCTCATCAGCATAGAGGCCCCTGCTGATGTACAGGCTGTCTGGTTGGAGCTGCTCACTGAGTCCCACTGGTTCCCCTGGTGGAAGGTAGCTCGAGCCAAAGCCTTGTCTGAAAGCCACACCCCTTTTTATTCAACTTGAGAGACCTATTCAGTGTGTGCTCCATTACCTGTTGTCTGCAGTATTCTCAAATGTGTGTGAGGTACATATCAGTGCATTTATGAGTCAGACCACTACCAGGATCTGACCCATTAGAGTAATGAAATAAAAATGACTGATCATTGATTATTTATGGAGCTCCACTCGCAACATGCTCCATAAGAAAAAATGATATAGAAAACATTTTGAACTAAAGAGGCTGAACATGACAATGAAAAGAATGAGATACGTTGCACTCACCTTGTGGCCCGGCCTTGGATTTGGGGTGGAGATAAATCATTATATCTCTGTCCACAAAAAAATAAATAAACAATAACAATGAACATACACATTTCACAAGATTAGTCTGCTCTACGTGCTTTAGTAAGCTTTGGTAATTCTTTATTAATCCTTTGTAAAAAAGGATCTGAAAATAACTAGAGACATTAAATCACCATCATTACATTGACAGTCATGCTATAGATTCTCGCTCAGTAAATCTACCAATTTACATACTGCAATAGTATAATCTGGTCCTTAGTCAGCTCAGAGCCCCCTGACAGGGTAAATAAAGCATGTCATCACTTGGGTATACTTCTCACTTATGCTCCGCACTTAGAGTGTGCATGGCTATATATTTGTTCATACCCGGTCGACACCGAGTGGTGCTAATGCAGATCAAGCATATGTAGGATGTATTACAGGAGACTTAACAGTTGTAGAAACCTGAACAGGGTATGAGGTCGCTGCTTCACTGAGGTGACAGATGGAGGGATGCTTAACTGATTAGTTAGGTAAGAAGACACAATGAAACAAGAAGCTACAGGCTTCCTGCTATAGATAGATGTAGAAAACCATAGGATTATAAATACTTTGTAAAATAAGCAGAAATAGAAATGAAGCAGAAATAGGAATGAATCAAGCCAAATGCTTCCTATTAACTAGTATCTTACTATATGCATTTGAGCAGTTCAATAGGAACTCACAGTAGAGAAAGGTCCAAGTGGTTGGTAGGCAGAACCCCAGTGTCCAGGAGGGCTGGAGCTTGAATGATTGCCATTGACACCTGGGAGAGTGATGCCTGCAGAACTGCCCTGAGAGGTGGGCGACACAAGGGCAAAGGCGTCATCCAACAGGGAATGCATCTGCTGCCGAGCCTCCTCAATGGAAGGCTGAGGGGGCATGTAGGGGGGAGGAGGAGGGGCATGTCCTGGGGGAGAACAAGCTGGGCCAAGGAAGACGTCATCTGTGGGTGAAGGACTCCTGAGTGGAGATCCTGGGCCTTGATCTGGGTCCGACTGAAAGGAAATATATATGATTAGAATGGCATAAACATTAAAAAAAGATATTCTTCAGGGGTGTCCAAGCCTTTTTTCATCGAGGGCTGCTTGTTGAAGTGTATACAGCGTGAGGGGCCATGGATAGGTGGTCAAAGAAGTCAAATAACCAACCGGGTGCGTTTGAAAGAAGTTTAAACTTGCATGTTTATTAAGGCTTGGAGACTTAATGCAGCTCTGTCTCACCATAAAATGTGCAATTTAGATGTTTTAATCGAGGCAGTAAACTTGCAGTAAAAAGTACCATCTCCAGCGATGTGTGCCAAATCAATAAGAAGCCCGAGGGCCACCAGACATTGGTCTGGGGCCGCATTTGGCCCCTGGGCCTCACTTTGGGCACACCTTTTCTACATATACGACATATAGAAAAATATAAGACTTCCCTCTGCATAGCCGTTGTAGCAGTAAGAATAGTTAGCAATAAGAACATTGGGCCTCATTCATGTCACGTCCTTCTTAGGAAGTTTTTGGCATTGACAAAACTTGTTCTTAGCTGAAAAGGGGTGTCCAAGCCCTTTTTCATCGAGGGCTGCATGTTGAAGTGTATAGAGCGTGGAGGGCCATGGGTAGGTGGTCATAGCAGTCCAATATTCAACCGGGTGCATTTAAAAGTAGTAGTATAAACGCACCCGCAAGTTTGTACGTAATCTGTAAATACAAATCCTACGAACACTCAGGAGAACTCTTACGGACAAAAACATATTCAGTTCTGTTCATGATCATGCTCCTGATAGAACCTAACATTCTGAGTAATATATATTTGTACATACTGTATTAAATCTTAATTAATTCCACAAAACATATAAATATAATTACATTAAATGACAAATTCCTTTATTCAGAAATAAGTTGGTAATATCACTTGTACTTTTATTAATGGAAAGTAAAGTACCAATGTATTACTGCTAAAACTCTTGAATGCCGGTGTTGGCAAATAGTATTAAATGCGCTGAATTAATGTTAGGCTTTTGATAAAGACAAGCGTGGGCCTCGATCTTACGACCTTGTGTTCACAGAGGTGTGCGCGCTACTCGTTGCACCACACAGACGGACTGACACACTGCTGCTGCCGCCACATCTATTTAAGGGTCTGACCTGTGAAAAGGAGGAAATCCCATCCGCGATGTACAGGTTATTTTGCTCTCATTACAAAATCTTTAAATGGATCATTTAAATAGATTATTTTAACATTTTGGAATGAGCGCCGATGGCTGAGATTTTTTTCTTTTGGGGTTTTGATGGTTATTAGTTTTGGATTTGTGTTTTGTAATTTATATCCTTCTGACTGCCTTCCTAAGTACAAATTTTAAGAAGTTTGTAAAGAAGATGTTCATGAATGAGGCCCAATGTGTATCTAGATACGAACCACATAGGCAACATTGTTGACTCCGGGACACTTTCTGTAAGGAGCATCACAGTCGTCAGTGATGAGATGGTCTTTGTCTGCCTCCATCATGCCTCCATTCAGAGGATCCTTAATCCTCTGCTTGGGAGAACGCCTGCCTCTGCAACTGCAAGCACACACATTATAGTCGAGGCTTGTTGTTCCAACAAAGGACAGTGCATTCATCAACACAGACCTCTTTTTGGGTTCTATAAATACGGCGGGCGTCTGCGCATCTGGGTCCAGGATTTTGTCTATTTGTAGCTGGGCTTTCTGATAGATGTGGTCCTGCTCCCTGCTGTCGCAGAGACCATTAGTCATGTCCTCCATGGCAGGAAAGTCATAGTGGCCCTTCCTCTTGGCACGCAAACGAATTTTGTTACGATGGTGCTCAATCTCTGACTTTTGCCTTAGAGCAACCTGGATCTAAAGAAAAGTTAGTGATTACGTCATTGAAATTAGTACAAACTAAATTACAAACTAAAACCAACAATACATGCAATTGGTGTATTCATTACTAACCTCCCGGTTTATCTGCTCAGGGTCAGACACTTTGCCATTGGCTGGGGGACTGTGCAGTGGAGGGACAGACATAGGCTGCATTGCGATAAGCTGAACTTTGTTTGGTCTCCTTCCTGCGTCCGTGGCACGAGACATTCTATCAACATGCTCAAAGATGGAGGCTGATGACAGCTGTTCAGCTGTGCCATTCATGGGTGGAGGACCTTTAAATGCAAGCAAAGAGTGTGCATTAGAACAGATCATTACAAGCCCAGATGAGATTTTTTAGATTGTAAAGGTTTCTTGGTTCTTAGGGCATATGGTCTACTGCTAATGTTTTAACTGCTATAAATCGTATGGCTTTCAATTTGCAAATGGTACCTTTCAAATAACGACAAAGCTTTTGTTTGATAGGCTGATTTTGTCTGCTGTGATTGACAGCTGAGCGGACAGTGATGGATGGTGAGAATGGACAGAACACAAAGCTAGTGCAGAAGCAAACAGACAGCACAGAGACGCAGCTACAAAAGGTTAAGACTAAGGTCCAGCACAACACAGACTGAAAGAGGACAGACTCTTACCAATTTTATTCTTCCCTGAAAACCACGACAGAAAGGAAAGAGAGCTTTACTTAGTAAACCAACACCACATAAAAACAAGAAAGACAGTGGAGCAAAATGAAGTTGTAGAAAGAGAAGAAACAAAAATACAGATGATAATAATATTGTAAATGTTGCTTTGAAAAAGGAATCTTCTGCTTAATTTACTACTGTGACCGTTTAGAGAAAAAAAAAAATGCACCTCAAGTTGCTACACAGCGGTGGAGTGTGCACAATTCTAGACAGACATTTATCAATAACAAAACACAGCCCGTTCCTCTGGGGGTGAGTCACACTGTCTAGCTGCCTGACTGACTCCGGCTCAGCACACACTCTCTGAATGGCAAAGCAGGCCTCAATCCCTCAACAAGCTGTCACATAAAGTAACTTCAGCTATTTCCTTACCCCGCCTGATTCCCAATTCACTTTTTGGCCTTATTTTAACCACAAACCAACAGATGTTTCTTTTAGAAAACTTCTCTTTAACTGAATGATCGTTTTATTTCCCTGTGTCTTATTCCATTAGCTGCCCTCTCTTTCACCCCCCCAGTCCTTTTAGCCCCAGTGTTTGTGAGAGGTGCCACTTTAAAACATTGATGGGGATCTTACGGGTGTGCTTGGCGTCACTGGGTGTGCCCGGGCCTCTCAGGTTGTCCTCCGCTGATTCCCGCTCGCAGGAATGGTCAGTTACCACCGAGTCACCGTCAGAAGGCGAGATCCTGCCAAGAAACACACACAAGGAGCATCAATAATAAAAATGCAGGGCAAGCTTCACAGGTCAAAATCCCATGCATAATCAAATGCAGGTAAAAGCAGAGAGGATAGCATGCTTTTCTTTAAGGCTGAACAATTTTGGAAATAAACACCTTGTCTTTCGACATACAAGAATCTAAGCTAAAGTACAGGGTTAGTAGGTTTTGTACATACTTAGACAATACAAAAACCTGAAATAAATGAATGCAGACTTTGTGACATTAAACTTCTGATTTTAATTCTTTTGCCTTTAATCTTGCCTGACATACTGTACAGTACAACAAAACCTTCACTCATTGTTAATTTTAACTTCCCTCCCGATCAAATTCAAGGCATTAGGTATTAACGATAGAAGCCGAGAATTGCGCTCAGCTACATCCTCACAATGTCAGTCAGTATAAGATAAACAGCACCCCAGATATGACTGAGTGAGAAGGGGGGAGTTTGGTAAGTAATGTCGACAATCTGTGGCAGAATACATCAGCAAAAAGGCTGTCTCTCTAAAGTCCATCAATAATTGATCTAAGAATCTGTCAGAAGGCTTTATGTCTGGGTGAGTGCCTGCTCCAACTGCGCTTCAACTAAAAATGGAACATGGGGGTTGAGGAATAAAAACAAATTAAATGTCATCTGAGACTAATTTTGTGCATCTATGGGTTTTTAATGAGAAAATCTGGCCCTACAGAATGCATGCAGTTACTCGAAGTCAAGCACTTAGTGAAATACGACACTAAAATGGACTTGTAATGCCAAATCTTCGGTGTATGCGAATGTATTGCCCAATGCTCCAGTTGTGAGTATACATGATTAAATGTCAGTATTATCTAGTTCTAATCCGTACCTCTCTCGCCTCCGACTGGCATAGGACGCTTTGGTACTGGAGCCTTTGGAAACAGGAGTGGGTATTTCCCCGTTCTCTGATGGACTCAAGCCATCTTTAATGGACATTGGGAGGGGCGCAGGTCCAGACGGCTCCTGGATCACCATGACATCATCCTTGCTCTGCTGGCCAAGGTGCAGTTTGGCAAAGTCGAAGCCTTTTACACTGGGCGTCTGCAGCTATCGACATGAACAAGCGAGAATAGCAGTTACTTCAATGCAAGCTTTGAATCGGCTGCCACATTGAGAGACAAGCATGTTCCGAGAATATAATTAGGCCAGAAAAGTGAGTCAGACATTAATGAATGAAGAAGATGAATGCGCCGAGAAAGATGGCGATGGGAAGGCTGGGAGTTGATTGCTTTTTTCCTTTGAGCTGGAGGGGGGTGGAAGACTCTTTGAATGTGAAGCCCTTTGGGACTTTCTAGCAGCCAAAGAGTAAACAGAAGATTTCAGATCTCACTATGTGCCTGCTGTGTGCCTAACCCGGGAGTTTGGGCACTGAAACCTGGTCAAACAAAATATAAGTGACAGTTAATACACGCTATGATATAAAATTGCAAATTTGTGGGACATAAAAGCTGCTACTCCTGCGATACTTGGCTTGGGTAATAAAGCTGATCTAGAAAAATACTGCACACAATGTAAGGAACATCAAAATGAGATAACTACAATGCTAAATCTTCAATTAATAGCCACTTGGGACTGACAACCACAAATGAACATTTATACTATTATAGACTACACAGTCTACCTCATACAGATCCTGTTTCTGGGCAGTGGGATTTAGAGTGTGGCTAACACAAACACAGACTGGTTTCTATGGCTACAGCACAATATACCTCCTTCTGAGCTCCTCTGTGAGACCAAACTTTATCTTTCTTCTCTGTGTTTGACTGTGCTGTTTTCTTTGGTTTTGCTGTGTTTGTTTGAAGGGGCTTCTCGTAAGTTCCACTCTCATTTTCTCCAGCTGTGTCGTCACCATCCTCTTCCTCTCCTTCGTCATACTCCTCCTCCTCCACTTCTTCCTCCTCCTCCTCCTCTTCCTCCTCACTGAATGTCTGCTGCTTGCTCTTTAGGGCAGTCTTTTGGGGGTTCTAAGCAAAAGCAGTGTGGCACAGAATTACTGTATAACAAACTCACACTACATCTACTAAAGTGGACCCTAAATCATTCTTTACACAAAGGATATAATTTCGTCATACATGTTTTAGTTGTATCTTGTGCAATGTTCCAATGAGCCAATGTAGAAAGAATTTGATTAAGTTTTGGATTTCTAATACTAAGGTTCAGGATTCTTCTGTAGGATAGGGTAAAAGACTACACTAATAATGTAATTTAACAACTCAAGACGACATTTCAACACAGTTTAAGAACATGGTTTGAGTTTCCTCTTCATACTTTTTTTGTATTTATTTTTTTACTAAATACAGATTGTCAACATGTTCAGACCAAGAAAATGCTGCCAAAACGTAACTCATCCAGACAGGGTGTAGAATGCCTTTGGGGAGTTATTTGGAAAGGGTTGGAAGCTACTGGTAGCTATTAAGCTACTGGTTGGTAATCCTTGGTTTTTAGTCTAGTCAGGAAAGGCCAATGCCGTGACAGAAGGTTACACGTTAAAGTGTTTGTAATTTAGTTGTTTGAGTTGCAATGCATTGACCTATTCAACATTAGGTCAACAGACTCTGCAATGTTAGAACCTTACCCAAAGTAAGTCAAACAGGAGTATACTGAACAAATTGATGCTACAAGGATGACATTTCTATAGTCAAAGCATTAATTAAGAATGCTTCACAAAACTGTTTAAAACTGTTTCATAGACTACATATGTGTCTAAAACCACCTCTAGGGAATAGTCTACTCTAGTCTACCACCAACTACGATAATATACCTTCCCCCCTTTAACACTGCTCTCCTCCTCCTCCTCTCCAGACTCTTCCTCCTCAGAGTCCCACTCATCTTCCTCACTAAACTCTCCTTCCTCTGTGTCCAAGGGCTGTGCGTTGTCGAGCAGAGAGGTCCTTGATTCACTGATCGACTGAGGGTAAGAACAGGGGTGTTACATGACAGATGATTGTGTTAAGGAATGGGCTATCGTCTTTTGATTCTACCACAGCACAAATGTGCTGTAGATGAGAAAAGCTGATGTTGGGGAGAAAAACATAAGGACACCACAGGACAGGACGCTGAATCAAAGAAAAACAGTGGTTGGTTGATGAGCAGAGAATAAGAGCATAACCGGAAAGTGGAATCCAAAATTATTTAACCTGTAGCGTCTCTCTTAACACTCAGTAAAAATACATATTCTCATCTTTATTGAGAACATGTATTTTCAATAAAGTACATATTATTCCTTCATTGAAAATAAAGTAATAATAAATATTCTAATCTTTATTGAGAATATTTATTCTATTTTATTTATTGAACAGAATAATTAAGTTCAGAACTTGTAGCAGATGTGCATACTACTGCTACTACTTTGAGCTTATGTCTACTGCATTTCTATCAATGAACTCTGAAATTACAATCTCTTAAGACTATAAACACCAGTCTCACTTTCTGCCGTTGCTGTATAGAGGTCATTGCGTCTGGCTGGAACTCCAGCTTGTCCGTGCGGCACAGTTTCCAGTAAAGGATAGAGATTATAATGATGACCACAAGGAGTGGTATCACCACTCCTATGATGATCCAGAGGTTTGTGTTCACATTTTCAGAGGGAGAGGAAGCCACTTTCTCCACAGCTGCAATGAGAGCACAGTCTAGATCAGAACAACATGCATTTTTAAAAAACAAACTTCAAAAGATATTAAAAGAGATGCTAGGCTAAATCTGTTTCCATTACAGTAAACTTTAGTGCAGACTTTCAGTCGTTTTAATTATCTCCCATTCAGTCCCTGGGGAAGTTCGGTGCAGAACACTGCAGCGACACAGCTCCCGAGAGGCGCACTCATTAGGCTTTGATACTTTGTTTAGACTCTTAATGAGGAAGACATTCTTTTGGCACGATCTACAGGTGGAGTAATTAGCACTAATGTCCATTTAAACATACAGCACCCGCACAGGCAAACAGGGGACATCATTAGAAAGCACAAATTGGATTGTTAAAATGCAGAAAGTACTGTACTCACGTTGTGCCAAAATGCCCTGAACGCGGTATCCTAGAACAATGGCCGCTCTTTGAACATCCAGGCTGTTAAGTAGGCTGGCTGTTTGTACTGCAGGTATCCTCTCTCCATCGGGACCCTCCGCAAAATACACTATCTCCAAGGGGTGATCCGACCCAGTCAGACGACCAGAACTTACAACCTGGAAAGAAGACAAGAGGAAAGCATTCAATAAGATTAGGACAGCACAGAACGATATGAGAAACAATTGCGATATTCAATGTCTGCCTTGAATAAGTATTTATTTCAACAAAGAACATTCTATTACATTTAATTATATTATATATATATATATATATATATTTTTTTTTTACAAAACAAGAAAAACTATTGGAACTAAAACAAGGCTAAAATTGACCTAAAACAAGAAAATCATGACTAAAACTGAGCATCTGTACATTCTTAAGTCACTATTTGTTTTTTGTTTTTGGCTGTGTTAGCAAAAATGTGTAAATCACACAAAGATGGAAAACCTCAGAGCAATATTACCAGTAGTGGCTTCTTGCAATATGATTATGTCGTCTAACAAGCTTTTCAGTAAAACAAGTCTAACAGTCATTAGTATTGTCTCATCTCGATTATTGTTCGGTTATATGGTCATGTGCTCCAAGGAAAGATATTCATAAGCTTCAAGTATTGCAGAACAAAGCTGCAAGACTGGCTCTTCGCTGTCCATGAAGGACGAGCAATGATAACATCTGACTCTCTCCTGGCTGCATGTTGAGAAGAGATTAGTGAAAAATCTGCTTATCTTCTTTTATAACATCTGTAAAAAGATGAAGCCGAGACCCTTGTATTGTAAAATAATGTATGTCCATGATAGGCACAGCTATTATACGAGACAACAGACAATATACTTACTCCTGCAGCTAAAACCAGTGCAATGCAGAGGACAGTGTTGTACAGAGCTGCTGTGGAGTGGAACAGATTGTGACGATGTATTTTAAACCTTTGAACTGGGAGAAAGTTACTGCTTTGTTACTATTTTTATTTCTCACTATATTTTGTTTTTATTTGTTCTTTGGATTTTGTATTCTGTATGCTTATTATTATTGTGATGGTCCCCAGGAAGACTAGTTGCTACCCTGGTGGCAACTAATGGGGATCCTAATAACAAATAAACAGCAATAACAATAATTTGGCAATATAATGTGCAGCCCTTGTTCGCATTTATGTATGACATTCTGAACTGAAGATACTGTACATACATTATGGTAAAATTAATAAAGGACCTGGAAAATAAGTAATTAAACAAACAGCTTGTGTCTACTATGAAGAGTTATAACTTACAGCATGAACTGAAAATACTTTGATGCTCAATTAAAGGAGAATTTAGCCCTGAACCAAAAGAACCTTAGATTTAAGAACAAGTTGGGGCACTGCACATACATTTACCATGGCAGTGAAGAACTTATAACCTCCTGACATTCTCCATGCTTTAGTTGCATACATGAAAACAACATAAACACAAACTCCAACAGTAAACACCCGAGGGTCATAACCTCATTGATAATATCCATAGATCCCTTGCTGGTGAGTAATTATTATTTGACCACCCCTCGGTAGCTGCCTGTCCGATGTAGTGTGTGTGCGTGTGTGTGTGTGTGTGTGTGTGCTGTCTCCCACTGTATGCCCTCAGGCACACTCCAGTCTGCTGTCTGCATTACTGGAAGTGTAGGTCATGCCTGGGCTGACACAGAAAAATGGTTGGGCAAAGTCACTGATCCAGGCTTAATCCACTCCATGCTCGGTTTATTAGAGTGGAAAGACGGCAGCACCAATGTGTGTTATTGGTTGACCTCAATCCTATCCTACCCCTTTCATCTCCGGCCAGGCTGATAGGTGACAGTAGCATATTATCTCATGAGATACAAGTGGATTTGTATGTGTGTGTGCAAACAAGACAAAAATGTTTACTAAGGGGTACAGGGCAACTATTCATGTAGTGTTTTGCAGGTCTAATTTTCCCCTCCATGGCCTCCAAGTACAACAGTATATTTGATTAATAATGTATAGACCCAGTGTTTATATAATTAAGTAAAATATGTATGAAAGTAACTCACAAACTGATTCTAAAATTGAGAGGGTAAAAGAAGCAACAAGAGACATTTCTGTTGCCAAAATCGTAATAGATCAAATAATTCCAACAAGGTCTGTTAGCAGATATCTGTGGTAAAGACAGATAGAAAGTGCCTTTGAAATGTAAAAATCATGTCTTGGAGTCCTCAACGACATGGGGCTATCAAGGCAGGAAGGGACAAGTGTTTTTATAAGTGTCAATACACAAAAGGCTATTATACTGAGTGATTGAAAAAAGCCTTTTGAGAGGCTGCAAAGACGTCAGCGACCTAAATTGCACCTGCCTACTGTGCTAAAATGATGGAGGGGGCACAAAGGTCAAACACAGAAAGGCTGTCGCTCTACTTGGCTTGACTAAAATCATATGACTTTGCTACTAATATAAACGATAACTGTAATGGCAATATCAAATATGCAGGTCTCATTTCTCTTTCCCCTGCCCAAAAAACGGTGTGCGTTTAAGCAGAAACAGCAACACGCTCCTAATCATTACAAATGCAGGATACAGGCAGAGGAGGAAAACAAAATAAAATGAATAATTGATTTCTTGGTAGCTCTGTGGAGAAAAGAAGCCATCAAGTAACAGAGTCTATACAGGGAAGAGGAGAAAGAACCGGGACTGATGAGGTTGTGGTTTTGGAGTGGCTCGCCCCTGGGTGAAGGGGATGCGGTTGTCATGGAGACCGGGCCCTGTCCTGTCCCCTAAGAGGGGAGCAGAGCAGGTGTTGGGTCTATACAAAAGCTACAGACTGATTGTGGTGGTAAACATTGCAGCTCTCATAATGACTGCGTTTTCAAGCGTGCTAGATTGAGAGCGCATCAGGGAATGACTAAGTTCATGCTTATTTGTGAAAAAGGGGTATTATGCTTTTGACAGGTATTTGGTGATCATTTGAAACACGTCAAATCAAGTTGTTTTGTAAAGCCCAACACCACTACACGTGTTGCCTCACAGGGCTACGAAACAGTGATCAAGAAACACATCTTGATCACGGCCTTACAAATTGTTGGCTAAAAAATTATATTGATCTAAAACAGTTTTGTAAAAATTTCCCATACAGGCTTTAAGAATCTCCTCCCCCGCACTCCCCATTACAACAAACTCCAATTCCTTTGCAGCTCAATGTTGCAGCTCCACAAATGTAGCAACAGAGTTCGCACATACTATGAGAAGGTGTTCCAGCATGTTGTTTTTGTAGTAGCAAAGGGGGGGGGGGGGGTGTCAGAGCACTTCCTGGTTATGTAGGAAGTGTATAACCAGGTGGAGCTCAGTGGAAACTGGAGGAGCATTGTATGACAAGCGTCACAGCACTTGTAATACGTTCTACTTCCGGGTCCGCAGATGTGCGAGAAACTACAAAAAAAACTCTTTAATACCACAATCAATATTTCTGAAATTCAACAGAGTTACTAAATACCTATTTATCAGGCCCATTAGCCAAAAATGCTGTACCTACTGCTATAAAAGTAATATTTACCAAAATTCGTACGGAGCACCAATTTTAACCGCTACGGTTAGCAGATAAAAATGCTAACGGCGCAGCATCTCCGCTAAACCCGGAAGTAGCGACTTTAATAAATATTACTTTTTTAGCAGTAGGTGCGGCATTTTTGGCTAATGAGTCTGAGAAATAAGTAGCTTCAGTAACTCTCTGTTGAGTTTCAGAAATATTGATGGTTGTTTTTAAGAGTTTTTTCTGTTTTTTTCTCGCATTTTTGCCCGTCTGCTAGGACCCGGAAGCGGAAGTCGTGACGTCACACTTAACAAACGTATAGATTCAGACATTACACGCGCAAATGGATAAAAATACAACTTTATGTATATGGAAATTTAGAAATATTGTAAACATAGTAAAAAGCTCTAAATAGTCATAATTTGTCTGGAACTGCAATGTCTTACCTGAACGCTGCTGTTGCCAACAGTAGTAGCTCTCTTGACTCGCCGCATCAAACCCATTGCTTCCCCAAGTAAAGTGGCAAATCGGCGCTCAATGTTGGCCTGGAACGTCTTTTCATTCACTTTTTGGTCCATGACACCTAAAAGGACTGCGGAAAATAACCAGCATCATCTCTACTGTAATGACAGCAACAAAAAATATGCAAAAAATACGCATGGAAACAGTTGTACCAGTTTTAACCCAGGAGGAGCGGAGCAACTGGCTCGTGTTTAACTCTGGATAATGGAAAGCTGCGGGCGCGGAGAGATAATGTTTGCCATGTTGATGAGCAAAACAGAATGTCTTAATTTAATTTAATAACTCACGTTCGGCGATCTGCAGTACAGGGAAGCCCATGTAGTAGCTGAATTCAACCATAGTGAGCTTCAGGAGAGCGTTGCTAACCTCCGAACCCATCACATGACCTTTCGAGCCACGCACTGTAAAAACAATATCGACCGGATGCCTTGCCAGCTGGCGCAGAATTTTCAGAGGAGAATTTGTGACGTTGACAATCTGAAAGGTAAGAAATAACAGAAAATATGAAGTATCTGGTCTGGCCCTCGGTCTAAAATACAGATACAGAGGTGTAACTACTTTATTTAATTTGTAAATAGTTGTAATTCTGGATTGAATTATACATTAACAATGTATAAACAAACAAACCAAAACGTGGATTGCAGAAAAAGTGGTTATGGGCTTTTGCCAATATAAAATATATCGCTTGGTAATGTCCTTTTTTTATATACTATGCTTGAAAAACAATCATTTAAGGTTGAGGGTGAGTCCCTTTTATTTGAGAACCCCCGGACTAGATCATTGTAAACAGCTTTATTTTGGCATTTTATTCAAAGTTTCAAGTTAAGGTGTTTGCTATAACTGCAGCGATGTGGAATCACTGATCTAATGTAATAATGGATTTGACCACAACTCTTCTTCTACATGAGTTTTCAAATTTCCCCCCAAATTTCAAAATTTCCCACACTAAATGTACTAATTACATCCACCTTATTTGTATAAAAGGCACAAAGACGTATTGACAAAAAACAAAAACAACTTCCTATAATAGAACTTATCTAGTCCGAGCTTCCACAGACTGATCCACTCACATGAACAGTGAAATTTGTTGATTCCTTCAGTCGCCGACGGACTTCTGCGTAGGCACGAGTCAAGCCTCTCTCAATGCTCTCGGTGAAGTTGCAAAACCTCACGTCTACATGGCTGGGAACAAACTGCAACACTGCACATGATGTAGAGAAAGTAAAGCTCAAACAACAAGTCACCATGGCAGACAGTTTTAATAAAGGTTCGCTGTACCTGTGTGGACTTGATATTTATAATCGGGTGAGGCCCAGCTGGGAGATATTGACAAAAAGCGCCGTCCCGATCGCTGCAGTGCATTGATGACAGAAATGGCCGTGTACACCACCGGGTCTGACACCACCCGGAACACGAACTTTGGAGGCGCTTCAAACACCTACAGAAAAGTAAGATGTTTAGGACAGTGGTTGGTGTTTGTGGTGGTGGCCTGCCTCCATGTGACTGGACCATGTCGTTTGTTTTGTTTGTCACAGAGGCACAGATAAGAAAACAGAGGAAGTGCTTTGGCTTCAGGGTTCGTCCCCATGACTCTGAAGTATTTGAAGACACATCATAAGAGTGTTTTTGTAATTAAAGCGATGCTAAGCTTTGAGCCTGTAGCTTTTATACACCCTTCTTCTTGAGAAAAACAGTTTTGAATGTTTTGGGGGCTAGATTTAGAGAATACACAATCAGGTCATCCGCTAAAATACTGTGAGCAGGTATTCAGTAAAAAAATAGAAATGTCCAAAAATGAATACATTACACAAATCTTCATCTACACATACGTATCTTGAGTTGTCTACAAATGGAACAATATAAACTTGGAAGTCAGTATTTTTTGCCTGTTTTAGCTTTTCATCTTTTCAATTTTCATCTAATCATGATTAAATCTGCGGCTAATCTAAATTAATCATTTAGGTGCTTGTATTTGACACGTCTACATCTTGTGGCAACAGAGGCTCATTGTTTCGGAGTAAATTTTGACTTTGAGTTCGCCATATCAGTCATTACAATAGCACAATAAAATAATAACATTTGTATATTACTTACCTGTAGCTCGACTGATTTGTTGAATTCCGCTTTCAGAATGTCTCTGACTTGAGATTTGGCGTATCCAATTGTGGCCCCAAAGGGAAAACCTAAAGTATAAAGTTAATTTTAAAGTGTGGTTAAACCTCATAAGCTCCACCTTAACCGAGTGCAAATTTTTCTCCAGTTCGGCTGACTTTAACCAAATCTAAGTTACTTGCCTGGGGAGCTATAGGCCAGTGTAACATCTCATTTGAAAGCTAAGACCAACAAAACTAATCTAAACTGATCTTTTTCCTTACGTTGTTGTCGTGACTTTTTTTTACTCGTTTTTTCCATCGATTTTTTATCACTTTTTTGCTGCTCTTTTGTGGCTTTTTTGTTGCATTTTTTCAATCGCTTTCTTGTCATTATTTGTTGCTTTTTTATGTTTTGTTTGTTGCGCTTTCATCCTCATTATTGTCTTGTTTTGTGTTGCTATTTTGACCCTCTTTTTTTTCCCCGGACGCTTTAACATTTGGCTAATGACAAACTGTAGAAACTCGGTTCAGGTGGGGGTTGAAGGAGGTTAAATGTAATGTGTACAGAATAATTTTTTCATCCTATCAAATCCACCTACCTATTTTCACCAAATATTCGGGCTTGTTAATGTCGCAAAGATACTGTCGGTCGGGCTGGGTGGTGGTTAAGGGTTTAACGGTGTTGCTGACGGAGACATCTTTGGACATCTCGGTCGCTGTAGTCATTTTGGGGGTGTCTTGACGTGGAGTGCTGTTGACAGTTGTTGCCGCAGCGGTAAACCCTGTATCTGCTTCAGTGTTCTCTGGTAACAAGGTCAGCGTGACCGGGATGTCACCTCCATCTTCGGTCGTCCCCTGATTGCCCACTGTTACTGGGGCTCCCGATGTGACTGTGTCTGGAGTAGCATTTGAAGCTGGAATGGTGGTGTCATCATTATCTATGGACGTGTTCGGGGGAGTTTCTGTAGTAAAAGTGGCATAACTATCGGGTGGCACAGATGCAAAATCTACAGTTGTGCTGAGAACAGGGGTGGAATGCATAGTAGTTTCCGGGAAAGGCTCGGTCACAAACCAGTGCACATCGGTCAGTGAGGAATAAGTCGCAATTTCATCTGTAAGCGACACTGTTGCATTACTTAACACTTTGATTTGACTGGTAGTAGAGGCTACGATTTCGCTATTCCACTTTGATAAAAAGTGGCCGGTGGTTTTGGAAGGTTCTAGATCATCATTGGACACGTTTGTCGGTGTCATGTCAGTAAAGTCGAAACCCGGCTCCATCCCCGAAACATCACTTGAAGATTCGTCCTTGGTGAGGTTGTCAAAGCTTATGGTAGGCGTTATATCTGTCACACCGACTACCGTTACGTTGCCCCTTTGCTCAGCGCCGCTATTCGAACTCTCCTGCTGAGTCGAGTAGTATTCCAAGCTGTTCATATCGGGCAGGAGGACGTCCGTGGGTTCAATCGTAAAATGATCTTGCCAGTCCGCGTTCGCAGACTCCGCTATGTCGGTGTGCAGGGCGATTGATGGCGTGGGCTCGATTGCAAAGTGAGAGGAAAAATGTGCTGTTGTAAGGCTTGGCGAGTGTAGAAAAGGCTGCATTGAGGTCAGTGATAGGCCCACCCTTGTTGGGAAAGATGTATCGTAGCTTTCCGTGTCCTCGTCCATATCGAACAGCTCTGTCGGCACCTTTGTAACCAGAGAATAGTCCCCCCCATCGGATCCCATGTATGACATTGTCTCCAAGTAATCTCCTGATCCCCAGTCGATGTCCAGACTATCAGTGGGGAAAATATCATCCGGTGGGCTTTCCGTGGGTTCATAAATAGGTGACGTCGGGTGAGGGCTAACAAAATGATAACCAGGAGCTACTAGAAGAGGTGGGTTGATCAATGGGGGTGATTTACTAGGGCTAATATGGGTTATGTCTAGAGAGTTACTGGACGTTTCAGTATTAGGGTTAGGTATGACATGGTCCGCCTGGTAGTCACTAAAAGCCACTTTAGGGGGCTCTAGGGAATGATGAGGAAATGAGCTCACGGTGGTTACATTCTGCGGGGATGGCTCATGGGGTAGAGTTGCGTTCGACCACGGTGGCTGAGACGGTATGGTTTTGCCAGCAGTCGGATTAGTAATCTCTGAATAAAAAGGTAGGTTGATCTTTGTGGGGATTGGGGATAGAGAAGAGTTTTCACTTTGAGTCGGGAATGTCGTTTCTTCTTTCAGTGTATTGTCCGGGGTCCTGGGATAACGGGTGGGTAGCGAACTTGAAGACATACTTTGTTTATTCCCAGATGTAGTAAAAGGTGAAGATTGTGAGGCAGATTGCAATGACCCTGTTGTTTCATTTATCATGAAGTTCGTGGAATTCAAAGGAGGCCCCTCTGAAAAGACACAAAATAATGTGTTAGTAGAATGGTAGGTTGATAACACTTGTGAGTTCATAAAGGACAATTTTGATTGGCTGAATCCAAACATCACATTCAATGGTTTTGCTATTTTTTTTTACCCAAATGTGTAAAGTGTTCTTAATACATACCAAAAACATACAATTAAATAAATGAATACTGGTGCACTACTTTTCCAAAATGGTAACAGAAGTACAAACACGCCAATGAAAGAACCTGTTGTTGTCATAACAGTTTAGGAACGTGTTTTGCACAACTGTTCAGCATTGTGTTCTTATGGGACAAAACAGCCGTCATATATCAGTATTGATTTGTAAAACTCAAGGACATTAGGAGCATATAGGATTACCATGCAACTACTCACTCCTGAATTGGACCGGGACAGAGGAAGGGTTAGAGAGAATTAAATATAGCCACGACAACAACACGCAAAGTATAATCAATGTTGAAACAACATATTGATGATACTGAGTTCGGAGCATGTGCACAGCTACATGACTTCTGTTCTGCTGTTGGTAGTGACTCCTTAGAAAAAAATCATTAGAGCAGTGCTCTGCTCCTGTCTCATTTACTAAAGTGGCTGAAAGAATGGACCTATTGATCTTAAGCAAATGCCAACAGGGAGAAAAGGCAAAGTCAAGGTACTCTAAATAAACATAAAACGCCTACATAAATATTTTGCATCACTTAGGGTTTTTACAGAGGATATCATGTATGTTTATGGTTGTGACTTCAAGTGTTTGATGTAGCAATTTTCAGCTAAAGCTTCAAAATCCAGATGACGGATCTTAAAACAGCCAACATGCATGTAATGTATTTTAACTGAACAGGGGAAATCTCTCAGTGTTACTTTATGGGAATAAATCATGTCTGATTGAATTTGAACATAGCACAACAAGGAATAAAGGCACCCAACACGTAAAAATCACAGTTACTAGCATTTTGGGAGGATAGGGCAGCACTGACCTCAACCTTTCTGACAACTATTGTTTGAAATCACTGAAATGTGAACTGCTAAACTAACAGTGCATTTCAGAACAGATAATGGTTTAAAGTTCAGGGTTAGGAATAAAACGTACCAAGACACCATGGAAACAGTTGGTTCTCTGACATTATATTACCAGAACAAACATTTTAAATCTTCTTTTTCAGACCATCCAAATGAATAAATCTTGAAGAAGTGAACAAAGCATGGCTCTCTGCATGTTCTGGATGGCTTTGCAAATCTAGACACGTTTTGTTCGTCAAAAACCTTTAATATGTTTTATCAAATTGTGTTATTTTTTCAAACAAACCAGTGCAAAGTACGAAGTTAAGCAAGTACATTCGATATGAACTTAAATATCACCACTTTTTCCCGTAGTGAGCACTGAGCTGCAGTTTTAATGTCAAAGCATCAACTGAGCAGCCAGTATATTCTCCACTGTGAGTCAGCATCTGCTACAACTGCTTTTCTTTCTAATGTGCAGAGGCGTTGTCCCATCACACACACACAATAAAAATAGCCACAGAATCAGCTGAGGAAGAATACTATTTTTAACATCGGGTGCGCATAATGGATCATCTCAAAAAGGCTGCAACACAAAATACCATCTCTCTGCAGTGTCGTCTTCAATTTGCTGCATGGTTTCCAATGAGCCAAAGCGCCTCTGGCTCAGCCCAAAACAGATCTGCAGACTTAATTACAACCTCCTCTGGTACCTTAATTGAGTCAACATGCGATTATAACAAAGTCTGCTGGCAAGAACTTGGGAAAAAGAGCCAGGATTTTTCCAAAGTCTAGTCTGCCGCGCACTCCCTCAGCCTGAAGAACTGCTTTTGAAGTTTTTAAAGTTACACAGATGTCGGTTAACACTGCTGCACAAGTAATACATGATCAAGCTCCAATAAATGAAAGTGGATGAGAGGCTGAATTGTCCTACAGTATATATTCTGAAACAACCCAGTAAAGATGCTGTTTGAAAACCTTTGCTACCATGGGCAATATGATGGGAGTGAATATTTCCCTAAATGTGGTTCTCCAAGAGGTTCTTCCTCTCACACTGGGTTTTTGGGACTGTTCCAGCAGTATGCAGGCTTTCATGTGAGGCAATTGCCCTGTACAAAATGAATTGATTGCATGAACTTGGCCCTCATTCTTTGCATGTACGCAAAATGTACATTGCATGGCAGCTCTTCCAGACAGAAATGTTGAATTTTAACCTCTTAACCCCCAGCTGAACCGAGCGCATTTTCTCCAGTGTGGCTTTACCCAAATCTAAAAGCTTCTTGGAAAAAAAGTGTCAAAATAGTGACAAAAATGAGACGAAAACGAGGATGAAAATGCAACAACAGAGAAAAAGAAAGTGGCAAAAAAGGTGTCAAAAAGTGACAAAAACGTGTGACAAAATGCAACAAAAGAACAACTAACGAACAACAAAAATGTGGAAAGGTTTTTGTAGGTTCTTAGCTTTCAAATGAGGTGTTACACTGGCCTATAGGCTTATGCGCCCTATGGATTTTAGTAAAGCTGGAGAAAATACACTCAGTTAAGGCAGGGGTTAAGAGGTTAAGGTCATAATCTGACAAATGTGTTAAGCTAGAGCTAGAGAATATGGGACAATGATGAAGTCTGGCACACATATAAACAGATAATCAACTCAAGGGCATCCATTGATAATTAAAAAGGTAATAATTGAAATTACTATGATCATTGAGTCCTGCTAAAAACCAATTTGGTTATGGTATAGATCAGAACAAGGCAAATATTTAAGGCATTCTATAAAATACAAATAGACTTAACACACACACAAATTCAGCAAAATCACCCCTATTATTTCCAAATAATAAATGTGTGCGTTTTTTTATCAAGGTATCTTGTACCTATGAATAATAACGTAGTGCGACAGACAGTGGGCCGACTCTCAGACGGCGAGAGGAGTTTACATTACAGCAGTTAATGAGGAACTGAAGGCTGGATGCTTTCACAGCGCTGCCACCTGTTACTAGAAACACGAGTGTGTCACAGTCGACTGATCACTCATTGTTTGTCTGTTCATGAAACTCAGCACTGGGGAATCCGCAAAATATCAGGTCACCCCAGTCAAGTGCTCGGCTCGACCCAAAGAGCAATTGATCACATTTTTCTTGGCAATATGGGTCATAGTAAGAGTGTTTGTAGGGCATACAAAGCTATTCCACAAAAGGACAGGTGTCAATAGTTCTAAATTGTAGCATTGTGTAGTATTAGTATTGCCAACTATTCCACCTGCTTTGGTGACAAGGGGCTTAAGTACAGTTATTACTACAGTATATGTTAATACTGGCAGGCAGAGTTCTTACTAGCCTTGTTATAGGATGGAAACATCATGCCAAGCGCATATCAGATCAGAAATTATTACCATGAAAATACTTATTCAAGGGTTATGCCAAATACAGTTCTGTAAAGTAACATGGTACCTCCTTTTTATTTGAAATCAATTTAGAACCTAAAAACACACAAGTAAATACAAGGGTTGTAGATTTGTAGAACTAATTCGATGATGTTTTATTGACATTTAATTAAACCATAAATGCTAGTGCAGATTTTAAACGCCACCTATAGTATAGTTCTGTATCACCACGAGATAGGACCAAACATACACTTTCTCCCCATGGGGTCAACAAGGGAACAATCGATTACATTGATCCCATGGGTTTCCTACAATTGGGAGAATAGAGAGCGTTGTGGCTCAATAGAAACAGCACATAAACTTTGAATAAATCTATCGATGGGGTCAAACAATAGGAAAAAGTCTGACCTCACTCTGTGCGGCATTCATTTTAGTCTGGGTTAATTTCAGTGACACCAGAGAAAATGAATACGATTGTAATTTATTCATCAGATCAAAGACCGCGTGCTAATGTGGTTCTATTTCTATTCACTGGGAGTCTTCAGTCGTGGCTGAATCTAGCAGAGCCTTGTATATGCAGCATTACATTTGCATTTGGTCAAATTGACAGAACAGTAAATCCTGGTTACTTAAGCAATGCAGTACACAGGCTATAAACTATTGTTACTCCATGTGGTGTTTAGATAGAGCAAGGGCCGGGGCAAAATATGTCACCCCACAGTCTAAGTTTGAAGATATTATCAACAGCATGGCAATCAGTGGAACACATATTAGCGTGTCTAGAAGGAGATTATTTTTATTCTTTATGTGGTTTGCCTGATTTGCCCTGTTTCAGTCCTTTGCGAGCCTGGACGTCTGCCAGTAATCATATAAAAAGGATCTGCACAAGACAACTTTTTATTGCCACTGGCTTCTCCTGATGCCTCTATACAGGCTCCCCCCCCAAAATGGAAGACAAATAAATGGAGCAGCGTTGAACTTCGGAACATCTGAAATAGCATTTACCCATTAACCGCAAAAGCATTGGGCGCCATTATACACTGGATCGTAGCTCTGCACAAAGCTAAATGTGTCTCCGCTATAATAATGTTGAAATGTTCACGAGAAGAAAGTACAAATCCATCAGAATAAACAGGCAAAAATTCAGCTCATTAATATTGTACGTTTACTGATGAGCTGAGTGCTGTGCATAATACATTATGACTATACTGTGTGTTTGACCTCAATAATATGTAACAAGTTTGTAATAGTTTCGATCTTGTGAGCTAGATTAGACGTTTTTTCTTCTACTTTTTCAGGAAGCTGGTTAAATGTGTTGCTAGCTATAGCAACAATGTCATAGTTCTGGAAAAGAATTGTCATTCATAGCCACCCACCTCCGACTATCCCTTAAAACACTTTAAATATAGCCCAACCCAGAGTAATCTGAGCCCTTCTTTCTTGTAACTCCTAAGATGGAGATAACTCGATAAGAGTGATTGACAGGCTGCACTCTGCTGCTCAGCGAAGTTTTAAACTGAATTATAAAAACCTTCCTGGTCAAATTTAATCAAACCATGAGCTCACTCTATGAAACAGGCAGCCACCAATACAATAAAGCCTAATAAACACGACCATATATTATAGTACTCGAGGGTTTGGTCGGCAGAACAATTGGATTAGCTCGACAGCAGTTTGTTATTATAAAGCAGAGTCTGTTATTATCTGTGCCAATAGCTAAATTGAAAGCGATCGTTAGGGGAATTATTTATTTCAACAAAGATTAAGATTAAAGCTGCTTTCGTTTTGTCTTCCCGGTTCTTTTCTGGGTGGTACATTATTGAAATAAGGTTACTATGAGTCAATCAGTCTGTGCCAAGCATCTGTGAACCGCACACACACACACATAAGCGCATGTACATCACTGTGTATGTATAGCAACCTGAGATAGCAATTACCCAGCCCTTTAATGATGTAATTTCCTATAGTTCACAGCCTAAAAAAAGTTATATAATGGTCATATAATTTGAAGAAATTTGGAGTAGAAGAAAGGTTCTTTTGGGTATTAAAGTTAGCTTACGCCGAGCCCACACATGGTTCTGTTTTGAGCAGAGCCCCTTGCGTGACTGGCTCTTTTCAGTTGGCAGGGTCCATAGACTTTGAGTGCAGTCCAACAATCAAGATACAGCCCGCGTTGACATTTGGTTTATCGGACGAGCTTTTAAGATGGGAAAGATTCCATTGGCGTTATCAGTGCGCTTCAATTAGTTCAGGTCCTCAGCCAAAAGTTTCAGACGGCACCCACACAGAATTATATTTATTACAAACTATGGCTCTCGAGAGGTTGTGGAGTGATACAGATCTTGTCCAATGCACAAAAGGTCACACTGCTGCTTTGTCGGAGGCTGCCAGTGGGTGAGATACATGCATTGAGTCATATGAATTGGACAAAAAATTGAGTAGAACGTTCAGACTTGGCTTACGTCCTACTTGGACCTCATCAAATATTCATGTGCGCCTTGTCTTATTTTCCTGCTGGAATATGTTTAAAGATAAGAGAAAGCAGGAGGATAAGTGCGGATTTTCAAATGAGAAAGAGTAAAAGCGTTAGTGGAGATTCAAGGAGTTAAAGGTTTGCTGCATTTAGCAACAAAGCTGTCATGTAACGAAAGGAGTTATCTGGAGCCACTTGAGAAGTGTTTGCTCAATTTCTTTTTCCTTCAAGCAGCTACATTTTATACGGTAATATTTTGTGATAAATATATATATAAGACATTTGTTGGCCTATTGACATTGACAAATTAAGCAGCACACACTATGTCCCCAACCAAAAACATGGTAAGGTTTGTCGATGTCCCACATTGCCGTAACTGCATCATTGTGTTGCAAAGAGAAACCCAATTCTATTCTCTTATTTGGGAAGTGCAGCCTTCCAGTGTCTAGTTTAGGATTGGTCCTATTTTTTTTAAAGAGGGCAGAATGTTGGCTCCACTCACATGTACACGTTCTGACTTTGAATTCTAGTCATTTGCTCCTAAAGACAGGAAGGCAGAGGCTGTAAGAAGAGAGGCCCAGAGGACCGTGTCACTCAGCACCTCCACCACAGGCCACTGTTGGGCCCTGAGGACGCACACTGCAGCAATGCCCATTGGAAGGAGGAAGATTTCTGCACAACTCTGCAAACTTACTGGTTTTGGGGACACAGCTGACTCCAAAACAAAATAAATTAGGGTGGAGTTGCTAAAGAGAGGCCAGGCCCAGCGGCACAATCTGCTCCTCCGATAAATAATCAGCTGCAGTTTCTCAGGGGCAGGGCACAAAGACACTTGCTTCATTTTGACACTAGTGTTTGCTATCACTATTGCTGTAAACACAGCTTAGCAAATCTTAACAGGCTTCAAATTCCTCCACTGGGGAATTGTGCCAAATTCACATCCATTTATTCACAGATAAAAGCAGTGGACAAGAAAAGTACCTCTTTACTACATGTTGCCATCGTTGTTTTTATATTGTGTTTGCGATGTTAGATAGTTGTGTCCTTTGGCAAGACACTTGACCCAGTATCTGTGTGAATGCAGTGTGGAAGTGAGTGAATGCTGGTGGGGTCGATGGTGCAGATTGGCAGTATCGCTTCTGTCAGTCTACCCTAGAGCAGCTGTGGCTACAATACAATATGTATGCAATGAACGAATGATGACTAGTGTAATGCTTTGAGAAACTTGTCAACACATGCTCGTAAGCGTGATACAATTGTAAGGCATTATTAGTAGTAAGTAGTAACTGCTGACCATATGCATATTTCTACAAAACGCCACAGTGCAGGACATTTTGCATTGGCATGGTTTGGGAAGGGTACACAGTAGGACTCTTGTAATAGCTCCCAATGCCCATGACAAACCCACGCAAACAGTGTCCCCAGTCTGTGAATTTAAGATAAAACACTTTCATATGGGCATGTAATCAATATTTTTTAATTCTAATAAGAATATCAATCCAACTATTGAACAATATACACTACATAAAACGAATGAAATAACACTATGGTGCCTTTCCACTTAAATGAAAATTCTTTATACTGGTAAGATGACCTAAATGCAGTGAAAGCTGCCTTAGTATAAACCATAAAACTGGTAAACGAGTAACAGATGTAAGCTGTGGACCCCCACAATGGTACCTCCACTTGACCAATCAACCAACCAGCCTGGGTGATACAGCAGGTAATAGCAGCCAACTGGAAAACATTAGGTCAATGAGACAGAAATAGCTCCCTGTGTCAACGAAACATGAGAATAATATGAGCACTAACATGAATCTATTTTTGAAAAGACTGTCTAATATTATTGGTGTCTATTAAATCTCTGCCAACAGTAAATGCCTAGCGTTTGGCTTTTGATATGTTCAGCTCATTGATCTGCAAACAGATAGTGAAAAATGAATGGCCATATTGTCATCCAGCACAGATCACATTTCACGTGGCAACGGACTGCGCCGCTAATTAGCCTTGAATTTTCCAGTTCCCAAGGTTTTATTTGCCAGACTTTGCAGGACATAAAGGGACCAGGGCTTTTGAGGTAAACTTTATGGTATCACATATAAAAATATAAAGTTACATCCTATAAACTGGAAAGTGACATTTTGGAGCTGTACTTTAGAGGGACACTCAAGGACATTAGGAGGTGCTGAGGAGTTAAAGAAATATTTCAAATGGGATGGAAAAAAGATTTTGAAGAAATAATAACACCTTCATGTTTGAGGCTGTGGGGCAGCTTTATAACTGCTATATCTGCGTAATAGTTTTTAGGTGTTAAAGCGATTAATTATTTGCAATTTTACACCTAGAAAATATAGTCCTATAACACCTTAGGATTTGCAGATAAAAAGTTGCAAATACTTCAGCCATGGTTGTAAACTGCATGCAAGTGTCATATTATATGTCGTTGATAAGAGTTACATGAGAGCAAATGCTATCTATTAGTGTTTAAATTACAATTACTGAACAGTTTACTAAAATAATGTGTTTGAGGCTAGGTTGTTGGGATATACTTTATTGTTTTGAACAGAAATGAGGGGAAACCTGTCAGGAGAAGGGCAACCAGGTATCCATCCCCAGATCTTGAGCGAGCCAAGTGGGCTTGGTCATGACAACCAAGCTGGAGGATTTAGCCAAATGTATGTTTTGAGTTGATGGGGAAAACCGGAGCAGCTAGAAAAAAAAAAACCCAGACAAAGGGGGAACACGCAAACTCCAGAGATAAAAGCCCATGTGATCCAGGAAACTAACACAGAACCGTCATCTAAGTGTATGCTAACCACTTAGCCACTGAATGGCACGTTTTTAATGGAAACACATTTTCTGTCAATGTTGTTCTTTTCACTAAACTCAAACACTGAATTCAACATGTTTATCTTTTATGTCCATCGTGCCATAAATTCAGGGATTCAGGGAGTAAAGCAGCTAACACTGAAATACAACATTAAAGGTTTAACATGTCGTACACAGACTAACACTTGCCACAGTGTCCGAAAACACAAGTGGCCAAGGTCACTCAGCTGCAATGTGGCAAGTCAAAGTAATGGTGCCGACATAGTAAAACTGAGCAAAAAAAGGAAAACAAGACTAAAGTTGACTAAAGAGGGACAGCTACACAAACATCTTTCAAACATTGGAAGGATGAAATACTGTACATAATTTAGCTGAGTACACCTACACAATATTTCACAAGGCTCTACTTTTAAATGGGCTCACTATTGCAGGGGTCTACAACCTTTTTTTTCCCCTGAGCTAAACTGAACGTAACAAAAACATAGAAAGCCTTTGGTGAGCTGTTCAGCAAGGGGTGCAGAGCTATTGGTAGCTCCCGAGCTACATGTTGGAGACCCCTGCTCTATAGGAATATTGACAATTAACTTACTTTACTTTACTTTAATCTTTATTGAAGGGACAATGTACAGAGACATTAAGCTGAAAGAGACAGATATGCACTGCACCAGATTATAGCTAAATAGCCAGTTTCCATCCGTAGTCCCTGAACTGCAGAACTAACATGTAGAGACAGCAGTGACAGATAGCCACATTTTCACTGTGAACAATCCGAATCTTGAGAAATATTACTGTATACAATAGTGGCATCTCTGTCTCAGCTTTCATAATAAAAGATGAGATTTGTCAGATAATGACGTACAATCATGTTCAAATCACTTATTTATATGCAAAAATTACTTAACAAATCGTATCTTTGTTGATGCAACAATTGCACTTTCCTTAAGTTCAAAACGGTCTGTTATGTAGTTTGTTATGTTGTTGAACGAGTGACTGATCTGTGTGTTACGTATGAAAAAGTACACGTAGTGGATCAGGTTGTGTGTGTCAGCAAAAGTGTTGTCTTACCTGAGTCAGCATTGATCACTGTTATCAACACCACGATCCAGAGGAACACTGCTCGCTGGCCGTGGGAGGGCATCATGGCCAAACCCACAGAAGACACCGCAGCTGCCATCATCCAGGGTTGTCCAGTCAAGGCATCTCATCTATGTCTCACTGCAACTGCAGGTACTGGTCCCTTCTGTGCCTAAAACTTTCTTTTCATGTTGAACTTCAGAGAATATCTGCAACAAGATATGCAACACCTTGATCTAAGTTTGTTCATGAACTGTTAACTATGTCTCAATCAATGTTGACCCAGGGCTCAAAACATGAACGAATTCAGGCCTGTCATGACACAATTATTTATGTTGAATTTGGGAGGACATGTGAATACTTACAGCAGCTATGAGTAGTAACAATTGGCTGGCTAACTTGGGACTTTGCTATTTGGGCTTTTAAAATATGAATAAAAAAATAAAAAAATGTTGTCCTAGATTTGAATTAATGTGTACTCATTTAATTCATTAGGTATAGGCCAGTTCCTTGCGTGACAGCACAGTAATATCATGATCTATGATGGGAATAACTTGGTATGTACATGAGTAATATCATGGTAATAATAATGGTAATTATAGAAACAAACACAAGACCCATCTATTTCATGGCAACATGATTAAACACCCCTGAATCCAGGTCCAAGACTGTGAAACATAGTATTCTCTTGTTAAAATATGGAAGTTGCAAAAGGCACCCTGGGATTGCCATGCTATTTCCATGCGCGTGTGTACTGTGCTGCAAAGTGTGACGTAGTTGGACTGAAAAATAGCGGATATTAATTAAAAGGGTTTCAATATACTGTGTACCTCCTTGCCATAGCCCTGATGTAAATCTTGCTCTCAGGCTGTAGCTATTAGCCCGCATCATCGTTCCTATATGTCCAGCATCCCGTCCCGTTAACCCCCACGTGCCTCTACGGCCGCAGTAGCAGCGTCTCAGTAACGCACATGCCTGTTGGAAATGTGCGGCGGCTTTCACGCGCTATCACAACATCACCGCTTTCCGATTTGCCTTCTCATTCAGCCACAAAACAGCTACGCATGCAGGCTTACCCAAAAAAAAAGGGGGCTCCACAAACTCAATCCCTTTGTGCGGAAAACGGAGGGAGGGGGGGGGGAAAGGAATATCCGGGATTAAGCAGCATGCAGTCTAAAAAATAAAAAGTCGCCACAGAGCTCCAGCGCAACCACCTGCGAACGATCCAAGTTTTCTTCCAGCGCAGACGACTGGAGCATGACCTGGCCACTGACGTTCATCTGACACTCTTTTGGATACAGTTACCTTCTCACGTCCCGAGGATTGGGACGTGCCCGCCCCCTGACGGAGCTGATTAGTTTGCCGTCCATTAAAAGCCGCTCTGATTGGCCCTGGCTACCCTCTGTCATCACTGGTTTTCAGAAATTAGGTTGGTCCCTGCTCGGCCACGGCGTCCGCTGCTTCCAAGGCAACGTTGCATCGGACTTTTGCGCATAATGGAGGAAAAGGCCATTCGTTAATATCCGTATGCGATAAATGTATCAGCCTGCGCTCATTTACAAGGTGGCGAGGCTTTATTCCACGGTCATACCTAAACTTGGATTTATTTGTCCAGGTCTAATGGATTGTGCGTCAATGGTGCAAAAGCAAACCCGAAATTATGTGCGACAACCTACTTCTTTGCAATAAGCTGTGTTGTCTCCTGAACAAGTGAAAGTGAGGGCAAACTATGGACGTAAACTTTGGAGCGATAATCAAGTTTGAGCTAAGCTTCATGTGAGCGCACACTGCCATCTAGTGGTGCTTAGTGGTTTATGTCAGCTAAATCTTTGGTCAGTTTTCAGGACTGCACTATGTTCATTATCATGTAAAAGCCTGTTGAGCACATTTTCTCCAGCTTTACCCAAATCTAAAAGCTTTTAGACCAGACATCTGACAGCCTATGGGCCAGGGTAACGCCTCATTTGAAAGCTAAGACCTACAAAACGAATCTAAGCTTGTTTTTGTCATCACGTTTGAGTTGTTTTTGTTCGCTCCTTTCCACCTCCGACAGGCACTTAAAGCGCTTTTACATCAAGGAACCGCTCACATTCATACACCAGTGCACACAGACACTGGAGGCCGGGAGGAGTGCAGTGCATGTCTTGCCAAAGTAAAGCACATACAGACAGCATTTGCACTCACAAGAGCTTTGCATCAGTGGGGGACACTACCAACTGAGCTACTGCCACCCTGCTGTATAAGGTAGACTTACAGTGTTATTAGGCTAATGCTGCTTTATTACTGCATTTCTACAAAGCATTGCACGCTTAGTTTAGTATGAAGATTTACAATGTACGACAAGAATTACATGGCAATATAGACAACAGAAAACTGGTGCCGTGACTTAACAGTTTAATGTAAATCCAAGACAAAGTGTGATTACATTTCTACACATATACAATATGCATATGTGAGCATACAAATTCTCATTAATAACTCGATTCACCTCGGAGACCGAAAAAATGATCAAAAGTAACAGTGAATAACAAGCTATAACATAGTTCACCACAACGCGAGCCCCTTCTCACCCTAAAGTTAGTAAAGAGGACAATTCAAAATAACTATATTCTTCTATTTGACGAACTTTGCCTGTTAAACCCTCTGGTAGATTTACAATGCTATTATTAGTTTTGCCAAATGCCTAATATAAATGCACTCAATTTTTCTACAACGAAAATGAATAAGAGAAGCACACAACATCATAATGGTAACACAAGCGCGTAGTAGGAAATACTCAAATTGTTAGGTTTAATTAATCCTTCTTATGATCAATATATTCAAACATTCTATGAAGCCAGTAAAATATCCATTCTTGTAACGTACTTTCAAAGATTAGGCTAAGGAACAGAGTATACATTTAATGCTTCATTAACAAACTGAGAAAAAAAAAATATAGAGAAAATTGACGCTACACCCCAAAGTATAAGAGACACTTAACAATGAATGACAAGGAAATACTGCAGCACACGTCAGTGACCAAGAATGAGATTTTACATCAAATCACAACAATAAACACTACAAGGTGGTCAGGGTGTGATGCCCTTATAGGTCTAGGAAAACTCTTCATTGCATAATTACAATAAAAATCAAATCACATAATCTGTGTTTCCGTGCCCAGAACTATTTTAATTTATTTAATTGAATATTTTCATTCGTAATTTCTTTAGTTACATAAAGTAAAATGTATTCTCATGTTTTTGAGCTAAATTGCTTTGACTGTAAACAGAATAGATTAGACATATTTAAAATAGTAATAGTTTAAATGTTCCTAAAAACCTTTCATTTCAATTATTTCCAATTATTAATGTACACGTTGATTTATTTTTGATTTAGGCTACCACCTCATCCTGAAATGCCTCAGAGACCCAGCAAAAAAAAACAAAAAAAAAACAACAACAACTAAAAACGTTTCTACAGAGCCTTAATACAATGCCTGTGTAGTTTATGTTCCTTCTAATGTCGTACTTTGGGAGGAAGTTGTCACTACACAGAGCATTGGGTGGATAATTAGATGTAGGTGTCCTGTATAGCCAATCGATTTATCTCACAAAATTTCAAAGCAAAGTACAAATTGCTGAATTTGAAGGAAAAAAAATGAAAAAAGTTTTCTCCGCAAACTCTAAACTCTACGTTGCGTTTAGAGTTTGCGCACGGACTGCGCCGGGCACACGATCTGGCCCATGGTCTGTTATTTGGAAGGCATATATTTAACACTATGTATGGGATGGATAACGCAATACATTTGAGCAAACTACATAAGCACATTTTGGTAAATGCAAGGTCACTCGAACTACCTTAATGTTCACCATCTCGATTCCCCTTAAAACAATACACAACACATTGGTTACTCAAAGAGACAGACGAGGATATCATCGTACATATCAAGTCATATTCCACAATGCTGGAGCAATATGGGCTTTTGCAAATTTGAGTGTGACAAAGATAGTCAATATTTTAAGAAACGTTTAGTCATAACAGCAATGGTATTTCTATATTAGCCACCGCAAATGGGATTCCGCTAAAGATCAGATGTTGGTTTATTGCATCATGCATGGTCGCAAATGATTTAGATAGAAATGATCACCCACTGAAAAATATCTAAAGCCATTTTTGATGGAGCAGGTCACACAATGTAGTACATTCATTTTGTGCAGGTGACCATGAATTTAAAGGTATTGTTGGTATACTTTTGATTCTTCTTTTTTTTTTTTTTTTTTTTTTACATAACTCATTCTATACCATGGCACGCTATGTAAAAAAAGTATATATATTTTTTTAAACAATTTCGTTTCTTACAATATAGTAAAGCTACAACATCAGCAATGTCATACTGTCTGGCAAATAAAATTACAGCGATTAAATAATAATAATACAATTGAAATTGACAGGGGTTAAAATAAAATAAAAGTCGCCACAATGTACACACATAATGACCTTTTTTTCCCTCATGTCCGTTAAGAGAGAGGCAGCTCTGCAAAGATGCTGTTGTAACTCCTGACGTCTTCAAAAGCACTTGATGAGCATATACCACAGATGTGTGAAAGTTATTGCCGGTCTTGCTCTAGTGATGGGATTGCTCGTGCTCCAATGTGCTGTGGTGGAAAAAAAACCTATACTGAAATTCTTTGGTGGAACTACAGTCCGTAAATAGAAGTGTGACATACGCTTGCGCCCCTCCGTGCTGGTAGGAGAAAGGGACCAGTGAATGCTGTCACGTGTAATGACGGCAAAAAGGAAACAAATAAAACCCCTCAAAAACAGTGGAATGTTTCAGTAGTTCTTTCTCGTCAAACAGAAGAATTGTATGGAAAAAAAGAAGCGTCCCTTATGCTTGTGTGTGCTTAGGCCCCAGTGACACGGAGAGGGAAATAGTAGTTTGAACAAAGACAAAAATGTTGAACGTGTAACCAGCAAAGACTATGGGATTTTAAAAAAAAGCCATATAAACCTTACAGGCCTAATCGGGGTTAACTCCGAACTGTTTCCACAGAATACAAATCACTGTACACCGATCCCCATAGGTCGCACGACAGAAATGAGCCTGACACGTAATAAAATAGTACACACACAATAATTATTGCAACAATCTCTAAAATAAAACACAACATGTACTACAGCCATGTTCAAAATAATTCAGAATAATATTAAGTTAAAATAAACATTATATGGCATAACATGAGGGGAAGTGGGAGGGGGGGGGGGTCACCAGCAGTTCTGATGTGCCTATAAGTGTGTCATTGGCTACAAGGAAGCAACAACAACAAAGAAAATCAAAGCAGCACACAAAGCCCTAATCTACGAGTTCAGGTAATATGGCATGGTAATGTCGGCGGTGTACCTGGTTCAGAAGACAAATGGACAGTAATATTAACCCACATGCCCTCCCAGGTGTAGGCTCTCCCTTTTGTGTTCTGTTCTCTATCTATATACCAAATACTTACAACGAAATCCATGTCAGAATACACAAAAATAGTGTGCATTTAGGTACGGCAGTAGACGCTACCCACCTCAGTGTTTCTATCAACCTGCTCAGTGCCAACTTGCTACCATTTTTAGTCACCATTAAAGATAGAGAAAGCTCCGCCCCGACCTCCCGCAGTCTCTACCTAAGCTGACTCTCTCAACCGGTCCCTCCTCTCACAGTGCCTACGCGGTATCTTTCTCGAACCACCCTCTGCACTTGTCAGTCTTATTCTGATTGATCTGTTTTTGTTTTGCAGCTTGGCTATAGCTCACGGCTATGCCACTTCCTGTCAGGCCCCTTCATCCCGGACTAGCTAGTAACCCCGCTACAACCTCTAACTGTGTCTCAAACATTTGTGGCTGCAAGTGTTTTATTTCTGCTCAAATTCCCTTTACAAAATGTGTGCGCGTGCCCCAGCTACAGTGTTCATTTCAATATTTACAACTACTTCATCTATGACTTTGGTAAGTACGCCAGGCAAGTTTTTACATGCACACTCTTGACAATGAAAGACGGGGAACAGGAAAGGTCGAGCCCACACCTGGAAGAGAGCTACAAATGCCCCCAGAAGAATGTCAAACCAAGGAAACATGTCTCACTAAGTATAGCTATAGTCTAGTGGCGTCCACCACCCAAGCCGCGTAAACTGTGTGGTAATATCTGTAAGGCACTACGAGGGAACAATGGTCCAAACCTAACGACTGATAGGAGGTCTATAGAGAAGGTCGGATACGCACGCATGGCTGACAGTAGCACACACAGACAATCACATTTTTTGTACATGCCTATGTTATTAACCACTTTGTGCAATCACATTGAAAAATCAGGGAATAAGTCTATTGGTTTCAGGACAAAAAGAAAATCCCCAACATGTGCAGACTGCTACATTCTAAGACCGGGGGCCCAGCTAAGACACCTAGAACAAAAACTGAATATTTATAAAGGTGGAACATAATGGTAAAATATCTATAAATACACTAAAAAGTTTGTTGTCTTGGTTGGTTTCATATTCCCAGAAGCCTCCTCAGCTCGAGAAGGTGGAGTGGGGAAGATGCCTCTCTTCTGTTTGTTTTTCTCTCTCTCTCTCCCCACGCCATATTTGATTTGGAAATATTAAGACAGTTCAAGGCCATTGATTTTTTTTTTTTTTTCTTGGTAGAGCAGCAGGTTTCCGTATTTCACCTTGTCCCACTTCACGCCGGGGTTCCAAGATTCCAGTAAGTAACCCCTGTTCAAAAGTCCTTTCCCGAATTCAAGAGGGGAAAAATAACAGAAGATGAACGGACCGGAAAAAAAAACCTCCGCTGTTCTCCGAAGACCTGTTTCATTCTTCCCCGTAAAAATCAACGTGACGTTTCCATTCTCATAAAGCAAAGTTGTGATAAAACAAAAGCAAGGAAAAAAAAAACTGGCCCTTTCTGAAAAAACAGAATCAAAACACAAAGACCCCTCTCAAATTCTCCTCTGTCCTTTCCTTCAGAAGAGGCTGTGAATCTTTTTTGCCATTTTCTCTTTGTCATTTCATCTTCAAGTTACGGCACAGTCTCCAGAGGATTGCCTGTTCCTCTGTCTCTGTGAAATGTCTGAGGTGGTTGGGGAAGCAGCAGCAGCACTCAGTCCAGCTTTCCAGTGTCGCTCACAGCTGTGTTCCAAATCACGCTGCGGCGTTATCAATGGTATCAAGAGCTTTATTGCCAGTAAGCCGTGCCATATACAGACCTACCGGTAGTGTAGGATTATTGGAGAATGGTTCCCCAGTCATGTTGTTTCCCTTTCTATCTGAAACCTTTTCATTGTTTAAGCCTGAAAGAATCCATGATTATGTTTAGTTTAGTCCCGGTTTCTCAAAGGGCTTATTTCTCTGAGGTGGCACTTGTAAAATGTGAGGATCACTGTACTAGATCACCGCATAATAATAAATAGGAGTTCCACATTACTGTCTCTTAATTGCAAAATGGCAGTCTATGTCATAGTACCTATAAAACTGGTACCCTCTAAATATCACAGTACCTTTTCAAATGTGCAAACAAAACACAATCCCGTCTCACATGTATTGCTGGGTGGAAATAAAGCCTTGATACACAGGTGAACAACATGTGGCCGGTGAGTCATTTGGAACACAGTCGGGTGGTCTCTAGAGGTACGGGTACTGGTTGACCTTTGTGGGGCTCAGCGGGTATCCAGTGTAGACAGTGGAGGCGGGCGAGGCGCTGATGTAGGCCTGATGTGCGAACTGCGCCTGGTACTGGCTGTGGTGGAGCGTGGGCGAGGGCAGCACCCGATGGTTCATGGACACGGGGACCTGGTGGACGATGCTGGGGGGGTAGGCGCCGTGTTGGTGGACCCCGTGCCGCGGCCCGCCCTGGGACGCCACGAGATGGGCCACAGTCCCGGTGGAGCCCAGAGCGGCGGGGCCAGTGTACGTGTACAGGTGCGGCTGGCTGGACAGGTGTGCGGCGGCCAGGTGCGGGTGGACGTTCCCCGTGTGACTGGGGCTGTTGTGGTGAAATGAGTACGGGGGCTGAGGAGCGAGGGTGGGGGTGATGTACGCCTGTTGCCGCCGGTGACCTCCGTTGCGCTCCGTGATCATGTGCTGCTGCATCTGGAGTAAAAGACAAGAAACAAGAGCGCTGTGTGAGGTTTGTGTGTGTGCCAGGCCTGTTCTAAGTAATAATCACAGTTGTGTCCAGTGAAATGAAGAAATATAGAACTCTGACTTGCACATGGCCCATTTGTACAGTATGGCGAGCGTTAAGGAAATTGTGCCTCTACCATTTTCGGAAAAAAAAATGGCAAGAAAAGCTAGAAAGCAAAATCTTGAATATAACTGTGCTAATTAAGTTTTGGCGAAAAAATAGTCAAACTAGTTTTATGCACTTTAACTATCGCACTCTCCAAAGATAGAGGTCAAAAGATTTAAGCGTTCCTACATTAAGTAATAAATGTGTAATAACCATATATTGTGGGTATCTGCATGGTCAGGAAGCCGCTTGTAGTCAGCATTTAAATAGCTTCTTTACTTATTCATTTATTCACCTATCTTTATTCAGATGAACAGGCAGATAATATTGCTGATTATGATATCTCACGGCTCACAATTACGCAATGCGATTTTGTAGGGGCCAAACTAAATACTTTTTAGAAGACTGTACAGACAACATATGTTTTAGACAGCTAGACAGAGTCTCAAAGTGTAACTCTAAAGACCCCATAAACTGAGGGTATGCAGATGATATCACAGCATGGCAACAGAAGCCAAATGGGTTTGAATGAGTTATGAATGTGTCATTTTTCACACTTAGTCCAGAACGATGAGGGTTCTGTATCGAATGAAAAGTAAGGTAGAAATATCTTCTATTAGGGACAAGGTCAACTCAGAATTCAATGGATAAAAATGTCTTAAAGCTGTCACTGAAATTATTTTCTTAACCTCTTAACCCCAACCTGAACCAAGGACATTTTCTCCAGTTTGGCTTTATCCACTTCTAAAAACATCTTGGAAAAAAGCGTCAAACCGAAAACGAGGATGAAAATGCAACAAAAGAGCGACAAAAACATGACAAAAAAGTAAAGAAAACACAACAAAAAAGTAACGGGGAAAAAGCTACAAAAAAGTGACAAAAACAACAACAAAGCAGCAACTAAAGAGTGGCAAAAAACGTGTCAGTAAAGCAACCATAACACAATAAAAAAGTAACAAAAGAGCGACAAAAACATGACCAAAAAGTGACAAAAAACCTGCAAAGACACAACAAAAAAACGGCATAAAAAGAGACAAACCACGACGTGTCCAAAATAGGGCAAAACTGTGTCGAAAACGCGACAAGAAAGTTGCAATCACTTTTCTTTCAATTGAGGCATTACACTCTCCAGTCAAGATTAGATCTGGAGCAAGTCGAACTGTTGACAAAATGTTAAATGTCAATTTTAACGCCACAATTATATATCACTAGAAAGGACATAAAGCTGTAGGATTAAGACACTAGATAAGGAAAATAGTTGTGAATATTTGTTTGGATAACAGTGCTACTCCCATGGAGTTATATAGGCCCCACCAAATCTACCTCTAGTTACTATTACTCGACAGCACATTTTCCTGTCTATTTTGCACCCACTGAGTGTTTCTTGAGAGCTGATGTAACAAGTGAATTTCTCCATTGTGAGATCAACAAAGTCTTATCTTGTCTTCTTCTAGAACATGGGTCCGGCCATATTCCAGAATTGATGTGTAATCTCTCATGAAAACTGAATACATACCTGGCTGAGATTGAGGGGCTGCTGCTGGAGTGGGTGTGGTCCTGTGCGCTGCTGTCTGTAGGCTCCTCCCCCTGTGACTCCACCTTGTAAATGGTTACTACCACCCACAATCCCATTGGAATTTTTAAATTTGTACAATGAATTCTGATGGCTCATAGGTTCTGTAAAGAAAATAAAAACAATCTCACATACACTGTCTCACACAACAGAGTAGCTCAAACTCATAATGACAGTACCTGGCATGAGGCGCTCACACTCATTGGTCGAGGCCTCGTTGGTCTGAGTTTTGAGGGGCGGGATGATGATGGTGCGGGGGTTACCGTTGTTGTAGTTGTCCAGGATGGTGGTCTTGGTGTCGTACGTGTTATTGTTGTTGTTGTTTGTGGTGGTTCTGGAGTCCATGGCGTAGGGGCTGTTGTTGCTGGAACAGTCCGACTCCGGGGAATCGTGGACTGTCACACAGCTAATTACATTCTTCCTCTGCTTCGAAGACGAGCTGCAAAGACGAAGGATTTACTCAGATATTGCAGTTTTAATGTGGACATGTAGATTTACTCTTTAACGAGATTGCACATAGCATAGTCTTTGCTGTTGTCCTAATTTGCATGGTCTGCATATTGTGCTATACTATTGTGTGTGATCTAATTATATTTGGACTTAAACGAAAAGAACAATGAGCAGATATGTGCGGTTTTCCATTTACCTCTTGTTTTGCTTGTGATCTTCCTCCTCGTCCGTGTCACTGCTGATAGTGATGATGCTGACGGCAGGGCTGGGCGTGTCTGGGATGATGATGGTCTGCCGGGGTCCGTGGTGATGGTGGTCCCGGGTGGTGCTTGAGGCCTGCTCTGCTGCACTCTGCCCCCAGCCCCCTCCTCCCCCACCACAGCCCTGGGACACGGGGCAGGTGGACGTGAGCCCGTTCTGCACTACAGCACATCGGGGAGGGGTGTTTTCCTTCACTCTCTTAGAGCGCTGAGGGGACAGGACAGCCTGGGAGGATGACACTTCGTACATCGATGTGTTCCTTGGGAAGAAAAAAGAAAATAAGAAAAAGTCTAGAAGAACAGAAAATACTACAGAGATCACAAGTTCCTCAACACATATTAAAATGTCAGTGTTTGAACTGAGTAAACTGGCATCCTCAAAAACTAGAGTAAAAACTATCAATAGCTGGAGTAAATGGTTCTATTTTGTTCAGTTGTGAAATGGCCCGTGACAGAGAACTGTAATGTGTGTCCCTGGAGGGACAGATCAAGAAACCAATGACGTAAATGGCCACAACTGTGGCTGTACCTGGTAGACATCTGGTGCTGCTTGTTCTTTTTGGAAGAGGAGTTGTTATTGGTCGAGGGCTGCCTCATAACATGTGCTACCCCCACATTAAGCGTCTGGTTGGATGGGAGCGTGACATGACCAGCCAACAAGGCTGGCTGCTGCATGATGGAATTGTAATGGCTGCCATGGGGGTGGGAACTCCTGTAAAACATCAGACACTTAAGTAATCAACCAGATTCAGATGAGCAGTGCTTACTTTGTGAATTAGTAGTTTCAGGAACACTTTTAGACTAATGTGATGGATTCAGAGAACAGGCCAAAACAGTTGCCGGAACACTCTCAATAAACACTATCAAATCATCTCAAGTCTTTTGCCGGAACCTCCAAAATGGTTCCTGGATCCTTAATCCGGAAAAACTGAAAAATGGGGGAGTGCTTTCCCCCAAACGGGGGATCAAAGCTAGTGTAATTTTGTGCAACCTTGTAACCATGTATGTTTTAATAACACAGTATAAAAAGTGCATCTATCAACTTTTGTTTTCATATAAAGTTGCTACTTACTGCATGTTAAAGCCCAAATGCATTAAATCTTCAATAGAAAATTAATTCATAATAGAAATATAATGGAAATATATTTTCTATACAGGTAGCATAACTGCAACTGTGCCAGCAGGTGGCAGCAGCTAACTTCCTAACACAGGCAGATGGGGCAGATGGACACAGATGAGTGAGAGCAGAGAGGGAGGGCAGAGGAGCTGACACCAGCAGCTGTGGAGCTCTGCAGAGGAAGTGCGACACTTTCCTCATCGTCTCTGAGGAGTCCAGAGCTGCCACTGGACAGAGACAGAGAGACGGGGGAGGTGGGACTGTTGGAATACTGGGATGTGCTCGGTCTGGGTCAAACATTGACAGCCGCCGTGAATTGAGCCTCTGGGTCCCAGGTTGCCTTCCATATACACATTATGTACCTGAATCCTCCTTATCTCCAGGCAGATTGCCTTGTCCCATCCATCTTTCAATTCCTCAAGTCGTCCTTGTGACAGCTATACTTGAATGATGTCTCAACACTATATCCGTGCCCCTGAAGTGGGTCTACTCCTCTGAAAGCACCACTGTTCATGTGGGGACAGATTCACCAGCGATAAAGCCATATGTCTCCATGGACGGTTTGCATCACACTCATGTGACATCTACCTATAGGGCAGACTGAACACCCTGGACGGGCTATTCCGCTGCAAAGAACATGTGTGCTTAAAACCCATGATTGATTTAGTTGGCTTAATCCGTGCATGAGCGGAGGCCGATTCAATGGTCCTGGGAGAATGTTCAAACTTTAATGGCCGCTCTCTCAAAGTGCTAATGCAGGGAGACTGTTGTTTACCTCCAGTTGGCGAGAGGCTGAGTGCTGCCCATGGACTCGGGTATGACAGTGGCGTGCTGGACTGAGGTGTGGGTGAGCTGCTGCCACGCTGGAGGAAGGAGTATCTGCTGGGTTCCACTGGGCCAGGCCTGCTACGAGTCCAGCGAATAAGAAAAAAAAAAAAGAAAAAAAGCAGGAGAAATTCATTAGCAGGTGATGTGAAGCCTGACAGTGAAAACAATTCCTTAGCTTATTTGGTTGAAACATAACAAATGCGTGAGCGAAAGGAAGCCAGTGGACCTAGTTGGCAGATTGCTATGAAGGCTGTTGTGATATATTTGCTCAAAAAGTGCAGAACAGCTGGTGCAGAACAAAATGAACTCAGCCTGTTTCAAGGAGACATCCATCGACAAATGAGATAAGACTAGGACTTAATAAAGATGTACAGAAGCGCCTTTTCGGTGTGCGCGTCTATAAGCCGCTGTGTTTTCGCCTTGACTCAAATCAACCTTTGCACTAATTAAATCTGTATCCCATTCAAAGCGCTCAGGGAGAAGCTCTTGTTTTTGTGAAGCAGAGCTGCAAACAGAAGCTTTAGGACGCACCGTGAGTGAGGTGTGTTTTGTGTGGGTGCGAGCACACTCCCTAAGCTCCGCATGTGTGTATTAGAGGACTTGTAACCCCTAATAGTTTAATGCAGGCATATTGATTAGAGCTTTAATGTCAGGGCTAATGAATTGTTTGTTAATACCATTTGCACATCTAGTTACAAAGGCATCAGCATGTGTGGCCATGCAAAAACATAAAAAAAAAAAAAATGATGATAAAAATAAAATAAAAAGCTAATCCCGAAGAAAAGGGAGTGGAAGATATAGCGCCTTCTCCTTAAATTTCAAGATCATACTTTGAAACTTGACCCTGTAAAAAAAAGGAGATAATAATTGTTTATAGTATTTGGCTATTGATATTTTAATCAACTGTATATTTTTTTCTAATACTGCTGTCATAACTGTAAGTAAAAATGACCGAATAAAGGGTTGCATGTTTTTTTTGTCTTTCCCTTAGTTTCCATGTCAGTTACAGTTTTCTAGTTCACTCCCACAGAACGCAGTGTGTGGCTGTGAGCCTGTGGAGGCTCCAGTCTTGTGCGGTCTGGTCGTTGACGTGCTGCGGGGGGCATCTGCAGGCCAACAGCGCTGCCTCGTCTGTGCGCTCATGACACGACTCTAATGGAACTTTCTAGAGCAAGGGGATGCTCTTTACATCGCAGACCACATCCATGACCCTTTTATCAATAGGCTGAGTCTCTAATACTCATCCATCCGTCTCCTTCTCCTTCTTCTACTGTCTGCTTTATCTCCATTCCAGGCACTCGACTTGGCCTGGTGGTGTCTGCATTGTGTAAGCCGCCTGTCTGCCCTCAAATTGTAACCCAGTTAAAGGGGCAGTGTAGTCTTTTTGGGCGGCACGGTAGCGCAGCGGTTAGTGCTCTCGCTTCACAGCTAGAAGGTCCCGGTTTTGATTCCCACCTGGACGGGGCCTTTCTGTGTGGAGTTTGCATGTTCTCCCCGTGTCTGCGTTAGGTTTCCTCTGGTTTCCCCTACCACCAATAACATGTACAATAGGCCAGGATGAATGATGTGTGTGTGAATGCATGATGGTGGTCAGAGGGACCGTTGGCGCAGATGTGTGCAGTCGGGACAGCGCTTCTGTCAGTCTCCCCCAGGGGAAACTGAAGCTACTAACATAGCTTATCATTACAGAGTATGGAGTGAATGTAAAATGCTCTCATGTAAAGCGGTTTGTGACCATGTCTGTGAAAGGCGCTATATAAATAAAGATCTTCTTCTTCTTTTTCTTCCTCCAGGCCCACCATTGCTATCAGTTGGCCTCGCCGCCCCCCATTCTCTCCGGGCAAAAAAACCTCTTTGTCACCTAGTGGCTATGAAAAAGCAAGAGCTCTCACTCGACAATTGTTTCCACATTTTCTGCATTCCTGCGCTGGATAAAGGCCTTGCTAGTCCCCCCCCCTCTCTTGTTTTGACCCTCTCCCCCCAGGCTGGACTCATTGCTTGGGTCTGTACTGGGCAATAGGTGTGTGAATGACAGAGAACAGAGATTGAGTGGAGGCACAGGTGGGGAGGAGGCAACAGAGCCAAACAAGTACTTAAGCAAGCTCGAAGCGCAGACCTCCCACAGTGGAGGAATAAACATGAAGAAACACACACTCCTTGCATACCCTGTTATTAGCTGTGCCGCTCACTGCCCTATGTAAACCATCTGCTTACGCTAACTAATGCCGGCCTTTGTTTAACATGTGCACGGACAGGGCTTGCAGCGCACACCTGCAGAGACCGCTATTTACAACAACAAGCCTTATTTACACACTAATAATAATGCATCAGTTTTATATAGCGCTTTTCTGGACACTCAAAGACGCTTTACATTGCACTATTCATTCACTCCATACTTGGTGGTGGTAAGCTACTATTGTAGCCACAGCTGGGGAGTTACACTGCGCTGATTGATATGGGCAATGCACACAATATTACAATAATGTACAATGTGACAGGAAGGCTACCATTTAAAATGTTACGTGTTGTGTGAAGTAAACCCAAGGAAACAGACATCTCACAGATTATACCATAAATCATTAGATACGCAAAACGTTCAGCAATTATAAGGAAGAAGAAGAACTTGCACAGACTTGTTTAACAGCTGTCACTTAGCTTGAGAGGATACACCAGTATTTGGGTGAATTTACAGTATTATTATATTTATTAAATTGAGAAAGAAGAAAAATGAACAACTTAAAGAAGAATACAGTTACTAATACAATAATAATAATAGTTGATTCTTGAATAGTGTGCGTGTGTGTGTTTTTACAACATTCCTTAACTTTAAGGGATTGGACAAAGATCTTACAACCACATGTTTGTCAAAAATGCCCATTTGTACGCACTTGATTTTTATCTTTTACGTCTAAGGTTGAATTTGGTAATTTTGTCGGTCATGCTGTACCTCATCTGCTTTCCCCCTGACCTCTTAGCATCCTCTGAGGCCTGTAATTTGGAGCGCCTGACTTGTGCACAGCCCTAGAGCTAATCACCATTTGGTATCTGACAGATTAAGCCGGCGTCGAAACAAAAGACACACATTCGCGCACACACCTTTACCCACAGTGCTTCACGGCTCCTCCGCTCGCCTGCCTACTGCATGATTAAGTAGAGATAAGGGAACGCTTCAAAACTCCCTAGATTCTGTGGGATATTTAAAGCCTTCATGGAAATTTCCATAGGGAAGGAGGTGACAGAGGGAGTCTGTAATCTGCGCGTCTGAGGA
Organism: Proterorhinus semilunaris; assembly: GCA_021464625.1. Lineage (NCBI taxonomy): Eukaryota > Metazoa > Chordata > Actinopteri > Gobiiformes > Gobiidae > Proterorhinus > Proterorhinus semilunaris. The sequence goes on along the minus strand of CM038356.1, from coordinate 13,785,736 downwards.
GGAGAGTGGCGCTCACTCAGCCCATATTACTTACAAGATCTGTACATTGGTGGCAAAGACTTGAAGTGGTCCCTATGACTCCACGAGTAAAAGCTACGTCACAGTCAAGTCTAAACCAAGTAATAACAACAACAAAAAGTTAAGCTAAGTCAAAGAAATAACCTATACAAATAACAGAAGCCATTGAACGTGACTTATGATTGCTCTCTATTTACTATCTTGTACAGCTACTAACATATTCTTGAGATAACACTGAATTTATAATACATTTACATAATATTCAGCAGTAAAAAATATTCCGCTTTTTGTGTGCATCCCGCCCGGAGACATAAGGAGGAGGGGTGAGACAGAACCAGGATGTAATGCACATGAGAGCTCAGCCCGTATGCACTCAGGATACAACAGCTGCCAGTGAGGGCAAGGTCACCAACGCCGAGCGATTTCCAGCATCCGTCGATAGAGGCTATTCTCGGTAAAGCTCGCGGAGAGGAACCTTACTTTGAGCGTATTTTTGTTTTGACTGCCATCGTCGACGCCGTCACTTTTGTCCTACCTGTGTGAGGAGGCCAGGCTGGATCTGGAGAGGCTGTGCACCGGGGGCCTGCGTCACTATGGGAACAGCGTTCTCCATCCGCACCGAGTAACTGGTGTGCTTGGAGGGGGACGCCTGCAACCCTGGATGTGTAAATAAAAGCACAGGCGCAGAGATAATGTCAACAGCAATGGCCTCAACATCTGTCACTCTCACGAGGCGGCGGCGCTTTGTGCAGAATTAAGAGCTAAAGGTCTGACCGAGTAATGTACGTACTTGTCCAAATATATTTACTCATCAGACCAGCGTTCAAATATAGCAATATAGTAGTCATGGTAATAGTATAAAAACAGACCTGAACAGATTTGCTTAGCATGTTAAACTGGAGTTGCACGCAAGCAGAATGCCTTAAAGCTCTTTGGCCTTTAGATTAAAAAGGCACAAAAGATGAAACGCAGATAGAATTAATGAATGATCATTTTTCATCAACATTTTGCTTCCAGGGCTTTAGTTCTGCTGCATTCACATGGTGAGGCATATTTTCAATAATGATTGTCCCCACTATGTTGAGGTTGGTAATAAAAACTCTATTGTAAACTTATTTTGGTCCAGTTTGGGATTAGTAAAGACACAACAGCCTGACTGGGGGGGGGGGGGGGGGGGGATTTTGGGCGGCCAACTGAGAGATTTTAATAACATTCTTTCAACAGGGACATGTCATTGATTAAAATTCCTCTTTATTTTGGCACAGGGTTAAAATGAATTTGATCTTCAAGTGCGCAAAGGTTTTTATGTTTAACACCAGGAAAGTGGCAGTTTTAAGTAGAAACTTTTTTTTTTGTTCATCGCCATTAGACACATAGGAACAGAGAGTTTCATTCTAGATCATTTTGTTTCTAGTCCCACTTGTTACTGTATGTTCTAGTGAATGGCACTTCAAGGTATTTTCCACTCATGGTTCTATTAATTCTTTGCAAAAACAATTTCTCCAGTTCGGCTTTACCCAGATCTAAAATGTTCTCGATGCCTATAGGCCAGTGTAGCACCTCATTTGAAAGCTAAGACCTGCATAACTGATGCTAACTTTTTTTGCTAACAACATTTTTATCAAATAGTTTTTGTCGCTTTTTTTTAATCATCTTTTTTGTTGTGTTTTTTATATTGCTTTTTCATCACTCTTAAGGCGTGTTTTCGTCGCTCTTTTGCCACTTTTTAGTTGCGATTCCACCCTCGTTTCCGTCTCTATTCTGTTGCTATTTGACACTTTTTTTCCAAGAAGCTTTTAGAGTTGGGTGAAGCTGAACCGGAGAAAGTGTGCTTGGCTCAGGTGGGGGTGAAGAGGTTAAAGAGAACAAATTGAGGACGATTGTTGAATCAAAACAAAGCAAAACAAAACGAAAAACAAGTGATTCCAGTTCGGAAGAGTGCCTTGTGTCTCTCCCTTCTCAGTGCGGACACTGTCGTCGGGTGCATGCATGTGGCGTTGTCTGTACCTTGGAAGGCAGGTGGGCAGACGATGAGCGCCTGCTGAAAGGGGTCAGGCCGCGCGGCGCAGAGCGGAGGGGCGGCCGACTGCAGGGGCATGCTCCTCTGGGCCACAGCCGCCATGGACGCCGCGGAGGGCTGGTAGAGTGCAGATTGGTAGTTTAGTATGGAGACATCGGGACTGGCAAAGGTAAGGGTGGCATTGTTGGTGGAGGAGGGAGCCTAAAGGAATGACGGAACCAAAATCAAATAAAAATCATAAGGGTGCCAGCATGATAAGGGAAATGGAGAGAGAATAAAACACACACACACACGCGCACACACACACACACACACAGTGGTTCAAAGAAAATGGGTTGTAATGATAATCTGCCTCTGATGAAAGCTGATGGCAGAATTAAGGCGACTGATTCAAATCCGAAATATGCAGATTGTTGATTTAATTAGAGAACTGGGAGGATGAGGAGGGGGTTGCAATCATGTTCAAATCCCACTATAATGATGTGTCAATGTGGAAAATGCCACCGAGGACCCACAAGGAGGCCTATTTTCCCGCAGTAAAATAACACACTTCTGTGGACATGACCGCACATTACAGGCTTTAAGTGTCTAATTTTGCGGTAACAAACCACTCTCAAATTTCTCTCACTTCATTTTACGCTTAACTGATGAATGCCGAATTCAGTAGGAGATTTCTGAGGAGCTGGTCTAAATGAAAATGTTCACGGATCATTACAAGTGAAAATAACAAGCATTTTGACATTTCATGCACTGATTTAGTATTTCACCAGCGAATCGATACGGCTGACAGGAGTAATATTTCACGGGGGTTGTATAATTATGTAAGCTTAGGTAACTCCGGCTTGCTTTGACCATTAATAAGACATGCGGATGGCTGCCTGGGAACATCCGAGATACAAACAAATGCTTTTAGGAGATGGTGTTTGCTCAGCGTCTAAGCGCTATTTGCACCGTGACACTGTCTATTTTTGGTTTTCTTTCATTAAGCTATGGAAGGATAGAGACGCAAAAAAACAACAACACGGAAAGCACTTTCATTTTTCATTTGCTCTCTTTAGTGGGTTCGATGAGCATCAAGGGAGGGAACATAATCAATATAGGGCTGTAGCATTCATCATAAACCAGCATGGAAGCAACAAAATACACGGTGCATCCCAGCTTTGCAAATGAATGAAGGAATAAATCTCAATCTTAAATCTGTCTTGTTAGCGAGCAGAAATGACGGGCTGAAGGAATGTTAATCCATTTAAACCTCGGCAAAATTTGTGTTTTGTTGCATGTTACACAGTAGGAAGCCCATTCAATGCCGTGAGGGATAAAGATGTTGACTAAATGGAAAACGGTGATACATATGGTGAAAGTCATCAGTTTTCAAAATGACCACTACCTGCACCCTAACTCAGGTTCAAAACCAGGGAAAATGTGAGGGCTGAAGGGCTGGGGAAGCGCCGTAGAATAGTGGCAAGAGATGGAGGTCATGGCGTTATACTGCGTTATAAAGGGATTCTTAAGGCCTGAAAGCTCCCAGAATGCAAGGCAAGCAGGAAGTGAGCCTTGTCATGTGTGCAATCAGCACTTTGTGACAATCCCACAGGACCTGGGGCCAAGACAGAGCAGCAGACAGACACACATATGTACGTGTGGCCAGGAAGCCAGACGCCTGTGAGCAGGGGAGATGTGACTGGAGACACACAAAGAGACATTTATGCCCAATGAATGCAACAGTTTTCCAAAACAAAACAGCTGGGTGTCAATACACTATCATTTTCCCCTTTGATGGAATCGCAGAGTATAGTCGTCACATTAGACGTGTACACATACATTTCTTTTGTGACTTTTATTGTTTACTGTATCAGATCTCTTATAGAAATAATGTATCTTCTTGACAAGGTATGCCACTTTATAGACATACTTTAAGTATGGTTAAGGACGATGACAAGTGCCAACAGTTTAAACTATCTAAAGGTTCTAAAGGTTTACACAGCAATGCTATTTTTGCTGTGCAGAAGTGGATATGTTAATGTGTTCCACTCAAACCACTGAATGGAAAAACAGGATATGTCTCAAAGAGAATACAAATTTACTGTGAATGAAAATGATTGTGACAATGCTAAACCAGTAACTTCCCCTGAAGCCCTTTAGTGGCTTTGACTCCCTGGAATTCTTTTCCTGTCTTAAAAGGAAATGGTCAGCAAGAACAGACAGCTCTTCGGTATTTGACACTCTCTTTGTATATACCTTGTTTCAGCAGCCTACAGGCACGAGTCATTGTTCAATGCAAACACTGCTGCATCTTTAAGCACAGCATTATGGGCTCTGTCCTCAGCCAATCAGAAGGCTTGTCACAACCAAAAACACAAATTATCTAAGAGGACTCTGAAGTGTTTTTGTTTCTCTTAAAAGACTACGGTATGTGTCATCTGCAATTTTAGACATTGGTAATGCATTACAGTTAGGTAGATTTTTTTCTGGTTCAATGTCGGTTATTTTTTAGGCCAGGTTAAGTCCTGATTTGATCTTGATCTAGGTCTGGTGGTATTGGGAAGGTTTAGGCAATAATGCTATCAAGTCTGCATGGGTAGCCTTGTAAAATGTGTTTATTTGAGCGTACCTGGCTGTGCACAGTGTTTAGCTGGTTGTTGAATGTCATGGTGAGGTTGGTGGAGGTGCTGGGCGCCACGTGGGTGATGAACGGAGTCTTGCTCTGGTTGACTGTGTCGTACATGTTGACGCGACGCTTACAGATCTCCATGTTTTGGAAGCAGGACTTGACACTGCACAGAGGGCAAAGAGACAGAAAGCCTTAGCCTTTTTTAGCTCAGCGTAAAACATGACTGAAGAGTGCTGATTGGGCTCATACTGTGTGCTGTGCGGGAAGTCGAGGAGATGGGACATGGTAACAAAAGGATGGTTGAGTGTTTCAATAGGCGTGATTCTCTTGTCGGCGTCAATGGTGAGCATTTTGGTCAACAAGTCGATGAACTCCCTCCTGTCGGCTTTCTCTGCGAGCATGTCGCTGCCTTCAAGGTCTGACGACATGTTTACCTGCAACAAAATGTGAAGGACTTTTTAGCACACAAAAACACTCACAACTCAATCTTTATACATTTGACAGCTCATCCCCATATTCCTGTGTCACTGAACTTATTACCTTGCTCCCTTAGTGACATTAAAAACATTGGTATTCAGAACTCCGCTTGAAATATTTCCCCGGTGCCGTCGCAGAGATTTTTATCTATGCTTGAGATGTGAAAACAAACCAGCCAATAAATGCTGCCATTGGCAAGTTGTACAAAGGAAGCATTTTCCTGTGCACTTCTGAAAGAGCTGACAAGTTAACCTAAATGAATTTGAAGACAGGCTCGAGGAAACAGCCTTGGAAAAAACACAAAATAACAGCACAGCTAAGGTTATGGGTGTATGCAAAACAAAAATAGGCTTCCGGAAATGAATAGAAAAGGAAGGAGGCTACATTTAAGACTGTGCCGGCTATTAAGGCCGTCATGTCATGGTGAGGAATGAAGGAAGTCGGACAAGGTCATGATTTAGCCAGTCTGCTTCTTTTTTTCCTTTTTTTTTTTGGCGGGGGGGTGTAACAGGCAGATTGCGAGGCAGAGAGTGAGAAGGGACAAGGGACGGTGCCACAGACAGCCTGCCCTTGTTTATTGTGACTGTCATGACCAGGGAGCGGGCCTGTTTTTCATAAAGACGCAGCGCTTATCTGTAGGCCTGCTCCAGGGGCTATCAGATGTGCTGCCAGTCAACACGCCCGAATCTGATTCAATTCGCGTTCTCTATGCAGGTTGTGCGGCTCTCTGCTTGCCATCTCCGCCGACTGTGATAAAAAGAATAATCTGCAGGAAGAGGTGAGAAATAATCATGCTGTCCTCTGGCTGGCGGAGGAACTGACTTTGGGAAATGGAGACAGCTCGGCTCGCACACGCGTAAACCGGGCTGGTCCAATTGTCCCAGTTCTAGTTAAATATGACACAATGGGCAGCAATTATGAATTTAGGAATGTAATTGGACCTGGATGGAATAGCTAGGCTTGCATTATTTCTGTTCTATTAGGTAATGTTATCTATCACAATTTTACTGCACTTTCTGGGGTATATTCATTGATAAAAACAAACCCCAGTGTTATTACTTTCCCAGGCACTATAGTGCGGTCGCTCACTGCTCCTGACTTTAACGCACTGGTTTGAAGGATGAGTCAAATACAGATCAAATTCCCTACAGGGACAATAAATTATAGAAACACAAAAACAAAACACATCCTTTTTTTCCCCCCAGTGCATGAAAAATCGCAGAACTCGGCTTGATTAATTTCACAAGTAGATAAAAAAAAGATGTGTTTACCGAATTAGAGAATTACAGGGAAAAATGCAAATGTTCCTCGGCTAATAATATGGTCAGTCCGTCACGTCTTGCATGTAAACTGCTGTTTATAGCTGCACATCTGTGTTGTGAGGAGTGCTCACATGCCACAGCGGAGAGGGGGCAGGAGCGGCAGATGTCGAGCAGTGGGACAGATCGGCCCCTGCCTCGGGAAATGCCGAAACTAGCCGCGGCAGGATGCAAGGGGACAAAGCCCTGCCGATAAAACACACTTCGCAATTCAAGCAACAGTGGGTGAAAGGAGTATAAAGGAGTGTATATAAAGCTGAACTCAATAATTCGCTTTTCCTTTTCCTCTTGGCAAGCCTTGCACTCCACACACGTTTTTTTCATGTCAAAGTGAATGTGTTTTCTCAGCTTTTCGGACCTTACGAGAGATTACAGTACTATGCATGTTTTCTCTAGTCTAAATTAGATCCACTTGCGCCTAAATCTGCTTTTTTGACTGGAATGCCTCTTCATTATCTGTTGCTGGCAGCCGATATTTTCCAAGGCCTTCAAGCTGGATCATCCATTATACACGCACAGGCAGATGTCCACAATGCTGACTTGTTTATATGATCTGGATGGATAGTGGGGCAATAAATAGGCAGTTCTTCCGTGCATTGAGCTGCAGTATCCTGCCATGTCTTCCATAGTGAGCGAGGTACGCAGGCTGTGGATTTGGACGTGTGGGAGATAGAGATGATCCAGGGGATATCATAGCAGTGCAGGTTGTTTCGTTAACTCTTGGTGTCTTGGTGTGTGTGTGTGTGTGCGTGTGTGCGCTAGATTCAACAAACCTGCGCAGCGATAGCATCATGTTCTATCAGACAACATGTATTACAGGCGTGACAGAGCACCAGCACGAAACCGGATGCTTGTAATTATCGTCATCACTAAATATGTGTGGTGCATGCTATGGGCTGGGTGGCCATATTCAAAAAGATTACCGTTGTACCCGTTATCTCTCTCGTAGGTATCAGGGGCAACATCAGAGAACATGATGTCAGCAGGCAGAGATGGGAAGGCCAAGGGAAAATAACTTCTCCATCGCTTCCTTGCAATCCCATATGCGCCAGTATTTGGTGTGCAAGACTAGGAGTCTCAGGTATCAGGTTACCGTAGGACATGTCCTATCCAAATGTCATGGGTGCATGGGAACTGACCATTATGCAAAGGTTTACGTCCTACTGTGCCACTAGAGACATTGTGGAAATCATAAATAAGTTACAATTTCTACTTTGTGAAATAAACAAAAGTAAATATGATCCCGCGTTCTAACTGGCCCGATGGTATCATTGAATAAAGATATGTCCTTTATGTGCTAACACCTATGCTAGTTCAGAACAGACACCCTCCCCCCTCGTAGTTAATCAATCTGAGAGGACATATGTCAGAAGAAAAACAATTCGCAACAATTAGTTTATTATCTTACTATATAAAAAAAGTATTAAAGCAACTAAGTAACTCATGCCCCTAGAGGCCATAAGCGCCACTGCAGGCGTTGTAGCATGTGGCCTTTTAATTAATTAATTGTCCGTGAGAGTAAATACTACGCTGACAGAAAAGACAAAGGGAGAGATGGATATTTTACATTGTGCCACAACCCAGTTACATGATGGAGATAATTTTTGTCACTCGAACTTGATTGTAATTACTGCTAAAATGGCGCTAGCCCACAGTTAGCTTTGCCCATTAGCCTGTTAGCATCTTGATTTCATTAGTGTGTGTTGCGCCTCCGGGTCGGAGCAGGGAAAGGTGCAAGCATGGTTTTCTGGCCAGAGACACCAGGGGGAGATGAAAGACCCCCCAATCATCCCATCAACAATTGGGAAAGGATTTATAAAGGCAAATACGTTTCTTAGTACTGCTTTAAGATTTATTGTCTTTTCACACAAATCTGTTTGCACCAGATATGCTGTAAACATTTATGAAACCAGAAACATTTGATGCTTTTGTATGCCTTTATAAGCTGTGTGTCCAGAAAACTTGCATAACTTCCATTGTTTTTTTAAGGAAAAAGAAAAAAACAGCTCTAGCTTGTCACCTGCTGTATGCGCAGTGCAAAGCTAAGTGCAAAACTGGTCCGGACACCGTCTCTTTGGCTGCGCCGTCAGCGGGAAGTGCTTTTTCTACCCGCATGACCTAAGCATGCAAGAGAGACATGTTCTGCAGATGGATAAAATGTCCAAGTCGGAAAAAACAATACAGATCTAATATGTTAACCAGCCTTGCCATATGTTACGCTCAACTTGCCTGTCGGTAACTTATTAGGAGAGATGAAGAGCAGAGGTAGTTTTTTTCCTCAGCAGCTGCTTTCATTTTGCTGGGTAAAATTCTATATGGCAGCACTGCGCCTTAGCATCTGGATATCAGGGCCTTGGCAGCATAAATATTTTAACAGATTTCAAATATTTGATAGCTAATTCGCGGGATGTGATGGCGCACACCGGCCTGGGACTTGGAGAGACAGGCAGATGCAAGAGTTGCAAAAGACGGGGCAAATAACACACATTGATAGGTCCGCAGTGCTTTGTGGACGTAGTCGTATACACAGTACCTGGGCCATATCATCCAAGCAGTTGAAGATGTACTTGCGGGCCTCCTTGGATTTGATCCCCGTCTCGCCCTCGTGGTCCTCTGGAGTCTACAGGAGAGACAAGAAGCAGATGTTACGCTCAAATCCCATCACACTTTCCCCTCTGGAAAGGCCCTATTTACATTGGGCTCATTATATCGTCTTGCTGTTGATGTGCAGCAGGACTCGGCTTGCCCTCTGAGGAACCCTGGGGTGGCGCACAAACATCCATCTAACAGCCAGGGAGACTGCGTGTCGAGGCCAACCTTACCGCACTGCATATTCGGCTAATAGTCAGCCACTATGTCCCATCCCCCGCATGCTTATGTTTATATACTATGTCAACTTTAATATAGAGTGAAACAAACTCTGTCGGCTTCTTATGTAGGGTTTTGAAAAACATTTTAATTGCAATGGATATGGGACATGAACATACAGTATATGGAGCCTAATAAACTGTGGATTATTCTACAAAATAAAATAAAAAATATGTTGAAGCTGTGATGAACATAAAGTACATCCAAACTGCCTTTCAGTCTACAAAGTTAAATGGCGAATACAGAATACAACCATAAAACATTTAGAGACCATTTCAGGACGAGCCTGTGTTTCTGCTAGTCTGGAAATAGGCAATTCCAAAATGTAAGATACTAAAAGATGGGGCAGACGTACTTATTGAGTGGCCTATATATCCAGTCAGTCGAAAGGGGGTTATAACTGAGAGGATTTTTATCAGGTTTGGCTTCCATTTTCCAAATCTGCTCACACAAATCCATTTTGCTCTTTTTAGCCTTCCACTTTGTTTGGGGCGAGCACCAGGGTCAGTGTTGTGAGAGCATCTTCCTGGCAGGCGTTCCACGGTGGTGCGCTGACCGTAGCCTCTATATGTTATGTTATTATGACTAACCTTTAATCTCCACAGCGGATACGTGGACTCGGACTCTCTGTTGAAGAACCTGGTTGTCTTCGTCCCGGCACTTAGCAAGTACTCCGCAGGCAGGCCTTGTGTCTGTGAGATGTACCGAATCTGCAGAAGATTAACACCATTTGAAAGCGAACTGTATCCGGGATGAAGGATGATAAGTCCGAAATATGAAGCTGACTGTCAGTAGTTAGTTGTACATATCATTCACATATTTAACACATATTTCTTTTTAATATTTTTTGCCCAGTAAATCAAAACAGAAAAAAAAAAGAAGAAATAAACAAGGACAAATTTAATACTAAACACTACAAAGGGCTACATTCCAGTCTCTTCCACCAAATTGTCAATGTACTGTCACTCTAAAATAATGAATGATGGGGCCACAAATTTGATTCATCTTAAAGTTTTTTCTAATGTAATGTTGTCGAGTGTTCTGAATCATATAGCCTGGTCTGTTGATGTCCATGAAATTGCAAATTTAGTACACTTGGTTCAAATAGCATTATTGCCAATTCTACTTCATGTAAAAGACGTGCAGAAAATCTGAATTGTGTCAAACCATTGATGCGAGTAGTTAACACTACAGAGCTCTTTGGGCAATAGTATTCTCACACGTCTTTAGTGATAACTTCTCCTCACGGTTTTCTAGATAAAATATGGCACTGATAGATAAAAAAAAAAACCTGACCTCCGCTTAAGACTTTGAGATTGATTTTAGACTTGCAAATGTGACACCGTCAAGTTTAAAGACATTCATAAGATGGAAAACTCAGGCAAGCTTGTTCATTGATTGAGTGCGACTTGCTCAAGGTTTTCCCACTGCGCCCTGTGTGAGTGATAGAGAGAGGGGAATGTCCTGCTCTAGAGCACAGGGGCTATACGCTAATTGGACGAGTGGCTGTGTGGCATCTGTTGAGATAAACAGAGAGGCTGTGCAGGAATCATCGGGGGCTGTCAGGGGGTTTGGAGGAACAGCCCACCCTCCTCCAAAGCACTCCCAAGCACACGCTCATAGGAAAGAGGCTAACAAAAGGTAGCATCAACTTAGCTTCGTGGTGGTTGGAGCTTACGGCACCGCCACGAATCAGAAAACATCCCCGAAGTGAAAAAGAAGGGATTAAATCTAACGTGGCCAAAAGTAAAATCATTCATTTGGAGAAAGTTTAATATTTGTTTATATCTTTATGTATCTATTTTCAAATAAGAAAGGATCATTTAAGAGCAAGTTTCTCAACAGGTGAATAGGGACGCAAACTTGAGTGGCCGATCTTCTTCTACTACTTCTTCCTCATCTTCTTCCTCTTCTTCTCCTTCCTCTCCTTCCTCCTCCTCTTCCCCTTCTTCCTCCTCCATCTCCTCCTCCTCTTCTTCTTCTTCTTCCTCCTCCTCTTTCACTTTTGTCTCCTCCTCTTCCCCTTCTTCCTCCTCCTCTTCCTCTCCTTCTCCTCCTTCCTCTTCTTCCTCCTCCTCTTCCTCTCCTCCTCTTCTTCTTCTTCTTCTTCGTCCCCTTCTTCCTCCTCCTCTTCCTCTCATTCTCCTCCTCTTCTTCCTCTTCCTCTCCTTCTCCTCCTCTTCCTATTCTTCAACCTTCTCCTCCGCTTCTTCTTCCTCCTCCTCTTCCACTTTGTCTCCTTCTCCTCCTCTTCCCCTTCTTCCTCCTCCTCTTCCTCTGCTTCTCCGCCTCTTCTTCCCCTTCTTCTTCCCCCTCTTCCTCTCCTTCTCTTCCTCTGCCTCTTATTCCTCCTCCTCTTCCTCTTATTCCTCCTCCTCTTCTCCTTCTCCTTCTCCTTCTTCTTCTTCTTCTTCTTCATTTTGATATCCAATATACCAAAATAGGGCTGAACAGGAAATTGTTTATATCTTGAGTTGAAATAATTTGTTTGTGTTGCAGCTTTTGGTTCTTTATAGATATTGTATATTTCAGCGGGACTGCACTAGCCCACCCGACACTGTGTGTTTTACGGAATTGCTTTGGAAAATATGAATAGTGATGATAAACCTCTGTTCTCATAAACTGGTTACATGATGGGATGAACCCCTCACACATACCATTATATCAAAGGAATCGATTGCAGCCAAAACAAACACGTGTGACCCAGTTGAGTAACTTGATGCCTGATGATGTTTTACCTGATCGTACTCCGATGCCCCGGGGTAAAGGGGCCATCCCAAGAAGAGCTCCGCGATCACACAGCCCAGGGACCACATGTCGATGGCCTCACAGAACGGCAGGCCCAGGATGATCTCCGGAGCCCTGCAAAAGATAAACAACATACTTAGAAACACATCACACAAAGACCAGCCACGACCTCTTCTTTTATCTTCTTTTATCTGGTGTAAAAAACCTTGCATTTAGAAAACCTTTTTCACTTTGCTTTTCAATTCACAAGTGCTGCCTGTAATAGCACGCTGGGGTCAGATGGAGGACTTATTTACACTGCGGTAGTAGGAGTAAGCTGGAGAGCATCCACAAATCCTAGCAACGTTTTTTAAAAAGCCAATATGATTTAATTAGACGGCATGCACACGCTCACTACTCGCACCGAACAAATTCTAATCGACAGAGACAATTTAATTAGTCTTTTAGTCTGAAGGTTATCAAGCAATGTATCACTTATAGTAGCCCGCCAAAGCTGGGAATTTATTTCCACATGAATGGTTTGACTTCAATTGCGTGCACAGTCAAACAATTATGAAAGGAGAAATTGGCAAACACTCTCTTAAAACAACATTCGTGAAAGTGATGGCTATTCCGAGTTCTTTATTTATATTCCCGGCTTCCTTACCCGATCACCTGCCTGCCGCTGTCAGCAAATCATAGCTTTCCATAAATTAGTAACAGTTTGTCAGCATGATCCTAATATGGATTTCTTTAATGCTAGAAACAGCACAACAAACACCACGGCACAATGGATATCTCAAAATAAGCAAACAATTTGTACATAAACATAACTGTGTAGATATTGTCACGAAAACATAGATATACCAATAGGAGGTTATTGTTGCCTCAGACTGGATATTGAGGTCTCAGGGGCCACCATGGAAAAGATAACAAGCTCCAGCAAGAGTATCTTCGGACTTGTACTAGCCAGCAATACGAATAGCATTTCATAACACAATAGATGCGGAGGCCCATCGAACCACTTCAGTGTGTAAGACAGACGGCTCTTTGGATGCAAAAAGCAGAATTGTCTGTCCGCAGGGGAACAACATTTCCACATAATGCAAAGAAATATGAAGAGTAGCACTTGGCTTTAGTCAGAACATGCGCCTCAGCCTTTGTTTTATCAATGGTAGGTGGCAGTATTACTCTATCACTATAATGCCTGTGGCCGGGAAAGTAAGTATTACAAACTTGAGCTTATCTGATTTTATGGGGACTTTTATGATGCCATGACTGCTGTAAAAGTAAAAGAAAGTCTCCCCGTCAAAGCCCATTGTGCAGATGAAAGCCACAGGAAGTCCTTTAATCGAACCACCGCGGCTCCAGAGGACATGGTACAGACCAACTACAGGACCTCAGGGTCTCTCCTCCTGCGCCCGGAGGCAGGACTAAGTCAGTCCCATTATTAACATGAAATATAGAGGGACAAATTGTATATAACAGTATTATGTGCAATAGTTTACTGTTTTGTGTAAGCTCGCAGTTTTCCATGCTGTGTGTTGAGGACATTATGCCTCGCTCCTCAAGAGGCTTAATCCGCAACTAATGATTAGGCTATTGAACAAGTTAAGAGCAGCTTTTCAGTATAAAGAAGGGTGGTATCAACCCCCTCTAGGTTGGTATAGACTGGTAATAAGCCCGAAGAATGCTACAGATGACAGATTAGGATCCTTTGTTGATCTTGTGTTTGTGTGATAATGTTTTGGGAGAAGAAGACTGCCGGGTGACCACTTTGCCCTTTGCCTGTGACTGTGGGATTTGCTGATGTTTATGCAACGCTTAGCTCTATTTCTGCAAAAAAGCTTTCTGGGTTATGGTCCACTGCTCTACATAGACGTTTGAAGCAAAAGAAAAGGAACAAGTGAAGAAGGAAGAGGGAGACACATTTGTTGCATATGATATAAAACCACAAATGCAAATATTTCCAAGAGCACCAGTCTTTGCAAAGCGCCCAAAGCTGCTGCTGATGCAGGCCTTTCACTGCAAATGACAAACTTTTCCAACTCATTTCCCATGAAGCGCTAAAACAAGACGCTCTAAAAGAATATCTGAACTGTGAGATAAATATAGCATTTAAGCAGCGGGGTGTTTAACTCTAATGTTCTTTTGGTATCAGCTATAATTATGAGACAAAACAGATTAAAATAAGAACAACATGGCTGTATAAAGCACAGTTTGAATCCTTGGAAACAGCATCTGAGCGTGGTGCATTCGGCTGACACTGCCAATTTATCAGGCTTTAAGCTGCGCCCCACCTCGCTCATCTCCAGCTGGCCTGCTGTCGGCGGCCGGGCTGTCGGGGGTGGAGCACAGACTACATGTCATATACAGTACAGTGCAGACTGTGTGCAGACAAACCACACAGCATTACCACTGGCTCTTTCATTGCAGCTCAATAGGGCCTGTTACGTGAGAGGCCACAGTGTTCAGGGGAGGGCCTCCGACAGCACTGGGGCTCCATAGAAACACAGAAGGACATTGGGCCAGAGAAGTGTGTGTGAGCTGACATCCTCCCAGCTGGCCCGGGCCGTGATGAGCCTCGGTGTCCTTTGGGAGACAGAGATGGCACCACTCATGAATGGAGCCTTTCTTCTGCTGCCCCAACCTACTCTTTCAATCCACTGTGTCTGGGTGATATGGCAAAACAATATTATCATCACAGCATACTGATGCTGACTTTTATTATTAAGGCATGGCAAAATAAAGCAATCCCCGAACATGCGTCTACCACCATCCGCCATGTTATCTTGGCATGGCAGCTGAAGTTATTTAAATGCACACACAGTAAACTAAAACGCAATCCTTAAAAAGTGTATTTGGTAAGGAAACAATCATTCAAAGAAGAGCTTAGAATTCAAAAGGTTTAGTGAATATGTTGCAAAACGTAATGAAATATGGGCAACAAAAATGATGTGTGTTCAAGAGGTCGCTGCTTTTGATTTATTGTCAACATTGTAATATCTGCCAGAATACTTAAGTCGCTCAGCACCTCTGTCTGGTCCACCCAGCCAGTACATCCTCCCTTCAGTCTTGCCAGCAGATCCCCACCACACTATCATTTGGAGGTCCTCAAACTGGGCCGCCAAGGCCAGGCCAGCTCAGCCTCCCCGCTCCCCACTCGCCTGTCCACCCTCTGCTCTGGTGAACAGTGCCTGTGTTTGGCTGGCCTATGAGCCCATGTGCACTCCCTCATGCACGGCCGGCTGACATCACAGGCTGTGAGCATGTCAGGATGGATCCATCAGGCTGACCTTCCCTTCGCTGGCTCCAGACGAGAGACTGATGGATCCTTGGAACCCTGCAGCATTTACACGCACAAATACACACATATATGATAATGGCTTTGATTTTCCCTTCTTTGTGACGCACAGACATCATTATTAGCCTTGTGCAACACACGTGGACTAATGTGGAAATAGAGCGGTCAGTCACATGATCAATGGCAATACATGTGGATGCAAGTCTGGGAATACGTCTATGAAGTCAGGTCACCATGTTATAACATCTTTCACCACCTATTTCACCTCCATAAAATATCCCTAGCCATCTTATACTTAAACCTTATCTATTGATAACAATTCTACACTGATTACCCGACAATGGATGGACAATTGAATGGGTTTGAAAAGTATTTTTTTTAAAGAACAATTTTGTACAGACAGGAAGTCAGACTCACAACTTTTGCTCTCATGCACATCTAAGTTTAAAAATGAAATGAAATAAAAACAAATGTGTATACGTTGGATACTCCCTAATCCCACTGTAAATATGAAACTGCATGTCATTTTTATAAGCACAGAATGTTCCAGGATGTAGGAATTTAAAAGATATAGGGAGAGTGCTGCTTGGCAAACTTTTACAGTCCTTAAGTCATGTCTGTAAGAGCTACGTTCTTGCAGGTCAAGGTCCTTGGCCAATCCATCTCTCTTTCCCTCTGACACATGGGCAAATTCCTAACCAACCCGATACAATCTTACTTGTTAAATAATTCATTACAATGAAAAGAATGAGTAAGATTCGATCAAAATTATGCTGTACAGTCCAGTTGAAGGGAGAGTTGACCAACATCCTTGTATCTCGGGTATGTAATTGTGGCACATGCTGCACATGCAGTACTGTCACTGTCAGTGCAAGCCTTTCGTAAATAAAACCAGGCAGCCTTTACTCTATTGAAACCGCACCGGTCAGTTAGCTATACAATCATTGCAACAGAAAACATTCAACTTTACACTGATGCTAAAATGTACTTATATTTTTTCTTTCTTCTTAATGCAATTTCCCAAAACAAACAATGATCATCACAGAGCTCCTCAGGCTTTCATCGTAATCTATCCTCTGCTTCTATACGGTCCCGCAATGGTGATTATGCTATCCCGTGGCTATATTATTCCATATCATTATTCTTCAGCATGATCCCTCAATCTGTAATTCAGCTCGTATCCACTACCCAACATGCCTTGCACCCGCAGCCATCCCCCATTACCTGAAGCCAGTGGTCAAAGGTTATATGTGGGATGTGGGGGTAGGACCAGACAGGAGATGAGAAGGAATGGAAGATGATGGGGTGAGGGCGGGGTGAGCGCTGCGTGCCATCTTAATCAGCGCACACCCACACCTGATGCCCCCCCCCCCCCCCCCACACACACACACACACACACATGTTGTCAAAGGGGAGGAAGTGCCGGGAAGCATTTGCAATTGGTAAATGATGGCTATCTGTCATAAAGTGATGCTTGGTGCAGCGACAGCCTGGAGAAAAAGATGGAGAAGATGCCATGAGGGAGCCTCCAGTCTGCACAGCCCTATTAGCAGGACGCTGTGGGTCTGACAGTCAGACGGCATTAGGCCAGTGTAGCAGCCGCCTCTGGCCAGGCTCTGACCCGACCCAGGGGCACGTCCGCCTTGATTCCCCATGCGATTTGGAAACCTTTAGAGGATTAAAGCATTACTGAGATGAATTTTGGAACCCTCTGCAACTCCCAAATCCACAGCAACCACAGTTTAACAGAACGAGAACTGTAAAAACTAAAGGGGACAGGAAAGTCACTGAACACAAGTGAATAGACTGAGGTGACGATAACGTGGCAGCGTATTTGAGTCATCTTCTCATTTGCATCTGGCGCTCATTGTTACTGGAGTCAATGCAAACTTTCACTGTGATATGCCATGTCAAAAGACTCACTCAGCAGTAATAGTAATAGAAATAGTAGTAGTTCGTTAGGAAATCTGTGTGTAACTTGGAAAGTATGGAAAAGGCTAAAAAGCAATATGGTGTTAAATATTAGATGATGCAAAATCTCTACCGCACAAAGCCACATTTTCCACAATGTATCGCAAAATATGTTGATGGGAAAATATTTACACATTTTTTACTAACACAGCCGAAAAAGTAAAACATTTTCTGTTTCACTCATTCTTTTCCTAATTTATTCTCATTTTCTCCTTGTTTTGGTCCCGATATATGACTTGTTTCAACATAATGTGATGAACAAAACAAACTGCTTAAGATGTTTTTAATGGAATGAATGGTTCAGTAAAATTATTAAAACAATATTCAAGACACGCATTTTTTTTTTTTATAGAAGACCTGTGAACCTCACCGGATGACGCGATAACACATCCAGACTGTTAGTCACCTCACTCTGCTGTCGACAAGCCTCGAGGAAATGTGGGTCACGCTTCAAGCTGGCCAGAGCTGGGCGTAGATTTTGGGATTGGACGCTAACAGAACCTAACACACAATCGCTCAGTCAACCGGCTTAACCAGTTGGCAGCGCCGCGTGTGTGAAGAAGACATTTCCCCATAGAGACAGCATCATGTCCTGTACACGCGCACCATTCAGTCACACAGGCCTGGTCGCATTAGGTGCAGGGCGTCCTTGATCACTTGGGCAAATTGGAGTTATGAGGCGGATCGGCTGGTTAGAGCTAAACCTTTCACTTGGCTTCATCCATGGCTGACATATAATAAAAAGAAAGGTCACACAATCTGCAGCGCACAGTAAAATTCTGTGGCAGGGGTTAGCTCAGAGTATAGGGGCCAAACCCTAAAGAGAAGAATAAATAAAAGTGCGTTCGGTTCCAAATGTGAAGACCTCCATCCATCCATCTTCTTCCACTTTTCCGTTGCGGGGTCGTGCAGCCGTCTGAGCTGCCCAAATCCCATTGCACCAGCCCCCTATGGCTCCTCCTGCAGATGGTGGGTCCAGAGAAGGACGGCCTCACGATTCTAACCGGGCCTGTTGGTCTCTCATAAGGGGCCTCTGAACCGCTCTTTGTCTGACCCGTCACCTAGGACCTGTTTGCCATGGGAGACCCTACCAGGGCCACGAAATGCGAAGACCTTTGTTTGAGGAATTCTGTGTGGCATTTATAAAGCTTGCAAAAAACACTCCAAATCTCATTTGATTATGTATAATTACTTGTCCTCTCCAACAAGAGAAAGACAATGCATCACATGAGTTCATTTCATTGTGTTGGTTAGCCTAAAGCGATGGGCGGTGTGGTCATTTCAGTTGGTTGTAGGGTAACCAAAAACCAAACAGAAATCAATTTGAATTGTGGCGTTTGTAGACAATAGCCTGGACAGTTCAATAAATACACAGCCCATTCCAGTCGTAAGTGCTGCTGTGCCTGGCTAGTGCCTTACTTCTGATCCAAGTCAAAGCGCACGTGGGGCGACATTTGCGAGACAGGCTGGAAAATCCCCCACAGCGATGGTTCTCAATACCATCTCTTGTTTAGCTCTTCCTTTCTCCCACCACTCCGGCAGTAATATCATCTCCTGCCTAATCAAATTCTGCTGTGTGTGACATGAATTCTGGGTGCCCACAGGCTGCGCTGCTTCCTCACAGGCTGCAGGGCGAGGGCACAAAATATTCCCCAGTAAGATGAGGGAAAAAAGGGTTTTTTAATTAAAGTTAATTATTTACTGATATTATATAGAACTCATTTGCATGTAATAATAAGTGTGGCAAGGCAAGTTTATTTGTTGAGCTCTTATCCAACTTGAGAATTAAGAAAACGAACGATCACCTACTAGCAGATTACTAAGCATGAGAGAAGTTAGAATAGAAAGTTGCATGGAAGGGCTTAAGGGCTGATTGTAAAGACGACGAGTCCGACTACTTTTAAAAAATATACATATCTGACCGAATGTTGTCGGCTGCATGAGTTATTGAATGTAACTTACTAGTTTTTATCCTAAATTCCTGTGAATTATTAACTCTATTATCGCTCACTCTATTATCCAACACACTTCTCGCTGCTCCGTTCTCCTCTGACAGGCACAGACACACGCAGACAGGGTCCCCATGCTCTGCACACATGCTCCGGTGTCCACTGGGAATAGTCAAACTCAAATCAGGAGACTTCCCGACAAAACCCGAGTGTCACCGTGTTTGCCCCGGCACGCGGCAACTCCGGATCCGCTCCTAATGGCGCCCGTCACGCCGCGTTCTTCCCTGACAAGAATTAGAGATGTCATCGGGAACGACACACTTTACGGGGGAACAACGCAGAGACACAGAAACCGGGATCCTTAGCTGATCTCGTGACATTTTAAATGATGACTTGTGACCCAACAGTGGGCCACATTTAGTTCAATCAAGGATATGACCGAGAGCAGATATGAGTCGGCTAAACGAACCGGCCACAATCCATAACAAAACTTGCTCGTTCTGCTTCAAGTGTAGACATTGTTCTAAATCGGACTTTGTTTGTAATTTTCATGGTCTTACATTCTACCATTCTTACAGTGGACAACAAAAACCACCATAATAATCGCTTTTCTATACGCTATCAGATGTCAATGAATGCAATCTTTTCTTATAGCCTCTTTTCAATACCCTCCTCAGCAGTAATCAGTCACTCTGGCAGGTAATTAATTTGTCCATGAAGCAGTACCTTGCAGTCATTTGTGAGCGTGGCCACAGTTAATCACCCCTTAACGACAATAGGTACATTTAGCCCTTCCTTCCCACTGCCTTGCATTGAGTGATCATTGTCTCTCGTCTCGCATGCACCGAATGGGCCAATAATCAAAGCATGCCGGTCATTTGATATGCTATACATTGTGTATCGAGGGACAATTACTGTTGAGCAACAATCGATACAGCGCTATCCTTTCCATGTGGCGGCGCTTGAACATTCAACCACGGCTGTATTGGGTGACACAGTCGGGGTCATAGATGGAACTCATAGATCGCACATTAAAAGTCTTCCTCTGTCCGGGTTTTGTCCATTATGCTTCTGCGTATTGTCTTTTTGGAGACGACAGCAGAGAAGACCCATGGGTTTAATGCACGGACAGCACGGGGGCCTCTCTGCGTTGGCGTCTGCACCGTCTACTTGTGTCTGTGTAGATTCCTGCGGGTGCTCCTGCGTCCTTACATCTAAAAACCTGCAGGTCAGTTCATATACTGGCGGCGCACTTATTGCAGCGGCTCAGGGCTTGACTTCCATCTCACTGCATTATATTGTACAACCGGAGTGACAAACAAAGCGCTAGAAATTAGGTTGGACCAAAACTAACCATTTTAAATGTGCAAGTTCCTTCTTTTATTCGTTGTTACCCCCCAAAAACAACAACAACAACAATAACAAAATAGGAAAAGGGCTGTTAAAGGTGCATTATGTAACTTTTTGATCGATGTGCCATGTTACCCCCCAAGAGCCATTGGGTCACTTAAAGAAGAACTAAGTAACTTGTTTACCTTAATAAATCGTAGTCTCTCTGGGGGTAATGCAAGTGTTAATGGGATGATTGGGGGTCTTTCATCTCCCCCTAATGTTTTTGGCCAGAAACCACAATTGCAACTTCACTGCCTTCATGTCGGAGCCACCAATACACACTAATGGAATCACGAAGAAGAAGCTAACAGGCTAACGGGCAAAGTTAACTGCGGGCTAGCGCCACTTAAACAGTATTTACAGCCAAGTTTGAGTGAAAAAAAAAATATCTCCATTGTGTAATTGGATGAACAATATCCCTCTCCCCCTTTGTCTTTTCTGTCAGTGTAGTATTTACTCTCACGGACAATTAATGAGTGAACAACCGCAACATGCTGAACTGACAACAACTGAAGTGGCGCTTATGGCCTCTACGGGCATGAGTTACTTAATTCTGCTTTAAAGGGCAATAACGCACAAATATCAATGTTGTTGTTTTTTCCACATAAAAAAGTTCCATAATGCACCTTTAAGGCGCTGCATCACTTAAAGGGACGCCGCGTAACATTTTGGATTAAACCGTTGCCAGCAATACAAAACACAGAAAATGCTACTTTTGCAGTGGGTAATCAAAGAATGGATTTGGATGAGGACCTAATCTCTTTAAATTTCATATTTGGCTGTTTCAATGGCGACGAGTTGGAGACGTCCTCCCTCCCGGTAAAGGACAACAAAAACACATGTTTGGTCAATTATTAGGCAATTTTCACCGATACAAATAACTGTAATAAAATAAATGCTTGTATTCTTTTCTGTTTATTGGGGGAAATGTTACGCAGTGTGGCTTTAATGATTCAAATACAAACAAATGATCAGTGTTTGGGTAACAACGTTATTTTTTCAGCAACGGAGTAATCTAATTCATTACTCTCCCTGTCGTTACAATGCCGTTATCGTTACTGGGTCAACAAAGTGGCTCGTTACAATTGGACTGAATGAGCCCCGCGGTGTCAGCACGGGGAGAGCAGGGGAGAGGCTGGGCGGAGTCTCACGGAGTACTCACGCTGCCTGTGTGTGCAGAGCTCGTGCTCTCTGCTCCAAAAACTACGTGTGTCCCCGACCCGCGGCTCGTCCTCCCCACAGCGCGGGGCGGCCGCGGGGGACAATCGAGATGGCGATCATTGATCTAGTGTTGGAACTTATTTTTAACCCAAAGACGGGTCTTTTCCCCCGACCCCCTTGCTAAAAAAAATAAAATAAAATTCTTTGATTTTTTTAACAGTAACGCAAGTAGTTACTTTTCCTGCTAATGAGTTACTTTCATTATAGAGTAGTTCAGTTACTACTTTTTGGAACAACTAGTGAGTAACTATAACTAATTACTTTTTTTAAAGTAACGTTCCCAACACTGCAAATGATATAGTAAATACTATTTTGTTGTTGAAAGTCCACTATTAATCCTTGAGGAATATGCCGTTTTTCACACTTCAGTGTGTCATCAGCCTGTCCAAACCAAAGCATACACGACTCATTGTATGAGGACACACCAGGCAGGTTGCCCCTGAAGGAGCAGGTCATGTTTGTAAGAGGAATTGTTGCTGTCAGGACTTTAATGACAGACGGACCAGGTTGTGCAAGGCGTTACGAACCATCCATGTGATATCCCTGTGATATACAAAATTCCACAGGCGTCCTGCTTTGGCAACTGCTGGTTGGCTTCCTCAACCAGGTGTTTCCCTGTCTTACCTTACCTTTGCCCCAAGGGCTAGACTCACAACAAAGGCATTTAGGTTCAAACATTCACCAAGAACAGGAATCTCAGGCATTTTCATACTATTCCTCACAAAACAAGACATATTTGCTTGAGATTTTTATTTCCATTCATTCATTTCATCCCTAAATGAGAAAATGGAATTGGACTTACTCAATATGAGAAACAGGACAAGTCCAAAAGGTCAGTTTGTCTAAATTCATAGGAAGTCTCTAGTTTTGACTTTCAACATGTTTCAAAGTTGGGACATCAACTCAGGACCACGGATACTGTCCTCAGCCACAAGGGGTCAGCACCGTAATAAATGAATAACTTGGATATTTGAGATTTACATCCATCCCTTGACTAAATATTTACAATTTCCCACATTCCCCTCTCAATAGTTCACTTCTGTGTTCTCTTCACTTCTGTGTTCTCTTTGTGTTGACTCTTCGAAAGGTTCCAAAAGGACATAGTGTAAAACCCAACCCCGCACTGACCTCCCGACAACCCCCGGCAGCCAGTCAGCTCGCTTCTCCCAGACACACAAGGCGCTGTAATTGGTCAGCCGGTGGGAAATCTGGACCAAAGGGGGAACGCAGTGGCGGGAAAAAAAGAAAAAATATAAAAAAAGGTAAGCGGGTCAACAGGAGGAAATAGGTGGTGTGTGTCTCTACTGCGCACTCGAAACAACCCTTTGCCACAGGAAATCTGCAGAACAAAAGCAAGCTGTCATCTCTCTCCTATAAGCCGCGCACAGAGGACATGGCACTTCGGATCTGGGGTGGGGTATGTGCCACATTCTAGAGTGTCCAAACTAAAGTCAACTAATGCGTGGTATAATAACGAGCACGAGACATTTCCTGACCTCAACCTTTGACCGAATGAACTTCTGACGATTCTCCAACAGTGATTTAGGATAGTGCAACAATAGTGCATTGGTACATATTGAAATTCATGTGATAATATCTGTCAAAAGAGTCAATTATGAGATTGCAATTGAATCCATCCATCCATCTTCTTCCACTTGTCCGTGGCCGGGTCGTGGGGGCAATTGAATCAATATCAGTTTTATCAATACATTGAATACAATGTTTCCTTTCCTTTCCAGTAAATGTATAAAACTGGTTAACAGACAAGATAAGATAAGATAAGATAAGATAATCCTTTATTGATCTCACAACGGAGAAATTCACTTGTAACATTTGGCATTCAGTAAGATCACTCAGGCTGTGCAAAATAGACAGGAAATGTGCAGACAGTTAAATAGTAAAAAAGAGGTATCTTATGTACAATAAGTAAAAACAAAAATCTTAAGGGGTGGAATTATAACAATTAGCAAATAAGCATAAATAAAAAATAGAATAAAAGACAAGATGCAATTCATAAACAAAAAAAGCACATCACAAATTTTAACCTCGTCAAAACAATATTAGTGAATGCCATTGTAGACACATTTCGCAGGTCTGAAACTTTCCTATACATATTCAAGGATGTCCTTAAGCCAACGTCCTCCTACTATCAGTATATAATGTCATGTCCTGCCTTTACCAGGGAGCAACACACACTTGCTCAAGCGGCAGCTGCATCCCCGAAGCCTTAGCCGCTCGCTATCTGCAGACTGAACCCACTCAGTCAGCCGCATTCTACCGCAGACGCCCGAGCCCCGGGGGCCGCTGCACAGCTGGGCATGAAGCCTTTACACTTCCATGCCTGCCTCCTCCTCGCTCCCAAAAGCACCTAGTCTTTTCTGCAACATGCTCATAGTGAGGACAAAACAATAATTCAAAAAGAAGTTGCCAAAGTTAATGACCTACTTAATTAAACTTGAATAAATTGGACAAAGTAACTGGCATAACTCAAAGTATTAAAGACCGTATAATTGCTTCAGTAACATTGGATTATAAAGTATATTTTTGCCACCTACCGGGGTTGCAAGAGCAACTCATCTGTCTAGAATAAATGCTTGGTACGAGTGTAAAGCCAGATGCTGTACCTGAGGCAAAAATCTCCTTTCATTCAGGACAATGACACGAGTGCTGGCTTTGATACCTTTGTAAATTTGATCATTATGCGGCAGCAAATGGAAGTTGAATATAGTTACACAAATGTTCATTCCAATTCATTTTTTTAACACAGGATATTCATGATTGTAACACATTTTACTAAGGATGAATAACTTTTTGGTGGGATATAATTTTAAATGTTACTGTTAACTTGCTTGCCTGGCGACCACATTGTCTTTTCATTGTCCCAGAGCCGCAGTATGTTTTGTAGGTGCACACAGTGCCGATAAGCAGAAAAACGCATGTCAGCCTCAGCAATCAGGGCTACATAATCCGATAGCTGTGTCTGCGAGTCTATCTTGTTGCCAGCAAACAGCAGTGGTAATGTGAAACACGCTCATAATTCAATAAATAAATGCATGAGACGACGTGCTCAGCCACACCGTGTACAAACACAATAGAGCGCTGCTATTAAGTGGGTGTTATTAAAACTTCAGGAACAAAAGTAAGTTTCTGTTTCCCCCGGCTCAGCATAGAGACAGTCAGTAAACAAATAAGGTGAGCGTGATTAAATATCAGCAGGAGTTGGGGCTGCTCATACTAAGGCGACAGCAAAGCGCACTACAAGATTCAAAATATCATGGCGAATGAACAGGAATGTGTCAAGTCCTTCCCCCCCCCCCCGCTACAAAAGGATAACTCCAATACGAAGTAATCGCCGTGGATCATGCCCAAAGACAGGAAAAGATAGTTTGGTTTCAAATAAGAGCGGTGTCAGTCGTATGGATTTATCTTGGATCCGGAAAAGCACCATGCTGACTCTGCAGAGGCACTTTGTCAACAACTCCATGCAGCTTCTCGCACAGAGCGGGAACCCAACTGTGCCTTCCAGCTCTTTAAGTCATGTGTAGGTCTTATCACTGCTCAAAAAAATAAATAAAAAGGATTTGACTTTGATTCTCCATTATGACTAAGCTGTTTTCGGTGAGGACGGCTGTAAAACTGAATGGCGTCACATTAAAGAAAATTGATGACATACCATAAGAAGTCGAGAGGTTCGTGTTTTAACTTAAAGTGGACATGGAGTATCAGGCATAATTGTGGCTTTAAAGCATTGTTTAGGGTACCTCAATATTGATATTTTGACATTTTGACATTGACCGGGAGTGCCTGATAGAACAGTGAATTCAAGCTTTCACTTTCAGCTAACAGCATACTAGCAAACATACAAGCTGCTCAGAACAGGTCCAGTGATGGCTTATGGGCTTTCCTTTATGTTTCTGTCATTGCAATTGTATTTATTTCACTGGGTGTTCAATGAAATAACAAATAAAATGTAAATAATACATTTACAGTAACATTAAAAATGTTAATTAAAAATTCACAATTAAAAAGTAAACATTAAACATAAAAAAAAACTCACTCCTGGAGAAACAGCACAGCAGTAGTGGAGACAAGTAAAATGTGGGGGACAGTTTTGTGACCAAAGTGAACATAGGACTGCATGAGTGAAAGGAAATACTGCTCCTGGTGTGTTTTTTATTTTTTTATTTTCCTTCTATTTACTAACTTGCACTGACTTTGATGTAGACCTAAGATCCACTATGTTGTATTTTGAAAAGGTTTTGAGATTTCCGTGGCCTAAGGCCTGTCACAATATTGGCAAGAAAAAAATTAATAAGATAATAAAGTGTGACATATTTACAGCCGAAAGAATAACAGAGTTGACTCCTGGTGCACATTCGTTTTTCCCAGGCCAAGTCACAGATGCTGTACACATTAGAGATTCACTTTCCCACCAGGCAAACCGCAAAGGAATGCATTCTGCTAAAAAAAAAAAAAAAAAAAAGTGGACTCTTCAGTGACATGTGTCCTTCCTGTCCATGAAGTTCTCACTGCAGGAGAAATAAAAGCATAAAAACAACTTGTCAACCGCAAATGGAGCGAAAAGGTTAAAGACGCACATCTGCACTCTCTCTCTAAATACATTTGTCCCTGAAAGAGTGCAGGGGGGGGGGGGCTGCACAACACGGGGCTGTATAGTGTTTGCTTGGGGAAGAGTGCGTGTCTGTAAATAGTTAAGGCCACGGTCTGTTTCATCATTTCAGTAAATGCCACGCAGTACATCAGCCTAACTGCGTGCGTCTCGGGCCATTTCCATATCTGTAATAGAGAAAGCCCCATGTCCCATCAGAGCTACTTCGCGAGCACAAATAACACACATTAGGGCTGCGCAATACATCACCGAATTATCGTTATCGCAATATTGGGTAACACAATATCTACATTGCAGGAAGCTACAGTACATCACACAATCACCGAGTTCATCCATTTGATTGAGATTTCCAACGGAGTCAGCAAACAACAACAATGTATGAAGTGGTGCACCTCTGATGAGCTGACTTTAAAAAGAAAAAGAAAAAGAAAAAACGATTTATTGAGGGGAGGGGGAGAATGGGAAGATGCAGAACGTGCGCTGAGAGATCTAGTGAGGAGGGAGTGAGGGCAATTTGGCCAATGGACTCGGGTTGTTACGAAAGCCACACAAAGGCATAAACGCCCCCACAATACAGCAGACACCAAAGTGTATTACCTCTCCCGTCCAAAGCAAACCTGTTTATTTCAGACCTGCGCCACAAAAGCCACAGCGGCACACAGCGGGGCTTATCTCTGCACACATCCCCTTTAAAAACGCGGCGCGCCCCCAAAAGAGCTCCCTGGCGCTCTGCATGCCACTTTCAATTAGTTCCACAAAGACAGTCTTCCGCTCGCAAAGTGGGAGATGGGAGCTCATTACGGAATTCCTTCTCCACTCCTGCCCGCTTTGAAATATGGATCAGGAGGGCCACGTCTGACTGGATCACTTTTTGCAGACCGTGCCGCGCCGGGCCGGAGCAGTCCACACAGCACTGGCCACTTTTCAGGTTTCACAGCCCCTGCAGCTTAACCTCAAGAACTATTAGCACGTCGCGTATATTTCCTCTCATACACGTGCGCTCCGCTAAGATCACTCTCGGGCCGCCATCTGCGAAGGGAAAAATGCCAGTCATAATAATCTGAAGAGAGAACGAAGTCATATCTCACGCTATTATAGCCCGGCAGGTGAGGATAAAAGGTAATGCTAATTCATTCAAGACTTAATAATAAAACTCCACTTCACCGAAAATGTTTTTTTGATTTATATTGTTAATCTGAAACCTCGACTAGGGCAACATTTAAGAAATAGGCCTAATTGTAGTCCCCATTGAACATTTTACCGCATCCAGGAGTGTTATCGTTTGTGAGAGCGCTGGAATACGAAATGCTAAAGAATCACATGCATTTCAGAACATGTTTGAAAAGGGTTTGCAGATTTCATTGATAAGTAAACCTTATGGAAACAGGATATGTTGTCGCTTCTTGCAGATGTTGTTACACAGTGACCTGAATAATTGCCATCTGGTTTGCTTATTGCACTGACTACATTTGAAAGTTTGTGTGTGTGTGTGTGTGTGTGTGTTTGTCCTGTAGAAATGAGAACAGTGTGTGCACCAGCGTCTAACCGTTTACTTTTTCACTGATAATCTCATTAAGTACAGCCAGGCCTCCATGCTGCTGTGGCACAAAGGAACACGGTGTGGAGCGGGGCTCTGTACAGCAGCAGGGTAGTTACACAGAATGCATGTCAGGGGGGGTGGTGTTTACGTCCACAATGCATACATATGGGGCAATAGTGCTTGTATATTACGCACAACCTTTTTGTTCAAGCTTGTTTAACCAACACCTCCAAAGTAAAAGGCAGCAACAGTGGGCTCAGGACAAGGGCAAGTTTAGTCACAGGTTCGTGGAGAAAATCCTGCCATTCCAACATAATTTCAAAAACAAATCTTCACATGACTTCATGATTCTTATATCATTTTATAGCAATAGGGTAGAGGGTATGTGAATGCTGTCACGGTATGGCACAGAAGCCAATGAGTGTCAGCGCTGGATCGGGTCATTTGTTATTACATGTCTTGACACACTTTCATTTAACACAGCTATAAAGAGAGGGCAGTCTGATCCTCCAAACAAACAGCCCCGCAATGTTTACACCTTCAACTAAGTACTTTCATTAGCTTAGTCCTCGGCGGAGCAACAGCAGATAGCCCTAACCAACAGTGAGTTAATTACAAATTATTGGCTAAAACAAGGGAATGACCATCGGGGATCATGTAGGAGAAATAACGTGTGGCGGCAGATGAAAAAAGACTTTGCTTGATACGGTTTGTCAGTTCTTTAGGGATCCATCACTCATCGCTTACAGAGGAATCAGATATGGGGGATATGGAGTTCCTGTTGCTAGGCCACTGTCAGAGATTTGGTGTAAGAGAGTCTAGGTGATAAGGAGGTATGAAGAGAGAAGTGCAGAAGGAGCTATAGGAGGAGACGGTATAGGGTCCTGCATCTTTTCACTAATTTAATCTATGCAAATCTCAACAATCACAGGAAATGCCTCAGCCCGGGCTGCGGCTAATTGCCACAGTAATAACAAAAGAAGGGCCTTCCTCTGAGCGGCGCAGCGCAAATTAAACATTAGTTTAGGAGTTTTCTTGGAGACCCAGGGAGGAACGTTATAATTACCCAGAAAGCAAGACGTCAGCACTGTGCAAGCCCCACCTTTTGGAAAACAAATGCAGCTCATATTCAGAGTTAGGAATTCTGATCGGGAATAGAGGAGTTCTTGGGATGGGGGGAGGACAGGCATGGAGAATGGGAGACGCACAGGGTATAATGAGTGGGAGAGAGTAGGTGAGTGATTGCGTGCCTCTCCACACCACTCCATGCATTCTGGGCATCAAAATGTACACCCACCATTAGCATATTGACTCCGCCTCTTTCCTCTTCCTCCCTTATTATCATATATGGGTTTCACAAAATACAGAAGCTCAACTCTGTTCAGCTGGCAAAGGTTTAAGTCTGCTTCAGGAATGTGGGTTGGTCAAGCGGAGCATGTTGTCACAAACAAGGCTTGGGTGAAACATTCACCCAGGAAAACTTCAGGAGATGTCCTCCCTGAAGTATACACCCCCCACACACACTCTCTCCTCATCGTGGTCCCCCAGTGCAGTGGTCCGACGCTGGGCCTTGAGCGCCCGGGCTGTGTCCTGGATGGATGCCTTTCTGTGTGATGCAGCGCCGACGCACTCACCCCGTCGCTCTAACCTAAATGTTCACTCCTTGGGCCTCACCAACCCCACAGCCTGGCCCGTCCGCTGTGACCTTTCACTCCTGTCTCTGTCGGTTCTATAGGGGACGGCAATGAGTTGTTATAAATAAACAATATAAAGTTTAGTTATCATTAAACACATTTTGCAGACACGGGTAATAGAGACTATAATAAAGACATGCAGGACAAAGACGTGGTGTATGCATTTTTTGTATACTGTTGCATTAAGTGTTTTATCCCAACCTACTTCTTGTGAGTATTGAATGTTGTGAAGAATATTATTTAGGGTTTTGGCATTCAACTGCTCCCTGGGCACCCACATCTCAGCATCACTTAAGGTTGAACCCTATAACTTCACTGAACAAAGACCCCTCTTTGCATAATGTCTATACCTTCCCCATTTCCTTATGCCTATGTCAGGGGACTACAGAGACAGTGTGCCACACGAGCCACTGGCCATGCCCTGGAAACCTAATCATGCGGTGCAGTTGGCTGTTTGTTTGCGGCTGTATACACACAGATGTGCATACAGGAGCGCTAGCAGGCGGCAGCCTCGCACCCAGGCCCAAGTGTTGAATTAGTCACAGAGCTCTAACCCCTCCATGACTTCCATACACCCTTTTCCGCGCATATGCTTGTATAAATCTCCCCATGTCAGCGAGCCAAAGCCATAAAACACTCTCGTTCTAATTGGCATGTTGTAATTGCTGCTGTTTCTGTCATAAAAACTCTTTTCTTACCCAATTTATGTCGCCGCGTTTATGCAATGGACCTTGTTATTTTCCTACTTTTAATGTCCTCTTTTGGAATAACCGGTTTAATAGACACACACGGCCCGGAGGATGTGACTTACATGCGCAGAATTGGGCGCAGCGGCGTTGTTGTTGATGGAAGCGGCGCCGAAGCGGTGACATCAGTTAATTACATAAATTGCAAGCGGGATCAGAGCAAGGCATTGAGATTATGACACAAGGGCAGACAGAAGGGGCTAAAAGGACGTGGCCCGGGCTTTTGACACCCGCATTCATGGATGGGGAGGTGGTGGCGGAGAGGTGGGGAGAGGGGGGATTACATCAGTGCTGGTGGGGTGTTATGTAAAAAAGTCTTTTTGTGAGACTTGAAAAACCTTTGAGGCAAATAGCATTAACTGTCAGACAGGGGAGACGGCATGTTTTCTTAAGTGGTACATGTTTTTATAATGTGACAATGAGAAGAGCTATTAAGTCAGGCTCACGAGGTTAAATATTTCGGTTCTTTAAGTTGCAGTTTTTGTGACCAAGTTATTCACACCATGTAGAAAACTCTGTATTGCATTACTTAAAGTTATTAGAGGCATGCCCTTAGTCTTATCCAGTAAATACAACCGTCAAACATGTCCTTGGGAACGGTCTTTTACTCTTTATCTCATTTTACACCATGAAGACCTGCGTTTTTGAAGTAGAATTTGAACTACTTGAAATATTTTGACTAGAAGGTCTACATAGTGGTTCATGAATAACATAAATTGCAGTCAAAACTATTTTATAAAACGGGGGCATTCAGACGGAGCGCGTCTAATATAAGCAAACTCAGCTTTGTTTTCCAATTTATTTTATTTTAACGGCACATTTTCAAAACAACAGTTTCTAATGTAATTAGTTATGACTCTACCTAGCCTTGCCAGTCCTCATTCAAATAATCCAGATTATTTATTCTAAGTAAGAGTAATACACCAAAACCAACATGAAACATAATTGGTAATACTGCAGGTTTACATTATATATACAGTGCCTTGCAAAAAGTACTTTCGCACATTTTGTCATGTTTACAACCCTAAACGTAAAGATTTTATTTAGAGTTTTTGACTGAAAGTTCACACATAACAGTAACAGACAACTGTGAAGTGAAAGTAAAATAATACATGATTCTGTTATTTTACAAAAAATCGAAAAGTGAAAAGTGGGGCGTGCATAAGTATTCATACAGCATTTTCTGAGTGCATTAAATTGCCTTTATAACATTCCTAATGACTGCAGAATGTTCACACCTTGCCCTAACCATTAAATAGAGGCCACCTGTGTGTAATCTACTCTCAGTATAATTCCAGCTGTTCTGTGAGGGCCTCAGAGCTATGGTCGGAGTGTATTGGTCACTAAGCAACATCATGAAGGCCAAGGAGCTCACCAGAGAGGTCAGGGATAAAACTGTGGAGAAGTTTAAAGCAGCGTTAAGTTATACAAAGATTTGAACATCTCACGGAGCACTGTTCAATCCATCATTCAGAAATGGAAAGAGTATAGCACCACTGCGAACTTACGAAGACACGGGCGTCCACCTAAACTAACAGACCGAACAAGGAGAGCACTGGTCAGAAATGCTACCAAGTGCCCCAAGATAACTCTGGAGGAGCTGCGACGTACTGCCGCTGAGCTGGGGGAATCTGTACATGGGACAACTATAAGTCGTACTCTACACAAATCTGGCCTTCATGGACGAGTGGCAAGAAGAAAGCCATTATTGAAAGGAGGCCATAAGAAATGCCGTTTGAAATTGAACTTTTTGGCCCAAATGCAAAACGTTATGTATGGAGCAAACCTAACACTGCTCATCGTCCTGAGTGCACCATCCCCAGTGTCAAATATGGTGGGGGGAGCATCATGCTATGGGGCTGCTTTTCCTCAGCGGGGACTGGGAAGATTGTAAGAATAGTTGGGAAGAGTCAGCAAGAGAATTGAGGCTGGGGCGGAGATTCACCTTCCAGCAGGACAATGACCCTAAACACAAAGCTAAATCTACGATGGAATAGTTAAAAAAAAAAAAAAAACATATTAATGTGTTAGAATGGCCCAGTCAAAGTCCTGACCTAAATCCTATTGATAATCTGTGGAAAGACCTGAAAACTGCTGTTCACAAACGCTCTCCTTCTAATGTGACAGAGCTTGAGTTGTTTTGTAAAGAGGAATGGGCTAAAATGTCAGTCTCTAGATGTGCAAATCTTGTAGAGTCAAACTCCAGAAGACTTGCTGCTGTTATTGCAGCAAAAGGGGGTTCCACAAAGTATTAAGTCATGCTGTATGAATACTTATGAACGCCCCACTTTTCTATTTTAAAAAAAATAACAGAATCATGTATCATTTTGCTTTCACTCCACAGTTGTCTGTTACTTGTGTGTGAACTTTCAGTAAAATTGAAATAAAATCTTTATGTTTAGGGTTGTAAACATGACAAAATGTGCAAAGGTTCAAGGTGTATTAGTACTTTCGCAAGGCACTGTATAGCACCAATCTTGAGCCCTGATAGTGATTGAGCACTAGAGGGGGCATGTGATCCCCTTCCCCTCATCAGCCTTGTCTAAACAGCGCCCTGTCCATAGAGACAGACCTAGGGGGAAGATCAAAGCCAGTGTGATCCAGTGGCGCTTGTATCACCCCCGGTCTACTGCCTCCATGGTCCTTACTGGGGCCTCTTGTTTCTGCCTTGCTTTTTTTCTTTTACTTGAGGATGCAAGCAGTCTCCAACAATCTGTGAACTAAGAACAAATTTTATACCTTTCAAAGCACAATGGCATTCACTTAATTTCCATTATCCCCAAAAGCCTAAATAGCCACGAGCTCCCCCATGCATAAGAAATGCCCCGCGCTCCAAAGAAGTAGAAATCCGTGTCTCTGAGGTAACTGTTTATATCGCAGACGCATTGTAATTTAAAAATCTCCCCCTCCCTTGTTTTGCGGAGATGAAACGCAAGGAAGAATGGACAATCGGAGCGCGGTCTCTTCCCTCAGCGGAAAGGCATCTCAACGGGCCCCGGCTATTGACCACATGCACCAGGGGAGGGAGCGGGTCAATGGAACGCCGAGCAAGGGACTATTTTGGACCACTTAGCCATAATCAGTAAATGGACCCTGGTCGCAATTAGCGGCAGCCGGGCCACCCTCGGAGTGTTGGGAGTTTTCGCTCACAGCGCTGCGGGGACCTTGTAATGCAAATATGGACAGAGAGGAAAAGTAGGGTGCCCATTTTGCATTATTCTCAAGTTCTCAAGCCGTCTTTATCAGCAGTTGTGTTACAACATTTGGAGCAGGAATAACACAGTTTAAATCCCTGTTAACCCCCCGCCTTAACCGAGTGCATTTTCTCCAGTTCGGCTTTACCCAAATCTAAGTATAACTTCTGTAACGCACTCATTTGAAAGCTAAGATCTACAAAACCCATCTAAACTAATGTCTCTGCTCGCATTGTTGCCACGTTGTCGTCACTTTTTTGTTGTCGAGTCTTTTTTTCATTTTTTTTTTTTTTTGTTTCTCTATTGTAGCTTTTTTTGTGACTTTTTCATCTTTTTTTTTTTTCTTTTTTGGTGCATTTTCGAAGCTTTCTGTTGCTCTTTTGTGGGTTTTTTTTGTTGCATATTCGTTGTTTTTTTTGTCGCTTTTCATGTTTTTTCTCTCATGTTTTTGTTGCTCTTTTGTTGCATTTTCACCCTTGTTTTCGTCTATATTTTGTTGCTATTTTGACACTTTTTTTCAAGAACCTTTTAGATCAATTGGGTATATAAGGCCAAACCGGAGAAAATGTGGTCGGTTCAGGTGGGGGTGAAGAGGTTAACCCCAACTTTTATGTAAAGCCACACTCTGGAGCATTACAGGCGATATGCTACATCACAAAAAACGGCAATGCAAGTCAAAATGATAAACAAACAAGCATATTATGCCAGTGACACAAAACATGCTCCTATAACCCTCAGCCAGAAGGTTGACAATGTCATTTTTGCAAAGAGTTAATAAAGCATCTATTTCAATGTAATGTTATTGTGTCAGGCAGATCAGCAATATTTCCACGATGAAGACAAGTTCCCGTTTTCAGTAGTGCAAACAACAAAAAAAGGGGCTTGTCTTCCCAATTTTATTTACTTTCACGCTCAGGCATTCCAGCAATCTTTGACATTTCTTTCAATGTGATAATGTGAAGTATTTATAGTTGAGGTCGGATTCCGAGTGCTTCGTCCAGCTCCATCATCGTAATGGATTATTTAACGCTGGTTAGTTTCCGCACCGCCTCAGCTGTTTGCAGTATATTTCAAAGTTGGCTCATCCTCAAATGCCTCAGCAGAAGAAAAAGCCATTATGCCATTAGCCCTGTAATCCAGCCAGGGTACTTTTCACGTGTCATGCCTCCGATGGTGAAGTCTTTGAAGATGAAACGATGAGGAGCATGCAGCTAGCTCAGTAACACTAGGTAGAGACACCAGTGAGGTAAGCAGCGCGCAGAAGTCACATTGCAATGTCCCGAGCATGTGGCATTGGGTGACTATCTCAGACCCCCCCATAAAAGGCGACGAACAATTTTTGCCGTACAAATCCCAAACAAAGATTTTTTGGGTTGCATCATCAGTTTCAGTATTATTATCTGCTAACTTTGTGCTTTAAACCTCTACAAGCAACTTCTGAAATGCCTACGATTGGTATGACTTTAGCGCTCCGTGTCTCCCCTCTCCAAAGTCGATGCTCCTGAATGTAAAATGTTTTCTGCGAGCCCTTAACGACGTTGTTTTC
This sequence comes from Proterorhinus semilunaris, assembly GCA_021464625.1. Taxonomy (NCBI): domain Eukaryota; kingdom Metazoa; phylum Chordata; class Actinopteri; order Gobiiformes; family Gobiidae; genus Proterorhinus; species Proterorhinus semilunaris. The sequence continues at coordinate 13,750,509 of CM038356.1, read as the reverse complement.
CGCTTGCATGTCAGCCCCTCTCCTCCGCTAATTTAATTCGCGAGATGTCTTCCAAACTTCGGACAATCTCCATCCGCGGAGGCGAGAGACCGGCGGAGAGGCAAGCAAACAAAAGGCACTTAAAACTGGCCTTTCTGTACGCCGCTTCTCATTGATTTAAGGTCAGCGGGTGCACGATATTCAGAGGCGAGGCTCCTGCAAAAATAGTTCAAGTCATCGCGAGTCGTTTATTTATTTTTTTAACCAGGAACTGCAAGATCCTGGAACATTGATAGGAACTTTGAAGCAACAGTTGAACTAGTACACCTGATAGCACTTATCGGGAAGGCAGAGAGAGCATGACCTCATTTCACACCTGTACACGCACAGTATGGAGGATGTAAAGTGGTGAATGATTGTTGTTGTACTGTTGTGCAAAGGACAGCTGAGAGAAACTAACTGAAATACCAGGAAGATTGGAGGTCAAAGGCCAAAGAGGAAGTATTCAATCTGAGTGGAAAGTTATATCAGGTCAATTTAAAAGTAAGGTAGGCTATATGAGAAATCTGCCGCTGGGGTGACCCGGAGATCCATGTGCGGATCGTGTGATAGATTTATGCTCACGAGTAACTGTAGCTGGAAGATTTTCCTATTGCGCATACTTTGGGTTGATACGAAATGACATATCAACCCGAACCCGGAGGACATGCAAACTCCACAGGGGATAAAGCCCTGAAAAAACAACACCATAAAAGTTGCTGATACTATTGTAGCCCCATGACAACTACAGTGGTATCGTTGGTAGGCTTTAGGAACCCACAATAAAAGGGTAGACCAACAATAAATGCATACAAATGGACCCGACATTGGGATTTTTAGACAGAATAAAAGATGAAAAAAAGGAGCAAAACATTTATAGGAGGGCACACGGGCATGGAAAGAATCGCTAATGAAAAGTGCCCTGCTGTTTTCTCAGCTGTTCTGGGGCTGCAAATGCTGCAGTGCACGGGGCCACAAACTCACAAACTGGTTAAACGGGACGTCTTTTCTCTTTTACTCTTCACTGAATGACGACACCTGAAAAGCCTCATCTCTTGTGTCTTGACTTGAAACATTTTGTCGCCACGGAGACGCTGTTAATAGAAATCAGGGGTTGGCGTGGGACTTTGGGCCTTAGGGGAGCGGGGGGGGGTCTTTGTGCACCTTCTGAACCAAAGTGTGCTATGTCAAGAGCTTGGCACACATGCTCTCGAAAAGAAATAAGGTTCTGGGGGCTTCTAAACATAACCACGCTGTTGCATGTAAAGGCTGCTCGAAACTCCAAAGATGGGAACATGAAAACAGGGCTCAGAGCAAAGTCAGCCTGACTTTAGTAAGGATATACCAACTCTGGAGTGCAAGGACGCCGCTGACTCAAAGGCAATAATGATAACATTGTCAAAAGGTAAAACTTATACTGTTTTTTCATGCTGCAAAGGAGCACCGCGCCACAATGAACACAGCTGGTAGCTCGGCTGCAGATGAAAGACAGGGTTTCTTTGTGAAACTGAGAGCTTCTGTTGGACCACAGGTCTCAGCGGAACAATACAGCAGAGAAATGGGGGAGAGAAGAAGAGGGCGATAGGACAATACTGGCTCTTACTGTATTAACATTATAGATTTCAGCCTGTTATGTTGTTGTCGGGAGCAATTATAGAGAAAAACTGCTTAGGGGAAGTGTAAAATGTTAATAAAATGCAATAAGTATTCTCACAGACAACACTTTTTAATTAATACAGACATGTGTGGAATAGTGCATGCATGATAAACGTCATCTTATTATTTGAAAGGACTATAGGGAAAAACAACAACATAACAGAAGCTCATTAGACAGCTTGAACATTGTTTTTTGGATGGGATATAAAAATAGGCTGTCATTGTTTTGAAGTCGCAAAAAAATATGCAAATTTCAATATATTAGATTAATATTATACCTAAGTTGATTTAAGCCAATATGGTCAAATAGATCAGAAATTACGGTTCAAAACTATTTTATTTAATTCTTTTTAGCAAAGCCCAGAGCAATAATAAACCCGCTGAAAAAACACAGTTTTAATAAGAAAAAATGTAATGCAATAAATAACTAAGAGAAATTTGAATCTCAAACAGTTCAGGTGGATAAACATTTCCTGTTATATTATCTAACTCTTCAAATTGTAAGTAATTGGCTATTATAGGTGAAGGGGGGAAGGTAGCTGCTTGGCGTCCCAGTCCACCTGGGCAAACAATAGCAGCAGGATGAGAGCGTCCCTGTAGTACGCACGCACACACACACACACCCACACACACACACACACACAGCTGCCCACGGGGCCCCCATCACAACAGTTCAGGTGCTGCACCTTCACAGACCAAGGGAAAACCGGGGGAACAAGAGCCTTGGTTACCACGGCGACGACCACAACACACGCTTTTTTGAGAACTCAAGTGAAATGACGCGTGTTAATGTTCTGCATTTAATTTAACAGAAACACTGAAGGTTTGGGGGCAACGGGAAGTGCTGACGGATTTTTATTGATGTCACTGGCTCAAACATATAGGATTTCTGGTGTTGTGTTTTGCTTGGATCTGCAGTATGTTTTATGTCATAAGAGCCAGTGCAATAGTTTCTAGAGACATCCATACGATGACGTCTCACCGGACCTTATTGTGTGTCTATGGTCTTTAGATGGGGAACAAGATACATTAGTATGCTTCCCTTGGTGAAGTATTGGAAGTTTGACACTAAACTCCACTAAACGCTTTACTGGGAGCCGAGTCTTTGGGATCCGTTCATTGCAAAGAGCCGCTCAAAAGACTGGCTCTTTTTAATATAAAATCTTAATAACGCCAGCCGGACAACTCACAATATCTAAGACGTGATTGATAAAAGGCACATTTTTTCATCTGAAATTACAATGGGACTGATGTTTACCCTTTGAAAAACGTGTTTGTGAATCAAATCTTCTGCCACAACTAATAAAAAAAGACAGCAAGTCATTTTTTTGTGCAAAAAGCATTCGCTTGTATTTCTTGCTCCATTGTTGGGCTGATTCTTGTGTTTCGTTCGGGGGAGTTCTGGGGTAACATTGACCAAAGAAAGATCTGGCTCTTTTCACAGTTGAGTTCCAGCTCAAACCGTTTGATTTGATTTATTTGAGCTATTATTTACAGTGCGTTATTATTTACAATATTTACATCATTTCATTTATATTATCACAATTTTTTTTTAAATAATTTATATTAAAAAAAGCAAGGAAGCATATAAGTGCCTACCCCAATTTCAAAATACAATACAATACAATACAAATAGAAAAGTTTGTGATTTCTGAGTGTATTTACTTGGAACCGTTCACCTCATAGAGCCCTTCAACAGAGCTGGTCTGTCATGAACGTCACATGACCAGTTCAAATCACCTCTGCCAGCAGGACTTATAGGAAAAAAACAACAGCAGGTTTGATACTGAGAGACATTTACAGTACGTCACATGACCAGCCTGCGTCAGTTTTCCTTTATCATAGTGATCAAATATGTCCTTTATGTCAGCGCCCGTGTGGGTTGTAAAATCTTGCCGGTGTGTGCATGTAAATACCGTCATAAAAGAAGGGAGTTGCTAGCCTGTAATTTTCTCTCGGCTCACATTGATATTATTTCAGTTTACCAGCAGCACGTGTTTGATATAAAGATTGTATGCATAATGAAGGACTTGTGTGGGTGCGGCGCTCATGTCCCCGTGGTGATGTGACTTGTGTCTGCAGCTGCATGATGGGCGAGTCTCCACTGAAGGCGGATAGGCAACTTGGGGACGCTGTGCATATGTTTTGTACGCACATAATGTGTATGCAAAACAAGATGTGTGTGCAAACGGCCATTGCTCAGTGATGAAGACAATGGCCGCCATCTTTAACAGTAAATAATGTAGCCGCGTTCTACAGTGTTAGAGTTAGAGACTCCCGGAAAAATCATCTAAAAGACTTTCACAATAACTTCTGCAATAATACATTAAAGGTGCATTATGCAACTTTTTATGTGGGGAAAAAACCTTGATATTTGTTTGTAATTGACCTTTAAGTGATCCAATGGCTAAATGGGTGGCACCTTTACTTTCAATCATGATGGCCTCTACAATGCTCCTGGATCAATTGTTGAATAGGTTTTCTGTTGAGAAGGTCCGTCAGCAGTGAAAACCTACCAGAAACTCTATATGAAACCCAATTGATCCTGGAACCACCATGATGGAAATCAAAGGCGCCATGCTGACCATTCATCCGCCGCTGGGTCACTAACAGATCAAATACGTAATAATAAAAATGTTTATTTTTCACATAAAAAGTTCCACAATGCACCTTTAAAATAGAAATTAAAAAAAGGTTTTTGAAAATAGATTCCAGATTCAACAGGACTTTAGCCCTATTCACTATAATGGGATTTTTCTGATTTTAACCTGCTGTAGAGCGGACTGCAAGGTTATTTTTAACACACAGAAATATTACATTTACTCTGCGTTTTCTGTAGTAATGCTTTTCTGACATTATCAATTATTTTTTCTTCCACAATGAAGGCTTATTTTAATGTAAAGATATCTTCTTTTTGCCTGGAGAAATGGTGAGCTATTATGTTCTAATTAGGTGTTAAACAGTTTTTGACCTTTTGTCTGCTGTTATTTCAGCAGGAGATTCAGATAAAGTTGCGTTTTTTGCTGTGTTTGTCTATGGAACTCTCAACAGTTTGGACCCGGAAGTAGCAACATCACAAATGCAGGCCCATCCCATTGCTCTCCACAAAAATGGTGCCGTATGGAACATTCACAAAAGTGTATGTCTGTGACAAACTCCCTCCATTGCCCATGATGCAGAATGGTACATAAAAAAGCCAAAGAGGAAATGTTTTGAGAATAACTTTTGACATTTTCCCGCGTCCGACTGTTAACACAATATAAATATGAAGCCACTGTAACTACATGTATGCAAAGGAGATTGGAAATATTGGTAAGCTCTAGCACAAAAGCTAAGTGTTACATAAGATAGATTTCTCTCATATCGATGCCTATTGTTTGATTGTTTTACATTTTGTCATCTTGCAACTCTTTTATAATATATGTTAAAATATGTTTCCTGCTCGGGTCAAAGTGCAAACAGTTCTAACACAATTACATCTGATGTTTGCCATCTTATCTGCTACTTTTATTGTGGTATCTTATAAATGAAAGGAAAATAGTGCAGGCCAACTCATCTCCCCAATTTGGGACGAATCTAACCCTGGCTTGTTAGCGCGTAATTCCCCTTTAAAACAAAATTATGTTTCCCAAGTTCACAATGATACGGAAAAGACACTGGTTGGCACTTGGCGCTGGCAGAATGCGGCCTTATTGTAAAAAAATGCATAGCCACATGGTTTAAGCGGGCCACAGATGGGAGCGAGACAGAGAATGTGTTGGAGACCGTTTTTGGCAAGCAACAGTTTCCATTTGCCCCGTTCCACAAAAGAGCATTAAAGATTTATGAAGTTGCGAGAAACAATTTGCCTTCCCATTTTATTGTGAGTACTTAATTGGGAATTTGTTTTAACGAAAGAAACAGTCTATTCAGGAAGAGCTGATGTAAAAGACGTATAGAGGGCTTGCATAACTCTGTAAAGGACCCTCAATGTTCTGGAGTGTCAAAACAAATAATATAGCCATAAATCGTACTAACGAAAAGGCTACTAACAAAACTATTATTTTTAAACCTATTTTGACATCAATAGCCTTTTCTCTTATCACTTTTGACGCAAACAAATTTATAAACTTGAGCTTTCGAGAGTGTGCTAAAGCAATCGGGCAAAATCATGAAAACTGGAGTAAATCCTATTTCACCCAAGCAGATAAATAATTTAAAGGGACTAATAGCGCCTGGTGACAGAGAATGTATTGCTGTGGTGTATCAAATTGTGGTGTTTTTTTTTTTTTTTTGCCCGGGGCGTAATTTGTTTGGAAAAATAATTACTCCTGCATTGGATACTGGTAAAATATTAAAGGGGTTAGCATTAAGAAGTGAGCGGCATCCCTTGGTGTCAACTACAATCAACAATCTTCCCTCAAAGAGGAGATAATATTACTAAATTGTGAGCACTTATAGCAGATTTTCTGAGGAAAGCGCTTGGCAATGTAATGAACTTTCTCTCTGTGCTTTGAAGACTAATCCGAGTGTTTTATGAGACGGGAGTGTCGCGGATTGTCTGCACAGTTCAGATGGTTATTAAGTGCACGAGCAGGGAGGAACCAGGGAGCATTAAGGCTGTGTGTCAGAACATAGAGGAAACAAAAAACATTTGGGACTTTGTAGATAATAAAATAAAAATGGCGACAAGGCTATTAAAGAAGTGATAAACATGAATAGTTTTGTAAGTTGAGTGTCTGTAATATGTCATGGCTGATTATGGTCAGTTTACAATGCATCATTGTGATTGCCGTTAACAACACCGCTAAAGGAGTAATCACTTGTCTCAATCCGTGACAGCTTTGTAACATACATCTGTTGTATGGAAGACGAGCAATGCAAGCACAATGCACACGCAGTATGGAAGTGTCCTCGGAACTTTACGTGTGAAGCTGTAACTTGCTGGAAGCTGGAAGAACAGAGCGTCACTTAATTCTGCCATCTGCAATGATAAATAGCAACATTTTTATGGCGCGACAACTGTCAGTAAGAATATGAGCCGCAGTGTGTGCAGCAGGGTCGTCCAACGTCTTCTGTTGTATACTGCAGGGCCATAAAGCAGAGCATAAATTCACCCCAACAGCTCAAGAAAATCTAGTGATTGTGCAGGGGGGGAAAACATTCAGCATCGGATGGACAGACATTAGCGTATTTTCATAAAAAGAACTGAATGTCATTTTAAGTTCACACAGAAATTCAGTTCAATACTTTAGCATTGCCCAGGGCATATTTATATTTACTAAGTCAAAGTTTCAGTGTTGTTTCAATGTTTCAGTATGCCTCTTCTGGAGCAAAATATGGACAGAACTCTCAGTAAGAAGACGGCGTTTGAAGTGCAGGGCAATTTGGACCGTTATTTTAACAGATTAGTCGGAGACAATCATTTAACATGCAAGACTGCAAAAGCTGATGATCAGATGCCCTTTGGTAATTGATTATGATTCATGACCCAGACGTTCTTATTTCATCCAACCTAATAGTGGGCCTTTTACTTCATGACACTTTTTCATATCAAACATCCTCAGTGCAATACGAAGTTGTGCCTCTTTGTGCGGCATTCTCCCTGTTCACATTTAAGCCCTGCAGCTGCCTTCCTGATTCAGTGTCTGCCCAGTTGTCTGCCACACATAGGAGGAACTATTTACCCTCACATATGCACATTAACCAATTCCTCCTACCAATTGCAGTGACAAATGTGCATGTTTTGTTGTGCTGGGGAAACTTGTGATGTGAGTTTTAATGGGGCTCTGCACACTAGGCATTCACTGTCAGAGCACACACACACACACACAGGCCTTCACATACACACATACAGACTCCGGCAGTATGGAGCCAATGGCAGGTCCCCGCTGGGCCTCCCCAATCCCCCCCTCCAATCCCCTCCCCAGCTGGACAGTTTCAGCCTGGATCTCTCGCTCTCCCCCGTGTCCCTCATGCCCTCTGTCCGCCTTTCTATCTGGCAACAGTTTTTCTTAATCCTAAGAACGCTCTTTTTCAGGAGGACTTTTTTCCTTCTTCTTCTTCTTTTTTTTTTGTATCACCGACGCAGTTTTGACTTGGCTAAAAATGTCCAATGGCTAAATAAACAAAAACAAAACGTGTTGGGTGGTTTTGGAAATGTGGGATGAATGGCTGCTTCTGACCTACAGTCCTTACTCTGTGGCAGCAAATCAAAACTTTATGATATATGCCTTTTCTTTTTTTTTGTTTTTAAAGCATTTCTTGGCCTGTGGGCTTTATTAGACAGGACAGCAAAGGGTGAAAATCCTCTATTAATCCACCATTGTATGTTTTGTTAAATTTGGCAGGAGGAAGGGGTCACGCAAATATCTGTTGACATTGGCAATCTTTGCTTATTGATATATATTCAGTTTAACAGCCATTAGTAAAACAGTATTTAAAATTCTTCAATCCATTACGCGTGTGTATTTCTGGTTCCTATTGCTGCAACCTTCCTCTGGCCTTGTTGCATATTTTCCATCTTGGTGTTAGCTTTTAAATATTCATGTAAGTGGATAAGCGAGGTGATGTGGAGGGGGCACGGTGCAGGGAATTCGGGGAGAGGAGGCGGGAAGACGAACAGCAGTGGGGGCCGCCATGTTGGAAATCCCTGCGGAGCTTGGCATAGGGAACGGTGTTAAGGGGAGGGGGGGTGGGTCGAAGGGTGGTTTAGGGGGCCCCGATCCGCAGGAGGGCCTCATGATTTATTTAGACCCGGGGGGTACCTGTGCCAGTCAGACGCTGATGGCTCCCGTCACCCTGCCAACCCGCATGGTGCTCAAATTCAGAGCAGCAAAGGCAAATCCGCAGCACGTCGGAAAATTTATGTGTGGCCACTGCTGGGAGATATTTCACCTGTCCTGTTAATGAATTTCAGAGCGCAGCTGCATGGGAAAATTCCACTGTGCTTTGACCATTCACGTGGGAGGGTGCATTAGGGATACTTGACTTATCATTTTGCTGGATAGCCCGAGGTGCCACTCAAACATACACCACTTGGATGAATACGGCCAACGTTTAGAAGACTTTCCATTCCCGAAGCTCAAGTTTGGCAAAATATTAACCCTGTTTCCTTCTCCCGGCTTCAACACAAAAAAAGTTTAATGGCACGAAGTTTCTTTTTTAGAAAACAGAAGTAGCCCATGAGCACAACTTGTTGCTTTATACCAATAAATCAAGTTAAAGTAGGGTTCAGCTCTATACATTTTCATCATCTTCATTCTGATTAACATCTATCTATACTTTTCTGGAAATCAATGTGAAATAATTGAATTGTGATGCCAGCCTGACAAAAATGTATGTAGTTCCATAGACACAGCAGCTATTTAAAGCAGAACTAAGTAACTCTTGCCCCTAGAGGCCATAAGCACCACTGCAGGTGTCGTAGCATGTTGCGTTTTTTTTTTACCCATAATTGTCCGTGAGAGTAAATACTACGCTGACAGAAAAGACAAAGCAAGAGAGGGATATTGTACATTTTGCCACAACTCAATGAAACAATGGAGATTTTTTTTTTCACTCAAACTTGAGTTAGCTTTGCCCGTTAGCCTTTTAGCTTCTTCTTCGTGATTCCATTAGTGTGTATTGTGCCTCCAACCCGGAGGCAGGAAAGTTGCAAGGGTGGTTTTCTGGATAGAGACACCAGGGGGAGATGAAAGACCACCCAGTCATCTCATTAACACTTGTGTTACCCCTGAGGGACTACGAAAAGGATTTGTTAAGGTAAACATATGTCAATTTTAAAGACTGAATAAAAGGAAAATAATGGTGGCCCTTTACTAGCACAGTAATAGCATTGTAATAGGATAGAAATAGCATGGTAACTAGGTTAATGAGGGATATTGCCTTTTGCCGCCCTGTTTCCATATATATATATATATATATATATATATATATATATATATATATATATATATATATATATATAATATATAAAGAAAATAATAGGCGTATTTCCTGGTTATTTACTCTTACTTACGGGATTTGTAATAGTATCTTGAAATACTTTAGGAATGTGTCCTCTTTCCATGTAATTTATTTATTTATTTATTATATTTCCACCACATTTTAATGCTACTACTAATTAAAATGCCGCCAAAAGAATTATCATTCTGAACTGCAAATCATTTGAACCATATACAGTCTGACCTTATCAGCTAACTCCATCTTTTCAAAGGAACAGCGGCGTAGAACAGCCTTGTGTTTTCAGATAAACCAATCAATACAGAGCAGCGAGGAGGCAGCCTTTGCGGGTGCATGAGGGGGCGGCTCACTGCCTTCTATCAAGGCGGCTTAATTTCCGTCTGCTTAATATCCTGGGAAATGTATGGAAATTAAACTGTGAGGAGGCAACAAAGGGCGATAAATGGGATGACACAATCATGTATAGTCTCTGCCTATATCCTTCGCACATGAACTCTTCAGTCTACTACTGTATATAAACAGTGGCAAACTCACTGCCGTTCAACATACACAGTGTGTCCTAACGCATATGCTCCACTAGTGCTACTACTTCATTAGCCTAGCCGCTACATGTCTCATGCTTTCTCCAGCTCTGTGGAGACACTTGGAAGAGCTGCCCGGAGGCAAATTATAAATGAGAAACAGGTTATTAGGATTCTGTCATGCATACTAAGGTGTTATGACTCTCGTAAAATAGCACAGCGTTGAATACAGCCAGCAGTAATTGTCACTTTGGGGGTCCATTGTTAAAAGGTAATATGGTAAAAAAAAAAAAAAAAAGCCATTGCCCTATAAGCTCTAGATATGTGCTAGGTAAAAGAACACAACCTGCCAAAGCATAAGTAAGCAGCCACCCAGTCAGCCTCCACCTAATGAACGCTCATCTACATTAGTAATAATCTGCCAGCGCTCGGGGGAACAAGAGCGGCGTTCGAGGTGAAAAATGCACAACTTGCACCTTCCTCCCACTCTTCATGGCCACACCTCCTCTGTGTTTTTTCCCTTTTTTTCGTCTTGACGAGACTGTTCACACAAACAACACCTGCCTCACCATCCTCATCTAATTTGTCTTTACTTTTGTGGCAACCTGATCTCGGAGCCTCTGCCTCCTCCTCCTCTGGTACACGCGGTTCCGCTCCCACTTCGCAGAGCAGTAACCTCATTCATTAAAAAAAAAAACCAGCACCTTAATGTCGCGCATGGAGGCAGGTTAAATATGCCGGAACGCCCTGGCCAGTCCGTCTGGTTGTATTTGGCCACTAACAACAGATAAGGCAAAATGATAGGCAGGTGGGAGAGGAGCTCGCCTTACAGCCGCCCTCCACTCCTATATAGACAGATACATTTTTCATCCGTTATTAGGGCTTCGACATTGGCCCAGGGGTGTCAGGGATCTCACTGCGGCATCAGTTGCCGCCATTTCGACCTGTCACCATAACAAAAATAACAGCAAAAGCAGCCAGTTGGATCGGAAAACAAGGGGACCTCCTGTTTTCGTAAGTTTCAAAGTAATGGTATAGGCAGCAATCAACACATTTTCTGTCTGACACAGTATTTATAACGTTAGATGAAACAAGTGATATTGGCACTGCAAATGGATGCAGTACCATGAAGGACAAATGTACTGAGCAGTCAGAGGAAAACAAGAAACACAAAGTCCAAAGAGAGAAAGCTACCAATGCACGGCTCAATTTCTATTGTTGAGATTTCCTAATCACAGAGGAAGCAGATTTTGGCCACTGGAAAAGTGCTTTCAGTTGTTTAAATACATGCACTGAGCGTTAACATAAAATAAAACCATACGTATTGGACTAGTTTGCATGATGTGCTTACTAAGTCTGTTTTAAATGGCAGCGCTTCTTGATTGGCATCATACAAACACATTCAAATGGAAAATAAATTATTCCTAACATCTCTTGGGATCACAAATGTGCATCTGGGCTACGCTGTCTCTTCATTTATTGTGGGTTGAACGGACGATTTCTAAAATTCTGTTTACATTATGGCCATGGATAGAGTGTGGATCACTTTGAAAGCTGAAAATATTGCGTCAAGGGTTTTGCAGAGAGTCTTTACACTACATAAAACAAAGAAGACCTTAATGGACCACAGCACCATATTGCAAGAGGTGATTAAAATTATGAAGCAAGACATCCATTACTTAGAGCCTATACTTCAAACATCACATTATCTAATTCTATTCAAGAAAAAAACATGTTTATGAATCCCATACTAAGAAAGTCATATCTACTTTCCAAAATGGCCAGCTCAGCCCCTGTTTCATGACCTTTACCTGATTAGATAAATAGGACAAATATGCCCATGCGCGACAAGACCATAATCTTTTTATCTGGTACAGGGCAAGCTTGACTAACCGGCTTACCTGTTACATCAAAACCTATGGGGAATAATAAGGCAGCATTAAATTGAAAAGCAATAAATAAATCGGTCTTAAAGCTAAGTAGGTGTTACAGTGACGTGAGTCCTACAGTATAATTAAGTCCAAAGGAAGACAAATATGGATAGATGGTTAGAGTGAAGAAACCAGAAATGTTATTGATAGTACTACCTGACAATGACATATGAGCCAAGGTACATGAGCAATCTAAGTCAACGTGAACCCCCCAGTTCTCACAAAATGCACATCACTTGCTTGCCTTGAACGCTATGGATATTTTATTTGCATGAGTCAACCTTGTGGAAAATCCATAACTCATTTGCAAGGCCCGTTCAACATACAAAACGACAACTGCAAAAGCAGCCTGTGTAGGAACTATGACCCTGCCATCACTGGTATCCCCTGACTCCCTTTCTAGTTACAATTTTAAGTTTTAATGCAGAAGAGCTAGAAGATATGCTACTGTGACCGTGTCTTGTTGGAGGTCTCACTCAGTTGTCAGACTCAAAGTTCCCTATTTGTTTTTGTTTTTGTCTAGTAGTGTAATTCAGTATATTAGGACTCATCCCTGAGAGGAATAGGGATGTTAGAAATGCACGAGGTAAGTTAGTAATGGGTTCGAACTGCAACTAACAGTTTAAATTACTCTCGAACCCTCTTTCATTGTTTGTAAACTAAAATACAAGTGCTATAACCATGAATGTAAAAAAGGTAAATCTCACCTGTGCATTTGATTGTTCCTGAACTATAACTATTGCTTTGAAATCATCAAAGACAGTGTGATGTTCTCCTCTTTCGAACGCCACCACATGTTTGTTTGCTGCCCAAACTGAAAACAGTGCTAAGACAGTGCTCATCCCCTGTGATAACACTCTTTGAACTGGTGTGTGTACAAAGCTCGCTTCATTTCTAACAATACGTTCTCATAAAGCACAGAACCCACACACATCAGCACCGCTCCCCGATGCCAAACCGGGTCAGCAGTGTGCCGGCTTTAGCAAGCGGAGGCTCATGGGTAATTTTCTGGTCAATGTTGTCCATATATTCCTCTTGTCCACTGCCAGGAGGAAATGAAGGGATGATCTCTTTTACTCGTCACTTCAGCAGAAGGCAAACAGAAGCACTGTTTGCTTGCGAGCCTGTTGACCTGCAGCCCAGGAGCAACAACAGACAACGACCCCTGTTTACTTCAAGACGAGGTATTTAAACTGATATAACTGCAGATGCTCTCTGATACACACCACCGCCATTAGATACTAGGGCTGCACACTTAATCACAAGCTACCCTTATGGGACCTCTACAAACACATTCTGAAATGCATGTAATTGTCCTGTTCTGCAGTTCATATCTCAGTCTTCTCTAAAATACTAACGCTCAATAAATCAGGGTTCATACTCACATTCTTGACTTTTAAGGCAATAATGACTAGCAAAAAGAGCATCATAGTTTCAATCAACAGATTGTCTTAAATCTACTAAAGGACGAGTAGACCATTAACCGAGCACAGCAGCCCAGCAACACCTGGCATGTTGACAGTTGTGCATAGTGTCCTCACACACCTGTTTAGGCCGGCATCAGGCCCGGGCCTAAACAAAGCTTCTCTCTGTGCTGACATGGACCGCATCTGATTCCTCACTCCGTTTTAGCCTGAATGCTGCCACTGCTGTTTGCTATGAGCTAAATAAGACTGTTAGGGAAATACAGGAGGAGGAAAGGCCTTCCCAGAGAGTCATCTGGTTCCAATGCCCATCCTGCTGGTGTGGATTACAGGCACATATTACAGCAGAACTCCAGCTGACCCTTCATCTATATCCCCAGGGGAAATGGGAGCCAGTCAGTGATGGGGGCTGAGGTCCAGGGGCTTAAGGGGAACAGGGTCCAACAGAAGCCTGTGGGCACGCTGCCCCTTTACAGAGCAAACTGTGCAGTCTGTATTAATTATCATATCCTCCAACCAAACAACCAAATGCCTCACTACAAAATAAAAATTTCACATTAAAGCTAGACAAAGTGATAAACTGCTCTTACCTGTAATATCTGGACTGCAGATAGGTGGAGCACACTGCTTTGGACACATGGCTGGCTGAGCCGAAGTCGATGACCTTTACCCTGTACGGTTGTCTGGATGGGTCCACCAGCATGATGTTCTCTGGCTTCAGGTCAGCATGGATCAGTCCCAGACTCTTGAGTTTCATAAGTGCTGTGGCCACCTGCTGCAGGACTGGTCTGATGTACTTGAGCGGCAGAGGACTGAACTTGTTCTGTTTGAGGAAGTCGTACAGGTTCTGCTCCAGCATCTCAAACACCAGGCACGTGTGGTTCTTGTGCTGGAAGCACTCATAGGCCCTCACAAAGTTGTAGTCGTCTGCGCTCTCCGTGCTCAGACGCGCCAGAATGCTCACCTCTATCTGACCCTGCCGTGCATATGATGGATGGTTTTTCAAGATTTTGATTGCAACTATCTCATTGGTGCCCCTCTTCCAACATTTGACCACCTGCCCGAATGTCCCCCGCCCCAGGAACTCTAACACTTCATAAGTGTTAGTCATTGAACAGAGCACCTCATGCTGCACAAGTTGGTAATCTCCCTCGTTGTTGGAACCACTGTTTTTGGATGTGGCTGTTGAGGTGGCAGTGGCCGCTGTAGCCACTGTGGCTCCACTGGCAGCTCCGTTGTGGATCATGGGTGGGCCGTTCTCCTCAATGATCTGCACGCTACTGTTGTTGTCAAGCTCTTCGCTCTTGCGTTTAAGCCCACATCTCTGATAGGTGTCTAAGAGACTAACAGTGCTACGCCGCGTCAGGTTGTGGAGTACACTGCCACCACCAGCGCTGCTGTTGCTGCTGCTACCTCCGCCACCACTGCCCAGGAGAGAGCCCACTGCCCCAGAAGTGCTGCTGGCTGAGGCCACCACGATGTGGCCCACGCTGGCAGGGAAGATGAGCGTCTGTTCGTAGGGCAGAGTGGAGCTGCTGATACCCAGGGGCCCGCTGGTGGTCGTCACGTTCTTACTGCTGTTGTGGCTGTAGACTTTGCTGTGTGTGCCGTACCCTGTCATATCCCAGTTACAACTTTGCTCCACCTTCAGTTTCTTTACGCTAAAGAAGGCACTTGACTGAAGAGTGTGAGGGGAGAAGAGTTGCACTTGCGCGGCCATACCTGTGACAGGGGGTTGGGGGCAAGGGACAGAAATGAAAGTGAGAGGTTAGCAATTGGAGTGTGTTTGAAAGTGTAGTGGTAGCGACTCACTTTAAAGCTTTAGCTCGGGTTAATAACATCCTGAACTTTATTATTAGCTAAATTTACATTACTTTGGTTCAGTAATGTTACATTAGAATCAATGCAATGAATGATACTGTTATGTAAGAAAACGTTTTCCAGACTGAGTGTTGCTTATGTGGTGCAAGCTCACGCACAGGAAATGCCAGTTCCCTACAGTTTCCATCAGCATTAATGCACCGGTTGAATGAGCACTATAAGAATACTGATTCACAGGACCCTCCAATGACACAACAAGACAACAGAAAAAATCTGAATGATTGCAATTTCCTTTCCCAACCCTGCCCTAGAATTTACAGGTGCATAATTACTTACTTTGGGTAAAATGCTGGATGAAGTTTCACTCAACTAGCTATGAAAACAGCAGAGGGGCAGTGAACTCCCTCTCAACCACAAATCCCGAAGACAACAAAACAAGCAAAAAAAAGCAAAACTGCAGCACGGCTGTCACACTCCTGGGAACAGCTTCTCCAAGCAAACACCGGCCCAAAATAGTCCCTTTCTTTATCTCAGTCTTTGCAAACACACTTGTTTATAGCATTGAAATGATTATTACGGCACAAAACAGATTATATGAGACCTGGGCTAATTGTATGTTTAAGCTGTTTTCTGTAAAGCTAGAATGGGGGTACTACTAACAAACTAAGAGCTACCACCTGGTTTCTCCAATGCCCACACACACAATTAAGCCTAACAGATCACTGACTGTTTGGAGTAATTTCAGAAATGTTATAGTCATTTTGCAACAAACACAAATCACGAGCATCAAACAGCTCCTTAAGTGCTTTGGCTGGATAAAAATGTGCTGCTTTTATGTATTCAAAGCCGAGAAGTTTTTCAAAGATAATTAAAGGACCATTTCCCCGTCAAGAGGGGAGCGGACTTCCATAATTGTGGCCAGCGTTCTGTGCATATAAAGCCTGAGTGGGAGGGGACAGGCCTGGTCACTTTGTCATTATTAGCCATTCGAGTGATGATGATGATTAATTCACTAGGAAGCTGGCAGCCTTCCACTAGACTCCGCTTGGTTTGTTTTTCAACTCTCTTGACCTCTCCAAGTCTTTCTCTTTCAGCATTTATTTTTGGGTCCCCTTTGCCCCTGCACGATAGAAATCCTGGTTATTTGGTCATCTGTCGGAATGCAAAAACCTGACATGAACTTGCAGATGACAATGCTTCGCAGCTCTCCTGCCTTGCTTCCTCCGGCACACATTCTGTATTGGATTTAGCACACTAATGGTAATGTCCCAACGAGGCTAGCCCTAGCCATTTCAGAGAGGTAATGAAGAACGTCCGCTAGGCTATTAGGGGCAAGGCTCTCGGCTAATCACATAAGCCCGCAAGGCCAGATGTCACTGCTTGGATTACCAATTCCTGTGCCTGGACTTTACGCTAAAAATAATTTGAATGATAGGTTTCGTCACGGCGCGGCGTCAACAGCGTGCGACTGAGGTTGACGGGTAATGACACTGAGATGGACAGACAGAGAAACAGCCTGTCTGCTCCTTGTATGGAAAATTCTGCGTTGCATATCTGCCAGCGTGATTATGGAAAACACAGGGTTTGAAAAGGCCAGGCGAACTCCTTTGTGCATTATCATTATGGAAGGGACAAATGCACAGACTTATGCTCATTACTCATAATCCAAAAGAGCACAGACAACTGTAAATAGTTGCCAACACAAGAGCTTACTCTCGTTACAATTTCACCACTTAATGACCAAAAGACATAATATTTAACTTTTTCTAACATGCCATCTTTATGATTGTAAGTGTATTCACCAGTGGTACCATTACGTGTCATGATAAAGAAATCATCAATCCTATTATTTTTCACCTATACGATTTTAAACTTTTGAATTGAATATTGTTTTTCTTTGTGTGTGTGTGTGTGTTCGTTCTTGACCCGCAGACATCATTGAACTCAACAGTATACCGTGACAGGTGGTCAACAGATGGGAGAGATATCCAGCAATATTTAGGAGCCGGTAGATGATCTTGCAAAATTGAGGCCTCCACAGTACCCTGCATATGTACTGCAGCTTTAACCCTATACGCTAAGTATTGATTGATTGATTGATTGATTGATTGATTGATTGGATTTATTTGAGGGATTATTTACATTATTTACATTAACATTGTTGCAGTGCAGAAAATAAATACAGTAACAAAAACTCAAAAGGAGTAGGCCGAAGCAAGAAAGCTTATGAGTGCCTACCCCCATAAGTATCTGAATACATTTACTGTATCAAAGTTGTTCAATGCATTTTCTAATTTTTCTCTACTGTAACTTGGTATAAACTTGCCTCTTGAATGAACAAATTGTTGTAATTCCAGGCACAGCAGGACATTGAATAGTCCAGCCATTCAAATTCCTCTTTATGTTTTAAATTTCAGTGACGGGCTGAGCCGTCCTGTTTCTTTTATAAAATATTCCGACACTGTAAGACTGCGAGAAGTATTTTGGATAGCACCGGATTCTACAAAGCTAGCTACAACCTCGTCGCACTTCACATTACCACCAGCCCTCTCATTGACTCTCAGTTCGGGTAGCGTTTGCTTGGCATGGCATGTTGCACTGAAGGCCAAACAGAAAGAAAATGTGAGATATTCTGACCAGGCCTGATAGGATACTGTTAGCTGTGTGGCTCAACACCAGCACATTTCACAGCCCTGTGCGAACGCTGATAAGTAATTAAATGAATCAAGAGGTCAAGCGGCTGGAATGTTATCGCATGGTAGCATACGCACGAGCAACAATGTGTCTACAATATATTCAGCGAAATTGCACCGAGACCGGGGGCTATAACTCTCTCAAACTATAACAATATTTATGATCTGGAATTTGAACAGCCTAACCCTCCTTTGCCGGTGCCAAGTGCAAAGACCTTCTCTTGACAAAATGTTCTATTCAAGTTCAATTTGAATTTTACACCAAGTGCAAAGGCTATTGTTTTTCCCTGAACTCTCTAAAGCTCTCTTAGCATACCTAAAGTAAATGTGCTGCAATTATGTAAGCACACCAGAGTGGCTGTTTTAAGTCGTGCATGTTGAAATGGTAATAGTCAATGTTTTGAGAGAGATTACTCTTTCTGTCAGGGGTTGGTTAATCTTCTTTTTGGGGGAGGATCAGGATCGTTTTGTGCGTGCCGTGCGAGACTGAGAGACAGGCTGAAAAGGGAGGGAAGAGCGGAAGGTGGAGCGCGGGGCGACGGGTGGCCCTCACATTCTCGCCCGTGACCTGCTTCTGTTTACTCTCCTTTATTAAACTCGTCATTTATACTGCGCTGACAACATGACACAGAGTATTGATGAGAGCGCCTTTAGACTCCACAAAACCTGCCAAGTAGTGCTTTGTAATTACAAATAGTCTTTTAATATAAAGCCTGGCGATCGTTCAAGCGCAACCCACACCCGTTTACAAAAGTTCAGACAAATAATAATTTTAAATGTTCCCAGTGTCAAGATGAAAATGTATGAAATACTTGTGCAATTTATTATCACCATCTTTAAAGCTTGTTCTTGAGTGTATATCAATGTCCAAATCAATAACGGCTAAAAAAGCACAGAAACATGTCACTGTCACCTAGGAGACCACAGCAAGCCCAGGCCTGGTCGATGCCCCCTTCTCTGGTTATATTTGGACTTCTCCCTGAGACTATATGTCTCCAGACACCAGTGGAGACACAGCGATGACCCATGTCTTTAAAGTGGACAGCCCAGAATCTGTGTGCAGACAGGGCAGAGGGGCTAAGCCAAGTCACTGGCTAATGAAATGACTTCAGACTGTCTAGACAAAGCATTATCTCACCCTTTGCTGCAGTTTCTGAACATCTTCGCACAGATAGAACAAAGTGAGGAAAAACCTCAGGCTGTTTCCAGCCTTCTGAGCAGGGCTGGCGACTCAAAGAATTTCAAATAGATGACTAAATTACAGTTGTTGAAACTCCTATGAAAGCTCCAATAAGAAGCTAACTACATTGTTACTGAAACACGCACCACCTGTTGCTGGCACATCAGACTCAGAATCAAAATAGTGTTTATTGCCATTGTTTGGAACAGGTTCACAAACTAGGAATGTTTCTCGGTACAATTGTGCAACATAAAACATCACGTACTCAGCCAATCCTACATTCAAATCATTGGTAGATCCTTTGTCTGTCTCTGATCATACCGCCCAGTCATTCAAAGACTCTGAGCGGGTATGGACAATGGAGCTGTGTATTTGCAAGATGTACCACCTACTTATTTACAAAATAAAAATGATTACACAACACAACCACTCATTTTAAGTTTCATCAGCAATAGTTTTGCAGACAAACACAAAGACATAAGCAGCAGCAAATAAAAAGGGAAATTAAAGTAAACTTATAATAAGCTTATGTGGCACTGAATCATCTTGCTGTAACGACATGCAAATACATGTTTTTAAGATGCATATTTCATACTGAGGTGAAATGCACTGTCAAGTACATGCTTGTTCATGCATTCATTGACTCTTGAATGGCTGTATGTCATTTCACACATGAAACCATTCATGTCTGCTGTTGTTTGTCTTATTTATCTTCTTCATGTACAAGGGCATCACTGCAATGAAGGAATGCCTTTGTGGAGTTGAGGTTAGGACCGGAGACACATTGTATAGGGACAGATTGTCCACAGCACAGCCCCAGTTCGGTGCCCTATAGCGTGGCTCACCCTGCACACTATTGACCACCCTGGCTGCTTTTGGAGCTCTCTCATCCCTGTTTATTTATAGAATAATGCAGCAGACAGGCTCAGGGGGAGATACTGTCACGCGGGCTGCCTCTCCATCAGCCTATATGCTCAAGTGCCTCCCTAACCATCTCCTACATTGTACACAAAAAGGACAGATGCACACACCTAGCATATGGGGGCCTAATGTGCAAATATTAATGCTGTTTGACATGCACATGCAAACCTTCATGGCTTTTAAATTAGCAACACCCCGGCAGCAAACGTGTCACTCTCGAGCCCTTCCTGGAAGCAAACGGGCAAAGATACAGCATGTTGTGTTAGCTGCCAGATAACATGTTTGGTCAGCACTTGTTCACATGCACTTAAAACCACACATTAAAGCTATGCACAAATATAGCCCGCACGCACTTAGCAGCTGAGAAATAACTCGGGATAACTTTGCCACCCATGATAACATGTGAAGCTGCTGCTAATCTTAAGTAAATGTGCTGCTTCCCCCGGCTAACTGTCAGCAGATAAGACAGCAGCTCCTCATGCAGTAAAAGGTGGTCATAAAACGGCTGGAGTGAGAAAAACATTTGGCTTGTTTATACTGTCGGGTCAGGCTAACCAGGCACTGAACCGCGGAGAAGAGGAGAGGAAGGGTGGCTCTGCTCAAGCAAGATTTCTTATTAATCAAATCACGAGGGTTTCCCAGTGTACAAAGGACAAAGACACACAACTTCCTCTGCGTCGAGAACGGAGAGAGCAGCGGAGGAAAAGGGCTCATGAAGTAGGCACAGTGTACATTGTTGATACTTTGAAATTACGATACATGCATCAATTAATGCTACAGCTATACTACTCCTGACCTGCAACTACTCTTTGACCTGCAACTACTATGACCAAAAGACTTCAACCACAAGACGTCTGGACTGGTACAACTACTAATACTACTTCTATTACTGCAGGACAACTGCTTTTAGTAAAGTAACATTACAATCACAAAGTGGCAGTGTCTATATGAAGTAGTGTTTCAGGGAGATGTTACTGCAGTAAGAAAGACGGAAAGTGTTCGTCCAGGGGCAAACCTTGCGTGAGGCAGAATAAAAGGGCTACGAAACGTGCTTGAGCATAACACAGCGGCACCTGTTAACGTGAAGCTTGACTGCCTTCACGGCTGCTTTGACTACACTGCTGAATGCACATCAACAGGCCACATAGGACCGGAGACATGCACCTGATAAGCAGCGCATCTCTCCATGACGCTTATCGTGTACATGCAGTAAAGTCCCCCCTCTCTGCCCGCACTTCCTCTTATGTCAGCACTGTAAAAAGGACACCTATGATACCATGTCCTATAATGACACCTACATGTGACAGTATAGGCAGAGCAAAGACACACACATAGCACTGAGCGGCGCTAGGGACTGGAGTGTGCATTGGTAAATTGATTTGTGAGAGGTCAGCGTGAGATGGCTTTTGACTCCAGAGCCCTGGGCTTATATTATTGCAAATTCAATGAATAGAATGGAATTCAATGTTAACACTAGACCTACAGTACTGCAAGTTAGAGAAAGATGTACTGCCAATTTTAGCACTACAATGAATTTGTACAAGAAATTGGAAAGAAAGTTATGGCAATATTACAAAAATAATGACAAGGCTTTAGTCACTTAAAATGATGTCAGAAAATGATAGTTGGTAATATACTTATATCGTTTCTCAGTAAAATACATGAATCTTCTATGGAATAATGACTGCCTGGAAAAGCATTGCGCCCGGAGGAGATGACATGTTCTCTCTGCGCTGCCACTCTGCCCTGTCCTGCAGCAATGGTGTTGGGTATGCTCCTCACAAAATCAATTAGAAAAGACCTATTTCGCATTCACTTCCAGCTGGGATACACTCATTATAGGTGTGGGGGTGTGGGGGTGGGGGGGGGTGTTTCATCGCAGGCATTTTTTTTTTACTTGTCAAACATTACGACCTAATGAACTGCATTTACTCACAACATTATTGACAAGGGAATATGCATACACACGCCCTAAAGGGATTCAAGAGAAAAGCCTTAATGACAGAAGAACCAGTCAGACTAGCCCAAACACCGGCAACACTTTCCGATAAGACAACGCCTCAGCTACAAGTGAATTGTTTTCATTTAGAAGTTGGCACTGTTTAGAAATCAGTCTTTTGGTAGTGGTAAAAAAGATTATGCATAAAATAATCTCACTGCGTCATTTCTCTTTGATCCTTAACTACTGTGATGCCCTCGCCCCTTTTTCAAGCACATATGTATTCACTTGGGCTTTGTCTTACTGTTCCACATTAGGATAAAGACTAAATATCCTGGCTTTGGACCGACAAAAGGCAATCTTATGGCAAAAACTGACAAAACCTCCTGAATGAAACGTCTACACCTGAATAATGGCTAAATCATAGTGTCCATGCAAATCCATGGACATTAGATTGTCCCGTGGAGAGAAACAAATGGCAAGCAGCCAGGGTTAAACACAAATCGTACATGCCATACCTTAAACGTGTTGCAAGTCAATACTTCCAACACTAACTATGCCCCCAAAATGAACATGTTTTTTTTTTGGTATAGCTCAAATGAGGAAAATGATCTCATCAGAATCCAAACGGATGCTTTTCTTCCCCTTTGAGCTAACTTCTATTTCAGTCCTGGCCTTTTCACTCTCATTCCTACAGTGGATGCTTGAACCCCACCTGTGGCTATAGCCTTCTGCCTCCCCCACCACCGCAGAGCCGTGCACCTCAGTGTCTGGGACGGTGTGAATGTTTCCCCAGGCGACGACACTGTGTGATATGTGAGTGGGGTGTGTGAAGCTGCAGCTCATCAGGCTAAATTAAACGACGAATGCCTTCCTCGCCCCCAAAAAATGCCTCAACACGCTTTGCCGCAGGTGACTCATCTACTGTATATGTGCAACCTATCCATTCCATCAATATCATCTTTACATCAATATTACTTTTATGTCCTTCCAGCATTTTGGTGGGATGCTAAATATAGGCAAGGGGAGAATACTACTTGTTGTGGCTTGTTGGGATAGGTGATATTCCCAAAAAAGAAATATTCACATCACAATGTTCCTGGAGCACTTAACATTTTCTAGCGCCTTTAAGAAGAAACTAAGGCGATATATTGCTTCTGAGAGTTCCCACTTCATCGTGATCGGCTAAATTGCCGGTCACTCATTCAAAGCATGGCTACACATGACCAACAAGTGAAATAAGTGTGGAAATGTCAATTGACAGAAAAGACCTGATTCACACTATGATGATCTCTCTGAATTAGGAAATCGTCACAGGGAACAGATCATCCCTTCCCTTCCCTTGTCTTTATTCATGATTAGACTTTTATTGCCGCAACGCGCCTTGTGGGTTGGGGTGAGTAAATAGAAATATATCAATTTTAGCCACAGAGAGTCTTCTTTGTCAATATGAGACAAAAGATCTATGAAAACAATAAGAGATCTTAGATCTTTTACTCCCTTGACTCTCACCACCACAGTCACACCAACACATTCATACGGACAAAAGCGGATGAAGTGGACACCAAGGACACCGAGGTTGATCATGGGTGCCGGACTATCAACCCTCAGATTATTGCACGTGTCTGCCCCCCCCCCCCCCCCTCCTGTTTTGGGTCCCAGTCTGGCGTTATATTATCTCCTCCATCGTGAGATAAGACCAACGCATTAGTGGAGGTCTGCACACCCGAATTGCGTCTTATTTTTTAATATGTCTGCCACCGCGCCGCTCATCTCTTGCAATACTTCTGGTCATATATTGAAGCGGCTTATTGAAAGATGATAGCACATGCACAAACACGTGCCCCGGTACTAATTTAGCGGGGCATATGTGTCCCTAATCCAGACGACAGTGTGTCATCGACAGGCCTGGGCAGTCCTTCTGGCCGCAGCGCTGAGGTAATAACTGTGGCCAGCCCAGTCAGCCCTGTGCCTCTGATTCAGTGTGAAAATCACCTCTTCAGCCCTTTATATTTACACTGTCCCCTCGGTCGCAAATAGCAGCCAAACCCCAGACAGGAAATGGCTATTCTGACCATCACACTAACACCCACATTCAAAGCAGGCGAGTGGAGCAAGTTCACATACAGACAAACCGGCTTGTAAAACACAAAAGGATTCCAAGATTAACACAACTGTCCGACCCGTATAGCTGTGATGACATGGGGAAAGATTACGCCGACTTGCTTCTCTTTCTGTCATCTGCACAGTTTGCGGCGCACCTTCGTCTCCAGCGCAGCTTTTAGCAGATGGAAAAGATGATCTGTGGGACATCCGTAAATAATGATTCACCACACAGTCGCGTGCGTTATTGTGAATCGAATCAAATGCTGCAGTAGCATTGGTGGGCCATGTGTTTGTCCAGGCTACGGTAATGTGCAGAGGCTCAGAGTCACGGCCATTAATGTAACTGGAGCCTGAAATGTATTTAAACATAAACGTCATGCGCAGTGGAGGGCTAATGAGGTACAGACAGCTGGATGCACTGTGGAGAAAAGACCAGGTATATTCACTGCGTTCAATTCGATTGAGTCTACTATAGGGAAAGTCGAGGGTTGTGAGCTGCGTTTGTTATTTTAATGTGCCGATTGCATTTAGCTAACAATTGCCAGCTATTTACAAGCCTGAATGTTGAAAGCATGTATTAATTAATTCAATAGATTCACCAAGTCAAATATGCGTTTAGATAGAGAAAGCCATAGTACAAATAAGACAATTTAAAGTCTGCTGCAGAACAAGCAAGCAACATGCAATCCACTCCAATGCATCTTGTATACAATTTAAAAAATGACCATGTCACTAAATAATGAATTCAGTGAAAAGAACAACTGTCTAACTCAGTGATTCCCAAAGAGGGGGTCGCAAGATTATTCTGAGACAATACTTGTTATACTTCTGACATTACAATTTATGTATTTTTCATTGAAAATGGCATATGTTTGTGAAATTAAGCCAAATACAAAAACACAGTATGCAAACTAATATTATTAAACCAGATTTTTTATGTTTTGCACCTTAAAGCAGAACTAAGTAACTCATGCCCCTAGAGGCCATAAGCGCCACTGCAGGTGTCGTAGCATGTTGCGGTTTTTTACTCATTAATTGTCCGTGAGAGTAAATACTCGCTGACAGAAAAGACAAAGGGAGAGAGGGATATTGTACATCCAATTACACATTGGAGATCTTTTTTTTTCAGTCAAACTTGGCTGTAAATACTGTCTAAGTGGCGCTAGCCCACAGTTAGCTTTGCCCGTTAGCATGTTAGCTTCTTCTTTGTGATCCCATTAGTGTGTATTGGTGCTCCGGGTCGGAGCAGGAAAGCTGCAAGTGTGGTTTTCTGGCCAGAAACACTATGGGGAGATGAAACCCCCTCCCAATCATCCCATTAACACTTGTATTACCCACAGAGGGACTACAGAAAGGATTTATTAAGGTAAACAAGTTACTTAGTACTGCTTTAAATTATTATAAATGCTAATTGCATTTTACAGAAGGGGGTCCCAAATTATTTGTTGAGTGATTTTGTGAAGTTGCAGCCTGAAATGTTTGGAAACCCCTGGTCTGACTATACCGCATACCCTTAATGTGTTACTAAATTAATTTAAAGTCTAAATAGATATATTCAAACCCATATCAGGGTTAGTCTAGATTCAAAAGGTTTGTTTCCAAGAAATTTTTTTCCCACATTTCATTTGCTTCAGTCATTCACCATTCACGGGGGCTTTCCACATTCAGGTTTCAATACGTGCAGCACAAAGCACATGTAAAAGCAACACATATTTAGCCATACTAACCCCCATACATCTCAAACCGTTAACCAAATCCTTCTTTACCCCCCTTCTCCATCCAACCAACTGCCCCAACTGCTCGGAGCACCCGGTGACCTCTGCCAATGCCCTCAAGCTCTCCACAGCCTCCTGCCAAAGGGTTATTCTACTATTCTCTCTCTTACACCTATACATTCCTTGTGTTTCTGCATTACTTGTCTTCCACTCTCTGTCACCCCTCTCTCTCGCGCTCTCTCTCTTTCTCTTTCGGGCTGAACACAGGGGTCAGTTCAAAAGGCTGTCGGGCAGAGCTGAAGCCCGGTTGGTCGTGATGCGCCTGGAGGCTTTGAAGTGAGAAGTGGATCTAAAAAGGCGCACGCTTGTTATTCTGTTTTCGTGCTTCAGAATGGTGCATTTGGGATAAAAGCTGTAAATAAAAGGGACTTCTATGTGTCAGGAATGTCTGAATTGAAAATGAAATGGATATGACTGCAGAGTGTCATGTCGCATTATAAGGCAAGATTTGTATGGATCAAAAATATGCAAAAAAAAAGAGAAAAACTCACTGATGGAAAATGGACAAATATAACAGGCATTCTTAATCTAAAAGTGATCAAAGAAAAGGTTTTCAAAAAGTTATGTTCTCGGTGGGTCAATACATAACATCTTAATTAATACTTAAAACAAAAACAAACAAAAAGTATATAATATATCTAGTGCACTAAAGCTATGATTTAATTAAAACTACTAAGACCAATGAGATCCTTTAACCTAAGCCTGTGTGTCCAATATCCAAAATCCATTTAGAAGTGATAGGATCACTTTTAATTGGATATAATCCTCGGTACTTATACAGTTTTGTTGTTTTCAAAACCAAATAGATGTTATTTACAGCTTTGGCTTTGATTTGTCTGATAGTGAGTTTCACAATAATGAGAAGCACACTTCATGTTTACCGAAATTCTCCAAAATGATAACAGACAGGAAAAGACAACAAAGAGAAGTCTTTGAGCGAGAATACAATAGCACCAATAGCACTGAAGTGACGGAGGAAGGACAAGGACTGCTCATTTCCATGCCTCGTTTGACTAAGGCCCCAGCGCTGTCTCCTTTCTGTGGACGACTGTGTGCCTCTGGGTTTTAAATGGGCTGGAGCTTTTGAAGTCCTTTGGTTATCAGCCAAGCGTAGAGCCCTGTACCTGCTGCAGCCATCTGTGAAGCCACCCATCGCTCCACTTCCCGGCCCCGACTGAGGGGGATCGAGCCAGGAGTGGAGCAGCAGCGGACGCCGGCCTGGCACCACCGGACTGTGACTGCGCAGAGGGAAGAGCGGGAAGGCCATCGGTCGTACTGTATATGTCTATAATGTGTCTGAAATATTTCTGAAAAGACCCCAGTGTGACCTTAGCTGTCGAAATTGTATTTATGTCATGGCTGTAAGCCTAGTCCAAACATCCCCCACACAATACAGCACATGGTCATCACTTTCGAAACAGAGCCCTCAATGTTCCAGAGAGTCAAAATAAATGACAAATGCTATAACTCATTGACACTCATGTGACTTCTGTTTACCATGCTCGGACATCATCTACACACAGGTTTAAAAGCATTGTCATTCATTTATGGTTTAGGAAAGATTATCAACTCCACTGACTATGGCCAAGCTCAAGTAAGGGAACTTTATATGATTATCACATGTCATTATTAAGTGTGACAAGTGCAATGCCTCAAATAAATCAGTCAGATATACAGTAACTTGATAGCTCAGTCTTTACTTTGTTTTTCTGGCGTTTTGACGTGTATGACTCGCATAATTATTAAGAGCTTTGTTTTGCTGCGCAGGTTCATATACCATTTGATGTCTACAAACCGACAAGCAATCCTCTCTCATTATCTTTGAGAACTCACCAACTCCGCGGATAAAAATTGAACCTGAAACATGCCTGCGACTATTACCACCAAACGCAAAGTTCGTTCAAAAATCCCTGGCACATCTCTACCGGCATATACGCGGCGCAGTTTTTACGTCATCCGTCGCCTTTTACATCGCTGGCTTTGTCCAACTTTGTTTAACGCATGCACCATGTGACGGGCTACAAGGCCAAATGTGCCCGAGGTGATGGAGGGAGCCCTCATCCAGAGCACACTATGGCAAATGGACTGGCATAGATGGGCTGCAGTGGTGGGGGGTATTATCACGGACAATAGCATTAAGACCTGGAGTGTAGACATGATGGAGGGCACTGGGGGGAGGGGGTGGAGTGATGATGACCCAGCCTGGTTGTCGATGGGAGGGGGTCCGAGAACAAAAACGCAACAGTAGCCAGGCCACTTCAATTACACACATGTATGTATGGGGCTTTTCAATCTGGCCATCAGGCTGCTGCTGCTGCCAGAGCGTCACATGGGCAGCATGTGCGCCGGACAGTGGCCTCTACCTCGGCTTATCACCAAACAGAGCGGGATGGAGGGACAGATAAGAGATAGGGTTGGGGGTGGGGCGGCGCAGCACGGGGGCGGGGTTGGCGGTGGTGGTGGTGGTATCACAGGGGTCACTGGCGGATGATGAGAGATTGTGAAGTGACCATGCAATTAATGGTATGCGAGCAAAATGCAGATCATGCCCTAGTCCACAATATGATCCACGTATTAATAAAACTCCCTGACACAGGAACATATAAAGTGCACTTTATGTGCGAAAGATCTGGGTGTAATTATTGCCTAAGTTAACAAAAGAGGTTTTATTCACTGGGTGCTATGTTAAGAAGCAGTAAAATGTGATCCTTTGTTTGAACTGTGGCTCTGCGTAGATCAAAGCAGCGAGTGTGTCATCAGAAGGTACAGACACTACCACTGTGCTGTTAAGCAGATGCTACACACGAGTGCGTGGCATCCATCAAGCGTAGGCTACAAATCTTTCAGGTCAAGGTTGTCTTTTTTGTATTCCAGAATTTCATATATCCAAGTTTTCACTCTTGACTCAAAGTTGGTAGCACTCTCGCGGTCTCGCCTCATACATAGATCTTAAATGTGACTCCTGAACTGCTCGGATCTTTCTGTGTGAGTTTTCTTCATTGGTCCTTGCTTTGTACTTTGCGCCACACTCCACCGTAGCAGACAGTCAAAAAGATGTAAATATTCCCATAAACCTCAATCAAAAACACTGCGGCTGAAATATAATTGATGCAAGAATTCTTCAGCAGCCCCACCGCAAACAGCTCTGGTTACTGAGGTCTTTTCAGATGAATGCATGTTTTACAACTGACTGCCTAAATGCCTTATATAAAAAGCTTTAGAGAGGCGTGTAACTAAAGCAGCGTGCCCATTGCAACGGTTTCCTCAGAGGCTGCAGTCTGATACAGCTGTTCCACACGAGCTGACAGCGTGCACACAACACAACAGCGCAGCACAGAAAGAGCCCTCACATACAGTATGTATGGGACCGACACGGAAATGCCTTGTGTAAGCAATCCACAGGCTAAGGCTTCGACCCAAAAGGCCTTCGTTTTCCCCCAAGATAAAGTGTAACAAATAGTCAGCATCTTAAATGTGCAGGAAAAAAATCTCCAGCCAGCGCTAAAAGCAAAGTGTACACTTTAGGATCCACTTTGAAATTGTGCACTTTCGTTATTATACATAGTGTTTGCAAATCCAAACGCACATTCATCAGTTCAGACGCAAAAGTGACACCGGCGTTGAACTGCATTTTCCCAGCCTCTCGCTCAGATCAAGTAAGTGGCACCACATCTTAATTTGTAAAGCCTATGACAACTCCACTACTCACAACTGTGTAGTATGACATCAGTAAAAGTTGTGGGGTCGCTCATCAAATGTCGCCGGAATCGCCCACTGCGTGTTTCTGAGGTAACTTCACTCAAACTCCAGACCGCAAAAACCTGGTTAAATCACAGTGAAACTCTTCTGTGGAAGCCTCCAATGAAAAAAGGAAGTCACGATTTTTCGACTCAAAGCCACCCTCTGGTCCTCATTGTCCAAGTTCGAGTCTGTATCACATAAGACTGGGTCAAAGTCGAAGTCTTTAAAGAATTAAAGAAGAGTTTTCATATTATTTTCCGAGCAGCGTTTTACCACCTTTTGACTTCAAAAATCATAATTCAAAAGCTTGTTTGTAAAAGCGGGTATTCAGAAGTCGGAAGTGCCAAGGTGTTGAGAGCTAAATCAGTCAAGTCCAAGTCCTAGGTATAGAAGTCCGAGCCAAAACCTCAAGGTGAGTCACGAGCCACTGCCCCTCAGAAACTCACGAGTCCAAGTCCCAAGTTCAAGAGCAGCGGAGGAGACGTATTTATTTATTTGACATGATGAGAACGTTTGGTAATGATTTAGCATCAGCACGAGTTGATGTGAGATGCAGACCCACACGCAGGCCTTGAGTTGTTCAGGGGAAGCTAGAACAATAATAACTGGTGCGTCTCCTCATGTTTTGGAGGTGTCTCTCCGTCTCAAACCAACCTCTCCGAACCTGTCATTTCAGTTCAGCCTGATGCCCCCCACCCCTCTGTCACCCCTCCCCTCCCTTTTCTGTTTCCAAAAGCCTCAGATCACACCTGTGAACTATTTCAGCACATCACAGAGCCCAGCGCACACACAGCCTTTCAACACAAACTCACAATGCCGCTCAAAGCCGTCGTCTTCTATTACTAAACTCTATATAGCAAATCAATAACACACACACACACACACACACACACAAATCCCCCTCAAACACTGGATTTGACTTCCCTTTTGGATAGGAGGCTTTGTGTAACCCAAAAAGTGACATTTGCCACTGGCTGATTCGTATTTTGTAAACCTTTTGAGTTGTCTAAACACGCCATAAGGTAATGCTCCAGTTCAACATGCAACCGGTACAGAGTGAAAAGTGAGGAAAGATGTCATTACTGAGAGTGGCATTTGAGTGGGCTTGGATTTTATTACGTTTCCCAAAGCTCAAGTCTGATCTGTTTAAGATTTCCTCATGATTTGTGATTTGAGGATTTAGAACAATAATTTTACATGTCATCTAGAATCATTCTTTCAGCTGTCATCATAAATCAAATATTGTGTTTTTTTAAACTGTAAATACTGCAAATAAGACTATGGACTACTGCTTCGTAATCCGATTTTTATGTCACATGTTAATTAAGAACCTTAAAATTATCTAAACTGCAAAAGTTGCAAATTGTGAAGACTGCATTTATTGGTAGTAATGTATCGTTTGCAAACAATAAGTATTATGGGTCTTGTCATGATTGAAGCGGGTTAACCTTGTGGTTCGGACCTCTATAAACATTTCCTGAAATCTCTCTGATAAATGGGTTATATTTAAGTCATCTCTCAAATGTCCAAGTTCCTGGGGGTGTTTAAAATCCGCATCTTTGAGAGCTGAATCTTGATTTGGAATCTAATTGTAATACTTGGTTTAATTATT
Organism: Proterorhinus semilunaris; assembly: GCA_021464625.1. Classification (NCBI taxonomy): domain Eukaryota; kingdom Metazoa; phylum Chordata; class Actinopteri; order Gobiiformes; family Gobiidae; genus Proterorhinus; species Proterorhinus semilunaris. The sequence goes on along the minus strand of CM038356.1, from coordinate 13,719,227 downwards.
TTCTCAGAATTGTGCAGCCTGCGAGTATTGAAAGCATGATACAATATCTGATATCAAAGGGCCTTTAGTCCGGTTTAGAGTAGATGCTTTTATTAGAGAAATACATCGCTAAACATGGCTCGCTCAGACGTCATGCGATCACTAAGTATTTCTGCCCACATGTTTAGTCTTTTTCTCACGTGTGATCGTATGGATTCTGAACGGTAAAGACTTAAAACGGCAGCTTGTCTGGCGTAACTGAGTGGTGTTTGGTCCGCGGCTGTCCCGAGGTGTATCCCCGCTGTGTGGCCCCCTGTGTTCTTCCTGCAATTCTAATCAAAGTTTTAAAAGCAGCAACCTTGGACTCTGAGCCCGAGTCGTGCCCTCTGACGAAGATATCAATCAAGCGGGTCCAAACAAGCGTGCGCTGAAGAGGGAGGAGAGCAAGAAGAGTTGAACGCAATATCCAGAATAAACAAAATCCTCTTTCCTTGTTCTCAGAAGGCACATGTTTTACGTGGTCTGTTTCCTTTTACCAACTCGCATTGTCACAGTGAGTCAAACAATTTGTATGGTCCAGAATTAGGTGTATATACTCAATATAGTGTGACAACCCTGTTTTTTGGCGTTTATCAGACGCCTGTGACCCAGTAAATGACTTTTATCCAGTGTTTTTTAAACTACGCTTTCTGAATAAAAGTATCAGCCTAACTGAATCCACTGCTCTTGCATATAAACAGCCATCCGCTAGCAGGACGGTCCCACTAACAGATAGTGGCACTTGTGGCGAGTTGACACAGACACATGGTGACGTGCGAGCATGCATGCGCACCCCAAAAAAACCTGTCCAGGCACAGGGTACGGCAGGCGTTTGGCACTGGCTGAATATTAGCTTCTCCGCAGCTGGGGGTTAGCTGGACCTGCTCTGCTCATCAGGCATCCATCAAAGTGTCAGTATGGGTTATAAGAGAGAGTCCCGGGGCATTCGGACCACAACCCAAGGCTAAAACACACGGCCTGGGAAGACACATGTAACGTAAATACAAAAGGGAAGGCATAAGATTGATGACTACCGCTTTTAGTGTAAATGTTTAAAGTCCAATAAGCCTAAAACAGAAACTCAATTCCATAAAAGTTAAGGAAATCCATTCCTCAAGAGAGTGTTTGCTCCCATAGGCCTTGTCTTACTGTTAATAATGTCTATGTTATGGTATTTGCAGGTCATTGCTCTCTCTTTTTATTTACATTTCACAACTTTGCTTCAAAACAGAATAGCCATGTCCCCTCGAACAACGTTTAGCCCAAGGAAGTAGTCAATCACACAGCCTTATGTTATTAGTCTCCCCATAGTCAAGGCTGAATAATCACTATAATGGCCGGTTTCATTCCAAGTCAAGGGCCCCCAGACCTATTTTCCATCGGAGACTTCGGCCCTTTCCATGACTGCTCCGTATAACAGCCCACTCCTGCACGCAGGAGGACAGGCAAGGTAATTAATTCCCCCTGCCGCCTCTTTCTCTTCCCTTCGTGTCCTCTGTGGTGGAGGGGAGAAAAGCCAGAGAATGCAATTTGCACTAATTACCTTTTGCATCAGAGTCTCATTTCAACTTTTCCTTTTTATGTTGAAATGCGGGAGTCTCGGGCAAATGGCTCTGAGCTAAAACAGCGGCACCTCATGAAAGTAATTTACAATGATAGTCCTACAAGCGTCAGACAGAACAAAGCGTTGGATATTATTCATAGGTTTTGATATATGCACGTATGATAATACAACTGAAATATCCGATGTGGTTCCTTTAAACGTCAGATAGTAACAGATGACAAAACGCAACAATAAATTAAATAAAGAAAATCCTTATTTATGATCGTTAAAGGCCCAGTACCAGTTTTTGAGTGTGTTACAAACAATAGAAGAGGGTGCAAATACATTTTAAATTGTTAGTTGTGATGTGAACTCATTTCTAACTTTCACAGCGCATTTGTCTCATTCCAATTCTTCACAGGTATGAGTTTCTTATCAGGTTTAACAACTTGCCTTCTTGTTCACAATCCATAAAAATGTTTTAGCTACAGGACCTTTAAAGGTGCATTAAGCAACTTTTTATGTGGGAAAAGTAGTTCATATTTGTGTGTATTTGACCTGGTAGTGACCAAGCGGCTGTATGAGTGGGCAGTGTGGCGCCTTTACTTTTCTTCACAGTGGTTAATAGAACGCTCAAAGATCAACTGTTTGGAAGGCTTTAACTGCTTTAACTCCCTCCAGAAAAAACCTACAAAACAATTGATCCTGGACCGTTGTAGAGACCACTGTGATCGGCGCCATGCTGACCACTCATACAGCTGCTTGGCCTATACCAGGTCAAATACGCACAAACATCTACTTTTTATTTCGCATAAAAAGTTGCATAATGCACCTTTAATGCAGGGGGAAAATATGCAAATAATATAGACGCCAATTCTTTCTGGTATATAAACGTGCCAAGCTGGACTCCAAAAAGCATATTTCTCAATGAAGAATTACTCCAGATAAGAAAATGAAACTGTGCTGTAACTGAATTGGATAAGCCGGGCACTAAGGTCCGCATTCAATCATACTTTATCTACTCATCATAGAAAGCGACCGTGCACGTATAGTATAGTAAGTCACGCTGTGCCTCTTTGATGGCCCACCTTGACCAACATGGAAAAACAAACACATCATTAGACTGCGTGTGTTACGCTCCCACGGCGGGAACCTGTACACAGATCCCAACAAATGCAAAAGGAACAGGCGAGGCTATCGTTCCCACAATTGGATTAGTCACAGCAACAGCGCAGCAGCAAATAGCGAAAATCCCGTGCTCGGGCTCGTTTCAGGATACAAATAAACTATACTCTCGTCAATGCAACGGTTGCACTGCAACACGCCGAGTCAGACCGCGTTGAGAAATGACTGGTGATAGGTGAATGAGTGTGAATGAAGCGGGCGACACTCTCGAGTACGATCGCGCATTAGACCTTCTGTCATTGCCTCGCGTTTCATTCTACGCTGGGTGTCATTTCAAACACAACATTAAAGATGGCATTCCCACATGTGCGTAAACGTTGCGCGGTTCGCTGTGTTTTGGGCCAATCTTTGACCTCATCCAGGAACATTTGGAGCTTTATCAGAGCTCGCTTTTACGCACGCACACCGCTCACTCAGTCTGGAATCATAACGTGATACAACAAGCGTGTACCTAAATGACTCAAAGCTCTAACTGTCTGAGTAAGTATAAACATCGCACATTTTTACGCAAATGAGTTCTTAAACGAGAAGGTGCAACTCATCAATCTAGCAGTCTATCGGCACCTGAATGTGTTTCGCACAGATACAGTAGCCCATCAGTCAGTGCACCGAAAACTGTACGATGCGCTGACGGTCTTACCTTCGTATACAGGGGCCATCGGTGCAAGGGTTTCTGTTATTCATGGCAAATAAATGAAGCGAGATTTCTGCTCAAAACTCAATAAAAATCTGCCATCTTGAGACACTGAGGGGAGAGTCGCCGCGATCTCCTGCATTACTGGCCCAGTTCATTAGTGACAAAAAACGCTCGCAATTCATCCAAGCGCTCGCGTCCGATGAAAGAGCCAAAGGGGAGAAGTTCTACAAGTACAATCCCACCGGTGTCGTCTTTGCGGAGGCTCCGATGGTGAGCCGAGATGGCAGGTTTACTTCAGCTATTGTGCGACATGTCTGAGGAGTGAGGAGTCTGCAAAAGTTGCAGTGATCCGAGCGCAGCGAGTTTGGTGTACAGTGTGTGTGGTGTGTGAGGGAGAGAGAGGGAGAGAGAGAGGGAGAGAGAGAGAGAGAGAGAGGGAGAGAGAGGGAGAGAGAGAGAGAGAGTTGAGCGCCGATGGAGTCGATGTGCAGGGAGTCAGCCAATATTGTGCATCCCCATGACATGTTACTATTATTGCCCAATAATAATAATTTTGTTCTGTTAACTTGAATGTATTGGATGATAATCATTCTGATTGCGTTAGGCCAACGTCGTTTTATCTTTTTGAACCAGAATAGGCACAGTATTAAACTTGAAATAAAACAATTAAACAGAGTAAAATGTTTGGAATAACAGCAAGGCAAGGCAAGTTTATTTGTAGCGCACAATTCATACATAAGGCAATTCAAAGTGCTTTCACAGTTGCACAAAATGACAAGAAAACAGATAAAATCAATCATTAAAACATCAACATAAAAAATTATCAATTACAGTAAAAGGCAAGAGTGCAGATAAAATACTTTCAGTTTTCATATGCTCGGGTAAAAAGAGCTGTTTTCAGCCTGGATTTGAACATTGTCAGAGTTGAGGCCTGTCTCACATCCTCATGAAGACTGTTCCAGATTTTAGCTGCATGAACCTGAAACGCAGCCTCACCGTGTTTATTATTGACTCTGGGAACCACCTGGAGACCCCTCCCTGAAGTTCTCAGGGCCCGAGATGGTTCATACGGCTCTAACATGTCAGAGATGTACTTTGGTGCTAAACCATGAAAAGACTTGTACACAAGCAGAGCTGTTTTAAATTCTATTCTCTGAGTGACAGGAAGCCAGTGCAGAGACCGGAGCACTGGACTAATATGGTCATATTTCCTGGTTCTTGTCAGGACTCGAGCAGCAGCGTTCTGGATGTTCTGCAGCTCTAACAGCTCGTTTAGAAAGGCCAGTGAGCAGCCGTTACAGTAGTCTAACCTGCTGGAGACAAATGCATGGATGAGTGTCTCTAAGTCTGGTTTTGACACTATTCCTCTGATCTTAATGTTTTTCCGATGGTAAAAGCTGATGATGTTATTGCTTTAATGTGGCTGTTTAAGTTCAGTCTGAGTCCATGATTACTCCTAGATTTCTAACCTGATTTTTTTGTTTTAGAGAGAGAGACTCAAGGTGACTGATAACACTTTGTCTTTGTGTCTGTGGGCCACAAACAATGATCTCAGTTTTGTCTGAGTTTAGTTGGAGAAAGTTGTTTTGCATCCACAAACTGACCTGTTCGATGCAGTGACAGAGTGTATCTACAGGCCCCTGTTCACCTGCCGTCAGTGACGCGTAGATCTGAGTGTCATCTGCGTAGTTGTGGTACGACACATTGTTGCTGTTTATTAGCTGACCCAATGGAAGCATGTACGAGTTGAATAAGATGGGTCCCAAGATTGACCCCTGGGGGACCCCACAGGTCATGGAAATTTTGTCTGAGACACAGTTGCCAATTTCGACAAAGTATGTCCTATCCTCGAGATAGGACTTGAACCAGTTTAGCGCAGTATTTGTTGTATACTTTATTGTCTCCGTAGGAAAACTTGGCCTCTGGATTTGACCAATCTTTCGATGCCGCTGGGGCAACCGTAAGGAGCAGTGAACGACGCCAGCATTCGGGGACCCATCTCCAGACGTAGGGCCAGCAGGCTGATGGTCAGAATCACCTGGCTGGAGGATTCACCTATTGTACATGCTTTTACCGGAGGAAACCTAAGCAGACACAGTGAGAACATGCAAACTCCACACAGAAAGACCCCATCCAGGTGGGAATTGAACCTGGATGTATTGTATTGTAGACAAAAGGCTATTGACCAACATAAATAAATAATCATAAATAACAATAATATACAATATTGTTTAAAAATGGACGGACATAAAAAAAAATACAAAAAGCATAGCCCGTATGGTGAAAACGTCATTTCAATAGGATCATTATAGAAATAAAAAAAATAAACATCTGCGTGCGTTTGCTCACGCCTGCGCAGCCGGAGCGCCCCGACAGTCGGCTACAGGATGACGACACGAGATTTGCACAGAATGAAGTGGAGTGGAATCGGATTACCCAGGCTCGCACAAATGTGAGTAATCTGTCATTTACCAGCAAACCCCAAAATGCCTTCACAGCAACATGCACAGCAGCCGAAGCCTCGAAATTACACATGTTGATGCAAACACGTGAGAGGGGCGGATATTACAGCCGTGCATTAAAGGAAAGCAATTTCACCACGCAAACTCCTCACTAACCCGGAAATTAATTTAAAAGCAATATAGAAGTGCATCCCTTCTGCTGCAGAACAAACAGCCACTCGACATCCCAGCACGGAACTTCATCACAGAGTTACGACACGCGCTTTTCAGAACATCCTTTGCCAGCGCTGTTCTATACATGGCTCTGAGTTATGTAATTACTCATTGAGTTAAAAGTATGTCACACGGCCCGGAGCCTGCTCCCTCTGACCACTGCTCCGTCTGAAGTGGTGACGTAACCGCGGGACAGGCGTAAAATCAGGTCCCGGTGGCCCACGGGGGAGAACAGACCTATATTTGTTTAGCATTAAAAACACCAAGTAATGCGATTTTCCCATCAGTGCTGCATTGTTTATTCATGCAAACCACTTCCTCAACGAAACCACCAGAATGTTCCTGAAGGGACCTATAGTTTACTGTAAAGTGCCTAGGCTGTGGTTGGTGATTATCCTGCGTGCCTATTAATTCTTTATTAGGAACAATAATTAAAGAGTGCATATAGTGTGAGAGGCAATGTGTGATTTTTTTTATTGCGGTGGCAGGAGCAAATATCCTATTCAGGTTATTTCAGGTTTAAGCTATTTACATGTTTATATAATTTAGTTCATATTCCATGCTCTATTTGCCATTGTACAATTTTGAAATGGGGTCCCAAGATTGACCCCTGGGGGTCAATCTTGACCCCAAAGAAATGGTGTTCAGGTTCAGATGTTGGGTGATACCTGAGCTGTGCCTTCACTGTGGGCCAACCTGACCATCATGTTTTTGTAGGTGCAGCGCTTCCTGGGTTTTTCTCCCTCTTTCAGAGCGTGGTGTCCTGCGCTGGTCAGCTCCTCCTTCCTCCTGCGCAGCTCCCTCCGCCCCACAACAGTCTTTCACCATCTTCTCCTCGTTTGTCCCATTTTTGTTTCCTGTAGCGCCTCCTGTGACGCCTCCACTGTGCTGCAGGTGTGGGGGTTTCTTGGTGCCTCTTCAGAGTTTCAGAAGAAGAAACGCTGTTGGTCTCAAATGTCTTTAACTCCTAAGCTAGCTGTTTGTTTACTTAAAAAAATAAAAAATAACTGGGTCCTTCAAGGCTTAGTAGTACGGACTCTGTAGTAAAATGCAGCGGCTGTACCAGCTGTCTTATTGTTCCACACACTGCGCAGGCTAGGGCAGAGGAAATAATAACGGAAGCATTGTAATATCAACTCAATAATAAGATATGCTCACTATGTTTGCTTTTTATTGTTTGCCGTTCGGCTGGGAATAAGGTGCTGCCAGTCAGCCTCGTCGTCAAGTGCTGTGTGCGGCAGAGGGGAAACACTCCAGGGCAGCTCTGGGGACAGTCAGTAAATTTGAAAATCCTAAATTACACAAACAAAATGAATCATTTTCCTATTTCCTGTAGATTTGATCAGAAATATCCGATTTATGCTACACAATAAATGCTCTGGCTGTTGCACCTCCCCCGGGCATTTCAGTCCAATTCTATCAAGTGGCCAGACAGAGCAGAGAGACGTCTTTTGTAAAGTCGCCTGAAAAACCACCAATGTAGATAAAGCAGTCTTGCTTCCAAGCAGATTACTGCAATTGTTTGTGTTCTGTGTGAACTGTGAGACATGCACCGGGCCAAGGCAGGATGTCGGACTGATAAATGTCTTCGCCGCAGCGTGGGAAATAACTCTGCCATAGTTTGACTTTTCACTTCCACATATGGGTTAAAGGACAGGTTAAAGACTTCTGTAATCATCATATAACCGTTTAACTAATACACTGCTCACTAACAACAGTTTTCATTTAAGTGTAAACATGTTTGTGCTGTGTTGCAAAAGACATGTCCGATGGGTGCATGGTCCAGCAAAAAAATTACATAATGATTTTCTAAGATCCTGTCATTTGTTTTTTGACTCGTGTGTACTCTGTTGCGTCATATTTCCTTCAAGAAGTAACTAAAGCTTTTTCTAAGAGTACATGCTTCACTGTGATAAGTGGAATACACCTGTCAATCACTCAGAGCATGGCGGAGGTTGGCGATTTGGAGGAGTGGTTGGGTAAAAGTAGACAGTGCCTGCTTGTATGACCAATGCGCAATATAACGCTGATCATCTCTTACCCCCCGCCGTAACCGAGTGCATTTTTCCCAGCTCAGCTTTACCCAAATCTAAAAACTTCTGAACTGGAGCAGACTATAGGCCAGTGTGACGCCTCATTTGAAAGCTAAGGTCTACAAAAGTGATGATAACTTTTTTGTTGCAGCGTTTTCGTCACTTTTTTTTCTCTTTTGGTGAGTGTTTTTTTTCTCTCGCTTTTTTGTTGCGTTTCTCTTGCGTTCGTGTCGCTTTTTGATTGTGTTATTGCTGCTTTTTGGATGATGCCAAACTCGGTTCAGGTGGAGGTTAAGAGTTGGTCATTTTTGTACTCAATACTGCCACCTCAGGTCTTACGCGTAACTGCAATCTCTATATCAAGCTCATGCATGACAGCAATTCGGACCCGAATTAACACCTTTTTGAGTGACAGTACAGAATTTTTATAGGCAGTTGTGGTGAACATTCTACACATTAGTACGTTGCTGGAACATGTAGGGGGAGGAAAATACTTCATTTTAAATTTTTTAGACTCCGTATAGGCCCTTTAAAGCCACACTACTACGTAGAATTGTACCCAATTAATAACATTTAAATACAAGCATTAGTTTTATGGCAGATATTTTCAGCACTGAAAAATACTTCATAAATGTACAAACAAACATGAGCTTTTGCTGTGAGCGGCTCACCTCTCCTAAGACATAACTGTAACTTTACCGGGAGTGGGTACGTCTCCAGCTCGTCTCCATGGAGATGTTGACTAAGGTCAGCAAATTTTGAGATTTAAATAGGTTAAGTTCTCATCCAAATCCATTCTGTGATTACCCACTGCAGTAGTGTGTGTCGAAATGTTAATTAGATGCATGTTTTTTGGCAACAGTATAGTCCAAAATGTTACGCAGTGTCCCTTTAAGTACCTCATGTGTGATGTAGTATAAGAAAACATGGACCGCTAATCCTCTTTCTTCTTTGCCAATCTAATGAATGTTTTATTTCATGCTTAGTCGGGGACGTTTGTAATTGTGCAGCAAACAATACTGCCAAAATGCAACTATTCTACCTCACGCTGCTTTTCAAATTAATAACTTTCTCATTCTAAAAAACAAAACAGGACACTACAGTTTGCGTCTAACATCTACGCTGTTACAACTATACTTTTTTGTAACCCACGCGTTTTTATCTAGCTTTTCAATTTGGGTAAGCCCTATTTCAGCTACGATTAGAGAGTTGGTGATGAGTGCTGTACAACAAACAGCCACAGCTCAGCACAGCCCAACACAAATATTTCACCCTGCCCTTTAAAAGAACAAAATGTTTATGCGACTAAAGGAAGGCTGCTGATTATGACACAGTGTTCTCTAATGTCTGTAATCCTGTGATTTTCTGTTGGTACAAATGAAAGGGAACACTGTGTTTGTCATGAGCGCTTTGTTTTGGATCCGGTGGTGCATTGGTAATCAAATAGGTTGGATATGTTTATAGGCCAAATTCATTTGCATCCTTCTGGGTGATATTTGCATTTCAAACTTCTTTTGAGTGAATATTTATGGGGCGTACTACACAGTCACGGGCCAATTTTCAATGACAGTTCTAATCTAGTTTGCGCATGGTGATCTTTGCCACTGTTTTAAGGAGTGTCGGGCTCCACTTTAGAGAACTCGCACATTTCCGACTATTTGCTTAAAAACATGCCCGCTGTTAAACTGTGGCAGTGATAGCTTGTAAAGCGAAATCAGCCGGTCCGCACTGGTTACAGTCTGCCAGTGTCAGAGAGTGCGCATAAAAAACACTTTGTACTTTTTAATAAGCTTTCAAATGCACAGAACGGTTACACACAGAACAAAGAAGACAAAATGATCCGCACACTTTGTTGGCAGGCTGTTATTACCCAGCACTACTGTATCATAACCGCAGTTTGATTGTCTCCTGCTGCCAGCATGGTTTATGGCGACATTGAGAATGCGCAACAGCATTTTTTTTTTTCATGCGGGGAAAAAGACGAGGAAATGTACAAGGTTGATCAAATCGTTAAAAGTTTGAGGCTGGTACGGGAGTAAGGACTGAACCAATGGCAACAACTAGAAAACATAATTTCTCTCAGGCCACAAATCCTGATTGTTTCCCACTAGAACAAATCTGTTATTTCAGTGAGTGAATTTTGTCTATGACCTACTATAAGCATTATTAGAAACATATTGCACATTAAGGACATTGCAGAAAACATTCTTCAAGATCCCCGCCCCATAATTCCATTGGCAACTACTGGAATGTGTCAATAATGCCTTGAGCTTTACTCTGCTAAAGCCAAATTCATGCTCCGTTGTTTCGGAGTGAGGAATTCACAAATAGAACTGGCCCCTGGAGCGGAGAGGACCATGTGCAGCTTAAACCCCTGGCTGTCCTGAAAATTCAATTATTATTGCACGCCTATTAGAATCTGCCCTTTTTTGACTCACTAGGGGCTGTTATGGGTCATCGGCACAGTCCACAAAAATAAGATATGTACTGTATACTATTGAGAAATTCACCATTGTGGAGCTCCTGCTGTTCAATTACATTACTGGAAATCGATGTCCATTTCTTCCCTTGTTGAAATTCGTCAAATTACACTGACCGTACAATTAGTCAAAATTCAATTGATATTATTGCACTAATTGATGACAAAAATAGCAATAATCAAGAAAAGATAATTAATACTAACATTCTAAAGTGTTTCATGCACGCAGCTAACCCGCCCCACCCTGTCAAAAGCGTGCACTCAGATTTGATAGTTGTACAATTCCTTGACCTGGAGCATCTGCGTTGCTTTAACTGTTCGCTGCATTAACATGTCAGTATTGCTCTTTACTGTCTCATCAATGTAGTTTTGGTCATGTTTGATTCATTTTGCCATGTTATCATTGCAAATCTCCAAGTTAAGTTATTCACTTCACTGAAGACAGGTTGGAACAAAACATCCAATTAGAATTACAAACTCCAAAGCCTCCCCTTGCTGCAGGCTTTTGTAAACAACAGCTCACTGTAATCACAACTCATCTTTCAGTGAGAGACCCTACACTTTGTAATTAGCTTAAAACCAGTTTTAGTGGTTTATGTAGTTAAAAGGAGCCAGGTTTGAGGTAAATCAATCGGCCTACTCTCGAATATGAATGATTGCTTTGTGCTCAGATTGTTTTAGTATGAACGTCTGCTGTTGTGTTTTCTTTGCATGTGTGAAGCTGCGGTTTACCAGATGTCTTAGAGAGGCAATTTCGATATACCAACAAAGATTGCAGCCTCACCATATGGAGAAAAAATGTAAATGATTACTCCTACACACTTAAAGATATCGTCAAGCATTTTGTTTTACGTCTTTTTATTTTACATCGGATTTATCAGCTAAAGGCTCCCTCTACTCTATGTTGTTTTTCTGCTGTCTCATGTTTCTGCAGCGTTGTTCTCTCTGCAGACTCGTATAAGTCTAAAGTGCCGTGGGGTCGACCATTGACACGGTGTTACAGGTACTCCCTTCTGGGTAAAAGTGGAGAATAGAGTGAGAGCTTTGTAGTACTACAATTTATATTGCTGCCGATCAGAAGTTTTAGTAAAAGGCTTCTTTCAATCTTATAATCTAAACAAATTGAACACAGTATTACACTTGTTTATTATACTATAATTATTATTTCCTGTATTGTTTATGTAATAACATGTTATGAATTACAAAACAGACTGGCATTTACAAGAAGAACGCGGCTTTAGTTGGTTAATGATTATAATGTGACTTGAAGTAGTGCTTATAAATATGGCTGTGTCACTGAACATGTTCAATAACCTTTTATTATTTACAGCCAAGATGAGTTCCCAAGATTAGCACCGTGGGCCTTGCTTGAAAAACAAAACAAGAAATGTATTTCCATTCAGGGCTGCAACATGTATGGCCCAATTGTTGCTATAGCAATATTAGGCGACACAATATCCCTATCGCAAAAAGCCACAATATATCGCAAAACTACCAAATAAAAAGTTTTCTCAAAAACAACGTGGAGTTGGTTTAGTCCTTTCTAAAGTTTTGTTTTGACACAATTTAATGAAAAAAACAAACAAATTACCTGCATTGTTATATTACATGGACCGTACGGTGTTGAAATGGTTTAGCCGGATATTGCAATTAAATGCAGTAGCTGTAAAGACAATTGCTCAATATAACATTTTTTTTTTCATTTTGTGCAGCCCTCTTTCCATCCGTACTGTAAGCCTTTGTACCTGTCACATAAATTAACATAAATAATTGCATCAGTGGTCTGTGAGCTGTCAGGCTTCAGTTCCCCCATGTCAACTACTCTTTAAAGACATGTGCTTCATTCAGCTGGCAACGCTTGAGCAAATGTTCTCGTATAGGCCTACTGTTAATGTATACCGAGTTTTATAGGCACTGGCATATGTTCATTCCTGTGTCCAGAACATGTAAATTCCTATGTGTAAAGCTGTGCAAGCTGTTCCCGGGAAACACTGTCAACTTCCCGAAAAAAAAAAAAAAAAAAAATTGCATGTCAAAGCAGCTGTGCCCCTAAGACGACAAGTTTCCGTCAGGGAAGTTGGTCCAAAGACAAAATGCAGAATTACGGCGACAGTTTCAACTTTTTGAAGCTAAACAAGCTTCTAAAGGTTACGTCCTCGAAAAATTCAGCCATAGGCCCATTTCACCTCTCTGTAACAACAAAATGAACCGTATGTGCCCTGAGTAATCAAAAATGTCTTTCCTCCTTTTAACAGAAAGAATGTCTCGCCTCTTCCAGGCACTGCTTTTCAGGTCTGTATGCCAGAAACCTTCAAAGAGTGTTAATGATCTTGATCTCGAAAATGGCTTGAACGCGGAGCCAAAGCAGTTAAGCACACAACATGTCCTCTTGTACGGAGACGGGGCAGACAGACAGAGAAGTTTAGGGGCTTTTTTTTTCTTCTTTTCTTTTGCAGACAGTGAACAAAACATTCCCGGGGGGCTTTGAGTTCAGCGGGCAGACTGGGTTTCACACCGATGTGTTGGGTAGACCTGAACCTCCAGTGAACCCTCCCGCGGTGACGAGAGAGCAGTGACTAAAATGACTGATTGACTGCGTGACACCCACCTCTCCCAAGAACCGAAGGAGACCGTCCCAGCCAGGTTGAGCGCTGACGTCTGGTTATACTCAGTTTAGGGTGACACCTACTGGAACATGCACTTTTTACACATGAAATGTTTTACTGTCAAGCGAAAATGAACACGCGCTTTAATTTGTTATGAAATTGTCTAGAGGGAATATACTGTCCACTCTTCTATCTCTAATTTTGAGCAGCCCAGGGAACAACAAAAATAAAAAAATCTGTCCATCAAAAGCAACAGCATCAATAATAATGCAATGGTTGTCACTGCTGCAGAAATAGTCCACTGAATTGCAGTTAAAAGCTTTGCCATAGTGGAGGCCCGCACGCCACTCGTATCCATTCCAATCAAACCCGCTGATAACGTGATGAATGCGGGCTCGGATACAAGGCTGCGGGCAACACTGCTGTACTTCACTAATCCTCCCCTTATTTTCATTTTTGCAAAGTGCTTGTACTTGTGCTTAATCTCTTCAACTCTGCTGGCAGTGTGCTTTAGCTAAAACCGAGTCTGCGCGAGTGGAGCCGATGGCCTGTTCAAAAGTGATCTAACGTTAAGAGCACTGAGTGGAGCCAAAATAGCTCACAGTTCATGCACAGGTTAACTGACAGTGGTATCGCAAACAGCGGAGCACCACATTTTAACCGGACAATGTATCCACTGCTTGGAATTTCTTATTACTAAATTGGTTCTTTGATGAAATGCTCTCGTTCTTAATATTTTATGCATTTATGTTTGTTTCATCAGCTTTCAAGAACACTCAGGAGGTGCAAATAGACAAGAAAATGTGCAATCACGTAATAGTCACTATGGTGTCTTATGTACAATGACTATAAATATAAAAACTAGGGCAAAACTCTGCCCTTGGACTGTTACATGTATAGATTTATGACACTTAGTATTTGAAATAAGCATTTCTCATCTGTCTTTCTTTGGAACAAACATAAAGTGTAATTAACCCTCTGGGAGTAAACAGCTTGATGCTTGAACAGAATTGTGCGTGTTGTGCTGCAGGGATAAAATGCTCACTGTCCCGTCCAGAATGTGGAGAAATGATGAGAAGTATTGCGATGATCCATATGTTGTTTTCCACATGAAGTTGCTGTATGGATCCCATACAAACCTGTGCGGCTGACTGTGGGGGATTAGGTCTATAAATCACTACAGAGTAAACTTATTGAAATCAGCAGCTGGTGTGTGCGCCGGAATTCCAAACAAAATGCTTGTGCTGGAGCCTGTTTTGACGCTATTTCTTCTTGTCCACAACCAGAAGTGGGAAGTTCTCATTTATTCAAGTGCATGTACTTAAGTAACGTTTGAAAGTAACTGTACTTCTCAGGTACAGTTCATTTTTTTTACTCGGTACATTTTTACATCTATCTGAGTCATATAGATTCGAAGCATTTGTTTACTTTTTCTGAAAGTCTCAAAATGTTGACGTCTGAAAATTATCTAACTTTATTAAAACTTAGTATCTTATCTCAAGAATAATTTCTTCAAAACCAACATTTTAAAACAGACTTGCACATTTACGCTTACATTTATTTGAGTTATTATTTCCACTTAAAGGCACACTGTGTAACATTTTAGCACAATTTCATTTTATTAAATAAATATAATACCACAATTATATTGTTGCCAGTAATACAAAACATGCTATTTTTTTTTTTTTAACAGTGGTTTATTAAAGAATGGATTTGGATTAAAAAAAACTTAACATATTTAAATCTACTTTTAGTCAACATCTCCATGGAGATGGGCGGGAGAGTAAAGTAGACACATGTCTGTTTGTTCATATATTTGATATTTGTCAACAATGAACATATCCGTAATAAAATAAATGGTTGTATTTTATTCTATTTATTTAGTGAAATGTTACGGTGTGGCTTCAGGTAACATTATATTAAAGAAACTTGGCTACTCCGTCCCCCATGGCTTCACCCCACCTCTGTCCACAACGCAAGGATTTTATTGGTGGATAAAAAAAAAGTTATGGTGGATCTGGTATCAAGTCCAACTTACAAACTTTGTCAGATGAATCGATACCGCTGGACATTTCATTACACAAACAGCTGACGTTTCGAGATTCACCAAATTCCATCTCCGGAACCTAAAGTTTGAGTCGTGGTGGGACGATTCCCACCAGGATTGAAAAATAGGACAAAATGTAAATAAAATGTCTAAAATCTAGAACTACACAGTGCTCTGAGTAGCCTGCATTGGTTCCACAGTTTGAAAACCACAATATATGTGCTTGCTACATGAAGTTGCAGGTCCTTTCTTTTTATTATTAGGTTTTATTTCTGCAGACAGGCTTTTCACAGCGATTAATCAAGCCCTGTTGGCTTATTTCAGGTAGAGGTAAAGTTAATGCAAGGGTAGTAGATTTTCTGTCAGCCCTCTGTTTTAGAATAATGTCTAATCAATACAGTAGCGCTACCAAGACATGCAAATGTGTGTCTATGCGGTGTGCAGAAAAAGAGAAGCTACTTGCCCTTACAGCCCCACTAATCATCACAGTTTCTTCTCTCACACAGAAAAATGCAATGGAGTCAGCAGCTTTGGCTATTTTGTCACAAGATGGTGCCGATTTATACTCACAGCAATGGTGGACAGACGACAGTTCTGCTGACAGTGCACACACGATGACCTTCCCACTCCCATGTGCAACTTGGAAAGAGTTCATAGAATCTTAGAAAGTCACTAAGGGAAAAAAATAAATTGCTGCTGCCTATTACAATACTGGCTATTCTTGTGGTGACAAAAGCCTTTATGGACACAATTATAATCAGTGAAGGCAAAAAAATCTCTACTTTTTTAAGGGTGAGATTGATGTGGAGACTGGCGTTGTATAAACTATATTGCACACAATTGATGGATAGAGAATTTAGTCAATTTAAACTGACCAAAATGCATTTTTTGAGTTGTAAATAATAGCAACAACAAATCAAATCATAGGACCAACAGAATGAGTGTACAAATCAATACATACATAAGAGTTTTTCCAAAACCAGTGATGGTATTAGGTGTGTTGGTTTAGTAAAGTGTGTTACGTGGTCCTGTTTTATAATAATAATAATTATGGCTTACACTTGTATTGCGCTTTCAAGCAAAGTCTCTCAAAGTGCCCCACTGTAGTCATCATTCATTTAAGTCATACTCGGTGGCGGTAAGCTACCATTGTATCCACAGCCGCCCTTGGGGCAGACTGGCGGAAGCAAGGCTGCCAATCAGCCATCGGCCCCCTCCAACCACCACCACACACTCATTAATTCTGGCCTATTGAACATGTTTTTAGAAGTTGGGAAACCGGAGTACCTGACAAAAAACCTACACACAGAAAGGCCCCCTCGGGCTGGGGATTAAACCCAGGACCTTCTAGCTGCAGCAAACCGCTTTGTTAAGAAGTTTCAAAGCTCAATAAATGGGGCAACTAAATGTTACAGAAACAGCAGGATGTGTTTTTAGTGGTAACAGTTGCATATTTCTAGGCCTGTGTAGCTTTCAATCCTTTACATTATTTTGTTGTTATTGGTACTTTACCAATATGTGTGGTCTCAGGACTCACCAGGCACTAAAGCGTGTAAAGATATATATATTTGTTTTCTTTTAACTGGTGTAGGACCTATATATTATTTCGTTTACAATTTTAAAGATACCAAGCCTGTCTCTTAAGACTTGACTAATTGAGTTGAAATATGATTTCACACTACAATATAATAGAGCAAGCATTGTGTAAATACAATAGGCATTTTTTTTTTTAATACCTTGCTCTATTTGTCTTGGATCACCATCATCATTTTGACAGCCCCTCAATGACCTACTCCCTGCGGAGCGATTGGATCGAAATAACCTTGCACTATTCTGGAAGGCAGCGCTCAGTCTGACCTGACTAACAGTTTATTATCAGTTTCCTATTTCTGTCACAGTGCTCTTTTTAGCTATTTTAACAATCTAGAGATGAGACTTTTATAGCCTCCTAGCAACAGGAAGTGGGTCTGCCCCTGTTAATCTACAGCCTTGGTCGTCTGGCTTTGAGACCCTTCTGACGTCAAAGGCCGGGCGCATGTTATTGTTTTAGCAGGTCTGGAAAGCCTCCTTCACACCAGCATCCTCCTTCCTGTTGACGTGAAAAATTGCAGCTCTGCCATCACACTCACCTAGTGTGTGAGGGCCGTCTTTGTGACAAGAATCCGATCTCCTGGGGACTCGGCTGTAAATATCCCTCTTGCTGTTCTTGTTGTTGAGGCGGATGATGTGCTCGTGGGGAGGAGACGTATATGTGTATGTGGCCCAGGTAGGGGGCCACAATGTGACTCTCAGCAAGAGGGAAAGGATCAGGGCCATGGGCGTCCTTTGTGTTGCTGTTGGAGGGTGAATTAGGGTCCCAGCTCACCGGGTCTATGGCTGGAGGACCAAGTTTACACCTGTTGGTTTTGAGTGTCATATCAGGTATTGGATTAGGGACACAATCCATTTGGCAGGTTCTTGGATGCATTTGATTCACTGCGGGCTTACCTAAGTCGTGCGTCACCACACACCTCATAATTGTACTGTTTATTCAATGAGGTCGCATATCACATAATGTTATTGAAGGATTGATTGAGGATGTTCGAAGAGGCCTTTGCCGCAGATCATCATCCATGTTTCTGTGTGTCAGTACTGGAGCATGCCACGTTTGAATGTGGAGCGTGAATTACAACTTTTTATCATGCTTGTCTAATAACATACACCAGTTCTAATCAAATAAACAGGTGAATACGTAAATAATAATAATAATAATATAGTGTGAAGTCCATTAAGTATCTTAAGTGTTTTGAGTATAATATATTATTGTATAGTATATTATTTTTAGATGTATTATTACATAAGGGGGTTACGAGATCGGGTGAGCTCAGTTACCCGGGAGGAGCTCGGAGTCGAGTCGCTGCTCCTTCACGTCTAAAGGAGCCAGCTGAGGTGGCTAGGGCATCTGTTCCGGATGCCTCCTGGTCGCCTCCCTCGGGAGGTGCTCCAGGCATGTCCCACTGGGAGGAGGCCTCGTGGAAGGCCCAGGACACGCTGGTGGGACTATGTCTCCGAGCTGGCCTGGTGTCTGGGCATCTCTGCTGAGACTGCTGCCCCCGCGACCCGGCCCCGGATAAAGCGGAAGAGAATGGATGGATGGATGGATTATTATTATTATTATTATTAGTAGTAGTAGTAGTAGTAGTAGTAGTAGTAGTAGTAGTATCCTTTATAGGTTATTATGTTTAATCACATTTGCAATACGTTTCTTAACATCTCTGCACCTCACTGATCATTCTTTTCCCCAAATCCTCTACTTTCTGTTGTCGTATTGCTCCAGGTCTGTCTTCTCTATTGTGTTTTTTATCTGCACCTCTGTCTGCACTCTTCTGCACCATCCATCTTAGCTCTTTTGGAGGAAAAAGATTCTATTTTTCTGCTGCCGTAGCGCTTCATTTCTGTCTTGTGTTGTTTGTGGAGGCTCAATGGAGCGTCACTTACTGGCCCCTCGACAGATTCCAGGCTCTCACTGCAGCTGCGGCTGGAGCACAGAGATGTTCAGGCTGGCACTGCGCTACTCCAAATGACTCGCTCTGCTTTTACTGTTTAAATAATGGTCTGAGCGCACAGTTAATGGCAGTGGTGGGAGGCTGTGCGATGAACACACTCTTTTTCTGGGGCGCTTTAGTGAGTGCAGGCTCCAGGACGGCCCGGGTCCCTAGGTTAATAGAGACCAGGGAGTGATGTGTTGTCTTAATGGAAATGAAGGCGGCTTGAGGGGAGGACATTGCTGCGTTATGTTTCGAAGGAGTGGATGTGGACATTATTTTTGTAGGGCGTCTTTGAAGGGGGATGGGGAGTCAGAGTGACTGGGTTACAGTTGCCTAGTGCCCTTTTGTTAGCGTAGATGCAATAGGACAAAAGCAACACATTAATCAATGCGTGTATGTCCCTATTTTTCCTGGCTTTTGTGTTTCAGCCGCATTGTTCTTATTTGAGTATGTCTGTCATTGTCAGCACACAACCTTCACTTTTTCTTGTAAGCATATTGTTTTATTAGGGAGATTTTCTTGTGTGGATACAGTTATTGATTGAAGCTCATTGGCGCTTTGTGAGACACACTGGCTTCTCTAGATTGATTGCCCTCATTGGCCTGGGAGGCACGTGACAGTGACATGCATGACTCTGAGCCACAGTTACAGACAGATAAGACTGCACTGGCTGGATGCACACATTCACATGGATAGACACACACTTAGAACATGTCTCTGTAATGAAGACAGCTCTGACAGTAATGAACAACATCTCCTCCTTTATGGGGAGAAAAAAAAATCTCCTTTCTTCAGACAAAACAATTAATACTTAATGTTCAGCTGGCAATTGAGTAATTTGGGACTCAGTAGGCTTCTCTGGGAAAAATAGGAACAAAAGAAAACTGTTAGAACTTATTGTCTGACCTGTTAATTCTGATCTGGCTCACAGAGCGAAGCTTCTTTTTGACTGAAGATGATCAGAGTCAAAGTATGGGATCCCAAGTGCACATCATTAATGGGTCAGTGTGTTTCTCATTGAGTACTAAACAGATCCCCTGTTGAGACAGTGCATTGTAGTCTATGTGATCAGTACTCGGACATGGGCTGAAGAAGTGAAGGCAGCTCATACTAACACACCCACAGCACACATGCTCAGCCCCTTCTCACTAACGACAATAAACACTTTCTGTTTGGTTTGAAAGTCAGCAGCTTGCTGCATCTGTGCATCTCTCCAAAGGATTTCCATCCTCCATCGCTCATACTCATCCACTCTCTTCTCACCATGTTTCCTTCATCCCTATGCACTTTCTCTCCTTTCCTTGTTCCCTACCTCCTTATCCTCTCTCACTCTCTTGTTCCCTTCTGCCCATCTGGACACATACATTTATTCATCCTGCTGCATCTGAAGGCCAGCGCAGGAGTCACAGCCGCACTGAGACTGACATCCTCTTATCCATGTGACTTTTGCCTCCTATTTCTGCCTATTTGCTCCTCGTGCTCAAATACAACAGTGTATCATCCGGGGAGCCTACCCAGCTGTGCAAAAATCAATGGTCATGTATCGATGCTGCTTTTATGGGGCACTTAACAATAAAAAAGCAATAAGCTATGACACGGATAATCCAGCAGGGCATCACAGACATTGCAAAGCAATTATAACAGCTCTGCTCCTCGCCATGTGATTTACAGACATGCTCGCAGACTTCCCAAGCACTTTGATAGCAACAACATTTCCAGGAAGTGAAAGGAGGATTTATAGTAGTGTTTGCCTTTCATCCTGTGTTACCTCCTATCCATTTTCAAGGTTTTACACTGATATGGAGCTAAAGAGATATCATTAATAAATGGAGTGACGGCTTTTCCCTGGAGCCTGAGTGCATCACACACAGCGCATGAATGTAGGAGTTTTTAAATCGACAGGAATCACTCTTCACAGTTCATTACAGCTATACATGTTCAGCTCTAATACCATAAAGGCCACTGATTGCATGATGCCGAGTGGGCTGATAATATTGTTTGTGCATTTGCCCACAGCTTGCCTACCCGCTGATCATAATGCTGGATTATTCATGAAATGAAACAGCAGAGAATTGCAGTAAACTGAGTATAATTATACAGCACCTCGAATTGGCCTTATGTGGGCGACTGAAATACTAAACTCATATGACAGCAACAAAACTCATTGGATTAAAGCTTCTGTTTGTCCAGTGTTTGCTAGAACACCAATTTGGATCACAGGAGACTGTCCGTCTCTGCATCATTATTGTGTATTGCAATGTTTGCAAACCATTTTCACAGTTTCAGATTCATCTAATTTAATGTATAAAAGAGAACTCTATAATTACAAAAAAAAAAGTTCAACGTTTGATTCACGTTGCAATCATTTGTTAATGTGATTACTGTCTACATTGTAATGGGATCTCAATTGAATCGAAGACTCAATGTCAGTGAATAATACAAACCCACATTGTATTGTATTGTGAATATTTTATTATTCTTTCCTCATCACCCTATTCTCTATAAAACACATCCACCCATATATATGTTTTCCATTCATGCCCCCAAAATAAATGCATGTTTCTCCCCCGCTCACTGCCCTTACTGCCTTGTTTCCTTGTGGCCCTGTTTTGAGGGAAGTGGTGAGGAAGACGCGCGAGCTCCCAGAGGCAGACTGCTCATCCCTCAATAAGTGCAGCTGGCTCCCCGCAGTGCTGTACCGCGTCCTCCACCACTCAATTACTCCCCTCCAAGACGTGCAGATGGGCTAGGACACATGCATGGACCCACGTGAACCCTCTCTTTATGTGTAGGGTAAGAGCCCTGTGCAATGAGCTAAATTGCAACTGAATAATACCTACTGGTTTCCTTTACTTAAATATTTTTTTGTGTAAACTCTTCATCTTTCCCTTTTCACTTTTCCCTTACACAGCCAACTGGCAGCCAACAGACCTGCCAACTCACTCTGTCAATAACGTTCTTTCAGTAAATCAATTCAAACTATAAACGATCCTAAAATAATGAGCAATGTCCTTAAACACAGCAAGGTTAATGCAGGGACAGCGTGGTAGCTCATTATGATTTTGTAATGCTCCAAATGGCAAGAAGACCACTGTGCAGCTTGCATAGCTGTCCACCAGGTAGCGCGGGTAAGTGACGACCTGAGAGGTGCACATATGATAATGCTGATGAGGAGGCCAGGCCCCGCAGAACAAAGACACTGCGTTCCGTACACGTCTATCATAAAACAATCAGTGCAATGCCGTTCCTGGTCATTAACACTCAAACAGTTGTTAATGGCGGCAATCATTCTTCGCCCTCCAACCAGATGTGGGGATACGTACCTCGCTTCTGTCTGCAGTAAGATGGAGGACTATTGGGTGAATGACTTTGTGTGAAATGATCTAAGTTTGCTGTCTATTTACTCTTTACCCATGGGCAGAAATATAAGAAAAGCAAAATGGTTTGGTACAGTTGCAGCACATATGTTGCTTTAACCCATCTTGAAAATCATTGGTAAATATTACAATTTAACAGCGACCTTATGTACACACAATTTACATTGATTCCTAACTTTTACTTGGGAACAAAACCTGGACTAATATTTAGACAAAAAGCCAGCTGTACTGTTCTGCGTTCTCATAATCGTACTTTCTTATCATTGTCCTAAACTATGATTAACAGACTGATCTAGTGCCTTATGTTAAATGCTTTAGTGCTTTAAGAAAGAAGCCATCTTGCCTGAAAAGACTGGTGTAATGTTACTAATTTTGCCAGCCATAATGTAATATAGGATTTATTATTGTACATAGACGGTGCATTGACTTTTGTCGTCCGGTGCAGTGATCTTCAGTGTGTTCCAGTCATTTAAACAAATATATATATATATATATATATATATATATATTTGCTACTATTGTGAAGCAGTGATAAAATAATAAAGGTAACCAAAACAACAGTCACTGCCTAACAGATAGCCAGACAGTGGCACAGATAGTATTTGCATATTTTTTAATGGTGTCAACTGGTAATGTTTTAGAAGGGGTTAGAAGAATAACTTTTCAACAAACAATGTTGCCACCACTCAAAAAAGATCGGAAAACACTGGAGATCTCTTTTTTTACACCTGTACTCCTCAGATGCTCTTCAAAGAGCACTTGTTTTCCAAAATGGATGTATGTGAGTACATATATACGGTGTGTCTCTTTTTGCATCACTTTTTCTTGCATATGGTAAAGTCTTTTATATACTGTATTAGACGCCACATTACAAATGATTGATAAACAGCGCTCAGAATGATGTTGTCAGACACTTTAGTGTAATCTATTGTCACCCCTGACTTTTTCATAGTCGGCATGTCAGGAGAGTTGAAAATGCCTTATGGATATCAATAAAAACAACAGGGAGTTGACACCACACACTGATCAGCAGATTATCAGCTGATTTGATCACGTTTGCTCTTGAAGTTAGTAGCCACTGTGCAGCCTGCATCACGCAGTGTGACTTTGTGTCAATTTAAATGTTCTGAATTAATACATTCGATTAATTGACACACACTGACAGCTATGCCCTGTCTGACCTTTGGTTCCCTGTTTTACATGCTGAGTTGGCCGTGGTCTTTTTCTTTTCTTTTTTTGCTGTGTTTACGATTTATACTTTAGTCAAACAATTGATCAAATATTGTATTGTATCGGTTTGTCTGGCCTTTGTTAATTTTGCAAATCCAAGTTAAGCGTGGCACATGAACAGTGGAGAACAAAACAAAGCGCCGCTCTCTTTTGACAAACTGACAGCTTTCTCTCAGTATACTGTAACACACATATGCCCACTCTCTCTCACACACACTCTCTCTCACACACACACACGCACACGCACACACACAGGGTTACCCCAACACAAACACGCACGTTCATGCATACAGCAACAAGGGAAACAAACAGTGTCTCTGAGCGCGTCTGTGCACATTCACATTAGACGCCAACCACTGTGTCACTCAGAGCCACAGAATACAATCTATTGAACACAATAGCGGCTTAGTGTCAGACACAGAGCCACAGTAAACTGTTCACCATATTATATCTGGGCTTTTACAGTTCAATAATGAGCTCTCCTGCTGAGCTATCTGCACAACAAATGCTGTTTATACCAGCACAATGTCTTACACATATTTTCAGATTGGGTCTGTTTTCTTCACTCCGGGTTCTTGGGTCATTTGCTGGAAATAGTTTATAACCTATGAGTACCTCTGCCAAGGCATTATTTGTGTACAATTGGTAAATGTTAAGTTAAGTCAGAGAATCTTTATTCCAGACAAAAGAATGATTTTATGATTGTTATTTATTTATTTTTTTAAATGACCAAACTTCCAATGTTTTTCCAATGAAATAATATGAGGGAAAAACAAACAATGCAATATTTGTTTCAAAATTATTCATATATCGTCCATGCCCTGGGTGTCTGCAGCAGTCGCTCCCGCTCAAACTCCCTTCCTTGGATGACAAAGGTGTGTTTTATTCATATAAAAAAAAAAAAAAATGACCGCATTTAGTCCCACTATTTATACTGCAGCAAAGTTGTCTATATTTACAACATTGAGGAGGACGTCCTGTGTGATGGATGTACATGCCCTGTCTGTCAGCTCCGACACACGCAGTTATAATTATCGCTCTGCCATTAAAGTGAGACAGTGTGAGTGCCTGACAGGCTGCTTTATGACCGAGCTTAATCTATTAATATGGTAATGGATCTCCTTGAAGAGATTAAGAAACGGAGTAGTTGGTGGTGACAGTAAAAAGCTATTTTAGATTTTTGAACCAGTCGGGGAGGGTTGATGGCACTGCAGATGAGTGAGAGATTTCATTTGGGTTGTAAAATTCCACTGTGATAAGTGATCGCACTCGTCTTTGCCTGCACTTGCAGTGTTTGTGTGTGTCCCGCTCCTAACAGCTTTATTTGTTGTCTGTAAATGCCATTCTCGTTTTGTTCCTTAGAGCATAGACCAGAAAGCCATTCAGTAATTACCCTTTCATCGTCACAGACCTCACCAACAGTGCGCTCTCTTTCCCCCCGCCCTGCGTGGAAGTCACCACAGACAGACGGGGCGGATTACATGACTGGATAGCATCCTGCCACATTCCATAATACCCCTTTAACAAAGTCCTATAGAAAAGTCCTCTGCGGTCCAAGGACTTGCACGTCAGCAAAAACCTGTACACAGACGGATGAATAATGGATGTCACGGTAGCGATACAAGACTTGGGGGACTCCCTCAATTCCAAGTAAATCCTTCAGGTGTCAGAATGTTGCATGTTTAGGCATAGAGGTGCCTGCTTTAGCCCGCCGATTAGTGGGTAATTTAACATATTTTGCTAATATTTTTCCACATTACATTGCAATATCCATATTGCCCAAAAAACACAATATATTTCAAAATGATTGAGGTATTCAATCCATATCTCTCTCTTTTCTTTCCCTTTAAGCCTAAAACAGAAAGAAGTTCAGTCTTAGTCATGATTTTCCTAATTTACTACCATTTTAGCTTTCTTGCTCCTTTTTAGGAACTGTTTTTACACAATATGTTGAAAAAAGAAAACAACAACTGCAAACTGCTTAATATTTTTCTTGAAATGTCTTTGCAGCAAAATGCCGCATAATATTGTTATTGCAATATTCAAGACAGTTGTCTGAAGTGAACAATGTTATTAAATAATTTATTTTGCTTTTATGTGCAGCACTTTGGAAACTATGGTTTGTAAAATGAAAAGACGCAGTGGAATTTTATTGGAAATTGTGATCAAATATATATATATATATAAAAAAAAAATGTCTTGTATTGTGCAGCCCGACATGTCACCTCTGTCAAAGCCGCTTGTGCCCTTGCATCAAATCACCTTTTTATGCTCTTAAATATTCACTGCAGAGCGCCACCACCCCCTAAGGTGAAGGAAGTCTAACAAATCACTGCACTTCATTAGATCCATTCATTAAAGAACGCTCACAAGTAATGACATTTTTGCACCACGTGACCACCAAATAGATTAGGATATGGATAATTGCATTCATTTTATGATGAACATGTAAAAATGAGAAAGGAGCAGAGAGTAGGCATGCTCGCTATCAGCAAATTAATAAAGTTTTATTCCATTTTAGTGTCAGCAGTGAGATTCTGCAGCGCCGCGTGTGTGTTTTAGTGACAGGATTATCAGACTGAGGAAGAATTTCCCTCTGCAACATGAATAATATCCATCTTATCACAGTGGCTATAAAAAGAGACCGTATCGAAGGGAGATAAATAGAATAGATGGGGACTGCTGGGCTCATACATATACTTTAGTGTGAGCGTATATATTTTTCATTAAATTAAAGTGCCACAGTCTATAATGTAGCGCAGATGTCCTTTTTTTGATTCTGATGAGATTCAAGGATCAACTCTCAATGCAAGGTGGAGAACACTGTCGTCTAGTCTCGACTGTTACTGTAGACTAGTCGTGGTATCTATATGTGCAATGTAAACGATTAACACATTTTCCATCCATTTTCTTCCACTTGTCCGTTGCGGGGTCGTGGGGGGCAGCCGTTGGAGCTGCCCAAATCACATTGCACCAGCCCTGATGGCTCCTCCTGCTGGTGGTGGGTCCACAGAAGGACGGCCTCATGGTTCTACCCGGGCCGGTTGGTCTCTCATAAGGGGCTTCCACTCTTTGTCTGACCCTACTAGATTACACAAATACTTCTTCACCCCAATCAACCAATGGTGTATACACACTGTCACACCACATTGCTTTTTCATACAAGTCTGAATACTCTGCTCTATGTGCATATAAAGATAATAAGATTCAATAACCATTAGTACACTGTGAGGACAGAGAACAGTTGCACTAGCAGCAGGTTTTACTGAACAGAGCCGAGGAGTTCTCTCACTTTATGAAGCCGTGACAGCCTGAAAAGGTGTTACTCTGCTGCTCCATCATTTCCAGTCTATCACCATTCATCCGTAAAACATACTGTGTAGCTAGAGTTTGTTTGAAGAGAAAGAATTCACAAAATTCTGATGATTCTTGTCGCAACCCCAAGATGCTACAACAACAGAACCATTTAACAGTCCATGTCCAGAGTCATTACATGGCAGATGATATGTTGAAATGGGAATTTTGTATCCACTTTTGTCTGGTTTCGCCTCTCTGTTCCCCCCGCCACCGCCCCAGCCACCCCCTCTGTTCCCTGAATACCCTGCAGTACATTAGCACAGAGCTACTATTACAGCGCCCGGCCCGTAGCTCTGGAGAGGCGCTTGGGAAAGCTGAGTGTTCCTGCAAAGCCCCCACAGGTTTAATGGCGTGGACCTCGCCAGCACTCCTGGAGAGCAGCAAGGTCGCATGAAAGCAGAGGACACGGCACCCTTCGCCTGTGTGACTATGTTTTCTGCTTATTATGCTCACACTATAAAGGCAGAAGGGAGTGATTAGTGGGAGGGAAAATCTTCCATTTCTCCCAGCCTAAAAGTGCCCTAAAACAGGGTCTCGCCGAACTTGAGCATTAATGGAAGTGTCCAATCCCCTTTGGTAAAGCAAATTCCGATAGGACAAACTTCAGATCATTCTGCGATGCACAGAGTCAAGAGTGGCATATTGATCTGTTCCGTCTGTGATGAATCCACAATTGGAGGCATGGCGGCCGCTGAGGAGTCTGTCCTCTGTTTGATTGAGCCTGCCCTCTCAGTCTCCTCCGCTATTGTGTTGGCATGAAAAAATGTCAGTCCTATACTGTATTTGGCTTGTGTGTTTCAGGATTTTTAAAACCGCTGGCTTGTTTGCAATAACATTTTAAGATTTTATGTTTTATTCTAATTTGGTATGCTATAATAGGCTGTTTGAATGAAAAACATAATCCCTCTGTGTGGAGCTGGCCTTGTTCCTGGCCTGTTCAGAGAACGCTTGGAGTCTGTTGCCGCTATGCTGGCATTTGTGAAGCATGTTGTGAAATGGCTAATGAAGAGATTTGGACCAAGATGTGTTATTGTGAAGGCTATTTTATAGCTGAAATGGACAGAATGAGTTTGATAAACTTTGTATTGGCTTTACACACATGTCTTTATAGCAAATGAGTACAAAAGGTTATGAGACATACATGTCAGAAGGAGACCTGCTTAAGATCACAAACTTCACAGGGCAACTCAATGCACGTATGGTTACTTTGGAAGTGCAAATTGCATTATAAAAAAGTTCACATTTTATTAAGACAAACTACAGATATTTGTGGGAGATGGTACTGAATAGGCCTCTGAGAACCAAAATAAATGTGTGCAAATGCATTTTGAGAGTTGGTGTGAGGTGGTGGGCCTGTTGGGCCTTGAGGAATGCCAGTGTCAGGACTGGGAGCAGAGCAGGCGGGAGGCATCGGAGAGGGGGCGTCCTGCCAAGTGGGTTTGCAGCTTAATTAACTCTAAAGCGGGAGAGCTGCGGGCTGCCCCGTCGCCTTGCATATCAACGACCTGAGCGCTTTCTAAGCACCTTAGCAGACAAGCCATCCTTTGTGAGGCGCCTTAGTCTATTGAGCCAGGGCCGCCTGAGCCCAAGGAGCTGAACCGTTGTCTCCGCCGGCTGTGATGGACAAGTAAGAGTTTGCTCATACAGTCTGAATGGAGTGGTGTGGGGAGGAGAGCTGAGCACTTCTTAAGACTTGTATCAAAATGTAGAGAAACTGCATGTTTACTTTAAAGTGTTTAATATGTCATTTCAAACACATTGGATTTACAATGATATATATGTAATATTGAGTAAATAAAAACAAACCTATAGGTTGTTTTCTTAACAAAGTCAGTAGCATGTTTGTCTCAACAAAATCAATTCTGGAGCTGCTGCTTCAATCCTGATCAAATCACTTGCTTTATCAGTGTGACTAGCCTCTGACCTCTAGTGGCCAGACATGGAACTGACACAAAACGTCACATTCAGAGCGGGGATCACCCCCTCCTTCCATGTCCTCTTTTATGTGCATAATCCTGAGCATCGTAACACAATTCCTGGTCCTTCTCCTTTGGCTCATCAGTATCATGGTGTCTTAAAGTAACATTTGTGAATCAGCACACATACATAATTCAGTCAACAAAACAGAAGTCACACAGGGTGGCAGAGGTCAGAGCTAATATATTCTGCAGAGAGGCCACATGATCTGTGCGGGACCTGGGGAGCAGCAGGGATTATTAAATTTGGGCCTGCCAGCTGACCTTGACTTTGTGGCTGGAGGGTGCAAACTGGCTCGGTGTGTGTTGGCCTGAAATGAAACTTATTGACTATTTGCATGTGAGCAGGAGACAGGATAACAGTGATGTTGCCATTCTGGCTCCACCAGAAATAGGACAACAAAGCAGTCCTGCCTATATAGATGACATAAAAAAAAAACTTTAAAACATATGTTAGTATTGTTCATTGTACATCACTATCATCTTATCACGTGTTGAAAATACACCACATCCGAATGCAAAACAATAGTTGGTAAAGCACATCTCACTAATGAATTTCTGACGCAGTGTTTTTCATATCTGGGGGTGATGTGCCTCATTAAGTGTGCTATTTTCAATCTCAGTTACTAATCTCTGTAAGTCATTGGGAAGTTTATAGCCAGAACTAAATGGGACACTGTCTACAATCTGGCAAACACTGTGTAGCCACAGAAAATGATCAAACACTAGGTGAGACGGCTTTGTGTTGCTTGCACTATCGACTTTGTGGAAATTCATAAGTGACAAAATATTATTTACTCTGCCGTGTGTTGAGCCTGAGAGCACTTGTCAGGTATCAAAGTGCATCAGGGTTAGCGGCCTGCCATGACAGCCTCCCGGTGAGGATACCAAGTTTAAAGTGGCATGCTTT
The DNA here is from genome assembly GCA_021464625.1 of Proterorhinus semilunaris. Classification (NCBI taxonomy): domain Eukaryota; kingdom Metazoa; phylum Chordata; class Actinopteri; order Gobiiformes; family Gobiidae; genus Proterorhinus; species Proterorhinus semilunaris. The sequence goes on along the minus strand of CM038356.1, from coordinate 13,689,627 downwards.
CATTTGCCTGATCATCCCAGGGTTGATAAGGCGCACTGCTTATATGAAAGGCAGATTCCCTTCTTAAGAACACATCAAAGCTAGCCAGGCCCGCTCACTTCTCTGCGTGTGCATGCTGCCAAGGCACAAGAAAAGCAAACAAGAAAGGAGGCAATGTTGGGAGGAATAAGCGCAGCAAATTGGGTTTGCCATGGGTGGATTTGATGCTCAGGCTGGACTAAGTCAAAATTCAGGGATATATGCCAAAGAAATTACTCCAGCTTTCAGTGAGTGTAATCCACTGCTTCAGAATGTATTTGCTTTAACTCTTTACAACTTGAGAAGCCCATGCTGCGTCACTGAAAGTGTGATATCTGAATATAAACACAGTATCCGCTCTCAAAGTATGATGAAGTTACATCTACTCATGCCTTCCGCTTGCAGCATCAGGAACATGTTACTGCACCCCGAGTAACCGCTACGTGACTTCATAATATGAGAGAAAGATTAAAGACATACAACTGAGAACAGGGGCCTCGCTTCAGTAGCTCGCAGCTACTAGTAGCTCTTCTCCTCGTTCCAAGTAACTCCCCAAAGACTTTTAATGTTTGCACATTCATTCCCTTGATGAGTCACACACTAAATGCACCTTTTGTTCTGAACATGTTGAACACCATCTGCAAACATCCATCCAGGTAGATCGAGAGTATAAAGCGTAAATGTTGATGAATCCTTTTGGCTACTAACTCTCACCTAAGTTGCATAATTGAGAGTGTTTTTAAAAGTTGGGGCTGGGGGGCGCACATGAGCATGGTGGTCTGAATCTGAACCGACAGGCTCACTGCTCAGCTCCTGGTGTGAGTGCAGCAGGCACAGGCAGGCCAGCATCAGTCTCACAATTTATCATAGCATTTGTTCTTCGATAGAGTGGATTTTAATGTTTTTAATGTTTATTTTCTGTATTTAATTGGGACACTCCACTTACACCCCTGTTTTGGGGGATTCCCGACCTCACAGAGAACCCTGTTGTTTTAATGGTAAACCGTACAGAACTAAAACTGAAAATAGCAGGCATTATGTATATACTGTTTCATCATGTTAAAACAAATGTGCATAAAAATCATTACAGTTTTAGACTTCTCATTGGTTTTACTTTTTCTGTGCACCTGGCATTTTTTTCTTCTTCTCCAATGTTCAAATGCAAATGCTGAATTATGCTAAAGGGTCTTTCAGCAAAGTCTTAGCGGTTCTGGTTGAGAAGCTCCATAGATTTCCACACAGATTTCAGCACACTTGAGTCAGTACAGCTGTTTTCTTCCAAAAGGGGGGATGAGGGCAACCTGTCAGGAGCAGCGGGCGACTCCAATTCCAGAGTTACAAGAGGAAGCCGTGGAGAACATGCAAATCCGCACGCCCCATGCTGGACCAAGAATTGAACCAGGGAATTGCTGTGAGATGGAGAGTGCTAACGGAAAGGTGTCTCAGGGTTGAGGAGACCATTAGGCATGTGCCTGGTAACTGGTTTATGTCCGGTATGGTGCACTAAAGCTCTAGTAGCCTTGATGTGACATTTTACCTAACGTGTATCTCGGCATCCTCCTTACACCATTGGCTATCTCTGCTTTGTTTGGTGTATAAAGCCTCTGCCCTGGCTCAGAGGTGCACTTTGAACACACTTTCCAATGTGTGAAGCATGTGTACATGACAACTGAATAGCTATAGGCCATCTGACACGGCTCAACCATTAGGCCCCACAAAGATTTTCTGAAACGACTCCGAGATATTACATTCTCTGCTCACTGCCGGGTACACGGGCACTCTAATAACACTGATTTAGTAATGTTGGATGAGTGAAGCCATAGGGTAGTGTATAGAAAATAAAATCTGCTCTGCCTGTCCTTCACGTCTCAGCATCGTCAGACCAGTGTGCAATAGAAATGGTGGAAATGCCGCTGACACATGCTTTTATTTGATGTGTTCCTGCTGATAGCTGCTCCAGTGTGTCTATGTGTGTCACCAAGCTTTATTATTACGGCATCTCCTGTCGCGATAACTGGCACTGGGACAGGCAGACACCTTTGTTGGCAGGAAATGCAGAACACATACAAGGACACAATGTTTGTTACTAGACAGAACGTAATCTGGCATCATTTAGTGATTAGAACTAAAATATCTTTTTTTATTTTCTCATACTACTGCTGTGTGGAATCTCACATTATGTGTTCCACAACAATATTTAAATTCTAAATGGACAATGTGTAGACAATCAATCATCTTGAGCATACTGACATAAGGGCTAAATCTAAAATATGATTTCCTATGACCTACTTTAGAGTGTTCAAAAATAAAAATGTAAGTAACCTTTTAATGCCAATTCCTTGAGCTCCCATCCAGAAAACAAGAAACAGCCATTTAGAACGACCAGTGCCCATTGTCCCGTATTTCTCCAAAGCTTAGCTCTCCTCATGCATGTCTCTGAGGTCCAGGGATGGAGGGTTTAGTGATGATCAGACTCACTGCTGCGGACCAGGATAACACAACAGACAGGCCCTTTGTTTCTCCCATTTGCTCTAGAGATGATTTGAGCTCAAGTGTGCTGCGCTCGGGGCTGTGGAATAAAATAATGACCTGCAGAATGGCCAATAGTAGATGGAGTTGACAGATGGGCACAGGTGAGGTGCGGGAGCCACATGTTTCTCACTTCACTGTTTCCCTGGTGGAATGGTAACACAATTAGGAGAGGGACAGAGTTCCACAGCAGCCATCTCCTGTCCAGAAGGATGAACGAGACGGGGGCATGATATCGCCCTATTTCTGTCTGCAAAAGCTGCAAAACCTACACCGAAACCGAAATTACGAACTATAGACGTTTGTTGTTTTCAGGTTCTAGAATGTGATGATGTCACAGTACCCAGTAGCCAGTTTTTCCTATTAACTGCATTACACTTTCACAAGTTGTATCTAAAACGAAAATGTATGAATTACAAAAAATATCCTTAATATCAGTCACTGGGTCCATGATCTCTCTGTACAAGACCAAACAGTTCCTCAAAAACAAAATAATTTTACCTCTAGGCCAGGGGTTCCCAAACCTTTTGGCTGGGACCCCAAAAATTGACACGTAAACAACTCAATGTTATTCCCTCTTTTGCTATTTTGGGACATAAAATCACAGATTAAAATCAAGTTAATATGTATTTAAACTGTTTATTTTGAATATTTAAAAGGATTTTGCAAATTATATGCTGTTTTACACTCAAAAACATATAGAAAAAAAGTAGCATTTTTATTTTTATTTCATTTTAAAATCATCAGGGGACCCCCACACAAGGCCTCGTGGCCCCCGAGGGGTCCCGACCCACACTTTGGGAACCACTGCTCTAGGCTATATAATATTATAGGCCTTGAGAACGCTGTGATGTCGCCTGAAACCCAGCAATTGGATTTTACTCTTCAGCTGCAACACTTGCTGGATATGTAATAAATATTCTTATGGTCTGGACTTTACTCTTTTAAACATCTTCTCCACAATGGAATGGGTTACACGTGATAAACCGGAAACTACTGGTTAAAAGATTTTGCCCCCTGCCCCATCTCAACAATAGAGCGGGGGTTACACACGTTAAACTTGGCACACAGTAGTACCTGACGGCCAGGGGATCTGCAGGTTTCCAGATTCTGTTTAAGTTTGAGAACCCCTTTTCCTTGTTTGTACCGTCCCACATCTCTTGAGTTACCTTGACTGTTTTATGACGGACCTTCATTTGACAAGGTCTCCTCTCAGTCCTGAACTTAACTGCGTGGGACTTCTGCTTTAGACGCAGCACTCGCACCCATTTTCCACTTCATTCATTCTACTCCTTTTGTGATTCAACGTTCCGATTCATCTCCTTGCAAAGAAGTTTATCTGATCCGTCAGCAAATGTTCTAGTATTTTGATATATATTAAAAAAGAAAGAGACCGTTCTCCTTTCATAAATTCAGTCCGCTTTGTTGTGGACCAAGAGACGCACAGGCGGGAGAAGGAGGTGGTCTTTTCCGATGGGATGTTAATTGTAATTACCGCTCTGGTGGGACGTCACCATGGCAACCTCCATCTCAGCCTGACTATGAAGGAAGGCTATGTGCCGTGTTTAGCTTAATGTTTTCATAAAAATAAAACTACGATATCTGAAAACAGAATCAAGCAATTAATACGCCACAAAATGTTTCCCTGGCTGTATTCTGTTTACAGGATTTATTTTTTATTTAAATTGTTTTCAAATTGTAGGCCTTGTTCATTGTAGAAATAATTCTCAAATGGTTTATAACTTTGCACAAACTGAAATAACCAGCAAGAACAAGGCAAATTTACAGGAATAAACCTGAAGTTACTTTTAAGAGCTTGTTATTTCCTAAGGGGACAAAAGCTTTTGTGTTCATCAAATTCATTAAAAAGTCTCATAATCTTGCGGGAAGGCTAATAAAAAAAAACATACACTGGCTTAAAATTCAAACAAATAAATAAACAAAATACATGTTTACTATTCATCATTGGCCATCATCGGTTTCTTCAGTTTTGTTCTTCTCTCTTGCCCAATATGAACAGATATAGTTTAGTAGTAGAACATGTCGCTTCTCAAAATGTTAAACTTTATTTTGCTACTATTGTGCCACTCAGATTTCATTTCATTCAAGTATCCGGCATCGCCCTTTTCTTGAAGACAAAAATATACATGAAGGGCCTCTTCAGGATATGGCCCCCAGCTCCCAGTCATCCACCCTCACGGTCTGTGCCTCATGTTGCCGTTTCTTTTAAGTTTTTCTTCCCCTCCTGCGCTTTCATCCTCTCTGTTGGAAGTCATGTATGGGCCTTTCACCTCGTCACTGACCTAATGTTTTGGTTTCTGCACCACTGCTTCCTCCTCTCATATCAAGTCGTTAATCATGCACACAAGAAGAACTTCAACTTGCGTTCTGTTGTATCATTTAAAGGCAGGCTGTTGTTCTTGAGTCTGTCTTTAAAGGCATTTAACAAAGAAGGATTGTATGTCTAGTAGTGGGGAAAGGACTTGATATTTTATTCTTGAGTAAAGTGCCTATGCTGGTCAAATATTACTCCCAAAACAAAAACAAAGGTTTTCACATTATTACTTAAGTACCAAAGTATTTGCTGTAGAAAATACTTAAGTAGCATTTTCTTTTTTTTTATATATATACTTGTTTTGGGGGGAAATGTGAAATGCAATAGTAAGTATTATGATATTTGTAATGTGTAAAAGTTCTCAGCAAAAGGAGAACTCAAGTAAAGTACGGATCCTCAAGAATTGAACTGTACTCATGTAAACCGACTTTGTTAATGGCTGATGTACATGCAGGACTGAGACTGTTCCAACCACGACAACACGGCCCGCCCTGATATAAACACGATCGGCAAGTCCAGCTTTTACCACGGGAGACCGACTTCACTGGCTCTTATCTTGTGTCATTATAAAAAGAGTGGACTGTACTCAATGTGGCTAATAAACATATCTATTTGTACTAATGTTATCTCGTCGCCCGCAGCGCAAGTTCCATTTACTGCTGCCATTTGCATTGTGCCCTGAACTGGCTAGACATTTCAATCGTCCGCATTTATGTCAACACCGGACTGGTGAAGCAAATCATATCCTCTACGAATAGCCTACAAAAAAAGCTTCTATTGTGTTCATGTTCTAAACTTTGATGGAATAATAATCTCAGATGGATTGAGGGCAGATTTTTCTATTTTATGGGGTATCCAAACAGAAAATCCACAAATCATATCCAATACGATTTTAATTTAAACTATATGCTCTCAATGCTATGATGTCAAATGAACACATAATTTCTTGCAAGTTTTTCCTTTACTTGTGGGCTGACTATCGCAGTGAGAGCTTACATTTGACCAGAAGGCTATTGTGTGGAGGTCTGCTGCCAGCGTTCTGCCATATTGATTTTTATTTGGGACATGCATTGCTGCAGAGGATGACACTAGCCCTGTCACATCCAATCAACATGTCTGTTCTTCTTCATCTGTTCCCTTCTCTGTGTGCGTCAGACCTCGACCTGGCACACAGCCCTCACTGCGAGCAAGCAAACAGTCTACTTAAAGTCATACAGCGTAACTTAATAAACAGACTATTACATAACCATTCATTTAACAAAGGCAATGGTGAAAATGTGTGGTATAGGACTCCAAAAAAAAAAAAAAAAATCTAGTTAATTATGGCCTTTGTAATTAATGAATCGCAATTCAACCTGAAAAGACGCACAGAAACAGAGTGGCGTCAGGAGATTTTTATTGGACATGAATCAGACCTCGGCGGAAGACTGAATCAACGATATAAAATACACGGTAATGATGAAGAGGACGGGACCCGGGGCGGCCAGTTGACAACAACGAGCAGAGCCGAGGATAGGCCAGGTGGAGGAGGGTCGCAGCACAGCTGGGAAACGGCCGAGAGATGGCCTCTTTTACAGAGTCCCACCCACTCCTGGTCACGTGTTTGGAACCCGACGTACAATATCCCATTGATTTGACTGACGTCTGTCCCCTGCAGCTGCCCTAGGACCCGTCTTTTTTTTTTTTAAGTGCAAAAATCTGATGTTTATTGTGTAATATCACTGATTAAAATGAAATGCATCTATTCAATTCAGCATCTGTTCATTTCAGGTCCCCCCTGTCCCTTAACTATTATTTTAGATGGGCAAGGAACCCTCTGGTAAAAACATAAATGGGTGCCTATGATCAGGTCTCTTCCAAATGCGTTATTTTGCGACCGTCTAGCTGATTATTGAAATGTTTGTTTGTCATAGTTTTGTGACTGTTTAACTACTTCACTGACAGCAGATTGGCGACGTGGGAATGCTCCGTTATGTGGCGTTAACAGCAAACATCCCAACTGATATGGTTTGACGCGGAGGTTACTTAAAATTCCTTTGTGGCCAAATATCCCCAGTTCCTGTCATTTCCACCCCAGCCTCTGAGAAGAGATCAATACACAGCGTTAATATCTCCTGCGCTCCAATCACAGCTGCACTAGTGGCCAACGAAGCAAGAAAGAATCCTCAGTGCCGGCTAACTGTTGGAAAGCTGACCAAAAAAAAATCACAATCAAAAACATAATCATAGTTTATCACAATGCACTTTTATTTATGTATTTAAATCTCAATGTGCACTTTTGTCATAGTGTTGGCCCCTATAGGCTCTTTTTCTGCACCCACACTGACACCTAGTGGGTAGTACATGTTATAGCAACCGTTCTTTGTGCGTGTCCTTTGAAAATCAGCAGGTGCTCCACACTCGCAAACGACTTTGATGTTGTTTTCATGTTTCATATTCATGTTTTCTGTCTCATGTGAAGATTTAATGCATCTGCCGAGTTATTCCATTTTGCTCTAACCATTGGCTGCACTATAGAGCTTTGGTGAATAAATGAATGAATTAGTCTTGTTTGATCCACCATTCACATTCCCCTGTTGATGATGGAGCTCACTGAAATAGGATTTTAATTGATTTGGCTGATTTCTGAAACTACAGTGAACTACCTCAATGTAACAAGGCTATTCATTTTCTTGTGTGTGATTTCTCACAGTAGGGTAACTTCAAATTGAGTCATCCATAGCTTTTATGAAGCTGAAAAAGGGTTTGGTTTTTGGGGTTGCAATTTTGTTTATTTGCATTGTGATAAAGCTAGTGGTCTATCAGTAACTTCTGTTGAATGTCAAAAATGTAATTTCTTGTCAAAGTCAGCTTTATTGTAGAGTAGAGTAATTAAGAGGTAGAGGGCAGGGAGGGGAGAGAATTCAGCCTCTTGACAGTGGGGTCGATGAAGCTGTTCGAAACCTGGCCTGTAGTCTCAGTGCTCACCTTGAAGGCAGCACACTGATGGCTTTGCGGTGGAGATTTTCCTGAATGGAGGGGAGAGAGGCACTGCTATATTGTCAGCTGCTCTCACTTTGCGCTGGAGGCTCCGTATATGTCAAGATAGTGTATTAAACCCTCCCCTAGGCTTGTTCATGCTTCAGCGCTATCAGCATTAAGGTCAAACTATAAAGACCGTAATCAGATTCAGCTTTATTTATAATGCACTTTAAAAACAACACCAAAGTGCAGTATAGGCTACACATAAACAAACATATCAAAATAAGTACAAGAAATAAAACAACAAAAAACAACAGAAGACAATCAATGTAAGTTGAAAGCTGAAAAAAAAAGGTGCGTTTCAGGTGGGACTTAAAAGCCGTGAGTGACCCGGCCAGTTTAAGGTGCACGGGAATGCATTCCACAATTTGGGTCCGGCAACAACGAAAGAGCGGTCCCCTCGCTGCTTCCTCTTTGTTTTGGGCACCACAAGCAAAACAAATAATAACGGCCTAATCTGCTGTTGATGGGAGGTTTTACATTGTGTCCCTCAGGGACAGAGTAGCTTACAAAGGCCAGTCAGTCCTCCTTTATGCGTTCCTAATGTTTTGACCAAGGTTTTCCTTCTCTGGAGCAGCAGTCAGCCAGAAGACAGCTCAAACACAGATGGCGTAGATCTCGGTGACTGACTGTACCACTCTTTCATCTGAGCACTGCCGGTGCACGCACTAAGTTTCCCCATAAAGGCCTCTCAAGGAACAGATTTTAGAGTCATGTGCTTTGCCTCTCCTATACCTGCCCAAACAGAACAAAATCAATCATCAATCGCTAAAAAAAAATAGTGGCGTCACATGGAGACAACAACCATGCTACGCAGTGGTTCTCCAAATGTACCATTTTTACCACTTATCACAAGTTCCAAGTAACATAGGCTTTAAAGGACACAATTGGGTAAATTAGACAAAATTGGTATAGTCATGTATAAACCAGATAAAAACACCTAAATGCATAGCAAAATCATAAATTAAATGATATGGTGTAAAATTGCCGACAACTGGAAGAGTAAAGTACCACTGTTTGAGCACCAATGCCAAATGCTGTTTTGCAGAGAAACAATGCAAACTATTTACAAACTAAATAGAAACAAAGGCCTGAAAACACATTTATTTAAAAAGGCCTTTTTAGTCTGTTCAAGTAGCCTTGTTTTACTATGTCAATGTTCATTTTGTTCTTATCTGATTTTATTCACCTGTTGTAGCACTTCGAGGTTTCTTTGAAATGTAAAGTGCAATATAAATAAAATCTATTATTATTATTATTATTATTACTATTTAAACTCTGTGAGATGTTTATGTAAACTTTCAGTCATACAGGAATATCCCATCGTAAAAAAATGTTATGATGGGATATTCATATGATGAGTTTTCAACTCATCATATGAATATCCCATTTTTAGAACAAAGATGGTGTGTGTCTCATTCACAAAGCTTTCTCTGTTCAGTTATGCTTGTTTGCACACTGGGCCTTTACCCCTCCAGTAGGAAGGAGTTATTTGTCATTGGCTTGGCTCCATTCTGTTTACTCTCAAATCTGCTCTCACTTTGTTAAATGGCCACTTTGTTATGAGACTGAGTTAGCTTGACCTTTTCTGAAATCCAAACCTGGATCTGCTTAGCACTGACTTGGGGTCCAACTCGGTATAGATGAAGATAACCAAAACCTTTTCTCTCTTTATTCGCACACACCTGTCAAACTATTTCAATTTGCCTCCGCGACCCGGCTCCGGATAAAGCGGAAGAAAATGGATGGATGGACTTAAAAAGTACTGTTCCAATTTATTATGCACAGCAGCGTTTCAATAAATTGTATCGGTTGGAAAGAACACATGTTTTTAATCATATGCCACATTTACAACTAAGCACATTTTACACAACTACAAATCTAACTAATGGAATACGTTACAAAAACAAACATTTTAAGAACATAAATCGGCGCCTGTGAATTTAAACACTTTTCTTTTTCCTCCAGGAATTTAAACAGATCTATCATCTAAAAAAAAGAGAAATCTATGTTGACACAGGACACAGGTGGGTCATGTGTAGTGCTTAATTTTATCCCCTGTTTGGGGGAACGCATTCCCCCAATTTTCAGTTTTTCAGGGTAAAAGATCCGGGAAACATTTAGGAGGATCCGGCAAAGATTTGATCTGATAATGGTGTTTAATGAGTGTTCCAGCAAAAATGTTGGCCTGTTCCCCGAATCCAGCTAGACTGAGCTAGACTCAGAGTGAGCCTGGTTTATGAAACCGAAAAGACAACAAAATAAGCCAGACTTGGCCAAATAAGCCTAGTTTACAGAGTAAACCAGCTTTATGAAACAGCCCAGGCTACATGAAGCAGTTACACATCAATGCCAGGCTCTTGTGATTCTGAGGAGAAACCATGAAAGAAACCAGTAACAAGTTGTTCTGCCTGCTTACAATATTGACGAGTACAACGGAAGAAACACACCATAGGCGCAAACACATTCAGGCAAGCTGGAAAGTCTTTACTGCCTGATGTTCAGTCAGGTTCACTTGGTTTTGTTGACCACCAGAACAGTAGGGGGCAGTGTGGTGAGGTTATGGCATCTGACAAACGACGAGAGTAAAAGCAGCTACATCAGTGAGGTGATGTAAGGCAAGTGGCGTTGTCTTTTGTGTTTCCATCATATATAACTCCACATTCACAGTTGGAGATATCTGTGTTTTGAGATGAAAGTATATCTGTTGACTGTAACAATTCATCTACGGCATATGGACGTTTTATTCATGCTTTAATTCCTAGTTGTTGACATTAGCTTGTCATCAAGATCACATGACACCTGTACAATGTTTACATCACTAACCCTGATATTATAATAGATCCATGCACTAACCAGAGAAAGTGGGTAATATTTTAGGTGTGCATATCTGAGACATTACCATTACATTATTATAATCACATAATAGTAATATTTGTTTTGTTACAGGTAAAAAAAAGAAGAAAAGAAAATATAAATCCCTCATGGATGTCTCAGATGCACCATTTATAGAAACCAGCGGATGGCCAGTTACTTTAGGCCTGTTGTTCCTGTTTCTTTGTCTTCTCTATTGGTATGCAAGTTTAAAAACAATAACACTTTATACAAACACAGAATAACCTCTGCATGACGTGGCAATTGTGACATTTCAGGTATTCCACAAGCCCATTTTCTGTGCTCTCAGAATGTGGCATCAAACACCCCAAACCAATGCCCTTTTTGGGGAACATTTTTATGTTTCGTCAGGTGAATAAATCAGTTTTGGTTTGCATTATATGTAATTTATTAATGTGTCATTCGACCTTGAGCTAAATCAAGACCTTAAATACAATGTCAATACAATTTTAAAAAATGTCTTATTTGACGAATATTCTTTCATGCAGGGATTCTACAACGCTCTGACTGATCTTATAAAAACACATGGTCGTGTTTGTGGGTAAGTGGAAACCTTGTATTAGCCTTTATTATGTCTAATAGAGGAACCACTGTTTTACTTCATATGAATTTTCAGGTATTACTTGGGCCGCAGAGCAGTGGTGGTGATCGCTGACCCTGATATGCTTAAACAAGTGTTGGTCCGAGACTTTAGCAACTTCCCCAATCGAAATGTAACTTCTGTCAAATTAATACAGCTGAAGTTATTTTATTTTCAGATGATTGATTATGGTTTACATTTTACTTTAGCCGCTAACCTCTCAAAACATTTTGTTTGCTATACAGTCATTTCGATTTGCCACCAAGCCCATGAGTGATTGCCTGCTGTTGTTAAAGAATGAAGAATGGAAGAGAGTGCGGAGCATCCTTACACCGTCATTTAGTGCAGCTAAAATGAAAGAGGTACTAATACAAATGACATAAGATGTGTTTTTCTATTACTAACTGGTTATGTGCTTCAGATGGTTCCACTTATCAACACAGCAACTAATGCTTTGATGGACAATCTCAGAGTGTGTGCCGAGTCAAATGAGGCCTTTGACATCCACAAGTAATGCAGTTTATAATAAGAAACAAGGAACTTATACCTGTTAGCATAACTTATTTATAATATTTACTTATAGGTGTTTTGGCTGCTTTACTATGGATGTAATTTCCAGTGTGGCCTTTGGCACTCAGGTGGACTCCCAGAACAACCCCAACGACCCATTTGTGCGGCACGCTCAGATGTTTTTCTCATTCTCTTTCTTCAGGCCTATCATGTTACTTTTTAGTAAGTATTTATGTAATTTTACCCATTTAACAACTTATTTAGTTTATTATTTCATTTAATGTGTCATGACATGTATCTCCAGTTGCTTTTCCTTTTATCTTGGCCCCTGTGGCCAGGCTCATCCCAAATAAAAGGCGGGACCAGATGAACCAGTTCTTCATTAGCAGTATTCAGATCATTAAGCACAGAGAGGAGCAGCCTCCAGAGCAGGTAGATCCAGGTCAAAATCATAGACCTCACGGAATGGATCAAAATAAGCATTTTCCATTTTATTATTATTCAGAGACGTAGAGATTTTCTTCAGTTGATGTTGGATGCCCGTAGCAGGGGTGATGAGTGTGTGCCTTTGGAGCACTTTGGAACGGCGGCCCATAGTGATGACCATCCTCAAACCCCAGCGTCAGTAAATAAAGACAGTAACAGGAGTCAACAGTCCCTGGATCACTCCACAAGGCGTTCTCAGAGTAAGACCATGTCAGAGGATGAGGTCATTGGTCAGGCGTTTGTCTTCCTCCTGGCTGGGTATGAAACTAGCAGCAACACACTTGCTTTTACCTGCTACCTGCTTGCCTTGCATCCTGACTGTCAGCACAGGGTCCAGGAGGAGGTGGATGACTTCTTCACCCAACATGTGCGTGCATTTCATATGATCAAATTCTAGTCATTCATTGTGTGATGTGCACTCAGTTACTACTTATTTAAATTAGTAGAATAGTTCAATAGTTTCTTGTTTCTAGGAGTCACCTGATTACAGCAATGTTCAAGAGCTGAAATATTTAGACATGGTCATTAGTGAAGCTCTGCGCCTGTACCCACCGGGATTTAGGTATGCATATTGTAAGGAATGTAATTTTGCATGTAGTCCAGTACTGTGCATATTGTTAAAAATATAAATACATTTTAGGTTTGCCCGGGATATCGAACGTGACTGTGTGGTGAATGGCCTGCGACTGCCCAAAGGGGCGTGGCTTGAAATCCCAGCAGGCTTTCTACACCATGACCCGGAATACTGGCCAGAGCCAGAGAAGTTTATCCCAGAGAGGTGAGGTATACCTTTCACAGATAAATATACATATTTTTTTTAACTCGTTGCTTGTTTCTCAGGTTTACACCAGAGGCAAAGGCCAGTCGGCATCAATTTGTGTATCTTCCATTTGGAGCTGGTCCAAGGAACTGTGTCGGCATGCGGCTGGCCCAGCTGGAAATAAAGATGGCTTTGGTTCAACTGTTTCACAGATTCACCATTGTGACCTGTGCTGAAACAAAGGTGAGCTAAACTAGGAAAAGCAATGATAACTGAGTAATACAATACTATCGTCTTGATTCTCAGGTCCCTCTTGAGCTGAAGTCTTCAAGCACTCTGGGTCCCAAAAATGGCATATTTGTGAAAATTGTAAAAAGGGACTTGGGTGAAGACTCGCACCAATTAAGTGATTGATGAGGAATACTGGGTAAACAATGTTACTCCTCCATCAATGTCACCACTAATATCATAGAACTGTTACTATTGCTTAAACATTGTCTATGTACAGGCAGGCACTGTATTGCGACATTGTTTCATAACAATCTGAATGACCTCTTCCCACTGGAGAAGCTGGTATTATATTAAGTAGAGGTTTAAAACATGAATGCTATTTTTAAGAATAAAAAAACACAATGGCTAAATGCATGAACGTTTTATTGTGTGTTTGATAAGCAGACAGTATCGTACAAACTTACATTACCCCCAACATAATTGTTTTATGTATTAGAATAAGAACAAACAGGTTTTCCATAACAAGTTATTATGAATCAATCCTAATCAATATTTAAAAAGACCTTATAGGCACACCTGGTAATTGATCCATTACATTAAGCACTTACATGTAAGCACACGCTACATTAAGCTTACAGCATACTCAAATATATTCAATTACGTACTCTGGATAAATCTGCTGCTTCTCAAAAACAACAAAGATGCTAGGATCTGTCTCACGGTTGACACAGCTGTCGTACAAGGTGTTGCCGTTTCCTTTTGGAGGAGGTCGGACATACTGGCTTTGTCCTCGAGTGTACTCTCCCACCAGCACCAGGGCTACAAACATGACCCTGCCATGCTGGCCATTGGTGTAATTATTTGAGTATGAAGCATCTCGAGCAAAGTAGCTCCCTGTGTCGTATAATAAAAGAGATAACAATTATGAACGTATGATTAAAAAGCATTTGGGCTCATATGTTATACTTTTTTATTGGTAAAAGGATAAATTGCCCATAGGGGAATATTCGCCTGCTGCTCCCCCTTTCAGAAAATATGTCACACTGAATTCTGAGAAATGACCAAGTTGCAGAACCACATTTGGTCAACAATTGTTTTTTTTTTTACAGCAGCAAGCCTTTGGAACACTCTTCCAAATGAAATTCACAAAGTATAGTACGTTTACACGCCTGTCCAAGCAGTATTTATCATCACAAAAAAATCTTTATGCATTGAATGATTGTGATACCGTGTGAATGGTGTGCTGTGTAATTGTTTCCTGAAGTGGGACTGTTTTAAAGATGTAAGTGAAATAATGATTGCTCTCCCGATTGATTATTTTATCCTTCACATCAGCTGTGCAGTTAAAAAAGCTCAGTAGAGACTTTATTTTTGAAGGTGTCTCAAAAAATATGGTTTATTGAAAGAAACACTCATATTTTTTTACAGATGTACGATCGAAGTGTTCTGACAGGAAGTTTGTTAGTGTGGTTTGGTAATGTTCAATCACATGATCACACCCTTCCGATAAGGACAGTTAAAACTGCATCTAGGATAATTGGAGCTCCTCTGCCTCAGATACAGGACTTGCACGCTAAGCACTGTGAGTAAAAGGCCCTCAGTATTATGCAGGACCCGAGTCATCACGTAAATTCCCTCTTCTCCTAACTCCCTTCTGGGAGACGTCTGCTGAACCTCAAAACTCTGAAATGTCATTTTAGATACAGTTTTTATCCTCAAGTGGTGAGGCTCATGAACATTAGCCTAAAGGGGAGCTGAGGTTTTTGCGTTTTATTGCCAGAGTGCTTTGTTTTTATTATATACAGTACATGTTTTTATATGTAGATTAGTTTTCCTTGTTCAGCAAAGCAAGCGCCAGGGAAAAACTCTTTTCATTGCTTTTGGTACCTTGTACTTGATGCATATGATAAAGAAACTTGAACTTAAAGTTAAAACAATTGTAATTTTATAAATGCATTTGTGAACTGGTTAGAAAAAAGGTTTTATGAAATCATGTAGTTTTATCACCTCATAGTTTTAGGGGCCTAAAACTGGCTCGAGCATCAGAACGGTTTGAACGCCAAGTCAAGACAGTTGCACAAAATCTCTATAGAGAACATAACCGAATAAGGCAAAAAAAAAAAAAGAAAAGAGATTTGGTCCTTTGTACATACAGATCCATATTTAAAAATAATTAAATAAATGTCGTACCTTTGCCATAAGCCGTACCATGGACACCACACATCCTCCAGTCAAAATTCTGGTCACATATTGCATCAATGAGGGACTTGTCTGTGCCATGGAAAAGGTGTTTCTCATTCACTGGTTTTCCATCATTCCTTTTTTTCATCTGCTCCTTTTGCCTGCATAATAAGAAGTATGCTGTTCATCATTCATCATGTTCATCAACTTGTATATATGTAATAAATTAACGGAGATTCGTGACATGAGCAGGACCCGCTTTACATACCCTGTGCATCGTAGCCACACCTCACTACTCTGCAATCAGAACTATTTATTCCCCCCGACTTTCATTCATAACTGCTGGTCTCCTCTATTGACTCCACCAATCCTCCCTCCTTCCCTCCATGTTGTCTACTTCCCTAAATAACGATCAAGAAGGGATGTGGCGTCTTGCCAGATGAACTGCAGAGAAGGAGCTCCCATCCGGGGTCTCACCCAGCTATTTTCTCTTTCCCTGTGTCTCGACATCGTGCTTTCTGTAATGTGTTCCTATCATTCTGCTCGTTGTAGCATCTTGCCAAATAAATGTTTCTAATCCATATCTTGTGGTATGCCCCTTGCGAATGAATCCTTGCAGTATAAAATGAAGACTCTTTACCATTGGAAGACCTTCCACAGAGATGGGTTTTGGATCCTCTTTATGGTGAGAATTCTACTCTGGGCCATGGTTGGCTTGAACAGCTTCATGATCATATTGTATTCGTTGGATGAATTAGACAGGGGTACAAGCTGGGGAAAGAAGTATATATATACAGTAAAAATACAAGCAGATTAAGTTTTACTATATTATAAGTATATAGCCTAAATTGAGCATACAGAAATTAATTATGGTCTTCAGTTTACCTAATAAACACAATGTACTCCGTTTATAGCACCTACATGCAAAAACTAGACCTCTGTATATACTCATTTTCATCAATATATACTAATTGTTCAGATTGGTTGGATATGACCTGGACACATGGACTACTGAGGAACTGCAACTACAACTTTATGTGTGCTACAAGGTAAAGACAACAAACTCGGTGCACTTCAAACTTGTCAAACAGAGGACGTTCTGTGCATTTTGGAGATCAGCCTTGTCACCCTCCAACGATGATCGCTACAAACAAGGATGACGTCATCAAGGTGGGCTGGACCTCTTGTCAGCTGGATGCAGTGTTGCACAGCTTTCACAGCCCTTTCATCTGGATCATTCATGACTACCATCATGTCTCAGATTAACACTTTGCCTCGGAACCTTTGCCCGCATTTATCTATGTATTTTCAATGAATTTATACAGTAAAAAAATGTCATTATTTTCTATTTAGATTTAATGCCAGTTTTAATCCAATGTAATACTTTTTCAAGACATTTAAGGCCTTGACTCCAGAATAATTAAATTACTTTTAATGCCCCGCGGAAACCCTGAATAAACATAGTGGCATCTTTTATCTCCTCTGGCCACACACATCTCACAATTTCAGTAGTATGTGTTAAGCAAGTCCATGTGCTTATCTGTAAAAGTACTGAAGACTATTTGCTACAGTTATGAGTCTTCTGCTGGTGAACATTTATTTATTTTTAGTTTTTTAATTTGATATGCAACAACATTATGCTTACCATGAATGTTTATTACAGATCAACAGATGTCCATGTAGATCTGTTGAAGCTATTATTTCTTTCATATAAAAAGTACACATTAATAAATGTGTAGTATATACCTTGTATCCAATCTCAGGAAGGGCATTTTTGTCCCAGTTTGAAGGGAGAGTGTCTGCGCTCGAGGAGCTGGTGCTCTGTGATGCAGGACTGCTTGCACCAAAAAAGAAGGGAAAATAATGGTTGAACTGATAATAAACAACAAACAAACTGGGTGGGCAAAAGGCACATAGGAAAACTAACATAAAGAATACATTTTCAAGTTGTTACCTCCTCAGCTTTACTTCCACATCATTAGCAGACACAAAGCGAGGCCGCCTTCGTACTTCTCTCACGGTGTTATATCTTGTGTTCTGTTGATACATTTGCACACCGTGTGCCCCTTTAAAAGAAATCTTATATCTTTGATTGCCTGCTGTAAATTCAGTTTCTGCCTGTCTGTCGGCTAGATAGAGGTTCTCCAGAGTTTGAACAGAGACAGAGGCAGGGGTGCCCTGAGTGCCATCCTGAAAGAAAATGGATTCAAATGACATCCAAAATAGTAATTGTGGCTTTTTTTACTATTTTTGAAAGACCTGAACAATACCTTTCCATATTCTACCCATGCCCCAGTGTCATCTTTCCAGTACCAGAGCCACTCTGTTGTCAGGATGAAGTGAGAGGGGTGGGAAACAGAGGAGGTGGTGGACAGGCGCCGAACTGGAGTGGTCCCGTACATCATTTTCACAAAGTCAACACATTGTATGGCCGGGGCTGAAGAACTGAAATACAAAAACATGTAGATGGTTGATTGTTGGATACAAATTTTGATAGTGAGAAGGATAGATATTACATACCTTTGGAAACTAAGAAATCTCAGAATCCCAAGTCCATCAGCCGAAGCCGGTCCATCAGTGCGGCTGGTGTCATTTGCTGGATTGCAGTAGGCCTTTTCAATTTCTTCCATATTATCAATGTTTTTCCAGGTCATGCTTTCCCCCTCCCACATTTCCCATTTGTAGGGGAGGTGCCAATGAACACGTGCACATCTTTCTGCAACAATGCAGAAAAATGCCCACTCATATTAAGATGTTTTGGTAATACATAAATCCAGAAGGAAGCAAAGCAAATTACCTTTATAGCTGCAGAGTCTGCGGATGAAAAAGAGGCATATTTCATTGCGGTCAGCGTCGCTTATAGGAGCAGGGCTTTTTGCAGACAGTGGTTTGCTGGGGAGTGTTTTGGAAGGCGACTGTGGAGCAGGGCAATGAGCCGGGCTCATTTCTGGTAAAAATAAAAAAATTAAAAAAATAAAAACATGCGATGCACTCATCCACAAAGTACATTATGAACTGGACACACATTGCAAGGTTAACTTACCAGCAGCTGGCTCTGCCCTCTGACCCAGAATAATGAGCTTGTTTCTGTAGCTCTTACAGACGCCTGTAATGTTCTCTTTACTGTATTGTTTGAACAGCTTCAGCCCTTGAGCGTCGTGGGCTCTTTTGCACTTGTCAAACTTACAATCACCTAGTAAGAAGTGCTGGCACATGTGGAGCTTTGTGCAAGCTGTATTGAATTTGCAGGAACCACTCTCACCAGCTCCTTTGTTGTAATGGAGACATATCTGAGGGATGGAGATGAGAACTTACAAAATTAATAGGCCAGCACGCTTTCTTCAAGAATATTAAATGTCTTAATGTAACCAACCTCAGGTAGCAGATAGGGGTCATTTTGCAGTAAAAGCTGGAAAAGCTGCTTTTCTGAGAGATCTTCAAGATCACATTGTCCCAAAACCATGGCATTGTGTGGAGAAGTCAAACTATGTGAATTTTTACATTTATCCCTGGGGAGAAAGATCCAGATCAAATCAGCCAAAGCTCAAACTGGGTGTAACCATATGACCTGAAAAACTTGCATTGCTAATTCAAAATGACCTCGAATTAAAATCGACGTGTACAATTGGAAACTATTTAGCTACCACCTAAAGAAGAAAAAGCAGCCCAAGCGGCTACCACAGTTTGCCTACATAAAGGAACAATAAATGGATACAGGCCTATGTAAAACAGAAAAGCAAGCTGACTCACTTGAAAGTGCAATTTCCGCAGACATAATACCGACACAGGTGTAACTTGTCGCATCCGTGGCATGTTTTGTCCTGGCACAGACGGAGACTGGTTTTTGCCACGACAATACTGTCAGGGCTGATGATTCCTCCGCGGGCCTTCTCTTTGCCCTCTTGTATGGCGATCTTCCCCTCGTCAAACAGGATGGTGCGCAGTGTCTCCTCAGCCACAGTGAAATGCTGAGATATCTGCTTATTCAGGGTTTGGAAATCCAAGCTGCCCTGGTTATTGCACAGAGCCTGAAGGATATACTTATAAACTAACTTAGCCATAGTGGTCAGGACAGCCACAGACGAGACTTCGCTTCCTTCAGTTTTCCCAGAAACGAAACTGAAACTGCTCAAGCCCTTTAATTCTATGAGCTATAGCGTTACTTAACAGAGGAGGGCGCTATTGTGCTAAAACAAATTAAGACGGGCACTGTTGCAGAGCTATGGTGTAGAAATGTAGTCTCGCCAACCAGACCCCGCTTCTTTACAGTCTCCTGTTTATTAATTAATACACATCGGAGATTAGTCCGGATGACAGGCTAGTAGAAATGGCAAATGTGCAATTGAAAAAAATAAATAAACACTGCATGATACTTTTTGTGGATATAGTGAGTCGGAAAGTTAGCACGACTTTGCTAAAGGCGCTATTGTTTTACTTTTGCCACAGGAGGGCGAATCATAAATGGCCGGGGCAATCAGACCACTCGACCGGGGCAATCAGACCAATGGGTGTGGGGCATTCGGACTGGGGGGCATTGAGGCAGTGGGGCTCAGCACACCATAGCAACGGCCGCGAACAGCTTTAGTTTACCATAGCAACCAACATGGAGGAGGATGAAGCAGGGGATTTGGTGAAAACTGGAGAAAAACAGGCCAAAAACAAGGACGTCACTGAAGAGCCAAAAGAAGCCTTGCGGATCCGAGTCGAAGAGCTGAAGTAAATAAAAACAAAAATCTTAATTTAACTTTTGTCTTTATTTATGAACTGCGTACTACTGTATGCAGCTAGCTAGCACACAAAATGCAGGCATGCGCTACCTATTTCTGCTTGTTTGTGTGCCTGTAGATTAAAACAAAAACAAAAAGTTATTTATCTCTTACTGTGTATTCTTTGGGACACATATTCACATAATATAAACATGTTGGTTATTATTAAAATACTCAAAGATACATCTGACTTTTATGCTCAGTTACTCAGTCCTCAAGTAGAATTTAACTCCAAATGTTGTACTTAAAAAAATATATATAATATTTGAGTATTTATTTTGGGTCACTGCTTTTGACTTCTACTTGAGTAAAAGTACTTAGAAGTAAGATTACACTTACTTGAGTAAATATCGTGGCTTCTCTACCCACCTTTAGCTTTACCATTGGCTATTGTTGTCCTTTTTTTCCTCTAGAATTCAGAATGCAGCCCTCTTGGCAGAGAAGGACCTGTATGAGCAGTTCGCCAGCCGTTTAGATCTACATGATTTGGCCACAGTTGAAAATCCCAGAGCAAATAGTGGAGTAAGTTATACATAGGCTCACACTTTATGATAATTCATGTAAAACAAAATATAATGACTACTTCATAAGGGGCACAGATGGAGGCAGAAGTCCCAGGCTGAACACCAGCTAACATTACAACAGAAATGTTATGTGGCACTGAGTGAAATAGCTGAGATCCAGCAAGAAAGAGAGAAAATCCGACACAGATATGAAAGAAACCATGACTGTGGCAGAGTAAGAGATGATAGTCATAAATCGAATCGCTGTTTTAGGGACCAACTCCCTTTGTTTTTGTCTCGTCTCTTAGGATTCAATAAAAGAGGCGGAATTACGCCAAGAGGACATAAGGAAAGCCAAGAATGAGTTTGAACACAGGCTGCTCAAACCTCTGAGGGAAAACAGACTGGATTTACATGAACCTGAGAAAGTACTGCAGTACATCAAAGACAAGTCCAAGGTAAAACATGCCTGTTCATTTGCCAAGCCTACGTGAACTGTCCTGCATATTTAAATCTTTTCACACAGATCAACCAGATAGAGAGGTGTAATCTGAAGACTCAGTCGATGCTGGCAAATGAGAAGAGGCTTCTGCAGCTGCTTCAACAGAGGAAAGATCTCGGGAAAGCTGATTACGAGGTACAATCACATACAAGAATAAAACAAGAATGGATTCACAGTATGATTTTAGTTGATTTAAATAATTACATTTTAGGATTTTTTTCAAGACGTCATGGATCAGCATGGTGAGATAAATTTACATGAAGTTCATGTCAACAACATTAAAACACAGCAGCCGCTCAATTCACACAAGGTCAGTCTTTAGCGCTCATACGTGGAAGCCAGACGTCAACAACAGGAAAATGTTTCCCAACAGGAGAAGCTGCACAGGGTCACGAGTGAAATGTCAAATCTAAGCAAAGGCATCAAGGAAAAACAACAGAAACTGGCGAGACTGGAGGAGGCCATACATTGTGCTGAGGAGGAATGTATAAAAGCGCACATTCTTAATCAACACCTGAAGCAGCAGATTGCCGACTATGAGGCCCCAGATACCAAACAGTACATGCTTATTAAGGAGAAACACAGGAAGCTCCAACAAAGTATTCTCACGTGGGAGCGGAAAGTTGGAGTTTCTGAGGTAAACCTTTCTACTGATCTTTCCACTGTTTTCTTTTTCTGTTGCAACAAAACCTTATGTTGGCGTGATTTCAGACGGCCTTGAAAACCTTCAGTAAATCTTCAACCAAACACAGAGCCACTTTCACTCCTGTGAACAGTGCAGAGACCAGAGCGAGGAGTGGGGGCCACCAGCTCTCTGTAAAACTTCCTGACATAGCAGAACATAAGGAAAAAAGACACATTTCAGTAAATACTGTATTTAAATAAAATCAGTTGTACTGCTCTACAGAATACATGGGGTTTTGATATTATAGCAATGCAATTATAAACGGTTACAGCTTACACCGTTGATAAGTAGGTCAAGTTTTGGAACTTTTTAAAAATAATTAAAAGGAGGTCACTCTGTGCAAATAGTTCTCCTGGTTGTTTCTTATCTTCATTATAAACAGTGTAAAAAAAAAAACTAAATAACGAAAAGCATCTCAACAAACTATTTTCTTTATTAGAAAGACATCTTTTGAGCTACAACTCTCCAAAGGACTCTACATGATGTTCGTTACATGCCATACATTATATACAGATATTTACAGAGAAAAGTGCAATGCCACAATGAGTAAGCCGTCATGACAATATTACTTTTCACTTGTCTCTTGAATGTTTTACGTTTTCTATAAGCACAGCATCTGACAGTACAGAGTTAATCTAGAATATTTTAAAAAGGCACTTTCACAAGTACAGTACACCACAGAGTAGCTTATTGCCTATAGGTGCCATGTGAGTCCCAACTTTTGGTGACGTTATGTGACGAGAGCACTATTTACAAACGTTGTATATGTCTACATTTTTCTACACCGAGAAAAAAAAGCAAAAAAAAAAAAAAAGCGTATGGTTATAAAAATAATACTTGTAATCTGAAATCACGTATTCACACATTATGTCAAGTCAATGTCCTACTTAGATACCACATTTGAAATGGTAATTTGCTACACAAGCGCACTCTGCCTTATGTACATGTGTTAAAAGCATCACAGTCATACATTTCAACATTACAGCTGTGGCACATGTTGTTTGATGAGGCTCTTGCGATCGCAGTAGAAAACTTTGAGAAAGCTTTGAATTGAGACAGAGCGATGCAAGGAGTGACGAAAGCGTACAGTATTAGCAGGCTATTACACTAACAGTCATCAGGTCCATGGCTACCGGCACTCCTACAAGAGACTGCCTTGAGTCTATACACAGAATGCTTGTACACACTTACTCTTTGGGTAGGTAAAGCCAAGCAAGGCATAAAAGTAGATACATTTTATACGAATTGAAATACTTTATACTATATTATCACAGGAGATAATTTATAATATTTTCTGCTTTTACGCGCACACATTATTATACAGTTTAATCTTTGCACGTGAAATCAAAGACAAGATCTAAAAAAAAAAAAGAAAAAAGGAAAAGGAGTGGTTTTATCCAATAATTCAATTCTATTCCAGGCAATAATAGTTAAAGCAGTAGTTATTTCTGTACATTTGCAGGTCATATTATTTAGGAAGAATGCTATATTTACGAGTGAGTAAAACAGGTTTGGTGTCAGTACCACAAATGTGTTAATAAAGTACCTTAAACTAGGAGTCCAATGATTTTATGTTTTCTGTCCACTGAGTTGCAGCACCTGTATATTGGTAACATTTTAGTCACTCAATGGCATGTGCAACATTACAGTGAGAGACCATTCTGGTCCAGTGGTAAACAAATGATGCAATGATGTTTAGTGGCAGTTTATACTTTATCTATCTCTCTGGAGGAAGCCTTTGTGATTTGTTGTTTCCAGGAAAAGTTGCCCCCCCCCCAAAAAAAAAAAAGTTCAACCAAACCCAACATTCTCCCAGGTACAGTATGTTCTTCAAACTCATGCCCTCCATAGCCAGCTTTAGTGCACTCTTTAAAATACAGACTGTCCAGGTCCATAGAGCTCTGTACTGTACTTAATACGTAGAGCTTGAAAAACTACATGGTGCAAGATTTGTCCAGGGGGTCCTGAGTGGGTGTAGCAGGGCCCTGTGATGGCTGACTGGTTTTGGGCATGACCAAGGGCTTTGGCCGGAGTGCTGGAGGTTTGAGCTGCACTCCCATGCGGGGGGCCACTACAGGCTTGAAGGTGCTCATGGTATCGCTGGAGGAGCTGGTGCTGCGGCGCATGGGCGGCTCAATATTGGCAGTGGGCCGCAGCAGGACTCTGTGGATGGGGCTCAGAGACTCAGAGCTGCGAGTGGGACCCCCGCTGCTGCCGGAGCTCTGCCGTTGCTCCAGCGTGTCCAGCACCACGTCAGGGGCGTGTTTCGCCGAGCTCTGCCTCTCCAGCTCACGCAGCTCATTCAATGCAGTGTTCATGGTTTCCTCTATGTCCTACACAGTGTGTGAGAGGAAGGAAGGAACAGCGATGAGAAACAAAGAAGGTTTTATGAGAAAAAAATCAAGGTCATGCAAAGAGCAGAGAACGATATTCAACAGTGTAGACAAATAGATTAGAAGATAGAAGATGCTGTCATATATTGGCACAGTCATTAATTTGAACAAAAATTCATTAAAGAAATTTTATTCAGCATGCTCCTGTTAGGCAGGCAGACAGCTCAGCACAGTTTGAAGTGATAGTCTAAATGTAATAGAATGCATATAATCAATGTTCTGGGCCTGCATTTTGATGGCAAGTAAGTTATCTGAAATTATCCTATTTTTCCCTCCCTTTGCTAATCTTAGCAACTAATCAGAGTCTGGCAGGTTTATTAGCTTTCCTGTGTACA
This sequence comes from Proterorhinus semilunaris, assembly GCA_021464625.1. NCBI lineage: Eukaryota > Metazoa > Chordata > Actinopteri > Gobiiformes > Gobiidae > Proterorhinus > Proterorhinus semilunaris. The sequence goes on along the minus strand of CM038356.1, from coordinate 13,664,897 downwards.
GGGAGTGAGGAGCGGCTTTCAGGTCCAATCAGAAGAGGAGGGGAAGGAAGGATACTTTGGAAATCTCCCCCTCTTTCTGGCCTCATTTTGTAATCTTCAGACTATCACTTTAAAATGTTCTTTTAGACTAAAAGTAGCCCTTATTGTAGTTTTGTTTATCCCCCTTTAAACTATCCAAAGTCCCAATGTCAAACCATGCTCCCTGCTGTCTGCCTGTGAAGCAATTGTTTTGCGTGTATTAGCACACAGACACAGATGCAGCCAGAGGAAGCAGAAGACAGGGACTGACTATGTTTTTACAGGGCGGGGCAGGGCTTTGATGGTGGAGGGAGCTGCGTTCGGGGCGCCGCTCGTCCCACGCTGACCTGTGCGATGGTCTCCGGGTCCAAGGCTTTGCCCCCATGGTGATGGTGCGTGTCTGAAAAGCCTGTGTACTGGCCAGAGGAGGTGGAGCGGCGAATGGGTGGGCTCTCCATCTTCTTTAGAGACTCATGGCGACTAATGTTGGTCAAACTGCCATGGCCAGTGCGCCGCCTGCGCTCAGGACTGTCCACAGGCAGGTGGTTCCGACTGCGGAGCACATCGCGGGGACTGAAGTGGCCTAGGATTGGGGAGCCCATTTCAGGAGTGCTATGTCCCCCATGACCCCCATGCCCCTGCTGAGAGGGATGAACCATACAGAGCACATCTGTGGGCCGGGCGGGGGGCCGCCGCGAGGGTGGGTCAGACCTCTTCCTGTGTCTGCTGGAATAAAAACAAGATGCATAAATTTAACTTGCCTCGTCCTCTCAAAACACAACAATAAAGTTAAGCATCTTTATAATGTGGCAGGATTAGCTAAAAGAATCCTCAGTTATTGAATCACTAGAAACTTTGAAGTACAATAAATAACACTTCCCAAGAGCACAAAACTATGTAAATGATCAAATGTGCTGCTTTTCAGGTCAGAGAGGGTTTGTATGTGTATTTAATAAGGCTGGGACAAAATATTGGATTGGAACGGGAAACATTTTGGCTGAAATACCAACTATTGATACTTTATAAAGTATCGCAATACTTTCAAACAAAAGGAGTGCAGGATAAAAAAGCCTCCAAAAACAGCACTTTCTAACATTTTGTGTCAATGCACTTTAATAAATGTCAAATGGCATTTGGTTTGTAAACTTTTGACACATGATTGTTTCCACACATTGACTATTCTGTGGCACACCGCCCGCCACATATTACGTTTTGTATTTATTTTAGTATTTATTTTTTTCCGTTTATTTTGTATTTTTTCAACGCTATTTAAAACACTCATCGTATAGAACCGCCGCAGCGCTCTATTTGACTGCGGGGAGGTTGGTTTAAAATGCGGCGGCCCTATGAGCTATTCCTCCGTAACTCTCACTCACGCGTCTCTCCCACAGCCTACACACACAGCTCCTCCCCTTCGTGCACACCGCGAGTCTCCATCAGCGATCATCGCTGGAAGCGGTGAAGCTGTGTCTATTTGGTGCAGAGAAGACGGCTGGTGGAATTCACTAAAGGCCTCACGACCGCGACTACTCCCCCTATCCGACCGCCACACATTGCCTTAAAACCTGTGGGAAACACTGAAACATATCACAATACATATCGGATCGGGCCCCGAGTATCGTGATACGTATCGAATCGTGACAAAAGTGTATCGTCCCAGCCCTAGTATTTACAGCAGCTACTGATTCATGGTACCCCAATGTCCCGCTATACTGTGAACATATGCAACAGCAGAAATCCTCCAGCAGAGGGAGCCATTTACATACGTCAAACCATTTTCCAGGATATCCAACATGCACTGACTGCACACTAAATTAAAAACAAAACTATAATTCTCGCGAATTTTTTTTTTAACCAAGACCAATTTGAAATCAAATCAAATGACTAAGCATTTCATCGTATAGTTTGTTTAATATAAATAATGTATGATGAATGTACATCCAATTAATGGATTGAGACATCAACAACATCACATAGTATATATTTGAGTTGCAACCATTTCATTGACCGTGAACTTATTGGTGAGAGTGCTGTATGGAGTGCACTACAAGGAGAAAAATCCTATAAATATCCAAGGATATGAATGATTCAACAGTGGTCTCAAAACAATGCTGAAGGCGTAGACAGCGGGAGGGAAGGAGGAGGCGGACATCACCTGGGAGCTGTTGACAGGTAAACTGTTGTCAAAACTGCTTCAATGAATAGAAGGGCTTCATTAAGACTGATTGTGAATGTAGTTTACCATGAATTCCTATATTCTGAACATCAACCATCACAATGGAAGTGTGGACAAGAGTTTGAAGGTTTGTCTACTTTGCCGGCAGTAAAAAGTATGCGCAGAATTGTAAAAATAGGCTCACAGCCAGCAGATTCTCAACAAGACGGAGGTGTGACTGGAGCTGTGTGTGTCCTTGCTGTGTGTTCCCATATGACCTGCGGATGACTAAGCACTGCTCCAATGGCTATTTAATACCCCTGCCTTGCAAAAGAAACAGCTTGATTGCATTTCTACATGGAGTATGGTACTACTAACAATACCATCGAAGAACCAGGAAACCATGCATAGGACTTGATTATGTCCTAGACACAAATTTCAAGATTACAATAACAAAATAATTGTAAATAATTACAATTATTTTCGCTGAGAGAAAAACTCATGTAAACCTAAGCTAAGAGAGTACTGGTATAGGCATCAATAAACCAGCAGTGTGGAACCCAACCTGCTAATGTAGGCCTCTGAGATGCGTGTGTCTGTGGGCGAGCTGATGTCTTTTCCTGAGCATTTCTCGTCCCCGGCGTGGCCACTGCTCGCCTCGCTGTCTGCCTTCTGACTCAGAGTGTCGGAGAAGTTGTCATCTCTGGGACAGGGAACATTGAGGTGCAGGGAGAAGAAGCCACAGAAGTGGCAAGAAAACAAACAGTAGAATCAGCAAATCAGTCCATCTGAAATATGCTTGGTTTTGGCTTTGAAAGAGCCTGATATCAATTTCCACTGTGTCAGCATTTCTCGAAAGGGCCAAACAAAAGCATAGTTCACATTTCAGGGCATTACAGTAACATGACAATTCACTGCAGCCTATAGAATTTGAATGGAAGCATTTATTTGGTTAAATGTACATTATTATGTTCATTATCAAGGCACTTTAAACTCTGACTAACACGCACAGACCGTCAGTATACAGACAAGCACTTGATTAACCACAAGTGAGTCTGATGGCCAAATCCTGAGAGGACACTTCCTGTGCTCAAGTATTCTCTCTCTCTGCTCTTTTATTCTGAGCTATGTTATGGGGCTTGAAGGAGATCATGCTCCCGTCTGCTCCTCCAGACCTTGGCCCCCTTGTTTGAGGCAGCACGCTCAGGGGGACAAATGCCACAGCAGTAAATCCCCAGACTATTTCATTAACAAAGAAGACATCCCATCAGCTGCCATGCTCCTGGTGAATTATTGATAGAGACACAGTGATGGGATAGAGGCAGCATGAAAGGGGAGAGCAGCAAAAGAAGGCTTTCTAAATGACCGTTTTGTCAGGATGGCTACTCTGTGATTGGAGTCCTTCTTTTCCTGTTCTAACGAGACAGTAAATCCAGTCCATTAAGTACCAACAGTCAGCGTACAGCTTGTTAGGGCTGAGAGCAAAAGACTATGGCAGGAACCCTGGAGACAGACTACGGCCAAGCAAAATTAGATCCAGTTCCCCTCATTAGCATTGATCAATCAACACCTTAAATACCAAAATACAAATGGTATTTTTTTTTTTTTCACATTCTGGAATGTGAAAACTCAAATATGAGGCAGTGCGAAGTGAATTTTGAAAAGCCCCATTCCCACCCTAATGTCACAGGTTGAAATGTACTATGAATTTAAAAAATCCAAGGCATTTTCTACATTTAATAATATCACTTTGCTTCAACTCAAAAGTCTGTACACACTACAAGTGTGCAGTTGGTAGAGGTGACCTAAGCTTTTTAGTATTCAGTGAGCATGCAAGCTCTGTGCACGAAGCAGCTTCTTTACTTGAATTTAAAACAAGATAAACACTAGTCCCAAAAAGGTTTGGAATAGAAAACATTTACATGGATGGTTTGGTATTGGGATGACGGATTAGGGTAATGTGTGACCAAGGGTTTTATGGTCAGAGTAAGGTTTTATGCGAAGATTATGTTATGCGTTCTATTCAAGTTTTCAAAATAATTTGAAGAACAAGATTGAATAACTTAGGGTGGTAACCGCTATCTTATTTAATGTCTTTTGACCATTTTAAGATATTGACAGCATCCTCCAAATCCAATTCAAGAAAGGGTAGGCATGTGGTAAGTAGCACATTAATTGCATTCTGAAATAATACTCACATGTCTTGTACAACAATATACTGATGGGGAACCAGGCCGTCGATGCCATTGTGGCGTCCCTCCCACCAGTCCTCAGATGCCCGCTGATACAGCAGAAGTGAAGCACCCTTCTTAAAGGACAACTCCCGCGACGAGCGCCCAACGTAGTCAAACTTGGCAATGGCTTCTATGGGCTCACCCTCTGTCAGCATTGAGAGGATTACACAGGCCAGACATGTCAGACACATGGATTTCATAATGAGATTTAACAGTAACATCCCCTAACCCAACATTCATATGAGTCCTAGTGTGACTATGTGTGTGCTCTATTGTCCAGCACTTTATTTTAGTGGTAGTCAATAGAAACCCAGATGTACAGTACATTGCTGGACTTTGACTGAGGCCACAACAGGCCCACAGGAGAATTATAGCAGCTGGTCTGTACGGCTCAGGGGCACACAATTAACTGTATAGATAATTTGATTGTGGTCGGAGCTTCTCAATAATTGCACGAAAGGAAAAATCTACAGTGGGAATAACTGCATTCCTAACATTTGTAAACCCTTTACCCTTGCAAAAGTATCATTACTATTTTGTTTAACCAATAAAGAGTCTAATATCGACATCAATTAAGTTGGCTGAAAATCATTATAGCAAATAAAATAAGATAACACCATTTGTTGTCTTATATAACAGCAGGTTTATTCACCTCTGCTGCTAAAGAATCTGAGTCACAGCCAATATGTATTCATGACGGCAACACAGGTCTAAAAATAGCTTCTTTATTTCTCCCACTCCTACCTCTGCCCTCCGCTCCTCTTACTTTCTCAGACAGGGGGTCCCTGGACAAGCACAATCACAGAGAACAGAGTAAATGCCCGAATTGTGTATGGCTGTGAAAAGCCATCATGATACATCATTCGCAGGAGCAGAGAGTAATTCCACGATGAGAAGGGCCAGGTGGGAAAGTAGATACAGCCACCGTTCTGAGCAGAGCTGTGTCCTTTTCACTGTAATCTATTTTTATTATTCCATTTCTTCCCCGCCGTTACGTACCACCTTCACAGCATTGCTCGGGTTGTCAAGGCTGACAGGGTGAAAGTGAAACGCTTTCAATGAAATGTGACAGGCAGGAATTTACTGCCTGAATTAATGGAGTGGCCCTAAAGTAGTTTGCCTCTTAACAAAGTGGGAGATTTTATCCACTCTGTTTTGCAAAACCTTCAGAAAATGTTAAAGAGGTCTTGAACATAGTGCAGTGTAGTGTGAAAGGCAAAAAATGAATAAATAAATAAATCGGTCTTTTTTGCAGCCCCAGTTAGAACCAAAAGCACAACCTGCTGACGTCACATACTCATGTTGTTGCTGGTGTTGGGTAGAGAAACTGAAGCATGACAGCTGGAGTGCGAGGATCCAAAACTGTCAGATGTCACGCTCAAGCCAGTGGAGCGCAACCATGATTGTTCATATATAGAAATAGAGGGGTAAAAACTGGTATGGGAAACAAATGCGATCAATACCGTCCTAAAAAAGGCATTTTCTTTCTGTAGATTGATTGGGAGAAAAGTGTATGATGTTAGAGACTCTGACATCAAAGTGGTGTTTATAGGGTGTAAGCACGTCCCACCCCGTCCAATAAAAATCCACTGCCCTTTAACATGTGCAATCCAATATAGGTGCGCCTGCTGCGCCACTCCACAACAAGGACATCCTATATAGGCTCCCGCAGTCGTGATATACAATCAATGTGCCAGTTTGTTCACCTCTGACCTTATTGTGAATTTTACAGATTAGGGGATATCAATGTACCTCATCAATGTATTGATGGTGCTGGGAATAAGCCGCTGTAAAAAGTACTGGTTTATCTTCTGGTGCGACAGAAACGGTCCATGACAATGAGAGTGAGCAGTTACACTGGGGGTTGTGGTTCATTCCTAGGATGTATAGGTAATTAAACAAGGGTCTCTCAGAACAGAAATGATCAATTAGTTAAACTTACACATTTGATTCTATTGACATATTTTTGACTTGTCGCAAAAACATGTAGCAGAGAGAAGAGAAACGCGCAAGAGTATGTGTTTCTGATGAGGTAAGCGAAAATTAGAATCACAAATGTCTGACCATTTAGAGTTTATGCCATTGCAAAAGTTATTTTTTTTCTGGATAACAGAAATAGCAGTAGGACGTGTCATGAATCAAGCTCTAACAGATACATGAGACAGCCTAGTTCTTCAAACAATGAATAATCTTGAAGGCCACATATGAACGTTTGGGACAATGGTACACTCTCCACCCCATTCACATGATCATCATCTGCTCCACAATCGGATTTAGATTTTCACATGTTTACACAAACCTTTGGTCTTTTCTGCAGTGTGCACTCTTGAGTATTTTTAAACAGAGATGCTTGACCCCATTTGATCTCGCCTCTACAAGTTCAGTGTTTGAGTTGGATCCCACTTACTGCCATGATCAACTACTTTTAAACAAAGAACTAAATGTATGGTAACACCTGAATGAATCCCACAAATGACCCCTTTTCCCACAAGATATTATTCATATTATAGCACATATGGGAATCCCATTTAGGGAAGAATAAGCAAAAGCCACTTGACAACAGACACCTTGACATACATTCGGGCAGGGATCCGTGACAAATTATTACCAGAAGTATTTATAAAGTCAAACTGAATGAGAACCTGTGAATGTGACGCCAGTATTTTCTGAGAGGAATTCAGCTGATTTAGACCGCCACAGTATTTCTATAGGAGGAATGTGCTAGTCCAGAGGCCCCAGGGGAGAGCTATGTGCATTACAATATGAATGGCTGTCCATCACATTCTCTGGCCCTTCAAGGTAACTGCATTTCACGGGCTCAAAGGCAGGATTAGCCTCCCTGAGAAGCAGAAGCTTAACCCTCATTGCGCCACGAGACTGCAACCCAGGAGTGTAGTTTACGTTAGTGTAGTCAGTGTGTTTGCATCCCAGTTAAATGAGCCGAGACTAAGAAACAGAACAACAATGTAAATGCGGGTTACTCACCGTCCTCGCTGGTGTGCGCCTCAGTCCCTCCATCGTTGTCCACTTCCTCCAGAGCTCCGTGCTCACTGTACGGGCTCTCGCTGTGGAAACAACGCGACTGTCACACCACGGCAACACTCAAAAAGGTCAAACCGTGGCAAATTGTATCGCCGAAAAATGTTGCATTTGTGCGTTTAAGTTTAAGCTTCATGAACAAAATTCAGACACAGCAATTAGGGAAGTGCACAAATGGGTAGTAGTGCCTCGCGCATCTAATATACGGTTGGCAAAAACAACTACGGTCCATTCAGCGTAACTGCAAAAAAAGAAAGCGGCCAAGACAACAAGTTCCTCAGGCCTTTTGGCTTTGCCCCAAAGTGAGAGATGCAGTGAGGCAAGTGCTTTAGCTTTAATTAGAAGTGAATCATTGACGACCTCAAGAGATTTTTGTAAACATGGACAAAGAAGATTCAGTAAGAAAGAAAAAAAAGAAAGAAAGTGGCAAGCCCAGATTACATGTGCTCAAACAGCTCTAGGTTGACTGCACCGTGCACCCCACACAATCAGCTCTGTTCTTTCCAGGTGACTTCTCCTCCTTCCTGCTGTAATTGTGGTCATTACAGTGATTGTTTCAGTCTGTCTCACAAAGATAAAGAGCGGACTGCGTAAAGTCACTGTCATGATGTTGTTCAACCCCAGATGCCCAATTAGTGAGTCGGATTACTCCAATAAACTGCACTGACGGGCTACTGACACAGCTGGAGCGGGGACCTCGGGATTTACAAGGTGCACGCTTCCATGTTGAGAGGGACCCAAATGGGGACAGCTGTGTGAGATACTTCATGGAGGAAGAAGAAATAAATCCAATTAGGAGATACAGTATGTGCTGCACCTCTATACCAGGACCACGTTTAAAGACTCACTGGCTTCTTTTTCTTACCAGTAGTCTCCTCCTGCCATGCACTTCTCATAAATGGGTCCGTCCAGCTCTTTGGAATCTGGGAAGATGGTTTCATGGTGGATGATGATCGTCTTGACGATTTCATTGACGTGGGCTTGGCATGACACCTGGTCCTGGCTGTCAGGAGTGGGCATCAGAGTCGGTCCAAAGCATATGGCCAAATTGTACGGATCCATCATGTTCTCGTCGCTGTACTGGGAGAGACTGGAAGAACAGAGAACAAACCATGTGGAATGAAACTTTTGGCTTCAGTAATGGGTAATAATTCTGGTGGAAATACACATACTGGTTGAGGAAGGCAAAGAGGTACCGCATGACGACAAGTACCGATCGAGGGACAGTCAGAAGAATCTTGCGGATGTACAAAGCTCTCTCATACAGGTTTTCCACCCCTAAAACAAAAAGACAATGCATGGGTTACCGCATGAAGAAGATGTACTAACAAAGGTATGTTCTAACTTCTCAAGAAAAGTCCTTCATGATATCGCTAAACTCAATAACAATGGCATTATTATTTTGCGTCTTAAACTGTGCCCCGATGACACGCTTCACTAAATGGCTTTGTGCTTCAAGACAATCGTATTTGTTCTGCTGCTGCACTTGAAGCAGTCAATTTTTTTGTTTGGGGCTGAGGCTGTGCCGTCTGCTAAAAATAGCCGTGTCACCCTCCAGCCACGCGATGCCATCTGGGATTTGGGCCTCTGGGAAAGTAGTGGTGCATTTTTATCACGGGAATACCCGACTAAAATGCTAATCCTTAAAAAGGCTTCCTCAATATGTATTTTTATTACAACACCAAACATACAATTTTGAACACACTGCTCAAGGTGTCAATAAAATTAACACCTTGAGCAGTAACAAATGAGATTAAACATTTTATACTTTTTCTCTAACTTGCAAAAGTAACTTTATTTGGACATTAACCTCTTAAGCCCCACCAGAATTGAGCACACATTCTCCAGTTTGGCTTAAACCAAATCGAAAAAGCTTCTTGAAAAGAGCCTCAAAATAGCGACGAAAGTCTGCCAGAAAAGCAACAATAATCACAAGAAAAAAAGCGACAAAAGCACAAGCAAGTTTTGTAGGTCTTAGCTTTCAAATTAAGCTGGCCAGGGCTATAGGCTGTGAGTTCCAGTCGAGAAGCTCAAAATTTGCGTAAAGCAGAATTGGAGGAAATGCGCTCGGTTAAGGCGGGTAAGAGGTTAAATAATCATTATCTTATCGTGTTGTACTCATCTTCCTTGAGCTGATATGCAAAGTCTTTTTCCGATTCTTATTCTTTTAAGCTTCCTCTTGACCAAGCCTAAACTGAATGTCTGGAGAAGCCTACCATTACCAACCTATCTGTTATTGTTAAAAAGATGGAGGAGGGAACATATCCAGGAATAAATAAATAAATATACCAGCTACACACAGGGAATACTATATCTAGTCAAAGAGAGGGTTTGTATGAGGACCTAACCTAAAAGACGCCCCCCCCCCCCCGCCCCTCACAGTAAAGTTACAGTCAGGTATTTTTCAACTATAAATTATAAACTTGTATACCATTATATTTATTACTTGAAATGTTATGCGGTGTGGCTTGAAATGGCGCTCTGGTCTGATGATCAAATTATTTTGATAGGCAGCTATTGGGCTTTTTGCCAGCACTGCGATCACTGCTGACGAGTGTGGAATAGAGGAATGTAAACATAGACTCCTCATCGCTCAAGGCCCAAAAACGTGTCCCAGAACAGCCTGATTCACACACAGCCACACTTCACACCTAAAAGACAGCCCCGTTGGTACATAAACACACAGGTGCAAGAGGCTCGCGCGTCGGAGAGAAACCACCGGGCTTATAATGCACAGATCTGAAAAGCACTGCAGAGCTGGTCGGGACAGGGGGAAAAAGAAAAACTGTTTATTGAAAAGGTATATACTTACTGATGCAAGAAAGCAGTTCATTAAACCGCTCTTTGGGGAAAAGAGGGTTTTCTAGACCTCGGAAGTACAGCTTGAGAACGCCAGCCACGGAGTTTATATCATGGTTGTTTTCTTCGTCTGTCAGGGGGTCATTTCCTACGACATGGTCACGGAAGATTAGTGAACAAAGTCATGAATAATTGCTGCTGTATGCTATTGTAAAATATTGTTCCATTAAAAGCTCGGTACCTCTTTCAAAGGAGTTCTTAATGTCATTGACTTCCAGTTGCGACCCAGATACACGGAAAATGCCTTGATGTTGGAGGCCTGTGGAAAATAGAACCCAACAGATGGGATTTTAAGAAAGAACAACAGAGAAATCCACTGAAGATGACTACCACTGCTTAAGTTAAACAAAAAGGCACAGCTCGTTCATTAAGCCACATTCAGTTTTCCAATTTAATGTCTCTGAAGACTGGGTACTGTTAAACGATACCAGTCTGGTATCGAAAAAAAAAGGTTAAGGCACTACTGGTATAAGTATCGAATGCAGGAACCGAAAATAAATATAAAATCTTTATATTCAAGTTTTTGATGAGTTGAAATAAAGTTGAAAAAAGGGAGAAAACAAGTGGAAAATGTGGGTAAATTTGGGAACATTTTGAACATAAAAAAATAAAATTAAAATAAACAACAGGAAAAATTTGGGGCAACATTGGAAAAAAACACCCACGAAAATTGGGGGAAATTTAGGGAAAACATTTGGAAAAAATATGGAAAATTTGAAACTTATGATTATATAAAAAAAATTCCCACCCTTTTGTGATTAAAGAAAGTTTCTTTGGTTGTTTCACCTCAAACAAATGATACAAATTCAAAAGAAATGAAATGGAATTATTATTCAGTTTTATTGTTCTATGACGACAAATAATTTATCACCGGTATCCATTTTGGATTTTTTTTTTACGTTACCCAGCCCTACTGAAGACCGACTGAAATTGCGCTTGATTAAAGTGTCTTCCAGTCAGTCAGGATTAGAAGAACAGGGGAAAAGATCAGGGGTCAAAATGAAGAATAATGAGGTAGTTTGGTTTAACACATTTTCTCAGAACCATCCGTGGGAAAAAAAAATTGTATATGTTGTATACAACAACACAAACAATGAAAATATTTTAATCCAGTCGATGAGCCAAACGGCCTGTATGAATATCTGTATCAGTAACAATGTACAACTCACCATATAAATTAATGTAGCGAATGCAGCTCTCCACAACTCGAGGGATTGCTTGACCCGAATCCTGAAAGTAATGTCACTCAATTTAAGGTAAGAACATACTCATGTATAATGGCCAAATTTAATCTCTCTGAACAGAGAACCTGACCAGCATCCGACGCATAATAATAATTTGTTATGTAATAGCATCAGTTTGTGTGAAATTGCAATAAGTTAATAGATAAATACAGTAATAACACTGGTCAGCTTCTGATCAGGATGTAAACATAAAAAGCTGCATGCACATAATTAGAGGTTATTGACATTTAAAACAGACAGAATGAGCTGATGTCATATCATTTAAAGGCCACTCAACCTAATGACATGTACGAGAGTCCATGAACCCTTGGAATTACGACCCAGTGGATATTAATATCACATTTCTCAAAGAGCCAGTGTTCTCTAGCACTTGTCTTAACAGCAGTCACTTGACGCAAATCTTAGACTTGAGTGGTGCGTTGACTGAAACAAAAAACGAATTCCCGTCACGTACGGGAAACACACTGGTTCTCTGCCTACTGCCAGCTGCCTCAGTCTGTGGCTGAACAGGGACTCACTACATGTTTTTAATGATACCGTGGATCATTTTACAGCCCTCAAGGGTAAATGCATGATCCAAACGTGATGGCCGTGCCAAAAATCGACTATCTAGCATTGCAGTGGAGCTGTGAGGATTGAGCTACAGGTCTGATACCGAGGCATTATGTAACTCTATCTCTCTGGATATGTGAGACAAGGGATGAAAGGCTTTTTTGCCAACAAATTCAATACGATAGTTGATGTTAGTTACGGTTATGACTTCAGCTCAGTCTGTCTTGTTTGCTCATCTATTATGATAAAGGTAAAGAAGAAAACTCCACGGACTTAAAAAGATTTGCAAGCAAGCAAGAGCGCCCCAAACGATGTACCTGATGTCGAGCGTGTGAATTCCGGCGTCCACGGCTGTACAGAAGAGTGATGCAAAAGGCCAAGAGGGGAAGAAGAGAGAGAGAGAAAGCAAGACCCATGTTAGGACCACAGCACCTGCTCACCACAGCTCAACCAAGATCATGCCCTGATGCCACACAGGCATATAGGATGGCTAGGATGACTCGCACCCGGCATGGCAGGGAGACGGGCATTGAGGGGGGGGGGGGGCAGGAGAGCGTATATCAATCTGGCATTCGCCGGCCAACTGTCATTTATCCAGCTCGTTTTAAAGCAGCCTGTGCTCTCACTCTGGGGAAGGAAAGGGCTAAAATATCTCCCATCAGAACAGCTTGGTGATGCCAGGTCAGCAGTAAGTCAGAGGAACTGACAGAGACAAACGCTTACCCCCCGACTGCCCTCCTCACCACCAATCTATCAGAGCCAACCCAGAGTGGGTGCAGAGTTTATGAGGACAGTCCCAAGAACGCATCCAAGCAAACAAATGATTCTTTCTTTAATATAAATTACAAGTAGAATGTCCTGAAAGGAACCGATACCAAAATGGCCAGGCAGCAGCAGGAGCAGAACAGAAAATAGGTAGAAGGAGCTACATCAAGCTGCCAGAATATTTTTTGTACCTTGATAAATGACTCCAAATTTCCATTAAATAATCTAACATTAAAAACAGAGCGGGGCCTGGGCCGCCGGGTGCCCGTGAGGGTTCTGAATGCCCCATTTGGATGTCTAGAATACAAAGACAGCATATGTAATCAATCCGATTTTCATTTCCTGGCATTTCAAATACCGATACCTGATCTACAGAGGAAATTAAGGATAAATGAGTGAAACTATTTCAAGACACGGCTATAACCTGAAGGTTAGGGATACATTCACACTTGTGATTGGCCTTCAGGACGTTATATCTATACTGTACTGAATGTTATCATTGAATATCGTCAATGTATTAAATATCCAAATGTAGAAAAAGGTTGTCTTAATTTTCCCAAAACTGTACCAATCTAATTGACATCTACGATTTCAATGAAAGGTAACATTAAGCTTACCTCATTATATGCAACATATCCTGATGTATTACAGCAAATAAACCATTTATTTATAAGTAACTTTAATGTTTAGATATGGGTGAACTAAATTATATCAGCATGGTCAAAAAGAAAAGACATTGTGACAATTTTTTAAGATATATAGACAACTATGAAAGCCCTACACATGTGAGTGTGTGTGCATTACCTTGTGGTCATGTAGTCAGCTCTGTGGCCTGCGGGTGGAGAGAGAAGAGTAAAATGTTTGGACATGCCAAAGTCTTGTGTCTAGTTGAAGTCTGCCATCTGTCCCCCCACAATGGCATAAACATCAGACTATACATCAGAGTAGTCCATAGATTTACTATTTACACAATGAACAAACGTCCTCAGGCCCAATATAGTATTACAGACCATAGTTATGCTAATGATTGCACTTTGGAAGGCAAAGCACAAACTAGCTTCCAAATGTAAAGCTGTTCCCAAGATGGGACCTAACCTGTCCGTGTGTGTTGTGACTCACGCTTTGACAACAATATGATTAAGCATTTTGTAAAAGCAGCAGATTTCCGCCCTTTCATTAAATCAGGAGAGACCGTCGCGCGGTCAGAACAATGACTGACATTCACCGCAGATTAGCCCAGGCCTCGAGGAGATCCCACCAGTGTAGAACAAGGGGAGGCCACGGTAATCACCAACATCCCTCTAATGCATAGCCGTCCATTTAGTCAGGAGCGAATCAATCACTAAGACGGCTAATACAAGTTCAAAATCTCTCGCAGCTGTTGCTAAAACCCAGATTACAACAGGGAATCTGTCGTCAAAAAGTACTGAATTAAAACAATTAGAGGACTTGATGAAAGCATGAAATCCTTTCGGAATTTAATCAATACCCAAAATGTGTTAAAATGGTGAGAGTAGAATTTAAAGCCATGAAGTGGAGGATTTCACAGAATAAATAGGAAACAAAAGCATTATTTCTATTACGGGTGGTCTGTTGGTGATGAATTTCCTCAGACCTGACTCGTCACCATGAAGATGCCGCTGCTTTGCTTTGACGACAGTGCGACCCAACATGAGGATTCAACACATTTAGTCCGCTTTCCAAATGCTGTTTTTGATAGCCCACAGCAAAAAATAAAAAATAAAAAAAAAAGAAGAATACATACCTTCACCGAGTGTCCTCTTTAACAAGTCATGTTTGGCCTGAAGTTTCGCGATGAGATTACTGCCCTCCAGAAACTCCCGGAATTTCTGACGAGAGAATATTATCAAGTAATTACAAGCCAGTCATAAGTGCAAGGCTAAGCGCAGCGTCTTAAATCAGCCCATGTACAATAAGGCTGTCAGGGGCCGAGGCGGCTTTTATTGAAGGGTTTATCTCAGCGTGACCATCTAGAGACTGCAACCGGATACCCTTTATGCTGCTGTGAGATAAGGTTGTAACATCAAATGTAAGCGAATCAAAACCACACTTTAAAAAGGTGCATTACACAACTGAGGATGTTCTTAACTTAAAAAAAAAAAAAAAAAAGTTGATATTTGTGCGTATTTGACCTTGTAGTGACCCAGCACCTGTACGAGTATGAGCATGGCGTATTTAGGTTTTCTGGTAAGAGGGTCCATCAGCAGTGAAAACCTTTCAAACAAATGATCCTGGAGCGTCCTAGAGACCACTGTGATGGAAAGTAAAGGTGCTACGCTGACCCCTCGTACAGCTGCTGGGTCAAATACGCACACATATCAACTTTTTCTTTTCCACATAAAAAGTTTAATGATGTGCCTTTAAATAATGTTATTCATAATGTTATTCTTGAATTAGTTCAGCAGTAAATATTATCCATATTACAAGAAGCCAATATATATATCACAGGTCTTCCAAAGACTTAAGCTTTAGTGATGATGTTTGCAATTTTGTTAAAATTTTTACTTTGATTTAGAAGTGACTTTGTATTTTTAGATCTTGTTTTAACACGTTAACAAGTTAATGAAAAAACTAATTGCTTAAATGTTTTGTGTGAATGTAATGAATAATACTGTGTTAAAATGGTTGAATATTCAAGACAGTTACCAAACATAGTTTTCTGTCATATAGTGTGGCCATACAAAACAATTAGATTTTGTTTTTTCTCCCATTATCATTGCACTACTATTGCACTACTACTATATACTATACTGGGGAGGGAACTAACCATAAAGTAGAACTGCTCCGTTTCCTGTTGGTTCGCTCTCCTCTTAGCGATGCTGGGTTTGCTCAGATAGGTCTCCGACACCGTAGACTTCACAGACTCGGTGGAGCGACTGTGGTGAAAACACTCTGATACGTCATAGTCCTCTATAGTCACCATGTCCTGGATTGTGGTTAGCGTGGCCTCCGAAGTTTTCTTAATCTAGGGAGAGAAACGCAAAGATATTACAAGGGGAGGGGAGGGTATTTTTGAAGCATCACCTGCCGGGCCTTAAAAGCTGGATGTCATCACCACATACTCTGCGCCTTGTAACATCGCACTCCCTAAAAAACCTCTCTCTGGCTGTCCCGGGACACACTGAAAAATTCAAGTGTTTCCTGACGAGATGCAGGCACTGAAAAAAGGAAAATCCGCCCGGCCCTCAACGGGATTCTAAGCCAACGCAACCAGTTTGAATGAACAAAGTGGGCAGAGATGGCGAAGCTTACTGAATCTTATATTAGTGGTGATCAGGCACTTGATCAGGATCAAGGTATAGAAAAACATAATGGGTGGACGAGATTGTACAAAACATTTTTCATATTAATCACCAAGCAATATTTTCGAAAACGGCAAGAAAATGTGCAAATGATTAAACAATTCCAACAAATGATTTAACCCCTTAACCCCCACCTTAACTTTTCTCCATTTCGGCCTCACCCAAATCTAAAAGCATCTTATAGAGCTTGTGGCCAGTGCCTCATTTGAAAGCTAAGACCCGCAAAACTGATCTAATCTGATCTTTTTCCTTGCATTGTTGCCGTGTTGTAGTCAATATTATGTGGCTTTTTTTTTGCGTGTTCATCTTCATTTTTGTTTCATCTTTTTTTATTTAAGAAGCTTTTATTTGGAGAAACTGGAGAAAATTTGCTCGGTTAAGGCGGGGGTCAAGAGTTATGCAATATACTGGTACTATAAAACGCAAACATATCAATTTATGCCGTTATTAAATATAATATTTTTTTCCCCACTAGCAGCTTCTTTTGTTGTTTCTTTTTATATTTATATTTTGTTTCCAAATATTTATATTTAACATATTTTCCAAACGCCAATTCCGATATAATCTTGTAGACAATACAATGCCCCTCTCCAATATAAGTGTATTTAGTACATTTCTCATTTCTAACAAGGCAAATGAAAAGGTATCCATAAGAAATGCTCTTGAATTAACCTCTCAACCTCCGCCTTAACCGAGCACATTTTCTCCAGTTCGACTTTACCCAAATCTAAAAGCTTCTTGAAAAACGTGTCACAATGCAACAACAACACGTCAAACAGGCAAAACAAAATGAGACCAAAAATACTATGAAATAGTGACGGCAGCGCGGGGAAAAATCTTCTATCAGTTTAGTTTGCTCCAGTCGAGAAGCTTTTCGATTTGGGTAAAGCTGAACTGGGGAAAATGTGCTCGGTGAAGACTACAGGGTATGACAAAAAGATGCAACGCAATAAATGCTTAATTTGGACAAAGAGCCACAAAAATATGTCAAAATTGCCTGACTGAACCAGATCTAAACCCACATTCAATGAAGACAATGTGCTGTAAAAGCTGCAATAAACAGGACTACACAGCTTAATCGTATGTGCTTTTAATATGGGCCATCACGGGTCAATGGAGTTGGCCACAGCTGGACTGCCTTCTAATTACTCCTAATGGTCAGTAGCCCCTGCTCAAAACCAGTGACCGCAGCTCTCGGTTCAAAAGCCAGTCAATACAAGGTGGACTGTAGAGTTTTATGGGAATCGTTTACACAGCGAGAAAAGACACTGGATCGTGTGTTATGAACCGTGACTCATCTGCGGTGTGGCATGAGAAGAAAGAAGAAAAAAAATCCACCTGAAGCAAGAAAACGAAGATGGATTACGGCGCCAACACACGGTGTCTCTGGTGCACAATGTGGATGTAGTTACGGTGTCACCCATGTGGCAGGGAGCGCCAACGCGGAGCAGGTTCAAACATGGATAATGACAATGTAAAGCAGGAAATGGCGCTTTCTGACACAGCGAGCCGCCATCCTGTCAGGAATCGTTATGTGGTGATCAAAGAGGGAAATATGAGCCCGTCAAGGCAAGCGTTATACGGCAGCCGATGATGACAGTCGAGAGCTTTTGTTGACAATTTCAAGACTGGAAGCTTTTACTAAACTAAAAATGCTCTAAAGTTTACATCGCTGAGTCAAAAGTATTTGACATGATTCTAAAGAAAGCTATGAACAATGACACAAAAATGACAATTATAATATCTAATAGAAATACGCATTGACCATTTTCCAGGCACTGGTTAAAACAATGGTAAAAACTCAAAGTCTGCGATCGAGTGGTAGTCAATCTAAGAAACTTGAGTATTTCTCAATGGTGAGTAATGTAACAAACCTAATCCACTGAAATGTACGTCTTCAACTCTAAACAGAAAGTGGACACCGACACTAAATGACTCTAAACATGAATTTGCATAGAAGGGATCTTTCTCAAACCCACCGTCCGTACAATATAGACATGAACTACACATTTGAGGAAAATCACTCACTGTGAATCGAGGCTATACATTATTCAACAGACGGACAGTTCACTGCAGCGCTCAATTACATCAAAGCTCCAAGACTCTTAGCACATGTCCATTAGCCCCATTGCAAAGCATTAACCTCACTTAAGTTGAATTTTGATGAAGAACTTTTGACAGTGCACCGCCTCTGCAAAACGCCGCAGCATAAACCTTGGAGTCGGCCTCTGCTTCTGTGTGCGTTATCCAGCAGAGCAGGTCAATCGCACACTGAAGAAAGTGTGTAATCTTTTTTGATCATCCTGCTTTGAGCTACACATTCCCTCTCGCGCCGCTTTGATGTGGCTTCCTGAGATTTATCTAAGGGAAAACAAACACTCCCCGCAAAGAAGATGGTTCGAGATTGAGTGGGGTTTAGTGCGAAATGCTTTGAGAATAAATTGTAGGCGTGAGAACTCCGCATTGCACAGCCATCTTATTGGTTCTTGCTACAAAGTATAAAACAACAATGAGTGAAAAGAGGTGTCGGATTCAGACAGGATATTTGCTTGGATGTCTAATATAGAAGTCAGTGCATGAAGCCCAAAAGCAGAAGTCGAGAACACAAACATAAGGCACTCTTTAAAGGACAAGGACATGTTCCAGTTGGATAAAGAGTCGTGGTGGTTTGAGAGAAGGACGAATGAGGTCAGTATGCGATGTGACGCTATTGGACATCAGTGTCATTTCACCACACACGCCCACATTTATTTCTCAGTGGGTCAAAAAATAAATCAACTTCATGGCACAAATACTAGGCATTTATTCTAAGTGACGGAGACATGCAAAGACTTCCCTTTTGATCCAACTCATGGCTTCCATCCTCCTGTAATTCATAGTAAATTATTCAGCAATGTTTTCTTTCACCATTTCGAGGTTTGAGGAAACAGCTGCATTCCTGTTAAGCACTGCCCTTCAGCTTTTTCCTCACCGGATGAAGACTCCGCACTTTATTCTTTTGCATTTGACAGTTAGGGCTTGTGGGTCATCACAGGACTTTTTCAATGTCCATTTTTTTTTCAAGGACGTGTCTGACATGCTGTGCCCAGAGAGAGGGGCCATCTGCTGAAGCTAACACAAGGCAACTGCACCCCTCTAGCTCCGAGCCAGCAGGACATCCGCTTTTAGGGAAGCACAAGTACGCCGGGAGTCATCATGGCGTCAAATACAACTGTGAGCTTTGATGACATCAGCAATGCCACATCAAAAAAGCCCTTTATTTTGTAGAAGTTGCAACAGAAACATAATGTTAATTTGAAAGACATGTTCCGCCCACGCCCGTCGAAACAGGGAATAATGTCAGATGGATTTGAAAATGTGTGTTTGATGCATAACTGCAGGGTATGAATATAATGAGGCTCATTGTCAAAAAAGAAGAAACATAAATATATTTTTGAAAATGGCTTCTGGCACTCAGTAATGCTGCGTTTACACATAAGCACGATGCGTTACGAATGGCATTTTTCCATCATTCGTGACGTTCGTGACATGACTTAAACGCATCTCAATGGGATTCTTAACAGAACGCATCAGCTCGTGACATTCGTGACTGTGCGGGTGTCGGTCTGGTCCACATTCGCCCAATTCTTGACAGATTTCTGACAGAACGCGACAATTCCCAGTGACCCGTAACAGCCCGTGGCAGCACGCGACACATATTCGCGACCGTGCGTAATAATTCATGCCATTAATCGTAACGCGTAGTTACCGGGCGAAACAGTTAGTGGCGGAGCGTGAAACCTCTACCCCGAATCATCAAATTCCACTCACATTCGTGATCCTTGGCCACAAATGTGGATTCGTGGCATTCGTAACGCATCGTGCTTATGTGTAAACGCAGCATAAAGGACAACAAACAAACAATCTTTTGACAAACTGTACATAAGGACAACATTTGGTACCTCTTCGCTTTCAATCTTTAGAGTCGCAAGACGAGACTGCAGCTGTTGAAATCTCAGTACGAGTTCGCCGTTGACTGGTGGCTGCACTGAGATCTGGCACACCTGAGAATGGGAAGGATATAATACCAAAATGGGCAACAATCCACTGGAGGAACACACATTTCTTTCAGGCTTTTAACAAAAGACACAGCCTTCTCTACAGTGAGTGACTCATGTGCAGAAGATACTTTCAAAAGACATTCACATAGCTTTTTATATATTGTACCTCATCTCCCATGTGGGGCTGGAACTCAAATTTGCAAGGCGGGCAAAAAGCCGTGGGAAACATCTCCATAAACCTCTGCCGGTCACTTCTGGGGTCCAGGCTATCGACTGCGTTTTCAATTATGTCCAGTCCCTCGTGCCGCGACGTCTCCAGGTTGTACTCGGCTGACAGGTACGTCCTCAGGGCTCGGTTGAGACTGGCGTGGTATCCGAGGTCACAGCACTGAAGACAACACAGAAATCAAATATGATGAGAGAGAACTATGTCAATTGTTCTGCACACAGGGGCAAATGTTGGTAGCACAACTTAAAAAAGCAAAGAAAGAAAATAATGATAACAATTCCCCTTATCAACATATCGTCAAACATATAGAAACACAGTATTCTATAAACAGTCTTTCACATTGTACAGCAGTGACACTGTGCTGCGTGCTCGGTGTCACACTACAAAACACCGTCTACCGTGAACAAAAGTATAAATCTGCACACGCTCCCTTTCGAGCACACACACACATGGTGGCGGGATGTGAAGGTTTGTGAGAAAAGTGGAGGGTGGGCGAATTTTGTGCACAGCTTGACGCCGAATAGAGGTTGCATGTCTCTGCTCCCTTAGCCCCGACTTGAATATAAAACTCTCAAAGCTATGTGAAGCGCCAGCCCTGTTTGTGTTTCCTTAGAAACGCCGCAGAAAGTGCTGCAGTAAGTTTATTTCACTGAGAAAATGATGATAACCCTGAAGAATCTGATTATAAACAAGTCAGATATGTCAGCAAAGCAACAGAAGGTCAAACAGAGCAACCCACACTATAAGGACCAAAGTGAAGAGACTGAAAACCAAAATGCAGCAGAGCATATTATCTGGACTTACAAAGAAGTAATAAGGAAAAGAGAAAAGGAATTGCTTTTCTAGAGGTTAATATGAAGCTTTCATTTGTCCCACTCTGTAATTTTCATCCCACAGTCTGCAGTCTGAAGACTATTTAAACTTCAAACCCAGCTGCTCAGGTCCTCCGTTTCCTCTAATACACTTATAATTTTATCTCTTCAAAGTCAGTGAATCCCCCTTAATAGCCAGCAGACATATACACAAGAACGCACTTAAAACGTCCACCGCTGCCATTCATTCTCGGTCTCTAAATAAAAAATAATACAGAGAAAACGTCGGCGCTTGTACTTACATCAATTAGGTCTGACAGGTCGTGGATGTAGTATTTAAAGATGGAGGCATTGGAGGCTTCTAGCGTCAGCAGGTACTCGTTCCGCGCTTTGATCGACTTGAGCTTGTTCTCAGAGTATTTAGCTTGGCGCTGACGAGAGAATAAGAGACAAAACATAAACAAGTGAGCGGGAATTAATGACAAATGGATTCTGTCTTGACTTGCAAGCTGCTTTAGAAAACTTAATAGGATGACACCAACAGATGAACAACGAACAATGCTGTTTTATCATTCACTGTTTTCTCTTCACACGGCCTGAACAAAAGAAAAAAGTCACTCTTTGTGTCTTGGTCCGATTCTCCCTTTAATGCAATACCTTAGTGAAAAATTAATGCAATACTAGATGTAAAGGTAAATAGGTCTAGGTAGAAGTTGCCCCCCTGCTCTTCAGCCTCACCTGTGTCAGTGGGAATCCCGGACAAAAAATAAAACTTAAAAGTAATCTCGACAATCTGTGCATCATTGGAAAGACAAAACGTCATTGTACCTTCTCTCTCATCTTCTCAATCTTCTTGACAGAGCTGCGCCGCTGGTACCGCTCCTCCATCCTGATGCTGAAAACGGGATCTCCTCGGCCGATCTGCTTCTCCTCCTGCTTCTCCGCCTCCTTCAATTTACCCTCAGCGCTGATGCTCTCCGAGTGGTACATGTGATAGGTCTTCATTACCTACAATAAAACAAGGCACGTTTTAGCCATAGAACCGTTTCAATTATGTAAATACGTGTATGGGAAGTCATGCGTGTTTGAAACTGATTGCTTCATGGTCCATAAATAAGTCTCCTGTGCCCTGCCCGTTGCTCATTCGTCATAAAGAAATTGGACTCATCTCACAGCAGCCGGTAAGACTCTCCCTGAACCGCAAACCAAAAACAGATTTCTCCAGTCTTTTATTAAGGGCCAGTTCTGTGACCGCCGCAGCCACAAATCACTGCGCCTAAAACGCAACATGCTGCCTACACTGCCCTAGCCTTGAAATAAGTCAGGGAGAAATTCTGAGCAGATTTGATCCCCAAATGCGGTTATTACGATAGTGGCAAACTGCTTCCTCCCAATACAACAGCAAAATTATAATTGCCAAAGAAATAAATGAATACTGTCTGGATGAAGTTTGCAAACTTGACTTATTGGCCCAAACTGGAATGCACTAACTGCCTAATTACAGCTCTCCAACCTGTGTGCACATTTGTGTTGGCTGGTTTTGGTGTTTAAACACAGACTTACCCGTAGAAAAGCCTAAACATCCTTGCCCCAAAATTAGTTATTTTAGCAAAAGGCTTGGATTGGGAGTATTTCCCTTCGGTCAGTCTTGCGCCATAACTGGAACCAGTTTACAGAAGGGTGACTGAGCTTTGGCCTGTCCTCCACACTTACTGGTTTAGACAGAGCCTCTTTATGTTGACTTTGGAGCTCTTTTTAGAATCAGCAACATATTTAGATTCGAAGGAGACCTGTTATTTAATTGGCGGTTGCCAGCAATGAGTCTGTGGCTGTCTGATGCAATGCCTCGTGTTTCCATTTCTGTTGTTTGAGGCTAAAGAAGGTCAAATATGCATGGACCTCAGGAGAAGTAACATATGTAACTTATACCTAGCCCCAGAGTAGCATAGAATGAAATGTCTGGCAGTGCGTCTTTAACTTAAAAGTCTGAAGCAGGGTTTGTAACAAGATGTACTTACTGTGTAGAGCTCATTCAGGACCTTCATTAGGTCTTCCTGAAGTTGAAAGGCTATCTCCTTGCTCTGAAAAAAACAGGCACACAAACATTACAGTGAATGAGGGGGAAAAAAAAAATCTAATGAGTTTGTCGTATCATGTAATTTAAGCTTTTACCTTTTTTTTTTCTCTAAGACACAAACACAAAACAAGGATACTTTAATGCAACGTTCATACATATTAAAATGTGTCCAAGGATCTTGAGGTATGTTCACAAAAGAAAAAAAAAAACACACAAACATGGATTGCTGTTTGATTACAGTAATAAACCATGTCAATCGCGAGGTTTTGTGTGAACTGCCATCACTGACCCAGCGCCTTTTCTACTCAAGTCACTACTAACCACAGCTTTGGTTTCACTGTCCATATGCTTTCCACATTATCAGGCTTTTGCGCTGGGATTTGAAAGATCCCCCCCCCCCTCTCAAATCTGTAAATTCAATCAGCCGTGCCACAAGCTGACTCAGTAACACTATCGCGCGAGCTCGCCCACTTTAATGCACCTACTGGAGACGCCTATAGCGTTCAACAGCGATATTGCGATGGATTCGGAGGCCATTTCTCTATTCATTCAACAGGGCAGCAGCTCGGTTTCCTTCACACTGACTCATGTAGTGTATCATATGTTTATGAGATTATGAGTCACACCAATGAATTTCTGATCTCCTCGCTACAGCCGATACTGCGGCGGCTACCTGGATGATGTTACAGCCTTGGCATTGGACTCCGGGTCTTCTTCCAACTCAATTAAAGGCAGACAAATCTCATTGTGGAAGCCGCTCCCAACAAGAAGCGGAGAAAGGCTGTGGAAAAGGTTATGGATTGACCCGGTGGAGTAAGGGGAAGTGGTGAATTTACACATGCTCAACGCAAAAGTTCAATCTGACTAAGTGTCATGGGGAGCACAGTCACAGCGCCGTGACTTACAGGATAAGGATAATTATACCTCATCATGTTAATTTGCTGCTCAACATCCAGATTGCGTCAAATCACAATAAAATGCGTATTTTTTAAAGCACTTTACTGTAGGTTGGCTTGTTAAAGGCCCTATATCAAGTATTTCGCAATGAATACTCCCTGAAGGTTGTTTAATGTGCCTATAAACTTGTTGCTGTTAAGAAGTCGGGTGTTAAAAAATGCATGAGGAGGGTAAGAGTTTCAACCACAACTAACAGTTTAAACGTAGCTTTTTCTTTGATTATTTGTAAACACGTCAAGTAAAGCTTATTTGCAGAGCACAATTTGTACAAAGCAATTCAAAGGCGGAAAAAAAATGAATTCATAAAACACTAGAAACATTCATTAGAATTAATGAAATGGGAAGAGTGCATATAAAAAAAAAAATAGGTACAGAGGCTTTGATTTTATTCATTAATTCACTGTTAGCTGAAGACCGCAGCATATCACAAAGCTAAATTTAAACAGCTTGCAATGAACTGAACTCACACATGGATCACATTTCCACAGACTGTTCCCGTCACTGCTGTCAAAGTGCGCTCAGGTAAAGCTGCCCAGTGTTCAGACACGAGAGCAGAGAAAAGAAGATTACACTGTCAGTCACGGCTGCAAGAGTCTGAAATTAGATGGGCCCGTTAGGTGACCTGGCTCAAGGCTCCTTCTAACCACTGTTCGGTCGGTCTGTTGACAAAGTTGGAGCGCTTACTTTATCTTATGGCAAGCAACCATAAGCCTTTATGACTAAATGGACATCTTTAAGAATGGAGCAGGGACTGGGATGCAGGCAGCCCGGACATAGGAAGTGTGTTTATAACAAGCAGGTCCCAACATCATCCCAAAAATATCCTCATCAAAAACTATTCAACTGAGAATTTCCCATCACCAGGATCCACAAGCCAACATGACCAAGTCTCCCATATTCTACGTGTGCGTTTTACATAAATAGTGCACCCATTCTGTAGCCCTGATGAAGACTTCTATGGGAAAGTCCATTAGCAGCCATGAGTGAGGAGGACAGAAACCTTTGGCACCCGCACCCTCCTCAGCTCCTCTCCATTGAGAAGGGCTGGGAAAGGGATCCAGAGCTCAATGAAAAGCCTTTTCAGGGATCACATGAGGAGCGACAGAAGTGTGTGAGAG
The DNA here is from genome assembly GCA_021464625.1 of Proterorhinus semilunaris. NCBI lineage: Eukaryota > Metazoa > Chordata > Actinopteri > Gobiiformes > Gobiidae > Proterorhinus > Proterorhinus semilunaris. The sequence continues at coordinate 13,639,475 of CM038356.1, read as the reverse complement.
AGGTAAATAAAAGTAAAGTGCCATTACATTCTCTTCAGCTACTCTCACCAGAAGAGATGGAAGTGCTTGTCGTAATTTTCACATTTCAAACGTGAGGTCTTCACATGTGTACTTCAGGCTTTACAGGATATCCAATTTGCTGAACTTACTACCTTTTCATTTGGAAGAAACCCCCCCAAAAACAGTTTGGGGGGTTTCCAATTTTGGTCTAATTCATTAAAAGGATCCTAGAAATGTGTTTCCCCTTTTAGGCCCATAGCGTCTGTATTGGGACCACATTAGAAAGATGAAACAACCGCACAGAGAGAGCAAGCGAGACAGGCGTCGGGGAGCACTGGGTTTCATATTGCCACCGACATTAATCATGGTATAGAAAAGGCAGCTTTACACCCAGCGGGCCTGTGTGCGTGCAGCCCTTCAAATATGGTAAAAAAAAGACAGGAATAAACATTACCACTAAAATTTAAAGGATAGTTTTCTGGTGAGAGAACACTCAACTGGACACGTAAAATACTCATGGTATGTCAATCTACAGAGGGAGTAGCAATATCCAATCTCACAGTGAGGGATTAACACGTGGGATTATCACAATAATGTAGGGAGGCTCACTGTGCATCTGCTTTTTAAAGCTTTAGTGCATTTTTTGCATAAAAGCAAAAGTCTGTAATCCAGACTCTGTTTACTACGTTGGACAATTATTTATTAACAAAATAAGTAATAAAAAAAAGAAGTTAGTTAAAGGGACTAGATGTAAGTTGGTCGTTTTATACTCACTACTGCCACCTCAGGCCATACGTGTAACTGCAGTCTCTATATTAAGCTCGTGCATTACAGCCATTCGGACCCGAATTAATACCTTTTTGAGTGACCGTGCAGGATTTCAGAGGCGGTTGTAGTGAATAGGTCTGGGCTCATTCTACACATTAGGACATGGCTGGAACATGTAGGAGGAAAACACATAATTAGAATTTTTATTTTTTAAACTCTGTATAGTCCCTTTAAGGCGGCAGCCTGGTGTTTGTCTAGGCAGCCGCCTAAGCAGGGAAGCGCTGCGGGAAATCCTGCAGTGCGACAAAACATCGCCTTCTAGGCCCAGAACCTAACCCCCGGCTCACATTAACTACGGTCCGGTCCGGGTTCCAGTCTGGGTTTGCCCCAAACTACCACTCACAGTGAGTCCGGCTGACACTGTGGATAAAATAGCCCCATATATAGGTCGTTTTTGTCAACAAACGCCGTATTTGCCAGTACAACGACTCTCCCCAGCGAAGTGGATGCTTTGCAACACACTAGTGCCCCTGTGTCACTGGTAATGGAGAAATGTTTACATTTACGACGATACGCGCGTTCACAGGTCGTAAACAAGACCAAATAAGTAGTAAGCGGACAGATTTTATTTTGAAATACACCGGATCTTCCTCTCCCACGAGACCCGGCTTCCTGTTTGGCTCGTGTTTTTCTGTCAGCTTGATCCATTGGGGCTCCGGTATCCGGCAAAAATAGACTTCTTGCGGATTCTTTCCGTTGCCGCCGGAAGGCCGCCGGATGGCCTCGGTAGCCGGAGCCGGACTTCGCGGAGCAGTGCGAGTGTGCAACATTGGTATTAATGACTTTCTAAGTTTGCGGACGCCGTACCGGACCTTAACCGGATTCAGTGTGAGCTGGGGGTAAGTCTATAATAATATCGCGAAACTTTTCACAGCATAGTATGTGTTACTTTTTAGAGTCTACACACATGTTTTTTTCAAAGTAAAAAAAAATAAACTGATTACGTGAAATCTGCACTCATACATTGTATTCTACACAGACCGAATTTGGGATGTACAATATATATCCATAATGCCGCAAGAAGCCACAATATATCGCACAATCACTGAGGGCTTCCATCTGACTGAGATTTACACATTTGTCAAAAACACATGGCAACTTTAAACTGTTCTTAATTTTGCTCAATTTAAGCCTATTTCATGGTGTTTTATTGAAAATACAAATCGCTCTTTATGTAAATTCAACGAAAGCTGCCATGTTGAACTAAACAAAAGTATTGCAATAGTATAGTTATCGGCATTTATTGTGCAGCCTGTAAAACTGAACATTTGACTATGCCAAACTAGAAGTACAGGAAGTGTTATTTCTTGTAATTTCTCACCACGCTCCAAACTTATCTTAATAAAACATTAGCAGCACTGTACTGAATGCTTCTCATAAACAATCTGTGGGTTGATTTGACAAACTGAAGTAGCAGCGGTTAGCAGCACATACACCTTCCGTGGATAAAGAAGAATGTTGAATAAAACAAAAAGGCATAAATAATAGTTAAAGCCGAGTATATAGGATTAGATCTGTCCAAGTGAAAATAACGTACACTACATCATAGGGAGAGGGTGCGCGTGCAAATATAAAAAGCCAATGTTGACACATTACAGCGCCATTCTGCCTCACAGCGGGACACAAGGAAATACGCAGAAATGAAAACAGTGGACTTTGATGTGCTGAAGGATGACAACGTAGCAGCTGTCTCACTGATGCTGCCACTAAAATGCTGGACTTCCTTGTTCCTAAACTCTGCAGAGATCAAAGACTTTTGAACAGGTTTTAATTAGAGGCTGAAAAGTGCCTTAAGTTTACTATGAACAGGGACCTCCCATTGGGCAGCTTCTTGTCTGTGCTGTGTCGCCCAAATCTGCTGAGAAAGTGTGTCGTAAATATGATCTTAACGTGTTTCACAGACAGCCGCAGGAAACTTTGCCAAAAATTAGAAGGAAAAATTGCATTTAAAAGATTTTGATTCATGCTTAAAATGTAGTAATGTTGTTATTACACACTATAGTATACAAATTGTGCCTGTAAAGAGAAAGTAATCTATTTAGGGGAAGCACTATTAAAAGGCACAAATACTGGATATTATGAATAACAATCATCACATCATATCTTAAAATCATAGGTATTAAAGGTAAGATTGTAAGCCAACAACAGCTTCGTCGTCTTAAATTCTACACACTGTGCTAATAACTTAAAGCTGTGACTTTAAAGCTTGAGATTACGCTGAAGTGGTGCAAGAAAAAAATAACTTGATATGTGGGGGAAAGTTCCGCAAGTTGAATGGACACAAAGGCAACTGCTCTGAAGAGAAGCCACTTTGTAATTTAGGCTTGCGGTGAGTTCACTTGGGTCCTGCAGCAAAGGAGGTCATAATCTGTTAGGGAGTAGTCGTCTTTGTGGTGTAGGAGCCAGCAGAGGCCGGCTTTCAGTCAAAAAGCCACAGACTGGAGACAGGAGAGTGAAAGCACTCATATCTGAACTGAGCTGACCATAGTTCACGTTATTCTCTTTCATAAATGGGGACCACAATAGTGCAGCCAGTCTTTCCATTATACTCCTAACGTACTACACTGTATGTTTGGTCCTGCAACTAAATATATGTTGAATGAGAAGATTTAAGTGAAAGATTGTTTGGGGAATTTGACTGACTGGAGACAATGCTGCCCATCGCGATCTTTAGAATAAAAAGTCTGGACTCAATTTGTGGTGAGTTCTCCTATAGTCAATCTAAAACAAAATTTACACAGACCTCTTCAAAATACATATTATTAATATCAACTGTAATCTATCACAGGGAAACTAAGAGCCACAGACAGACCGGTTTTAACCAGGACCACCACATAATAACACAGAATGACAACACAATTGAGAAACTAACAGTTTAATTGAACATTATCTGGATGCTGAATTAAACCTAGTGTGTTTTTTTGTGTAGTTCTGTCACTATAATACACACTAAAGATCATAGTACAAGATTTATAGTATAACTTGTGCAATCAGAATATTGCATAATATTGAAACAGACTTTTGCAATACAAAGATCCTATCACAACAGATTTTCTAATATCGCCAGACCTCAAATTGTGAATCTATACATATGGTTAACCAAATGCGTATGGTAAAAGGCACTATACCGATATTCTTCTAGTAATGGAATAATTTTTGTTTTGTACAAACACTAATTTTATTTCATTAGGCTACTTTAGGTGATCGAATCATAGTTTCTGTCTTGATTGGTTGACGTCAACATTAGCATGTTACTGCTAAATTTAGCATACTGTTGCTAGTCAAAAATAAGTTTGTGGAGGAAAAAACTAACTCATCGATTACATTCTCCGGGTTCTGCCCTTCAAAATGACATACTGCATGCATATATTGACTTAGATTTAGTTGGCAAAAGTTGTGTTTTTAAAGCGGTGAGAGACAAAACTGGTTTCAACTTAATTTTGGATATTTGTAGCCGATACCCGATATTGTATTTTTTTCTGGTATCATCTCCAATATCTGATACCAGTATCGGATCGGTCAGTGCATCCCTAGTAACGAGTATCCCATGAATCCAGTTTTCTTGAACAAAGGATGCTCAGAATTGAATTGGCCTTAAATGCCTTCAACCTCACCCAGACGACAACTTCCATGAAACCCTCTGCTACGTCACAAGACACACAAGTACTACACGTTTTTACCTTCTTTAGTAGTCGTGTGGAGTCCTCGCTGATCTGCATGAACCTCATGATGACGTTGTTGAGGTAGATGTCGCTGAGTGTGGCGTGGTCCTTACTCTCCCTCCTGACCTGGTTGAGCAGCAGGTACCAGCAGTTCACCGGCGAGAGCAAATTTTGGTCTTTTCTGCACACAGGACAAAGCACAGCCATGTGTTAAAAGACAAACCATCGCAACAATTTGGTAATTGCAATATTCAAGACACCATAGACCGTAATGTTAATGTTAATACAAATATGTAAAGCTTGTAATTAGTTGGGGTTTGAGCTTCAGATCATGAGGAAGATATTTTAATACATCTGGATGAGTCATAGGCCTCCCTTGGCGCTAAATGGCCCATATATTCCTGGTCCGGGGCCCAGAAAGCTCTCTGCGTATATTACAAGGAGTACACTGTTAAGTTGGAAATATACTCTGTACCGGTGACATTTTTGGGGCAGAGCGCTCGCGTCGCTCTGAGCCAAAACCGCTTTCTTACAACTGGGGAGGAGTGCGCCAGCGGGCTGAAATACACTTCAAGTTGGAAGAGTCATATTCAAATGGGAGTAAAAAAAACAACAAAAAGAAACAGCATTGCACACACACTTTGACAGAAAGGCAGACAGCACAGGGGGAGAGAGTGCGGGTGACAGACTTGCTCGTGCAAAAGGCTAAAGTGTAAACAAACAGCGAAGCTTGAGAGAGTTTCCAGCCCTACATGCTAACTGCTTCCACACTGACTGTAGAACATTGTCCAGGACAGAGCAAACTGGGGCCCAGCATAAGCACGGGCCCGCAGCTGACTTCCTCTGGCTAATCTATAACATTCTTCCTGCCTGCAAGGGCTGGGTCTATGTGTGTCTTAGCATTAGCAAAGGTTTAAGGTTTGGCTTTAGGGTCAAGTCTTGCAGGAACCATATGGAGCCTCGCCTCTGCGCTCGCCTCACCGAGTTAGTTTTGCATAGACAGGCAGCACTTGTCAACACAACAGGTGAAGCTATTCGAGTGACCCAGCCCTGAACTATTTTAGAAGGAGCATCTGCTGCATGAGAAAATCATATTTTAAATGCATGACTGAAATGTTCAAGTAGACGGCGCAATAACAGGAAACTGGATACTGAGTGGAAGAGAGAAAACATGGGCTCACATCCTTGGCTGTATAATCATTTTTCAGAGATGCCAGGAAACGGTGTATTAAAAAGATTTTAGTTCGAAGATAGCATCACATGAGCAGCCATGGCTTGTGCAGAAGCAGAAATAGAAGCACAAAGAGGATTTCTTCACAAGAGCACATCCAGGCGCAGTGGAGCTGCTCAGCCACTGGACAGTTTCATACACGCGTTCTGTCCACGTGTAATTACCATAAATCTTTTTTGTGTTATGCACCAGCTGAAAGCGAAGTTTCTGTTCTACTGTACTGAAAGTCAAAAATGTCTGCTCCCTTTCTGACACGGCCAGACTAATATCCAGGACTTTTCATTTACTTTTATACCAGTTTATTAAACATGATTTCCCACACTATTTGTCATAATTGTCCATCTGCTTAATTGACCCCCCTGAATAACATGAGATGAGAGGACACGGGGAACTCCTCAACAAAGTGCATTCTTGGCAAACAGAGGCACCTTATAGCCACAACTCCATTTATTAAGTGGACATACTGCATACGGAACATTATATCTTAACATTAAAACACATGACATAATTAGGTAACAAAATCTATTGCTTACAGATGTACTTATGCAAACCTATTATTTCAGTGGGTGACCTACTGAACAAACTGGTTGTAGTGAGAAAAAAGTAGCAACAGGAAACTGAAAACAAGAGGCGGCTGTGACGGCAAAAATCACCTCCGGGATTTTGTTATCCCAAATAATGGCAGGAAAACCTCTCAATGTCATCACATCCCGACAGTCAAGCCAAAGAACTGGGTCAGACCAATGGGTCAGACAGGAAAAAAAGGCAATTCGACAAGTCCCCAAGATAAAAGTAAGGAATGAAAAATTACTGGCCATTGGCATGGCAAGAGAAGCCACTGTTAGCAACTTGTTGATACATTTCATACATCTATGTTTTGGCTGCTTGTGTCATCTACAGTGGCTCAGACAGTTTAAAAAGTTTTCAACTAAAATGTTATTACATCGAACACCATTTCATTGCCGTCAACCAGTTGCACATTTGGTATAGTCCTGTGGTAATTGTATGCTGTGGTGTCTTGTGCATCTAAATCAGCGGACATGAAGTCGGTTTGTGCTGACAACTGAAGAAAATGATTGCGTCTGTGTGCTGGGATATTGAAACAGGAGCTCTTATCAGCAGCCTGAGACTCTATGCTAAAGTATTCTAGCCAATTGATAACATCTTTCATTAACGCAGTTCTGCAGGGGCTTCGGGAGCAAAAGCACAGTGACTGACGTCCACCTAAGCTTCCAATTCTGAGCAAAGGATAAGGCTCTAAATTAAAATGTGACAAAGCATTAACAGCCACTCTAACCAGTAGATGTTCACTCAAGTTAATAACCTACTTTAAGTTATTTCTGCACTGAAGCTGCCATTTGGAGATTGTCGCAAGATAAGAATTGTATACCGATAATTAGCCTTATGAGTGTGTCAGCTTCATGTCCCACATTGGGTAAACTTTGCATAATATTTGCCTATATTCGCCCAGCAATGTGTCGCTAGCGTTTGTATGTTTTGCTGAAACACAAATAGAACAAGGCGCAAAGGACTATGTCCAATCATAAATGACAAAACCTGTGTAATTGTGTGACTCAAATACTGTAAGAGTTGAATACAAAATGGTCTGAGCTTTGAAGTCTTGCGGTTTGAGAAAATACACTTCTTTTGATGAATGGAAAAACGTAGCCCCCATAAAGCTGAATTTGCATTTTCTGAATCACAATCAGTCTCCCAAATCCTAAAGCATATTATCAACAGTAAGTAGTACAGTCTGTAGTGTATAGCATGTTGGTTGCATAACAGTTATGCTAAAATAACATCGGAGCTTGTGTCGCTTTTCCTGAAGCAAAATGATTCAAAGCACTGCCCCAGAGCTTATATCAAGCCAACATAACTAAAGAGTCAAAGTGTAAATTAGTAAAGTAAATGATGTACCTTAAAATACCTTAAATTATGTAACATTATTAAAAATTCCATGTGTAGATTATGTAAGGTGGAAAAGGAAGATTTAATGCACTTATTCTATTTCTGCCCAGTTGGTCCAGAATTGGTTACTAGAATTCAAAATGTTCCATCAACATAATATCGGGGGTACTGGAAAGCAGCTCAATGGATGTAATCAATATTTGTTCAAGTTGGTAAATTCTGTAAATCCAAGGCAGATCTCTGTATAGCATACTTAAATAAAATACATCAACAATATGCAATCGAAAAGATCATAGCAATAAACAAAAATAAAAGAAATGCACATGATAAAAAGTGGAATTGGGACTGAATTTACCATGTTAATTTCAGTACTTCTCAAACTTTGAATTTCCAGTGGGACGGTGTGGGCTTCAAATCAAGCCTGCAACAAACCAGCTGGCCTAGTGCTACCCCTTCCCAATTCCATCACATTTAGACAATACCATTTTAAGAGAATTAGCATAAAATAACCAATAAACATTCCAAACAAGATGATAATGTGTATAAGGATAAAAACTCAAATAATTTCTCATTGTCTACTGTGCACAATTCATTAATTCTGTGGTGAATTAATGAATAATAATTAAAGAAATAATAATTAAAAGAAGAGTCAAAGTGTTGAATACTGCTTCGCTCTGCGTGTCACAGATTCAGTGTTTCAAGGCATTTGAGTGGCACAATACGAGTCCAGGGTGTTTGGTTTGAGCAACTAATTTAGCAAATTATTTAGCATCTGGAACCTGTGCTGTCTTTCCGTTTTCTCCAGGAGTTCACAGGGGAAGACCATTTCCCATGTAGTGTACACACCCGGATATATCTGACAACCCGCATCGGTCTGAACTAATTACCCAGTTTAAGCTCCCCCACTTCCTTCTCTGCCGCTGAAGCAGTCAACCTCTCGAATGAGAGCCGTGGCACAATAAAAACACACATTTTCACACCACATTCAGATCAGTCCAGTACAAACAACCTGGAGGATACGGTGAACAGACGCCTTGTGTTCGGAGTGTGGACCCTGTTTATGTGCATACAAAAATGTATAGACCACATGATTTAAAAGCCACTGGAGGGATTTAATGTTATTCAGCCCTGCACATATTTACTTAGGAAATATGCCCCGCGCCACTCGCCAGAGGTCTACCCTGCGAATGAAGTGACCAGACTGTACATCACGAGATGAAAGCCGCGCAGTGCCAAACCAGAGGGGGAGACACAGCTGCTAGAGCCATTGGAGCTGTAGACACAGAGCAGACACTCAGGACAAACATGTGCTTTATTTTCAAGTTCAAACAATATGCTAATGTCTGCACTTTCCAGCAGTTTAATAAGGCGAGCAATTTAAGACATAATCAAGTAAGGCAGGAAACAATTTAGAGCAAGTCAAAATAATAGGCAAAGTAGTGATGATGAAATCTTTTCTATACAATGTGGCTTTAGGTTAAGGAGTTGTAGTTATCGTGTGGATTTTTAACAACTTACCACTGTGATACAGAGATGCACATTATTTTTAGATTCCTGCTTAGTCAAAGTTCTAGCCTAGAGTGGCACAGTAGTTCTTTTCACTTTAACACCTGGGCCACATTTTGCTCCTCATCTTTCAGTGCTGTTCCTTCCAAGTTGGACCACAGCTCTGGTAATTTTTTTTCTTGAATGTAAGGTAAAAAAAAGCTAATGGTATTTAAAAGAACATAGAGAAACACACAGCTACTTGTCTGTCTCAATCTTTCCTTGCTAGATTATCTTACTTTTAACATATTCCTGAGTATTGAAACGATATAAGATGCGTTTCCATATTATGTAATGATCATCAGTTTATTCATAGAACTGCGAGCTTCAACCATATACGTTTTGCAAAGCAGTGATGAAAATATAGAGACCACTGGGTTGTTTTCCCAGCCTTCGTCTGACTCTGAATACAAGATAAAGACTGATCGAGTTCATCAGTGCAGTAATCGCATTAGGACCTCCAGATCTCATCTCACATTGGAATCCAAAATGAGCTCCATCTGGCATTCAAAATCAAATAAGTATTTTTTTTTTATATTCATGAAACAAATGGGACTGTCTAACTCCCCCTGTTTTCCCCGAGTCTGACAGTGTTCTTACTTGTACTGTTGATGATCCTTTGTGCTGCGTGTTTTTGCCATGAAGCGCTCAGCTAATTTCTCCAGATTTCGGGAGTATTCCATCTCGATTTCTGCTTTCTTTCTGAAGAAGTCCTGGAGGTCCTGCAGGAGCTGGACCCTCATGTCCGTCTGTTGGTCCATACATTTCTGCTGCTCCACCAACTGAGCCCGGATTTCTAAGAGAAAAAAAAAAAAGAAAAAAGGATAATGTAGAATTACATGGTGGTTGAAAATACTGTTGAGATTTTTCTGGCAATAGCAATGAGACAAGTCTAGTGAGCGTGATAAGGTTTGTAATTTCTGCCAGCACATTTCTGCATATTTATCATGGTTAGCAAAAATATCACTTTGCCATTGTTATCGTAAAACTCTCCAATATATCGAGATACTAATTTATGTCAATATCGCCCAGCCCTAGAGTACAGTGCACAGCAGACATTTAGGAGGTCAGGGGACAGTATGAGTTCTAGTAAATGAGCCTCAGAGATCCCTCAGGGAAACTCCAGCAGAATCTCCTTAGTTTAAATAGCAGCACTTCTCAAACTCAGACCATTTCCTCTGTGTGTGTCCTGTCAGAGCAGGCAAGCAGAGCAGAATGGATTTCCCCTAATGGAAGGTGGCCTCGGCACAGAAAACAGATTAATGAGGAGATTTAATGCCACACACACACACACACACACACACACACATACACCTACACACCTCTGTACTGCAGGACAGGGAATGCCAACAATGTTATGCCCTTGCAAGAAAAATGTGACTTTATTTTGTCTATAAAAAATTAAATAAAAACTTGAAAGAATAGCTTTTTAAAGCCATGAAACATCGCAAGCAAACGCCAGATCCAGGTGGATGAGATGCTGTTTCCCAACTTGAGGGCTATGACCAAAAAGATCATCAAAACACACATTCAACGTACTAGAAGAGTTATTATTTGCTTTCATTGGGATTATAATAGTGGCTAAAACCAAAGAAATCACTCACTTATACATTCCACTTGTACAACCTTTTTTCCAGACCAATGCAGAAGGACCGTCAATGGACCAGTTTGTCAAGCAACGTGAAAGTCCATCAACTCTCGATTTAATTAAAAGGCCTCCAGTCACCGAGCCAAAGAACTGAGTGTGCGCAAAAACCTCGTGCTGATGTATGACTCCTAAATGGACTGATCAAATTAAGTCAAATCAACTCCCCTCCATTTAACGGCATTAAATCTTCTCACCATCTCAATAAACCGGAGAAGTACGTTAACTTTATTAGATGTTGCTGATTATGTTTCGCTGTCTCAATACATCTGGCATGCTATAGGATTTGAAGTTCAACAAAGCACTTGAGGCAACTCTAAATAAATCTCAATACAGTTGAGCTCATCCTTAAGACTGAGCGGGACTTGGCCGCCATTAGAAACTCTAAACATCATCGCTACTGTCAAACTGCTGGACCACAAGAAGTACTCAAGAAGATCTAGTGGCTATAGACTCCAATTGGTTGTTTGATGAATGAGTAAACACTCTTTCCAGCGGCTATGGGAATTAAAACAAAAGCTACAGACATACAGCAATGAAGTGCTGTCCATTTAACACAATTACATTCAAGGCTGCACACAGGAGCATTTTATTAATTAGTGTCGCAGTTGTCAGCATATGGAAATTCATACCCTAGAAACGCTTTACCTATTCTAGTGAGAATCAAAACAAACAGGGCGACTCTGTATGAAAAAAATGGTTGAACGAGTTGCCTGGCTAGAGTTCAAGTAGAGGAAATACAACAAACTGAAATAGACATGTCCAAAATCACGCATAAAATATTAATGAGAAGTATAATGATTATTGTGCTAAAGTTTGATCTTCCCCTTGCAAACACCATCAGCTGATAAAACTGTGACTTTTGTGGGTCCTTTCCTCTGAGATTAGGCCCACTTTGGCGTCGTGGCAGTGCTGTCAAGTGTCCTGCGCTACATGGTGCATTCCTGTGTCTCCGAGTCATCTGTATGGTAAACAGTAACAGAGGCTCGGTGCTGAAGGGATTTCATTATGGGGACTGTGTGTGTGTGGGGACATCAAAGCCCAGTGTAATCCATTTCAAAGAGGGGCGCAGACTTTTAACTGTGAGCACCTGTGCGCTCTGCGTAGTGGCGTTACGGAACTGCAGTGATCGTGGGCCTTATCCTGTCTGATTTCAAAGTAATTTAAACGCAATCTAGTGGGCTGTTTGTCGACATTGGCTTCAGCTAGTGGTCCAAGCTTAGGACCACTCGCCTAGGACACCACCAAAGACTTGAGTACAGCCACAACATTCGATCAAAATAGCAATACGAGTGGTTGCAATTACCAAAGGCTGAAAATCTCTTGTCTTACAAACCCTGCTTTTACAAACACTGCAGTTGTCTGTCTGGGCTCTCAGTCGAACAGAAGTTATCCATCTTCAATGAAGGAGGTTCTTCTTTTTCCTCCTCCTTCTTCCTTCTTCTTCTTTCTCCTTCCGTCTTCAGAATACAGAAGATGACTCAAGAACCTTCATTGAAAACACTGCAGTTGTTCAGCAGCTATGTTCTTCCATAAATCATTCCTGTCTGGATAGGATCACCAGTTCCTGTACCACAAATTTTATGATGTCCAAGACAGAGGCCATGGAAAACAATAATACGGCAAAAATCAAGTCGACATACCCTGGCCCGTAAAAAGTTGGTCCGGTCCAAACCCCCCTTTTGTCTTCCAACTCCAGTACGTGTTTCTAATCTCTCCTTTGAAAGCAGCGTCGCATACTTCACATAACTCCATTCATGGCAACCAATATTTCCAAAGTAATTTAGAACAGCTTCTGATTTGCCTGCTAGGCCGCCCCATTGTCAGGGAAAGTGCTTAGTAAGCTGGGCACTTGCTGACCCACATTGTTGACCGTCTGAGAGAGAACAAGTCAACAACCCTCATGAAGTAATATATAAGTTTTGAGCTTGCTGTATAAATTGTGTCAAAAGTTACTTGTGCCTAGCGGAGGAGTGAATTTATTTCCATAACCTATAAAGACTACCAACTTTCCCATGTTTTAGGCATCTTCACTGATTACAGTTTCTAGCAGCGGCAGCTATTTGGGGCAAACTGTACCACATCAGTCCCAGCGCATGCAGAGTGGCTCATCAGCGGCACCTGAAATAGCAGCCGGTGTCTTGGGAGCAGCCAGAGGAGGTTCGCTGCTTCAAATTCAGGCAGCGGGACTCTTCTGGAGGCTGGTACGAGGCGGGATAAATACCATCAGCGCTAATTATAAGGCCACCGATCAGTTTGTAACAGCACAAGTTTTCAATTAGAGCTGGAGTCGGATCACATGTGGTGGGAGATGAATATTTACACTCAATCATCGGGTGACATTTCTGGAGTGCTCTGATAGTTCAGCAAAGCCCCGCTGCTATATTTGATCGTAGGGATTCCTGTTCATTCCACGTCAACATCTGGAGAAAGTTACACAAATTAGAAGTTCATCCAAGCAGTTTTATTAGTGCTCCTACTGAGTTGTGTCCAAACACTGTTGCTTAAATATTACGTTTGCAGCCGTTTTTGAGGAGGCACGAAAATTGGGACGACTTCGGGATGGCAATGTAACAACACAAATGAACCTTTGAGCAAAATAATATTTACTCATTGGTCAACAACTTGCATTTTCCTTTACAGCTCTAAAGAAGTAAAAAAAAAAAAAAAGCTCCAGGTTAGGTCAGGTTCCGTTACCAAAACCAGATTGGGTGGACTTGGGAGGCCATACAAAAACTGGGGCTATAATTGCAACCATAAAAACAAATGGAACATATTCCTCCCCAAAAACTTTTAAACCATGCTGTGTATTAAGAGTGAGATAGAGCAATAGAATAGGGCTGCACGATATTGAAGTAACTTGCTATATGCGATACGGCTGTACAATTATTGCGAAATTTCACTAAACTAAACCATTTCAACAAAATATGTTCCATTATAATGAAACACAAATTGTAAGTAACTAGTTTTTCAGCAAATTGTGTAAAAAAAAAAATTGAAAATGCTTTTAGCAAAAAAAAAAAAAAAATACACTACATCAGGATCAAAACAAGACTAAAATGTAATTTGACACAATATTATTACAATTACAATTTCATGAGAGTCTAGGGCCGCCTGATTTACACATGTTTTCCTATCACAGACTTAAACAAAATATAAAAATGGTAAGTTTACTCAAGACAGTTATAGAATATCCCATTGTTTTCTCATATTGTGCAGCCCTATAGGATACAACTCAAAAGTGGCACAACATCTACATGGGTAAAACGGGGCCTTCACAGGTGGAAATCCTGTTCAGTGGAATAGTCACGTCATGAAGAACACATCATCTGCTTGGTATGGCTGACAGTGAGGCCCCATCAGGCTTTTTAAATGTGTCGTTGATTCCAGTGTGGTCACTGGAGATGACATCACCCTGTTGACTGCATTCTTCAATACTGTAGCTGCCAGGCATACAACTAATATGGGAACAAATCACATTTTTGCTTTAGAATAGAAGAGGCTACGGAGTTCTAGGAACACATGAAGCAATGCCAACCTCCACAGAACAGGCTGCCAGTTCCACCAAAGTATGTTATCTGAAAATATTACTGCTCGGTCCATGTGGGCCCCATTACGACATCTTAGTAACACGTTCAGAAACCACAAAGAGGGATCCAACACACAAGGCTAGCATAGACGACTCTGATCCAGGGAATGACTTTTAAATCACTGTGAAAAAGAGCTTGGCCCAATAATAATCCTGTGCCTGGTTCACACTGTGCGAGCTGAAAATTCCTCTGGGAGAGCATATGATCCAATAAGAATGTGACGCTATATTACAGCGACTAACAAGACGGAAAAGGAATATTACCTTGTTGGGCTTAGCAGCATAAAAGTGGTACAATATACTGTATCTGATTGACACAATGTAAAAACGTACTAAGCAGAAAATCTCATAAAAACATGCTCGCCAACAGGATTTTAAACATCTAATGTGATCTTCTGTTCCATCATTTCATTCGTTCTTTCCTGTACTCTTGGTTTATTGGCATGATTCACAAACAGCTCAGCCATGGCTAACACTATGACTGTGTTCAAACCATAAATTTGCCAGTCCAGTTTAAATGTCCACTTGCAGGAACTGGAATGCAATCTCCCTTATTAGATTTAGCTGCACTTTACCAAAAAGAAAAGCCGTTGCTATGGACAATGGCTCAACAGACAGGATGACTCCAGGCACAAGAGAGATCAGTCATAATTCACAGTGAGGCGGCCTACGGGACAATCACTTTGGTCCAAACAAAATAAGATTGGGGGCCTGAGTGGTGGGATAAGTAAGCACGGGGCTGTTTGTGCAGCTGCGGGTCAACATCTCCACAGTCTGTTTGATGTTCCTAGTGTTAGCCGTTAGCTGCTTCCACTGTACCATCAGACGAGCCACACTTTACTTTTTACAGACAGCAATTTGCTGCAAATGAAAAAAAAGATGGACACATTGTTGGTCATAGAGTCCAAAACACAGACCAAAGCTTTAGCATTGGGTCTAATTTGGGTATGTATCTGCCAAAGTGATCTTAAAAGTAATTTACTAAACTGTGAAAAGTAGGCTCACCAAAGGAAGATTTCTAACATGTTGGTTAAGGCAATGTGGTGCTCAATCCTTTCATCTTACCCATCTGCATCATGATCAGATACAGAAGAAGAAAAACTGTATTTGTGTAGCGCCTTTTACAGATATGGTTACAAAGCGCTTTACAACCCAAATGAAAACTATTCATTTAAACTTATAGAAAATAAATTGTAGAGCGCTGTTGTTGATTCAAACAATAAATCAATTAATGATAATAATCAATCTATAAATCAATCACAATTAATAATCAACAATATGTTTTGTGTCAAAAGACAAATTGATGGCCCCATGACCCACTTTTTGGCCCCGAGCACAACTGGAGAACAACTGCTTTCGATGATACATAGCAGAATGTAGCCCAATGACGAATGAGCTCTTTATTTTGCTTCAAAAGGCTAGACCTCACCTGTCAGTCTGCCCTGCCTTTGGGTAACAAGAAGGATCTCTTTTGTGAATAAAATACAAAGAAATGATCTGAATAACACCACCATTTCCAGGTAAAACAGGATGTTTTAATTTGAAAGCTCAAACAATAGAGTCTAAAAACCAGACAGCTTACAGTATCCGCAGTAGAGACCCTCCCATAGATGTGAATGAAAGGTGACACCTCGCCTTGCATCTGTGCTTTTGTTTGGTTGATATTAGTGATGGCAGAGATAAAGGCGCTAAAGCTCGGATGTCATGAGGCCGCAGCTAACCTCAGGCGAGAGACTTGGCCGGGCAAGCCTACCGCTCTTACAGTTGGGATGTTTGTTTTTGGTAACAATACTATGAAAGTCCTGCGGTGGGATAGCTGAGGAGATAAATGCTTTTAAAAAAAGGGGCGTTGCAGAAGGAACATCTGGAAGTTGGACCCAGAGTGTTTTATGTGTAGGCCTATTTCCCAAAGTCCCTGTAAAGTCACGGCGAAAAGACTGACAGATAAGTTCTGTGGCCGGTGGCAGTGCTTACAGGTTTTTAATGGTATGTCCTCAAGGGCTAAGAGTTGGAAAATGTCTTGAAAAGTTGTATGCGACTATTCAAATATCCACCTGCTGCAACCGAACATGCAGGGAGTTATTCAAGAACAGGAGCGAGCCTGCACCTGTGTGAGGCCACAAAATCCCAGGTATGTATTGTATGGTAGACCACAGGAAGATAAATGACAGCATCTCTCTGCCCTCAAGTATTTTCTATATATACACGTCTGCCATCTGGTGTAGCAGTTTACAGAAAAGACGGTTTTCTAGTCACAGGCCATACAGTTTGCCCCAGCACATACGAGTCAATTTAAAGTTGGTCAGATGAGCAAACATGACATATTTTACAGTCCAGGATATTTAATGTTTGAGAGAAAACTGAAATATATAAACATATATATTTGATTTGATTGGGATTAGATTGACACAAAGCCTGACTAATTAAATAAACCCTCTCTATACTTTATTTACCTATTGCTAATGACCAGCCTTTGTTTTCCAGATGCATTACAAAGCCACCTATAAAAAGCCAGCCGTCCGCTTCCACTTTTTTGTTTACAACTTAAGGCCCATTTTTGGCACTGCCAGCAGGAGCCAACTCCAGCAAACTTTACGTGCCCCGAAACGTTCGAACACTGTTGCAGACATGGGTCAGGGGAAAGGATAGATTAGCTACCATAGACCACCCAGCCTAATAACATTTTATTAAATCACATCAACAAGTTAAGACATGATATCATCCTGCACCTGTTAATTTATTTAGTAATCACAATATTTGTGGCCATACCGCCTTTGCGATGCCCTATCCCGTCAGACCTCGGAAGCTAAGCAGGGAAGGGCCTGGTCGGTACTTGGATGGGAGACCGTTTGGTAACACCAGGAAGCCTGGCGAATGTAGTGTGTGAGTGAGTTGTTGGTGGTGGTCGGAGGGGCCAATAGCGCAGACTGGTTGCCTCGCTTCTGTCGGTCTACCCCAGGGCAGCTGTGGCTACAATAGTAGCTTACTACCACCAAGTATGGAGTGAATGAATAATGTAAAGCGTCTTTGAGTGTCCAAAAAAGCGCTATATAAAACCAATGCATTATTATTTATTTTTTTCATTTATTTTGCATCATGACAACATGTAAATGGGTAGCAACCTTTTCTCTCTTGGTACAGCTGTGTTTTTTTACCTTTTTCTGCAAACTGCATTTGTAGTTTCTGTGTTCCACATTGTTTTAATGGATGCTTTTGTACGTCTTTGCAGTTTTGTGTAGGGTTCGATGAATTTTTTTTAAAGGCAGAGATTCCATAATGGCCCTGAAGAAAGCAATATTTTTTTAATGTAAGTGTAAAGTTTAAATAAACACTGAAGAGGCACAAAAGAGCCTCGCCACACCTGCAGCACAGTGGAGGCGTCACAAGAGCGCCTAAGGAAACAAAAAAGGGACAAACGAGGAGGTATCCAGGCAAGACTCACAGCTAAGCCACACATGACAAATAAAGCACTTACTACTTACTTACTTACTTAAAATCCATGAAACATATGGTAATGTTTGTAGTGTAGGCTCATAGTGGGGAGAAAAAGGCAGAAAAACTACAACAGAACTTGGGTTGGCTTGAACTGCATATGGTCTTATGGTCTATTTATTTAACATGTTTCATGTTTACCTCATATCTGGGGACACAATCACATTGTCACAAATTAAGGTCAAGATACTTAGTGAAAGACTTTACATGGGTTTTTGAGGAAGTGAAATGTAATACAGCCACACAGCGCAGCTCAGCCATCCTTCATTTTTAGCCTCTGGTTCTAGTTTTGCCAGTGTTACTCACATTCCACAGTAATCTACCATTGTCCCAGGTCTGCAGGTCAGTAATATGAACACTACTCTGGACTATAATGTTACCAAATGGCCCGGAGGCTCCTCTAGAAGTTGAGATGCTTTCTACATTCCTTCGGCACCATAATTTCAGCCCATAAATATGAATTCTTAAAATCCAGCAGTGGAAGAAGAGTGTGTGTATATGATTGAAAATGAAGCATACAGCTCAATCTCAGGCAGTAGATAGAACGACAACAAAGTCACAAGCTACCCATCAGAAAGTAATGAATCATCCTCTTGTGCTGTAATAAAGGCTATTGAGGTAGATTTCCTATTTGCAATAAACTTTCACACAAGGGGCTGGAGACCTCAAAACGACCACTATGAGAAAGTTACGTACACTCAAGTTTTTGAGTATCATCTGGCTACATGAAAAAACCCACCTTTTATGACACTTTGGTTTGCCGTTCAGCAAGATAGAAAGTTAGCAAATGAATCAACTGTGTGAGATTTTATTTGAATGAAAAATACAAAAAGGATATTGCAAGTCATTCCCTCCCCCAACATACGCCCATAGGACTAATATGCCATGTTCTACTTGCCAAGGGATATATGACAAATCTATATGGGGCATAAACGTGACAAAAATAGAAATTATTAAAACGTACAGTATAGCCTTCGCCTGGGTGGGACATCAAATCCTTACATTATCCACAGTTGTGCAATTACAGTGGAAACATTATGGCCGTGGCTGGTCTGGATGTGTCCTCCAGGCACCAGCAAAACAGTCGTCCAGGGAGTGTGTGTGGGCATTTTCCAGTGTGGAGAAACGAGCTTTATTTCCCCCGATATGTGGTTTTGATTCCACCTCGTTTCTTTTTGTGGTTTGGGTGCGTGATGGACGGCACCATCAGCAGACCGAAAGACCGGGGCGTGTTTTAGTGTGCCAGAAAGACGCCACAAAAGCAGCAGCAGCACCATAAAGCAAATGAGGGCAACGGAGGGGCGCGCAAGAAGAAGCCCGCGAGTTCACATGAGATGTGCTTGCCGGCAGTGACTTGAATCCATTAAATAGCAAAATAAAAACATACTCGACTCCTTTTTTGTTACTGGCCGTTCCTTGCTGCCCCCCTGCCACAAAAAAGTACCAAGCAGGATGTGTGGTTTTGGGGCCTTTGACTGGGTTTAACCGCTGCAGGAGCTGGAGAGAAGATGTGACATGACGTGTGGTGCACTGTTGGGAGCTGGCTATTAAAGCTGCGGTATTGGATAGGAAACGATACTGAACAATGTTACAATGGCATTACAAAATAAAAACCCACTTTATTTGTACCACTAATTTACAGTTACATGGAGCTTTCTAGGTCAATATGACAAGCAAAGAGTCCATGTGTATTACAAAAATATTATTGAATTTATCCAGTTCCAGTGATTATTGTAACAGAAAATCCATATAATTTGATGGACAATTAGGATGTCCTGCGTTTTAAAATATGGACTTAGTTTAGTGCAGCTTGTAAATAACTTTGGAAGCCTTCAATTTTACCCAAGTATAATCTTATACAATGACATGCTATCGAGAAGATATTTGCAAAGGTTTATAGGTTTGATATGATAAATCCCTAGATTTATATTTTTTTCTCTGTGTGTGTGTGTGTTATTTTTAGCTGAACTTACCTAATTACTTGCAGTCTTTGATTTTTGCAACCATGCAGTAAATTATTCTGCCCTACAGTTTTTTGTTGTTGTTCTCGGTCAAACTTCTTTCAAGTTTTTTTTTTAACTGTCTTTTAAAAGTCAAGGAATCCTAAAAGTGGGGATAGAAATACAGCAGCAACAAAACAATCCTGGGACAACTTCTGTACTTGGAATAAACTCCACTATAGCACTTAGAAATCAGAGACAAAGCTACTTTCATGGTCAGAAAGAATGGATAATGCCGCTTATCTGTAAAGCTGCAGCTGGCTCAGACAAATCACTGAAAGTTTGGACCATTATGCACAGTTCACATGCACAACACAAGCACACAGGCACACATTCAGCCGCCTCTATAAATACTTTTTACAAACTGCACACACAGTATTGATTATTGGGCTCTGCCTTTAAATGCGGCTCTAAGCTGCTGCCTGCGCTCAGCTGTTGCACGTGGAAGTGTTAATGAGATACACTAATGTTTCTGCCCGGGAGTTTCAATGTTTAGGTGTTTTTTTTTTTTTGCCAGGGGACTGAATCCATCATTGCAACATTTAACAAGGACAGGCACAAAACAGAAAATGTTGTGGTCTAATAGGCTCTGTGCATGGATGCTAACTGCGATAGCAAGTAGCATGCAGCTATGGTAGCATCTCTGTTATACAAACCATGCTCTTTATATTCATGTTTCTTTGGGCGATTTGGTACAATACAATTCAGCATTTGCTTTTGGGAAAATTAGGCAAGCGGCCAGGTTTGAGGAAACACCAGTTGACCCGATCAGCCAAACGAGAACATTTGATGCAAGGCGAGGGCAAATCATTAGTTTATTTGCTACTGACAGCCACTTGCCTTTGAGAGATGTTGAAGGTGAGACTAGTGCTGAGTCAGAAGCAAATCTTTTGTTCCTTGCTCGCATTCGTTCCCTCTCCAGAGAAGCACTTCACTCTGACACATTATTTCAGTTGATTAAAGAGCATCGCTTCATTGTAATTCCACTGTGGACTCAAGCAGGAAATGAGTTTAGTATCTGCAAATTCCCTTTAATGTTTAATTTGTTCACATGGTGTATGCAAGTTCACAAAAGGTGTTCTTTTTCTCAAACTGATGCTATCGCTATATAATTTAGCACATCCAAACTTGAGCCAAAACATAATGCCTACAATAATTACAAAGTTAGGGCATGGGGGTTTCAGCATATGGTGGGTGGGTCACAAATGTCAACTGGAGCACGCACTCTCATGTGACTAAATATAGTGTGGTATATATTGTGTATATAATCTGAGGAAAAAGTTCAAATTAAGAAATCAAAAGATAAAACAGAAATGCAGGGATAGAAAAAAAAAGGAGGTATTGCACCGACCCAGTCATAAAAGTGAGTCTAAAAAGTTGCCAAAAGCCACACTTGAAGCAAGATCAAAAATTCAAAAGAAATTAATTATTCCGATACCACATACTTTGTAGGTCCAAAATATGCACACATACATATTAAACAGCTGTTTTAGAAATGAGGGGTTTTTCATTAAGTTACGGAAGGCTGGTGCTGCACTCTATAATCATTATACTTTGATTATCATGAAACATTCAAGTTGTTCCTTAATCTAATCTGATGCAAAGTAAGAGTAGAGTGTGTTCTTTATAGCTAGACTTTATAAAAGCACAGTGCAAGTCAACCTACAACCAACTATATCGTTCCAGAATCACATAATTGTTGCCACCAATATGTGACATCAGATAAAGACCAAGATCAGTTGTCGGGAGTCATAAGAATACACACCACGGTGGCTTCAAAAGATCTCTTTTTGTGGTAATTATAGTGGAAGCAAATATGGTGGAAGTGACAGAGAGTGAGGTGCTGTCAGCTGCTGCGGTCTACCTCGGGGGGAGCTTTAACTACCAATCCTCCCCTGCTTCCACAGAGCGAGAGCAGCCACTTAGTCTGGCTCAGCTCTGAAGATGACACGTCTTCCACAAAAACTGTCTCTCAGAATATCCCATTGAAAACACACATCGATTCAGCTGTGCAAAGACAAACGGATGAGACAAGGAGAAGAGAGGAATGAATCATCAGATAGGGTGTAATGCAGCCTCCAAACAGACCGATTCAGATTTTGCTGCCCCTCACCCACTTTTGGTATTGACCTGTCAGTTGTGAATCACTGCGTGTTTGTCAATAGAGACATGGAAGGTTATTGTTGTCATTTCAACGGCTTTCCGACACAAATTGTAAACTTGAATTAACTAAACATATTTTTATTCAGGTGTGCTATGAAATGATCTCCCCGGTACAAGAAATTCACAGAACCAGGCAAAATGTCACTGTTTGTACTTTAGAAAGTACAAGGTTGTGGTGGACTTGAGTGCAGCTGCTGTGAATACGGGACAAAGAGGCAGACAGACCAAAAGAACAGACAGATCAGCTTTCAGCGCTCATTGTTTTCCAGCACTATAGTGTGCAACACTGGGCCTTTCTCTGTTGTGTCTCCCACAGAGGAGCGGGACAGAGCCGCATTTAGGTTTGGGAGGGCAGCCTTCATATGCCACACAGCCAGGCAGGTTGATGCGCATCACACCCCCTTCAGAGAGCAGATGAAAGCAGAACAAATCTTGATGTCCCAAGGGACACCGCAGCTTCTTCCACATTTCCTGAGACCAACAATTGTAGCCATACAACACATTGAACAAAACACACTGCCATAACCATACTTGGCATCTTTAATTGGTGTCAATGTTCTTCATCATCGTGTGTCAAGCCTTTGCTCTAGTTAGAAGTACAAAACTGGAGCGCACGAGGACAAGATCAGCCCATCTGCAGTGAGATCTAAAAAAAAAAAAAGAATCTTTGGCTTGCCGCTCGTGTGCTATTCGTATTAAACTATAAAAAAAAGCTGTCAGGAGTCTGCTGGGATTTCTCACAGGGTGCACCGCGCTACAGCCAAAGATAACCTAAAAAAAAAAAACTCCAGCAGAATAAGAAATGACGTGACAAGACTTCCAACAACCTAACTGCAAGTAGTTGCCCTGCCTCAGGAATCTGCCATGCTGTGCTTTTATAGCCTACCCAGAAGGATTTCCTCAAGTAGACACAATTTCAATAATTAGCCAAGGAAAGATGTGGCAACAGAGGCATTAGAGAGTATTACACTGTTGAGTGCCATAACAGATTTTCCAGAGGCTTACAAAGTCGAATTAATGCAGTTTAGTGGTCTGTTTCTTGTTTTGTTGAAATAATACAAATAAGAATTCACGCCAAGAGTAACAAACGGAAACCTAAAGCCACTTGTTTTGGGAAAAATAAATTAATAAAATGTGTCCAATAAATATAGTTAATCAACATTTCCCTCCTTATGCCCAATCCACACTTAAAGCAAACTTTTGCCATCAAGGCAAGACATCTATGGTTTCCACTAAAGTCAAAATCTTTGAAATCATTTCACAAATACATGATAATAGGGGTGCATTTCTTTTTGTGATGCTGAGATTTTGGAGGGTTCAACAAATTTCTCTCTTCCAGCAATCACCACATGCACAAATACTATTAGAAAAGATGGGATTAAAGCCATTTTAATTACTGAATCAAATTGCCAGTGGGCATCCACAGTCCCTGGTGTCACTGCTGCTGCACAGTGCACACCGGGCTAATTGGAGTGGAAGGAGTTGGCAGAGTCAGTCAGGTCAAAGAGCAGAGGTCAGTGGTTTAGAGAGCCTGGGGTTAAGCTGGACTGGACAGAAGGCCGCCAGCATGGGGTCTGCAAGTGACTGCGGTTAGAATGGGAATGGAGGGTCCTAGAATACCAAAAAGGTGCAACACTGTGGGAATGAGTAATACAGCCCAAAATAGGGAATGACTAAGTGCGATTTGACATGCCGTTTGAGTGTACTAACAAGACAATTCTTCAGAAGTGTCTGCAGGTTTTATCCATCCATTGCATAACAACCGCATGACACCCAGTCTTGTGACAGAAAGACCATGAAGAAAAAAAAAAAAAAAGGACTGATCAGTCTGAGCTTCTTGTCGACTAATAATATTTTATTGTGTTAGATTTGATATAGGTGCTATTAGTTACTTTGCTCAAGGCTAATCTGCACTATACACAAATAATGATAAAGGGAGATTTATAACCGCTTTATATTGGGTATTTCTTACTTGTTTTGGCCATAATTAGTTAGTGACATGAGCTATGAAGTCAGCCGTCCCCACCAGAACATAGTATACCATGTCCAATACCAAGTCTAATATTCTCTACCAATTCATTTAGGGCCCAACATTTCATGCTAAAGATTTTGTGGCTAATTTTTATTAGTGATGAAGCTGTGGTGATCAGTAGTGGACTGACACAATCAGCATGCGACCACTGTCAGATCAATGAGCCCCAAGGAACATAGCTGAAAGAGTTTGATCCGTAAATGAGTCTCTTTTCCCTCCCGTTTCTAAACACTCCACATTTCCGTGGCCAAAACCACAGAGCACGCTCTAGTTTCCCCCCGTCTTCAGGGAGGGTGGAGTCTCAACATACTCTGCAGTCTCAGACAAGTCCTCGGTCCTTATGGCAGCAGTCCACAATGAATGAACCTCATTGTGGGAGCGATAAGCAAAAAGGCTGAAACCATGGGAAACTCCTCACTGCACAAGACTCAAAACAGACCAAGCACATGGACAGAACCAATGGCAAACCACATAAAACGCTTTCCTGAATAGAATATGTGTATTTCATTCAAACATTAAATTAGCCTTTTACGCTCACTTCATACACAAATCTGGCTTCTTATTCACCGCTAACTTGGCACAGCGGCGCACTACGAGTCTTGAGGGGTGGTCTCTGACCATTGATGCGGCCAGCTTGCCTCATGTCGTAGGGTCAAGCTAAAAAGAAAGGAAAGGGGGTAGGGGCTCAATGAAGAGTTACAACCTGCAGTAAATGAAACCTGTGTTAAAGTGGAACATGCACTGAAGGGGGAGTGGCTGTTCAGAGAAAGACATATGGATACTTAAACAGCATTGCGGTTCACATCAGTATATTTAACTTTGCGGTATTTCTTGGTATTGGTATTTCGTTTTAAGTATATTTTATAGTTGATAGTTGCTTCATTATATGCTGGGTGTGCACAGTCTGCTTGGAAATGCCTCAACATATGGTGCAGTTTATTATAAATGGAATTGCATTGTCTTCTTCAACACACAGGACAATAATGTAACTTTTGGCTGGTCTTTGTTGGATTCATTCATGCAGTAAAAGCTGTTGAGTAAATTTGGAACAGGCTTGACATGTCATCCCACAAAAAGTAGCTTGGCGGACGTCTCTACTTCTGCATCTTATTGTTTTAAGAGTATTATTAAGTGATTAGATACAAATTGAGGCACTGTCATGGTGGTGGGGGGGGGGGGGGGGGATTTTGTCTGTCTAATCTTTTGGAGTCATGATACAATGATATAAAATCAAGAAAAGAGAAGTGCTACTTGAACTTGTACACTAGCACTACAATTTGCCATGTGTTTATTTAAAAGACTCCAAACAAAAATAGACTTATGTGAAACTAGGGTTGGGCCATATCGTATCGCATATCGTGATATAATGTTTTGATATCGTTGTAATTTTTTATATCGTTGTGGACACAATATAATTTATGTTACGCTCTGCTCCATCAGAGCAGCATAAACGGTGACTGTAGAACACGGGGACACGTGCTGAAAAAGTTAAATGAAATGAAGGATGTAAACTGCTTGAGTAGATCATATTTGCGAGACAATTATGCTGTAAAAAAAAAAAAAGAATAAAATATCACTGAATGAATCTTCCCAATAGGCGTACGGCTGGGATTTTGAAGTAATTCGTCCATTGTCAATTATATCGTCAAATATATTGTTATCGTGATATTTATTTTTTCATATCATGATATAGATTTTAAGTCATATCGCCCAGCCCTATGTGAAACAAATTAGCATGCTATCTGTGTAAGAAGAGTCGTCATAAAACTCTGCCAAAATATCGACTTTGGCACAATTCGGCAATGCACACTCACAAGGGGATGAGCCAATCACAATAAATCTGACAGGCTGGCTTCATTTCTGAGACTATTCCGACGCAAAGAAATGCTAAAAAATACAAAGAAGTGAGTCACATGCTGCTCCCTGTTGTTTGCTTTGGTAAGTAGAAAAACAAGCTGTATCTAAAAAAAATGTACAATCCAGTAGTCTGGTGCAACTTTGCTGATGATATATATTGATGGACTTCAGCATCCTATTACGTTGAGGTTGTTTGACTTGCTCTGACAGCCTGTTGAAAATTGTTCACACACAAAACATCCGAGTCCATGAGTAAGCTCAATATTACAGTTGGACAGGCGCCACATGAGGTAAGCGAACAGTAGAGCAGACTTGGAAACCGGTTTTCCCAAAAGATTGATCCCAAGCCTCCACGCTTGAACAAGTCCTGACCTGTAAATAGGTTTTTCCCACAAGCTGCACTGACACATGGTACACAATAACTACATTTCAGGGCTAGACAAGACTTTACTCACTGCATGTTTGCCCTCATCTTAAAAAAGCTTTCACTGCCAGTAAAGATATTAACAGCTTAGATCAGTCAACTGAATCGGATGAACATACAGACACAGATTAAAGCAAGTCCCCCCAAGTCGCCACCAGCTTATGACCTGCGTCTTCACTTATTCCTGCATTGACCTCATAGTGGCCGGTCCGCTGCCCTTCCCCCAGTCGGTCTCCTTCGTCTAATCCAGCCCTGACTGGGTGGCAGGCAGTGGCAGGGCCCGGTGGTCAAATGTAGTCTGTCTGCCTTCCTGTCTGCCCATATGCTGAGGCCCTATCCCATATGCAGTGGTCAGAAGGAATGAAAGCTGCCCAAAAGGCACCAAACCCACCAGCAAACTTCAACGACAGGCTAATGATTTGCATGTGTCATCTGCTCTGTCAATCGATTTAATATAAAACAGCACACACATGTTAATGTGTTCTCAAACTCTGGATAATGCAATTCAGTCATTCCTTTCATTAATGTACGACACATGACTTAGATGACAGAACTGATAACAGCCTGTGCCACAGTGCCAGTGTGATTTACTCGGTATACTAGGAGACATCGACAATGAAGGCTTTAGATAAATCAAATAAATGGTACCCGCAACTCAGGCCCACAACAAAAGGAACAATGCAGTAAACAATTTGACAGTGATTCAACTTGTTCAGATTTGATACTAGAAATGTGAATATAATAATAACAATAAGGATCTAGTTTTTGTGCATCGTGACGTGTCTTGCCCAATTCTTTCTGCTCCAGCGGCTGAAATAGACATAGTTTGCAATTCATGGCTATTAAATATTACAACGTGTAATACAGGTGAAGGATTGCAATTGTAAAGGAAGATATCAAATCCTTGGTATCAATTGGGAATCGAAAAGATGTTATCGTACATCCGTTAAAATAAAGTCACCTGAACATTGTTTCTAATCCCGATCATCAGGCTGTTATCGATCTACAGTACAGTTCTAAATCAGAGTTCAGAGCTAGACCATGACCTTACAGCAGAAAAAGGAGGTGAGGATTTGCGGGGGTGGACGGCAGTAAAGTCTGACTGGCCTTTGTGGCTGCTCTGAAAAGCTCAGCGGGGGGAAGCTACAGTGTTGCCTGGGCGAGACAGTTTTTATGAAAAGTGTAAAAACAGTGAGCCGCCACAGATGTTGCTGTCAATAACGCATTACACACAGGCACCCACGCAAGTCGCCACGCCCAGGCACCCCTACACTACCGTAACGTGGAAACACAGGGGGAAGGAGGAGCTGCCAAAACAGATGGCGAGTGTGTGAATGGGCGCGCGACGCAGCAGAAGTGTTTGGCGAGGTGCTGGGATGCCATTAGTGCGTCAGCCTCTAAATTCCATCATCGACTCGAGACGCAAACACCACCCATCCAGGAACCGGCGACCAGACGAGCCCGCATTGACAATTATGCCACATTGTTTGCCACTTAGTAAGGCTGGGTGTAATTATAGCCTGGCCACACATGCAACAAGTCAACAACCATGTGTCCGTTCCGTCATTCTGTTCTTATACTGTAGGTCTGCATTGCACAGGCAGGGGCTGTGCATTGAAGTAAATTGGGCTGTGTCATGGCTACCACCTGCTGCTGAGTCACGTGACCGTCTCGGGGTCATGTGACTAAGTGCACTTCAGTCCTGCTTTCACACTTGCCATATCAATGACGCTGGGCTCGCTCATTAGGCAGCGAAGGGGATGTGAGGATACCAGGCTGATTGTCAAGTGCCTGTGGATAAATATTCTGCAATTCGAATGGAAAACACAATTGTATCAGATGTAAAAGCCTTTCACAGCACTATGTTCTTTACTCAATCACACGTTGTAGCATTTCTGGTGACACATTGGTCTAATTCATACAAACATCAAAGACTTTTTGGAGAAAAAATTATAGTTTTGGGGCGGCACGGTGTACCAGATGCCCCACGTGTGCCACATCTGGATTGTGGCCTGGTCACAGCGTTCATATTTCGCTGCAGAAATGGCGACGTGAATAATATTCTATTTAAAGCCTAACGGATTTGTAATTGCAACCATCCACTTCCACCCTCGAGAGAGAACAAACGGGCCACGTTGTCGAGTTTCAAAAGGCGGTGAGGGCAAGACAGAGAAGGTGTGCAAGGATTGAACCCCTGTTGAGCGGTCCCACCACCGGAGCCACGACCCAGAGCTCCAAACAACCAAACTGCAGCGTGACACTAAACCAACTTTAGATGAGTGAGGCTCTTCTGTGTGCTTCAGACTCGTACTACTTATTTGAACTAACCAAAACCAATGAGCTACAAAACAATACACTGGTTTAGCACATTCACCACATTTTTCCAGAATAGAATTTAGAGTCAAACACTGAATAAAATCCCCACGCTCCATTTCTCTTTATATCGTTTTTTGTATCTTATTTTACCAGAATGTAAAGAAGAAAACACATTGTAAAATCAAAGAAATCATTGATATTGTGTGCTGAATATCCTATGTTGAATAATACTCAATTATTGAACTTAATCGACAAGATTAAGTTCAGTTGTTGTGATTCTTGAGTACCGGTAATGAGTGTGTGTTCTCCAGACTGTGCCTGGAACTGCAGATGTGATGATCCCGCTCATTATCACTTTCAACTTTGTGGTTTTCATTTACCTTCTTCACTCACTTTGCAGATGTGATAGGAACTGCTGCAGAACAGAATGTGACTACTACATAACAATCTCAGTAAAATGGGGCCAGCAAAAATCTATCTTGTGACTGAATGCAAAAGACCAATGAACAAAGTAATGTGTATTTTAACAAAGTGGGCAACCCCACTGTATTTGCATTATACAAAGTGAATGAGCACAGTATTTTAGGCAAATGATTCACTCCCATGTGGAATACACTCTGAAATCCATCCTTCGCTGGTCAGCCCAGACTCTGTCCACCCAATTGATAAGAACAGAATCTTATCTAAAACAACAACAATGCAGCTCTGATTTCCCTGTGGTCCGATCCACAGACAAACATTCAGAGCAGCATCAGGTTGTCGTTATTACTCCACATGGGTTTGTGTGAGAAATGGGAAGCTTCGTCATCTCTTGTTCAGCCTCCTCTGACTGTGCATCATGCTCCATTATAGGCTAAAAGCCCTTAGTCATCGTCACAGGGAGAAGAAAGGCTGCCGGACATTCTTTGTAAATGAGGGCTTGTGCTCAGCCACATGCAATCTCTTAATTCCCCGAGGAGCACTGCCCACTTGTCCCCTCTACACTGCCCCAACCCCCCACAGACCTCCCCTCCTCGCTCGTTTCTGGCTATGGGACATGAATAGGTGGTATTCCAGGGTGCATGAATAGGTGGTATTCCAGGGTGCTAACGGTGCTAGGGAAGAGTGCTGCTTGGCTCTGAGCCCAATCCCCATGGTTACTCTGGGGCAAGGGACTGCTGGCTCTGTGTCTATAGGGATACAACCACCTTTGCTCTGCTTTCACAGAAGCTTGAAGGAGAGGCTGGGGCATCATTAACAGTGACTTGCACACCTTTAAATTGCCAGGCCAAAACAACCTGTAGAGCAGTATTCTACTTCTACTAGTGGGTGGATGGGAGGGGGGAGAAACAAGATGAGCTTGAGTTGGAATGAATGATTACACTGACATTTTTTTTTTTGAAACGCCTCAAGCCTCGTGCTCTTCAAATGTGTTGCCTGAACCTCCGTCTATTCTTTATTAAACCACGCGGTTATTCTGTGGGGAAAGCGGCACCAAAGTATTCTCCTCAATAATTTCCCCAATATGTTTAACGTCAAGGCATAACAACGTGGACTTAAATTATTTACAATCAATAGAAACCTCCATGCTGACAACCCACAGACAAACGCGATTTGATTTTTTTTTTTTTTTTTTTGTGATTCGTGGTGGGCTTCCTGTGCAGAAGCCCTGCATTTGTCCGCGTGAACACCCTGCATGCATCCTATGACTCATATGCAGGTAGGGATGCACGACTAAATTAGCCGTTTACATGCGTATCACGAATAGTTCCTGGAGGGGTCTTACCTTTTACTTGACTCTCATAGTCTGTGATAATCTCTTTATCCTTTTTAAACCTCGGCGTGGACATTTTCCCACCGCTTGGGGTGACTGCTCGCTGAAAACTTGCACAAACTGTTTGTCAACAAGCGGCTCCCTACAGCTGCAGTCGCATCCCACACACCGGATGAGGAAAAAAAAATTGCTAAAAAAAAAAAAAGAAATAGAAGGCGACTCCAATGAACAGTTAGCACCACTTTAAAATGATCTTATCGTGGGCCGAAAGCGTTTAGTTCTTCATTGTCCTGCGCGTTCTCAGCCAAATGCGCAACACCGTTTCCACCGCCAGAGAGTCAGTCGGTCCGTGGGGAGCAGCCTGTCCAGTCCAGCGCTGCTGCTGCGAACCTAAGAAGAAGAAGAAGAAGAAGGAAAATAGTGTCCCAAGTTTCTGTAGGTCTCCACCACCGCGCTTAGATTTCTTCAGGAGTTGTTCTAGATCTTGTTCTAGATCCAAAGGCGTGTTAGCTAATCGGCGGTTTTTTCCAGTTTGGGACCCGCACACTTCCCCCGTGGTTGTTCTCCCTCGACGGTTTCTCCCCAACTCTCAGCGCAGGCAGGCTCGCAGGCAGACTGCAGTACAGCAGCTGGAGCACAGGCCACAGGGAGAGGAAGGGCTGACGGGGAGGGATTATCTGACACCAACACACACCACAGTGCTGGTGGGGGACACCAGAGTTCGACTTGTGTTTATTATGTTTTGTTTTTTGTACCCCGTTATTATTGTTTGCTTGTTAAATAGGCCAAGAGCTTTTATCACGTAAGCACGTGTCAGTTTATATTCGGTGTACATACGTCTAGGCCTAACAGAATCTTAAGAAATCAAGCTATTGACATTCACTGGTATAATTAGATGTAGCATATTGTCTTGCAAGTAGGACTCAGTGTTACGCTTAGATACATTTGTTTGGAGCGCCATCTACAGGACAAAATAAAGTTTAAGGGACGAATCTTTATTTTGTTGCAAATTTAAAACAATCATGCAAAAAAACACTAAAATAAATAGATTTATATATACTTGAGATGCAATGACCAACAAGCAACACATACTATGTAATCAACACTCACTTTTCCTTTTCACAAACAATATTAGCACAACACTGGAACAGCATATCTGTCACCTGACCAACATTTTTTTTTTAGAGCCAGCACACATCTCTACAAACCAACAGAAAAATATCAAAATACAAAACAAAAAGTTCCTGACGTCAAAGGATAATCTAATGAGCAGGAATAGTGAGGGCAAATTCGTTACAGTGCAAATCCAAAACAGTATGTAGTGTGGCGTTGAGCTGCACATGGGGGTCTTTCCCTACAAAAAGTTTATGCATGAACATGTTGCATGTAGTGCATTAATTAAGCATATGGTAATGCAAGGCAGCTTAACATAACATTCCGTCACTGTTAACACAGTATAAAAATTCTCGTAAACATCTATGAACAAAGGCAAACTGTTAATAATACGAAAAACATTTGATCTCACAAAAATACATCACACTACCATTCACTGAAAAGTAGTCATATTTCTCCACAAATTAAGACAATACTGAATATTAACTGACTTGGACCATTGACATGACTATTCGATTAAGTTGAATGTCATCCATTTTTAAAGAAGGTATCTTCAATTACCTCAGTAAACCTTTCTTTCATCTGCTGTCGAAAGCTTGCGTACCACTCCAGTAGCCTTCTTCTCCGGTCTACCTTCTGCTCCTGACTCATTGCTTTTTCTCTTTCTAAAATTGACGGCAACTCCTTCCAGTCGCTGATGAATATAAATGGAGCTCCAGCAGCTTTTAGCAGACGCAAGGGAGCAGTGGACCCTGCCGCACATGTCCCCGGTGTCTGGACATCTTCCACAACTGGCACTGATCCATACGAGCAGGCCTCATAGATGCGATAGCACTCTGTGTTGAATCCTACAGGACAGAGGGTGAGCTCACTTTGTGCAAGAGCCATCTGGTACTGTCTCAGACTTTCTGTTGTTTCCTGAGGGAGCCACCTGATGCAAATACAACAACAAATTAGATACAACCTGAACTTTATATCAACAGGTGATTGAACAGAATAACAACATACTTTTCACGAGTAGAGGTAAGACATTCTTTATCCAAGCCAGAATTAGACAGAACCTGCATGAGGGTTTCTCTGGAAGAATTTTTGTAAACAGTTCCTAAGAAATTGCAGAGGTATGGTCTGTTGGAGGTGATCATCTGGGCATTTGGTCTAACCAGAGGGAACTGCCTGTATCTGGAAATGCAAAACTTAAATTATCATAGAACTATGACTTTAAATATGTATCGTTGCATAAATGTTACATACGTTGCAACACCAAGGGGCCACTGGAAGACATCCTTGTCATTTACCCAGGGGCTGTCATACACAACAAATAGCAAATCAATAAAGCCACCATTCCTCTTCAAATAGGGACCTATCCAGTCATTGTTGCACTGCTCATTTCCCAGCAGGATCACAGCCACATGTGACACTGTGCGTGAGTGCACCAGCGTTTGGACATGTTCTAACCACCGGGTTGAGTAAGAGACCTTTTGTTGCTCACGGCCGTTCAGAACCAGAACGAGGCTGTTCATGTCTAGTGGCACATGTCCCTGGACCACAGCAGGTCCTGTATAAAAACTTAAAAAATAGAAAACAAGAAATGAATCCTTTAGCAGAGAGTAAATTGTTACGGTAATGTTTTCATTTGTTACCTGTAATCAACCTTTCCACATTGCAGTTCCCCTTCTCTCCACTGCGCTACTTTGTCTGTAGGGTTAAGTGGCCCCTCTAAAATATGCTCCCAAACGTAAATTCCTGCAAAAATAAAGCACTTTATTATATGTTTACAGTTATTCTTACAGTGTGATTAATTAAAACTATGCCTACAGAAGAACTACAGAATACTACTTGTAGGCCTAGGTGGGAAGTAAAATCGTATTAATTCATTGATGATGAATGATGAGGGATTTAATCAAACGTTATCACGCACCTATTGCAGCTTTCCCCCAAATTTGGACCTTGTATCTTTTAGGTTTGTTTTTGTTTATCTTGTTAATGTCCAAATATTGTTTGAAGGCCTCGCTTCTTTTGTTCAGAGCCGAGTTATAGTCCACCTGTTCATTCTCCCACGGATTCCAGTCATCCGCCCTGACAGGGGCAGCACCCCGATCTCTGACACCACCTATTAACATATAGAGCATTTTTATTTTAAAACAAATGCCTCTATAATATCTGCAACAATTACAAAACATGACATTTTTGTGGAAAAGTTACCCGGCAGTGCGTTGTCTTTGTTTACCACTCGGTGGACACGGGATATTGCTTTTGCGTTAAAAAACACGTTATATGCAGCGTAAAGTGAAAATGCTACATACGCAAAAATTACGAGAAGAAAAAGTTTTCTTTTCGGTATTTTCATTTTGTTTTCTTGCTCATGTCTCAGGTTACCATTTTGTAGCTAGCCTTCATTTCTTTCGCAAGACCCTTGTTTACATCACGAGGACCCTCTAATTTCATGTAGCATAGAAATATGCCTGTCCAAAATATGACACAATACAATTTATATTTACAAATTTAGAACGTAATGTGGCCTTATACATTTTCCAGATTGGTATTTGATTATTTTCTTGAAATAGTTAACGCTTAGAACGAAACGTGGCTCATTTTTGTATGGAGTATATTCGCAGGATAATTTTCTACGCCCGTATCCTTTGAGGCGGAGTCACTTCCTTTGACGGCACATCAGAGAGAAGGCTGCACGAGTCGAGCAAGATCGCGTCCCGTTGTGGGCAAATTTGGGCAAAAATGATGTTCATAGCTTCTCGTTTCGGATCGCTATCCCCGTGGCCCTGGCTGGTGTAGGACGGAAAGTTGGTGCTAATGGCTAAATACTAGCTGTACATGCAAACGCTTGTATATTCAGTTTCTAGCGTTTAATTCAGATATTATTATTATTATTATTATTATTGTTGTTGTTGTTGTTGTTAATATTATTATTACTACTACTTACTTACAAGAAAACAGATCAAATCAATCATTAAAACATCCAACATAAAAATTAATCAATGACAGTAAAAGGCAAGAGTGTAAATAAAATACTTTCAGTTTTCATATGCTCGGGTAAAAAGAGCTGTTTTCAGCCTGGATTTGAACATTGTCAGAGTTGAGGCCTGTCTCACATCCTCATGAAGACTGTTCCAGATTGTAGCTGCATGAAACTGAAACGCAGCCTCACCGTGTTTAGTCCTGACTCTGGGAACCACCAGGAGACCCCTCCCTGAAGTTCTCAGGGCCCGAGATGGTTCATACGGCTCTAACATGTCAGAGATGTACTTTGGTGCTAAACCATGAAGCGACTTGTACATAAGCAGAGCTGTTTTATTATTACTATTAAGTTAGTATTTCGAGAGCCACAATGTTTGTTTGATTTATGCAATTGGACAAAATAATGTTGTGGATCCCAGATCTCTTTATTGTCAGGTCCCGGGGGAATCCGGTTCACCCACACAGACCTCAAGATGCCCGACTTCACAGACTATCGTCGACCTGAAGTTGTTGATCCAAATAAGTCTTCCCAAGACAGCAGTGAAGGAAGAAGATCCTTCTCATATATTGTCACAGGGGCCAGCACAGTGGTGGTTCTGTATGCAGCCAAAACGGTGGTCACTCAGTTTGTCTCATCCATGAGTGCTTCGGCTGATGTGTTGGCTTTGTCGAAAATTGAGATCAAGCTAGATGACATTCCTGAAGGTTAAACACATGACCTACAAGTGGAGAGGAAAGCCCCTGTTTGTCCGCCATCGAACAGATAAAGAAATTGCTTCTGAAGCTGCTGTAAATCTTGCAGAGTTGTGTGATCCTGATCCTGAACATGACAAGGACAGGACCATCAATCCTCGATGGGTTATTGTACTTGGTGTGTGCACTCATTTGGGTTGTGTGCCTATCGCCCTGCCATGGCTTTCACTATGATGCTTCAGGAAGAATTCAAAAAGGACCTGCGTCTCTTAACCTTGAGGTTCCTTTCTATGAATTCCCTGATGATGACACTGTAATTGTTGGATAGAGCTTCTGCTCATCTTCATACAATGGATTTAAAAAATCTGTCAACTGCTTAGTTATATAATTAAAGAATTGATTCAAAATGTTTGTGGCTTACTGTATTCTCATGTTTTTAGCAGCAACTGGTCTCTACTTTTTGTTATTACTGCATTACATATGTGCAATACAGGGTGGTATCATGAGTGCATTTAGTGCACAATGGTGATTATCAAACAGAACTCTGCACAGCTTGAGAACTCCCAAAACATGTTTTTATTGCTTGCACCACACGATTTGGGCGTATAGCCCTTCATCACACAATTGTCTCATGAAGGGCTGATTGGTTACTTCTAACTTTTGCACGCTACTCAGCCAACTTTGGATGTACGTGTGGTTCTTGCTTACTTGTCAAACTCAATAATGGACATGGTTATGACATTGGATGACAACATAAGTTTTTTTCTTTTTCACTTTGACAATTGGAATAAATAAATAAAAATCACTTTTTAGAATATAGAACTGCTGGCTTAAAAAAAAATTAAATAGTTCCTTCAAAACCCATACTCTAGTCTACACCCAAAGTTAACACTTCCCAAATATATAATATTTCCATCTTCATATTTTGTGTAAACAGACTGATTGAAGTAAGATTAGTCCACATAATGCACCTCGGCCTGAAGCTCTTTAGTGATATATCCAAGAAGAGCAGCAGTGAGTTGATGCTTTAGAGAAGTATTACCCATAACTAATGCGGTTAACTGTGCCAAGTCTGTCCACTGAATTTCTCCAAGAATAGCCATGAGGTCATCATAAAGTATCTGCTGCTGCTGAGGGCTCAACTCCATAATAATCTGAGGCAAAGGCTTGAATTGTCCACTTGTCATCCAGCATCCTAAAAGACCCCCAACGGCACCACCTGTGACAAAAAAAAAAATTCAGTTCCTTACTTGTAGCCAACAAATGACGGATAAAACAATATATATATACATACTCACCCACTGCAATACCAAGAGGCCCCCCAACCAATCCTCCAGCAAAGGCCAGTCCCCCAGCTGCTGCTGCCCCCTTCCCAGATCCCTTCACAGTAGTTTTGATTTGCTGATTAGCTGACAACTCACAGCACAGCTTCATAACATCATTGATGCGATGAGACATTCTGAGCAATTGACAAACAATGGGTAAATATTACAATGTTTCACTTCACAAAACAAAATCCTTTATTAATTATACATACAATAACTTAGAGCAGCCTACCTGTGTGTGTCAGCAACATTTACGCCGTGACATTTGTAAAAAAAAAAAACTGTGGATTTGATAAAAGATTATTACACTGTTTTTGTTTTGCACTATCACTGAGCTAGTACCGCTGCGCAGTGCTTTGTGGGTGGGAGACAAATGTTGCGTTTACGGGTAGCAGACCAAACCACAGTGTCAGTAGATTTTCAGATCACGTCATAGACCGACGTGCACAGATGCAGTTGCATGTTTTCACACATTTCTAAGCAAAATAGGACGAATTCTGCACCAAGGTCTTATTGTCATATTTTTAAAAAGGGACGTGAGTGCATTGTGCATAAACATGACCTCAAATACCAATAGGGGTTGGTAGTTGTGATAATTCTTACTACACCTAGATGCAGCATTTATGTCCAATCCGCGTCAGGATAAGAGGGGGTAGGGCGTTCTGAGTGTGATGTCTTTTGCGACTTGCCGATTTCAAACATTTGAGCATTATGTCCTGGGATTTTAAATAAATACAGTGTTAGTGCTCCTGGGCAGGATTAGCAACAATGTTATTCAATAATTGTTTACAAGGAGATGGAAAAAAACGTAAAAAGAAAAAAAATTAAAAAAAAGGGGAAACGGATGTACAATCACCTCTTTTCAAAACAACAAAACTCAGGAGTGTTAAATACATTTGTAGACGATGCATGCGCTATTTTGGCACGTGGACACACATATCAAACAGGGACTTCTTCTTACTTCCTATCACATATAAAATGAAAAATAACTCTAGATTATGACAATATATATGTATGTAAATTAATGAACTTGCCAGACGTGTCTTATTTTGACAGGCACAAGCGGAATTGGAATTTCATACTTTCATAACTTTACAAATACATTACGGATGCATGGCGTAGCAGCGACACAGTGGCAAGGATTATTGTTAACCTGGATTTTTTTTATATCCGTGGATTTATATTTTGGGTATGAAGGAGAAATCCTGAAATGAGCGAGTGAAATGCTATCACTTCCGGAACTGTGGATACAAATTTCTGGCCCATTGATGAATACAAGCAGGACGGCACTCCGGAATAGCTGTTTGTGCTGCATTCATAAACACTTCTTTAGGACTCACAATAACCCCTGAGCTGTGTCATATTGCACAATTTGTTTGGCAATGGCCGGAAAGTGTAAAATAAACGGTGAACATTGTGGTGGAGTTGTCAGGCTCCGAGAAGAGCAACAAAAGGTAATATATGGCCAGCTGACTACTTTGCAAATGGGTCTACACATCGAGTCGACGCTCTGACCACGCGGACGCCCTGCAAACCCTGAACTTCAGATTCTCCAGTTTCTATAGGATTTAGTTTTTATTTTTCACAAACAAAACGTCATTTATATTTCACAGGTTTTCTGAACCAATCGGTCAAAAAATTGTATAGTCGCATTTGGCCCTGGAGCGCACCATTGTGGAGGGTAGACGTCATTGCGCGTGTTCTCGTTGGTGGGACACGGAGTGATTATTTACATTAGCTACCGCAAAACAAGAGTTTGCAGTAAGAAAGTGGTGAGCAGTTGAAAAGGCGTGAAAGGCTGCTGTAGCAATTCGGACCAAAACATGCACTGAAACCTATGTTTGTGCGGGTTTTCTCGATGGAAAAGTTTCCATGGAGGGCAGGTTGAGGACGACAGTTAGCCTGGCTCTCAGTCGTGGGGAGCAATGATCGCCTTCTCTCCGGGCTGCAGACCACTCAACACAACGATTGACAGGTGTCATATGACACGCAGTCGAAATGGCGACCTCCAATGGAGTCGCTGGTCACTTATTTGACCGATAAGTGGTTGAAGAGTTAAATGCCTGTGTTCCAGAAGCTTCCTCTTTTATAACCACTTGCTCAAACTTGTTTTGGCTACTAGTTTCTTGGTTTCGTTTTTTGTTTGCACTCCAGTAGCCTGTGTTTTTGCATATAGGTTTAAGCTACATGATTCATTCAACAGTATCAGATCGTTAGATTAGAGTAGTAGCTTTTTCCCCCATGCTAGTTTGTCTGGCTGGAACGCCCCCTGAGATGGGGCGTCACGTGCGCAATAAGTGGGACGGGCCGTTACATTTATGTGTATGTATGTAGGCGTTGTAGGCTACAATTTCATCAAAAGGTACCAAACACGTTCCCATGTTGCACAAGGGTCAGCAACAGAGGCACATTTTGTTTACATAACCAAAAAATAATAATTGGGATATGTAGCCTACAGGCCAACTTTTCCTATTCCACACCTCAGCATCAGTATGGCATAAACAAAAGCACATCACATAGACAGAGATGTGCCACTAAACATGCACGGTTTCATGTAGACCAAATCTATGTGGAAGTGTGGATTTCGCATGTTTCGCATGTTTCTTCTCTCCCAAGCTCTTCGTGAGCTTCCTTGATACTTCTTCTGTCCTCACTGTTGTGTTCTTTAACAGGTAGTGAAAGAATGTGAAAGTCGTATAGACCACTGGTAAGTACCTCCAACGATTGTTTTATTTAAATTTAGTAAAGCATGTTACTACACCTTAGAAGGATTAACCACAACAATCATTTAATGAAATGCTACTTTAGTGGCGCATGATTGTTTGGTGCTACATTTATAACACTCAACCTAATTAGACTGTTGGAAATCCGCACAGAGATCAATGAACTGAAAACCAATCCATCAACTTTGTATTGGGGTGAAGCACAAACCGATACATTTCGAGACTGTGCGCTATAAGTTTTAAACTTAGGATTTGAAGTCTAAAAAAACAAGCCATAATCGATCTACAGTCCTGCATCTCCTTATTGTTGATTAATTGAAAACCTTACTGATCTATCACTAATTCATCATTCTCCAGGAAAAAAGTATCTGGTGACTATGGGGCTCTGAATGATCGACTTAAAACCCTTCCAGACCTGCTGTCTTATGACATAATGGTTAGTGCGACACTAAAGGCTTAAGGACTGAACTAAATGCTAACTACCCTTTTCTTGGTCATCTATTAATTGTATTTAATTTTTTACCTGCAGGTGCCATTTGGGCCTTTGGCCTTCATGCCTGGGAAACTGGTGCACACTAATGAAGTCACAGTGCTACTTGGTGACAACTGGTTTGCAAAATGCTCTGCCAAAGAAGCCCAGAAGATTGTCGACCACAGGATGAAATGTAAGCATTTCAAGGAACAACCTTCTCAATGCACCTGCATCTTTTTTATGGCAAAAAAAAAAAGTTGTCACTGACTATGTACATCCAGCAGAGGGCGGTGTTATACAAACTTCAATACTCATTGCCTGAGCGCTGAGGTTAATGTCTCCACCAGCCATATGACAAATGTCCCTGGTGGTTCTACGTTTCAGTGGCTCTGTATCAGTTTTTTAATATTATTTTAACTTTAACTACTGCTTCAGTCACATGTGAGTTTATGCAATTCACAGCTATCACAGTCTACTGTATGTGATCAGTAATGTTGTTTGTAGCCACATCTCTAGTACTTTATTTATTTGTTAATTGTTAATTTCTTCCCCATTTTGTTCATTCCAAGTCTGAGAAAGTCATATGGAGTCAAATGGGCCCTCATAACGATCTGATGTGATGTGAACATTATTAGAGTGTTTAGTGAAGCAGAAATGTGCTGCCACAGCCCATCGGCAGCCCTCCGCCCCCATGCACTCGTCCCCTGACCCGGCCCACCCTGCTATTACAGAGCTAAGTGCTGTAATACAAACAGAACTGGCTGAAATGTGTCAGACAGCAGCAGAGTTGTCAGGCCTTCTGTGTTTGACCTTTTCTCACTTCCGCTTGATGCGCTGACTGGAGGGGCTCCCGATCGCCATGGAAACACAGGCCCTCTGCTGCTATTAGTAAAAGGGCTTAATTGTTGTGAAGATTTAATGATCCGGGGTAGTATTCTGGGCAGAATATTATGAACTGTTTGTGTCATCATTTTTCACCCTCCAACATCTTGAAAATGTTAACACTTTAGGAAGGCCTTAATTTGTTTTTATGTATCACACACACAAAGTGACTTCACGCCAGTGTCTGTCTCTAATAATGTAATTGTTTTGTTCAGATGTGAACAATGAACTTGATGAACTATCAAAGACAATGAAAAACTTTGAAGCCAGAGTTGGCTTCGCAAAGGATATGGAAAATATGTCACTGGTACGTACTGGTAAAACCCCATCAAAATGGCTCTCACGCTTAAGTGGTTAAAACAAATGCATCGTTTTGGTTTTATAGAACAAAGATGACTATGTGGACATCAGAGAAGATGTTGCAAACAATGACGCAGTTGCTAATAAAGGTAAAGTGCTGACAGACAATCAAAATGTTCATGACATTTAAGCAATGAAAAGATATGAAAAAGTAATGCATATGAACTATGCCGCTTTTCAGGAAAACATAGAGTTGCGAACATGCCTAAATCCAAGCCCAAGTTGGGCCCAGTTATTGACCTAAAAGAGGAAGATGAGAATGATGATGGTGAACATTTTAAAAGCGTCCTAACTGAGAAGGAGCTCTGGGCTCGACTGGATGAACTTGAGAAACTGGAGGAGCTGCAAGATGAACAAGACAGGTACACAAATGATTTTAGAAGTAATTCATTCTGAGTGCAACGACACCAATTAAATGCTTTCATTAGATTGTCTGACACTGCTGACATGAATGGTGAAGACACATCCTCATCTTCGTCAGAGGAAGAGAAAGATGGAGATCCTGCAGCTTCTATGAATGGAGTAAATCTGAAGCCCAGCTGGACAACTGGGCCTCCAAGTAAAGCACCACCAGGCAACAACACAAAGGACGATGATGAGGATGAGGAAGTCAACTGCTTGCCAACTATCTATTTCTCTCACACTGTTGAACTGAAGAAGGTTGGCATGATTTAAACAGTGTTACCCATTCAAAACATAACTTTGATAGATTATTGTTATTATTATTATTTTGTATTACAATATTCTTCTTTTAGGTAAGAATAAATACAGGAAAAAATACCACATTGAAGTACAGTGAAAGAAAAGAACGAAAAGAACACTCGAAAAAGAAGAAAAATAATGGAAACAGTAATGGACACACCCATCCTGAATATTATAAAATCACAACACCAGCAGACATCTACAGGTATCTCTTTTAACTCTATTAAGTATAAGACGGATAATCCCGCTTTGATCGTCTTATTCCCTTTTGTCCTCTTTCCAGGTTGTTTGTGGATGTGAAGAACGGGGAGCTTTTACCGAGAAAGTCCATCCTGAAGTCGCGCAGCAGAGAGAACAGTGTTTGCAGCGACACGAGTGAAAGCAGCGCTGCAGACTTCGAGGAGCGGCGGATGATCGCACGCAGCTTCAGTCACGACGACACAACAACCCACAGCGACACCAGCGACGGCATCACTGAGGAAGACAGCCCCATCATGGCCCCCTCGCACCCCACCAGCCGCTTTGAGGTGAGAAAAGTGTTGCGGTGTCTCTTGTGTGCGTGTCCATAGTAAAGATGTACAGTAACAAATATCATCATTCAGTTATTTCTATGCAGCCCAGTGCCTTAAATAGTCCATGGCACTTTTCAAGACCCCGAACATGACCCGTACTTAAGTTGAATGGATCAATACATTGCCACTTTCTTTTCATCTTTTGTAGGCATTTTCGGGCACCGTCATAGAAAAGGACCCGATGCCTACAACTGTTCCCCATTTAACCATTGCACATCCCGCTCTGCCCACCATCCTGGAGAGGAAACAGGAGGAGGTGGGGCCTGAAGTCCCCTCCAATACAGACAACCGTGTCCAACCACCGCCGCCACCACCACAGCCCGCCACCAAAAAGGTCTCAAAGTTCAAAGCTGCCAGGTTGCAACAAAAGTGACAGTTTAGAATCGACATGCGCTCTATAATATCTTTGTATCCGTTTTCTACATCTAATACCGCACTGACCACCCCATCCCCTCGTCTATTGCTATTTACACTGCCTTTTGTAAACTTTAAGCATTTGCAGTTCTGTCTTGCCTGTGTAGTGAACAACATTTAGCAGTGCTTTAGGGTAAGATTTTGACTATCTTGTGCTTAATCGCTCTCACAATGGTACTTAAATGTGTCCATTAGTGGGAGCATCTAGTGAACAAATGGTGTTCATCTGTAATATCTTCACTATTAGAGGAGCTTCTGTCACATAGGACAGAATGCCTTGCTTTTTCCTGAAGCAATCCTTAATCACAATCAGGAACCCTTTGCTTAACCCTTTTTTCTCCTGAATTACCTAATGAATGTATACTCTACTACTACTTTGTGACAAGCTTTATGTAGAGGCTAAGAATTAACATTGATGTCAAATAAATGACTTTGGCTACAAGTCTGGTTTCTTTTTATCTGCGCGTAATATCTCCTCAGGCTTTTTGTCTCACTGAGGCTTCCATTGATCATTGTCTCTGAACTTAAGTTATTAATGTTATACACTTTAAAGAGCTTTTTTAAGGACCTAAATTAGTAACTTCTTATGAGTTTTATGTTAATTGCAAATCTGAATGATGCTCTCAACGTTTCGAATGGCAAAGCATGCATATTAGCGACCATATTGATACTATAATGAGTCTAAACCCTGGGGATTTTTTTTTCTTTTCACAAGAGAAAGCTTAATCTTAATGTGTTTTTGGGTGTCAGATGGGATATTTATGCAGACAAATTAATATAAAAATCCTTGCAAAGTTTTGTTGCATTTTTGTTATACAGCAACCAAGGCATATCATTAAGTCCAGTGCTATATCAGTTAATTCATAATGTCCTGTCTACTCAAGCTATACGTATTAACCACATGGGGCAGCTCTCACCCTCAACATGCCTATTCCCTTCTGTTCCTATTGAACTTGATTATTTTAAAACAATTGTCTTCAATTTGATTAAAGTTACCTAAATTTAAACATGTTTGCCTTTTAATATCATGACAACAATGCCTTACATTTGTATTGCGCTTTACAAGCCTGTGTCGCATGTTGTTGCTAGAAATCTGAAATATGTTTGCCTCCAATATTTATTTTCCAACTCACCTGTGTCTTTGAGGCACTATTTTAAAGCCATCATGTGTAACATGTAATCCGTTAAACACAAGTGTTCATTTCATTATGGGGATTACATGGTTGAAGAGTGTGTCTTTACTGAAAGGGGTTTTCCTAAGTGGGTATTATTGTGATAACCCCACCACAGAAATGGCATTGTCCAGTTTATCATTAGGAGCATGTCTTGTATCGCTGGCATGCTCATATGTTTAATGTTACAACAGTTTATTTTCTATTGTGAGGTCAAAACTGTAGATGAAATCTGGAATATTGTGCTGTATGGCGTTTAAAAGGGGGTTATATTTGTTACTTAGTTGTTGGTTGTTGGATTTGTTTGTTGCTGTAATGTTCATAGTATGCTGTTAACCATACTTAAACTACTTAAAAATCTACTTTAAAGCTAAAAGGTTAGGATTCCATTTTTCCCCTGTGAATTGGCTGGAGTGCAGGCCTTTGATAAGAAGCTTTAAAAGTCCTGAGGTGACTCCCCCCTCTATTTCCTTTGGGATTATTTCTCCAATATAAAAATCCAGGTAGCATGACACAGATTAGGCAACGCTTAACACTCCAGAGTTGTGTTAGACACAGATCAACGGTCTTATGTAGGTTAAGCTGTGAAGGTATATAGCAGAACATAGCCCCCAATACATTTTCAAAGAACAGCACACAAACTATGTAATGGGGCTCAAGATCTACATTGCAGGGATTAGGAGGGATTTTTGTGATGAGGTGTTCGAGCAGGTATTGTTGTCTAGACAGGTACTTGGGCCTGAGAGGTGCGCACTGCAAGTTACACTTGTAAATGCCAGATGAATGGATTAAATGAGAGCGGGTGTATCTTCTTAACTGCTGTTAGAACATAGAAGTCTTCAGCCAGTGCACTGACAAAACTTAACACTACAAAGTGAACCAGTTCCCGCTTTTTAATGTAGCTCAGTCTGAGAGTAAAATGTGCAGGTGAGGTGGGGTCACCA
The DNA here is from genome assembly GCA_021464625.1 of Proterorhinus semilunaris. NCBI lineage: Eukaryota > Metazoa > Chordata > Actinopteri > Gobiiformes > Gobiidae > Proterorhinus > Proterorhinus semilunaris. The sequence goes on along the minus strand of CM038356.1, from coordinate 13,594,685 downwards.
TCTCATCATCAGCAACACGACTCTCATCACAAAATGTCAAAATGTTATGTCAAAAGATCAGAATAAATGAATTAAACTTTTTATTTAGTATACTGTGTACTGACACAAAAATGTGTATGTATAATTAGCAGAGAGGATTTAACAATAGTAACATTTCATTTTGATGGTTATGGCACTATTGTAGAAAAGTAAACTTTCATTAATTGCCTCAAAGACTTTAAATAAAGACTTCCACTGAAATCAAAACTGTAATGAGGTAAAGCAGGGTGAGGCAAACTCTGGCACGACTGTCGGAAAGGCTGGAAGGATTTTGATTGGCAGAATACAGGCTGATAATGACTAAGAGAAGAGTGTCATGCCACCTAATTGCTTTACTTTAAAATGAATAATTTTTGAGAGTCGTATGGTTTTGAGCAGATGGGATATTATAAATCTGCAGAAAATATAAGGCCTGAGAATACAGGATTTTAAGTGTTTAGTTAAAAAAATAAAAAAATCAGAGGGAGGGCTCTCACATACCCCTCTCAGTTAAAGAAATGCACAATTGTTGAGTGACATATTAGTAAAGAATACACTACAATAAAATGATAAAAACTGCACTGCTGCCATTAAATTCTCTCACATGATCAACAAAATGAACAGGAATGTTTCATGATATATAATGTCAAAGTTATCATATGTCATGCTTGATCTTCCCATCGTGGCACCCCCGAGATTTTAGCTGGTAATATTTACACCAAATAAAAATCATAGCTAGGCCTTTACGACATTGGATACATTGGAAAAAAAAATGTTTATGAAATTATTTAGTCTCATCAGAATCACATTTGTAGATTAGGCTTCAATGACTGTCTATGGGCTATATCATGCACTGGAATAACTAATGAGGCGTGCGTCTTGGAAACCCCAGCGCACATTTTACGCACGGACACGGTGCCAGTCTGTTAGACATACCGGCGGCCAGATGAGGGAGACATACGGCTTCGGGGCATGTCTATCTAACTATCCCGGGTAATTTTTCCCCCCCTTAAAGCTTGCATTTGCTCTTTCTTCAGCTGCAAAGACAAGGGCAATGCACATCGTCCGCGCTTGTGTTGTGTTCGCCTGACACCAACATTTCTTGGGGGGGGGGGGGGGAGAAACGCGAGTTGAGAAGACTGTAGAGGAGTGCGGCTGCGAGCGGGTCGTCCGTGATAAAGCGGGAGGCGCGCGGGGTCCATCACTCAGCAGCACTCTGACATCCGCTTCAACATCAGTCTCCACAGTGCACTGAACTCCAGCTGTCACCTCGTGTCCTCCGCGCCTCGCTTTTTTTGGCCAGGTACGACCCACGCCGCCATTCGGCCGCCACTCTTCAGTTCAAACACGAAGTAAGTGGGATTAACTTTGACTGGGCGCTTTTCTGAGCTGCCACTGCTTGCGTTTTATTTGGGGAGGAAAAAAAAGTAACTCGGTGCAATGTTAAACACTTTACTCTTGAGGATCGTCGGCAGTTCTGTTCGCCACATGATAGACTAATTAGACGTGTCACCCCATTAATGAATACCCCATTTGTTTTGTTTTTTTCATGGTTATTTGTCCATTTTTAATATTCCAGTGAAGCATTCGCTGATTGTATTGTTATTGTATGAGAATTAGGCAATTTCATACCACTTGATAGTTTACTTAAAAGCATCTAAATACATTTCATTATGGTAATGTATAGGCTAGGTCCAGTTAATCACAATCATTTGACTTGTTTTAAAGCTGATGTTTTGCCACCAAGCATGTAGCTTCTTCAGAACTTGCTCGGTGACTGACCCTCACAACATGCAACAGTGGGCAATGCGTGACGGTGCACAGGTGGAACACATTTCTCACTGTCATAGGCAAACTAATATGCAGTCTAAAAGTGGATAAATCTGTTGTCAAATGTACTGTGTTGATTTCAAACCGGGTGCACTTTGGCGACAAGATCTGCTTCATACTATTTAACTTACTGTATGCCTACCTGATTCTGGTCCTTCCTGTCACCTGTACAGAGAAGCATAGTTTGAAAGCCGCCCTCACCCATAACCCGCCCCCTCCTCTCCCCCCTGTTTCCAAATGCTCTCCTTTGAAGCGATGATGCCCCATCTGTCATATGTGAGCAAAGAGAGCCCATGCACTGCTCTTCTCAATTACTGGATTCTCCTCATGCCAGCTCCGGTGGGACAGGAGGAGGAGCAGGTGGGTGGCAGTCAGGGCGATCAATCAACATGAAATATTCAGCTTTGGATATACACATCATTTACTACTACTGTACTAATAGTGGTGCGCCTGTTGTCCTTGTTTGGAGGAGCCCCAAAAAAGTCTAAAGGAGAGGCGTCTAACTGGGGCTAGAGAGTCCATGGCACACTTGCTTAGGAGAACAAGGCCCGCGAACAGGTGATTTTAGCGCGACTTGAAAAACACCCAGTTAACGTGACACCCTATATTCTTTGTGTGTGCTTTTATTACATTGTTGCTGATGTGTTGCTCAACAATGTTTAATGCAATGGTTGTTCCAGGAATAATCCAACACAGTAGAGATTTGCATACATTGTCAAATGGACTGGGTCGATTGAGTAGAGGACGTTACTCTTTTGTCTTCAGAAACCTCTTCTCGCTCTTGTCATCAGAAGTATGTGCATCTTACTTCTGAAGTCAAGAGCGAGAAGAAACTCCTGAGGATAGAAGAGAAACATCCTCAACTCTATCAACCCAGTCCTGCCAACAATATTTGAAATCTCTGCTACGATGCCATTGCTGTGGCATTAAACTCTCTTTTTTTTTCTCTCTCTCTCTCTTCCAAAATTTGTTTTGCAAGATACTCACAGAAAACCTCAATACTTTAAATAATTGTTAGCATAAATTTGAAGAGCGAACAAGAGCAATAATGCACTTGTGTGTTGATGATTTATAGGTATTTGCATGTTGTTTGCATGACTGTCTTTGCTCTCAGCCTCTGTATCTACTTTATATGTTGAAGTTAAGTATCCACAGTATGACAATGAGAATAATATAAACATAAACATATTTAATGACGTTATCCATCTCAGCATTCGGTTGTATCACTTAGACTTAAGGCACTGCCCCTGTTCATATCTGCCAACCTTTTCCCCTGTAGTTGACTTAGAAACTGGCACCACAGATAAATTCAGATGTGAAATCAAACCAAAAAATATGATGTCACAAATCAACAAAAAGTTGCGGCCAAATACCATATGAGAAATCCTGATAAGATCCTCCTTGTGCTTAAGTCTATATAAGTACAAAACTATTTTATAATTGAGCCACTTTAAATTCATACAGCTCTGGCAGCTTTGCCCCATGATAGCAGCACTTGTTTGAACACAGAGCACATGATTTGAAAATGTGTAATCCAAACTGGAATCAACAAGCCAGATGAACTTTTTGGCACCGTTAGATGATTTTTTTCCCCCCTCACATCCAAAATGCGTAAGCTATTCAGATGGACGCGTCATCAGAAGACCATTTAGGTATTTGCCAAAGTGCAATACATTAGAAGTTAGAATTAAACTTATTCCCCCCCCCCAATCTCTCAAACTCTTTAGGAAACTTTTCATCTCTTCCTCTATGCGATAACAATATTGTGCCTGTGATGTTGCCTGGTGAAATTTGCCGGCGCACCATGGCCTTAAGTATTTGAGCTATGAGGCAATACAGTGAAAAGCATAGCCTCCTCATATGAGAACACAACAGTGAATAATTAATAACCTTGCTCCCAATTCCAGGAAAACAATAGCATGTTGTAGGAAGACTGCACTAATTTCACTAGAGGAGAGAAAGGCACATTCTCCAAGTTCCACAAAACAGGAGTGCATTGTTACACACGGGGGGGGGGGGGGGGGGGCCTCGCTAGCCCAGCCGCCGCAGAACCGTAGTGACACTCGCCGTGGCCGTTGTACAGTGTAATGTTACGTTGTTTGCCTTTGAGATTAATCCGGAGCCATTAACTAACACTCTCTCTCACCTGCGGTAGTGCGCGGGGTGGAAGTGCACAAGCAGGAAGCTATTTTCCACAGGCCTCCTCTCGCCTGCCTGTCAGCTCCCATTAAGAGGCAAGGTGTCATATCTGTAACACAGCTGAGTGCAGATGGCAGAGTGGTGGGGCTGGCTCGCCGATTTAAACAATGATTAATGAACAGAGATGGAAAACAAATTACATTGGACTATTGGAGGCAGGGAATTGTTTTTATGAAAATGTTAATTGTGTCTGCCAGGCTGATACCACTTGCTTCGGGGGGAGGGGGGTGGGGGGGGTGGAGGGATGGCTGTGCTTTGGTGAGGACAAACCAAAGGGGCAAACGGGACGATGTCTCCCCCGGCGCCTCCTGGTGTGCAGTGTTTAATACCACACCTTGCCTTTAAAAACCACCAACGTGCCATAACACTCAAGGTTTGGCTTTTTATGGCAAACCCCAAGAAGAATTGTCGCCCACCACCGCACCAATTAGCGTTATCTCTAATAATAAGTGGTTGTAAGTGACGAGAGAAGGCGCCCTGTTCTAGTTGTAATTATTGCAGGCGGGTGCAGCTGCACTACTTAGGGAGATGATGATAATTATTTTTCTTTTTTTCATTGCGGGTTGATTATTTAAGAGCATCATACACTCATCAGAGTAATCAGGAGAGAGTGATTAGTGGAAATCCACGAGGCTAACAGCTGCCACATTAAACACTTGCCTGTGTTGCCAACACACGTAGTCCTTTCCACAGGACAGAGACAGCGGCACTTCACCTTCAGATCCACGAACATGTGTGTTTGTTAGAAAGTCCAGCTCTGGGCACACACATAATTACAGAGCACGCCATCAACAGGCCGCTTGTTGTTGCGAGCCAAGGTCAGCCTTTGAAGAGGGAAAGTTTGATGTAGGTCGGATTTGCTGTTGGAATAAAGACAATGACCTCTCCTCTGTTCACACAAGTCAACTTTGCATACTGTTATTATTAAGGAAAGCTGCATCTCAAGCAGTTAGCAAATTGCATTTTTTTTTCTTGTATTTGAACTGTCCCATCCTTTGAAAGCATTAGCCCAGAACAAACATTTCACACTCAAGACAATTATAGGGTTAACCTGAGCACAAAGCAGAAGTATCCCAATACGCACATGCGTATTTGGATTGACCCGCTACTACCTACATTCTCATTGTGCGACTGGGCGCTAACCATAATCTGTCCCTGTTTACCCCTCCACCATGCAAATGAACCTAAAACATCACAGTAACGCAACGAGCCAATTGGAAAGTGTGTCATTGATCTCTTTCATTCACTTCGGTGGGATTCTGTATAGACACGAAAAATGACAAGCAAAAAAAGAAATTAAAATAAAATAAAATTACAAGATCCTCGTGCCATGGTCCAGGTCTCGCTCAACTCAAAGGCTAATTCTCTTAGCCCAGATGTTGCCTGAGCACAGTCCTGGGATCCCACTGGGTTGATGAGCTCAATCAGTGAAATGATGAAAAGATGATTTTGTCCCTGTAATTACAGTGTGTAAACTACTTAGCTAGGATTGCAAAGGAAGTCATTTTCTAATTACGCTAGTACCCCGTTGTCTAATGGTGGATGTTTTGTTGTTTTAGAGCGCGCGTGAGGGCAGAGATGTACAGTTGGTCGTGTGAGTTTGTGTGCGTGTGCGTGCATGTGTGTTTGTGTGTGTGTGTGTGTGTGTGTGTGAAAGGAGAGAGGGAGTAACTTCACAAGGGGTCTGGGCCCTGTTGCTGAGGCTGAAAAGAGACCATCACAAGGGCAAGATGGCTGCCAAATGAGAGTTGATCGAATTATCAGGCCAGTTAATGTGCCCTGGATTATGCTCTTTGTTTGTCAGTTTTCCCCCTGTAGATGCCATAGCGTAATGAGATACTGTAAGTGGCATTAGCCGGCTCCTGCTGCGATTTGGTGATGACTCCTTTAATGACTTTTCTTTTAGTGCCTCCGAGAGCTCAGTGGCATTTGAAAGTAGAACGCTCAACAAAAACACTCTATTATCATGCGCTTTAGCAAATATTTGAGAACCCGCTAAGTGGACCGTATGCAAGAGAGGAATTGACCATATTTTTTATATTGTTATTATTGTAATTGCATGCTGTACTTTTCATTGCATTTCTGTGCCCATGCCAGTGTTCAATTGTGTTCAGATTTGGAATTTGGATTCACATACAGACTATTGCACTCATGTCGGTCTTATAGAGTGGCACTCTAGCGTTCGTGCTTCCGACTTGATGAACAATAGGATCCACTCCAGGGCCAGGACGTCTCTGAAAGTGGGACTTTACTGGATCAATAAAGGTAAAAAAAAACAAACAAGAATGACTACATAAACATTTATCTTGGGTCGTTGTGGTAGGATTCACATGGACCCGCATTATACTTCATTTATACGTTCTTAAATAGTATTGCAGTCGACATGGAGTATGTAAGATTACAACCTGTTTGGACTTCTGCATTTTGCTTCAGAAACCATAACCAAACTCTTACTCCTTTACGTGCTTCATGTTTGGCATCTGTTTTGATTCGTCTTTCCGTTTGAGAATGTTGAAGAGCAAAGGAGCCAATGCGGCCTCAACAGGTGTCCGATCTCAAACAGTTCATGAATGAATAAAAGATTTGTGCGAGCCCAAAATAGTGTAAGATTGTCAAACCTTTAATCTGCTGCCCCACTGTGATCAGGAGTGCTGTTTTTACATGATAACATTGGACCTCTTCCTCGCTCCAGTGGGGAACTGTCATGTTTAAGCATTAAAACGAGTCAGTGCACTGTAGCTCCTCCCGCCTGTCAGTGGGCTCCTGTCTGTAGCTGGAGCGTCCTGCAGGGCCCGACCATCTGATGCAGCCTGCACCATGTGGACGGGCTCCTCTGGTGCAAGGCTTCCCCTCAGCACCCCTCACTGTTAACACACTCCGTCATACGCCAAGGCTTTGTTTGTGTCCAGAAAGAACAGGTGGTCCATGCAAACAAGAGCAACTGTTTACACATTAGCAAATTTAAATACGCTCTATATTATGCACGAGCTTATATGAGTGTGGGGGTGTTCGAGGGAGGAGTGTGGGGAGACAAGATTCCCTGTGTCTTGCCCCAACATAACCGAGCCAACCGAGAACCTGTCATGACATGTATTTTAGCAAAAAACTATTGAATAATGAGTATTAACAACGTTGATTTTATTACAACACCTGCAGGGTTTAGTCTGTTATGCATGTTTTAGTTTGATGAGAGACCCAGGGCACAGGGAAGATACCATTCAACCCCCCCCACGATCTGGAATTCGTACCCAGGACCTTTCTGTTGTGAGGCGAGAGCGCTAACTTTCCCCTGGGGCCTTTACACTAACGCTTTACAACATGTAACTGTAAATAATAAAGTGCCCAAAAGAGTGTACACATTATTCTCATTGTGCGAGACAGAGACAGACCGACATCGTGCAGAACATCACAGAACAATACCATGAAAGTCTTTGGATGATGAGATGGAGATAGCATAAAGTGAACCTACAGATGTTTTGCCAGTCAAAAAAAAAAGAAAAAACTGACAGGTGCTAAATGTCACAAACAAAGATATACAGGCACTCAATGATAAAAACATAAATTGCCCTTTGCTGCCATCCAAATGCATGTATAACGACAGGTGAACTAACTGCAACTTAAGCGAGTGATGATAGGCCCATTTCTTTACCTAACTGTCCCAAAACTATGAAAAATAGACAAACAAAATTAAACAAAAGAGATTAATAAATGCAATTTTTTACTATCTACACCTAAGAAGAGCAGCTGTGATAACTGAATTTCTACAGTAAGATCTAATATCTATAACCTCTCATCTTTTCAAGTCAATCTTGTCTTCTACTAAATTCCCAAGCACATGAACACAAACTTAGTACTTTGCTGAGAGCCACCAGTCCTTCGCCCCTGCCTTTGTTGTTCTGTAACTGTTTCCAGTGAAATAATTTGTTCCCATTAACAAAAGTAATCAAAGGATCCCCCTCTCCGAAACATGTGAAATAGCTGACTCTCAAATCCTTGCGCCGTCCCCCCGCGCCACATGCAGGACACATTTAGTTCCTATTTTTTTATTTTATTATTTTCTCACAGCAAATGGGCGAGATTTTTTTTTGTGATGGTTTCTGAAAGGAGTGGCACAGATTTAGTGTGGCCACAACAAACGTGTATGTATTCCTTTATGAGTTCTTTCGCTATTACTCACAAGGAGCTAGTTTGTCAGTGCTGTGTGTGCTCTTTCTGTGCTCCTGCAGTAATGAATGGGGCTGCTTAGACTATTCTGTCTCCGTCAGGCTTTTGGGTGGGGGGGGGGCCCAACATTGGAGCCCCTATAGGCTTCCATTAATCCGCCTGTCAGAAAGTATATGGCGGCTATCTTTTTGTACAGGTCAGAGTGGGCTGCTGTGTGTTACCAGTGCCCTCCACTCCGACAGGGCAGGGCTCTCCGGATGTGGTGGGTGGGCAGAGAGAGAGAGAGAGAAACAGCGAAGTGTGGCATAGGGGCTGCACTGTGATAAATCAGACCAAAGCCTGTATGTGTGGGAAATAAAGATGAGAATTTGGAAAAGTTATTATGTCCCATTATAAGTAAACGCAGCAATGTTTGTCTGTGGGAATCTGGGACCACAATAAACTACAGTACCGGAGCGTTTACTATTACACCATAATACATTGTCATTAATTATGCATGTATAATAGGGCTGCATTATATTGGAAAAAAAAACTACGGACAAAAACCTCTCATACTTTGATAAAATATTGTTGTTTGGTGTAGTACTGTGAGGATATTATGGTCTGGGTGAGCAACAAACGGCATCCCCGATTGAACAGAAAAAGATGATTAAAACTTCACTATAACGCACTCACTGAGATTATAACCATGTAGTTTGTTCTCAGACTGCGATGTGTGCACAAGTCACCACAGGCCACTTCTTTGTCCTCATTAGGCACAGTTTAGTTACAGGTAAGTTTGTATTCATTCCTGGTTTGATAGACCCCTAATTTGCTTAGGTCCTCTTCTGTGAGGAATTGCACATTTTATTGTCCCTATATTGGTACATTTGTTGTCCCTACGGCAATTTTCAATCTGCAGTGCACCTGTAATTGCATTTGAATCATAGCTGAAACAAAATAATACAACATGTTCAGTCGCTAATGAGATCAATCATATTGAAAAGTTATTAACCCTGTAGTTTAGACTTCTAAAAAATTATTCTAAAATGCATAGGACTCTTGCATGTTTGAATAGTTTCCCCCAGAATTTTTTTTTATAAAAAAAATCAGCCTTATATTATGGTATTAGTGACAAGTCGAGTCATGGTTTGGTTCCCACTTTAGTGCTCTAAAGACGGTATTTGGGCAGCCAAATATTTTCTCTGATGCAAGTAAAAACTTCCCACTTTATTTATTTTTTTATCTATTATTTGCAAAGCTACAGTACTTAGATACAGTACTTAGATTTAAAGCCCCCTGTGTTGTGATCATCAGTTTTTTTTTTCCAGCTGGACCAGGCTAAATTAAAAGTGAATGATTAATGCGTCGCTGAGAGAAGAAATATGGAGTTACGAACTATAAATTTACTTGGCGTATTTCGACTGTCGTCTCAGTGCGGATTTACAGTATCGTTCATCCATCGTGTCTGAGAGTCTGCAGCGCCCCCCCCCCCCCCGATTCAGAAGATCTCCTTCCTCCCCTCCACTCCCACAGTTAAATACCTCTATAAGAATTCTCTTCCATAAAAGCGAACATAACAATATCCCCCAGAATGCACTGCTCCCACGGCTGTTCCAAATGTGCATGTGTCATTTTCTGTCGCGTTTATTGGCAGCGGTAAATCACACCTGCTCCCCGTCTGTGGCCACACCTACAAAGTGCGACAGTGGAAATGAAGGCGGCTTAATAACAATGAAGAACTCGGTCCATTTGCACCAAAATATCCAATCCAAACGGACAGCCTGTTGGCAAGTGCGGCCATCACACTTGCGCACACACACACAAACACACACACACTGAGATGTCTACGGGTCATTTTTCTACAGCGTATTACTGTTACAGGAGGACAGGAAGTTGAAGGTTCAATTCTCCCATTGTCTCATCCAAACCCCAAAACTAGGTGCTGTTTCTACACTGTACACTGATGGTACTCGGGTTCCTTCAGGTAGTGCGCAGGTTCATATACAATTTTACACCTTAACTCGTTTTAATTAGAGACAGTTTTATTTACGTTTTTGTAACGAATTAAAATCAGGTGTTTTTCTAGTTTAGATACGCAGTTTAGGCATGATTTAGTCCAGCTTTCAGACCCGCTTTAGTCCTGATGAGATGTTAACATAGGCCTAGTGGGTCTTGACACACAAAAAGTTCAAGAACGACTGCCCTCATTACATGTTCTCCTCCAAAACAATTTGAAAGGACACGATTAGTGATCCACAAAAGCTGTAATTATGTAGGTAATGCAATGTCCTGTCCTCTGCAAATATTTAATTCATGCAGTCTCAATATGTATAGAATCTCGCCTCGCTGTTGTTACTATATAGAGTGTCTTGAAAGGCGCCCAAGAAATAAATGCATTATAAACCTCTGAAGACATGCTCTGGAATGCGTGCGATTATAGTTTTGCTGATTCGTTGGCCAGTTAGCTTCTGCTGAAGTGGAAGTGTGTGGCATAAGGATGCGCGTGCCAAAAAGGTTCCTCGTTTACAAACTTTACCTGCTGAAGGTTATAGTTGAGTTACAATCATATGGCCTCTAGCTCTGGCAAAGATCGCGTATAAAGCAATGTCCATGCAGTGAGCGCCATGTAACGTGTAATAACTAACTCTTACACTTTGCATGTGTCAGTTACCTCGCAAATATAAGCCTCACATAATAATATTTTAGTTTTCTCTCAAATGACAATGCTCTTGGAAATAAATGCTTTATGTACTGAATGTTGGTCCGAAAAAACAAAAACAAAATCACAAATACTTTTCTGGAAAAAGGTCTCTTAGTGCTTGACATAGGCCATAATAATGATTTCAAACTTTTCATACCAAGCATCTACAGACAGAACATTTCAGGTATCACATTCTATTATCCAGTGAGCTCAAATAGTTTAAATAGACATGTGTCAAAATGATTCTCAGTTGGCCTTCATTTGCCCAAAGATACTACGGCTTGAGAACTGTTGTCCTGGGAGCAATGTTGTAACCAATTCCTCAATGTGAATAGGTTTTATAGTGAATGTTACATTGTCAGCCCTGTTCAGGACCTCAACTTAGACCGGTACTTGCTGGGATAGCCTTCAAACACCTGCTAACTTTAAAAGCAGTAAAACATTCCTCGATAGAAAGCAGGAAAGTGTTGGTGAAATGCAGAGGAGCGAGTGTATGTTAATAGGGATGGCTGATGTTTGGCCTGTCAGATGTGATTAGGTCAGTCTGGTGTGTACATTGATCAGAGCGGGGAGAAGACAGACTCCTTACATCTGTCTGATCCGAGCCGCGCTGTGAGACGGACTGAGCAGCACTGGACCATGCTCTGCAGCAGCAGGTGGCTCGCACACTGTCAGACAGCTGATTTAGGAGGGCTGGACTTGTATCACGATGCTGGCTAAAAATATGCTCTCAGAAAAAGGAAAATAATGCACGTTTTTCAGTCAAATCAAAATAAAAGCATTTTTAAATAATTGTGCATGGTTTTTATGCCTTTTTTCTAGTATAGTTATGCATAGTGAACAAACAAGTACAGACCTCAATGATGTAATGATGAGGGAATCAATTTACTAGGCAAAATATTTCTGTGTGTAGTGGCTGTGGGTTCTCCCAGGTTATTAATTAAAGACCCTATCCCTGGTTTTGCCCTGTCTTTTTTTTCTTCAGTAATTGTTGAAGAATATATTTGTGGAAAAAAAGACCTTTGTGCACTAACGTTACAGACAGTATCGTTCCCTAAAAGTTGGGGAACAAACATGCGTTAGGAATGTTAGGAATGAGTTTGGACACAATAACAATTTCAAATGTTGCACTTCATCTCTCATTGTCTATTACAAAAGTAAAGAAAGAAATCAGGTATCAGGCTCAGCCCTGCAATAAGGAAGTACTTGAAAGTATTTGTCCTAAGTGCAAGTCCAAGTTATTGTTTTCCCGAAATCTATTTTTAATCCACTGACTCAAAATTCAGACAAAATACCATCTTGATTCTGGCCTCTCTGTGCAATAAACGAACAGAGTTGCACCCGCTGTTACGTGAGCCAAGATCAATGAAATAAACTGCCAGTTCTTACAGTATAAATATGATGAATGATTTAGATGGAATTGGTCACAAAAACAGAAAAGGAAAACACAAATAAACCAACTGTTTTGTTACTGGCAAAACATAATGTACGATGGAGTGAACCTATTGATGAGGTTTAACCTGCCCATCTTCACCTTATAATACACTAACGTGCCTTTTGTCCAATGTGTGCACTAAAACGCCGCAGACAGTGAGGTTTGTTGAAGGCGACTTTGATCAATCATTATCGATCGCACTCGGACTTGAGTCTGAAGTCGTCCGTGCAGCGTTACACATCCCCGAGGCCGCAGTGCAGTAATGACATTAATAGAGGCAAATGCAATAATAGTTCAAATTACTGTAATCGCTGAAAGTGGGGAGGAAGTGGAGGAGGGGGGGGGGGGATGGGGGGCCATGTTTCTCGTCTTCCACATCGACTCGGAATAGCGGGATAAAGGCATCCACCGCCGACACCTTTTCCTGTCAGATTTGTTCCGTATTGATTGGCGCTGGATCTCGCTTCATCTGCGTGGGTCTGCGGGCATCATTTTGACGACGGGTTGAGGCTGCGCTGTAAGGATGATGTAAGCCTGTGTTCATTCAGCAGTGGACAGTGTGCCCTTTGTCCAGATGCCCTTTGGTGCTGCCCTGGAGCTGCGCGCGGGCCCGGCTTCTGTGACCCCGACCATTGTACAGTAGCGCTATGTGAATTTGAGGCTTTGTTTTGCTGCCACAGTGGAATGATTAAAAAAAGAGCGGACAGTGAAATGCAAAGTTCGAGTGCAAATTAACTGAATGGGAAGTGCGTAGAAAATCACAATTAAAATGTTCAACAAATGTTACCATTGGATGTAGAAGTAAGTTTATCTTAAGTTTGACAACTACAACACATACAGACAGGGACAACAAAAAAGGCTGGACAAGTGAATTAAACTAGCGAGCTTTTGGGCAAAATTGAAGCTTTTTCCTACTCAAAAGTAGTTAACTATTGAGAGAATGTGGTTTAAGCTATTTCACATTTTTGACTTATCACTATACGTAAAGATTTTATTTTGAATTTTTTACTGAAAGTTCACACACAAGTAACAGACAACTGTGAAGTGAAAGCAAAATGATATATGATTCTGTTATTTTACAAAAAATAGAAAAGTGAAAAGTGGGCGTTCATAAGTATTCATACAGCATGTGGAACCCCCTTTTGCTGCAATAACAGCAGCAAGTCTTCTGGGGTATGACTCTACAAGATTTGCACATCTAGAGACTGACATTTTAGCCCATTCCTCTTTACAAAACAACTCAAGCTCTGTCTTCTTGCCACTGGTCCATGAAGGCCAGATTTGTGTAGAGTACGACTTATAGTTGTCCCATGTACAGATTCCCCCAGCTCAGCGGCAGTACGTCGCAGCTCCTCCAGAGTTATCTTGGGGCACTTGGTTGCATTTCTGACCAGTGCTCTCCTTGTTCGGTCTGTTAGTTTAGGTGGACGGCCGTGTCTTGGTAAGTTTGCAGTGGTGCTATACTCTTTCCATTTCCGAATGATGGATTGAACAGTGCTCCATGAGATGTTCAAATCTTGGGAAATCTTTGTATAACTTAACGCTGCTTTAAACTTCTCTACAGCTTTACCCCTGACCTCTCTGGTGAGCTCCTTGGCCTTCATGATGTTGTTTAGTGACCAATACACTCTGACCATAGCTCTGAGGCCCTCACAGAACAGCTGTAATTATACTGAGAGTAGATTACACACACGTGGCCTCTATTTAATGTTTAGGGCAAAGTGTGAACTTTCTGCAGTCATTAGGAATGTTATAAAGGCAATTTAATGCACTCAGAAAATGCTGTATGAATACTTATGCACGCCCCACTTTTCACTTTTCTATTTTTTGAAAAATAACTGAATCATGTATCATTTTGCTTTCACTTTACAGTTGTCTGTTACTTGTGTGTGAACTTTCAGTAAAAAATTCAAAATAAAATCTTTATGTTTAGGGTTGTAAACATGACAAAATGTGCAAGTGCAAGGTGTATTAGTATTTTCGAGAGGCACTGTATTAATGCCAATTTGTTTAGTCTCAAAGCCAAGAAATTGTTAAATACCAACTGCCAACTTTCTTTTGTCAGACACGACCAGACCTTCTAATGTTATGGTTGGAGTGGTGGAACGAGGAAATCGGACCCAAACGCAAAACTGCCACAAAATAAATTGAATGGACAAGTCCAAGAACTGACAAACAGTAAAAAGCAAGGCAAAAACTACAGGCCAGAGCGGGAAAGCAGAACAGGACACACACAGAGCACAGACAGTAACAATGAACCGACCAGGACAAGGGAAAACACAGAGGTCTACATAAGGAACAGGGAACAGGTGAAACACATTACGGCGGGGCAGGTGATAAACACAAGGGAAGCAAAGCAACACCACAAGGACAGAACAGACATGACAAAACAAGACTAGACACAGAACCAAACCAAAACAGGGGATAGAACACAAATCATGGCATCTAAATGTTCTCGCATGTGCTTTAAACACATTGGTGCTTACCTACAGTATCCCACGAGAGTAAGCTAGACTTTATTATACCTTTTCATGGGACAACACTAATGACACTTTGCTACAATGTGAAGTAGTCCGTGTACAGCTTATATTTCAGTGTGATTTTAATGTCCCATCAAAATATCTCAGTACACAGCCATTAATAGTGTTACCACAGATTACTTGAAAAAGTAATTGATTACTCCTTTGAAAAGTAACTTAGTTACTTTACTGATTACTTAATTTTAAAAGTAACTAAGTTAAATTACAAGTTACTTTATTAGTTACATTCAGCTGCGGCCGACAACATCTCCACTGTCACAACACACTATTGACAAACCCTTTTACCAACACTCACTTTATTGGAAGTGCAGTTTAACAGTAACGTCAACAAAGCTGACACAGAAAAGAGACACATTTCCATCTCTCTCCCCGACCAATGTAGGGTTTTTAGGCTGAAAATGTGACTTGTCACATTATGTTACGTCACTCGCCAAGATGAATAAATAAATGTATTTTTTTTCCAAAGGAAAATTACAAAATAGTAACTCACAATGATTTACAAAAGTAACTTAAATCTGATTACTTGTTTGGAAATAATAACGCGTTAGAATACTAGTTATTGAAAAAAGTAGTCAGATTACAGTAATCCGTTACTAAGTAATTAGTTACTGGCATCACTGGCCATTAATGTAAAAACTGGTGGTACCAAAAGTGGGTGCACCCAAATCTTGCTCAAAATGTCAATATTTTGTGTTACCACCAGTATTTTCCAGCTCTGTCTTAAATTTATTTATTATTATTTATTTTATTTATTGCTTTATTTGGTCATGACAGTGCATGTTAATGAACATACATGGGCCACACCGGATTGTAGCCTTGGGCTAATGTGCATCCGTTGTCCCCCATGCGCACGCTCATTCATACTGGCCTATTGTACAAAATCAATTTGGAGTTCCTCTGGAGTTCACCAGAGCCTCACGGGTCGCCACTGGACCCCTCTCCCACTGCTCTGAAATTATGTCACTGACCTGGTGGATGTCAGAGACCGGGATGCCTCATAGACGGTCAATAGGGTTTACATCAAGGGAAATGCTTAACCAGTCTGTCGTCAGCCTCTATGGCAGGGCAGCGGTCGTCTTGGAGGTGCGTTTGGGGTTGTTCTCATATTGAAGCTAACATTTGTACTTACTTTTGTGAGACACTTTACATACTGTACCCAGCAACAAATGCCATGATAGCGGACTAAGTTTAGGATGTGTTGTTCCCTTCACCTGTCAGTGGTGGATATGTTACTTTCGTTCCATTGTAAATAAATATATTTTAATGAGTTCTGCAAACTCTTACATTTTCACTTTACACTGTGTTCCAACATTTATGGAATTGGGTTGTAAAAACTAGGGCTTGGCAGTAGATTGCATATTTTAGCTTTCTATTTAGACATTAAAACTTTACTTTGCATTTTTGCATCATTAAGTTGTTTATTTGCCTCTGCACTCCTGTGACACAATTACGCGGTAAAGGTAATATTCGAATATGCAGCAGGAAAAGGCTCTTGCAAAAGGAAGGGCAGGCTCTTTGATGTTTTGCATTGCTGTTGCATTGTGTCAGTACAAAATGAGATCAAGACGAAGATTTTCACCTTTAGTAACGATTACGTTTGTTGAGGCAGCCTTTGTGGTTAAACTTAATCAGCATTTTTTTACAGTCTATAGCAATATTTCTCAAACCACATGTGTACTTTGCAGGATGGAGACAGTAAGAAGCTGCTTTGCTCCGTTTCCTGACCTATTTGTGGTGTGTCACTGGCACAGGCTGCAACAGTAGTTTCAGTCATATATTTTTTAGGCTGGGTCAAGTTTCGTTTCAAGAGTTTTTGTTCAAGTAGTATTTTATTTTACTTCTATTGTAGTCAATTCTATAGAGATCTGTCCCATTTTAAACAAAAAGTCCAGTATTTCTGGTACAGGTAAGCACGGCCAAAGCAAGTATCTCCATACTGTGAAAAAAACAAAAGTCACACTGGGTCGTACTTTGATTTAACTTGTCCATTTTGTCTTTTCTTCCAAAGGTGCCACCTACTGTCTCAACCCAACCTCCCGTCTGTCCCAGTCAGACGCCCCTGACCACCCTGCTGTAACCCCAGCCCGAGCGTTCTTTCATTGCCTTGTCCACTTGCCCAATTAGGAGCCAGATGGCACTTCTGGCCAATCAACTCATGGATGCCAGACTCCTCAGCAGCATGAATGGCAGAGTGGAGCTTTCCCATTTCCTGAGAGTGACCAACCAGAGCGTCCCAGCACAGGTCAACTCCCCACCTGACGACAACAATAAAAACCGGAAGTACCCATGTCCGCTGTGTGGCAAGCGTTTTCGGTTCAATAGTATCCTGTCTCTCCACATGAGAACACATACTGGGGAAAAGCCCTTTAAGTGTCCCTATTGCGACCACAGGGCAGCGCAGAAGGGCAACCTCAAGATCCACCTCCGCACCCACAAGCAAGGCATTATGGGCAAAGGTCGGGGAAGGATAAGGGAGGAGAACAGGCTTTTGCACGAGCTGGAGGAGCGTGCCATTCTGAGGGATAGACAGATGAGGACGGGCCATGTTCTGATGAATGCTAATGCTAATCAACAACAGAGCTCTCCTGTGGCCCAGACAGTTATTAACCCACCTCAGTTTATGTCTGATACCACCCCACAGACCTCTGCATCTCCTGTCGCCCCCCTCCAAGATGACCCACCGCCGCAAACACTCTCTGGATTCCGCTGTTCCTTCTGCAAAGGCAAATTCAGGAAGCAACAGGAGCTGGAGCGCCACATCCGTATCCTACACAAACCGTACAAGTGCACCTTGTGTGACTTTGCCGCTTCCCAAGAGGAAGAACTCATCGGGCATGTTGAGACCGCACACATAACTGCAGACCAGGGCTCCAAGGCAGCTACGATCGGGGCTAGCGACAAGCCAAAATCCACTGGCGAATTCCCTTGCGAGGTGTGCGGGCAGACTTTTAGCCAGGCTTGGTTTTTGAAAGGTCACATGAGGAAACACAAGGATTCCTTTGAACACTGCTGCCAGATCTGTGGCAGACGATTTAAAGAACCTTGGTTCCTCAAGAACCACATGAAGGTCCACCTCAACAAGCTAGCCGCGAAGAGCAATCACGCCGAACATCACAATTCTCTAAGCATGCTTACTCAAGAGCATCCAGCCAGCGTTTATTCCCAGTATATGTCCAGAATTCATGACAGGTTCCTTTCGGATAGGGAGCATAATGATTTTAACCACATGATAGGGGTGGACATCAAAGTTAGGGAGATGCTTCAGAGGATGGTGTCTCCAAGTGCGCCTATGGCCGATCTTGACAGTTTAAACCGTCTCCACTCATCACTTAGCATGGAATACCTGCAAAAGCTCATGGCTAACAACAGCAACAGTAGCAGTGGTGGTTATCCCGGATGGCAGATTATGACGCCAGGGTTACCCTCCGATCAGCCAATGTTCAAAAGCCAGCAGGGTGCCACCTACCTGCCTGGAGAAGATGGTGATCGAGATGCTAAGATGATGAGCAGGCCCAGCAGCACAGGGGACCACAGTCATCAAGGAGCGTCAGAGATCATCGCTGAGATGGGGAACTCCCACTCCAGCAGCAGTCTGGAACACACGCCACAGTCTACTTCACCAGCTGCAGGTAACTATGCCAGTCAGAAGTAATTGTTTAATGTTGTCCTCTGACTAGAGGAGCTATTTCTATCACTGTGACGAAAGAGACCATTCGAAGGCGCTCATGACAGGCATGAAAAAAAAAGACTGTCCTGCGTGCAGTGTACGCCATATTTTTAGCAAACATAAACCCCTTAAGTAGCGTTGATTACCGTGCCGCTCTACTCCTTGAAAGTATTGAATGCGGTTGGTCTATGACTAACAATTTACACTTGCCTAAGTCTCTTTTTTTGTTTGAAAATGAAAAAAATAAAATAAGTAAAGGAACTTTAACCCCAGATGTCAGTCATAAGGTTGATATTAAATGAAAGATAAACATTTTCAACTTCATTTGGTACTTTTTACAAAACATAAAAAAACACAAAACACTTTCAGTCATATTATAAAGTACTTGACAATAATTGAAATGACATAAACTCATGAAACAATCTTAAGAATAGTTTTTTAATATACAAAAGCTTCTCGGACAAAAACCTTTAAACAGTTCCAATAGAGGATATTTTAGCATCTCACAGCAGTTTAATTTCTTTCATTTCAGAAACTGATGCTATCAATTCAACAGAAAGATAATATATCAGCATGCAATCATAAGCTACAATTATTAAGGAAAGTACAATTCAATACAATACAATTCCTGCTATAATTTCTGTTATTTCATAAAAAAAAACAGTTTGTCTTTTGGCCTCTGTCTTTGTTCATTTGTGGTGTAGGTGGACAAGGAACTCTGGGTCACCCAAGATATTACCGTCGTCAATGTGGATACTGTCGCTTTCCTTTTTAAGAGAATGGCATCATGTCGAATGGGAGGGATAATTAGTACCCTCTTTTTTTTTTATATGTGCCACATCCCCAGCCCTTGCCTACAGGGGCACAAGATGTTAATGCATGCCATCTGGTGTTTTTAATGATTTGAACTATACCACCCAGTGATTTTTATGATTTGATCTACCACCTGGTACTTTTATTGATAGTCTTCTGTTCCACCTGGTGATTTGGATGATTCGTATCCCTGGGTAAAAATGCCTGTCTTGTCATGGCATCCTGCTAACCTAATATATGGTGAATCTAAACTAGATGAGAACAAAAGGAACATTAATCCCAATGCAATTTGTTTCTACTGGAGTCAAATATCAAAAGTCTGAAGCATTCTTTTGGGACATGATCCAATATCCTCTTCAAAGATGGCGGTGGAACCATGATAAATGGATCAGGTCTAATCCCCTTACATGTTTTGTTGCCATATTGTCAACATATACTGGTATCTGCATATTTACACGTTAATGCCCATATGGACAACATTTCGCGGGTTGCTCTTTAAGAAACATATTGTTCTTTTGTCGTCGTTATTCGCTTTTCTGCCCTATCGCTTGCACCATACACCCAACATTTCACAATCGGCGGCTCTTGCACACGGATTTGCTCAGTTGGCGGGATGGCACATTCAGTATCAGCCTCTAATTTCAGTCAATATTAAGCATGGAAACTAATTCATTGTAAAGGTCAAGCGTCATTGCTTTAGTCAATGATGGATCCGGCCTGCTCCCTCTCCTCTCTCTCTTCTATGTTCTTAGTCCGGGTGTAATGGTAGACTCACTCGGGGGGCTTAGCGGCGCATTGTTTAGCCCTGACAATATATCCCACGGACCTCTGCAGCTGCTCCCCGCGCTCACAATGACAGATTAATTAACACAATCACACGCGCGTTGGCCCTGGCTCAACTCTCAGGTCTGCTGCGGGACAGATAGGTAAATCCGCACACATATGGGGAACACGCACCACTTGATCGGGCTTTAATAACCGGGATAAGTTTGTTGGCGGGATCGGGCAGCTTGTAACTGATCAGGACGGTCTGCCGCTTCATTTGGAGGAGAATCAAAAAAAGCAAGATGGCGGATGTGAGTGTGTGTTGTCTAATTCAGGAGAGCGGAGACGCCGGGGAAAATTTACCACTAACAGATGTTCGAGCTTGAGGAACATTGATTGGTCCGGAATTACTGACTGCATTATTCATATGGAGCCTATGGTGATCATGAAGTTATTGATGTGCCTAATATGGATCGCAAAATATAGTATATGAGCTGTCATTCTGTGAGGGCTGCATAATATTTGCAGATGCATAATTTGCTAAATACTAGTATAAGGGATTTATGTCTCGTTATTGAATCTCTAGGTCTAATTTATTAGGTATCATTCCCAAAAACTTCGAAGAGTTGGTGTGAAAGAGATGTGAAGGAGGCCAATCTTCACTTGACAGGTATGGTCTGAGATACAATCTGCCCTCCATTTGCAGTGTTCGATTCCTTCTCTGTCCCAACTCAAGTCAAGGACCGAGCGCTATCATGCTAAAGAGTTTACTTTTTTTTTTTATATACCAAACACTAGAGGCACAGAATAAGGATGAGTGGCACTGAAAACTCCAGCCTGCTGCTATAAGATTGAGGTAGTTGCTGACAAAAACTCTTTAGTTGTTGGTTGCTCTGCTAGTGACTCTTTTCACAGATAAGACCTGTTTAAACGTTGCCAAATAATTTGATTTAGGCAAAAGCGTCACACCACTGTAACAGCAACACGCAGAGCATCTTAAAATAGCATTTTGATTCATTTCACTCACAGGACAGTATTAAACAGTAGTTGCAGTTAATTTGATGTTAAGTATTTTTAAATGGTAAACTAATGATGGCTGAATGCTGCAGGCTCCTGACCTACTTTGGGACGGTTTTAGTCAAGCTCCAAAAAAACATGGCATCCAAATGTAAAATGCGGTGACAAGTATTAATTTGTCCCATTCAACACCCCTAACCCTGGGTCAATGTGCAGACAGCATGTAATGATGTCATGCCCGCATGTGTCCTGTCCGCTTTTACTGTACCAGCAACAAGGCTTTAATGTTGAAAGAATGTTAATATGCACCAAATGTGTTGGAGAGCATCAAGGCGACGGCACGGTAGCACAGTGGTTAGAACTCATGCTTCACAGCTAGAAGGTCCGGGTTAGATTCCCACCTGGACGGGGCCTTTCTGTGTGGAGTTTGCATGTTCTTCCCGTGTCTGCGTAGGTTACCTCCGGGTACTCCGGTTTCCCCTACCACTAAAAACATGTACAATAGGCCAGGATGAATGAGAGTGTGTTTGAGAGTGCGCATGGGGGACAACGGACGCAAATTAGCCAAAGGCTACAATCTGGTGTGGCTTGTTTACATGCATGAGATCCATGTATGTTCATTAACATGCACTGTCCTGACCAAATAAATACAATAAAAAATTTAACAACAAGGACATAATAAATATAGCCCTATTATTACAAAAAGAAAAACAGCAACTCTGTAAAGATAGACCCGTGTGATACTGCATGAAATGATTGTGAACGATGGTCTATTTGAATGGTGCTTGCCTTGTGGCAATGATACATCTCTTTTACAAGCACATATATCAGAAAGAAAAGTGATGTGACCAAAATGTTGATGTCAAGGTGGCACAGGGTCTTTTTTGTTGATCAAAGGCAAAATCTTCTTTTTTTATATAGTGAAATAAAATGTATTTTACTGTTCGGTTTCTTTATATTTATTGAGTGAACCAGCAGCTAGTTATTGTCTACATTACTGTGACAGCTTTCTGAAAGTTATAGACTCGTTCCTATGAAGAAATGGAAATTTAGAAATGCATTAGGAAAGTTTGCACCATAACTGATTCAAAATGTATTTAAAAAAAATAATAAAAGAAACAAAACAAAAATCTGAGAGCCTTAAAATTACACAATTCTGGTGATCTTGCTTGCATTAGTTTGAGACTTTTTATATTCATTTCCCTATGTTAAGCCAGATTGGTCCATGCCCGTCCTGTACCCCATCTAGACACACCCCTTCGCTCACAGTGCCAAACAACCTGAACAGACCCTGCATGTCTTATAATAACAATATAAAGTCAAACTCTTAAAACAGTACCTTCACTGGCCTATTTGTTTGGAATTTCTCCCCATCTCACACTGACGGAACTTTCTTATTCACTTTGAGCATCTATAACACCTACATTATGTCAGACAAACAAACCAGCTGGCAAATGTAAACAGTTGTTTTACATGTTTGAGACACTGGTCAAAGCTTATTTTCATATATTTGTCAATATATGAAAATGTTAGTTGATCAACCTTCCACATCTTGCCTTCTGATGGTACCTATCAAATACAGACATAAAAACTCCACTCCTATAATGTTTATTATACATACTGCAGTAAACATTACATGAGAAATTCAATTTTACTTTAGACCCTCACATAAAGTAATAACATCTCCTTTGACTCCATCCTTTGCGATCAAAAGCATCTTCACTAAACTCATCTCCCACATCTGCCTCCACTAATTCCCCTCCTCTTTCGTGATCCGTGCTGGTTTGTCGAAAGTGATTACCTGTTGGCTTCTCCATCTCCTCTCACTTCTGTCTTTTAATCCTCTTTTTAATTATTATTGCAGATATGAGGCTCAAATTAAGCTCAAAATGCTTGTTTTCCTAGCATGCAGATAAAAAGATTTACCCAGGGAGTTCTGAACACCTGCCTTGAAATATTGTTCCAGCGTCTCCTGAATGCCATTTGGCTTAATTGACTTGGAAACGTCCCAAATGCGTCATTGACTATGTGCTCTAATTAATATTAATAATATATGCTATTATAAACATCAAAGAACATCTGGTGCCCCTGTTTTCTCACCAGTCTTGTGTGTGACTCCGTTTCATCTTACACCAAAGCAGCAGCCACCATGCAGCACTGATTCTCCATTTTAGGTGCAAAATGAAATAGTTGCGGTGGTATATGCAGTTTGATATGAACAATAAAAGTGCCAAATGCCTGTGTAAGCATATAGTATGTGCGGCTGTGATTGCATTGACGCTGATGTATGGCTGTAAATCTTAAAGCCCATTTCCATATGAAATGAATCACTTGTCCAGGCCTCAGCTGCATGCTTTCTTTCTTTTCTTTTTTTTTTTTCAGACATGGCTCACTTGAAGCTCTTATTTATTTATTTACTTACCGTTTGCCCCCCTCCCCTTCTCTTTCCCTGCCCCTTTCATGCACATCCAGTAAGGGCAGATAGCTCACACGCGCATCACTTCATTAGACCGCTGTGTGTTAGGTGAGAGAGCCTCTGCGCCTTTTGTAATGACGCCGTAATTGGAGTTTGGCTTGATAAATCTTTAAACTCTAAAATTACTCCCCTCGCATAATGTGCGCCTCAGCCGGGTGTAAGTAAATCTTAAACTGATTAAGTTAGCATGAACCAGGCAATCACAAAGATGGCACTCATCCAAAAAGCAAGAAGGGGGAAAAAAATAAAATAAAATGAATGCCTGAGTGTTTGTGTGTGTGTGTGTGTGTGTGTGTGTGTGTTTTTTTTCCTCCCTTCTTTTTACCGCTATAATAGTGTGTAGGCTGGCAAATGGGTTGAGGATGCTGAAAGATGAGGTCAGATGTGAGAGTTTGGTGCATTCGAGGCTTAATGTCGTCGTAATTTAAGCCGCGGAATAATTGAGATATATGGCGTGCTTGATAGATGTCCATTAAGCTGATTTTTACTGGAGACAGGGGTGTGGCGCTGTTGAAGTCTGTTTTCCCGCACTTAAGCACACAAACAGAAGTCACCACACACACCAACACAGGCCAATACAGTGGATACATGGGAGTATCCACACTCATTCTACTGTATGCATTCCCATGTTATTATGTTGAAGTCTGATTCTTAAAATGCCGTAATAACACCCACCCGGTATAGATGACGCACCTTTCTGTATCACGAGCTTAATTAGTTGCACGCACCGCAGTTTGAGAACCACTGATGTATAGGATAATCACTGTGTTGAATTTTCCCCAATAGAAAATAAACGTGAGACAGACTGCTATATGATAAAAAAAAACAAAAAACAGGAGGTAATTAAAAGAGATCCAAATACTTTCTGAAACCGATGTACGAGTCCTTGTAATGCGAGATAATAAATTATGCAGTGAGGGTGCATGACTATCTTCCGTTCAAGGACATAAATCTACTTTTCCCTACCTTGACTTTACAATTTCATCAGGTTCTGCTCCATTTAATTAATAGATGGCTGTTATTTTATGCTTTGGCACAATTGAAATGTCCCAATACACACCTCATTTTACAGCCATTCAACTCACTATGGCTGCTTTTCCATTAGCGCCCGGAACAAAGTGAAAGTAACAAGTACAGATCATTAGATTTGGATTTACCTCGGAGACCTACCTCAGGGTCAGATCTGGAGGTTTATGAAATTGATATTTCTGTGGCGCGGGCATGAATCACTGTTGTAACTCAGATATTAGTCCATTAAAGAAGAACAATAAGGCATCAATATGCATAGAATTAAATTAATGGTGGCTGGGTTTATCTCCCCATCCCAGACGCATCCCCCTAAAAAGACACAGTATAATGTATGACCTGACCTTCAAATGCCAGGAGAGTGTTGGGCAATAAACTGCCAATATTTGCGGCGTAATGGCGTCAGATGACTTTTACTGTAATTGGAATGGCAGGGAAACAGCTGGTGTGTTTAAAGACAGTGTGAGACCGGGGTCTCAGACTATCACTAACTCAGAGTGGTCAGAATGGAGTCTATTTAACCCCTCTGCCAGCTCCAGTGACGGCTGTGAAGCTGATAAACTGTGCGTCAACAGAAGGAGGAAGACGTGAACATTACCTGCAATTAAAAGTTATGGAGAGCCTGATCAAATCTCGCTTCCAGATGGTTATTAGTCACAAGCTGAAAGGAGAAAAATTAGCCGGCGTCAGTCTCCACAATAAT
This sequence comes from Proterorhinus semilunaris, assembly GCA_021464625.1. Taxonomy (NCBI): domain Eukaryota; kingdom Metazoa; phylum Chordata; class Actinopteri; order Gobiiformes; family Gobiidae; genus Proterorhinus; species Proterorhinus semilunaris. The sequence continues at coordinate 13,569,349 of CM038356.1, read as the reverse complement.
ACACTTTGTTCTTTTTGAATTATGCTCGCAGCGCACCATTTTTCAACGGTAAGGCAAAAATAAACTTGGCTTTAGCGCGTGGTGTGTTAATCAGAAGCCCTCACATGTAGGATTTGGTTTGGTGTGACGGGGGAACCCGCTCACTGCCTCTGATGGAATGAGGTTCTCAACGCCGACATGTGCCTTGTTCTAGTTGTTTTACTATTTGACTGTTTATTATTTCTGGAAGAATCGGGTTTGCTGTTAACATCTCTGAGTGTATTTATTGCACATGGTGGTGGTGGCGTCCATACTGTAAAATGATGGATCACTGGAGCTGAAAGCTGATTACAAGCTTGATTTACTGCGGGGCAGCACTTAAATCATTCAACTCAGCCTGCTGCAGGATTGCAACATTTTTCATGTTTAGACAAAGCTTGTTGGTACATACTTTGAGCTGTAGAAAATGTTCACTGTAGACCGCACATACACTCTTGCTTTGGGGTCAATTTCAGAAGTCTTTTATCTCTCAGCTGGGCCAAGAAAACTTGTTTTCCCTTCATTTGCATGGTAACCAGTGGTGCCATCTAATGATTCTGGGAAAGACGTGGTTGATGTATTATTTGTGGTTAAGTCACTAAGATGAAATAAATGTTGCCATGGTAAAACCGCAACCCATAGTTGTTAGTAAACTTAATAGCTTCTGGAAATCAAGTTAGGCTAGGCTTCAATTTGATACGGTTCAGATGCACATACTGGTTTTTGTTCTTATTATTTCAAAGGAAGACCATCTGTTTCAATGAGAAAGCCTCAATAGTAATTATATATTGTGAAAAACATATTTTTTAAAACTTGAAATAATATATAATGAGAACTGATGAACAAATTAAGCACACAAAGGAATAGAGGCGCGATGCAAAGTTGTGTCTTGTAATAAATTCATAGTTTTAGCATTTGTCAAGCATACTTCATTTGTAAAACATTTACAAATTGTTCCTTCATTTGTCAGTCATTTATATAGGCATAAACACTGTGCACATCCTCTGTGTCAGTCTGACCTTAGGTCAGTCAGGAATGTATTATCTCTTCAAAAAGTCATGAAAACATTGTGTCAAGTGACAAGAATCCGCTTTCACAGTTGTTGTTTTTGCAGCTTAATGTTTGCAGACAAGAATTCATTAACAAAACAATCCCCTATCCGAAACATTAACTTAAACTTTTCTTTTGTTTAGGTGAAAATGTCTACAGATGCCCACCGTCCACTAACTACGCCCCGGTGCAGGCAGCCTCCATGTTCCGCTACCCGTTCTCTCCCTGGCAGAGCACCCCAGATCACCCCGACACCAGCCCGTCGAAACTACGGCCAAAGTCTAGAGATGACTTCAGCCCGGCCACAAATCCCTACTTCGGCCTGGACACCAAGAAGGCCTCCTTGATGAAGAAACCCGAGAAAGATCAAGATCCATCTGCACCGTCTCACACCAGAAAATCTCAATATGAGCCATTAGACTTGTCCGTCCGACCAGACGCCCTCGTGCAGATGCCTGGGTTTTTTACAAACGGACTAACTCCCAACATGGCCCGCAGGCTGCAGAGTTTTGACGTCGCCTTTCACTGCGACTTTAAACCCGCGGATGACAATGATCACACCGGCCATAACGGTGACGCCGAGAAATCTGAGAATGAAAGTGATGATTCGACAAAAAGGAAGAAAAATCACTTTATGGAGGAGGTCGCGAACAGCAGTTTTCAGAATGCCAGTGAGAAACTTGAGCCAGCCGGACAGTGGGGCAGAGCCATCAGTGAATCTCCAATCACCTCCCTGGAGAGTCTGAACCCCGGGCAGGCCCTGTCGCTGCAGCACCAGGCGGGGCTCCTGTCTTTCCTAAGGTCCCAGGCCAGTCTTACTCCCCCGCCGAAAACCATGGTGAATGGTTCTGGAGCAAAGGATGCTGCAGCAGGTGAGCATACAGATCAGGCAAAACATTACGACCATTAAGAAGAAAAAAAAGAAAACCATACATATGTGTGTGTGAAAATGTCCTGACAATAAGAATTTAAAATGCTGACTTTGAGAAGGTTTGGACTCGTCTTGAAATAAGATTGCCAATTCGCTTAAAATAAGATACATTAACTTGAAAAGAGGTAAAAAAGTCAAAGACAAGAAAAATCTGTCTAGTTCCATTGGCAATCTTATTTCAAGACTAGTCCAGACCTTCTCAAAAGAAGAGCAATTTCAATTCAAGTGCTTTCAAAGACTTTCAAGTCATTTTCTTTTTATATAAACCTCTATTTATGACACCCAATGATTGTAATATGCTAGTTCAGTGTAATACACCTGGGGTTGGCAACCTCAGGCCCAGGAGTCAAATCATCTAACCCCCCTAGATGATTGTGAGGAATGTGTTTGCACTAAACCTGGGTGTCTAAAGTACTTAAAAAAAAAAAAGTCAATTCCTTTTTTCACCAGACCTTCCTGCTTGGTCACTGTAATGTACAACAAAGTATTAGTGGACAGTGGTATTTGAGTTTGAGCCAATGTGGGGAGACAGGGGGAAAAAAACTGCTCTGACTTACAAGTTCAAATGTAGCCTACGTCCTTCCTTTAACCTCGTGACCCCCCACCTGAACCGAGCACATTTTCTCCAGTTCGACTTGACCCAAATCTAAAAGATTCTTGAAAACAAAACAAAAAACACAAAAAAAGTGACAAAAGAGCAAGAAAACAGTGATGAAAAAGCAACAAAACAGTTACAAAAAAAGCAAACTAAATCAAAATGGATGAAAAAGCAACAAAAATACGACGAAAAGGTGATGACAAAAATCTTAGAGTAGTTTTGCGGGTCTTAGCTTTCAAAGGAGGCGTTACACGGGCCTATAGGCTGTAAGCTCCAGTCGAGAAGCCTTTAGATTTGGTTAAAGCTGAACTGGACAAAATGTGCTCAGTTCAGGTGGAAGTTAAGAGGTTAAGCAACTCATAGCCGTATCTAACCCACATTCAAAATGCATACATTGCCATCTAGTGGACGCCACACAGTCCTCTCACACTTGTTTCACGCCCGGCGGACACACACACACACACACACACACACACACACACACACACACACACACACACAGTTCTGCAGAAAAACAACAGAAAGTTGGTAACACAACGTTAACTACCCTGAACTATACATGTACCTATGTGTTACTTGGCAATGTGTATCTTCTATAGATCCCGAGACTTCCTAAAAATGTTTGTTGGCAGCATCTTACCCGTTTTCACCTGACAGCCCAAGTGTGAAGAGTGAGTGCGACTGTGCGAATGAATCATGCCAATTACAAACAGCAACACTTCCCTTATAGCACTTTCGAGTTTGTCTCCCCCCCCCTCTCCAAACCTAACATAACAAATCTTCAAGTGGAGAAGACTCAGGTGCGCTCGCTGATTAGCCGTTCACTTTAAGACACATTATGATCTCCTCACGCGATACGTTTCAAATGATCCGGGGCCAGCGATGGAGGGGCTTAAGCTCGTGCGCGGGTGTGATGGTGCTCGCCGAGTGCGGATTTAATAATGCTGTGTCTCCCGAGACCGAATCCAACAGCTGGGGTCTTTGATATGCATGTATTATGAGTGCAACACGATACACCTTCACTCTGATCCCCCCCTCTTATTCAGAAACTCAATATGTTCATGTGAAAGACAGGAAAGTGCCTGTCAACTCCATTACGGATTAACATCTGTTCCCCTTCTTTATGATTCCAACAGCGACATGTACTTTTCTATTGGATTGTACAGATGGTTATTATAATATGTGAACGACAGCCCCCTCCCCTTCACGAAGAAAGGCTGTTCGTGGTACTTTCAAGCCTTTGGTGCATGTAACGCCATGTTAGATATGATTCAGAGAGTTGGCCGGCTCCGCTCGTCTTTGATCATACCGTGTGCTATGGATTCCTATGATCAAATCGGTGGGAAGTTTAGTGCGGCTTCCCACGGGCCACGGGGCAAACGTACAGAGGAGTCCTCCACTGGCTGTAAGCGAGAACACCTTCATTTACGAGACAATACCGTTTTATGATACGTTCTTTGTCGTGATTATGAAATCGCGATACTTCAAATAAATCGAATGGAATATTGGAATCGCGACACAAATAGTTTTAACCCCTTATTGTAATTCTGCTGTATTGTGACAGACGCATATCCTCCCAGGCCTGGTAATCAACAACAAATTCACGACAAATGTGTCACAATCACTCCTGTTGGTTTGCAAAAGAAAACTCTTCTTGTCGCTGTCGGTAGGCGCTTAAAGAAATAGCAATAAGGCCATTACTAAAGAATCAACTTGCTACAACTCACAACAACTAATGATTAGAAGTATTTTTTTTTTTTAAACTTAATCGTGTTGTCTTTTTTTGTAAACATTACACGTTTTACAGTATTTTACACTATGAAGCGATAGTCCTTGCAGAAAGTTTGAGAGCGATTGAAAATTCTCCTTACGAAATATTGTTGGACATTTGGAACAGGGAGATGTCATTCATCTTGACCGAACTGCAAATGACACCGGGTCAAGCCTGTGAAAGATTAAATGAGCTACTGCAGGTGAACCCTAACTTTTACAAACACGAGCAATTTGAGTGGCCTTAAAGTTACCTAATCAGTATTTTTCATTGAGTGTCCACTTAATGTTTCCTAGTTTTCTCCCAGATTTTGTCTTGGTGAGGAAGTATCTGACTGTGGCACAATAAGCAGCTGTCACTCAGGCAGACACTGATACGCCTTGTGGTTGCCATTGAGGATCCATGGAGTGCCCTCTAAAAGTGTCGCGAGGCAGGTGTCCCGGCAGCCTGTCCGGTAAACTGCGGCACTGACCAGGTGGCAGTGTCACAAGCCTGTCTCCTCTCCTGCCGCTCCATACTGTATGGCACGTGGAGTGGCACGGTGACATATTGGCGGGCAGTTTGGACATGGAGTGATGTGTCTGCACTGACAGCCCAGGTCGGTTCTAATGTGGCAGCAGTGGTAATTGGCCAGATGGTGACCTCTGCTTGAACCTGTCTGCATGCTCATTACTCTCACTGATCCCTTCCCTGTGCAGCTAACGGAACATGCACTGCTGCATAAGGGCCACTAGATGGCGGTGTTTACCACAGTCAGGGCTGTGAGCTTTAAAAAGAGGAGTATTTTTCACTCTCACAAAGTTGAGCTGAGATTAATAAGAAGCATGTCATGTTCCATGAATGCTTAAGGCAGGCTCATGGGGAAATTTTTTGAAGATCTGAACACTTTTTCTTCTGCCTGTAAGGCTCAATATAATAAATGCACTTGTTTCAATGGGCCACACACTAATAGATTACATCGGATTATAATAGACAGACGAGTAGCACAGGTCTTCAGCAGAATAGAACAATGTTTTGTTCAAACTTGATTTCAAACAGATTATGGGTCTTCTTGCTGCAAATTATTTCACATTTTTTGTTTTAAAAATGGGCCATAAAGGCGATAAAATGTCAGTTTAAATTGTTTCTTTTATTTTAGATATTCAGATTGGCAACCACTCATCCAAGGAATGAGTAAAATTGAATATTGTGGTCTAATCGAGTGACTCTGCAAACACTATTGATATATGTTTGCTCGATTTTTTAAGTGTAGAGAGGACTAACTACTTGATTTATTAATACAATTTTTTGGTCATGGTTAGTAATTTGCAGTAAAGTTTGTTGAATAAAATAACTTTATTTAGAGATATAGAAATCTGTTGTGAAATACATCACTAATATGGACAAATAGACCATGCGTATGACTCATACGTTGTTATGGGTTCTTATAGACGCGCTGCATAATTAATTATTGCAATTACATAATTAGGTGACACATGATCCATATTGTAAATAAGTAAAAAAAAAAAAAAAACTACCATCAGTTTTTCCATCTGGCTGAGTATTATTTTTTATTTTTTTAAACACAGCCTTCACAGACGTTCAGTTTTGATCTTGATTTACCTTATTTACTTCCACTTTAGCTATATTTCAGTCCTGATTTACTCCTGATTTGAAACTATTTTTGGAAAATAAAACTTCCTTTGGATTTTTGTTTAAATTAAACAGAACGTACAATGTTGAAATGGTTCACCAAAATGTTGCAATAATATTAGTATCACAGTATAGACAGTTGTTGTAGATTGCATTTTTTTCTCATACAGTACCATTACAGTACAGTAAAATATTTGTCATAGTAGGTTACATCACAGACATGATTTGCAAATCATTTGTGGGGGGGTTGTTGTTAGACTTTAACTTGAACTAGTTAAACAGTTTACTAAACCAGCATCCCATTTATGTGGGGCCTTTGAGAATGAGTGAATATGAGAAAATCGATAGAGAAAAGGATGGGGAGTGAAAAAGCACACTGAAGGGAAAGAAAGAGGCTGATTTGAAAGGTTGAAAAGGGGTTAGTCATTATCTCATTGTATGACCTCTGCATAGCCTTGGCTGACCGGGTGACAGAGGCAGGCAACAGAAAGGCCCGGCAGAAAGATGGCTGTAGATGGAGATAGATGGAGGGACTGAGAGGTGAAAGAGTGAGCCGCGAGCAGATGGGGCAGAGGGAGGGCAGCAGCGCGGCCTGCCTTTGTGCCTTTGTGCCCTGTGCCGCTCCTCATAGACACAATGCGGGGTGGGGCAGGGGGACGGAGGTGCAGTCATCACTCACTGTCCCGCTGCCATCAGAGCTCGGGCCCAAGTCATCCGTCACCATTGAGCCCGCGCGGCCCCCGTCAGACCGGCCACTGTCATCATGGCCATTATCTACCATAGTCGCCACAACGCACTCTCACTGGGGGAAGGAAAAAAACGACTCGTAAACAGGCCCAGGTGCATTGTGTCACTTGAAAATATATTGGGAGGGGTTATTATATGCATCAAACAATCATTTAGGAACACAAATGCTCATTGTATTGGTATTGGGGTTCAGTGTGTCAAAGCTATGCCATTATGTGACGTATGCAGCAGCTCCCAACCTTTTTATGTTCCGTATCCCATTGGGCTCCAATGTACCCTCTACCTGGAAGTGCAGTTAACTATTTAGAAAATGATAAAATACAACTCCAATTTATAAATAAAAACATATTTTACTTTATTTAATCATTTTCTTTTAAAATAACATTAAAATGGTATTCAGTTCCACCTTGTTAAGTGCTCACATACCCCTATCCTTATACCCCGATCAGAGACACTGACTGACTGAATACTGGGAAATTTAGGAAGCTCAAACTTAAAACGGAGAATACAATATTTTCCAGACCACCAGTTTGATAAGCACACTTAAAATACTATGGATGTAAGCAGTGTTTCAGTAACAACAACAACTAATATAATATAAAGGGTTGCTTATTGATATGGTATTCATAAGTATTATTAATGATAGTCCATGAATAATATGTTTATAGAGACCTTAATAAGATGCTCATTATACTATTGTTACCTAACATGAATTATATGCTTATTGCTTCCTCTAATCCTAACCGTAACCCTAAACAGATGACTAATTCTTATAATACTTTATTAACACTTAACAAGCACCGCTTAATATGAAGCGATGCCACCACAACAAAAACAACATGTTGCTATTACCACTGACTATAAATATGACGAGCAAATGACACTCACAATCAATATTTTCCTTATTGGTCAATAAAAGCAGAAATTAGGATGGGCTTGTTGTTTACCAACATCTGGAAATCCTATTACTATATTTAATTGTTTTATTTTGATTTTTCTCCCTGGGGATATAAAAAGTGAAAGGGTAGTAAAGCTTTATGACAGTTGCTGCTCACTATTGCTCCATTCTTTACAGCCTGTCTGATTGTCTGACGGCTTATAATTCTCTCACCCCCATCATTGTTGCATTGGTCCATATTTCACACACATGATCCTTCAGAAAGTCAGTGCAGCCTGTGAGGATAATTTGTTACCATGTTTTTGGCAGTCCATTTCCTATAGCCCATCACACTGTACACGAGCAGGGGAGTACATGCAGCATGCGTTGTGGTGCTTTTGAAGCCGTGGCCAGAGCAGCGGCGTGCCGTATGTGTGCTGTATGAAATGAAGGAAAGGATCATGTGGCGGAGAGATGGATGGCCTGGAGCCCACTGCTGTCTCCTCTAATTGTAAAATATTAGTTACATTAGACTTTGGCCTGTGATTAATGGAACTTATTTAGAGGTTGCCCTCTTTTGGACCTCCCTTCTCGTCTGGCGGGAGGGAAGCGTGAGCAGCAGGATCAGGAGAGGAGGGACAAGATGGACATCTAAGGCAACAAGCTATAGCCTGGGAGTTGGACCTTATTAACAGACAATGTAGTATGTTTTTTTTAGTTCTGTGTACTTCATCATAAAAACTCTGCTCTTAACCCTCGCCTGAACCCAGCACATTTTCTCCAGTTTGGCTTTACCCAAAAGTGTCTTGATAGCGACGAAAACGAGGATAAAAAATAAATAAATAATAGGGATGTAACGATTCATCGAAAATCGATTTAAAATCGATTTAATATGCGTAAAATGTGAATCGATGTAAAAAAAAAAAAAATCGATTTTAAAGCCACCCTCAGCTACTCCATTTTGCGCGACCGAAATAGACCGGAACATAGCTCGTTGTTTCTAACAATGTTAACTTTTTCTCAAGACAAGCTCCACACCTGCCCCGCCTCACCCCCAACACACGCCACACCATGTAAACACAAACACGTGCAGGCATGGAAATAGCAGACGCAGCTAAAGTTAGCAGCTACGAGATTAGCGTTAGCGGCTAACGCAGAGTTTAGCCTTTTGACAGAAGTTTACCAAAGATCGTAAACTGACAAACATCTGACCAACCTGCTCTGATTCTGCTGAAATCCTCATCAAATGTCCGTTTGTCAAACAATCCAATACCTACAGGAGCTGTCATGTCTTTTTCCTCCTTATGTTTACAAAGGCCGCACCGGAGGCTGTGTGGCGCTCGAGGGTGGAAAAAACTGCACTGCAAAATTAGTTCTAAATGGTAGTATTATGTTCAAACTGCAAAAAAATAAAATAAAATTTTGGTAAAATAAATATAATCTCAAAATGTTTGCTTTGCTACGTAGTTTATTTATGCTGAAAACATGTACATTTACAAGCACTCATTTACAAGTCAACATTATTATAGTTCATTTTCATGTCTTGTAATTTTTTGTAATGTAAAGTTCTCTTACTGAGACAGTTGCAATTTGTTACAAGGACAAAAATACAGATGTTAAAGAAACATTGGTATGAAGGAGTCATTCTTTTCTAAAAAAAAAAAAAAGTGTTAAAAAAAAATTGGGAAAAATCGAAATCGGGAACTTCAAATTGGAAATCGAATCGAATCGGGGCTTGAGTGAATTGTTACATCCCTAATAAATAAATAAATTTTAAAAAGCCACAAAAGATTGACGCAATAGACCAGCGACAAAAACACAATTAAAAAGTGATGAAAAAGCCAAAGAAGAGCCACGAAAGAGCAACAAAAAAGTGCTGGAAAAGCAACAATAACACAATCCAAAAAGTGACAAGAACGTGAAAGAAACACGACAAAAACAGCATCAAAATCAGGGGGACAAAAGCAAAGAAATCAACAACAAAAAACGACACAAACAATCAGTTTTGTAGGTCTTAGCTTTCAAATGAGGCGTTACTCTGGCCTATAGGCTGTACGCTCCAGTCGAGACGCCTTTAGGTTTGGGCAAAGCCAAACTGGACAAAAAGTGCTCGGTTAAGGCGGGGGTTAAGAAGTTAATGACACCAAAAAGTTGATAAGCGATTGTTGTTATGAGCACAAATAAAGAATATTGATCAGATCAGAATCAAATTGCTGAATCTAAATGGACATTAAGGATTCAGATTCAGTTTATTTGCCATTTGCAGTATACAGTGTGAGTTTAATGTTCTCCGCGGGTTTATTCTACCTTAGGCCCAAAGCTGCTTAGATATCTTAGCCTGGGATTGCCTCGTCAAAACCACAAAATATTCTGGGAAAAGGGGTACCTTCCATGTTAAACCAATGGAGATTAGAAAATGTTAAATACGGAACTTATTGTTAACATAAAAGTATTTATTATTTTTATTTTCTACATTGCATAGTCTATGGACAATGCTTGATAGTTAGTTCCCCCTAAAATAGAGGATTTCCATGGTAACTTATAACCTTTGATCCTGGTCTCGTTGGTGAGGACCATTACTGTGTGACATTGTTAATGTTTTGTGAAAATGTTGCCATGACATTTTTTGAGCGTACTACAGTAAAAAAAAAAAAAAAGGAGAGTATAGTGATGATAATAATAAAGGGAATTAATTTATGTGAGACTAGACAGCTGTAGTATTTCACAAGGCATGAGATTTATCGCTCTGACTGGAACTCTGTCTGTCAATTACAGTATGGCAACTATGTTAAGCTGTTTTACAGTTAGTCAGAAGCGCCGTGAATCAGACCTGTTATTTTCTACTGTCACTCACCACTTCCTGTTTTTCCACTCACATCGGTTATGACTTGGGGGAAGTTCAGCGCTGTACCTGGACCGTGACAAAGCTTTCTTTATACTATTGTTCCATCACTGCGGCCCGCCTCGTCCCCTCAAAGAAAAAAGAAAAGAAAAAAAAAACTGTCCGTCCCTCACCCCCCCCCTCCCTTCCTCTCCCTCGGTGCTGTCATGATCATATTCAGATGTGCCAAAACCTGTCCTTTACGGCCACCGGGTTACTCCAAAACCGGCAGATGGAGCATTACCTTTTTATTGCTCGCACCTTCTGTGAGTTTCCCCACATTTCTACCTCCCTTCCCAAACACACACAAACACACACACACACACCAAAACACCTTTTTTATGTAGATGCGCGAGAAGTGGCGGTGCAGCTGTCCCGGGCCGAGCCGCTGATGAGAGCGATGATGATGGAGTGGAGGAGGAACAGGGGAGGGGGTGCGGGGGTGGGGTCAGAAGGCTCAGACAGGCCTCAGTTTTTGGGAAGTGATGTCAAATGACTTCAGCGCTTAATGGTTTACTGTAACTATGAATCACCGCAAAAGCGCACTGAAGTGTTAGGACAGAGGGGAAGGAGAAAGTTGTTCACTGATGTAACGTGTTAAAAATAGCACGACGACGGCGTAGGTATAACGTTAATGAATCATCCGGAGCGGTTTGTTTTGATGTCGGCAGCACCTTTGGGCTTTTGGTGTCGCGCTGATTATTTATTGAGGTCAGATAAACTTATGGAAGCCATTAGCAGTATTCTCTTTCTTCTGTTTGCTAGTTTCAAGGAACACGCCGTTTTATTTATTGTTTTTCTTTTGCTCTTTGTCTCTGGTTGATGTCACAAAGAAACAATGTGAAAGACCGCGTGCAAATTTCCTGTCTGATTTCTAACCCGCGAGTGATAAAACTGGATTGCGAAATGCGATCACTGTTGGCTGCGGCGCGTGCTTACCTTAAAGTGAAAATATCGTGCGTATTTTTATTACCTAAGTGTGGAGCATGCAGTGAGGAGGGAGAGACTGGGCTGGTCATGATTTCGGGGTGACCTGGAGTGCTCTCTGCAGGTTAAGTGGACCACGCGTGATCAAACGGTAAAACAAGCTTTCATTTTTAGCTAAGGTCATGCCGACAAATCACGGCGGTTTGTGCAGAACTGCTCAAATCGCGTTTGAGCTTTACACATCTTCAAAGTTAGAGGGCATCAACGTCTAAAAGAATACAAATCAGAGTGTTTTCTGTTGGGGGAAAAGAAACAACTAAATTCAACAGGATTACTCGAAGCTAAGTGAATGAAGTAAAATACTATGTTTTGGATTTAACATTGTAACGGTCGATGATGTGTCCACCTTAATACATTAATACAAAGCAGTTGTTTTATAACAGGAACGCCGCTTTCCTTTGGTGTCACACAGATTGTTATTGAACCCCGATTTGGAATCTATTATTAGTGTGCTGCATTGTCATTTGCAAGAGTAATGTACGTCGTGTACTGTGTTGTAGACTGTACATTACTTGCGGTGCAGGCACTAAAGGCGGGGGACAGACAGGAAGTTTTGGCATGCCTGGCCTTCCAGCTGCAGACATCTGTCATTCCTCAGCTCAGCACTGCTGTGTGTATTTATTTGTCCATGAGCTACGTGTGTGAGACCAGGAAATGGCCCACAAAGAAAAGCTCTTTATGAAAAACGTCCTGATCATAATGAGTCATTGTGGCTTGGTAAGATAAGCTGTGACAAAGAGCACATTATCATCTTCTTTATACAGTTTACATGCTTCACTTTTGTTCTTTTTTATTTGACGTACTCCTTTCATAAACTTAAAGTCGGAATGCTACTGTAAAAGCAGGATATACACATGTTTTTATACAGCACAGAGGTGGTTGGTACTAGTGTTAGTTACAGTAGTTACTCAGAGAAAACAACCTCAAAAGTACTGAGTAACTGAGCGTGAAAGTCTATTTTAAGTCAAGCAAAGCACTTACTGTAATTATGTCACAATTTTGAAAGAATGGCTAAACTTTAAAATAAATAATAATATTTAAAATCACACCTTAAACCAACATAAATCTTTCATGCGTTAAACCTAATAGTGAGCAACCCAAATATTAAGTCAAGTAAAAGTGGAAAAGCTACTCTTAATAATAATGATAAACAAAACTATCACAATGATAAAAATGTTACACTGAGTGAAAGACAGGCACAAATATAATGGGAAAAAAGGAGTAAAATGAGTTAGAGAAGAAAAAGGGCAAGTGAGAAGAAAATAGGGGAAAAGATAGTAAAAAATCTACTACGAAAAGAGACATACTGCAAATGAAATGAATATCTCAACACCGTCCCACAGCCAAGAGCAATCCCGGGATAAACCACCACACACGCACCCCACCTCAGTTCTAGATCTTGTTTAGTTCCCTTGTTTCTCCCTGAGTTTGTGTGGGGTGCACTAAAATAAGCATTGTGCTTACTCTGTTCTTCAATTCTTTCAAAAGGATTCTTAAATAGGCCAAATGTACTTGAGTAAATGTAACTGCTGTACCATCTCTGAATACCCTTAAACCTATTTTAAACTATAGGCTCAGCACTGGACATGGATGTAACGTTTGGACATTGCTTAAAGGTGCATGATGCAACTTTTTATGAGGGAAAAAAAAAAGTTAATGTTTGTGCGTTTTTGACCATACAGCCGCCTTTGACCCAGCGGCTGTATGAGTGGTCAGCACGACGCCTTTACTTACTCCTCTCACCAGAAAACCTACAAAACATTTGATCCTGGAGCGTTGTAGAGACCACTGTGATCGAAAGTAAAGGCCTCGTGCTGACCCCTCACACAGCCGCTGGGTCACTGTAAGGTCAAATACGCACACATGGCACCTTTTTTCTTTTGCATACTACTATTTGTTAACAGCATTGTTGTTTCCAGTGGTGGTCAAATTGATTCCATCACTTGCTCAGTCAAATTTAAGTGAAAGTAAATATTTGAAGTAGAACGTTGTAAAAATGTGTGTAAATAATGTGAAGAATAACTTAACGGCGTCAAAAACATGAAGATTGCACCCGAGTTCACCGCCTGTATGGCAACACAGCAGGGACGGACCTTCTTTGTTGCCGTGAGACAGTGGCATGGACAGTACATCTGCACACTGCCACCTACTGTTCTGAAGTGAGAACCTTGAGGCTTTTACTTGAGAACAAAAATGCGGCCAAATTACACTTTTTTACTCTGGTGCTTGTAAAAAGAAATGTTGTGAAGTAGAAAGTGATATTTAAATGTAGGTGAGTAAGTAAGGAACAAGTTCTCAGCAAAAAACACTATCCTATCTTCTACACATTTGAAAATAACTGAACTGGATTTACTTTTTGTTGCAGGTGCCAACGTGTGCATCTGATCAAAAAAGTAAGTCCAGTTGAATTTTTATTTTTTTTATTTTTTATTTTTTACCTAGAAGGTAGAATTAACCACCTGGAAGACTGATGATGTGCACAGTTTAATTGAATCAGTACTTAAGTGTAAGTGTTAAATGTTGTAGTGTGGTACATGTTTATTGTTCACACACGTCCCTATCAAATAAATGAATAAATAAATAAGTAAAGTAGGCTACGTACTGACCACCTCTGGTTGTCTTGTTATCACTGCAAACTCCCTAAAAGAGCTTTATCGCAAACATTATTCAATTTGTCTAGTCAATGCACTTGGTAAAAAAGTATTATTCTATTTTAAATTTGGCCTATCTTTTGAAAAACAAATGCAGCATATTGTATTATTTCGCACAGTACTATAGAGACTGTATTGATTGATCTAATAATGGTCACCTGGGAAGAGGTTTTGAAGCAAGTAGACATCAAATGCCATCATCTCAGAAATCATCCAGTGGGACCTCATTCATTTTTAATTACATTCTAAGAAAACCCTTACCAAGACTGACATCCATTTATGTTGTGTTTTTTTTTCTTTCCCCCTCCATCTTTCTGCAGCTCGCAAACCATTCCAGTGCCGCTACTGTCGCTACAGCGCGTCCCAGAAGGGCAACTTGAAGACCCACGTTTTGTGTGTGCACCGCAAGCCCTTCGACAACAGCATGTACCCCGATCGCCGCCTCCGCCGCTCCCACACCCCCCACACCCCCCAGCGCGGGCCCTCCCGACCAGCTCCGCCACCGGGCGCCACCGGAGACGAGCGAGTACCAGCGGGGCGGGACCACGTGGGCATGACATCACTCTGCGGGACTTGATGCTGCCACGGCAACAACAGACACTTCAAACCATTCTCGTAATTTTTTTTTTTCTTTCTTTTTTTAGCTTGAACTCTGATGAATTAGGAACGGTCGTTTGAAAATGCATTGATGTACATTCCAGTGTCTACTTGAAAAGCCGAAGTATGTACTATTTATCTGTTGCAACAAAACAAAAACAAAGAAAATGAAGCCGCCTATATCAATAAAGTCCGTCGTGATGTGAATGTGCAGTGAGGGTATTTAGCGTTGTTCATTTTGTCCAAAGTGTCCGAACGATTTACTTGTGTTTACCCGCATCTATCACTTCAGCGCTAAGTCTGATAGGGGAAATGTAGCCAGTCTGCCTGCAGCTCTTGTTCTTTCATCCAGTAAATACCCCGAGTTAGATTTTTGTAAATATCTCTCCGTTTCCCTTCCAGTTCACGAGGCTTGTCTATCTGTCAGGATATGGTGCCAGATGTTGGGGCTTTAATCGCAGCAGATGTAATGAAGTAGAATGTTGCACATCGGAGCTTCCATTTGTTCTGGATTCCACTCCGGGGAGAAAGCCTCTCTCACATATAATTATTGCCCATTAACTCCTATGCTTCATGCCCTCATGCTGGAACAATGCTCAATTAAGGGGAACCAAGGAAATGGAAGAAAAAGAAATTCTGCAGAAATCCATTGATAGTACATTCAAATCCCCTTTTCGAATGCGTTATTGAGTGAAACCAGCCATGTGTGCGTGTACCGGATATGTCCAGCAGGGTGAAAGAGCCCCAATCAACATGGTGCTGCCATGTTACTCAGGCACTGAGGATTTTCTCTGCAGTTTTATATTAAAACTTTTCAGAGCATCTTTGGTTACATTACAATTTACTTTTGCATTTGGTGGTCCTTAAGTACGTACATGCAGGTGACTCGAGGCCCTCAAGACTATTTTGGGCTGTTGCCTAACATTTGTTATAGTTTTTTTATGTAAGTGACCCATTATACACTTCCTCATCTCCGCAAAGAAGAGTGGAACCTGGGGTAAGAATCCAAGGGTGACCTTTGGATGCCCCTCGGTTTGAACACTTATATATAGCAGATAACGGTCATACAGTCTTTGATAGAAATGGGTCATGAAGGAAACAAAGTACCGCAGTATATAATAAGAACTCATCCACCTGGAGCATAACACCTGCCATTGTACAAGCATAAGCTTTCTTGCAGTGTCATGTCCAAGTCACCAATTTATCACAAAGATTGTGCCGGTTTGCATCTTTTACACAGTACATCTATGTCAACATTTTTAAAAGAGATATTCATATGTTGGTGTTGTGGTCAGAGTTGGGCTGGATGATACAAAGATGAACTCGTGATGTAGCCCTGTGATAATCTGCCAATTTGGAGAGGTCATTGTGTTTCAGCGCCGTTGTCATAATCTATTGAAATTAGATTATGACTAACATTGCTATGATTGTGCATGTGTGCCATGTAATTTAGCCACCAATGGTCTTTGGGACATTAAAGTTCAACCAAAGCTGAACAACCTAACCCACAGACAGAATAAGGATGCCTCTTGAAAGAGCAACAAAATGTTATTGCATTGAGAACATTCTTGCTTATGAGATATACGGGGAAGGTATAATTATATTCAACCCATTTTAGCCCACTAGTTTGTATAATCCAAGTTAAAAAAAAAACATGTCTTGACATCTCTCAAATAAGTACATTTCTAGTGGCATTCATGGGTGGTAATACCTGAATTTATTTAATATGTAAAATTATACAATATTTTTATTCTTCAGTCTGGTCACATAGCAAACATACATAAATTAATATCTGGACTGAAGGCATGATCCAACAGCCGGAGTGGCGTGCCAAAAGCTTGGCCGTGCACCCAGAGATCACCTTGGGCAGCTGTGAGCCCAGTACCACTCTGATGTGACTTTGACTGACAGTCAGCTTGACAACTCCATTCATGCGCCACCTGCTAGCTGTCAATCAGCCGGCCGTCCTGGGGCTATTGACGGAGCTGTCAGCCTGTGTGAGATGTGTCTGTCAAAGCCCACCCACTTTGCCACTCTGTTTTCAGCCTGGGCAGCCGTCTACTGTCCTTGTGTACCTCTGTCTGTCTGTCTGTCTTCCTCTTCAGAGACGCCACAGCCCCTTAATCCCAGATCCAATCACAGACTCTTTGGGTACACATTTGTCATTCTCAGAGCCTCGGCTTTTTACAATGGAGTGCCTTCCAAACAGTGGCGCTCGCAGGTGACTCGTGGCCTGATATACATGCTGTTTTTATCACTGCCTGCATTTGCGTGTACCCTGTCAGCACTAAACACCACTGTCACCAAACCTTTTTCTCAGCACTTTTACTTCTTCGCCCAACTTTGTGCATGTGTCTGTGTGCCCGGGCTCTGCTCACTCAGCCTTCATATCTCTACCTGACAGGTGACAAGGCCTGGCCCTCCAGCTGACTGCCTAATCGGACACCTGTCATACCTGTCAATAGTCTTCCTGAGCCGGGGTGGACCAAGGGCATTGAGTTTGTGCTCGGATGAGAGGGAAATGTTCCAAAAATGTCCCATGTCTATGAGCCGTAATTCTGTCACTCGTAGCCCTTGAACAGCCCCCTGGATATGGATCATCCCTGAGGCCTTATCGTGTCAAAGCTCCTAATTAAGCGCACTTCCCTTTAAAGTGGCGCCCTTTAATTAATGCAGGGGAAGTTTGTTAATTACTTGTAATGGTGATGAATGCTTTAGTCATCGTCGCACCGACCAATGTCATTCTATCTGTGCACATGTCTCCTTTGCGTGTCCGAGTTCTTTAATTTACAACGCCGCCCAACGTTTGAACCCAAAGACCTGCAGTGTCACCGCCCCGATTGGCCCGACAGACAAAAGAATTAGAGACGTCACATTCCGGCCTTTTATTCATCCCGGCTCCGACTCACCTTGACCTTTGGTGGAGAGTGACATCCTGTTTACCTGCAGTAAATCAATCCTCGTTCTCTGACACCTATAAATAACCCGCCTCTGGAGTAAAGACAGCCGTGCCTGAGCTACCTTAAAACAACATATGTTTCTTCATTTTTAGACCAGATTTTTTTTTTACACACGTTTTCATACCTTATGCACACTTTCAAAAACACTGCCTTGTATACAATCCGGACCCTGCTGTGAGATAAAAGAGCATGACATTTGTTCAGTCATCTGTCTGTTGTGTTTTTTTTTTCAAGAGCAGAAGAAAATTCTTCATTAAAAGCATTGATCGCGGCCGTTTCCATGAGACAGAAATTGCTTTTACTCACCCATAGCAGTGGAATACACTTTTCTTTTTTTTTTTCATGGTACACAAAAGCCATCCAAAAAGTCTTGCGGCATCCTATTATGGTACCGACTTTCATTCAAACTCAATTTTTCTGTTGCCAAAACAAGAAAGAAACAAAAAATATTGAGTTTAAACTGTGCAGTAATTTGTGAAACTTTTTCCAGCCTAGAAAACCAATGCCTTTATTCTTGCTCCTGCCATCAAAATTATACTTTATTATTAATCTGTCCAAAGAGGTCATTTGCATCATTATCAGCAATAGGCCTCTCTAATGCGCAGAGCCCCTCTGAGGTCTCATTCAGTCTCATCGAGAGAGGCGGGCCCTGTACAGCTAATCAGCTTGAATAAGTAAAGGAAACAGTTTGACAGGCCAGGTAATGAGAAGTAATGAATCACTAATCCCACTCTCTTACAACCCTTGAAGCACAGATGAAAAATTAAAGGTAATTAGCTTGCACAGTTGTGAAAACAATATTTAAGACTGTTGGCATCACACGGCACCGACTTAACCGATTTTGTGCGGCGACAACATACATCAACGGCACGCTGAAGACCTAATATCAAGCTGTTATTGGGAACGCTTTCTCTGTGTAATTTTAGTGACTGATCTGATCGGGGTATACACAAGTCACCCCTTTTTTCTCTCAAAGGCAATCTTGGCAAAAATGTGACAATGAAATATGTTTCACTTTCCTTTATGACTTTGGCTGGTGGGAAAATGAAGGAACATGCCAGGAACTCAGTCGGGGGAACCTGAGGAAAAAGAAAGCCCCTCTCAATTTGGGTGTGGATGTGGTTGGATGCGGGCTTCAAGACAATGCAATTGTGCTGCTTTTTTCATCCTTTTGGTCTCAGTCTCTCTATGGAAACACACATTCAGCATACATATCTGAGTGGAGCACTGGCGCTTTGATTTCTTTTGTCCCGGCTGTCGCGGGTATTGGTTGGCGCTCCTTTAGTTTTGCATTTTTGGTCTTGCTTTTTTTTTAGAGATGTCGTCCAGGTGATTCATGTTGGCCACTTACTGCGTTCCAAATTATTATGCAAAATATTTTGTTTCCAAGATTTTCTAAATGATCAACTCAAATGACAGTCAGCATCGTTTTCAAGCCTTTAACTGTTAGAGGATAATATGAATGTGATTGAAAAAACCTCCCAGTGATAACAGTATTTCATTAAAAAATAAATATGATAAACAACTCAAAATCTACTGTTCCAGATTATTATGCAACTCATAGTTTCAATACATTTTAAAGGTTGTAATTGAAAATGGTCATTTGTTGAATTTGCAGCATTAGGAGGTCATATTTACTGAAATCAAAAGCATCTTAACAAGTCAAGTTACATAGGACCCTTATTTGATAGCAGCTTCAAAATTCTTAAATCCATTAAACTTGTGAGTTTTTGGCAAGTTTCTGCAGGATGTCAGAGTAGCCTCCCAGAAAACTGCCACCCTCATAGATGTTTTGCTTGAGGCTCCAAAGCTTCTCAATAGGGTTGAGGTCAGGGGAGAATGGGGTCCACATCACGAGTTTATCTCCTTTTATGCCCATAGCAGCCAATGATGCAGAGGTATTCATTACAGCATGACATGGTGCGTTGTCATGCATGAGGATGATTTTGTTAGGGAAAGCACGGCTCTTCTTTTGGAACCATCTTCTTTGGAAGAAAGTGGTCAGTCAGAAACTCCACATACTTTGTAGCAGCTGTTCTCTTAATCTGATGTATTTGTCTGGCAGAAACCGTCCTCATTGTGCCTTTATCTGCACAAACCCATGTGTGCTCTGAATCAGCCACACATTTCTTAACAGTACGATTTCTTAACAGACGCTTGATCTTTCATGAAATATCGAAGGTTTTCATACCTAGTCCAAGGCATTCAACTATTTCACGCTTTTCATCAGCAGAGAGATCCTTTTTCTTTCCCATATTGCTTGAAAATGGTGGTCTGCCTAATAATGTGGAAGGTCCTTTTTCAGTGTTTTTTCCCTTGGGCTTTTCTGACAATCATCCCAGGCGTCTGAGATTGAGATTTTTTATTTACCTTTATAACACCGAAATACAATTTGCATAATAATTTGGAACGCAGTGTTGACTTATGAGCTTAATAATTATACATTATATGAGCAAAATCAAATCCAACAAATTTTTTGTGTGTGTTTAGCCCAATATCAATATCGCTGTCAATTGCCTCCAAGGGACTTCTCAAATATTAGATATAACACTAACTAGTCTACGCAGACAGTCCATGTAGTTGAGGCCAGCGCACATTTGGATATCAAACTGGATGACATATGAATAAACGGAGAGGCTGAACAACACTGACTTAGCCTGTTTGACTGCCTTCCCTGTGGCAGTGTTGGCTAAGGAGAAAATGCACACACCCATCTCAGCCTCTTCAGTTCTATCATTAAGGAGAAGTCTGCAGTCTCAATCCGTGCCAGGTCTAACTGACCTCGGAACAGCTCCATCTTCCAGGCTGTCGGGGAAGATGAACTCTCCCCTCTCCTCTGCTGCATATTGTGTACATTCATTTTAAATATTATTTTTGCACCAATGGTTTGAGAGTAACGCCATTTCAAATCTATGCATGTAATAATACAGCAAAGATAACATATACTAATAGATGTAACACGTAATATTGCATTATTCATACTCGGTTTCTGGGGCAGACTGTGAGGCGAGTGGCTGCCAATCTGCACCGATGGCCTTTGTGACCCACCAATTACTCATGCATCACAATTTAGGCCGGGTGGGGGAAGCACAGTATATTGCCTCAGGACACAACTAGTGCCCCGGGTTTTCACAGAGTTTAGGACAGATTTAGTCCTGGTTTAGATCATGATGTGAATTCAAGCAATTTAAGGACACACTTTGTAGACAAACGTTCTTAAGCTGGGTCAGGTGTTGTGGACGTTTTGCTTCTCACCTATGACGCTTTGTCAGTGTCAGGCTGAATATACTGATCCAGTAAGAAGGTTTTTACCCTGTTAAAGGAACCCTCAATACTTATTCTAAAAAGCAGCTTTCAACCTAATTCAACAGTGATCCAGTGGATTGGTGTATATATCCAGCCTGTTGTTATTTAGAAGATCATTAGTTGCACTGTTAAATAGAGCTGAAGAAATGAAAAATTCCTGTGTGATTGAGAGCTTACAAACATATTCTGAAAGACGTAGATCATTCCCCTCTGCTCGTTCATGGTAAGTTGGGAGACATGTGGTCTGGGCAGGGGTGCCTCTCCACACCTCCTTTTGCTTCTCGACAGTGGAGTGAGCGATGCTTTGACAGGGCCTGTGTTTGACAAGGCTGCGCGAGACTCCGAGTACAGGATCCAGACATGGCCTGTCAGTCAAAGCCGGCAACATCCCCCAGCTGAGACGTGCCGGTTTAGTCACACTTACAAAGGAACTAATACGCGTTAACTGCAGCAAGGCACACATATGGGCTGGCGAGCTGCAGCCTGTGTCCCGGGGCTGAGATTGAACCAATGCCAAAGAACATAAGCCCGAGATATACAAAGAATTACAAGGGGACAAATAAAACACGGGGATTATGTCAGTGTGAGAAATAGAAGGGGCGAGTAATTTGTGCGTGGCCTCTCGCGTGTTTCATATCAAAATCAGGTCCGTAGTCCTGCAGTCTATAGCACCTGCGCCAAAGATCCAGGAGCTATAGAGACAGGCAAGAGGGGAGAGTGAGGGAGGAAAGTGGGACAGAGGATATTATAGACTATAGTAGTGTATTGTATTGTATTGTTGTTGTTATGAAGTCAATGCCAATGTGAATGTTGGGTAAGATTGCTTTTTTGGCTTGTGAGAGATGACACACTCTGAACTTTAGTCCAATACAAAGAGAAGTGAATTTGTCAAAAGCCATGGATATTTCCGTACCAGTTGTTACATATTTTATATTATTACATTTTATCTTCAAATTCTATTTTTATATGTTTGCCAAAACTGATTAGCGCACTATTTGCGCTGATCGTCACTAGGGCTGGGTACCATTAAACCGATACCAGTATGGCAGCCATTCCCAAAGTCTGGGACATTGCCCCATTTCAATCTGAAAATCGCTCTGGACCCACCAATAATAATAATTTACTAAATTTCAGGGAATTTGTCATTATTTTACAGCTCAATTAGCAATGTCCGACAGCTAGAGACTGTTTAAAAAGTAGTGCATTTTAGCAAATACGTTTTAAAATTTCATTCAAAAATCAATTGTGTTTAATGTATTTGTGTTGAAGACAAGTCACAAGTCAGTGCATCTGAGCCCCCCCTCACCCCCTTGAGGAAACAACGTAGTATGGTATCGAAAAACAAAAGTTTAGGTACTACTGGTATTGAAAAAATTCAAACGCCGGTACCGAAAACAATATAATATCTTTAGAGACCAAGTTTTTACAATAATTAACATTATTGTTCTGTTTTCAGGTTATTCTGCCCCGCCCAGTTTTGCCTCTTTTTGCCACAGATTGCCGCTTCCATTTTATTGACACTTTCGGTAGAGCGCGAAGTCCATTCATTGAGTGGGGAACGAGGGAAATGTTTGCCGCTAAAATTTGATGTACAGTATAGATTGATTTGCGTAAAATGTCCCATGTTCATTTACACCAACAAGTCAATACTGCACTGTTTCTCTGTGCGGCCTAGGAACGGCTTTGTGTCCGGGTAGAACTGATTCTCTGAACTGACTTCTCCAGTCCTATGGCGGCAACACTCGTCTCAACACACAAACGACAAATATTTTAGTATAGGTATTGGAAAAAATCATTCAGGTATCGGTATCGAAAACCAAGTATCGTTAAAGGACGTCATATTAACACTGTGAGGTTTTATACCCTTGCTACTGTAGCGCCTTTCACAAAGTTACTGAATGGAAAGAGAACGAGGGAAGTATTGTCCAGTAGCTCAATACAAACAGGAATCAGACCACCACATCCAAGCACTGCTTACGGATGACGCTCATCCTTCTGTCAAATGTTGTGTACGTCCTCCCCTAGGGGTTCTATATACTCTACATAGAAGAGATAAGGACCGGACAGATTGATTGTGGGACGTCGCACGTGTCATTCTGTGATGCCACGTCCATGTCCGTGTTCGTGCAAATACTATAGAAACCGCGGTCTTGTTGCTCCCTACACATGTTCAGTTAATTACCAGCGACAGGAAGCGACTAGATTTAGGACTACTGCTACTCCCTTGCTCAGTGGCTTGTGTCGCGTTATTGCTAAAAGTTCATTTCACCCCCCCCCACTCACACTCGCACTCCCCACTCCTGCCGAAAAGACCTGTTTCGCATAACAAACAATTGCACCAAACTCCATTAAAATCACTTCATGGGGACGTGATAGTGCCTCAAGTTAAAGGCTGTAATTGGAAAGCATTTGACAAACCACGCACCGCAAAGAGACAATGGACAAGCTGTGATTCGCACTTTCTGTTATTCAGTGGAAATGATTATTGTCAGTTTTTCTTATTTATTTATTTTTTTCCCGCCCCCGGATTGAATAGTGTGTGGCCTAAAACAGATTTTTTTTTTTTTTTTTTCACGGTTAACGATCTTCAGATGGATAGACACAACGATAATGATTTTCTTTTCACTACATTAGCTGGTATATAATGGCCACTGAAACCTATGCGCGCCTAATGGAAAATGTGGAAGAGGAGACCGTTTTGATTTCTTCCTGATGCGTTGACAGCTAAGCAGGACTCCCTTAAATGCCACTTTGACAACTTACTGCTCCCAAACCTGCAGTGAAGCGCGCTGGAGCCCTCAGAAGCGGAAGGCGTCCCAGTGGAAGACGCCGCCGTCCGTTGATGTGAAGTGACAGGCACATCCTTGACAAACACACCTGTCATTGTTGGAGTCACATCACATTTTCAGTTTCCAGGATGGAGGCGCTGGAGGTGTGCAGGCAGGTGTGTGCGCCGCCTCTTTATGCACATGTGAGCTTCAGTGCCCATGAGAAACTTTTTTTATTTTTTTATTCCCTTCATCTTCTGTATTGCTCCACGCGTCCCATGGTTCCCCTGGTCAAAATAAAATACAGAAAATAAATCTGTCACATGAAGCGCTCCTAAACTCTAAGATGCTTTAAAAATCGACGGCAATCACTCTTCCTGACTATAGTGCTGGAAGGTGGAATAGGTGAGCTTGGCCTAGAAGGTTCTTTGTTAAGTTCCAGGACTTAACAAAGGGTTGGAATTTGTTAGTTCCGCCCATAATAGCTGCTCTAGTTTGTTTATCCCATCAACTACATTAAAACACGCACAATAGGCCCATCCGGACCAAACCTACAATTTGGGGATGAACCATCGAAGGATTAGTCAAATGCAGGGGACAATGTTGATGTTTTCATGTTTTTTTTTTTTTATGTAAAGCACTTTGGTCTCCCAAGTGTTGCTGTAAAGTGCTCCGGAAATTTGATTGATTGACAAATTTCACATATTGGACATTACAGTATACTTTAACCTCCACTTTAGGCTCTGAATCCTACAAACCCTCCGAACACCTCTACTGACAGACATGGACACTGTGGCGTATACAGAGGAGTCACGTCTGGCTGACCAGGCTGTGCACTGCAGTAAAGACAGTAAATATCTCTTTACAAATGATCAAATATGATTGGCAAGGCAAGGCAAGTTTATTTGTAGAGCACAATTCATACACAAGGCAATTCAAAGTGCTTCACAGTTGCATAAAATTACAAGAAAACTGATCAAATCAATCATTAAAACATCAACAGAAAAATGTATCAATTACAGTAAAAGGCAAGAGTGCAGATAAAATACTTTCAGTTTTCATATGCACGGGTAAAAAGAGCTGTTTTCCGCCTGGATTTGAACATTGTCAGAGTTGAGGTCTGTCTCACATCCTCATGAAGACTGTTCCAGATTTTAGCTGCATGAAACTGAAACGCAGCCTCACCGATTGAAGTGACAACTCTCCAATGTCAGAAATAGGAACTCACTGATGGGGAATTAGAGAGTTAATTCGGCCCTCACATATTTCCCTTATCATATCGTACTGTTAAATCAGTACATTGGGGCGCCGACCTTCTACATGACATGTGGCCTAGTAAACGTGGCACATCGTCTATGCGTAGACTGTTAGTGGCTACGTGTAACCGAGATTATTTAACTCTCTTCATGTGGAAGTATCGCCAGACTCTGAAGGATCAATGCCCTGAACACTGTGTTGACTGTTCAAATGTCTCCAGATCTGTATTACGCTAATACACTTCTTCTGCTTAAGACATCCAGACTTCGTCCCATCCTTCCGCTCATGTCTCTCCGGACTTCTTTAGTATTTCCCTAACACTCACAACAAGGCTTCAGGAAAGTTGTTAACCTGTTGTCTGGCATCTTAGGGTTAGAGTTATTTTCTCCACTTATGGATATCCAAATCTCAAAGCTTATTGACTGGAGAGCTTACAGCCTTTTACATGCCAGTGTGACACCTCATTTGAAAGCCGAGACCTTCTAGTTTCTAATAATGTGTGTTAGATCCGTGCGAGTGAAACACAATGTACATGACATTTGCTGTCCCTAACCCTAATCATAACCCTGACCCTATTTCATAGACCGGGGGACGGCAAGTAACAGGTTGATTAAATACTTTAACATGGCATGAAAAAAAAGAACAAAGCACTGATAGTCAAGCCCCACAACAACATCCCCCTTCTGAGATAGTAGTTTTCTCCATGAATAATTATTTGGTCAAATTACGTACATGTAAATAGCTTGGAGAGAAAATAATAATTTTACCTTTTAAAAAAATTCAATAAAACAATGTAAAATAGCATTCAGAAATGCTCAACATCACTATGACATTTATAGTAAGTGTCTAAACCTGCTGACCACAAGTCTGGGTGTCAGGGAAGAAGAAAAAAAAGGTTGCTGTGTGTTACATGGGGGAGGGTCTGGGACACTATAGGGTCCGAGGAGGGAGGAGAAGGGGAGGGGGTGATGAGCTGCTGCAATAATAAGCAGATTTTAATGATTTACTATAAATCAGCGGCACGGCCTCTGCTTGGGGAGACTGAGGGGGATGACAGCTCCTGACTCACACACCTCGCAAATGCCTTGCTGATGATGTGTGCGTTCTGCAGGTCATCAATCACGCACACGCGGAGACACTCCCGCACGCACAACGCAACGCCAGACTCTACGAAAAACATGGCTTGCAACACACATGCATACACGTACAGCGCACACATGTTTCTTGTCTCTTAATGTCTCCTACTCCTGTCAGGGGACAAATCAATCACGGCTATGCGCAGGTTCAAGGGGCTAAGAGATTGTCTGCTGCGCTTTTCCCCACGCTATTGATCCCATTTTACTGGCATCATCGCCGCCGTGTCTGGGGGACCCCCAGCATGGCGATGGATTGAAAGGGGATGATTGAGAGAAGGCCCTGTAGGTGACATTCAACTGTAATCTGGCAGCCACGCCCACTTCGCACTGTATCAAGACAGATCCGCCCACATTGGAATTGTGCAGCTCGTGCACAAAATCTTCCACAAGCCCCAAGAAAGCCTCAAGAGTCTGTTTTTTGTATAATTGCTTTTATTTATGTCAGGAGTCTGCGTCCTGACAGTGCACTTAAATTCAGTTGATGTTTGTACTGTATATATTTGCACAATGATGGCAATGCTTGATAAAAGGCACACACCTACAGTATAAAGAATTTACAACCACAAAATGAATAACTGTATAAAACCAGTCGTGAAAAGCTAACACGCAAGGGGTTAATGATATAGCGTTAATCTTAAGGTTCTTGAGCCATGCACTCTGTAGTTGAAGCGTAGAACATTTCGCCTCTCATCCAAAAGGCTTCGTCAGCAACACTAAAGTTTGAGCTCAGCCCGCAGACAAGATGTTGACCACTGTGAGGAGTTTAGCGCTATATCTAGTCTGCGGGCTGAGCTTAAACTTTAGTGTTGCTGATGAAGCCCTGTGGACTACAGAGGATGACTCAAGAACCTTCACTGAAGATGGACAACTCCTGTACGACTGAGAGCCTACCTACACAGACAGATATAGAGTTAGCAGTATGTCATTTGTAAGCCTTTTGTTATTGTCACACTTTTTTTTGCTATAGAACATTCAAACTATCATTAACTCCTTGCTCGCAAACATTTATTTTTGAATAGTTTATCACTAATCAATAAGTGTGTCATTGTAGTTGGATGATTTGTTAAACTATCAAAAGGGCTAATTTAGTAATAATGCTTGAATTGTGGCTAAAGCAAGGACAGATTGGTTTCTGGCCACGGGAGGAATCAATACTTTTATGTGGATCTGCACCATCTGTTGCCAATATCATGAGTTTTTAGAGTTGCCATGAACCATTGTGGAATAAGGCCAACGATGCCACCTCCAGCCACAAGTGGTCAGCAAAGAAACAAACTGATGATAACTAAAGTGAATCAGTCAATTTTGTCAAACTCTAAATCTTTATAACACATGTTCCACCCCCCAACCCCTTTTTATATGCCAAACTATCCAATATCCAAAGAAATGCCAGGCTTGTTCTTTACTGGTGATCCGTTTGTTCTTTGCTAATTCTCTGCGATCAGTGTCAACATACTCGACCAGTAGACCGACATTCTGTCAGCAACATGTTTATCTTGTGATCAGTCGGGACTCGAAGAATTTGCCGTTTCTGCTTACGCAAACCAGACAGCACTCCATCACGTCCCTGGAAATTCCCTTATGCATCACCGATCGGAAAAGGCACACATTTATGAGGAAAGCATGCCTCAGTGGTTTCCCGTGTAACCCTCATCTGCAATCCACAAAGAAATGCTCCGCGTCGCAGCAAATTGAGTCGCTCCCTGACAACTCTCGGGAAGCGACGGCACCAAAACAATAAACGCACATGACGTGGGGGCGAGAATCGAAGAGGATTATAACATGGTGGGAAGGTTCTGGGTTTGGCAAGACGGTGCCTTTCTGTGAGGAGTTGTCGGTGCTCTGTGTCTTTGTAGGTTTTCTCCAAGTGCTTTTACGTATGTATTATTTATATAAAAAAAAACAGGGCCAGGTTTGCCCACGCAGTTGTAGTGGCCCGGGACCTTCTCGCTGTGCGACATGACACGAATCACTCAGCCACTATGACAAGCCAAAGCCAGTGAGATTCAGCTATTGTTATTGTATCAAAGATGTATCAATTATCATCCATTTCGATGCATAACAGCCATAAATATCCAGCAAGGATATCAGGGAGTTAATTTTGTAACGACAATAAAATCACCAACCCCGCCGCGGTAAATTACACACCCCAGCACCCGGCTTTATATTGTGTTGAAAATATCACATTATTTACACCCTATTACAATGTACACTTCAAATGATCAACAATCTCCAATCACTCACGGCACTGTTTGTATCCGTATATCAGTCTGCCTTCTTATTACATTATATTGGCATTATGACAGCGCACAGGTTTAATTACACGTAGACGGATGCTTCATTCATCTCTTCCTGGCCTGACATGTTGATTAAAACGCTTAAAGGATTATCTATGGGGCTCCTATTTGTGTCCTTGTATTTGTCTTTTTAACTTTCATCCAGTGGCCTGATTTATTCCCCCTGTCTATAAATAAGTAGACAGGGTCCGTGTGATGGATTAATCTGTTGACATTGTACCAACTGCAGGTAAACAATTACTATTCATGCTTCATCGTCTCAGAATCTATATCAGGATGCTGCCACTTAGGGAGGGACAAAAGGTTATATCCCAAGCTATTGTTGGCTTTTTGGTCAAATGTCACTCACTTCATAATCTGCAGTGCAAATACCAGGTCTTAAAAAGAATCTGTTCCATTTTATGTCAGAAGTATCCACCAGAGCTGCCCCTTACACACTGAGCACATGGACACAAGCTACAAGGTCTAACTTCATCTGAAAATGAGTTATCTTTTTTCATATTTCCTGCTTTATCTAAATGCGTGAATGTGAATCTCTCTCACCTTATCCCACTCAGGGCTCCCCTATTAAAACCAGATAAGGTTCTTTGTTTGCCAGGACAGGGGTACGTGTTGGGGGCCACCCAGGGTCCCCCACACTCAGAGGGTCAGCAAGAAATCAAAGTCAAACAAATCCATTTCACTCATGTCACCAAACAATGGAAAATGTGGAGATATGGTCATAAAAGCAAACATCTAAGAGTGTTGTTTTAGCCTTCGGGACTTGGGAGAGTCCTGGTGCCACCCCGGCATAACTAAATGGCACTACACGCTCCTGTAAGGTCAAGAGTGAAGCCGCTCAGGTACAGTACGGCAGAATGTCCCTTGAAAGTTTCAGATCATGTGAGCCCCGGTCAGTGAGCCGACACTGTGTTATGTTCCGGGTCTAACACAGAAAGTTTATGAAACATTCTCAGTATCAATGATCGCGCCTGTCCCCGAGGCTGGACTAATAGGCCCGTTTGAAAATGCAGTGTGGAGAAGAGGATTAGTCTGAACACTGTGGGAATGAGAACACTCTCGGACAATACTAGCATTCAAATGATTCTCATCAGGCCCTTCTTCAAAAGACATGTTTGCCCAATGCTCAATCAGATTAAACATTTAGGCTTTGATTTATTCAAAACGAAAGGAAAACACATTCTGGACCAGTTTAAACGGAGAATGAGAACCGATAAACGTTCATCTCCGTTATTTGATCAACTGCAAAACATGACAACATTAGTCTAACTTAAGTGCTGTAAAAAAAAAAAAGGATTTCACCCCCCTCGTGCAATATTCTCATCCTTTCACGTTTTCAGGCTACTTTTTTACCTTTGGTTGGGGATGGGGGAGACAGTGTGATATTACTTATTGACCTATACATAAAGTAAAAGATATGAAGGAAACCGTTTACTAGTCCTCAAGGTAAGTGAGGACCAGGAGGAAATGCTTCGAGGACAGTTTATTATGGAGAGGTCAGAGGCGGGTTCGGAGACAGCTGGTGGTGTGGTAAGTTTTGACTGAGCTCAAGTGGACACCAGGGAAAACATGTAAATAGTTAAAGTGAAACGTTTTTCTTTTCCAAATCTAACCTGCAGCTGCCCAGAGCCGGAGTGCTCAGCTTCCATGTATTGTCCATCTGTTTCCTGCCCTCACCAAGATTAATGACACTGCATCTATTGTTGCTTTTTATGAGCTTATGAATTGTGCGTGTATCGACACATGTCCATAAACAAAATACATTGTCCGGTAAACCCCAGGAGGGATCCGTTTCATGTCTCGGCCCCCTCCCCGCTCTTCCTCCTCTAAGCCGCAGGAATGGGAGACATTTTCTAGAACAAACCTTTAATTGTCCTGCGCCGTGGACATGTAAGGGAAGCGATGCGTTATATTATATCATCAGTCTCCCTGACGTCCCCGCAGTGACCCCCGAATCAACCATTCAGCTAAATGGAGCCATTGTTGCCCACATTTTAATCGGAACCTCTCAGTCACCCGACGACAGATCTGCGAGGCTTTATGGAAGAGACGCGATGAATCTTAGGGCGAGCTTGCATAAAGATCATAGAAAAATATAGAAATAATACCACCGCCACAGTGCAAAGTTAAAGTATATGGCTTTTTTTTTTTTCATCCTTCGTAAAACATAGATAAAGCGATTGATAAAATGCCTGACAGGGAGGGGAGTGAAGAGCTATAGAGATATAGTTCCCATATCAAAAATCATTTGTACTGGAGGCAGTTTGTGCGCTGAAATGCTCAGAGTGAGTCCTGTGAAGGTGTGATCGCTTCGAAAACACACGACAGGTGGATGAGCTCTGGCGACAGAATGAATATGCAGGAATAACCCTTTAGATCGCTTCATGTGTCTGTTCAAATGAGTGGCATCGACACAGGCCCCCGGCGACTATAATCTCCCGAGGGCCTTGCGTCGATGGACACCATTCACCATGGACCGTACACCGGCCCAGCCCTGAAATGCCGGTGCTTCATCTCCCGCGTTCTTCGGCACCAGAGGGAAGAAGCTTGGGACAATATGCTGGTGACTGAAGTACCCCTCATGCCGACAGGGTGCACGTTGGGGTCAGGTACTCGTGACAAGTCTGGTGGCCAGAGGGGAAAGGACAGCTTTTATTGTTGAGAAAGAGGAAAGAAAGTAAAGTGTGCTCATATATATATATAACAAAACAAAAAAAAGGATTCCGTTTCTAATGAGGAGAAATTAAAAGGTCCAGTTGTGAGCACATCTGCAACGCACATGTGTTGGCATGTTGTTGTTTTTTTCTCAGCTGCTAAGTCTCCTCCATTGTATTCAATGTATTCTAGTATCTCCGTGTTGCTTATACATTTACTACTTGTAAATATGCCATAAGAGAAATATTGATCTGCACATCGTTGAGAAAGAACATGCGATGTGCAGCAAAGCTTGTACATTTTTAAACAGTTTGTATCATTTATTGAATCCCAGTCCACTTGAACGTGAGAAGCTTGTGTGAGATTGGCTCATGTCATCATTAGTGATCGCTCTGGTGCTCGTACACTGGGCACTGACTGACAGCTAAATCAGCTGTGGAATTACAACGGTACTTCTCCCTTTGTACATGTTGCCTCAAACGAGCCGGCCGAGTATTGGATAACTAATTAAGCAAAGAAAGTAAAGTGCAAAATCCTGCATCAGTGAGAGCTGGGAGAGGGAAATGCATTCTCAGACAAGAGACTGTTCATTGGACCTTATTGATTCTTGGGCAGAGGCAGAGATCAATGAAAAGAAACAGACTGAGACAAAGAGTGGCATTTAAGGGTGGAAAAAGCTGACATTTTCTCCATCACTGTCAGAGGCGCACCGGCCATAAAGCAGCAACAAATATTAAAACATTTCTCATCCGCGCGGGAGTATTGGCAGCAGAAATTGTTTTTCCTCCGCCGCTTGATACTCAGGCTGAACTCCCGGTAGGATCCCTCTGGGACTGCAGATTGGTGCATGTGACATATCGGCCCGGCGTTTACACACACCTGCCACTCATCCCCCAACAGCCAGCACCGCGGCTGGAGAGGCCAGATAGCGGCGACGAGCCCTGCCGCCTGGACGCCTGTCAAGGTGGGAAGGTGTGGTGGAATCCATCACTGATAAGACGCTTATATTTCCACTGCGCCCCCATTAGTCAGCAGTGCCCTCAACACTATGTACATGCTATGCATCCCTAATGTGTGTAATGTGTGACTGCTGCTCTTCTTATCTGTGTGTTTCTCGTCACGCGAGAGCTGACTACGCCTAATGTAATGTGTATGGCCCTCTGCTACATGTGTGTAATTATGGATGTGTGTGTGTCCTTCCCCTGCACTCGTGTGGTGAACTCCCGGTGACTCGGTGCTGCGGGGTCACACGTCTATTTGTAGGATAAATGATATTATGCTACACTAAGAGAATTACACAGAGGATGTCCCTTGGAGTCACTGCACTCAGCCATCAGTCATAGTTACTTTATGTGTCTCTAAAGCCCTGTCTCTATCTGTTCTCATGCGCTGGTCTGGAACCACGCTAAATGGATCCACGCTGAATCCAGTCATTATGAGTTTATGATTGGACTTACGGTTCAGAGCGGATATTCTCCCACTGCATGGTATTGGGCCCGTTCTCTTTCATTACACTGCCTTTCTTTTGCCTTGCCTCCTCTCCTCCGTGATTCTCCCTTGGTGGTATTTGATGGCGGTGAAGCAGGCGGCAGGAGAGGAAACAGCAGGTGAACCCGCTCTAATACTCAGCTGTGCCATCTGCCGTGGTCACGTGAGTGCAGCGTGGATGTGCTTTAACGCCATGATGTCCCATCATACCTGACACATCAATCAATCAGAGGCAAGGAGCTAAATGAGCAGGGAGAAGGCACTGACAATGAGTTCTCAGACACGATTACTCCTGTCAATCAAATCCAATCATTATAGTTAGATATGAGGGAAGACTACTCAAACTTGTCCTTTATGAACTAATTAGCCTCATCTTTCTTTTATCTGCTGCACAATATGCTAGAAAGCATAAGTAAATGAAGGAATTCTGAATGAATTGTGTCATTTGCAAGGCTATCAAGTGTGCATGTATCTGTAATTACTAAATACAAGCAGTTTAACAACAGGACATAGTTTGTTTATGGCCTTGAAAAATTGCCAACTATTTTACAAGAGGAAGCAAACCTGGGTTTGGACCCAAAGGTCTCGACCGGCTGTGAAAAATACATTCAATTACAGCAACAGTGACCACAGGAAATGATTTCAGTCAAAAGTGTCCCTGCCACAATTAAAGCGTGTTAATTATGTATTTCATTAAGTAAGTGGATTAGAAGCAGAGCTGATGAAATCATAACGGGGATTCGCCTGAGGCCGCGCTGCAGAGAACAGACTGATATCTCAACTACTACGTTCAGGCCCGAGTTCCACCTCAGATAACCCTATAAATACTTAAAGCAGCTATACGTACCTCCAGATCGTCCTCACTATCACCTGCTCTGCGCGGCCGTGTGCCATCAGACAGTGTAATAGAGCAGCAGATAGCGCTGACAAGCACACGCTGTTTGGGAGTCTCGCGGAAAACGATGAAGTCTCTCCATGTTCGCTGTTGCCTGTTCATTACCATTCAGGTGCAAAAAGGAGATAAAGTGGAATGCAGATCGCTCTTTTTGTTGCATCTCCCACCCTTCTCTCTCCCCCCCCCCCCCCTCATGTGCTCTTTTTAATTCTATCTCTCTCGTCCGTCCTCTGTGTTCTCTGATGTTTTATTTGATATCCCACAATAAAGCCTCCCTTTGAACTGCCATCAATTGTGTATGGATTTTCCCTGTGAGGAGAAACAGAGAGCTGTCTGAAAGGGCTCCAGTCCCGCAGGCTGCCTTCATATTGATGCAGAGGAGTATTGCCATCCTCATTGCTGGATCAATCACTCACGTCACTGCTGTTTTATGGCTGGGGCCACTTCACAGAGAGGAGCCTGACAACATCACCGCAGAGGTTTGCACAACGATACAGCTCTGATAGTTGGGGAGGAGGGAAGAGGAGAGGTGAGGGGCTGCGGGGAGGGGGGCTTTCCGAGACAAACGGGTGAATTTAGATTGTGGAGCTGTCACATGCTCTCCAAAATGTCCGCCGCAGGAGGAGACTGCTCGTGCGCGGTGTGGTTAAGTTTGGCGGAGAGCGATGTTGTTGTATCGTCACAGTACGTTACATTTTTTTTGTACCTTCTCTTCATCTGATTTTTGTGTAACTTTTCTCTACTCATACATTTATAGACTCACGCACTTTTACAATCAAAATGGTAAATTTGTTATATTTTATCAAATGTGTAAAAATGATTTATGAATATTTATTTGTGCAGCCTCTATTTGTATCTTTTGTTGCAGTAAAAATGTCTAATAATCTCTGATAGTACAATAATACTTGTGACTATTCCCTCACTCTGTACACACTTTAAAACCCATGTTGTTCTCATTGTAATTTGAAACCTTTGTAAAATATACAGGTTTTCCCTGTTATGTTAAAATGCTAAAAATTGTACATTTATTGTTTTTTATTAAAAAAATAAAAAAATAAATTAAATGAAACGAATGTACCACAGATCAAAACTTTCAATAATGTTTGAAAACAGAACAGATAAAGAGAGAAATGGAATGGATTTACAGTTTTTGCATTGGGTCTGATGTCCTAGCTTAATATGTTTCTGGGCTCTCTGTCATCCAGAAATGTTATGAGATACGAATATGAAATAATAATAATAATTAATATTTTTTTTTGATCTAATGTAATAGTTTAAGGTCATCTGTGTAGAATTTAGTTATTTTGGTGGTTTTAGTTTTTGTTGTTGTTGCACTGGTGAGAACAAACAATTATAACAAGACACTGTTTTAGTTCAACAGTACAGGGTGAAAGGGGGTGAAGAGTGAGGAGAGACTTTGATCAAACTGCTGGAGGTAAGACTTGGACCCACAATGCTGAGACTATCCGGGCACACCCATTTAGAATGTTTAACTGATAGAAACAAAATATCGAAAACATCTGAAAACTTTTTTATACGCCCTTGCAACTCAAGAGATGGTGCGTGATGTTAAAGTTACAGTCATCTGAAGGCATTGTGTAGTCTAGTGTCTTCAGTGGGATGTCAGGGTAGCAGAAGCAGACAGTGCAGTCCCAGCCCAGCCATCAGTCATCGCTCTCGCTCTGAACTCCACATGACCTTCCCCTCTGCCCCGAACACCGCTGCTCAGGCACATTCACCTTAAAGAGACAGTGCAAGCTCTCAGTCAGGTACTGTAGGAACAAAAGTCATCACAATCTGCCAATTTGGAGACATCACCATATGCTGATTCCACACATTTCGGTTTGTTCCAGCTGCTCAAACATACAGGCCATACCATTTATTCCAACAACCCCTCCTATTTAGCCACCATCATGCTCTGAGTGAGTGACAAGAGTATTTCACAGTATTGCAAGTACATGTAAACAATGGAATGGGTTACACACATAAAACGTGGCATCAAGTCTGATCACACAACAACATCCTACCTCTGTTAACCAATCACAGAGAGGTGTGAATTCTCAGAAGAACCCGACGTTGTCTGTAGAGAATATCAACTACCAAAGGGATTGCTCAAATTTGCTCAAGTTCAAGTGCATGAGACGATAAGCAGAACTCATTTCCCCATTTTTTACGCGCACAGCATTCTTCAATTAGCACATTGTGGGCCCTAAAAGCGTTAATACAGACCATTTCAAATAATAAGTTAGGTGCAAGTTGGGGCGACGGTGGCGCAGATGGTAGAGCGGATCGTCTCATGATCGGAAGGTCGGGGGTTTGAATCCCGCCTCCTGAAGGTGCACATTGTCGTTGTGTCCTTGGGCAAGACACTTCACCCTCCTTGCCTCCAGTGTCTGTGTACACTGGTGTGTGAATGGATGAAGCCCCTATGAGAGACCAACAGGCCCCCGTTTGGAACCATGAGGCCGTCCTTCTGTGGACCCACCACCTGCAGGAGGAGCCATAGGGGCTGGTGCTATGTGATTTGGGCAGCTCCAACAGCTGCCCCCACGACCCGGCAACGGACAAGTGGAAGAAAATGGATGGATGGAAGTTAGGTGCATGGCCCACAAATAGATTTATGCTAGCTAGCACTCGATATTTAGCACATGATTTGATAAATGATCCCCAAAAAGTACTGGAAATTGTGTTGCATATAACCTCAAAATTGTGACGAGGGTTAAAAAAAAAAAAAACACACAATATATTTCACAATGTTGCTTATTCCTGTTGTTTGTTCAAGCCACAGTGTGTAAATTTCACACTGCAACCCCTAAAAAGACCCCCAAAGACTGTGGGCTCATCGCCTCAGACCAGACTTGGAACTTCGCTGAGAGCAAGACAGCAGCAGCTCGTCTGTTGCTGCTCTGCTTTTACTACGGTATCAGAGATAGAAAACTGAGGCCCTCAAAATAAATGGCTAAAGGGCCTTTATTGATTAGCCTTGTAATTGTAATCCAAAAATAGCATCGTCTGCGTTTAGTTGATCATCGAGTGTATGTTTGGCATCACTGGCACGTTTCTTTATATCGTCCTGCCCTACTTTTTTCTGATGGCATTTTCTTTTAGAAGGAGTCGATTGTCTGAAAGTCTGAAGCAATAGGAGTGAACCAGGACAGAGGACGTGGACGTGCCCATGTGTCCAGAATGGCCCTTTAATTCCCTGCTCTGACAGAAGGCGACGGCAGCCTGCAGGAGGGTCACCACACCAGTTGGCATGAATAGACACATTTTTGTCTTGTCTCCAACTCCTCTCCACTGTGCGCCTCCACTGACTGTAACATCTCATTCCCCCCTCCCCAAGCCCAGAGTCTCCACAGTCATCCTCTTGTCATTGGAAAGGCGGGCGGGCAGCTCTCTGTCTCCGCAGACGTATACACATGAATAGCAAACATTGTGCCAAAATGCGTCCGAATTGCCATGACGTTGTTGGACACACTTTTTTTTTCTTTTTAAGACAAATGTTGGTAAGAACCCTCATGTGTTGCGTTATCTTTGTCGGTCGACAGTTTTCTTTCTTCACGTTATGATGTGTGGGGCTGTGAGCGAAAAAAAAATGTCTGGGATATTGTGACATTTCACTAAACCCTTTCAACACAGTATACTTTCCATAAGTAATATATTATTCATCAAATTATGTCAAAACAATGCTCACAAAATATTAAATCAGGATCAAAACAAGACTAAAGTAGAGCTAGAGTGATATTTTTGCGCATATTATACATTACAGCACACCTCATTTACATTGTGGGTTTTAGCGAAAAAGGAGCAGCATGTTTGTTTTTTTTGCAATGACGAGCTGATGGGCATTGGTCATTCTCGGACGTGTGTGGGCTTCAATTCCTCTCCCCAGTGCTTCATCAGTGGGTGCATTCATCCATGCAGGAGAGATTGAGGCGGTAGCCTTTAATAAAGTCACCCAGCTTGAAAATGTATGAATAAAAGGACATCTCAGTGCCTCGGATCAAATCGACTTATCCGGTAATAGCCCAAAGATAATGTGTGTGCGTGCGGGTCTGTGTTAAAGAAGGAAGCACGAACAAAGACACAAAATATCAGAGAAATCAAACAAACCGGACCGGAGGGGACAGGAACCTGCGCTGGACATATGACTTTAAATCCTATTTGTATTGGTGAAAGAGAGCCGTGGCAGCAGAGAAGTGTGATTAGGGCGAGGCCAGGAGCAGAAAAACAAAGCCATTAAGCGGGAGAGGAGGGGAGGACCAGTGACAAAGTTGATTCTAACAAAGTTAAATGGGGATAAAGCAGAAATGGGGGAAATTATGAGTGCAATTTCACTGGTTGTACAGACGTTTGATTGCACAAGGCCGCCGAGGTCTCGCAAATCCAATCAATGGGGCAGACACGGTAAGTAAAAGTAGCACAATAAATGTAGTGACCGTCTCAAACATTTACAGATGGTTACATTGTGGCTGTTAATATTATGACCTAATGGATGAAAATGGTAAGGTTCTAAAAAATGAAATAGTATGGTAATTATTGTAATTGCATGCGGACAAGACATAATTTAAACATAATAAAAAAAACGTCTATTTCAAGGAAACAGTGTTACTATTTTCTTGGTAATAATATCAAAAAAGGGCCACACACTGCATTAGCCCTTGTTATCTCAGGTTACCATCCTATTATACGCTGTAAAGTCCAACCAATAAATGTAATTTATCATATTGTCACATAATAACATATACATAGTTTGTCTATTATCTACAATTTTGCTTTGATTTATTAAAGGGACACTACGTAACATTTTTGGACTATACTGTTGCCATCAGTACAAAACATGCTCCTATCGCTCAACACACAAAATGCTATCACTGCAGTGAGTAATCAAAGAATGGATTTGGATGAGAACCTATATTAAAATCTCAAACTCCGCTGACTTTCAACATCTCCATGGAGACGAGCAGGAGACGTACCCACTCTCGGTAAAGTTACAGTCATGTTTAAGGAGAGGCGAGGCTCATGTTTGTACATTCCTGAGGCATTTTTCAAAGGTGGAAATATCTGTCGTAACATAAATGCTTGTATTTCGATTTTATTTATTGGGTAAAATTCCACGCGGTGCGGCTTTAAGATTTCATGTTTTTCAAAAGAATGTTTTGACTGCATTTATTTGGAAAACGTATTCTACCTTTCACATGTCTAAATACTATGTGAAGGCGTTTCTTTTGTTTTGTTGATGGCAAAGGTTTCAGTGTGAGCATCAGATTATGGTTTCAGTGTTGTGGTAGAAGATTATTTTGAAAAAGTATTTGTGGATGTAAAGTGTTGCCACGTCAAGAATATTGAGAGCAGTATTAGTGTAAAGTATTGTGTATAATAATGAAATCTGAGGACATCTATTATATGTGTTTTCTTTCTTTTTGTCTATCTTGACACATATTGTACAATGGAATGAAATCATATTTTCCTGTGTTTCTGGTCGGACAGATGCTTCTATGACGCCAGGATTTTGACGGAGCAGTCATGTACCGCCATAATGACAACAAGGAGACACATGTCTGTTCCACACTCTTCAACCATCAGGCCCAGCTCCTGCAATGTGTGAATAAAGAGGACAGGAAGTGGCAGTTTGGCAGCTCCAACCAGGAGTGTCACTCTCAATTGCGTCCCCTGCCAACTCCAGACACGTCGTGTGTCCAAAGAGGTCACGGGTTTGACTCCTATTTTCCCTGCCTCTCTCCTCCCCTTGATTTTATAAGACTGTGCCTCTACCACGCCACCTACGCCGGGCACGACACTCAAGAAGGAGACAGAATGATGTTTGCCAGACACAAGCCACAGCGACGGAGGCACGTTTTTTTTTTTTTTTTTTTCAAAACACTCTACTAAAACACGAGGCCTTGTCTTTTCACATTACTCTGATGACCAGCGTCAAATAAGCCGCCATGTCTGGGTGAAGAGCAGCGGAGCAGATGTCAGGAGTTTGCCCATTTCTCATATGGACAAGGCAAAAGTGTCTTATGAAGGACACTTGGAAACCACATGGAAACTATGGGTTCTGCATGACAAACAAATGAAGTTCAACAGGAACACCCGCAAGAGAGCATGCGATGGAAAAGCTTTTTGAAAACAAAATAAATAAATAGATAAATCACAATTATATTCAGCAAAGATCCACATTCGTGTTTTTCACTGTGTTTTCCGATATGTCTGTTTGAAACTTTGCATACGGAGCTGTTGGGTATTTATGTAACAGTTAGTCTTTGAGGGATTTCATTCATTTTTCGAGAATCAAAAGATCTTAATATGGAAAGACCGAGTGCTTCATCAGAAAAAAAGAAAAAAAAGGAAATGCTGGAAAGGAAAAAGGAAATGCTGGAAAGGAAAAAAAGAATAACTATAATCGTTATATAAAAGTGTAATCGTTCTTTCCCCCATGACGTGAAAATGCACTGTTTTTGTAAATTGACTGGCTCATCTTTATCTTGAAATGTTCAAAAATCTGGAATGGACTGCCATCTTTTCTTTCTGTAAATTGTCTCATCTGTAAATGAATCATTACCAAAACTTACAATGTGAAGCATAATAGTCAACGTGTCTCAAACTGTGGTACATGTAATTTAGACTCACGTCCATTTATGATTTTGTCCTTTGGGTAATACCTTGTTCAGAAATATACTTCATGTTTTGGTCCAATTGCTGCGCTAGTTAACACAATGGTTTAGCACTGGTCTAGTCCTTTTAGAGGTACTAGTGCTACCTACAATCAGAAACTTTGACTGGAATGCCCTCATAAAATGTCATGTGTGTCCGTACTGCTTATTGATAGTAATAAGCCTCTTCCAAACAGAAGGGAAGTCAAATAGATTTTGATTCCTCTCCAAATCATTCAATGGCTTCCCGCTAATGTAACTTGATCAGAGCACTCTCAAATCGGAGCGTGTGAAATGACAGTTGAGATTAATTTTGTCAGGCTTGTAATCGCGCCTTATTGATGTGTTTCCTGCAAAACGGCACCATCGCAAAGAGCAAGTCCAGCCATGGGGCATTTGCACTTCATGCGGTGGCCACGGATGGACAGAAGACACTGACCTCCATATTTCATCTCAGGTAACGCGCTGTTGTGTTGATTTACTGACTGATATTGTAATCAGTTTTGTAGTTCCTGGCCAGAGGCTGTTCTTACCTGTTAGACCCGAAAAAAACAAAAGAGAGAAAAACATGTCAACAAATCAAAAAATGATTTCATGAAGGTGACAACGAGAGAATCCATCACGGTGGACGTGTTGCCAGTCACGGTGCCAGGCGAGATGCCAGGGCGAGCTCCATCCTCCATGCCAGCGCCTGAGGGTTGCATGTCCTCACTACAAGGACAGACAGGTCGTACGGGGCAATTGCAGTAAATCACCGAGCTCCTCCTCGCTCCCATTGTCAGGGTCCATAGAGGTCCCCTATAGTATACTCAAAACACCGGCCTACCCCACCTATCCGGCATCACATCCTTTTATTCCAATTGATACGGTGATGTATGACGTTGTTATGACACTTCTTCCCGTTTGGAGACAACCCCAGTGTCAACAAGGCTCTACACCCAGTGAGTGATTCGTGCTAAATGCATTTTAGAGTTTTGCGCAAATACATTTTCAGAGCTAAGTAAACAATGCAGGCCATTATCGAGATGTATTGTTTATGCACTTGGAGCTGTGAGCAGAAGAGGCCCAGAGTGACAAAGAAGAAAAAGATGAGAGGGAGCTATAGTCTCCAATAGACATCAGCTCGGGAAACGTGGAGCGTGGAGAGCGGCAATCCTATTCTGTCAGCATTTTTTTTACCCCCTTTCGTGCCGAACAGATAGCTAAAGGTACCACTTAATGTGATGGGGGACAGGATCTAATGGATTGATACACAGGTTTTGACATGCTATTTGAGCATGGAGCTGGCTATAATTGGTCATGTCATTGTGCATTAAACTAACGATATATAGAGGAGTTGCCCTGAGACGAGTGTCTTTAGCAAATCTGTCAGGTATCACACCAAAACACCTCTGACAGCTCTTTGAGATGGGAGCGCTCTACAACAAGGAGGCACGAAACACAGCATTCCCCAGTGACAGTACATTAGCACAGGCCACCTGAAATCTCCCTGCCTCTCCATCTGTTTGTTGCCTATACGTTTATCTTCTGTCCAACTGCATTTAGAGGACATTTTCTGATGCATCAAAGCGGGCCCTCGACCTTGGTAATGAGCCAGAGATGTGTGGCTCCTCCCATTTATGCAAACAGGGATCAAAGGTCCGCGGTGAGGCTAACTTGACTCTACATGACTCCATTGCTGTCAGAGGACATCAGATCATCCAGTCGCAGAAGTTGAAACAATAGAGTGGTATACTTCTAAAGAAAAGATTTGAGGTCAAAGTGATACTGCATTCCGCATGCACATTTTCTGTAAGGTAAAACAGAGTCAAATTAAAGCTTGTTGCTAAGTTAATGCTGCCTCATTAACCTGTCGATATAGGCTACCTTTTACCAGATTTGGGAGGGTTCCTGGTTAACCACAGCACTTTTGAGTCACCAGGGAAAAAATATATATAAATTGACAAAGGGCAGATAGGGATGAAAAAAGGCATTGGTGACTCGTGTAAAAAGTGGATAAATAAGATATTTAATTTGAATTGAAAGTAACACGGTCTGATAACCATAGAAATAAAAAGGAGATGCGGTGTTCGATCCTAATGTATGCGGACCGTTAGCAAGTAGGCTAGTCCGGGAGACTTTTCAGTGTCCGTTAGCCTGCTCAATGTATTTCTCCTATAGCCGTTAGCATTAGCCATCAATCATTGCAAATTATGTACGATCCAGATGTTTTCAGTTGTTGTCGACCCACAGGTGAGGTCAATGCTGAGTTAGAAATCATTAATGAATGTACAGAGGACAGACTTGGTCAGATTTTACTTTAGAAACAAATTATCGCATACAAGTGTCCTCTAAATACTGAAGGGATTTATAATGATTATTTTATTATTAGATATGTTTAATATGTTTGGGCTTATGTTACAGTTGATTTGGCAGACATGGGAGCGTTTTAATCCTGCACGCACACACTGACACACCACATTCTTGCTCTATGCCTTTTCCTGATAACAGTTGCAAAAACATCTAGCATCAAGGACGTTGGACAAACTGGCAGTTTCTGACCCGGCGCATGAGACAAGAAAAGGAGATTGTGAAGAACTGGCCAGTACAATCATTAATATTCATGATTGTATGTTTCATATACTGAGTGCAGGGAAAGTACGGGCAGCTCAGACCGCCTGGCGTGAGACCCGCGTATGTAGGCTGTCAGGGTAAGTCATAGCACTCAGCGTGCTGTATTGGAATTGTAATTGAATAGGGAATAAATCTCCGGTCTGATTTATCTAATGGTTTATTGTCCTCTTTTCCAAGTAACGAGCACACCAACAATGCTAAATGCTTTTTGTGGGGTCGG
Source organism: Proterorhinus semilunaris (assembly GCA_021464625.1). Taxonomy (NCBI): domain Eukaryota; kingdom Metazoa; phylum Chordata; class Actinopteri; order Gobiiformes; family Gobiidae; genus Proterorhinus; species Proterorhinus semilunaris. The sequence goes on along the minus strand of CM038356.1, from coordinate 13,526,358 downwards.
ATACACATCCAGGGGCCACTAAACTTTATATTATAAGATAAGAAATTATAAAGCCCCCCCCCCCGGTTCAATTTAAACGCAAAATGTGTGCATTTATAGGTACAGGCACGATAGAGGCATATCTGTGATTTTTATGCTGATAGCTGTGGAGATGTATCAGGCTGGGATTTTGTGTGTGGCGGCTCCATGTGAAACGAAAATATGTTATTAAGTGGATGCAATCCAAGATCATCTTGCCCAAAGGGAACTTTTACCCCCTGCCAACTGTAAAAGGGGCTTTCCAAATCATAAAACTTCCCAGCCAAAAGGAGGTCCAATAAACACTGGATCTTCTTTGGACATTTAGTTTTCTGAAAACACACTTCTACCCTTCGCAAAAGCCCATATCACTTTAACCGACCGCTGGGACCCACAGAGACAGGAGCGATATATGTCAATATTCTCTAACAACATCTACCACTATTTTGGCAGCCATTTTGTTTTCCTAAATACATAGCCTCTGCGGCTGGGCTGTCTGTCTGTCCGTGCTGTCAACTGCTCTGGTGTGATTGGTCTGATGGGCTTGATGCTCATCACTCTGTCAGCCTCGACTCGCCTTTCATTAGTCTGGGCCCCTCCATCCGCCACACTCACACAAATCACACTGACATCCAAACTCCTCAGATCCACAGAGCAATTTAACTGATATTCATTAGAGGGATGACAAGAGCTGATGGGAGATCTGTGCCGCGCGGTGGAGGAGAGGGCGACTCTATCCCTGTCCTGTCCGCCTCCCTTACCCCTTTCACTGCTGACTTTGTTTTAGGAGCACTGAGGCGCAGCAGCGTCTATGACTACGCAGCCCTCAAGGAGAGCAGAGACAAAAGAACAATAGACAACACATCTAATCTGCACTTTATTACCAGAGAAAAATACAACTCTGAGGACTTTTGTGTTTTTCATGCTAAATAATTGGCTGCAGCAGATCGCAAGCCTCTCCTCAGTGCTCCTAAAACAGCCACTATAATGCTCATCCAAGCAGAAGTCCAATCATTTAGCCCTCTCCCTGCAGCCCCTCATTAACCCCCAAAGTGTCAACTATCTCATTAACGCCCCAAACCCTCCTCACCCCGAGTCCATCACAGGGCCCACAGCGTTCATCAACACTACAGTGCAGTGTTGAATGATGATCACGTGTGAGGATCCGGGTTTCAGATGGGTTAGTAGAGAGAGCTCAAAAAGCTCACCAGAGATTCAATAAGGCGGCGAAGCCTTTTTCATTTGCATTATCAATGGCTACCGGTCTGAATCCCATCTTTCAATTATCATCTATTGTTAAGGGCTTTATTCTGCTTGTCAGATGTGAGTCATCATTGGACTCTCCCAGAACGTTAGGCCGATGTATCCTAAACGTCGGCGGGCCGCAAGCAGTCTGAGGCGGTAATGAGTTTGTGTGAGAAGACGGGGTCAGGACACAGTGTGTGTGTGTTAATTAATCTGTTCCCGGGTGGGAGGAACTGAAGCGAGATGATGAGATTTAAGAGAGTAAATGGGTGTGCTGCACTCGAGCTGTCCTCTGTTGAGTGAGCGAGCATGGGTTAGAGGCTGGCCAAATGGCCGTCACCATGGAAACCAGATAACTTCCCCTGGCCCAAGTCACTCAGTCAGTCAGTCATGACAAGCAAAGCCTGGGAACATCAAACAAAAAGAACATGGTGTCCTAAGGTAGACTTAAATAAGAATAAATTAAAGTGGAGAATATGTGTGGAGAAGTGTGTCTGTGTGCACACACACTCTCATAATGTTCACCGAAAAGTATAAAAAAACATTCTCATTACATGGCACCACGCCTGAATTGTGACTACTCAGATAACATCAACACCTGCCAGTAATATTGTTAGATCCAAAAGCCTGCTTTGAGGGAATAGCACCTGTCGGTACATTCTGCACCACTGTCAGCTCGTCTCTGTGCGCATATATAGGATCCCCTTTATTTTTTCCAAGGGACAGTCTTGGAGTCCAGGTGTGTGCCAGATCTGCTGCCTGTGCCCAGGGCTCCTGATGGCATCCAAGCCCCCGTGGTAATCAGCCCACTCAGCCTGCTGTTGCCGCCCGCCTGCCTCCTCCTCCTCCAGTGGGTCGTTTCAGAAACATCTGGTGGTTTACATGCAGCACACACCACCTGCCAGACGCCTTGCAGGCAGTGGCACGGCTCGCACCTCTCGAGTCCTCTCCACACAACGACACAGAAGCAGCGGAAAATTCTGATAAATTCTGATAGTGGAGACAAGTGCATAAAAAGGCTAGGACATTTTAACCTTTAATTAAGTGTTTGATAACATAGTAGATATGACATTTGTTTTTTAAATTTTATATTGTTCTTTTTAAATTCATAAAAAATGATCCAACAAACTTTTTTGGAGCAGTTAATTCAATTTAATCATAGAAGCACAAGGCATTAATAACATATTTGTATTTTTATCAAATAACATTTATAAAACTATTGTGCAAAACAATGTCTTTTTCATCTTCTTGAAAGGCTCTGCACCAGTGGATAGTCATCCCTTTAAATTAGGAAATATAACAAGTAAAGTATGCATAATTTAAACATTAAGTTGTAAGCTTATACACTATGTACATTTTTACATTGACCTGGATAGGGAGCAACCCTTACTGATAAAGAACAAGGCAGCTTTTACAATCAGCAGAACCAAAAGACTGCACAGAGAAACTATAAAACCAGGCAAAAAAGTTTTGTTTGGCAAATACTTTTCAAGGAGCTCTTCCAGGTGTTTGGATATTTTTGGGCTTTTGAAAAGGTTTTGAGATCTAGACTTGACAGACTGTACAAATACAGTATTAGAACATGCAGTCCTCCAGCAAATCAGAATCACAAATTAAAAAAATAAATAAAGTAAATATACTTCAAGTTATTAGCTGGCCTTCTTAATGAGAGATTCAATAGGTTCAGCCTTAGATTGTTAGGTATAGTGACAAAACATAACTGACACCTAACTGAATATCTCTCACCTACAATATATTTGACAGTGACAATGTCTTTTTTTTTTTTTAAATACATGGAATTTCGAAATGTTAATATGCTTGACACATGTAAACACCTTGTGCTGACAGCTGAACAGCAGCTTGTGGCATCTTTGTGCATTATCACACTATATATAACCTTAAATAGTGTCTTAAGCATCTTTAGAGGCTTTGTATTTTCTGTTTCTGAAGTACTTTAGTGTTTGTCTAGCTCGCACACATACAGCAGATGGTCCTCCGGAGACTTCCCATGGCTCTTGCTGAGGTGAAGCTTGATGGCGTGCTTAGTGGCAAATTTACGGACGCAGAGCTGGCAGCGGTACACTGCCCCGTTGCTACTGCAGTCATCGAGTGATTGTGGTGAGAGGAAGGACTCCAGGGGCACCAGTTTGTCAGTGAGAGCATGAGAGTCCCTTACAGTCTGTTTGGGGGACAGCTTGGCCAAGTCCCTGATTTTAAACCCCAAGTGAGCTTCCAGGTGGCAGACATATGCTCCTGGGGTTCGAATTTGTGAAGCGCAGTCGCTACAGAAAAATATAGGCTGACCAGATTCCAAATTCTTGAGGAACTTGGTCCGTCCAGTTCGCCTAAGTTGGTATTTGACATTGGCCAGCCAGTGACTAATTGTGGTCATTGAAAGGCCAGTGAAGCGAGAGATGTGCATCCTTTCTTGGGGGCTTAGGTCATTGATGATATACTTTCCATCAGATGTTTGTCGAAGACATGAAGCAAACTGAGCTTGCAGTAGAAGTAAGTGCTGGGGGTTCCAATTGGAGTGTCGCCCTTTACGTTTGTGGCCGTGTAGAGAGGAATCGTCATCATCTGGGGTAGATCCTACAAGCTCAACTTTTTCAGGGATTCGCAAACGTGAGGTTGGTTTTGTGACATGGTGAGATTGTGTTAGATTTCTTAACATGTCTGAGATATCCGACAATGCATTTTCATGCAAGGGACTGCCAGAAGTGTATGGAGAAACTACTGTTAACTTGGCTGGTGTAACGAGTGAAGTCGGTGAGATCGAAGAAGCAGTTGAAGAGGGGGTTGATGCGGAAGTGCTTCGATCACCCCTACCTTTAGTGAGGTCCATAGGTTGGTCATCACAAGGTTGTGCATTGCTATTGTCTGCAATGCATTCAGGTTTTTTGGCTTGGGCAGGGGGCGTGGCCACAGCCGCCTTTTCAGTCATGCTCTGGCTAAGCCTAGAGAGGAGACTCAAGGGATCTTGGTTTGGCAATGAGGGTTTGGCCGCCTTTCCTAAATGAATGTTCATGACGGACTGAAGAGCACTTAAAGGATTGATGAAAGGCTGTTCTGGGGGAGCGTGGCCGGTGATAATTGCTGTGCTACTTTTGAGAGTAGAAGTCAGTGGAGACATGGCTTCTACCTCTCTCTTGACTTCTGTTACTGGGGATGTTCTGTCGTTATGACTTCCCTTGTCACTATTGGCTGGAGTGACTGCCCTCCACTCCCCTGGAGACTCCCCTCCCTTGTGCGAGTCTCCTGTTTCACTACTACAAGGAGAGTGACTGTTCTCTAGCTTAGGTGACAACTGCTTCACCCTCTGCTCTACCTTTGCTACCTTTTCAGATACTTTTTTCACTAGGTCCTCCATTGCTTGAAAGTTATTGTTGGGGAAGGGAGAGGACTGAGGAAGGGGTGGAGAAATTAGGGGCTGGTTCTTGGAGATGGAGGGTAATGTGGTACTTCCATTAAACAAAAACTTTATAGGGGAATTCTTTTCCAGACTATTATGGTGAAGTTTAAGGCTACTGGGGAATTGGTAGGCCGCGTGAATACTTGGGTAGCCACCCCAGCTAGGATTTCCACTCTGGGCTTTGTTGATAGCTGAGGTCACGGTGTTTTCTAATGATTTAAGAATATCAACCCCCCCTTTTGGGGTCTCCTTTAAGTCTTCTTCTGTTAGGTAGCTGTATTTTGAAATGTCATATTTTTCCTCTTTCTCTACAGACTCTTCTTTTCCATTGGAAACTGGAACTAGTGTATCTGTTGTGTTTGTTTCTGGTTTAGTGCATTCCTCCTCAACCTCCTCTTTTTTTACCTCTTTGAGAGGAGGAGAAGTAGCAGGGGGCGTTTGAATGGGAGTGGGCGAGAAGGAGGTTGGGGCAAGTGGGACAGATTGTACCCTATGTTCAGTTGGACTTGTGACTCTTGCAGGATTGGGAGAGGTTGCTTCTGGGAGTGTTTTCACTTTCTTTCCTACTGAGCTAGTCACCCTTAGAAAATGTCCAGTCACCATCATGTGACTTCTTAATTCCTGCAGTGTGTTATGAGAACTTCCACACTCCATACATTTAAGAATTTGTAATTTGTTAGATTCAAACTGCCAGGCATAGCTTGCACCATTCTGATGACCATAACGGTTACTTGAAGGAGGATAGGCAGAAGAGGATTTTAGTGATGATTCACTCTGGTCTGTTATAGATTTGGAGGTTTCTTCTTTTGCTCGAGTGAGATTCAAACCAACTAACCCCCTTTTCTTGTGCGACATGATTTTGGCTGCCACAGGAGCCATTGGCTCCTTTAAGGGCACTTTCTGGTAATGTTTGGTCTTTATCATATGGACACTTAAGTCCTGGAGAGACTCAAATGAGTGACCACAGTACATGCACTTGAGAACTTTCTCTGCATCTTCCTTCCCTTCCATTTCCAACAGAGAGCGTTTCCGGGGTTTGGACCAACGCTTGGACCCAGCTTCTGCCTTGTCCTGGTTATCATCTCTGTAATGACCTGTCTCATTCATGTGCACTGTCAGTTCCACTAGAGTGTCATAAGCCGCACTGCAGCCCTTACAGCGGAATTTACTGGCTCCAGTAAATAAGGAGCCAAACAGCTTTGGGTTCTGCCTGTGAAGCTGGACTGTACTAAAAAGACTGGGCTCGGCCTGGGCGCTGTGGCGGCTTTGGGGAGGCTGCTGTTGTAGTGTCTTTGCCACTGCTGACTGGTGCCAGTCATAGCTACTGCTGCTGCTACTACTGCTGCTAGTGCTGTTGCTGCGAGCGGGCTTTTCAGTGGGAGCTGGGGATGGCTGTGCAGGCGACTGTGTAGAATTCAAGTTCAGGGGTGACCAGAAGGAGGTGCTCAAAAAGCTAGAGTAGATAGCCTTCATTTGTTCCAGTGTGTCCATACCTATGGGGGGAGTCTTAGTGCCCCCATTAAGAGGTGGGGTAACTTGGTCAGGTTTTCGGATGGGACTCTCAAAGTCTGAGAGACGATCACTGGTCTCACTCACATGTGATTCACTGTCCATATCCTGTCCGGAGAGCTCTGTGCCTCCAGCGGATTCACGGTCACTTGCTTGGTCTTTGACAGGCCCTTCATACTGCTCGTCAAACTCTTCTTTCATGGATAGGTCATCCTGTGGGGCAGGGGACTGGTCATCAGCATGGGCCTCCTCTGTGTCCACACTGTGCTCCGTCGCATCCTCAGGAGAATAGGCTGCAACATGAAGACAGAAAAAAGAGATGAGTTAAATTGCAGGGAGTAAACACGCTATGTTAGAATAAGTGGAGAAAAAGTTTTCCTGCTATGTGTGCCCGAGGACTCCCTGGGATAAATGAGCCATCTGTGTGGGAGCCTTTAAAGCTGAGCTGAGAAATTACAGTCATCCCATTTCACCTCATCAACCGTTGAGGTGTTATTTTCCTCTAGGCGAGCCTGTATTTATATACTACCCCAGCCACACGGAACTTATGCCTCCCTTCTTTTCACTCCTTTTATTGGAAGAAAACAAAAAAGAAATATCTTGGCAAAAACATAATGCGCCATTTTATTTATCTCAGGGCGCAACAGCTTGAAATGAAAACTAAATCTGAAATTAATGAAGCCCAATCTCACTGTGGCATTCTCCTCTGGGGTAATAAATGAGTTGGATCAACCTCCATCTGTCAGTTAATATGTCTGACGCCTCTTCATCTGCCTCTTCTCTGATTACAGACACACGTACACACACACACACAATCAGCAGATCTTTAGTACTCAGAAAGAGATGTCAGAATTTTGATGATGAGATTTTGACACGGTGGAAGGATGTCCAACAGGGTCATCCTCACTCGAGTAGGTTTATAAGATTTTAGCAAATTCCTAAAGCTGAAAAGTGAGATACAAATAATAATAATTCAAAAAAACATACACAGAAGAAATGTTACCATGAATCAATAACAATTAACAGTTGAAAAAGCAATAGACTATTCTTTACACCTATTACTGTATACAAAACATGAATACATACATGATGAAATAAAAGAGGTGGGACTGAAACATAAGCGGACTGTCACTGTGGTTTAAAAACAACAATGAAGATGCTACATGTGCCGGAGAATGACTGCTCATGACAAGGATTTGTGGGCAGTAGCATCCATCACATTCCTGAAACTCTTCATCTCATGGAAGTGACCACCCAGTACAGCTCACTCACCACTAATCCTCTGGTCTCTCTTACATCCTGCCCGTCAGTCTTACTCATTAAGCCACTCAGGTTAAGGACAAACAAATTACAGTTAGTACTTAGTACTCAGAGGTTGGTTGGCCAGGACATTCTTGTAAAAGAAACAGTTAATCTCTATCAGTTTTAACCTGGTTAAAACTCATTGAGATTAACAATTTCTCTCTAAAAAGAAATGAAAATACCAGGGTGCACACAACATCCACAGGGAAGAGCTCAGAGTTTCAAACTCTCTGAATATTACTTCTGTTTGGGGAGAGCCACACATACTGTGACTAAATCCTTCATTCCCCAAAATGCCCCATGCACACGCGTCCAGTCTAAACAAAAATGTCATAGCTGAAATAACTCTCATTTCCAGTGCTAACAGCCAATCTGTAGGCAGCCATGCGGCTGGCGCAGCTCTGATTTGGGCCCTAGGGGCAGAGTCAGTAGTAGCCCAGCAAGAGGCCAGCCTAATGGAGACCTGGCAGGTGCGCCCCACTCTCCATCCTCCCGGAGATTTGGTTTGTCACTGGATATCCATTACCTGCCATTCTCCGCTGATAGGCCCCGACAGGCCTGATCAAAAGATGTCGTCGGGCCCCAGTCCGCTTGGCAGTTAGTGGCATGTCGTTTGTAAAAAGGGCCAAGCATGGTGTAAATAAAATGACATGATCACTTCCCTGGCCCCTCATGTTCTGGACACAATTATGATAATGTGAGCGGGAGGTGCAGGAGGGGTCTGCAGAATGGAGAAAAGGCGAGGAGGTAAATCTCTCACGCTCGGGCAAACACACCACACAGAAATGTGTGCTATAGAGCTCCAGCCCTGTCCCCCTTCACTTTACTCTGCTGTTCTCCGGTGGAGGATATTTGTGTCGGGTTCTCATTCGAAAGTGGAAATGCAGCCAAGATGAGGTGCCTAATGCGTTTGTGTCCCGAGTAGCTGGTCACAGATGTCAAGTCGCATCAGGCTGCAGCCACATCGCTTGACCAACTTGTCAGGTCACCTTTCTCGTTTTCATCCCAAAAATATTCGACACATTTCCTCACATTGTCTGCCTTTTTCATCAAAAATTGCCATTCCCAATTTCATGTCATGTTAGCAGATTCATGGCCCTGCCTCAGTGTGCGGTCATAAATGTTTTACAATTCATATGAATAAACTGGCTGCCCTATGGGTTTTTCTTCATTTGTCACCCAGAAAGGTCCGAACACGCCTGCTATAAAAACATACTAAGTCTTCCTAGGCTCCCAGGCAATTTAAAATGCAAAACAAAAACCATTATGTCTGAGCACTATCTGTTAATTTAATCCCCAATGACTGATAATCCATCACACAGGGCGACAACCACATCCAATTATTCTCCCTGGCTTGACTGACAACAGAGGTGATTTATCAAGCTAATAAAAGGTGATGGCAGCAAAGAGGCTCACTTAGAATCAAAAAGATAGCGATTATGAACACAATTCTCTTGAATGCAGTCTTAACTAATATCGCAGCATATGGTGCAGGGCCAATGTATGAGTTCTCCTAGTGAGTGTGTTCTTCTGATGATGAAGTGAGCTGCTGCCATGTGGAGATGAGACCAGAATCATTAGCTTCTATGAGGAATTCTTATATGCACTTTCACCCAATCACTTGCTTTGCAAGAAGTAAAGCTACACTCTCATGTTACCTTAATCCCAGGATGTAATTATAAATAATACTACACACACATTCACTGATGACAGCAAATGTTCCATTTTAACAAACACATGCTCGGTAGATGCAAGCGATGAGGAAAGACAGTGACACGTTGGCATGCAGGAGGCATTCCTGTGTAGAGATCATTTTCATAAACACAAGGGCCGCAGACGAGAGTGCAGATGATCTGAAAGAAATACTGAAGTGCTGCTGTGGCCGTCAGAACAACAGGGACAGGGCAGGGACACAGGCTGATTAAGCAGGAAATCTCTGTCTCTAACACGCACGTCCTATATTAGTCCCAGGGATTATCTCTGCACACATATGGTAAAAACGATGATTACATGGAATTTGCATTTTTGTAAAAGAGGGCCAAACTCAGAGACTAAACAATAGATACAACCTTATGTGTACATCAATAATTATATTTCAACTAAGAGACAAGATATTAGTATGTGTGTGTGTGTAATATATATACAGCTTTCAACAAATGTGTTGTAGATCATGAATGACTTAACAATGAGGTCTGTGTGCCTTACCCAGGACATTTTAAAAGCAATTGACCTTCCATCCATCCATTTTCTTCCGCTTTATCCGGGGCCGGGTCGCGGGGGTAGCAGTCCAATTGACCTTATTATTAGTATTTCTAAAGTAATAGGGTATAAGACATTCAGACGGGCAAACACATCTGACTGGAGCCGAGTAAACATGTTGTGCTAAATACATCTATAGGTCTTTAACTGACACTGCATTCTTACGGGGGACCAAAAAGAGTCATGATAACAGAATAATAATAATCATTATCATCATCATCGTGATAATGATTGTAATACTGTCATCCAGCCCCCTGTGCAAAATCTAATAAAAAGCATTTAGTATTGTAATACAGTGCAATTAAGAATAACACATATATTTGTTGCAAAGTCTTCAGTAATTGATTAACAATATTTGTACAACTGAGACAAAAATATTAAACTTTACAAGGCCCAAAAGTGGTGCGGGTATTGGTCACTGAATGTTATAGAAAAAAGCCCAGACTTCCTCAAAAATGCAGTGTAAATGAAGCCTGTCATGTTTGATTATGGGGGAGATGAAGACGGGGAGGACATTAGGATCACATGTTGGCCTAAATATCCCACTCGTCTTTGAAGCACTCTGGGTTAGTTACACTGGGTCAGGAGGAGCTTTTAACATAATACTGCAATACAATTCTGCATAGTTTCTTTTTGATGACCCACTAAAATACACGCGTTAGAATGTAAAGTAATACTTTGATCTATATGTTTATTATCCATTTTTGTTACAGCTCTAACTTTTTGGGTCTGTATATGAAAAATATGCTATGACTAACACGTTAAGCAAAACGTACATAGTGTTTGTAATGATTGTAATTGTACTTGAATTTTGATTAATTGCACAGCCCTACGATACTTTGCAGTTATTTTTGACCTCTCTCCCCTTGCCTGTTCTTTGACTTATGTACTACATTTTCACAGCCCTCGCTGTCCTTAAACCAACATGGCGTCTCAGCGGGGGGTTCCTCCTGACAGGAAACGGCTCCAACAACAAACTTTAGGACAGGAAGTCACCTCAATCAGCCTGCCTGCATCCCACAGGTCTCACCCACTACCTTCCACTCACTCTCCCTCTCAGCGTTCCCAGAAGCACCCCCACTCCCAATAATAAAAAATAGAAAAAACTCGGGGAATAGATAAGAATAATTAAGTCCAAAAAGCAGCCCCCATTCTGTCAAAACTGCAGCCATACCTAAAATGCCTTCCTGTTGTACACATTTGTCAAAGTATCAATCAAACATGGTCCTGCTTTGATCCCCTAAAAGTCCCATGAGAAAATATGAAACAGGTGATCCATGATGGCCCTTTAGCACGACTAACAAACTCTGACATTAAGTCCTTTTTGACCAAATACGAGCAGCCCCCTGGCACCGACATTCCCAAAGCGTATTTTAGCAGCGATGGAGATTAAAGCTATCATAGATGTCTTTTTCAGTGTTTATTTGTGTGTGTTCCAAACCCCCTGGTGCTTCTGTGAATACACGGTGTCCGTCGATTGTAGTGCAGGATGTGTGGAGATGAGGGAGATGGGAAAAACAGAGAGATCGCTCTGCCCTCGGGCGAAGCTTTGGGCTGAACCTTGTCAATGCGGAGTGCAGGAGAGGTGCACGAGAAAGGAGAGGGAGAGACGATTTAAGAGAAAATTAATTCAATTGTCTGCTTGCTTTTTGGTAATACCATTATTTAGGTAAATTTGTAAAATAAAAAATATAAAATGAAATCAATCAAATGTTTGTATATACAGTGCCTTAAAAACAGCAAAATGGTTTGCAAGCCCAAACTCCATATTTCAAAATACTCTCCAAAAGGGTATTTATTCAAGATTACGTTTCAGCATTTGCTTTCTTCAGATCATTTCTTTTTCTATTCTTTTCTTTGGGTTCACAAAAAAGAAATGATCTTAAGGCAAATGCCGAAACGTAATCTTGAATAAATACACTTTTGGACATCGGCTACTGTAGTGTGCGATTTTCCTCAACATCTGCACCTCTGATGCCACTTTTGGTGTGCGTTACTCCTCTCCTCTCATCAAAACACTCTCCAACATAGGGCGGCACGATTTTGAGAGGAGTTACCTTTCTTTCTTTCTTTCTTTCTTTCTTTCTTTCTTTCTTTCTTTTGTGCATTTTAAACATGTCTGGGAGAATATTTGAGAGAAGACTGGAATATGAACTGCAAGAACCACATGCATTCGAGTACATATTTGCATTATTACCGTAATAATTTGCTATCCTTATTTGATCGTGATAAGATAGTGCAGCTCTTTGACAACAGATTTTATAGGGTCTACTGTTGTGGACGCTTGTTCCTGCTGAAAAATTATCTCATGTGTTTTATGCAGTCACTGGCTCTATTGAGATTCACACACAGCTTGTTCTTCAGTCACGTTTTGTTTATAAATATCACAGAACTTGGGTTTCGCAAGCCTTGGAATGGTAATGTGAATGTATGTGTATGCAACTAGTAAATTCTACTACTTCATTTTAAATCATAAACTGTATGCTATTCCTAAAAAATAAGAAAATGGTCACGTAGAAGTACTGTTTGATGTAAAATGTTATAGGGCTGGGCCACTAGGATTTTTTCAATATTAGTACTTAAAAATTACGCTCTTCTTTAATATAGAAATCTTTTTTATTTTTTATTGTGATCCTTTTTACCCAGTGCCAAATTCATATGCAGAGAAGATTAGGTGTTAACAATAAAGAGACAGTGTTAATTTTGTCGACTAAAATATTTAGTCTTAATTTTAGTCAAAGTGATTTTTTGGACGACTAAAATTGGACTAAAACTAAATTTAAAGTTTTTCATGTGACTAAAACTATGACTAAAATGTCCAGATATTTTATTCGACTAAAATAAGACTAAATTAAAATGAAAAGGAGAAACTAATATCATCCAAACTTCTATTGACAGTCTGAAAGAGCCTCATATCATGTAAATTCGCTGCCAAAGGAACAGCTCTGAGCTTTGTTCATGAGGGAGCAGCTCCATGAAGCAGATGACCTTGATTAAATATGATTGTAATGAATATTATAAATACAAAGTCGACTAAATGTGTCTTAAATGTAGTCGACTAAATCTCGGCTAAAATTGAAGATATTTTTTTGACTAAAACTCGACTAAAATTGAATTACATTTTCGTCAAAATACTAAGACTAAAACAAAATTAAAATATTTAGTCAAAATTAACACTGTAAAGAGATCATTTTATGAGCAGTGAAAGATTGAACAGTACATCTCTCGATAGTCAGACCTTTTCCCCCCCGTTTTAACATTTATTTGACCAAAACCTGATGGAAGCGAGGGCTGCTTAACTATAGAAAAAACATCATTATTTAAAACAATTATTACTTGGCTTATTTATTTGTATTAATTTATTTGCAAACAATTTCAAGTATGTTCAATTTCGTAAACAAAGCCTTGATTGGGAGGTGTCACACCTGCCCCCTGCTGGCCTGCACAAACACTTGCAAGTCACAGGATGATTACATCATCATGGCGCGCCCGCGCTGTTTGTTGTCGTGCATTAAATCCGAAGAAATAGAAACAATAATCCTCGCGGCATGGAATAATGTGAGTTTTCTTTGAGCCGCGTTGGTGAGATGCTCCTATGTCGAGTTTTGGAATAATCTACACACAAGGAGCAGCCAGAGCAAAGGATACAAGAAGCTTCAGTAGAAGCTGAGCATGGATCAGGGGCGAATTCTTAAAATGTGTATGCCGCATCCATGCTGTGCTTGTAGCTGTGCTAAATGAATAGAAACTGTGCTATAGGGACGTTATGCGCCAATGGACAACTGAGGGCGTTCTTAATAAATGTTTCATCAATTACGCTATTTTTGTAATTGTAGTGGAGTAATCCAAAACGTCATGGAATTTCGATTAATTGCACAGCCCTAGTGTAACCCACTCCAAATCTGACCTTTGACCCCAGTATTCTGTTTATTGGTGGTATTGAGTTATATGAACAACATGTTTTGCAGACAGTACTGCTAATATAAAATAATACTACTAATATACTGAAGGCAACATCTACTGTGGTATCCAAGTTGTTCATAACTAAAATGTGGGGATATAAACCTATGATCTGTCAATCTTTTGATCCATCTTATGTAAAATGTTTACATGACGTGAGTGAGAGTTAGGGTAAGGAAAGAGACCCCAAAAACCCTCGCACACAGCTGCTCCATGATTGCCTAGCAACGAGGAGGTGATGGACGCAGCCTTAAGATGGATGGCCACCATAAATCACAGAGTGTGTAGGAGGCAGGAGCCACAGAGGAACAAGAGGATGAAAAAACAAAACAACTGCGTTTTTTCACTGCGGCCCTGGCCTGACCTCTCACTGTACTCTTTTATTCATGATAGTGGGGTTGATTCTGGAGGGCAAAGGGACACACCAAGGTAGTCATTACAATCAGTCTCCCAAGATCATCTTAAGATATTCAAACACACATACTAATAATCTCCAAAAACACTTCTGCCCGTATCAACTCCCTTTTATGGCTCCACTCACTTTCTGAAGACGATAATAATGATCGACTATACCTTTCATAAAAACAACCCTCCAGGCAAGGCAATCTGGGTAGTGTAGTTGCGGGATAAACATCCCTGGGCTATCTGATTATGGCCTACTGCTGCAGCACTGGTGTCTAGTAACACTCAGAGAGAGCGCTCAGCCATCCATCAAACAGTGAGTGTCTGTCGTAGGCTTTCCACCCTGCTTCTCCTCGTCCTGGCTCTCCAGTTACAGCCATACACGGCCGGCCTAAATAATATTCTTCATGATAAATGGCACTATAAGCCGGGTATCCATCATTAATCTGATTTTTAAAGAAGCATCCATCTTGGAGAGAGCCTGTTAGGGCCACGGGAGAGCAGAGCAGCCGGGTTCATTTAAAGGCCAGGCAGCTGCATGAGTGATACCTGTCAGCTCAGCTCATCAGGGAGAGGCACACATCTATGCACACATTAAACACTGACGCCATATGGTCGAGCGCACACTCGGTTCTGAGGGCACTCTGCATATATTCGCAGCACACAAACAAACAGGATCATACTTATTAAAGTTACAAAACATTTCTGCGCTACATACAGACATGTCACGGAAGAACATTCTGTCACTCATCAAAACACAACTCCGTGTAACTCAATCTGCCCTGTCATCTCCAAAGCATCTCCCCTCCCAAACTCCTCTCCTCACGGGTTTGAGGAGGCTCATTCTAGCCTGGAAAATCTGGCAGACACAGACAGGCAGACAGCAGTGACAGTGTCTCCACTGACTGCACCTCATTCTCCATTCCTGTCCTGCTCTTTGTTGCTCTGAGTCCAGTCTCTGTCTTGTTTTGTGCTCTCTCTCCGCGGTGCCCCTGCTGCCTCCCTCTCCTGTGTGTCTGCTAAAGCCTGCTTGATAAATGACACACGTCAGCGTGTCAGGAGCGAAGGGTGGGTCAGTGATAAATGAGCGTGTTGAAAAGGAAATCGGCTCTGTGGCTTGGCCGGTCTATTCTCCTCCCGGATTGGGTTTCAGGACCCCTGAAGACCGGAGTGGCTCAGCTTCCCCCGAATAAGAGCACACACATCCCGCCTGGCTCTGGGACCAGGAGGGGGGATCCGGGCCATCCCGATTGTCACCACAGTGCAGCTGCATCTATCACAACAACGCTGGGACTATTTTTACAAAGACCCAGACAAAAGTATGTCTGAAAAAGCACCAGTGAAAGGCCACTAAAAGAGTGTATAGCTAACGCTTTTCTATTTGTGACAACACTACTGCACTTACACTGCTTTTTCTGGCTCTTCAATGGCCTTTCCCTATGGCTTGACATCTGCCAAGTGAGTGTTAAAAAGGATAGAAGGCCCATTTCGCCGCCTCCGCACCTCATCACCCCCCCTCTCACTCACTGCCAGGGTGGCACTGTTATCATTGCACAGCCAGGATTTATGGAGTCAGGGCCTATGGCAAAAACAAAAAGGCATCTGTCAATACCTGTGGGAAACGCTCCACCAGCCGCCTTACACACCACTCATTAGCTATGCACTTATCAGACACATAGATCACAGACATGACTCAAGCACACCGGCATCTAGGACTTTCATTAGCAACGGGGCCAACACAGTTTCTTTGCTCACACCTGCAAACAAAACTGGAGAGGGAGGGGCTGTGTGGTAGTTAAAGAAGGCTAAACACTGGGCCCGTATGTCAGTTTAACTATTACACTCTTCCCTGCTGGCTCTGTGAGGACTTCACACATAAACAACAGGAAGGCAGAGCAGAGATAACAACAGCTCACTTAATTTCACTTTACTGCCAGTGTCCATGTGTCTACAGTGTGAGCCGCAAACACTTGTATCATTCTTTTTAAACATAATGTGCTGCATCAGTTAAGACAGCACAGAGAAACTGGAAGAAGGGCTTAACGGCTTCTTAGAATTATGGTCTGACCTCTGCAGGTGGTCTGCAGTTACAATTCCTTTCATCACTATTACAAGCCAACGCACAAACACACACTGAGCTCAAAGCTAACAAATCAGAGAGGAAGGCGGCTCACTTTAGCTCTCTTTCTCTCACACACACACATGAGTGATGGCTGCCAGTCTGGCAGCTGCAGTCCTGACCCTGCAGAAAGACGAGACTGCTGTGGAGACAGGCCCAAACCAAACAACTGTGTCACCGTGATGGATCTAGTTTTATAACAGCAGCCTACTCTATTATGTCATGTATGTGTGTCTCAGTGGAGCCATTGACCTGTGCTGACTGTTAATGCACTAACACCATGCTGCTGCATACAGTGGATGTTAGACATTCCCCTTAAAGAGCAGTATCATAGCTGTTGAGCTGAGCCTGAATTTTTAGGTATTTTAAACTTGTGTTGGCACTTCAACAGATCCCGATGAAGGCTACAAAGTGAAGCGAACCATCGGACCGTGGAGGAAGTGTTTGTTTGTCCGGCTGTTTATGTGGCCCACTGCCCTCAGTTGTTAAGAGCTCTCAAACCTGACCCAGGTACGCAGGCCCATTTGTCACCTGCAGCGGAAAATTGAGTTACAACACAACCAAAGGCGAGGGCTCTGTGTAATATCACGTTGATTACATCAAAGCGGTGGCAAACCTCATTGGGTTGGGCACCCCGAGCTTGTCATCTCCAATCACAGGGGCTGTCAGGACTCCATCAGCCTCATAGCTAATTGGACTAACGCTAATGAAGCAGGCAAAACAAGTTTTGTAGTGCAGAGAGAAAGCCCGCTTAGTGGAGGGAGCAGGGGAGGCTGGGAGAGTTTATGTTAGGGAGACAATGAGAAAGCAATGGGCTGGTGGAGGGGGGGGGGAATTTTTCATGCAAGTCTCAAGGTTGCAGTGGGCCGACTCTCCCCCTAAGTCCCTAATCAAGGCCCATCATCTGTCATCCTTTTCTTTGCTCTCTCTATCACCATGCTCTGTGCTGCAATCAATTCATCATCAGCCTTTGTGTGCCACTGAACAGTTGACAACTTTATAACTTGCAGCTGCACAGGCTGACTGACAGGGGTGGAAGGGGAGCATGAAAAAATGAAGAAATGAATAGATGAATGAATGAACAATGCGGCATGGTTTCAGGGAGAAAAGTTGTTTTCTAAAAACACAAAACGATCCATATTACAGCCTTTTATTCTTCTTCGACAACAGAGACGCAGCCGTGCAGTAAGGGAGGAGAGAGGAGGAGATGGAGAAAAAACATCCCTCTCACTGATCTGAAATCAGAAAGCTTTCAGTCATTCTTTATGTGCTCCCCGCGGCCACTCTGAGCCAGTGAGCATGTACATTAGGCTGGGGCATTTTGATGAAATAAAAGCCCAGGCCAGCTTATGGCTAAACAGAATGGGAGCACTCACTCAGCCTGTCTCTGATTGACCATTAAAGCCATTGATGAATGGGCCTGTCAAGGGAGAGACAATTAAATCAAACATGAAACAAAGCCGTTGTGACGGCCCAGTCTGACAGAGCAAACCCATTCCTCCCCTCCATTACATAGCACACGGCTCCTTTTACAACCCCTAACCCACTGCTCCCTCCCTCTCACCGCTCTTCCACTGAAACAAGTGTGCACATGGGAGTGTGATGTTCTCTGCTGGAAGACTGCGCGTCTGTTTGTGTGCCTGATGTCTCACTGTGAAACCACTTTGTCCCCCATTTCTCACTCTTTTCTGAGTCACTTGACCATCAACAGTCTGACTGTGTCTGCGTGCACTAAAAGTACACAGGCCTTTCAGTGTGACGTCAGGGGCCTGCAGCACATGGTGGGAAGTGATTTTCTGATGCAAATCGGGGAAGATCAGATCAAAGCCGCATGACAGTCAATCAATCAACCGTCAAATCCGACATGGCAACTGTCGATTATGGCTCCTTCCAGCTCACAAAACTCCATTGTCTGTCCACAAATTGTTTATCTTTTACTTGGGAGAAAAGAAAGGACAAAAAGAGGTAAAGCTCCTTTCTTTCGCGCCCCAAAGGGGAATGCGCTTAGTCCGAGTAAAAGGACCCTGTGGACCTAGTCCTGAGCCTCAGGCTCTCGAACAACAAAACTACTTTTGGTCAAGATGAGTTAGATCGACATAGCTACAATGGTGTCATGATCTAAACTAGGAACAAGTTTCGAGGAGTAGTGAGTGAAAGTTGAGATGGACCGAGTAAATGAGATAGGAGCTCCGAATCGCGTAAACCCGACTGTCACCGTCGAAGAGTCGCCTACCTTCGAGAGCAATAAGTATAAACGGAAATGCAATACAATAGACTATATTTTTCTTCACAAAACAAAACATCAGCGGCTATTTGCTGGACAATACTCTTTGACGCACGTTAAAAAGCTTACCTGGTGCGCGTTTAGGCGCTTCTTGTTTCCTCCTTGGCATTTTGATCCGGATGATCTTCGTCAAACTCTTGTTTTAGTGGTGAATAAAGCCTCGCGGTATCCAGGAAGATCCACCTCTCTTCAATATGATTCACGCCTTCGTTTAGTAAACTGCAAGACATCGGGGAGTCCGATGGTCAGAAAACTAAAAATCATGGTGACGGTAAACACGGAGCTGGCAAAGTCCGCGGGAATATGTAATCGTAAAGGTGGAGAGTAGCCAGCGGTCTCTGCGGCGTGAGATCGCGTGAAAATCGACCAGTGCACGAGTCCACCGCTACTGCCTGCTCTGGCAACAGGCAAAGTTGAGGGATAAGAGAGATGATCGCGTCACTCACAGCGGGGGAATGGGCAAACCCACCACGAGGTTAACTCTTTAGTTGTCAGAGGAGGCGGACACTACGAGCTAGAGTCCTCCCACCGCTGCCTTTACAGGAATCAGCCGGAGGAGGAGAGGCTATTAGTGCGTTATTACGCACTCGTAGCAGCAGGGGCATCCTCACTCACTTTAGCAGTAACCCTTACCTTTTGTTAGGTCCATTGGAAAGTGGTAAAAGTTCCACACACACAGCGCAGGCTGGATTTAAAAAAGGCAACAATAAAACGCTGTTGCCAAATATGTCACAGAGATCAGGCACAAAGGCTCGAGAATCTTTCTTTGTAGAAACAGCACAGTGGCTAATGTAAGCACTCGTTAAAGGTCCATAGACATACAACAGTGGCTCAACAACTCATCGTTACTATAAACAAAAATAAATTATGCTCACAAAAGACAGACACAAACATTAAACTGAATGTGTCCAATGTGTTCCTTGGAGACACAGCTTGACCTTATTCAGGAGTTCAATATGTCAGGGTCAACATCCAGCACTAATATCCAGCACTCTCCTTTAAAATCACATTAGACTCACTGATAATACATTTCAAACAAAACAAGCCATTTATGACAATAAAATCAGCAAACATGTTTCTATAGTCAATGATATTCTCTCACATAGATTACTGTATTACATGCTGGTCACTGACTGGAGAAACAAATAGAAAACCCAGAGAAACTCTTTAAAAAAATCTGTAAACATTCTGGATCAAAGGCTTTGATCATAACATCATTACAATATCCTTGAAAAAAATATTTAATTAATTTCAAAAACTGCTAATATACTAAACATTTCATGGTCTTGCCCTGATTCCACTCTCTTACATCTCACCTAAACCAGCGAGGGGTCTCGGCACCAGAGCCTCCTCATATTGCCTGTTTTGATATTTTCTTTAATTTACCGTACTGTCTGTAAGAGGAGGTAAACTGCGGTTTTGCTGTAATCTGGCACATTTACAATTTCTCTTCATGATTTTGATTTGTATACATTTGTATAATTGTTCATTAATGTGCACTGTCTCGTAAGTAAGTATGCTTTGTTTGCTTGTTAAAATACAGGTCAAAGTAGCCTACTTCAGGTGGAATTCTTTGAGCAGCCATATACTTAAAAGATCCACTGCGGCCCTTTTTTAAATAATTCACAGTGGAGGCCAATTGAGTGCTGAAATTGTCAGAAAAGATTGGTACATTTTGAAGACCAGAGGAAGGTCCAAATGCACTGGTGCAATATTCCATTTGTTATAATAAAGGACTTTCAATAAGTCCGAAGTGCCTCGGACCTTCTCTCTTTAGATTGGGAAATGTGTATGGTCTCTTAAAGGACCAGGCCACCGTTTTTCCATACTGAGATGATGTTCTTACCTTGATGTGTCTGGTCTCTCAGTGCGAGTGCTCAATCACGCAAATGTTGTTAGCATTATATTGTGAGGCATAATAACACCTGGAGTACTTCGACGATGTTACTGCGTGGATGTCAAAGTACTCCAGATGTTATTACGCCTCACAATATAGTACCTCTTTTTATCCGTTTAGAAAATTGTCATGTTTAATTTTTTGTGTAACTACTTACATGTAACTGTATTCAAATAGGGAAAACGTGGAGCAGCTTGGGAGCTTCTAACTTCACCCCAGTTTGGCACTATACCTATGCTTGGAGCGGCTAAATGCTAACAACATTTGCGTGACTGAGACCAAACAGGTGCACATCAACTCGTCTAAGCTAAGGTAAGAACCAATGGCCGCTGACTGCTCTGCTTTTTGACTACGACACTGGAGGCCGCCATTGCTCCACCTTTGCTGTAGTACCTCCATATGGCCGCTATTCCCCCATTGCAATGCATTGGACTTTGGACACGTTAAAAACAACTTTAATGCCTGGTGCTTAATGGTTTAGAAGTGGCTAGAGCTACATATTCCTCCTGTGATTACGCTGGGTTAAAACAATATGGGGCACCGGGCTTTTTATTGTAGAAATACATTTTTGAAATCTTGCATAATTAATGAGGGACTGACTTTGATTGACAGGCCGTTTACGTCGCTGCCTGGCCATGGGCGCGATTACAACAGAAATACACGCCCATTACACGCCCCGCGAGGGCCAAGCCTACAGTCAAGATCCCTCCCTTATGCCCTTTTTAGGAACATGCTTCGTCAGAGCTGGAGAGGAGGAGCCTGTAAATCCGCCATGATTTCCCCCTCGAACGTGGTCATTGTGGTAAACGGGGAGGAGTGAGGAGGAGCTGTCTATTCTTTTTTACAGTCTATGTTAAGAACATATCTTAGTATGGAAAAACGGTGGCCTGTTCCTTTAAGGCTGCAGAATTCTGATCTGTCCTCATCGCTGTGGGTTTGAGTCTCAGCTCAAAAATGGCTGAATATCGCTCCGTGCTTTCGACCCCCTTTCACCCTGAATTGTTTGCGGGCCAATCATTAAAAGAAATACTAACATAATCTAATGCCCAATCGATGAAGCACAACACACAATTTCCCTCCCAACACCGTTGGGTTGAGGGTCCTGCTTTGAATGAAAATGATGTCAGTGCGTACCCTCTTTGCTGTGAAGAGATCGCTCATTAACAAAAAGCTCCCCACTCGTGCCTAGCTGAGCTGTTAAAGATTTTTTTATTCTTTTTTAATTAAGACAACTTTCTTTCCATCCAGGTATTAAGGCAAAGGTTGCTCTATCTTTGTTAATGAGCCCTATTCCTTTAAAACATGGAGGATCTCCTTTTCCTGATTTCAGTGGCAAGTGTTTGAGCTCTTCAAAGAGGTGGACTGACTGAACTTAGTCAAACTTACAACATGGATGAAACAAAACACTACTTCAGGTATGTTATGCACTTGGGTAAAGCGGTCTAGCCTTTTAACAGGACATAAAAGCTGCCCTTCCTGATTGCAAGGATTGTTTTGTTCTCACTTTAAAAACCTTATGCAACAATGTTAGTTTTTGTGAGTTTCATACAACCCTGTGATAAGTAATAAAAATAACCAAACACTTAACTCCCCGGAGAAGAGGAGCCCCTCCCATCTCCTGCCTTTAGAAGAACATAGCCTGGGTCCCTGTCACTTTAACAACATGAAATTACAACCCAAATGGGATGTCAGGGGTTAGCAGTGTCTCCAGAAGAACTACGTGAATATATTTCCTCCTATGGACTTGGCCCCATGGTGACCTCCCCCAGGAACAAGAAATAACCTGGTGATTGGCGCTTTTACGGCCAAATTAAAGTGTCTCGGAGCTGGGCTCGAAGGCAGCAGGAGAACGCAGGCCCTTCCTAAAATTAGTGAACCATCATGATGACAGAACATTGTGGGGACATGGTGTCATCCAGCTACTGTATCGATTAACCCATAAATACTATACGGCCCGGGCGCAGTGCTTCTCCAAGGCTTACATTGTAAACGTTATCTCAGCCTCGCATCTGTCTCACTCTGAGTTAAAATATAATCGCGATCCAACCCGTGTGTTCATTTATCATCGAAGGACATAAAAAATAAAAAAAAAGGACATTGTTTAGTGAAATGCAGTTTGATTTATTTTATTTCACTTCTTTTTTTTTTTTTATGTGTGTGTTGCTTGGGGGTGCTTGTGAACCCATTTACTATTTCTACAACAAAGGAGAGAAGAGGAATCTATCTAGAGCTGAAGGTTAACGCGCAGTGACACAATACATGTTTTACTCTTTATTCATTACTTACTTGTTTACGGACGTGTGTAAATTGTCGCTGAATTTACTTAACCATCTCCAACTCCATCTTGCACGTCACCCGTTCACCGTGAGCCATGGTTCTCCAACTGTGTGGTACTAGGGCTTCTTCAAGCAGTACCCATGGGCCAGAATCAGCTTGGTGGATAATGCATTTGTACTCTTCCACTGATTTTAGTCAATGGGGGAGAGGAGTGGGGGATTCTCAGTCAGGTATTTCTGCCAGTATTGCCCAACACTCATCCTAAAATCAGGATTATCATATATAAAAAAAAAAAAAAAACATCTGTTAGAGGATGCATGATTTGAGTTCGTCTGATCAATCTCAATAATTGTGATTAAAGGGCGCGGGGCTCTTCTGTATCTCTCCACTGAAATCTTTTGGTGTGTAAAAAAAAAAAAGAAGAAAAACATGAGAGAGGCCTTTCAATTTTATAGCCTGCAGAAGAACACTCAAGTATTCATTGCGCTCTACTTTTTGCTTTCAACCTCTCGGCGGGAGGCATGACATCTATGTACGCCTCTATTCACCACGCTATTCAGGCTTCAGAAGTGCGCTGCGAGTGATCTCTCAATACCATCAGATCACGCTTATTGGCACGCACTCTCGTAATGGGCTTGTCCGGAGGAGCACTCGCCAGCTCACTATTGAGGTGACTGGAATATTGTAGCTGAAAAACACAGATGGTGATGTGTTCTTTTGTGTGCGATATGACGGTTAAACACGCATTACCTGTTTGCTGTCGAACAGGCCTTCAAAGTCTCCCCAGTAATCTATTTTAAACTTCATTTAACCAGGGGGGAAAAAACACACTGATTTCTGAGTCATTTCTTTCACTTCTGGCCCCAGCGGAGAAACCAGAGCACCTGGAACAAACTTGACAAGGGAAGAACATTCAAACTCCACACAGAAAGGCTCCACCAAGCCAACCGAGTCCCGGGACTTTCTTGCGGGTGAGGTTTCCGCGGTGCCACATAGCTATGCCAGATTTTCCCTTTCCCAATTCACAACTTTCGGGAATACTGTCTTGTTAAAAAAACATCCAGCAACATCAATAAAAATACGTTCTAATTAAATGCAATGGTCTTTTTTTCCCCAAAAAATGTGTGCCTTTACATTATACTGAAGGACAATACAAAATCCATTCCACTAGAGAAAAAAGTTACGTGTAGTCCTTTAATTTTTTAGTAAGTGGCTTGAATATCTGTAATAGCTGTAATAGCCGTTTCAATAGCTTGGTTTTGGCCATGGTTTATTATAGGCTATGCTATAGTTTCTGCTAAAATAAAGAAATTCCATAATTTCCAAAAAAGTTGAAGGAGAGCAATGATGCAAAATCTTACAAAGAATCCCCTACTTTGTATATGGAATATCTTGCCCTTATTGCCACTTACAAGTCACAGTGTTGGCACAGGAAGGACAAGACAGTAGCCTTTTGCGTGTGTGTTTGTGTGCCTATGCATGTGTGGGTGTGGGTCCATAATGCGTGGGCCTGCACAAAGACTGATTGCTTTATTCCTGCCCGTAGGTGCATGGGGGCTGGCCTCGGTGTCTTTGGGCAGCTGTATGGATGGCTTGAGGAGGTCTCCATCATTCATAAAGCACTACTCCTACATGTAGAATTGATCTCTCAAAGAAACAGGGTGGCAATAGCACTTCATCAGTCTTCCCCAACCACAAATCACTGGCCGACGTTGCCCCCCGGGGGAGATGTGACACCATTGTCAGCGGCGGCGTTCCCTTTGGACAACATAAGGGCCAAAGTGGTCAGGCTCTGGAGTCTGGTGGCTGTAACAAAATGCTACTGTGTGTGTGTTTTACGTGTGTGCTTTGCATGCTCCCTTTTCAGTTGTAATATAAATATATTATAGATTTTATATATATATATATATATATATATATATATATATATATATATATATATATATATATATATTAGTGCTGTCCATTAACGCGTTAATGCACATACATTTTAACGACGTACATTTTTTTTATCCCGCGATAATTAGGCTCAGTTTGCCAACGCACATTAAAAAGTTGCCGCATGAGCCGCTCTGCTGCTGGCGGTTTCTCAAACGGGAGCGCGTCACGTGACTGCGAGTTTACAGGAGAGATAGCACTTTATGCAATGTTTTGCTAAACCGCTGATGAGAGCTTTGAAATCGCTTATGGACTTATCAGGAAACGAGGAGCAGAAACTTTCCCAAGGCTTTACTTTTCCCACATCATTGGACAGTTATTTGACATCAATTGCTCTCTTACTTTGAGAGTTATCAGAAAACAAAAGTGAGCTGAGTGCTGAGTAAAAAGCTGTGATACAAAGTACACAATAGTGGCGATGTGCAATGTATTTCACACAGTAATGAATGGATGGCAGAGATGTGGCTGCTTGTCTTCACCAACTGCCTCTTGGACTCACTCCCACGCTACTTTCACAGGGGCGGGTGGGTGAAGAGTCTTATCAAAGTACATAACAACATCAGAGCATTGGAAAAGCAAAATCTAAAATGTTGTCGAGTGCGCCAACACAGCTAGGGACTGCCCTGCCTAACCATCTTTGTTGGAATCCATGTTTGCCTGCTAACATTCCAGTCATAACCAAAATAAAGAGGAGCTCATATGTAAGGGTCATTCCAGAGGCCACCAGCTGCGTGGCACTACACTTCCTGTATGTGTGTCCAGGTGGGCCTTTTTAAGGGCTGAAGGGAGTGGCCTCGGAGCTGCAAAGTCGAAAAAACAGTTTTTGACCATGGTCGTGTTGGTGTCGAAATAAGGAAATAAAAGTATTCTTCACTGAACACAAGAGTATTGGGCTCTTTCCACGTGTGCTAAACACGTTTTTACTTTTCAATATTCAATATTTCAAACTTTGAAAGAAGGAACATGCTACTAAATTCTGCATTCACACGAGTCACAAAGCTATGGTGTTAAAACTAAGGTTTTCTTTTTTTTTTTTTATGGGTAAAACTCAAGGGAAAACATTGGTGGAAAATTATACTTTATTCCCTTTATTCCTCATAACATTAATCTTAAAAATACACCTTCAAGACGCCAGAGTCAAACAGGTTTTATAAAGGATGCATAATTAAAAGTACCTTTACTCATAGTGGTTAATATACGCCTCCTCCCCTATTAATAACCAGAGCTCTTCATTGTATAAATCATGCTACGCACGGCACAGTCATTTCCACTGCTGTAGAGGGATACTGAAGAGATGGAGCTTTTGCCTTTGGCCTTGGACTGTGCATTATACCAGCTCACACATCTGCTGCTACTACTACCTCATACCATTGATCTTCATTCTAAAATAATCTCTTTTCATTCTTCATTCCAACCCTGCAGAAAAACCTTTCCCACATCCCAATTCATTAGCTTCACTCTGAAAATAGAAAATTGAAAAAACTGGTGGACAAGGTTCTCAAAGTAACCACCTTTAAAATATGTCCACCGATCCGCCTTAAACTCTCATGATCTTTCTTTAAGCCCCTGACACAGTGCGTTTTTCTCAGCTCCCGGGCCTAAAGCATTACAGGCTCTCAGTGGGGGAAAAATAGCAGTTGTCATTCTGAGTATCAAGTTGTGTAGTTCTGTTTTCATCCTGCATCTTCATTAAGAAACAGGAACATTCACAAACTGCACCAGCCACACGAGGAAAAGGTCTCCTCAACATTTATCAGTGTGTGTCCATAGACACTAGACAGTCAACATGAGGGGAACACTATAGCTTATAGGCATAAGAAAATGAATAGAAAAGAGGTGTGTGGTAAGATTTGATTATAGTGGAAAAAGGTTTTTTGGAATTTATTGAGAAACATTAAAATACACATTTTATATGCATTCAAATATATATTTTAATGTATATATTTTAATATAAAAAATTATGCATATTTTGTTGGAGAAAAGTAACTGAAGCATTTCATTTCATGTGTCTTAACTGGAAAAGAACCGGTGACACAAAGCTGAAACTGCACACATCCCCAAACCCCTTTCTTATGTGCAATATTTGCATTAAAAATGGACCACCATTTTCTTTTGTATGACTACTTGATTTTTGATTTAACGGACTCTGTTATTATAAAGTATATACGTTTTTTGTAAAATTAAAATTACAAAGAGAGAGAGAGAAAAAAAAAAATATACATATCCGTAAACAATCAATGTTTGACATAATGATTTCATTAAGTTTGTATGGTTTAGCTGTAAACAAATGTATTTGATCATTCTATCCTCCAGGGCAGCTCTCCTTCCACG
The DNA here is from genome assembly GCA_021464625.1 of Proterorhinus semilunaris. Lineage (NCBI taxonomy): Eukaryota > Metazoa > Chordata > Actinopteri > Gobiiformes > Gobiidae > Proterorhinus > Proterorhinus semilunaris. The sequence goes on along the minus strand of CM038356.1, from coordinate 13,499,405 downwards.
GCCATTTCAATTAGCGCACTTCTGATTGGAGAGGCAGAACTCAGACGATTGATCAAGTCTCTCCTCTTTCTTCCCGAGTCTCATTGCCCAAAAGACCCTGTTAAAATATTCAGGTAGAAAATGAATGGTTACACCCTCAACTATTTATATCTCTTTTATTGACAGTATTACATTTATACAGAGTCAAGGTGAAGGTTTTAATTTAAGACTCTTGCTCAGAATACTTAGAGAAAGACTGATTAAGGAACAGTGATTTATATGACTGTACTGCTCAGTTCCATGTTTTATGGTTCTCTGTTAAACAGGCAAACAGACCTCAGTTATTACAAATCTTTAGTTACACATGTCATTTTTTCATAACGTGAGAACATTGAAAATGTTTATACTCATGCCTTTTCTCCTGTTGTCTCCACTTTGTCAGAAAACTAAAGTATATGTCACTTGAAGCAATTGACAGCTACACTTTGTGATGTGGGGTATAAACTGAGAGACTGAAAGTTAGTACAAATGGGAAAAAACAGTTTTCAACCATTGCAACATTTCTCAATTTTGAAATGGATATCCATAAAATGGAACTAATGACCTTTGAAATGTCACCATTGATATTTTATTATAAAACATTGGAAATAATTAGAAGCAAATTAAAACATGTTCCTCAGTGTCTTGGCAGTGATTGGTGGTTTGCAAAGCTCCTGCCACAAAATGGCAGACACCTCCTCTGAGTGTGTAAGATGACAGAATAATGCTGTAGTACTTTCAAAAGCTTGAGAAGCTTGTCTGGCTTCTAAATGTGGTATATAGCTCATAGTATGAGCGTTCTTGTTTATAGTAGTAGAGCCAAATGAGAGGACCTTATTCCTTATTCCTTAGTCTGATCACCCCACCCTATGCACTCATGTTTGTTCATCATCATGTGTGTGCGGTACATCACTCGGGCCAACAGGCCCTGATCGCTTATTCAACACAAACAAGATGGTGCCCTTTGTGTCCTCTACCTGACCATATACTTTTACCTTGCCAGCAAGCTGAATTCTCGTGGTATTTGTGAGTTTACAAACACAAGAATCTTGGTCTTGCATGACAAAGTTGCAATTTTACGCATTTGTCTGGCACACTGGATCTATCATTTATCGCAATCTGAGCCTGCCCTGGTCGTCAGCAGGACTCAGAGAAACCTTTACAAAGGCACGCAGATTCCATGTGTTTTTGGAGGATGTAACTGTACAGGCCTTACGTGTCTACAGTCTTCAGTTTAACGGTAAGTGACACACATGGGCTCTGTTTGGATGCACACATACACGCATGACACACACCGAGGAGCTTAAATATTAAGAAATATAGACCAAAACTTGCACCATCACTTTAGTACGATGCATATCGTCAGATTTTTGCACCGCGCCCTAATAGTAACCATTTCAAAGTAGAAGTCATTATTCATATGTATTTCATTATAAGTTAAATCATCCCATTCAACCCCAAAGTGACGTTCAGAACAATATCCTATCCCCTCATACTTTTATCCATACAGCAGTTAGTGTGCCTGAGCGACTAATAATTGCGGTGTTACCTTGTTAGAGAAACTCAAAGCTCCTTCTGCTCCTCTGATGTCACTCACTCTGCCTATCCTCTGTCAGCTCACATTTGAGGGAGGCCTGATGCCTTCCTTCTCGGGCGGGACACATAAAAGAGCGCGTGCGTTTATGATGGACAGGCAGCTTTTTAAAGAGAGCGGCATCAGAGGGTGAGTGAGGGTGAGTGAGGGGAGGGGATCCGAATCAGGACCGCTGTGATGTGACAAGACAGACAGGAACATCCTTCTCAGCGTGTCGGCGTGTCAGGCACGGGGAGTCTTAACGGAGCCGACAGGATCATCACTCTCCACTGACGGAGCTGGGAGGAGGCGGAGAGAGGAGACTTTGTGGTCTCAATATACTGTTGCAAGGATGGGCTTTTTGTTGTTTAATTAATGGTTTAGGGGTAGAATGCGGAAAACTCGACTGCTTAGTTTTTTGTTTTAGGATCTAGAGATGCACCACCGCGTGAAACTTGCTAAACGCATGCATTAGGTTCCAATAAGTCAAGTTGGATTCCAACAAAAAGGCTTGAAAGAGGTCAGCTGGACTTTTTGTTTTGCCAATTATGACACAATCTGGTCAAATTAGTTTGAAATCATCGTCCAGATCAAGAACTGCGTTGTCTTAAACTTTACAATCCGAAAATCTTAGTCCAGGTGACATTTCTGCCAAATGTTTGTCTGTTTGCATGGCAATTTGAAATCATACTTGTAAGAGGTTCATTTTTTTGTTCTTGAAATTGAAATGTAGCTGTGTGTGGCTTTTGCTGCCTCTTGGCCAGGACTCCCTTTGGGTCCTGGCCAAGAGGACATTCCAGGTTAAATAAAGGTTAGATAAACAGTGTCTTGGTGTTTGATAGTCCTCTTTTTGCACCACAGTAAACACAGTGCTTTTGTATGAAATGGATACAACAGATTATTTGCATTTTACCCCTTTAATTAAGCTAAGTCCCTATGAGGTTCCAGAGACTATATATGTACATATTTAGTAGTAGAGGAGACGATAACACCTGCAGAAAACCTACGCAGGAAAAAACAGGTAAACTCTGTTCAGAAAGGACCTACAAGGCCCTGGTTTGAATTTAAGAATAAATACATGTTTTATTATTTGAAGAAGGATAGTTGACAGTATTCGATCTATTACAAATGTTAATAAAAGACTGTTAAATAAACCTGCACATGTTACCCTCAGATCATCCATGTAAGACTTTTCTTTGTATATAAAGAAACAAAAATGTCCTAGGTCCTGGTGATTGAGTGGGCATGTTCAGAATGGACTAATTTTGATTGACAGGCAACAGAGAGCTTTTGTAAAGCAATTTTAGCTCAAAGTCTACATCTGCTACTGTGGCATTGAGCAAAGTTATTTAATTTGCAATGACGCGCAGAAGGAGGCTTTAGAATCTATAGGCTCCTAAATGTCGCATTCACTTTTGTGAATTGTTCATTAATTTTGAAAGACCTACCTAAACTAATTGTCCATTTAGATATTTTTTTCCCCAACTACAATAGGTGCCAATTTTGATGTTCTCTATAACTTTGCATCTAATCCAATTTTGGTGCACACTTATTGCTTTTGAATCACACTTGAAAGACACCCATATCTGAGAATTAATCTGCATAAATTTGCACCTTTTTTTCTCTGAAAGAATCTCACTCCTCTGCCTCTTATCCCGTTTGGTAATTAGCCCCTGACCTCCCTGGGCTCACATGGGCGTGAAGAGATTGAAGGACGGAGATAGTTTAAGAGATAGAGTCCTGCTCGCAAATTCCTCATCCGTTGCAAATCTTGAGGAACGCAGCTTCCAATTTATGACATTATGGAGTACATCTTGTGGCACAATCGCCGGCGGAGCCAAAGTGTCAAGCGCAATCTGCCTTTGACCATCGTGCCAACCTCCATTTGCAAGATTTTTTTTTTTTCCCCACACTGCGCCCCTTGACTTTACCATGTGTGTAAAGAGTCGATGCTGTGATGGGCAGTAATTCCCCAGCCTATAGGAGCCAGTGATCGGAATTCATATTAGCCTCTTTATACGCTGATGGCAGCCTGTCACTCCAGGTGGCAAACGGTCTCCTCGGATGGCATCCTGTCACTCAAAGAGCGGAGAAGCCGAGTTGAAATTCTAACAGTGTTTGTCTACTTTTACGGCGTTGGGAAAATGTTAATTGCTGTATTCGTTTGCTGTCATATCTACATTTTGACATATATGGGTTCAGAAAGTTTTCAGACAACTTTAAATGATTTCTGCTTAATTATGTCACAGTGTGATACTAAAATAATAGTTAAAACAATCTAAGAATAAAGTCAAAGCCAGTCAATCCCACCACACGCAGTGTACATACAGACAATCTAAAACCCTGGTGGAAGCACAGGACAGGAATAGGGAAAGGTAAATCAAATTCAGCTTCCTGACAGCCTGGAGGCTGAAGCTGTCGTTCAGTCGGCTGAACCTGGCCCAGAGACTCCATAGTCTCCTCTCCATGAAGGTAGCACAGTGAAGAAACTGCGTGTGGGATCACCTGTGATGCTGAGGGCTTTTTTGGGTGAAACAGGTGTAGTCAATGTCCTGAATGGAAGGGATAGGGAGATGGATGATCATCTCACCGGATCTCACTGTGCGCCGGAGGTTCCTAGTAGTGCAGGCGCCGTATCAAACAGTGGCAGCGTCTGGGGCACCGTCATGTTTCGTCATCTTTTCTCGTGGTAAAAAATGAACTGAGTTTTGGATAGATGTGAGTATTGAAGCCGTACAACAACTGCAGACGGTTTCCATTGATCTCAATCTTAGTTGTGCGTGTGTTGGTTTGTTGCAAATCTCATCCACGTAAGCCTCTACATTTAACGCTATAACGAGTGTAGATTTCATTAAAACATAATCCCAACGTTTTCAGTATCAGACTTCAGCATAATGGAAACAAACAAGAGAGGCATGGCTCCTTCCTGAGCCCACTATAAATTGAAATATATAAGGCATCAAGTAAGTGAACATTTTGTTTTCTGTGTTAGAGGCTGTGGGCAAGTATAACGCTTTGACCATATCTTGCCAGATTGTTTTGATAAGTAAATAATTCATTACAAGATACAAGATAGAAAGTCACAATAACTATTTTGTTTATTGTTCAAACATCCATCCATCTTCTTCCACTTGTCCATTGCGGGGTCGTGGGGGCAGCTGTTGGAGCTGCCCTAATCACATTGCACCAGCCCCTATGGCTCCTCCTGCAGGTGGTGGGTCCACAGGAGGACGGCCTCATGGTTCTACCCGGGCCTGTTGGTCTCTCATAAGAGGCTTCTGAACCGCCCTTTGTCTGACCCGTCACCTATAGGACCTGTTTGCCATGGGAGACCCTACCAGGGGCACGAAGCCCCCGACAACAGAGCTCCAGGATCATTCGGGTGCTCACGTTAAGGTGGCGGTTCGAGGAGGGGTATTGTTCAAACATAACCATTAATAGGTAGGTGGTCATAATGATTTGGCTGCTATAGTGAACCCTTCTCTCTTTGCAGCCTGATTCCATTGTATTGGCCGCTGTGTCTGTAATTCCTCAAGATTAATGATACTGTCAGACACTTGTGAAGCGTCCTTAACTAAGATTCAGCAGCATAATGTCCACTCCATCTTTGTTTCATTTTTTCCCATTCAAAACACATTCCAATCAGTATCAGGCCATCTTGAGGCCCTCCTTGTTCTAGCGACGGAACTGCGATGGTGCCAATGTTGGATCTGGGGATTGTTTTTTTCCAGACAGATGGAAAGGCCTCACTGTGGTGCACACACACGCCACAAACAGAATCCACACATACGCCGTCCTCTCGGAGATTTCACGGCCTGTGCTGACATTCAGTCATTCATTACAAAGTGGATTAATGTGCCAGAGTTGCAGTTTCCCCTTAAAAACAGATGTCGCCGGAACATCTAATTAAGCAACACACCGAATCATTGCCTCTCGGTCATCTCAGCCATCTTGGAGTTGCACTGTCAGCAGAAGTCTGTGTGGGGCTGCGTTTACACTATAGCCGAAAGTGGCTAAATACATGTTTTGACATATCTTGGTTCCTTATCTCACATACTACATATACTACAATAAGTAAGTAAAGTGAATACGTGCTTTATTTGTCATTGTACAACAAAATTGCATTCAGGCGTTCTTAGCCACTGCAACTGAGCACGCCGCCATTGTGGGTCAACTTGACCAGCATGTTTTTTGGAGGTAGGGGAAAGCACCCAGAGGAAACCTGGCTGGCTGCCTTCAGTGCTCCTCTGATCGTCTCAAACGGTGCACCGCCTCTTGGGTTTGTCGCTGTTTCAGAGCATGGTGTCCTGCACTGGTCACCTCCACAACAGTCTTTCACCATCTTCTCCTCGTTTGACCTTTTTTGTTTCCTGCTTGTGGAGCCTCCAATGTGCTGCAGGTGTGGGGAGCTCTTGGTGCCTCTTCAATCAATCAATCAATCTTTATTTATATAGCGCTTTTCATACATTTCATGTAACACAAAGTGCTTTACAGATTTAAAAAACATTCTCTCACACCCACCTCCTCCCACAAATACAAACACATTGTCGTATTCACACTCTCCCGCTCACCTTACATTTTGATATTACCGTAAATAATACTTTTTAACATCTATCTAAGAAAATGTCGGTATGATGGTTGAACAATTGTAAAGTTACACATAGTTTGATCATCTATTCATGTTTACAGTAAAATATTTGAACCACTTTCAGTCCAAAATGTCTAAAAGGATTTGAAATCTTGTGTTACCAGTTTCAGCTGTTGTGTTTGAGCAGCCAATAAGCTAAATCACTATTTCAATTATTCACACAATAACGACACTGCAGCACTCCATTATGAAGATTATTGCTGAGAAATGGGCTCGTCCCGGGTGAAGGATGACTCTTATCTTTGGCTGTCAGTCGGGGCATCCGTCATGGTAACGGTTCCTCAGACCTGGGTTGGGGCTCTTCAGTGGCTTTACGTTGCAGATTTATCACACATCACTGCTCTTGTGGATGTCCTGTTACAATGAGATGGGATGACCACACCAAGCTGTTTTCCCCTCTGTTCTGTAATTTAAACCTACAATAGAAATACCCCATGGACCTCGTGTCAAAATATTTTTCTGCAACAGTAGAAATACCGTTTTATTATTGATTTTCAGTAGTGTAAAGAAAGTATTCTTTACACTATTTTGTGAATTGAACGTTCCTAGCCATATGATTGGTCTTGAATTCAACAGTGACAGCTAGTTACTTTTGGGATGCCTACAGCCCACATTGTGTCTGTGTGCTAGTACTTCAGCGGTACTTTGTTTGTGATTCTGAAGTATTTGTGTTCAAATGGACGTCTGTGACATTTACATGTTGATCTGCTGCGACCGAAGAGTAACTGGAACTTTAGTGACAGCTCAAACTTTCCATTCAAACTAAACAAGACAGCGGCGAGGAAAGTGTTTTCACTGTCATTGCTCTTTTTCCCTTCCACAAGCCAAACTCAATTTATGTCAAACAAGCTTTAAAGGACCTTGGGATTAAAGGCATAAACTGGCTGCTGTCAGACCTGAAGCCCGCTAACAATTTAGTGCCAAACCGTGGTTGTTCAATATCTTTTCATATTATATCATGTCATGACAGTGTGACAGCTCCGCATCAGGCCAGTCACAGCTGGTTTGCCCTGAAGAACTCCTCGGATGTCGGCTGCAATCGAAGCTGACTCCACTTTAGCCTGATCTGAAATGGGAAATCTATGTGGAGTACTCAGCGGGGAGTGCGCACAGCTTTTGGTAACCAATGCTAACAAGTGGATCAGGTAATGAGAAGCGATATTTGGTGGTGGATGTGTGCCCGTGTGGACGGGCGCAGTAATGGGCCTGCCAAAAGCTTTCACTGGGTCCATTATAACCAACAGAGACAGCACTAATGGAGTACTCACCTTTGAACACACAAATCCAAAATAGCTACAAGGCATTGGTAGAAAGTTAGGTGACAAATGTCAACCACTTCAGTAAACAACATGTACTGAGATGAGGCCTCTTAAACTTCCTGTGTACTGTAAATTGAGTCCACCATAATGACGAGACCATTAGCTTTGTAGTTTGTTGTAACAACAATGACACCACACCTACACCCTTACAGTTTGTATAAGAAGGCATTCACATCACATCTCAGATATTTTCAAAACATGTATCTGCTATTACTATACACTGCATTTGTTGTTATAAATCAATTGAGCCATTTGAATTTTCTAGACATGAAGCGAAGTTTTGCCACAAGCTATGTCGGTTCTTCAAGGCTGGGTTGGGCACTGTGTCCCACAAATTTCTGTTAAAAATCTTTTTGTTTTATCTTATTTATCTTCAGTAGCTGTATTTGATCAGATGTTGTTTGATGCTGTGTTTGCCTCCAGAAACAGCTCAATGCCCCATAGTCATGTACATGTGTTTGGTGCTTAGACTATTGAGGTACCAAACTCTAGTATTGTGATCCTATTGTGATCCTATGTTAATTTTACTGTGACCTGAATTGCACATTTTACAGTATGTTGCGTCAGTATCATCATTATAATTATTTTTTGCTGAAAAGTCAAATTAAAACAAATTATCTGCCGCAACCCAATTTTTCTGTCATGTTTTGCTGTGCATACTCAAGAAAATGAAGCCATAGGCATTTTCATACCAAACAGTTAATAGGGACAGTACCTGTTACCCCCCAGCCCCCATTCAGTTACTTCCATCCCCCTCCTCAGGATTGCACTGAAAAAAAGCAAAGGTACAGGGTCTCAATGACATCAGCAGCATACGTGCCTGTGTGTGACGTCAGTGTGCCAACCTGCCACGCTCAGGGAGTTTACAAAAGACTAAGGATTCAGCATGAGCTGTTTTTTTTAATGATTGCACTAAACAAAGAAGAGCTCCACACACATTGAAGACTCATTTTATTTTATTTTGATTACTGAGGGAAATAATTGTTATATTGGATTGTTTTAAACAACTCTTTACAGTTTACTCTTTTTGTTTGTTTGTTTTTTTCTTTACAAATTAATCTGGGAAAGCAGTCGGTCGGCCTTACTGCACATCTGGACCTGTTTATCTCACCGCACGTGTTAGCGATCGATAAGTGAGCCAGTCAGAGGAGGTGTCTGCAGAGGTGGAAGGACACCGAGACAATCTTCATATAGACTCCGTCTGCTCAGAGTGACAGAGGACGGGTCAGCCCCCCCCCCCCCCCCCCGCTCCCCATGTGCTTGATGCTGATTGGACACATCACTTACATAAACTATAAGGTGCCTTGTGACAACATCTTCTGCCTGACGGACGCATTGGTAAAGGCTGTCCTCTCACCACCAAACGGCACTTTGAATCATCCCTGCTCCTATCACATTCACCAACTTCTATACACACTCCACATCGCATTGTCCGTTAAACTACGCGTCTACCAGGGGTCACATTGTTAGTAATAAGGCTGCAGACATAGTCCAATAGTGGCTACATTGCTGGAAATATATTTTCTGTGCGTTGTAGAGTAGCCACGGTCTATATTTGCTTCTTCAGGATTATGTGGTTTTATATAATACATTATCATGGACCGCTGTAGAAGTTGTACATATTGTTATAAAAATGATCATCAATATAGGCCCTTTAAAACCAGGACAAATGTGGCATTAAACAGAAATGCACGACATAATCTTTTATAAAATTCATAAAACATGAACATTTGCTTTTGCTAATTAAAACCTCTGATGCCGTATCATTTTTCTGATGAAACATTTTGAAATTTGGATCACTAAATCAACTCTTCTAATACTCGACTCACACGTCACTCAGAGCTCATTGGAGGAAGCAGGCCTTTTCATGCCAAGTTCAAAGGCCAAGCGGCGGCCATTTTGTATTGGTGGTAATTTTTCACTGTTGCCGATGCGGACAAGGGGCACATTTCGGGGCCCATGATTGATACAGGGTGCGCATTGATGAGGCCATACCACGCAACAGCCCCCTCTTCAGGTGGGGTCTCCCAGACACACGCCATCCACTGCGCTCCGCCACACTCCACTCCCGGCCCAATAATAAATAGCTTGTGTCAGCGTCGGTGTCAGTCTATTGGTTGCTCATTTTGAGTTTGTCTGGGGCTCGGAGCGAGCGGCTTTGCATTCCCCGCCGCTCCGCTCACTGACTGGCAAAGTCCTGACTTTATTGATTTCTTTCTCCAGTGCTCTTTGTCAAAATATCCAAGAGCAGACCTTAAAGACCTCCGCCACCGCTCGACATCTGCAGCCACACACGCCGCTCCCCTCATAACGGGACAGTGTTTCTGGGAAGGCGGGGTGAGGGGAGGATGATTGGAGAACACTATCTAAGAGGCTCAGCAGCTCTCTTCTCCTCTCCCTGTACCCCCTCTTCTATCTCACTCGCTCTTTCCATTCTGACACACAGAAAATATTGTACACTGACTGGCTCCCATTGAATCCACGCCGTGATTCATCGCCCAATTTCAAAGTGCCAAGCAGCTAAATTGCACCAGGTCTGCCAAAATTCATCCCAGGAACACGCAGGAGATGTGAAAAATTAAATGTCATGGCGGCACAGTGGAAAACTTTCACCTCTCATCGAGTCGAATATGCTCGCTTCATTCTGCGCTGATGGATGATAGCCCGCAGCTATACTTAACCTACTTAGTAATGTCATGTACCGCTGAATGTGTTTACTTTTGAAAAATAGTGAGAAAACATAAACTCTATCAGAGCTTGACATCTACGCATTCTTCCTCCAAATAAAGTGGCTTTTTATGTTGATGCTGGAATGAATTTTCCCCCTCATCAGACTTGTTTGCTTGTAGATCATGTACAAAGGCAGGAGGTGTGGAGACAGACACTGTTTCTCAATATTACGCGCTGTCTGTTAGACTTCACCGCTTAAATATCTGGGTAAGCGCAGAGTGATTACAGTTTTTTCACATGGCTACCCTTTAGGTGACAATCTGAAGTTTCATCAGAGAAACCTGCCGCGTCCAGACATTTGTGCAGATAAAGGTAGATTATGGAGTCTGAATTAGAGGGAGGTGAGAGACAATGGGCTGAAAACAGAGAGAGGATGAGGTGGGGAGGCAGCAGAGGGTAGGAGGGCTGAGCGATGACTGGCTACTTTAGCAATTAAAATGTGGGGCAAAGACACAGAGGCTTGGTTTGACCGAGAGACTGCACCATTCATCATCCCAGCTGCCATAAAGCAGCAGTAGATGGAATCTTTGATTTGAGCTTCACAGGAACATAAATCAAAATCCAAACCATGGGCTGTCAGGGCCATCGCCAGAATAACCCATTTGAGAGAGGGAAGAGGAAGGGAGGCAAGGCTGGAGAGTGAAGGTAGTTACTTTTCTGCTCGCGGACTCCAGTGCGCACACTTGCACTCGCAGTTGCCTGACACACCTTTGTCCCTCTCTATGTTTGAAGTTCACACAGCCTCACACCGCGGCACAATATCCAAGCAGGGATCATTGATCAAGTGGCTGGTCCTGTCAGTGGCCAGTGGTGTGCCTGACCCACCCTGCTCCACTAACATCTCTCGGGCCAACCCCCTCCTCTGCTCATACCGTCCGATACAAGGCACGTAACAAGGAAGTGAGGTCACGCCGCGTGTACACCCATCCATCTAAATAGCATGACAACGACAGCTAATAAATCATTCATTCATTGTTTAATCTATTGTCTGCTTGGGCAAAAGTCGTGAGGCTGATATGAAGACAGATTTACCCCATGCAGGTGGGGCCCATTCGGGGGGATTTTTACTGTTACCGGTTTCCTTATCAATTAGTAATGTGTTCATTATAGCAAGGAGCAATTAAAGCCACTAATGATTGAAATAACATGGCGTGCCCTTTATCAAGTCAGTGCCAAAGTAATTTAAGGCAATTTAGTCATACATTTTACTCTGACTAGAGGCTTTGTGCTTTCCACCGCAACGATATGACTGATGGCTCATCTACATGTTATTTCAACACTGGAGTCACATACGTAAGGCTGCCTCTAATAACACATTCATTTTGAATTGGAGAGCGGTCTGGGGGGACCGGGAAGGCGAGGGTTCTGACTCAACGGCAAGGTCACCACAGGTTTGCTTTAAATGCAGCCCATAGTGCCAGAAGGGAGAATATTTAGGTTCTTCTCATCTACTGCAGCCATAATTAATGTATTCTAATTACACAAAGTGAGTGTTGTTTTGTGAGCCCCGGTGCTTAGTGTTACTGAGGGGATGTTTTGGAGCCGGTGTACTACACGTAGCAGCTCTGGACAGGTTAATGAGCCCGCTGTGGAGATGTGCGTGTCATTAGGCAGCCAGGGGGAAGGTCGTACCTGGTTCCCCCTCACTACGGATTAAAAAAAAGCAGCGGCACTAACCCTCATTAAGGGATCATATAGTGACACACAGTCATTGTTTGTCTTTTATCTTATTCGTAAACTTTTACTTTGTATTGTAAACAGACAATGTTGTCTGCCCAGGCGAACACACACCGGCGCGTAAAATTGGATTTTGTACGGACAAAGTGAAAATAATGTTGCTCAAGTTTTATTGCACATCTCTGTACACAGCACATCTTTGGTTGAACTATAAAAAAGGAACTTCGCAAAGGTTGCAGGTGGCCTATAATGACACTCTGCATGTGCTTCTCAGGAGGTCCAATGGAGATGGTCCAATGCCAGTGAGATGTTTGTCACTGGAATAAACTGTGGACGCTTATACAGTTTTATATGACGTTTGAATAAGCCCCTGAATACAGTAATTGGGTCACTGGTTTTTAAAGTAATTGTTATTTTATGTACTTTTGCTGGTGTATGTTATATTGTGTCCCTCTTTCTCTTTGGACCTCGAGTCCGTTATAAAGTTAAATTGAATTGAATATTCTTTATGCAGACCCTAAATGTTAACTATAATCACACAAGCAACACACTTTTGATATACATATGATATTGACTTTACTGCCCAAGTTTCACTCCTGCTTAAGTTAAATGGTCTTTAAATCAAAGAATGTGGACAATATTATATCACTGGGCGTGTTAACAGCCAAACGTATAATTATGTTGAACTGGAAAGAAAGAAATTATAATTGTTTTGATGTACAGAAGTGGAACAAAGACTTGTTTGGGCCCGGGGTGTGGGGCTTCTACCTGAGTTTGGAGTTGGGATTCCGGGTATTACATAGAAAAGGAAAGAAGGGAAGAGAGGAAGAGAAAAAGGAAAGGAAGAAGAGAGGAAAAAGAAAGGGAAAGGGGGAAAGGAAAAAGTAGTATGTGTGTGTGTGTATGTGTTTATATATATATATATATATATATATATAGGCCTGCATGCATAGGCAGGTGTTTAAAAAAAAAAAAATGTTATTCTATTTTATTTTTTTAGTGGCACTTTTTTTGCAGCTTTCTTTGAGGGTCACCTGATAAGTGACCCCCCCGTATTATTGCAAACTTTGTACCCCCTCCGCCCTACAAGTGTATATGCATGTATATGTGTATGTACAAATGTGTCTTCTTTTCTTGTTTCTTTTATAACAACTCTTTTAAAAACTATTAATAAAAAAAAATAAGTTAAATGGTCTTTGAGAGTCTACAGTACAACTATTGTTTTAGGATATGGGGAAATCCCTAGACATTTTTGTATGAACTTCACACAGAAATGCTACACAACAATTCAGCAATCGAACCAAGGAACGTCTAGCTTAGATGATGTTATGCATCTACTCAATTATTTTCCTCCTCAAGGCCTCAATCATTTTTCACTTTCTTTTAGTCTCTACAGAACTGAACAAAGTACTAATGTACAGTGCCTTTTTCAACAGTTCACCCACTGATATTCCCTGGAAGTGCAGAATCTTGATCAGATTGATCAAACAGGGATCAAACAGTCCTTTGAAAATGTAGCGTCGCAGTTACAGGGGGTGAAGCTGCAGCCCATACTCTACATGACCATATGGGTTGCATGTATCTGCGACGTCTTCAGGGCACAGAAGAGAAAGACAGCATCCTCTTTGGCCATTTAAAACCACCGGTTTCCATGACTGTGGCTGAGGCCAACATGACAAGGACTGTGACACATGGATATGCAGTAAGACCGGGCCTGCTCCAGATTGCATTCTTGTCTGGGTACGCATTCAAAAGGTTAGACACTGTACGGACAGGCAGAGCTTTTCTGTTAAATTCATTGAAACTTTTATCGGTAAGGCAAAGCCCTGCGACCCACGTTTAGGCTGAAAACCTTCCGTTGAGAATCGCTAGAGAAAACAGGAACTGCTTAAAGGTGCAGGTTCGACTTCAAAACATGTCTTTTCATGGCCAGAGATCATGTGTGTATCCCTCCACCACTATCTGTGACATGCCTGGCCTGTTGTTAAAGCACAAAGCCGATTGTTTTACGCCAGATGAGTCAGATACACAGCATGATTTAGGAGCCATAAAAGACGATGAGGTAGTGTTGCTCTCTCAGACAGCCATCATTGCAGATGAGTGATTGAGCTGATGGAGGCGGCGATGGGAGGCCACGAGCAAGCGCGCCTTCATCTGCGGTTATACGGCGTCCAAAGGCCCTGTGTGTGGCGCTGGCGTCTGGTGCCCGCATGTGGAGCGTGGCATTAGTCAGGAGCGTGTACAGCCCCAGCAGTCAGACGGAGATGGGCTGAGGGAGATGAATGGGAGGCAGGTTCACTTTATTACTGTCACTCTGCTCTCTCCCAGTCTGCCTCAACCTCCCCACTAGCACCCGTCCATTAATCACATGTTACTGCTCTCCCCCCTCTGTCTATCTCTCCTCCTCTCCTCTCCTCCTGCATCTCTCCATCCATACGTCTATCTGCACACAATTACCTCCCCAAATCATTTGTCCTCTTTGTGTTGTTTTTTAGGAAACTAACTTGATCTCCTTCCTTATTTTCACGCTGAGCCTCTGTCTTCACCCTCACTGGCAAATCTCATATATATTTTCCAGTTCAGGTGTAGCATTTATCAGATGTATACACACCCTCCTGAGGTACAATTTAAATGGAGTAAAATTAGATAAAGTGTTGAGATAAAGAGTAGAAGACCCAGAGTCAATCTAGGTGAACGTGAGCACGAGACTTGCAGTGATGCCACCAGCTCTCTCTCCGTGACCCAGTAGCTCTGAGGCAGTGCGGCTCCCCTGGGCCCGGCGTCAGACAGGAGTGCTGTGTTGATGCTTTCTCCACATACTGGATGGTGTGTGTATATATATAGGCAGCAGCGGCAGCAGCTCGAGGTGTCTCTCTGGGGTACCTGGATGAGCGGTGCGCTGCGTGGAGACCAGTGCAGAAGAAGAAGGAGAGGCAGAGAGAGGAGGGCCCCCATAGGCCTGTGCCGGGACGCCGCTCCCCGGATCCTATTGCCTAATGGGTCGGCAGGGATTTGGGGAGGTGGACAGAGACGGATGACTCCTGACAAACTCGCACTGACAGCCAGTGAATACAGGGCAGCCGCGCAGAAAGGTCAGAGCAGGGATGGATAAAGGACCGCTTGACTTTCAAAGTTTGGCCCCGCTTGGTGCCACCAGCGTGTCAGAACACACGGGAAAGTGTTTATCGCTCCTAAGTTGGTTTTCCGTCGCATTAGTGGCGCTCTTCTGCTAAAAGCCCTGTTTTCCACATAATAACTGTCCTACAAATACAAGCCTGCTTTACCCGTGACTTTGAACAGGGCAGCTTCAAATTGTCCAGCTGAAAATGTTACACATATGCAACGGGCCCTGGCATTCTCATTAAAGCGTGGTTAGCTGTGTACCTCGAAGGAGAAAGAATCAAAGGCTCTCTAAATGAACTAATCTGGAGTTACCCCAGAGGCAGCGTGTTCGTGTGTGCGCGGAGGTGATGTGTTTATTGACTCCAGTAGAGGAGTGGATAAGACTGAAGAACACTGATCCAGTCAGATGTCACAGGCCTCAGAACAGAGTCTAATGGGGCCCCGGGGACTGATGTGAGCTTCACCCTCATCTTCTTTTTCTGGGACTTTCTTCAGCCTCTGCCTCGCTGTGTAGGGCACCGACTATTAAGCCTGCACGTGATGTTACGTGGCCATGACATATGTAACTGCACGGAAACGCAACTAGCAAAATGAGATAACGCAGTAAAGTCTTGTGTCCAACGTTCAACAATAAATCGCAGTAACAATCACAGTAAAAATCTACATAGAACCCTTTTCTTTTTTTATTTAGAAGCTAAAAATCTAATTGGACTGAGACTAGAAGCACCCTCCATAGCTGTAGTAAATTAGGAAAAATAAAAATAGAATTATCGTCACTTGATCATTTTTATACATTTGTTCGTCACTCCTCCGTTACACATTCAGCGGTGAACTGATTTTGTGGCCACATCTGCGCTGAGACAGATTGACATAAGGGCAGCCACACCTCGCCCCCGCTCTGCGTACACAGCCGTGCATTTGCAAGGTCGTGTCTATAATGCGCACAAGAGCCATTGTTTGATTATACATAAACCACCCATCGTCAAAGTTAGTGGTCTGATAATGAACTTCAGGATATATGTGTCGGGGAGTCCTGGCTCTTGCGCCCTAGGGTCTTTATTGTACTTTTTTTGGTGAAACCGAAGCACCTGGATACACAAACACAAGGGAAGAAGAAAACTCCACAGAGAGGCCCCACCAAACTCGGAAATTGAACCTCTACCTAATTGCTCCGCCGCCGTGCCACTCAAAAGACTTTTGAGGACATTTGACAAACTTCAGAATTGCACTTGGTAAATCATATTGTGTTATTCTTATCGCTTTGTACGTAGGGTAATGTGCGCACCGTCACACGCGAGTTCTTCTCCATTTGGGAAATATCCCAAAGTTCTGACATCAGTCACGTTGATTATGTGCAAACACTTAACTGCATGTGATTTGCCTACTTAGCGTGCTCCTCGTCATGCGCGATGAGCGGGGACACCGCTCGTCGGCCGACCGGAGGAAGTGGAAGGGACAGTTCCTGGCAGGACGTCCACTTCTCCCACCGCTCTCAGAAGGCCATGCTTCAGCCACGTGTCCATCATCGCCGTCGGAGGCAGCCATGTTTGAGCCGTGGCGTTCTCCATCTGAGGCGCCCTGTCCGTCTGACGAGTGGACTGACCTTTTCCCCACGTCAGGTGTCGCGCTGGCTTACGTCAGGACAGGGCTCCGTGTCAAAATGTGCTGCAACTCCTGTCTGTTGACTCTGTTAATGATCGTACCCAAAGTGCACTGCTGTGGAGCCAAACAAGTTCTGATGGGAGGTGACAGCGGAGACGGAGCTGGCCCAGCCTGACTTTGGTCTACAAGGTTCTCCCACTTTCATTCTTTAATATAAAAGCCACAGACAAGAATCCAAGGCAGTGAACAGATCATTTCCGATCCTTCCTCATTGGTTTCTCTCAAGAGGAAAGACAAAGGTGGACGTTACAGCAGCCCCTATATAAAGTGCTTTTTTTATTTTCTTTTTTTACGTCAGATTTGCTGACCTCACCGTTCTGGGACAGACAGTGTGCGCTGCCCGCAGTGTCATAACCTCTTTTCTTCTCCCTCATTACATTTCTAAGGCGGGACCAAACACATTGTGCTCACAGCTCATTGCCTGATCATGTTAGGTCTGAGTGGGACACCGGGACGCTATAGTGGACTTCCCCTGGGGCGGCTCCTAACCCCCATGCTGCTACTGTACTCTATACAGGACCCGGGCCGACCAGGCATTCAATCTTCTTTATACATCAGTGATCGTAACAGTGAAATGTGACGATAATACTTTCTGAATTAAACGGCATCATTTACATAATACCCTTACCCGTTCCGTCTGAGTAAATCACGGCCATTCTCATTCCTTTCTGTAAGTGTCTGGGTGTTAATCAGCAGCAGAACAAAAAAACGCTGGTATAATAAAGCAATGGTCAACGCAGCAAAGCACAGCGTCAAGGTGTCACCCACTGCTCCGGACAAACAGAAGGGAAAGAGCGGAGGTTTTTTTTTCATCATTATTTCTTATTGGTCTTTTGTCTTTTAATTACTGTAGAAAACTGATAACAGCCTGGTTCCCTGTTATTGTTCATTTCTCTTTTGGTCTAGCAAACACAAACATTAAATCTACTAGAGAATTTGTTTTTGTCTTGTAAATGGGTATTTTTCCAATTTCCTATTTCAGGTAACATAGAATTGCTGCAGGGTACACCGCCATACACACCTTTTTTTCTGTTTTGTTCGAATTTTAAATGTACAGCTGTTTGTTTATGATTGTCATAGTGGTATTTTTTTTTTCCAGTCACTAATCATTCATTATTGATTTACAAGATTACTCCTCAGTATAAATCGTTTGGGCTTTTGTTATCACACTGGCTCTGTTGAAGTATAATGCTAAATGATGCCCGCCTCCATTTGGAGCGTTTGAATGCCCTGTTTGCAGCCCCGCACTGTGGCTGTTAATAGGGCAGAACGGCGGGGTGTATTTGATATCCAGCCACAGCGGCTACAGTATGACATCCACGGCCAAACGATGGCTACCAGCTCTGCAAACAACCACCACACCCTCGATCCATTTTTATTGTATTTGAGCAGCAGTGTTATATTTCCTGGCCTCCCCTTAGCACCACACGCACAGGGCACTCCAAACAAAAAATCCATAGTATCGACCCGCCAATGTCACCACAATTACTCTTCCCAAACAGCCATTGAGGACAAATTACATCTGCACTGCCTTTTCACCCGGTCACTACGGCTGAGCAGTGCCCCCCCCCCCCCCCCACACACACACACACACACACACACACACACACACTCAGCCCCCCCTCTTCTCTGCTCCTTATCCTGCCTTCAGCTTGTGGGTGCGTCGTGCTGTTTGGACCGAGGAGAGGAGAGAAGAGATGGGTCAGAACTAGAGAAAACATATCAAATTAAATTACAAATAGTCACAAATGTTCTTGGGTTTCACGGGACTTTCTGTCAGGGATTTTTGACCATTTATGAGATATCCTTTCAGATCACTTGAAAATCTCATTGTGTATACTGTACATGGCACGGTATTGTTCATGTGCAATTGTTTTCCTTTTCTAGATGTAGCAATTATTATTATTTTTTTTTTTAAATCACCAACCAACTGCAGCCCACAGATTAAAACCTCTTGTAACTTTGGTATGAGATGATTTCACAGGGTTCTTCCAACCAAAAGACAAAATGCTATTCCCATTTAAGTGTGGCTTAAAGCTGATCACACACACGTTTCAGAGCAGCTGTCCCCCAAATGTGCGACACTTCATCTGCCTGAATGCTCAAAAGCACAGATTTTTTCTTTTTTTTTCTTCTTCTTAGCACCTGGAGAGATTGCCTTTCCATTTGCATTGGGCATGTTGCTATTGCGCTGAATATGTGATATACAAATGTGATGCTGGTACAGACTCGAGCGCCGTGTTCCTGTGCACTCGGGCAGGCCTCCAGTGGAGAGATTTAATCTGGCTCCGAGGTGTGAAGAAAACCACTTCCCATGTTTACATGAATACAGAGGCCCAACAGCACAGAAAACCCTCTGCTATTGATTTCCCTGTCTGTGCGCACTGCCAAAATCATTTATTCACTATTGGCAGCCGCGCCAGCAACAACCAGCGTTTAATGCTCTTAGCTATTAAGTTTCTTTGCAAGTAATCCCAGGGAGCGCCGTCCCCCTCCGATTGGCAGACAGGGTGATCGAGTTTTGCTGCTGGTACGGTGGCCCGGGAGGACGTTTAAATGGCTTTGGTGCAGGTGGGGTGTAGCTGGTCCTCAGATTCCGTTGTGGTGGTGTAGGTCCCTCTCCTGACCGGGGGCTCATCCGTCACCACCCACTCGCTCTCACACAGCCCTTCACCTTTATCTGTAACAATGAAACAGTGCTTTAGCGGTAATAGGCCCACCGCTCTCTCAGTAATGAACCGTGCATATCCCCGCACTTCACCACATTCACGCAGCAAACATCTGGATTTTAAGAACAAATAAATCGTGTGTTCTCAAATCTGCCAGAAAATAGCATAACATATTAAGAAACAAAATAGTAACAAAACATAAAGCGAGATTAATATCAGTAAATACTGCATGTTTTTGAACATTGCCATCTAGGCTTAATTATCATAGGCATTATTAGAACTGAAGTCGATGCAACTTTCTGAACTCCAGTGTAAATTTAAATGACCAAAAATGTATCATTATAAACTAAATGTATGAACATCGTATTAGTGCTTTTATAAATAAAGGGGAGTTTGACTAAATTATTAAGCAATTAAGTAAGAACAAATATATGTGTTGCGTGAACTATAAGATACATTCTTACGTTATTCAGGAATATCTGAATTCAAGTGAAAAATACTGATCAAGAAAACAGATAAAAGGTTATATTGATTTAGTCCAGATATTTAAGAATTAAGTCAGATACTCAGAATTGTGTACAATGGTTTTGTGTACAATAGTTCACAAACTCAACCATTCCATGTGCTCATATCTGCATACTAAGCCCCTCCCAGTGTGTGTGTGTGTGCGTGTGTGTGTATTGATGTGTGCGTGTGTGTGATGTATGGTGATCAGTCACAGGAGGGGTTTTTACTGCGTGATTATTTCTGCTGTGACACTAACGAGCTTCGGCTGCAGAGCCACTGCAGACCAATTACAGCACAAAGAGGCTGCTGGCTTATTACACTCACATAATCACTACCTTTTTACCCTCTGTGTTAGTGCTCCGCAGAACGCCCAGCATCCTCTCCTTCCTCTGCACATACAGCTGCATTAGCAGCTAAACACACAGTGTGACCCTGATACCGCGTGTTACAGATGTTACTATTAAGATTGACGGCAGGCTATTGTCTTTGATGCCCTGTTGTCTCACAGAGCGGCTCGAGCTTGTTGATTTATCACTCCTGCATTGTGCACCTCTTCACTCGATTGTATCTCAGGCGCAGGGATATGCCACCTCTGCATGTGTCAGATTGTGCATGGGCTGGAGATGAGGGATTTGTGACTGGAGGGGAGCCGCACAAACAGAGGTGAAGATGAGTGAAGGAAAGTGCATCAAAACCTCTGCATACACGGTGATTGGGTTATTCAGACTGCCGTGTCAGCACTTTCCTCAGGAGTTATACAACGAACCAGAGAAGCTGCTGGGGAGATCTTCTCCTGGTATACTGTGGGGTGTTCATGTGTGTGTCAGTGTACATGACGCACTCTAATCACCTTCATTATTTCCTCTAATTACCTGCAAACAGCTAATGAATTCCTCAGGAATCCGATCATGTTGTGTGCGTGCTCACATCGTCATCCGTTTTGCACGGCTGCCATTAATTTGCTCATAAACAAATACAATTAGCATTAAATGTTTCATTACTGGCTCATATATCTGTTAGTGCTACTGCCACAGACTGAGGAGGAGGAATCTCATTTGGCTGTGTTTCCTTGGTAAATGCTGCAGAGATGATCTTGTTCTATTATGGCAGAAGTATAATATTTGATAGTGTATGTGAGCGGTCCTGGGGGACGTGTTCGTTTCCACGTCTCCAGCAGCATGTGCTTGTATTTGTGTTTGCTGTTTGCTCACTTCATACGTTCTCCGTCCAAGGTCGAAGGAAAATAGGGACAATGGACCGGAGTCCTGGGTGGAGGCATGATGAATGTGTACATTTGATGACAACAAAAGCATAATGACCTTATTCTATAATGAATGGATTCATCATTAAAAATCTGTGGCCTGCGGCAAAGTCTTTTTTGCATATTCTGATGTCACCTCACACTGCTGTGTGTTTGTGCGGACGATCCACATGGTACACACTGGCCATTAACACAGTCCAACTGGGCTGAGCTGACTGCTGTTTAATCATTCTGCTCACAGACATGTTTATGGAAATAGTTCACCTCATGTAAGTAATGCTCTCGTGATTGGAGCAGGAATGCAGCAGGGAATTATGATGCAACCCCCATTGAGTCCTCGTCCGACACAATGTTACTGTGTCCACACGGTCCATTCAAAAAGTGTGCGCACATCAAACATACACTTTTTGTATTTAATACAATACACTTTTAGTTCATATTTTCCTATTTTATTTTTTTCTTAGTTCATACTGTATTTCCTTAATACGCACAATGTGGGTTTGTAGAATGTAACTACAGTGGGAAGAACAAGTTAGTTCACCGTTTGGAAGATCAGACCAATTCAGGGACATTTAATGTGAAAAATTCCAAACGATGTACTTACTTTTTCTTCCCACTGTATAGCCAGTAATCTATGAACCTAGTGACAGTGTTTTGCTTTTGGTTAATCTTCTTTTATATTTCTAGTAATGTGTTATTAGTTATATACTAGTTACTATCAGCTAGTGACCCAAAATAATGGTTTGAAAGAAGATTAAACTTTAGAACCAGAGTAATGGTATTCCAGCCAATATTCCTCAAATAATGACATTTCTTTGATTGGGACAAATGTTTTCACTTTTCGTATTAACCAGTTCTGCGTCTCCCTCCCTCTTTGTCCCCACCGCTCCTCCCCCTCCGCCAGAGAGACTCGTAATGGCTGCACAAACATGGCGCTGATTGATTGACAGCAGACAATTATCAGCCGCTCTCTCAGAACTGTATTGATCCCCTGAGCCAGATTAGTATCTTTCTCCATCCTGGCGTCCTGCGGGTCATGTAACACGCTCTGACCCTGCCACCGATACAAATGGCACATATATCTACTGCACCACTCCAAATGTCACCTGTCACGCACAATGGGGCCACGTGAAGGGTTAGGGTAAACACACACTCAAGCATTCCCAGCCATGGACGTGTCTCTTGTTATAAAATGGCAATTATGTCATCTGACGGCATTCCAGTTAGGACAGGTTTCTGTCGCAGTGGAGAATGAGGGCTTCTGACCGACAGTGGGACGTTACATGGTGAAAGCACTTCGTGAATAACACGGGAGGTTTAAGGTTAAGGACCAGGAGTGTAACTACAGACTAGGTGTTGAGTGGAATATCAAAGAGAAGAGAGGTCAAAGATGGTCACCAAGATATGTGTACTACAACAGCTATTACTACAATCTCACACAACATAGTACAATTATGGTCATGTATTATAAACATCAATGGGATGGGCTTCACACCTACTTCTTTGGTTGACTGAGTGCACCCAAGTACCTAATTTAGGTGTAACACATTCAACATATTTGTCTTTCCTCTATAACCATACGCTTTACATAATTATGAAAATAATTCAACAAAGAAAATAAGAATTCTTTACAGTCATTTTGAACAATTTGACTCCCATTGAAAGGATTAGAATTGCATTAAAATATTAGGTGCAAGTGCAATAGTATAAATGTAGTATCAGCCAATGTGTTTCCCGAAGAAGAAGAACGAAGAAAAAAATCTATATAAATCTAAAAATCTAAAATGCAACCTGCCTAAATAGACCTTGAACAGCAACATTTTTTATGTGTGATCCATGCCATTTGTCTTCTGTTGTTGTTCTTTTGCAAGAGATACCATTTTAAGATTGTAATGAGTACAAAATGTCTGCCTGCCCTTGTATTATAAGGCTCAAATGTGTAACCACTGCCCATGAAACAAGATTAATTGAAAAGTATAATTTCTGCAGACTGAACACATCTGGACAGAGCGCTCACATCTTAAATGTTAAATTAGCTGATAATTAGATCGGACATAATGAAAGAGCAGGAGACAGGGATCTCAATGAGCTTCCTTTGTCTTTCACCTACCATAAAACACATCCCCATCAATCCCACCGTCCCGCCCTCGCTATGTGTATTAGTTTTAGCTTTATCAGTCCCCTTACACAGTCCCAGCAGTGGCAGCAGTAACAGAGGTTCGCCCGCGTGCCAATCCGAGGAGCGCGTACACGGCAGGTGGGTGACAGGGGCCGCAGCTCTCCTGTCACAGCCTGTCACCGGGACGTCACTGCCACATGCCTGTCTGTCCGGCGCTCTGCCCTGCCTGACGCCTGACCCGCCGCACACGCTGCCGACCCGCGGTCATGCCATCCCTGTCTGCCGCCCGACGTCCCTGACAGCTGACAAGACACCTGGGACACGTCAGCATAGAGGGCCAGAGCGGAGGTACAGGTAGAGACATGAGCATTTACTGCAGACAGGAAGAGAGGGGCGTAACGTGTGAGAGTGATAGCAAAGTAGAATTAAGAACAGTGTGCTGTATATTCATTTGATAAAGATGTTAATGGTTTGTGTTCGCGTGGCATCAACGCATTCCAAAGCCCATAGTTTAAAAGAGGTTATGCAGATGATGTTAGAGAAACCAAAAAATGCCAATGTTGAGTTTTTAAAATGTGTCTTTTGTTTCGACACTGTGGAAAACTGAGGGTTCTGTTTCAAAATATTGTATGTGCGTACTGTATATTGAGGTGCTGTATATCAGATTAGATTAAGTACTTTCTCCATATCAAAAAAGGGAAGTTTTCGCGACACCAAGATACAGTGGAAGGATAAAGTGACAAAGTTCAATTCAACAAAGTCGAATAGTTTGGGCGGAACACACGACATCGTGTGTGGAGGACAAATGGAACATCAAAATCCCCACTGGGAAGTATGGTGCAGGGAGCATCATGGTTTTGTTGCCTCAGGGCCTGGACAATGTGACGTCATCAATAGAAAAATGAATACACAAGTGTATCAAGATATTTTGCAGAAAGACCAACAGCGTGGAATAAGTAAGTGATCCCTTGTATTAAACAGCTGGCTGATCCTTCTTTTGCAGCTATAACTCCAACAAATAGAATTGCATTATAAACAATTACTGTAGCTTTCATAGACGACTGATATGGCCTGGAACATATTTAGTTGAATCCATAAAATATTAGGTGCAAGTGCAATAGTATAAATGTAATATCAGCCGATGTGTTTCCCGAATTCCCGATCAGGATGAATCTTGGACCATTCCTCTTTACAAAACTGCTGCAGTTCAGCGAGATTCAAGCGGTGTACTCACTTATTCCACGCTGTCCTGTGAATGTTTATATGTTATGGCCAATAAAAAAATATGTAAATGTTTGGGTGGTGTTAGTTCAAGCAGGCACTGTTTAATCATTCCTGTGATTTTAATAAAGATCGGACCACATTTTATGACCAATTTAGGCCGAAATGTAAGTAAGACTCACTTTTTCCCCCCACTGTATGTTGCAAAAGCCACGGAAGAGAAGTCCATGAAGTAGTGCATGTTCAAAAGCCAATACATGTCATCATCAGTCATATGATAGTCTGGTTTTGGTTTGGTAAACTTATAAAATTACACATAAGTTCACAAAAGCTTCACATGCACCTTTTGTTAATAACACAAAATGATAGGACAACCTTGGCCTGAAAGGTTTGGACTTGATATACAAACAAGGTTAGGTTTGATCTCTCGACAGTGACCTTCGGGATTCCTCCGTTCTATTTTTCCACGGTTCCCCAGCATGTGAAGATTCCCATTTTTGAAGTCATTGTTGCAACTACATTGTTCTGAGCAGATTTAGACACACAATAGTCATTTAGCTCGTGAACATCCCGCCGCCTGACGAGAGCTGCGTTAGTGTAAGTGCTCTTTGTTTAGTGTGAGTAACATTTTTCACTGCGCAGCTCCCTTTAGATGTGGAGACAAAGGGGGCTGGGGCTGGAGTCTGGCCTGCTCTAACATATGGGCCATGTCATTTATCACGTCTGCCGCTGAAGGAATGAGAAGCCGTCAGTGGCCTGGCATTGATCCCTGTACGGGCCGGCCATTGTTCGCTGCAGCACGTGGTGGAGTCTGCCGTAATGGGGTAGGGGAGCGGGGTCACAGGGGGAGGAAACATTTGATAGTCCAAACTCCTGTAAAGTTGGCGGAAACTGGCAGCGAAAGTGAAGCTCGGATTTTGATATCACATTTTGTTTTCAGTTTTAGCCCGCGCTCTAAGTGGGTTTGGCGCCATCTCCAGAAAGGCGATGCTCGGGTCTGTGCGCATGATAAATGACACAGTGGCAAGACAATGATTGAGTACCATTTTAGTGCAATATACACAAATAAAAGTGCACTTTAGAGACATCTAAGCATGAAAGCAGAGATGTTATATCTGTCAATCTGTCACTTTTAATTCAAATAGATTTTACTTGAAAACTACCTCTGTTTTATGGGGTGTCATCAAAATCATTTGGGTCACAGATGTTACCATATTTATTCTCAGTAGACCCCTCAGTGTTTATAATGGACACACTATTTCATTTAATTTCTTGAGCCAAAGTAAACCTATAGACAATAGTAGTCAAAATATTACTAGTAAAAGTAAAAGTTGCTTTGTCAAACTATCACATAAGTCAAAGTACTGACATATTTTCAATCAAAAATAGGCTATTCAAAGTAAAACGTACACATTACTTTAATATTAATACTCTTAATTAAATAAATGACTTTGCAGCTTCAAAAACATGAAAGCTTTCAACCTCTTAAACCCCGCCTTAACCGAGCACATTTTCTACCGTTCAGCTTTACCCAAATCTAAAGCCCCATTCGAAAGCTAAGGCCTACAAAACTGATCTAACATTTATCCTCACGTTGTTGCTGCGTTATCGTCACTTTTTCTGTCGTATTTCTGATATTGTTTTTGTTGTATTTAGTTGGGCTTTTTGTCGCTTTTTCATCAATTTGTGATGCTATTTTGACACTTTTTCCAAGAAGCTTTTAGATTTGGGTAAAACCGAACTGGAGAAAATGTGCTTAGTTAATGCGGGGGTTAAGAGGTTGTCAGTATTATACTTTGTACTTTGGAGGCTTTTTCTTTTCTTTTTTTCTGTGAAATGTAGAGGAGTAGAAAGTGTAATTCATTAGAGTAATATTTCAAATGCCGTGGAGTTCTCAACAAAAACACTACTCAAGAAAAGTACAGTATCTTCAAAGCCTGTACTTAAGTAAATCGTTCCTGACACTTCCAGCACTTTAAATATCATCTGCTACAGATCAAATTCATAGGGGGATGTGAAAGATAAGCTTATTTACATTATCAACAGGAAAAACAGACCAGAGTAAGAATGACTGCCACATGTAAAAAGACATTTGTGTCTAATCTAACTTGAGTATAAGGACTAGCACTTATGAGCCCAGACTTATTCAAAATGTATTACACACAATATTCCTATTCTAGATTACTGAGGGTTGCAACTAGTCATTATTTTTTAAGTAGCTTAGTCAGCAATCTTTTTATTAACGAACTATAGTCAAACCCGTTTTATGCACCACCTTGATGGTATTATGTCTCTGTCCATTGTTATGTCTGCCAAAATCATAAAATAACCTTTCCTGAAGCAAGTTTGATAGAGCCTCGAGCTCCCTCCCAGCCTGTGACTCCCCCATCAGGCGCTCTAAAGTGCGGCCATAATATTTGCACCTGGCTTTGTTAAAAACACATTTGCAGCATCAGCATTGTTTGTCTGCAGTAATTCATCACGGCGGCTTTGAGCTATTGATGGGAACCGCATCCGTTAGCAGGCCCCTGTCAATGATTCACTCACTAAGCCCATCTGTCAGCTCGCCTCTTCCTCCTCTGCTCCTCTTCCTCCCTGATGGATGGACGGCCCCGGATAGCAGCATTCAGCACAGCTTCATTCTCCGTTATGTAATGGCCCACATTTTTCTAATCAATGATGGTCTCAAAGTCACCTGTGGCGCACAACAAAAAGCCATTTAGAAGTTTGTGAAAGTAGCAAGGTGATTTCTAGAGGTGATTGGTAACTATTTGAGTATTCACAGCTTAAGCCGGGGACGCTGATCAATAAATCAAGCGCTCGCCGAATCCATCACGATTGTGCCATTAAATGCTCCCAATACAGTCAATGATAAAGTGTA